>JAUIMM010000299.1:1324841-2649683 GCA_031769625.1 Taudactylus pleione
AAGATGCTGCTGGCAGGTTTGGGGGGGCGGGTCAGGACTGTAGATGTCATTAGGCCCCACCCCTTTCATGGAAAAGTCTGAGATTGGTAGGTTCAAGAGGAGGGGGGAGGGCATTTAGCCCCGCCCCTCCATCCGAACCCACAAATTCCCCATAAGACCTCCCCATCCTGCCCACTTCACTAGGAACTGGGCGAGATGCAGGAGTTCTGCCTACTCTTCCGGGGGCGCAGGGGGTTAAGCTGGCCACACATCTAAAGATTATCTGTCCAACCAGCCAACTAGTTGATTGGTTGGAATGAAAATCTGGTAACGTATGGGAGTAACTGATGATCAGCAATTTGCTCCTAAATGCCAGAAAACAGATGAAAATGGACGTCAGACAAGTTTGTTAAATGTTTGATCTAAACAATTTGTTCAAACAACAGTATTTGTCCAGTGTTTGGGAGCAAATTGCTGATTGTCATTTGCTTTCATACATTACCAGATTTTCATTCCAACCAATCAACTAGTTGGCTGGTTGGACAGATAATCTTTAGATGTGTGGCCAGCTTTATCCGAAAAATCTGGAATGTAGGCTAGTGTGATTTAAATAATTGCCCAATCTGATTCCTGTTTTTTTCAGCTATGGACACAACACAAATACATTAATATTCGCATGCAGGGTAAATACTGTCTACTTTTGCATGTAGCCCACAAGTCCTGGGCAGCTTTATTTTTATTGTATAATCTAGATTTCAGCTAGGACAAGCCCCTGCACATATTATTTCTCCCCACCTGCAGCGCAACAAGGTTTTGCCAAGGCGCAAAATTGCTGCCTGTTTTTGCTGTGCTCCCAACTAGAATAAGGTCCCTATATATACACATTATAAAGCAGAATTCACGGTGAGTAAAATCTGACACATCCAAGCTGAAAGTATTGCTGTGGCTTTAATCAATTTGATTTCCTTATGGTAAAGATGTGTTAATGCTGGATAATAACAACACAGGCATGACTACAGTATACCTGAAATCAAGTTTATTGTTTTAAAAAAATGTGATGAAAAGATAAAACCATCCTGGGCATGTGTCTGTTATTGATGAGAAGTAGAAAGAGACCTTGCAGATAGCAGGGGAGCATGTAGAGATCACCTGGGAAGAGCACTCACTAAATAATTCAGTTAGGTTATTGTAACAAATCACTTGCTACAAAAGAGGCTGTTTGTTCAAAATGTAAATCATCTGGTTTACTGGAGAACTGCCTCAGGTCCTCCCTTCTGGCTGACTCAGCACAGCGGTCGGTCGTGCTCCTGTCCGCTCTATGTCTCACATATATAGCATCCTATATTACATGACACTAAAACATACAGGGCCAAGGAGCCTCTCTTAAAAGGATTAATCATGCCAAGAACACAATGCAATTTATTTAATGGTCCACTTTCACATTCAAAATACACTAGACATATGAAGGTTTGAGTTCACAGCCATCTTTAACCCTTTTGTGCAATATTAATCCTTATGACGTGATATGTTTGTGAAAATTATACTGCAGTGTCGATCTCTCTTATTGGCAAATTTATCACAATCCACACTTTAAAATTGGCAATGTGAAAATGAATATTTTCACGTGAATTTACTAAATTTCTCTTGCCAGGAGACTTGCTCCAATAAGACGAAGAGCTGGAAGCAGTGTGATTATGTAAAGCTATCACACTGCGTCCTGGTTCAGGTCCTTGGGCGCACACTGTGCATGTGCGTCCACCACGCACTGTGAATTTATGCTAATGCAGCAACTGATTGGCTATTTACTGCGACGCCCACCGTCTGCGGCTGTAATTTGCTGCTGTGCACAAATAGTCGCACCATTAGATTGCTCCAAATGTTCGATGATACGTGGCCGCCTGTGCCAGTGGAACTGCATCTTCTGACGCGAGGCCTGATTTCAGCAAAGAACGCCGTTGCTAATACGCATGCAGTTGGCCGATTGTTGCGTTCTGCGCATTTGTATGCATCACAGTGCGCGTGCACGAACTAGCTATTGTAATCGGGACAGTGATAGCAGAGGCTACTCACAGAGTGATTGACAGGAAGCACCGTTTATGGGTGGCAATGGGGGGGTGGTTGGGGAAACGCAGACTTGACAGTGCGTTCGCATGCCATTGCTGGGGCGTGCATAATTATCCACTGCGATAGCTTACACAGCCTGAGGCCTGACAGCGGACGTGGTTGTTAGCAAGTTCAGGGCTTGTGCAAGTGTGCGTGAGGCTGCGATGGTACTCGTTTGTTTGTACCTATGGTTTCGCTATTCTGCTAAAGATTATGGATGTGTGTAAGGTAAAGTGGGCGTCCCTGTGTTGTGCTGAGTTTGCCTTGTGATTGCAATGGACTAGCTTGCTATAGCAGCTGAACTGCGTGCATACACAATATTGTGATTCGTAGTGGATCAGGCCCACAGTCCCTGACATCGGCACGCCTACGATATGACCGACGACATGCCTACCATCAAAATCCACCCCCAGTCACCACCCAGGATCACCATGCAATTCTGATCTGCATCCCCCGGTGGTAATGGTGGTAACCTTCGGGACGCATGCGCAGATTTAAATCATCAGGCACTTAGTACTGGTCTCTGTGCCTATAAAACAGGCAGTCTTGGGCTAGTTGAAACTTATATCCTATGGGGCTGATTCTGAGTTGGACACAGTGCCGATATTGGCGCAAAAGGCCAATGTTTTTAGTACTGAGCATCTGATCTTTGGATGCCTCTCTGGTAACTGCGGTCATCTAAGAAGACATTGAAAGACAATGGAGCTAGCGCTGTCGTGGCGAGCTAGCATTGTTAGATAGCTCTGATAAACTAAAGCTAAACAGTGTGTATTGGATTGTTAATTATTGGAAAAACCCCAATAAGTAATAAATAGGCCCCTCTGTCTTTGGTGTGAACCAAGTATGAACATGAAACTGAGAAGTTTCCATGGCCCAAAGTCAATAACAGTGAATTGTCAGATTACCATTTTCTAACATAGGTTCAGCAGTATACTGTATATGTGCTATGGGCCTGATTCAGAGCCGCTCGTAAGCGGCCGCTCGTTCGCTCCGAGCGATGTTTGCCCAACGCTGCATGCGTACGGATCGTTATACACATGCGCGAACCAGTCAGTGCGGTCGAAATTCATGTGCTCGCAAAATAGCGAATGCCTGAAAATTTGAGTGATAACAGGGGAAGGTGCTTGAAAACGGGGAGTGGAGATCCGAACGCAGGCGTGCTTAAAGGTCAAAACGGGCGTTTTATGGGTGTGCATAATTAAAACAGAAGCGTCATTGACCACGTCACCACGTCACTAGGTTATTCTATAGCCAGAACTGCTCGCAAGATTGTGGTTGCAAAAACCAACCACAAGAAGAGCGAGCAGTTCATACGCTGGTCGATGTACTCGATTAATCTAATAAATAGCGGACATGACGTAGGATGCGAGCGGCCAGGGGGCATAGTTTTCCAAAAAACGACTGCAAGTTTTGTTCGCTCGTTCAGACCTAGAGGCGTGAACAGACCGCAAAGAGCGAACGGTTCATTAGAATAGCAACCCCTATTTTCTGGACGAGCGAGCGCTAATTCCGTCCGGCTCTGAATCAGGCCCTATATTCCTTAGCAACTAATCAGACATTTGGGAGTATAACTTGACACTAAACCGGTGATATACAACCTAATGCACTTCAATTCCGCAAGGGCAGCTGCTAACCCTTCGAGAGGGCCATTACCCTTAACCGCAGTAATAAGCAAGGGCCGTAACTAGGGGGAAGCCATGTCAGCTCTTCAGGGGACGTGGTGGCTGTAATAGTGGGCAGTGCGGGGGCATGGCAGGGGGCTACGATGATGCAATTCAGTGTGAATCGCATAATCTGACTCGTCCAAACCCCCAACATTGACAGGTAAGTACGGGGGGTGGCAGCTAAACCAGGATGCTTGACTTCTCTTGTGGGGGGGTCGCGAGTGCCAACCGATATTGCGGGAGAGTCAGCAAGTATGCTCTCTGGGCACTGCTGCAGTCCCGTGTGCCGACATTATGTGCAAGGGAGCGAGGTTGGCACAAAGCGCTGATAGCCCTTGTTATGGCCCCTTATAATAGGCAGTATACATTTACCCACCTGTCATAACATATCAGCAGGCATTTAAAAAAGTGTCAATAAAGGTTGGGGCTGAGTGAATGCTCTGTGGGCCGCCTCTTGCCCATATCTCTAATAGTTCCATTGAAGCATGGTTGCCTTGGGTTACTGCATATCTACACTTCTGCAGCTAAGGTGGTGACACAGGGTGAGAGAAGACAAAGTGAGGTGCCATGGCAACACTACTGCCCTTTGTTTCCAGGTGACCTGTTATATTTTGCATTGCACGGTTACATTACTGATACATTATTCTGGGCAAAGGGCCATAAAAACACAGATTGGCCAACTCACTTCCAATTTACGTAAGAGACATTATAAGATCATTAAGGATTATATAGGCTCAGCATTTCAGATGCGGTCGCCGCATCATGTAAATGGCAAAGGATATAAAATCCCATTTAGAATTTAAATCCTTTAATAGAGAAATTATTCATTTTCCTTAAAAGCCCTGAGGGATGATTTCTGAGCCTGTGATATTATCTATACCACTGGAAATATCATAGAGGCTAGCCATATCTGATGTGATTCATACCCGATCCCAGTGCGCACTTCCGAAAGAATAACTGCATTACATGTATTACCCCGACGGGATGCCCGCCACACAGGTCAGTCAAAGGTTGTTACATATTGCATTGCACAGTGATAGACAAATACATACACTTTTCAAATCCAATGTTGTTAATAAAAATATTATGATAGCATCGTAAATTCAACCCACTGTGGCTGCCAGGAAGTCCTATGTCTGCCATTTGATGTAAAATGCCATTTACAATTTTAATCTTGTAATGGAGAAATGATTAATTCCCCTCAAAGGACAGTAGATCTGAGAATGTGCTAGCTCTGAGTCTGTAATATTATCTATAGTACTTGGAGATAGCATAAGTGTTATATAGTGTGATGAGATGCTCTTCTTCTCCCTGTGGTTCTCTGTTGCTGCATCTCCAATTATATTTGTCCAATAGAAGGATCTGTCTCTCCCGAGACAGGGCATCTTTTGTTAACTATTCAAAGCCTATAAAATTCCCTTTTCCCAGTTCTACTGAGGGAGGGACAGCTAGGAATTGTATTTGGTATTCTAATTACTTAATGGTTGCTGCTCTGTCCTTTCCCTGCCAGTACTTCTAATTGGTCTAGAGTGACAATATAAAGCAAGGGCGACTGTAATGTAAATGCAAATTAGTCAGTTTAACATGCTGCTGCATATACTGTATGCTCTGTCTCTTCCCCAACAGCACTTCTCCCTAGTCTGTCTCCTCCCCACCAGCACTTCTCTCTCATGTGTCTTCTCCCCACCAGAGCTTCTCTTTAGTCTGTTCCCTCCCCACCAGCACTTCTCTCTCATCTGTCTCCTCCCCACCAGCACTTCTCTCATCTGTCTCCTCCTCACCAGCACTTCTCTCATCTGTCTCCTCCCCACCAGCACTTCTCTCATCTGTCTCCTCCCCACCAGCACTTCTCTCATCTGTCTCCTCCCCACCAGCACTTCTCTCATCTGTCTCCTCCCCACCAGCACTTCTCTCATCTGTCTCCTCCCCACCAGCACTTCTCTCATCTGTCTCCTCCTCACCAGCACTTCTCTCATCTGTCTCCTCCCCACCAGAACTTCTCTCATCTGTCTCCTCCCCACCAGAACTTCTCCCTAGTGTGTCACTGTTTCCTCCCCACCAGCACTTCTCCCTGGTCTGTCTCCTCCCTACCAGGACTTCTCCCTAGTGTGTCCCCTCCCCGTGAGTACTTCTCCCTGGTCTGTCCCCGCCCCACCAGCACATCTCTCATGTGTCTCCTCCCACCAGCGCTTCTCTTTAGTCTGTCCCCTCCCCACCAGCACTTCTCCCTCATCTGTCTCCTTCCCACCAGCACTTTTCCCTGGTCTGTCCTTTCCCCTATAGCTTTTCTGCCTAGTCTGTCCTCTCCCCACTAACACTTCTCCCTGGTCAGTCCTCTCCCCACCAGCACTTCTCCCTGGTCTGTCCTCTCCCCACCAGCACTTCTCCCTGGTCTGTCCTCTCCCCACCAGCACTTCTCCCTGGTCTGTCCTCTCCCCACCAGCACTTCTCCCTGGTCTGTCCTCTCCCCACCAGCACTTCTCCCTGGTCTGTCCTCTCCCCACCAGCACTTCTCCCTGGTCTGTCCTCTCCCCACCAGCACTTCTCCCTGGTCTGTCCTCTCCCTACCAGCTCCTCTCCCTGGTCTGTCCTCTCCCCACCAGCACTTCTCCCTGGTCTGTCCTCTCCCCACCAGCACTTCTCCCTGGTCTGTCCTCTCCCCACCAGCACTTCTCCCTGGTCTGTCCTCTCCCCACCAGCACTTCTCCCTGGTCTGTCCTCTCCCCACCAGCACTTCTCCCTGGTCTGTCCTCTCCCCCACCAGCACTTCTCCCTGGTCTGTCCTCTCCCCACCAGCACTTCTCCCTGGTCTGTCCTCTCCCCCAACAGCACTTCTCCCTGGTCTGTCCTCTCCCCCACCAGCACTTCTCCCTGGTCTGTCCTCTCCCCCACCAGCACTTCTCCCTGGTCTGTCCTCTCCCCCACCAGCACTTCTCCCTGGTCTGTCCTCTCCCCCACCAGCACTTCTCCCTGGTCTGTCCTCTCCCCCACCAGCACTTCTCCCTGGTCTGTCCTCTCCCCCACCAGCATGACTTTGACACTACAACATGGGTAGTCTGGCAAATAATTTTTACAATTTTGCATACAAGTCGCATCACAGCCACAGACAAAACCACTCAAAGTGAGCCAGAGACTCAAGTACTGTAAGCCCAAGTAGGCAGTGTACGCTAGCAATGTAGTTTTCTCGCTCCAAATAAGATGAACATAGGATGCTTGGGGCATCCTAGTTGTACGGACCCTGGCGTGCTGATAGGGGCTATTTGGCACGGCTTGAGTCGTAGTATATAAGGATGTATCTGTAATGTGGAGGTTCTATGGGCAACTGACTACAGGTAAAAAAAGCAGAAGTTTTTAGAGGATGCTACATTATTTAGTAATGTAGCTATTTAACATAAGGGGACCATTACTTTTGTTCTATGGGGCTATGGAAATGGCCTATATGCCAAGTTCAAACTTCTGTTTGCCTATGGAAAAGCTCCGGTGAAAAACTTTGGCATCTGCGCATGCACCACCCTTTCAGCCCTTTAAGCTGGGCAGGTGCAGCAGCATCCGGCAGGTTAAGCCAGAAAGATTTCACTGCGGTGGATAGTGCACTGCCGGGTCAGCTTCTTTCAGAAGTGCAACCTATCTGGCAAGCAAAGATGGTTAAGTAGCTCAGAAAAAACAAAGCTATTTAATGAGAACCTGTTATTTATAGCCATAAATGATCAATACTGTACGCCCTTAGTTTGAATGGAAAATGGGCTGATATAGAAAATACAAAATAGCCTGCAATGTAATGGCAGAAAGTGAGTCCACATGTGACAATCATATGATAACATAAGGAGGCTATGGTGTGGCAGGTTACAGTTCAGTTATGCATGATGAGGGCTCTAGTCTCTCTCTCTCTCTCTAATATATATATATATATATATATATATATATATATATATATATATATAAAGCTGAAGAGTGATAAAAACAATGTCATCCTCAGTGTCAGTGATGTCACACGGCAACACAAAGATCTACAGTTTCCAATCCCGTCTGTTATTTTCCATACTTACGCATCACATATCCCCTCAGGATGAAAACACAGACACTCCTGAGAATTGGCCAACAACAACATTACAGCATTATCCACAAACAGAAGTGTATAACAGTATAGAAGAAAGGAAAAAAGCACATAGAGATGAGATGCAGACATCCAATAAACATACAATAGTAAAGATGTAAAGGAAAAAAGATAAACTATATAATAAAATCAAGTGCTGATAAAAGAAATAGATGAGGGGAGGGGGAGATATATGGGGTAAGAGGGGGAGAAAGAGGTAGCACTAAAGAGAGAGAGAAAGGAGGAAACAGACATAAGCATATATTGCAGCATGGTATGGCTGGATGGTGTCATGAGCATGGTGCAATACTGTATTTAATCAAACAAATGTATACATAGATAAAAAAAAAGATTAAACCAGAGGTTCCCATGCTCGGTCCTCAAAGCACCCTAACAGTCCAGGTTTTAAGAATATCCATGTTGACCACAGGTGACTTAATTAGTACCTCAGACAATTTGATTTAACCACCTATGCTTAACCATGGATATCTCTAAAACCTGAACTGTTGAGGAGCCTTGAGGCCCGCGTTTGGGAACCTCTGACCTAAACTATAAAAATAGGTTTTTGTATCTATTCAATACTGGACCATTTGATACATCTTTCCTAAAGTACTAAGCTTAGATTTTTCTTTTACACTGATTGCCAATCAAAGCTTTATTTTTATGTTTGCTCCCACACCAATGAATGTTAGAATAATCTTGTAATAATAGTCAATTGCACAGTACTTTCCTTTGAGCTGAGCAACTTGATTGGAGCTTTAGAAATACCTTTGATTGATGCTAGCACAATATCCGTATTTCTCTAAGGTAAACCCAGTGCATCCTCCCGTCACCACTCACATATACTTTTGTTAGAGAACTGTACTTAACAAATCTGCAGGAATTCATCCTCTAAGGCTGCCAGGATGAGCGTATTATCTGATTGTTGCCCAATGTATGATGCCTCTCCATCACTTGTAGCATCTCAGGAGACTGGAGATCTCACAGTGATAATCATAGATGAAGTTTGCATTCTTGGCACATTCACCTTTCACACAAAACTGAGAACAGCATATAGAGCGAGATCACCCTAAACCTCTGCCCGCAGGGGAAAGTTCCACAATCACTTTCACGGCACTGCAGTATTTGGCCTGTCAGTGACACTGCTACAATAAATCCAACAAAAAAGTCTAAACAAAAAGCATTTGTCTTAAAGCAAAACAAAAGTTATAATTCATTTCTATTTGACACTCACTTTCAGAATAAATCTGATAATAGCAATGCTAATCAAATAATTAAAAAAAAACCTCACACATCATTATTATTATTATCCTTTATTTATACAGTATGGCACCACAAGTGTTCCGCAGCGACTTACAAAGTACATAGACAGTACAATACAATGCAGGACAAGGACATTGCTGCATTAGTTATCATAACACCCAAATAAGCAACAGGGCGTGAGCGACCTGTGAGTAAGGTGTACGAGTGAGAAGTAGATGAAAGTATAAGGAGTAGCACAAGAGGGTTGAGGGCCCTGCTCGTAAGAGCTTACATTCAAATGGGGCAGGGCAGACAAACAGGCGTGACACAGATGGGGTAGACAGGGAGGAAGGAGCATGTAGCAGTGGGTTAGGATGAGAGCTGGAAGGCTTTGATGAAGTAGTGGGTCTTAAGAGCCTGTTGGAAGATTTGTAGAGAGGTGGAGAGTCTGATGGGGAGAGGGAAAGAGTTCCAGAGGTAGGGAGCAGCACGGGCAAAATCTTGGTGGGAATCGGTTGGCTAGGAGAGGTGACGTGCATTTGTTGAGCGAAGTGGGCGGGTAGCAGTGTGAAGGGAGATGAGGTCAGAGATGTAAATGGGAGAGGAATGGGTGAGGGCTTTGTAAGTGAGTGTAAGAACCTTGAATTGGGGTTTGAAGGGGAAGGGGAACCATAAATTGGTTACTCCACAGTCGGTGAATCGAGCAAAGACATTAGGGCAGTGGTTCCCAAACTTGGTCCTCAAGGCACCCTAACAGTCTAGGTTTTAAGGATATCCATGTTTGAACTCAGATAGATAAAAAAAATGAATGAGGTATCAATTACCTGTGTTTAAGCATGGATACCCATAAAACTTTAACTGTTAGAGTGCCTTGAGAACCGAGTTTAGGAACCACTGTGTTGGAGGACACTTTATTATAAGGAACAGGGCCGGTTCTAGACCTTGTGGAGCTCGGGGCAAAAGTTTCCTTTAGTGCCCTCCCAAAAGGAAAAAAAAAACTAGAGAACTCTCTTCTGGGCGAGCTCCTGAAAAGGGAGGCGTGATTTCATGACACACCCCTGTTCATCAATCTAGGGGGCATGCCCTATGGAGAGGTAGAGGGTGGCAGGGAGGGGCAATGGGTGACAGGGAGAGGCAGACAAGGAGAAGCAGTGGGTGACTGGGTAGTTAGTGGGTGACAGGAAAATGCAGTGGGTGACAGGGAGAGGCCGAGGGTGACAGAGGAAGGCAGAAGGGGACAGCGGAAGGCAGAAGGTAACAGGAATAGGCTAAGGGTGTCAGGGGAAGGCAGAGGGTAGCAGGGAGCGGTTATCAAATTACACTATTTCAGCCTTAGACTAACTGTATCCCTCTAGCTGATGCGAGACTGGCAGAGTCCCTACATATTTTGCTGCCCCTACCTCTCCTCCCTAGCAGCAGCAGCAGCTGTTACCTTCTTCTATTTAGCTGCTGCCGCTCAATGCACTCAGTCCAGGCTCCGGCCTCTCCAGCACTTCCTCTCTCCTGTGCAGGCTGCAGGCGACAGGAAGCTCAGGCTGAGGTACATGGGGCTTGTGGAGCTGCTTCCTGAGTCTTGCTGTTGTGCTGCTGCAGCACAGTTTGTAAGTATGGTGGTGGCAGCGGGCAGGCACCGGTGGGGTGTTTGCAGCTGCACCCCCCAGGCAGCAGCACCCAGGGTGACTGTCCTGCTTGCCAACCCCTAGAACCACCACTGATTAGGAACCCCATTGTAGCGATGAGAATAATTTTTTTTTATTGCTGCAATAAATATGTAGGGCTTTCCGAAAAAAAAAAAAATATATGTTTTAATATTTAGCAGTGTAAAAATATAATAAATTCAGTGAATAAAGCTTTTCTTGTTATGAATTTGATTTGCTATGACCATTTGGATATGGCGACACTGAAATAGGTATTAAAAAAATACAGATTGCCATTGGGGTATTTACCAACTGATATCATTGTGATTTCATTATCAGTAGCGATTTTCACCATTCACAAATATGACCCCGAGATCCCTGAGGACAGGACAATGACCATAGGGCGTGGTTCAGAGCAAGACCATCGCGACCATCGGGCTTGCGACAAGACCCTTGTGGTAGGGTCTCGTTGCCGCAAGCCCCAGAGAGATTTCGGCGCAAACAGAGCCGAAAGCTCTCCCATTGACATCACTTCTCATGGGAACGCATCCGTCTGGGCAGCCACCCCCCCGGCCCGCCCACCAAAGGGGGCGTGCTGTCATTCAACATCGACAGCACGCCCCCTTTGGTGCGAGACCCGGAGCGACGGAGTGGCCGTCGCTATCCAGGTCTCGCGCATGACGGAGCCGGCTCTGTCATGCGCATGCGCACTGGCCCATCATCGACCCAGTTGCGAGCGCTCAGCGCTTGCGACCGGGTCTGAATCAGGTCCATAGTTTTTAATTTTCTTTATTACAATAACATGGGGCTTTAAGAACATGATTCAGAGCAGCAGGCAGTGCCGATGTTCTTGCAGCTGAGCAATTTTTTTTGGGTACTGAGGGCCCGATTCAGACCCGCTTGCTAGGATGCGTTCGCACGCAGCCAGCCGATGTTTGCATTTTGCGCATGCATCGCAGTGCGCGAACCATTCTGAGCGATCGGGAAGCATTCGTCCTCTGCGCATAGACAGCCCGGCAGAATGAGTGACAGGAGAAGCCGTTTGTGGGTGGTGACGGGCTGGCCACTAGAAACAGGGGAGTGGAGGTGCGAACGCAGGCGTGCCTGAGCATCTTAACGCCGTTTCAGAGGCATGCAGAATTAAGAGGCAGCGTCATGGTACACATCAGTTGGCTGAATTTTACACTGAAGCGCTCGGAGTGCTTGCGGTAGGGTATGGTCAGCCACAAGTGTTGCGTTCGCTTCCGATGGTACTTGATGTTACCGATGGTTGCATACACTTCCTGGAGATGATGAGCCCAAGTGGGCATCTTCAGACAGGCTGGTGGGCGTCTGCATACACAGAGCGATTGCACGCCAAGACATAGTGGGCGTGCTAATGCCTTGCCGTGCGATCGCCTGCCTTGCCGGATTTGCATATGCATCTAGCGAGCGAACGTATCTAGTGAGCTGGTCTAAATCAAGCCCTGAGTCTGAGCGAAAATCCCTTTAAACTCCTGTGACACATGTGCACCTTAAAGTGTAAGGGACTGTTGCGATCGAGGCACGCAGCATCAGAAATATTTTGGAAAAGTGACGGCCCTTCCTAGGCGGTTACTGAGAGGTGGCTTAGCGCACGCATGGAGATGGTACGTGTTATGGGCCTTATAAAAATGTCACAGGCATGTTGGTGAAAATGGTTACACACGCTCAACTTCTCACATAGAGGGCCAAAGGGCTGGTGCAAGTTTCAATTGTGCGACCGATGGTGGCGACTAAAGACAATCAATATGTCAGCATCTATGGATGCAGACAGTGAGCGTCTCAGTCCGTGCACATTCTGACTCACACATCTACACCAGGAAAAGGCTTTGTAGCGGCATTTACACAAGGACGCAGACAGGTGAACGCCAATAGACGCAGCCGCGACCGCGTCTTCGTCCACCTCTGATTCTGCTCTTAAATGTTAACCTGCTTCTTTTGCGCTGATGTGTGTAACGGTTTTGTGTATATATATATATATATATATATATATGTGTGTATGTAACTTTATTTTTTTTATTATTATTTTTTTTAATCATTACTTTTATTTGTGAGCGATCACCAGCGGACCGGAGTGCTGGCCTGCATCAGTGACCGCTGTCCCCACCACAGACAGGCTTGGGAAAGAGTTGGGATTCATTTTGGACTATGGCCCTCATTCAGAGCCGTACGCTCTGAGCAGAGCGCACGCTCTGAATGAGGGCCGTCCTCCATAACTATGGAGCGTCCTCCTGGACGTTCGTATAGCTGTGGGTCACCACCCACAGCCTATACGAGCGTGCAGTTTGATGGCCGCGATGGTCTTGACCATCGCGACCATCGAAACTGCGAGCCGGAGCCTGCGGTTGAGGTTTTCAACCGCAAGGCCCGGAGTGATTTTGGCTCTATCAGAGCCAAAATCACTCCCACTGACTTCACTAGTGATGTCAGTGGGCCGGCTTCTGACGGTAGGCGTTCCCTTAGGAACGCCCCCGTCAGGGAGGCACGCCCCCAGCACGCCCACCAAAGGGGGCGTGCTGTCAATCAACATCGACAGCACACCCCCTTTGATCAGACACAACGAGCAAAGGAAAGTCCTTCGCTCGTCGTGTCTGGCGCATGCGCACGACGGAGCTCCCTCCGTCGTGCGCATGCTCAGTGCAGAACATCGACCCACTTGCGAGCGGACAGCTGCTCGCGAGTGGGTCTGAATCAGGCCCTATTTTGGAATACCCATTCTCTACTATTCATTATCAACTGACAACACTGCAATCGCCAAGTACAACTGTTTTTTTTTTTGTTCTTTTTGTATAAAAATACGCATTTCATTATTGCCCATGCCCCTCACAAATGTGTATGTCTGTATGCAGATTTTGTTGCATCTGGTGGTACGGATGAGAACGTGTTTATGTAGCTTGAATTAGACCTGGGCACAGACACATAGGCCCTCATTCAGAGCCGTACGCTCTGAGCAGAGCGCACGCTCTGAATGAGGGCCGGGCTCCATTTTCATGGAGCGTCCTCCTGGACGATCGTATAGCTGTGGGTCACCACCCACAGGCTATACGAGCGTGCATTGTGATGGCCGCGATGGTCGTGACCATCGCGACCATCGAAACTGCGAGCCGGAGCCTGCGGTTGAGGTTTTCAACCGCAAGCTCCGGAGTGATTTTGGCTCTATCAGAGCCAAAATCACTCCCACTGACATCACTAGTGATGTCAGTGGGCCGGCTTTTGACGAGAGGCGTTCCCGTGGGAACGCCCCCGTCAGGGAGGCACGCCCCTGGCACGCCCACCAAAGGGGGCGTGCTGTCAATCAACATTGACAGCACACCCCCTTTGATCGGACACAACGAGCGAAGGACTTTCCTTCGCTCGTCGCGTCTGGCGCATGCGCACGACGGAGCTCCCTCCGTCGTGCGCATGCTCAGTCCATAACATCGACCCACTTGCGAGCGGACAGCCGCTCGCAAGTGGGTCTGAATCAGGCCCATACACACTTCTGTCTCTTGCGAGTACTGGAAGCCTGGTGCAGCGAGACACAAGATAATGATGGCAATCAGAAGCACTAGCTGGCCACTACTGATTGGCTGATTGCGGATTGACCTTTCTAACTGATAATACTTCATTTGGTAGTGTGGCTGCTATACTACAGTATGTGAAGTTGCTTTGCTTAATTAATATTTCCATTTGGACTGCAGCAGAAAATGAGATTCCCGTTTGATTCTTAATGGGGTATATAAATATATATTTATATAGTAAATGTGACTTTTGCATTTAAGAAAAGCCGTGCAGACGGTCTTCTCTCTTGTGTATATGACACTTCATTACATTGTTATATTGTCTGCAATTAAAGTAAAGTGAAAGTCACATTGACTGCTAACACTGGGCCTCATTCATTACAGAACGCAACTGCGAATGCAAAAGCGATTATGCACGCCGTATAACTGCGATAGTATGCTAATCCACTGAGATCGTATGCCATCGCAGCACATATAAGGACGCCCACTTTACCTTACACACATCCGTAATGTTTAGCAAGACTGCGAAACCATCTGTAACAACGAGTACCATCGCAGCCTCACGCACACTTGCACAAGCCCTGACCTTACTCAGGAATTGCTAACCTCATCGCACACAGAGTACTAGTGCTACGTAGGGCATCGCTGTGGTTAGTTTATGCACGCCCATGTAGCGGTGTTCAAAGGCCTTCGTTACTTCGACCAACCCCCCGTCGCTTCCCACAATCGGTACTTCCTGCATAGTCACTGCAATCGCAGTTCTGATCGCAGTGGCTAGTTCGCGCACGCACACTGCGATGCATACGCTTGTGCAGAGCACAACAATCGGCCAATTACTGGCGTAATCGCAGTTGCGATTCTTGTTAAATCAGTCACACTGTCAAGTCACATCTCTACTCTTGACCAGATTCAGAGGTGCATACTAATTTCGATGCTGCATGCTAGTGGCTGATGTTTTTACTCTTGGAATGCCTCGAGCTCCACTGCGCATGCATCCCGATAGTTAACACTGAAAACCGTAGAACTAATTTAGACGTAGAGAGAAGCAATTTCATTGGGCATTTCTAGGGTAGTAACAGGGTGGTGGCTAGCCAGAAGCGAGCATATAGCAGGCGTGTCACTGTAGGTGGCCCTTACTCATCCCGCTCAGTGAAATGGGCAGGATGGGGAACATAATTGTGCAAATTGCGATTCTATGGGGAATTTTATGCAATTCTAAAATAATAGCCTCATTTTAGCCTCACCCCCTCCCCATAGCCCTGCAATTCACAATGCCATGATGCAGCTTTAAATCTATTTATGCGCCAGTCCACATAGTAAAGGCAATTATAGTAAGGGCAATTATATTGTGAGGTGATGCTATTTACAGCAATGCAGCCAGGTTGCAGGGCCGGCTCCAGGGGTAGCCACGCCCTGTGCAGCATGGGTAGTCGTCACGCCCCAGCCGCAATGGGGCCTGGCCTAATTACTATAGGCCACGTCCCCTAAATGACGTTATTTGGGGGCGTGCCCGCAAGGCACGCCTCCCGTGTAACGTCAGGCTGGTGGCGAGCTCAGCACTCCGTCACTAGCTGGGCTTCCCCAAGCCCTCTCCTGGCACTGAATGGATGCCGCGCGCATGCACGCAGCATCCATTCAGCTACTTCGGGGTCCAGCACTGCCGCACAGCTGTGGCGGTGCCCAACCTCCCAACCAGACCACCCGCGGGACACTTTGGCCCATGGGTGGACCAGCAGGACAGAGCTGTCCCGCTGAAATTGGGATGTTGGAAGGGGTGTGCCCTCTATGGGGTGGCACCCATGTTCGACTGCACTGCTCGAACATGCCTGGAGCCAGCCCTGCAAGGTTGTATACTGTACTAACAGTAATGACACCACAAAAGCATGAGATACTTAAGTTGTCATCACCCCTGCTGTGTAATCTCATTGCTCCCTAAGTGCCTCATGCCTCAGTAATTGATGACACTAGTCCCAAGTTAACCAAACGCCTACATTCTTTTGAATAAAGCGGCCATTTTGTGGATGGTGATGTTGGCAACATGTCCACTTTCACGGATTACTAAGCAAAAACATAAAAATGTATATTGTTTCCCATATTTACACAACAGTTCTGTTGCATGGCAGACATCTTGGTCAGGTACAGTAAGTCACTTGCTAACATTTAGGAACAAAGAGGTGAAGGCTGGAGCGCCAAGAGTTTGTGCGTGCATCAGTCCCAGGATGCCTCACCGGTGTCCAATTTTGTCAGAAGCCAATAAAACTATGTTCTGGCATACATGCAGAAACTAAAATACTACCCTTTGTGAGATTGTAGAGTGTACGGCGGCATGGGGTTGTGACTCACATCTCACATTGCCGTGACCCCAATCCTTCCTGTGTAGTGACCAGATTTGCATTTGCAGTGGAGTTGAGGCTTCAATTGTGTGATCTGCAGCAAATAGAGTCATCAGCCAAAAGAACGCCATCTTCACAAAAGAAATGGCCGGAATCTAAAATGCTAGTCTATTCTCCTGAGAGTGCAGGAAAACTCCAAGGATATCGGCAAGAAGAATGTTTGCAAGAAGTAGTCATATTTATTTTTTGTGCTGAAGGAAGCCCAGACAAGCACACAGAGAAAACACCTGAGGCGCAAAGTAACATACTGTAGGCCAAATTTGGGAGGACCAAACTGAAAGCAGGAAAAGCACCAAGTATATGGATATTTGATCTGTGACAATACGCCCTCTTTAAATCAGTTTTCTCAATAAGCCTTCAAAATGCACAATGCAAAGCACATGGCTGGTGGAAGATTGAGTTATCTCAGTACTGATCAGAATTAATCTCCCACAAATAGGCCCCATGTATGAAGGCTCCCCAGCGGTTTACCTCATTAAATGGCTCTTATAAAGCAGATTAAGAGGCTGTAATAAGATGCCTAATTAATTCCACCTTTTCCGTATGGCAATCACTGGCATTGTGAGAATGTAAACTGCTATTATTTTATAATTTCACATGTCATTCAAAATCTATCTTTCATAACAGACTGAATCACGAGGTAATGTGTTTGCTAAGGGAAAGCCTCAGGGTTAATTAGAGGCAACTTTAGATTGTGCTGCTGCCAAGATAAGGAAGAAATGAGGAAAAATGCACTAATATCAGATAAATACTTTTATCTTCCCTCCTAGTTAATTGCCTTTGACCTCAGCATCAAAATGGATACTTGTAGAATGAATCTAATTTTAACAACAGTCTTTGTAATATTTTAAAATTGAACTGAAATTAAAAAAAATATATATCTTGGTTAGAAGTTGTAACATACGTATTTGCTCGCTTATCCCTCATGCCGCCGGGTGATGGCGATGGGAGCAGCCCATATTTGGGGAGCAGAGTCATTGCTGTATAATGTTGCCTTCCACTACACTGTGCAGCAACGGTGAGGTCACAATGACAGGTTTTAACACAAATTGTGTCAGCAAGCCCCCAGACTGCCAACTTCTCTCTCTGAAGAGCTTGGGATTAGATCAAGGGATAGGGTGGTGTAAGAATCGCTGAGGTAGGCCGCCTTTTGTTTCTTTATATCATCATTGTTTTCTTATGGATGCCGAACAGCATAAAACAAATGATCATTTGATCAAATTGATGGTAAAATAATAATTTTATTAATATTTATTTTATTTAGATACTAGGGAATCCCAGCGGTAACCACCTTAGTTATGGCGGATACTGTATTATGGATGTTAGGTACTGAGTATATTATGGAGATAACGAGTCTGTCATGTGAGGGTATTTGTCATAAAGAGATCTGCTTAATATGGTGGAACAACTGCATTGGCCAACGAAACCTTTGATTGTGACAGCAGTCTGAAAAATGGCCGTTATTCTCCTCTACCAAGGAGTGTAGGACACCATGATACACACATTGCACGTCCATAGGACCCAAAGAGTAGTACTGCGGCGAATATGTCATGACCAATGCAAGCGGCGTATCAGTTGATCTTGTCATACATTGTTTAACATCTTTGAACTGTGCGCTCTGAGCAACCTGTAAGGGCCCCACCACGTCATTGTCCTCGAGGCCGGCCGCTAGGCATGTTTGGTGTAAACAATGCGAGGATTAAGTGAATAAGGAAATAACACAGCAGGTAGTGATTGAGGTCCCTGCAAGATGCACTGATATGGTGGAATGCACAACCATGAGAGACAGGGAGCAGACTGAGATTGCGGCGGAAGTGGCGTGCATTCAAAGAGGTGGAACGCATGGCCGCGGATCAGACGGTATTTCTGGTGGAAGTGGCGTGCGTTCCAAGAGGTGGAACGCACAGCGCGAATTAGGAAGATTAAAGACACATTCCTTGGTTTTATAAAGGGCCATGAACTAGCGATCTGTTACATTACCAAATAGGAATCCCCCTATAGTGATTTTAGAGGCCAAGGAACAGCTGCATACACGTTTATCCCGTACCACACCCATAACACAAGGGGATGGCGGGACTAGTACTATATGTTGAAAACTAAAGAGCACAGGTATACCTTGACAAAGGCTACTTAGCTGAAATGCGTTGGTTACCTGTGGGAGCTGCCATTACCTGGAACCTCTGAAGGCACCTGTCATCTAACAGGGAAGGTGAATTGCTTTGGGGTAGCATAATCACTCCTAGTGCTTATCACTGCACCTTTCTAAAAAGGTTTATTCTGGTACGCTGCCATCTTCTATACTGTTTTGATGTACATTATGTACTAAAGTGGAAATTAAGTTTACAGTATTTTACGATGGGAGATCCCCTGCTGTGATTTCTTTGAGGTGCTGTTTGACACCTAGGGCTATTGTCTAGCGTGTTGAAAAAGGAATATAGTTAGTTTTCTCAGAAAGACATTTATTACTAAGGTGTCTGTTTACTATGCAGTGTTAGGAGACAGAGTGAAAAGTGATAAGAAAGTGATAAGGTGCCAGCCAATCAGCTCCCAACTGTCATCTCACAGGTTGTATTTGAAAAATGACAGTTAGGAGCTGATTGGCTGGTACCTTATCACTTTCTTATCACTTTTCACTCTGTCTCCTAACACTGCTTAGTAACTAGACCCCTAAGATGTTATCTCATCAAAGGGAGGTACGAACACTGGCAAGAATTTTGAGCAATTCTTAAAAATTAGTATTTTATATACCTCAGAGAAGGAGCGATTAATCTTGCATTTATTTGTCTATTTTTTGTCTAGTGACGTGTGTAGGTCACATATTTTTGGAGCTGCACCTCCCGTTTATTGGAGCGGGGGTGTACAATATATTTATTCTATCTACTGAATAGCTAGAAGGTGATTGGTTGCTATGGGCAACATCTCCACTTCTAAAAACATGCACTTTAGTAAATATACCCCTAAGAAAGAGAACTGGTGCCCCTGTTCAGTTGAGCATTGTTGTCTGGAGAAAGGTCCTTTCCAGTTACCTGGTTAACCACAGTAGAGACACTGCTCAGTTTCTCATTCCTAGAAGAACAAACCATCCCATCTCTATTGACTCATAGTAAATCCTTGTAAGAATGCTACAAGATAGACCCAGCCAAATATAGGTGACAATCACAGCTTCCAATGTGATCTGAAAATCATAGCAGGCCAGATTGCATTTGATCTCTCCAAAGATCCCAACTGGATAGCTGCAAGTAACATTTGATTGGTTCATCTGAGCTCTGCTGCTTGGATCCAGACGTTAATAACATAGTGGTAGAGGAGCAAACTCTTTGCAAAGTCCATTTTTGTCCTTCAGCAAAATGCTACAAACTTAACTCCCTGTAGGTCCAGGTGTACATCCCTGGAGTGAAGATTTGCCATTCCCAGGAGTCATCAATGCTGGAGGTTAGTGGTAACACCTGAGAGAAGTGTTATGTCATCTCGAGCCTAAGGCTGAGCCCAGCTGGGTTCTCTTGAGGATTCTGATTGGGAAGGCCAGATATCAGTGACATGCTGAGTGTTTGGAAGCAGGCCAATCATGTCCATGACTGCTGGTACTGACATTATCCCAACAGACCACTGCCCCTTCTGGACGTAGGCTATCAGTTCTGTTGGTAGGTTTGTACATTGAACTTGCTATAATGTGGGTAATTTCCCTTTAACACCATACATTTTTCTGTTCTGCATTGTCATAAGGCACATTCCATGTACGGATCTAGAATGTTTACTTGCAATTGCCCTAGGGATGTAACATGTTATAGTATATTACAGCAGCCCATGTGTCTCTAACGCTGGGATAGATTTGAGGATCTGAATGCACATGTACATTGTTTTTGTGGTCTTGTGTTTGGGTGATCCTGTGTTTGGGTGTTCCTGTTATCATGGAAACTTCTATTCAGTTGGAAGCTAGCTGTTTATTTTACAGAGCACAAATATACACATGCTCATACATATTGTTGTCTTGAACGTTCAATGCTTGCATTCTAATTTTTTAAAGGCGTAGAACATTGTTAATAAGAATGAGAAGAAAGGTCTCTTTACATTAGGCAACATAGTGAGTAACTACAAGTCCCAGCATCTTTTCACAGACTTTCATAGGGAATTCTGGGTTATGAAAGCAATTTTGGTGGTAGAATGTGTACTCAGGAGACTTAACAAGCAAAAACAAAACAAAAACAAAAAAACTATACAGATTGGGATTAGCAAATTTTTTGTTTTCTGAAACAGGTCTCTACTATTACTGTAGATAAACAATAAAGCATCTACATCTACGGCCCGATTACCCATTCTGCCATGCTGATCCGCTGATCAAAAATACAGATCCGCGGACATCGTTGATTGGCAATCTGTCAAGGAACCAGGGAGATTCACAAACCCCCAACTCATCAATTCCGACTGGCGTCGGCAAAACAGGGAATTGCCATAACTGATCACAGATGTATGGGCAGTCATTATGTATTCATGTATGTATGTATCCATTACATTCGCTAATTTTTACTATGGAAATGTATCCAATCGACTGATGTATTTCTTTTATCTATCTTCAGGAAGTAAATTCAGTTATTCCATGGATGGGCGAAAGGGAGTAGGTAATAAACGACTTGATATTGAAAATACTTCAGTGATTTAAAGCACAGACTGTAAACACAACAATGTTCCTGACAGCTCATAATTTTTCCTAGAGAGGTGCTAGATTATACCTGGAGGCCATCCAATGAATAGCATCACCATAAAGAAAGCACTAGGGGCTATATTTACGAAGCAGTGGCTCTTGTAGGCAGCAGCTTCTCGGTGGGTCGGAGCTGAAAATTTAAAGCGGCACTAACATTCAGTGTAAAGCAACTCTAACCCACCAAGAGTTGTATGAGGCTAAAACAATACTGACTGACGGCAGCATGGACAATACGATTCGGCAAATGTAAAAGGAGGAATTACAATGGGGCTGCTGTACATTAAATGACCAAGTGAAATACACCTGTTTTTTTGTTGTTGTTGTTTATTTAATCTCCATTGTCATATTATACCTACCTCCGGCTGCTCTCCTCCTAAATTGCAGTGATCTGAAGCACTTGCTGGTGTAACATACCAACTGGGGGCCTATCCTTATAGTAGCATAGCTAAAGCCCCCAGGGCCATAGTGAGAATGTGAACCAGAGCAGATGGCAAATTCTGCAGAGAGGGAACTTCTGATTTATGTAAGGAGTTCTGTTCTGCAATGACATCCAATTTCCCTACCTTACAAAGCCATCCCTAACTGTTGAGCTATCCTTGGTGGACCTTAATCAGTTACAAAGAGAGCAATAGAACTAAGCAGCCTCCAGCCCACATAGGATATTGGGATTGCATATGGAGCCTTGATGCATTTTTTACAGTTATAGTGATGTAGAGCAGGTGAGCATACAAGGGGACACTCGGCTGAGTAGGCTGAAATGCCCCTTCATATTCACACCTGAAGAGGGCAGAGGAGAGCATAGACATTGCAAGAGTTTTATGAGCAAGTTCTGCACTCTGTAATACATCAATCAGTACAAGAATTCCTGCAGTGTAGCCATAAAATACTGACCACTGCCCCCCTACTATATGTTGTAAAACACAATTTCAAACTTCCAACTAAGCATTCACTTTCAAATTTGGCTGTGTTGGCCAGTGTTTCCCAAATTTAGTCCTTACGGAACCCTGCCAGTGCATGTTTTCCAGTGTATACTCACAGAATCATAGGTGAAATAATTAGAACCATCTGTGTATCTTTTAAAATGAGTCAGTCAGGAATGCTTTAGAATGGAGTATAGAAAACATGCACTGTTATGGTGTATACATAGGTAGCAATATAAATGAGCGATTTGAACGATAACGATATCGTTCATATCATTATCGTTCAAATCGTACATTTTTTTAGTCCCTACCAACTCACCATCGACCAGCGATGCGCGGCAACGTATGGACGATAGCAATATCATCCTTCGGCCGTGCATTCAGGTCAACTTGCTCGATATCGATATAGTCGTCTGTGAGTTGGTGGTGTGCTGGATGATCGATATCGAGCAGAGGGGACACAGGGTAAAGAAACGGTGATGGATTTGGGAGTGTGTGAAAAAATATAAATTATGGCTTACTACTGTAGTTGTTTAATTCATTCTGGCCCTCATTTATTAATAATCGCTATTGCGATGCGATCTGGGCATGACTTTACCACCAATGATCGCAATGCAATATGCGATTATAGCGCCCGGATGCATCATCCGTGCGATGTGCCTAGGGTCGCCCCTCCCTCTTACGTCAAAGCAGCCCAGCACACGCTTGGCAGTTAGGATTAGCCATGTGTCATTATTCTATTCTATCTGCTAATGTAAGTCCTGTCTCCAACATGCATATGCATCAGGCCGTGCCCGTCCCACTGCTAGAGCAAAGGGACAGACCTTAGCCTAGCTGGAGAGAAGAAGGACCCACTAGGAAGGGGTAAGTATGCAGCCGCAGGAGGGAGGAAGTGGGACAGAGCAGGGGGGCGGAGCTGGACAGAGCAGTGGACAGAGAGGGGGGTGGGGTGAGACAGAGTGGGGGGCAGAGCGGGACAGAGAGGGGTTAGGACAGAGTGGGGGCTGAGCAGTGTAGAGGGGGTATGGAAGAGCAGAGGGTCGGGACAGGGCAGAGCAGCAAGCCAAGTAAGGTGTGCCAGGTCCCGTTATAAGTTATCAGGGCCGGCCCCCTCCACCACGCTCTATCTTCTCCACACATGACCGAAAATGGGAGCGTGGCCTAATTACCATAGGTCACGCCCCCTATGTGACGTTTTTAGGAGGCATGTCCGCCTCCAAATAACGTCAGGCTGGGGGGAGCCTCACTAGCTGGGCTTCCCCCAGCCCTCTTCTGTCACTGAATGGATGCCGCGC
Organism: Taudactylus pleione; assembly: GCA_031769625.1. NCBI lineage: Eukaryota > Metazoa > Chordata > Amphibia > Anura > Myobatrachidae > Taudactylus > Taudactylus pleione. The sequence goes on from JAUIMM010000299.1 coordinate 1,348,388, forward strand.
GCATGCGCGCGGCATCTATTCAGAGACTCCGAGGTCCGGCACCGCCGCACCGCTGCGGCTGTGGGTGATCCCCAACCTCCTGATTTAACCACCCGCGGGCCACTTCGGCTCACGGGTGGAACAGCGGGACAGTAATGTCCCGTTGAAATTGGGATGTTGGGGAGGGGAGCGCCCTCTACGGGTGGCGCCCCTGTGCGACCGCTCAGGTCGAGCAACCCTAGAGCTGGCCCTGTAGGTTATTGTACTACAGTCCTAAAATGCAACAAGTTCATATTTATATGTAATTTATGGGTCTATTTGTTAAACTATATTTTCACTGGAAAGGGGCTTTTCTAAACTTTTCTCAGTTTATTAACCACTTGCCTGGCACAGTTGCATCAGATGCAACCACACCAGGCTGAGCTTTCCCATTTTTGAAGAACATATTATCAGGGTTTTTCAACTCCAGTCCTCAAGTACCAAATTCTAATGAGTATTATTTATTACCTACTGAAGGTGAGTAGAGACTTCCACATGCCTTCTACCTGAGCCTCAGATAGCCTTAAATAGCGTACACCTCTAGCTAGCACCAATGGGCAGCAAAGTGGTAGATTTTTTTATACAAATGTTCTGTGATAGAGCAATGTCAGGACAACGGGCAGAGGGCAGGTTTTAGACAAATTGCATCACTGGATGATGTTTCTGCTAATCAAGGGGAAATCATAGTGTGATCTGAGAATTCAGCCAACTACCCGGATCCCACCAACATCCCTTGTGAGATAGCTGGGACAAGAGCATGATGGCCAGCGGCGTAACTAGGGCAGGGCGAGCAGGGCACGTGCCACTACTGGGGCCACTAAATAGGTAGGACCACTACATGGGGCACTGTATAAGGGCACTGGATAGGTGAGACCACTACTGGGGACCTGTAAAAGGGGGACCACTACTGGGGACTACTCCTGGGGGCACTATATAAGGGGCTTACTACTAGGGGCACAAGGGGCACTGCACTGGGGGGGACCACTACTGGGGGCACTAAATAGGGAGGACCATTACAGGTGGCACTGTATATGGGGCACTGGATAGGGGGGATCACTGCTGGGGGCCTGCAGAAGGGGGACCATTACTGGGGGCACTGCATGGGGGGACTACTGCTGGGGGCACTATATAAGGGGCTTACTACTAGGGGCACAAGGGGCACTGCACTGGGTCGACCACTACAGGGGGCACTAAATAGGGAGAACCACTACAGGGGTCACTGTATAAGGGGCACTGGATAGGGGGGATCACTGCTGGGGGCCTGCTGAAGGGGGACCATTACTGGGGGCACTGCATTGGGGGGACTACTAATGGGGGCACTATATAAAGGACACTGCATAAGGGGGTACCACTACTGGGGCGCTGCATTGGGGGGACTGCTACTGGGGTCACTGCATAAGGGGGACCACTACATGGGGCACCACTACATGGGGCACTGCATAAGGGGGACTACTACTGGGGGCACTATATAAAGGGCACTGCATAAGGGGGTACCACTACTGGGGGTGCTGCATAGGGGGGACTGCTACTGGGGTCGTTGCATAAGGGGGACCACTACATGGGGCACTTCATAGGGGGACCACTACATGGGGCACTTCATAGGGGGGACCACTACATGGGGCACTACATAAGGGGGACTACTACTGGGGCACTGAATAAGGGGAACTAATGAGGGGCTGCGTAAGGGGGACCACTACTGGGGGCATTGCATACTGTTGTACTGTATAAGGGGAACTAATGGGGGTCTGCATAAGGGGGACCACTACTGGGGTTACTGTCTAAGGGGCACTACTATGGGCCTGCATAAGAGGGACCACAACTGGGGACGTTGCATACTGGGGGTACTGTATAAGGGGCACTACTGGGGTTAAGGTGCATATGGAAAGGAATGTTCAGAGTGATGATAAAGGGGCGTGTCATGTTGACGCGCCCCATTTTTAAGTGACCACGCCCATTTATCACCACGCGCACCTTCAGTGCACGCACATAGGGGGGTGCTCCATTTTTAAATTTGCCCTGGGCTCCAAATACCCTAGTTACGCCATCATCAGATGGCGTAACGTGCGGGGAATCGGGTCATTAAACCCTGTCTCCTGCTGGAGACATTGTGATGTTGGCATTATGAATGTCACCTTTTTGACTACATCCCTCCTGAGTGAGGAGACACACAAGGAGAGGATGTGTACAGAGACAATATTTTCCTTTAAAACAAACAAGTACTGAAGTGAGCAGTACCCTGAACAGATGCATATAAATGTCCTACTAACGCAAGTTTCCTCTTAATAAGGAGTTAATATATAAAATAAATGAAGAACGCCTTTGTTTATAGTAAACAGAAGCAAGATAAAAGCTGTACTAGATTATGGCTGGGATAACATACAATTAAGCTTATTTTTACTTTCTTTTTTTTCCTGAGCCTTTTAATGTAAAAGCTTGTAGTGGAGATGAAAGGATCCAGCTAATCACAGAAGCAGTCTGTCCCAGTAACCCGAATTCTGAGCAACAGCTGTGATCGTTATGCAAACAATGACTACCACACTCAGGCATGAGAATGTGCGAATGGTAATTAACCAACTGTATAATGCCGCTCAGTAATGGGAGGATAATGTTACACAGAGGTGTGAAGTGAATACTGCAGCTGAAACTGTAGCTCACTGACAGGACCATGACCCAAAAATGATGGATTTACAAGTAATAAATAATGATTTCAATAAAGAGCAGCCTCTACATGTATCACTTACAGCAGTGGTTTTCAAACTCGGTCCTCACGACCCCACACAGGTCACTTTTTGCAGGTCTCCCAGCAGGTGCACAGGTGTAATCGTTACTCACTGACACATTTTAAAAGATCCACAGGTGGAACTAATGATTTCACATGTGATTCTGTGAGGAGACCTGGAAAACATGCACTGTTTGGGGTCCTGAGGACCGAGTTTGAGAACCTGTGACTTAGAGTAATGCAGAGGTTACCAAACTCTGCTGTTACAGTCCAGGTGTTAAGGATATCCAAGCTTCAGTCCAAGTGATAAATCAAATTGACTGAGGTACTGTCCTCAAGCATGGATAGCCTTAAAATGTGGACTGTAATGGTGGAGTTTAGGGACCTCTGACTTTATAGGTCTAAACTTCTATAATCTTCCTTTCCACATCTCTTAAGTCCCAGGTTTAGGATTGTATCTGCCTGCTCTTGAACTACTGGACAGATTTTGATGGGGTTTTCACTATTCTATACAGCAGTGATTCCCAACCTCGGTCCTCAAGACACACTAATAGTCCTGGTTTTAGTGATATCAATGCTTAAGCACAGATGGTTAAATCAAAATAACTGAGGTACTAATTAAGTCACCTGTGCTCAAGTATGGCTATCCTTAAAACCTGGACTGTTAGTGTGCCTTGAGGACCGTGGTTGGGAATCCCTGCTATACAGCATTGGTGGAGAAAGGTTTAGGTGTATGAACCATTCATCTGTGACAAAAGGGAGCCAAGTAGTGACAATTTTATTATTGAATACTTGGTAATAACTTACTAAAACACAGTGCTAAAACTGAATGGGTAGCAATGTACAATGTCCACATTACCAGCGCCTGTTATTTATTTATGGAAAGGCTCCTCTGAAAGGCCTAATACATATATATATATATATATATATATATATATATATTGTATCAGTGCTCGAAGTGGTAATTTTAAAGTAGGGGTATGAAAATTTTAGGAGAACTCCCCCCTCCACCCCACTTCTATCTCAACCTTCGACGCCTCTTCCCACACCCTGCACTACTTCCCTCTCCCACCCCCTGCACCTCGGACTTCCTGCATCCCTCTCCCACCCCCTGCACCTCACACTACCTGCATCCCATTACCACCCCCTGCATCTCACACTACCTGCATTCCTTTAACACACCCTGCACCTCACACTACATGCATCACTTTACCAGACCCTGTACTTCACACTACCTGCATCCCTTTACCAGACCCTGTACCTCACACTATCTGCATCCCTTTACCAGACCCTGTACCTCACACTACCTGCATCCCTATACCACACCCTGCACCTCACACTACCTGCTTTCCTCTCTTACCCCCTGCACCTCTCAATGCTCACACTACCTGCTTTCCTCTCTTACCCCCTGCGCCTCTCAATGCTCACACTACCTGCTTTCCTCTCTTACCCCCTGCGCCTCTCAATGCTCACACTACCTGCTTTCCTCTCTTACCCCCTGCGCCTCTCAACACTCACGCTACCTGCTTTCCTCTCTTACCCCCTGCGCCTCTCAATGCTCACACTACCTGCTTTCCTCTCTTACCCCCTGCGCCTCTCAATACTCACGCTACCTGCTTTTCTCTCTTACCACCTGCCCCTCTCAATGCTCACACTACCTGCTTTCCTCTCTTACCCCCTGCGCATCTCAATGCTCACACTACCTGCTTTCCTCTCTTACCACCTGCGCCTCTCAATGCTCACACTACCTGCTTTCCTCTCTTACCCCCTGCGCCTCTCAATGCTCACACTACCTGCTTTCCTCTCTTACCCCCTGCGCCTCTCAATGCTCACACTACCTGCTTTCCTCTTACCCCCTGCGCCTCTCAATGCTCACACTACCTGCTTTCCTCTCTTACCACCTGCGCCTCTCAATGCTCACACTACCTGCTTTCCTCTCTTACCCCCTGCGCCTCTCAATGCTCACACTACCTGCTTTCCTCTCTTACCCCCTGCGCCTCTCAATGCTCACACTACCTGCTTTCCTCTTACCCCCTGCGCCTCTCAATGCTCACACTACCTGCTTTCCTCTCTTACCCCCTGCGCCTCTCAAAGCTCACACTACCTGCTTTCCTCTCTTACCCCCTGCGCCTCTCAAAGCTCACACTACCTGCTTTTCTCTCTTACCCCCTGCGCCTCTCAATGCTCACACTAACTGTTTTCCTCTCTTACACCTTGCGCCTCTCAATGCTCCACACTACCTGCTTTCCTCTCTTTCCCCCTGCACCTCTCAATGCTCACACTACCTGCTTTCCTCTCCTACCCCCTGCACCTCTCAATGCTCCACACTACCTGCTTTCCTCTCTTACCCCCTGCGCCTCTCAATACTCACACTACCTGCTTTCCTCTCTTACCCCCTGTGCCTCTCAATGCTCACACTACCTGCTTTCCTCTTTTACCCCCTGCGCATCTCAATGCTCACACTACCTGCTTTCCTCTTACCCCCTGCCCCTCTCAATGCTCACGCTACCTGCTTTCCTCTCTTACCCCCTGCACCTGTCAATGCTCACACTACCTGCTTTCCTCTCTTACCCCATGCACCTCTCAATGCTCACACTACCTGCTTTCCTCTCTTACCCCCTGCACCTCTCAATGCTCACACTACCTGCTTTCCTCTCTTACCCCCTGCGCCTCTCAATGCTCACACTACCTGCTTTCCTCTTTTACCCCCTGCACCTCTCAATGCTCACACTACCTGCTTTCCTCTCTTACCCCCTGCGCCTCTCAATGCTCACACAACCTGCTTTCCTCTCTTACCCCCTGCACCTCCCAATGCTCACACTACCTGCTTTCCTCTCTTACCCCCTGCGCCTCCCAATGCTCACACTACCTGCTTTCCTCTTACCCCCTGCGCCTCTCAATGATCACACTACCTGCTTTCCTCTCTTACCCCCTGCGCCTCTCAATGATCACACTACCTGCTTTCCTCTTACCCCCTGCGCCTCTCAATGCTCACACTACCTGCTTTCCTCTCTTACCCCCTGCGCCTCTCAATGATCACACTACCTGCTTTCCTCTCTTACACCCTGTGCCTCCCAATGCTCACACTACCTGCTTTCCTCTCTTACCCCCTGCGCCTCCCAATGCTCACACTACCTGCTTTCCTCTCTTACCCCCTGCGCCTCCCAATGCTCACACTACCTGCTTTCCTCTCTTACCCCCTGCGCCTCTCAATGCTCACACTACCTGTTTTCCTCTCTTACCCCCTGCGCCTCTCAATGCTCCCACTACCTGCTTTCCTCTCTTACCCCCTGCGCCTCTCAATGCTCACACTACCTGTTTTCCTCTCTTACCCCCTGCGCCTCTCAATGCTCACACTACCTGCTTTCCTCCCTTACCCCCTGCGCCTCCCAATGCTCACACTACCTGCTTTCCTCCCTTACCCCCTGCGCCTCCCAATGCTCACACTACCTGCTTTCCTCTCTTACCCCCTGCACCTCTCAATGCTCACACTACATGTTTTCCTCTCTTACCCCCTGCGCCTCTCAATGCTCACACTACCTGCTTTCCCCTCTTACCCCCTGCGCCTCTCAATGCTCACACTACCTGCTTTCCTCTCTTACCCCTTGCGCCTCCCAATGCTCACACTACCTGTTTTCCTCTCTTATCCCCTGCGCCTCCCAATGCTCACGCTACCTGTTTTCCTCTCTTACCCCCTGTGCCTCTCAATGCTCACACTACCTGCTTTCCTCTCTTACCCCCTGCGCCTCTCAATGCTCACACTACCTGCTTTCCTCTCTTACCCCCTGCGCCTCCCAATGCTCACACTACCTGCTTTCCTCTCTTACCCCCTGCGCCTCTCAATGCTCACACTACCTGTTTTCCTCTCTTACCCCTGCGCCTCTCAATGCTCACACTACCTGTTTTCGTCTTACCCCCTGCGCCTCTCAATGCTCACACTACCTGCTTTCCTCTCTTACCCCCTGCGCCTCTCAGTGCTCACACTACCTGTTTTCCTCTTACCCCCTGCGCCTCTCAATGCTCACACTACCTGCTTTCCAGGGCTGTCTTAACAGCAGTGTGGGCCCTGGGCAAAGCAATGCACTGGGCCCTCTACCCACACATGATATGGTATTATTGCAGCAATAAGCCCCAGGGGCTGGCTGGCAACTTTTAGCCTGGGGGGCAATTGCAAGCAAGTTGCCCTAGCTTTCCATAAACACTCGGCAATGGAAAAATGGGCATGAACCGGGCATTTGTAATTACAAGTGATACAGAGTTGCACGCATTCCAAACACATCTCCACTCATGGCTGCATAGGAGTAACTGGGCTGTAATAGGCAATTTCATGTAGATGAAGCTCAGTGAGGGCATGGTGACCGCTGCAGCCACAGAGTTGGTTGTAAGTGTAAAAATATGTCTTTTACCACGCGCATCTTTTGTATAGGCTGATGCACAATGTAGATGATTCGTAGCAAACCAAACATATGGATAAAGGTCATTGTACCACAGGATGTAGACAGCTGTGCATAGGGGAGAATATTCAAGTTTTTCCCATACATGCAAAGTGGGAGCATATATGCCCAAATCCGCTTAACCCAGAGAGAAAAACTGGACATCTCTTACAAACAATACTACATAAAATCTACATGCAAATGTGAGCGCTGGTACTTGTCACACACCGAGGGTCCTATTTATCAACATTATTTTTACTAAAATATTGTGAAAACAGGTGTTTTCACCACCGTTTCACGATATTTAAGTATCACACAGATGTACTAAAGGGCAGTTAGAGGTAAAGGGCTCTATTTACTACAATCCGCATATTGAATGCGGATTGTAGTGTGATATTACCGAGTGAATTCGCATTGCGAATTCAGGCAATATCACAGGGATTTACTATAAATCCCTTGCAGGGACAGAGCTTGCAATAAAGCTCTGTCCCTGCGGATCCCATCCGCACTCTAGTCGCGGTATTTTCGGAAAAAATACCGCGACTAAGAGCCCGCGCATGCGCCGACCGACCACCGCTACTACCCCCCCACCGAAGCTAAGCCCCGCCCCCAATGCTAGGCCCCGCCCCCGCGATCGCGGACCCCCGCGACCCCCCCTCCCTTCATTACACTTACCTGCATCCTCCTGGCCTCCAGTGATCTTCTCCGGGCTTCCCGATCAGGTGATCTCCCATACTGCACTGGGGTCCGATCACCTGATGACCGGGCCCCAGTGTACTATGGGAGACCAGCTGACCGGAGAGGAGCCATCACCGGAGGCCCGATCACCGGTCCCTGGATTCAGGTAAGTAAAAAAAAAAAATGTTTAATTTTTTTTTTTTCTTTTTTTTACAGTAATCAGCTTGCGGTCTGCTTAGACCACATAGCTGATTACTGGTACCGGCTCCCGCCTCTGCTCTCCCCGTTAGAGCAGAGTGGGAGCCCGACAACCGGGGGAGACCCTGGATAACGCCACCTCCAGGTGGCGTTATTATCACAGGGCTTCCCCCGGTATTTTTTTACAATTTATTTTTAGTAACTGTGGTCGGATCACATTTCCGATTACAATTATGGGAAATGCGATCTGCTTTACTAAAAATAAATGATACTGGGGGTTGGAGTAGAATTTTACTAATTCTACTCCAATTGCCCTGTAATAACTACAGGTGAAACTAAAATAATGTGAAAAGGGTGTGAAAACACCCTTTTTCACTTTATTTTAGTAAAATAATGTTAATAAATAGAGCCCATTGTCATACATTTCTCCTCCAAGCACTAATTAGCATTTTTTTTTAGTAAGCAGATAACATTTCCCATTACTATTATGGGAAATGTGATCTGGCCAGAGTAACTAAAGATAAATTGTGAAAAAATACCTGGGGAAGTCCTGTGATAATAACACCACCTGGAGATGGCGTTATCCAGGCTTTCCCCCGATTCCCAGATTCCTGCCCTGCTTTAACAGGCAGAGCAGAGCTGGGAGCCGGGCCCAGTGATCACTGCAAAAAAATAAAAATACTTAATAAAACTTACAGTACCTGCATCTAGGGACCTGTGATCGGTGCTCCTGTGATGTCCTCTGGGGCTCTGGGCAGCTGGTCTCCCAGCTCCAGCACTGTGACCCTGGTCAGCTGCTGCATAAAACAGCTGACCAGGGTCATAGTGCAAGAGCCGAGAGACCAGCTGACAGGAGCCCCAGATGACATCACCGGAGCAACGATCACCAAATGTAAGTGAAAGTGAGGGCGAGGGGGTCGCATTCGCGGGGGTATTGTGAGCTCGTTGGTACATGTGCAGGCACCTTCTTACTGTATTTTTTGCAAAAAATTGAGTGAGAAGATTGCGGATGGGATTCGTAGGGACAGAGCTTTATCGCAAGCACTGTTCCTACAAGGGATTTTTAATAAATCCCCATGATATTTCCTAATTTCGCAATGCAAATTTAGGTGAACATATCACACTACAACCGCATTTTCAATGGGGATTGTTGTAAATAGGGCCCCTAGACACATCATAAAAAGTATGATTAATATACGTAGTTAATAAAATACAACTCTATAGGCGAAAATAAATAAGACTATTACTAACTTGGCATTTTTAAAACATATATTTATTTAACCCTAAAAAACAAACAATCTGCCACAAATAAACCAAACGATTTCAGAAAAATTGTGACCAATTAATATTGGTAAAATAAATAAAAAAATGATTCCCAATGTTTTTTTTCACATTTACAAGTAGATCCCAGATCTGACCTTCCCCCTTCTTTATTGGAAAATGAGTTCCAACATCTGACATGCCCCTCCACTCTTATTTAAAATCAGACCCCAGATCTGACAGTCCTCTTCCTTCCTCAAATATAATCATACCCCCAAACCGGACAACCCCCCCTCCCTCAATTGCAAGCATAACCCAGACCTGACCGTTTCCCCCTTTCCTCAATTATTATCCTTCTGAAACGTGATACCCTTCTATTCTCTCAATTAAAGTCATGTCCCAAAACTTCTCCCACCCCTGACCTAGCAACCCACCCCCTTCTCCTTGAACTAAATCATGACACAGCATTGCACAAGCTCACCATCCACCCTCAGACCTGACAACCACCTCAATTATAATTATTATGTCCCAGAACTGCTTTTGGGATGTAGTCAGTTTACATATGATCAGGATGCCGGCGGATTAAATCCTGGTGCCAGTGTACCGACCTGCGGCAACAACAACGGTGCCGGAATCTCAACATCAGGTAAGACTCCCAACAGCCAGCATCCCGATAGTAAGTATAGCGGCCCGGGTTAGCGGTTAGCTGCATGGGGGGTTAGGGTTAGGCTGCAGGGGTGGGAAGTTAGGGTTTCGCACCCCCCAGGATGGGTTAGGGACCACTGCGGGGGGGGGGGTTAGGCCATACTTGCATACATCCTGGCTGCTTCCTCCGGGAGGAAGCAGCCAGGTCGGCTTAGCAGGGGGCAGGGCCTATATAGAGGGGCGTTGCCGGACACATTAGCAGTGTTTAGGGGCGGAGCCACGCAATTGCGTCATTTAGGCTCCGCCCCCGCTACAAAATGCAGATATTTCTGGCACTGCGAGGCAGGGGGCGGGGTTATGATGAAGCGAATCGCGTCATCAGCCCCTCCGCAGAGGGGGTTTAGCGCTATATTGCGGGGGGACTGGAGAAGTCGGGAGAACTGCCTACTTTTCCTGGGGGCCGGGAGCGGCACCCGATTTTCGGGAGGCTCTCGGCCAAATCGGGAGAGTAGGCATGTATGGGTTAGGCACTACCAGGGGGGTTTAATGTCAGGCACTAAGGGGGGAGGGTTAGGTTTAGGAACTAACAGGGAGGGTTAGGGTTAGGTTGCAGGGGGAGGTAGGGTTAGGATGTAAGAAATGAGGGTTAGGATACTTACCTAGACCCTGTCTGTATTCTGAGCATTGAGATACTGCTGTCGGTCTTTTGACAGCCAGCATCCCGACTGCCGGTCTCTCATACCCTACCCCTGCTTTTTGTCCGATAAAAAAATCCATTTACAGTGACACCTCAGATCTATGGGGGCAGCCCAATACAAGTACTCACTCTAATCCTGCTGATACAGTCCCTTCAGTTTCCAGCTCTGTTTCTGTGGCTTTGCTATGCTGCTAAGTCCTGCTACTCCTTACTGCGCTCTTCTTGGGAGATGAGACAAAATGACGACTTATCTCCCAGCCCAGCCTGCACCATAAGTAGACAGTTTGATGCCCTGTGCCAGAAAGAGTATAGGTGCCCCCACCTTATTTATTTTAAACCGAGGCATTAGGAGCCTGTTTTCATGGCACACCCAGGTTTTCATTCATTTGGGGGCATGCCTTGCCCCCTTGAAGGAATGTTATAGCAGAGTTTGACACACATTGCGCTGGGGACCACAAGAGGGGATGTAGGTGCGTGCCCTTACCAGACGCCTGAGGTAAGGACAAAGCCAGCACAGGTACACTACACAGCACATTACACTACACTATAAAACACACTACAAAACACGGGATCACAGGAACACACACAGCACTTCACTACTACCACAGTCAACTCCCAGGAGGTGATATACCCGGTCGGCTCACTAGCACAGCCACTATGGTACATTAAACAAACTCCTCCGGTGTGCAGGAGACAAGGCCACACTCACCCACAGCTCATTGACCCAGCTCATGGCTCCGCTCCTGCTGGCAGGAGAACGGCGGTTTGCAGGTGTCAGTGCGGAGGGAGGACAGGCGTAGGCTGCTGGAGGCGGAGCTCTCTAATAGCTTTGCTTGTCGCGTGTGTCACCTTTGAAGATCGGTAAGGAGAGAGTGGGCGCGGAAGGGAGGAGAGCCGCCTGGGAGAAGGGGTGGGTCTGGCACCGGGCAGGGATGGAGCATACAGGCTGCCTGCTGTTTCATAGGGACTGAGCAAGGCTGCCCAGACTACATGTGTGTGAAGCCGGCAGAGACAGACAGTCTTCCCTCTGGCGGCCCCAAATGCTTAAAACTATACCGGCCCGGGGGGCAGATGTCACCCTGCCCCCCGGCCCAGCCCGCCACTGATAAGCCCTGTCATAGTGAGATTTTGTCCATGTATAATTATAGGATTGCGCAGTAATTTGATTCATGCTGCGCAGCTCAGCCCTTACCTTTGCTAGTGGCAAGCAGTACTGGGGGTAGGAAGGGAGTAAGGGTAGATGGTAGTACTGTGGGGTCAAGAAGGGAGTACTAGGGGCAGTGCTGGGGGTATGGAGGGGGTCAGGGTAGCAGCTGGGGCAGTACTGGGGCTTAGGAGGGGGTCAGGATGCAGCTGGGGCAGCACTGGGGGTAGGGAAGGGGTTAAGAGATAGCAGTTAGGACTGTTACCTCCTTCCTCCGGGCGGCCTCCTGCATGTAGTGAGCTGGGACAGAGCACAGGCAGCGCTGCTTCAGCTAACCAAGGGGGATCCACCGGCACTGATGTCGGGAAGGACTGAGGGCCTGACCAGAGCGCTCACTCTGAATCAGTGCCCTCCTACCTAAAAATGGAGCGGCCACCTGGCCGCTCACATAGCTGTGGGTGACCACCCACAGCATATGCGAGCGGCCAAAAAGATGGTCACGATGGTCAAGACCATCGCGACCATCGGGCTTGCGACGAGACCCTGCGGTAGGGTCTCGGTGACCGCAAGCCCAGGAGTGATTTTGGCTCTATCAGAGCCAAAATCACTCCCACTGACATCACTAGTGATGTCAGTGGGGCCGGACCCAGATGGTAGGCGTTCCCATGGGAACGCCTCCGTCTGGCAGCCACGCCCCCAGCACGCCCTCCAATGGGGGCGTGCTGTCAGTCACCATCGACAGCACGCCCCCTTTGGTGCGAGACCCGGAGCGACAGCTTGGCTGTCGCTGTCCGGGTCTCGCGCATACGCACAATGGATCTCTCCATCGTGCGCATGTGCATTGGGGTAACATCGACCCGCTTGCAAGCGTCCTGCGCTCGCGAGCGGGTCTGAATGACCCCCTGAGTACGTTGGCGGGCAGAGAGGGAAGGAGGTGCTCCGAGGTGGTCTCTGGTCAGTGATGGATGATACGCTGCCAGCAGCGATTGGCTGAGAGAGCAGGCCTGCAGGACGCGCTGTGTCTGTTATGTCCGCAGCAAGCAATCACAGAACCAGGGCTGCCAGCAATAATTTTGGAGCCCGAGACTGACAAAATAGGCAGGGCCCCTGGGACCCCTCTCCCTTTCATGCTACCACTAAGTCTCAGGAGTCATGACTTATCTTATCACCTTGAAGAATGCTCCTTCTGGCCTCTTCTCCTCCAGGTCTGGCTGGCGCTGTTCCTCACGCGTCACGGGTCCTCTTCCTTCCGGCAGCTTGGTGTGATGTTATGAAGTCACGCGTGCCGACAGCAAAGAGGAAAAAAAGGATTATTGAACAGGGGCAAACACAGGATTTTTTTGGGGGAAGGGGTTCTAATATATATTTACATACATAACACACACACACACACACACACACACACACACACACACACACATATATATAATATATACATATAACATGGATTTAATATATATAACAAACATATATACACATTAACCCATACATACATACACCCACATACAGTATATACACTCTAACACATATGCAGTATACACACACTAACACATATATACACACCAACATACATACACAGGTTCGGTATGAATAGCCAGCGGCTGAATAGCCTCTAGGTCAAATACCAACCCCAGAAGCCCAATCGTCTACAAACCTGACAGAGGCGGTAAGTACCCTAACCCTCCCCCTCTCCCCCCTAACCCTCCCTTCGTGGTGCCTAACCCTAACCCCCCTTCCCGCACCCTAAACCTAACCCTCCCCATGGGGGGTGCCTAATCCTAACCCCCCCTCCCTGTAGCCTAACCCTCCACGGGGGGGCGGTGCTTAACCGTAATCTCCCTCCAGGGGTATGTAAACCTAACCACCCCATTCTGGGCTAAGTATTATACTTACCCATATACTTACCTTCGGGATGGTAGGGGTCGGGATGCCGACATCAGTATCCTGATGTCTTCGGGATTTCGCCATCAGCATTATGCCGGGTGTCGGGAATCCGGCGTCGGTATATCGACATCTGTGATCCTGTCCGCCGGCATTATAAACGTATACCACATACACATATATACACACTAACATACATACACAGGTTCAGTATGAATAGCCAACGGCTGAATAGCCTTCAGTTCAAATACCAACCCCAGAAGCCCAATCGTCTCAATCCCGACAGGGGCGGTAAGTACCCTAACCCTCCCCCTCTCCCCCCTACCCCCTAACCCTCCCTTTGTGGTGCCTAAACCTAACCCTCCCCAGGGGGGGTACCTAACCCTAACCCTAACCTCCCCCCCCCTCGTAGCCTAACCCCCCCCTTGGGGGGGATGCTTAACCCTAATCTCCCTCCAGGGGTATCTAAACCTAACCCCCATCCCGGGCTAAGTATCATACTTACCCGTATACTTACCTTCGGGATGACGGGTGTTGGGATGCCGACGTCGGTATCCTGATGTCTTCTGGAGATCATCGTCAGCATTATGCCGGGGCGTCGGGAATCCGGCATTGGTATATCAGCATCCGGGATCCTGTCCACCTGCATATTAAACATATACCACATACACATATATACACACTAACATGCATAAACATACATACTAACATACATACACAGTAACACATACATACAAATATATACACACTACATACACATATATACACACTAACATACACATATATGCACACTAACATACATAAACATACATACTAATATACATACACAGTAATGGGGGGTATCCACTTGGTGATTTTTGCAAGCAATTGCATGATAAAGACATCAAAATCAAGCAAATCGCTTGCAAATCGCGCATGCATCGGGCATGTTTTGGTCGGAAGCAACCAGCGATGCGCATGCACGCTGGTCGCTTCCGACATCTATCATCGCCCGTACATGCTGGTCAACCTGACGATCCCGTCAGGTTCAGCATGTGCGGGGATGATGGATGTGCCTGGACTGAACGAGTGAACGTTCAGTCTAGGCACATCACTAGTTATACAAACGAGAGCACGATTGCAATGTCGTAATCGTGCTCTCGTTTGTATATCTAGTAGTGGATTCCCGCCTTAACACATACATACACATATATACACACTAACACATACATACAGTATATACACACTAACGTACACATACATCCACACTAACACACACACATATATATATAACTATATATATATATTAGGGGTGAGCGGGTTCGGATTTCTGAAATCCGAACCCCCCCGAGCCCCCCCGATCCGAGTCCGATCCGAATCAGGCTCGACTTTTCCCGCCTGACTCGGATCTGAAATCGAGGCAAAACGTCATCATCCCGCCTTCCGAGTCTCGCGGGTTTTGGATCCTATATAAGGTACCCACGTCGGCGCCATTTTCTCACTCGGCTGTGGACAGTGAAGAGGGAGGGTGGGAGTTAGGGCTGTGTAGTGTAGTGTAGTGTAGTGCTGCTGTTGTCCACTACTTCAAAGTCCATAGGGGCTGGCTGTGTTGTGCTGTGCTGCTGTTGTTAATAGGGGCTGTGTCCACTACTTCAAAGTCCATAGGGGCTGGCTGGACTGTGTTGTGCAGTCAGTTCTCCATAGGGGCTGTGTCCACTCCAAAGTCCTGTGCAGTGTCCCAGTCCTAAAGAGGTGCTGTAGTGTTGTCCAGGGGGTGCTCTGTCCATCAGGGGTGCTCCCCCCAAGTGCTAAAAAAATAATATATTTTCTGTGTTTGTGAATTGTGTGCGCAGTAGCCGCACGTGCATCAACAAAGTAGTGCCAAGCGTGCGCCTGTGTCATAAGTAAAGGGCCGGCTGGCTTGACCGTTAAAGGGTGCTGTAACCCCCGAAAGTACACTCCAGTCCAAACCAAAAAAAAATTATTTTCTGTGTTTGTGAATTGTGTGCGCAGTAGCCGCACGTGCATCAACAAAGTAGTGCCAAGTGTGTGCCTGTGTCATAAGTAAAGGGCCGGCTGGCTTGACCGTTAAAGGGTGCTGTAACCCCCGAAAGTACACTCCAGTCCAAACCAAAAAAAAAATTATTTTCTGTGTTTGTGAATTGTGTGCGCAGTAGCCGCACGTGCATCAACAAAGTAGTGCCAAGCGTGCGCCTGTGTCATAGGTAAAAGGCCGGCTGGCTTGACCGTTAAAGGGTTCTGTAACCCCCAAAGTACACTCCAAACCAAAAAAATATATATTTTCTGTGTTTGTGACTTGTGTGCACTGTGGCTGCACGTGCATCAACAAAGGAGCAGCGCCAAGCGTGCGCCTGTGTCCCATAAGTAAAGAGCCGGCTGGCTCATTTCTTAAAGGGTGGTGTAACCCACAAAGTGCACTACTCTCCAGCAAAAATAAAAAAATATTTTCTGTGTTTGTGTGCGCTTTAGCCGCACGTATATATATCAATATAACATAAATGGAGGACCAAACTTTCTCTGATAAAAATAAAATAGGGAAAGATCAAGAACCACTTCCTACTAGTGCTGTTGCTGCTGCTGGGAGTTGTTCATCATCCCAGAGAGGAAGTAGGAACATCACTACTTTTACTAAACAATTGACCCTCCAACAGTCCCTAGCGATGAGGATGAAGTACGACAGCAGTCATCCTGAAGCAAAACGTATAACTGAGGCCTTGACTGCTATGTTGGTGTTAGACGTGCATCCGGTATCCGACATTAGTGCAGTGGGATTTAGACAATTGATGGAGGTAGTGTGTCCTCGGTTCCAAATCCCGTCTAGATTCCACCTGCATCCTCAAAGCAGCAGCGACAAGCGTGCGTCTGTCTGTTAAAGGGTGGTGACACCCTCAAAGTGTGCTACACAAACAATTAAAATATTGTTCTTTTTTTTCTGTCTTTGTGAAATGTGTGGGCTGTAGCCGCACCTGCATCCTTAAAGCAGCAGCGACAAGCGTGCGTCTGTCTGTTAAAGGGTGGTGACACCCTCAAAGTGTGCTACACAAACAATAAAAATATTCTTCTTTTTTCTGTCTTTGTGAATTGTGTGGGCTGTAGCCGCACCTGCATCCTTAAAGCAGCAGTGACAAGCGTGCGTCTGTCTGTTAAAGGGTGGTGACACCCTCAAAGTGTGCTACACAAACAATTAAAATATTGTTCTTTTTTTTTCGGTCTTTGTGAAATGTGTGGGCTGTAGCCGCACCTGCATCCTTAAAGCAGCAGCGTCAAGCGTGCGTCTGTCTGTTAAAGGGTGGTGACACCCTCAAAGTGTGCTACACAAACAATTAAAATATTGTTCTTTTTTTTTCTGTCTTTGTGAAATGTGTGGGCTGTAGCCGCACCTGCATCCTTAAAGCAGCAGCGACAAGCGTGCGTCTGTCTGTTAAAGGGTGGTGACACCCTCAAAGTGTGCTACACAAACAATTAAAATATTGTTCTTTTTTTTTCGGTCTTTGTGAAATGTGTGGGCTGTAGCCGCACCTGCATCCTTAAAGCAGCAGCGACAAGCGTGCGTCTGTCTGTTAAAGGGTGGTGACACCCTCAAAGTGTGCTACACAAAGAATAAAAATATTCTTCTTCTTTTTTCTGTCTTTGTGAATTGTGTGGGCTGTAGCCACACTTGCATCCTCAAAGCAGCAGCGACAAGCGTGCGTCTGTCTGTTAGAGGGTGGTGTAACCCTCAAAGTGTGCTCCACAAACAATAAAAATATTCTTTTTTTTTTTCTGTCTTTGTGAATTGTGTGGGCTGTAGCCGCACTTGAATCCTCAAAGCAGCAGCGACAAGCGTGCGTCTGTCTGTTAAAGGATTACATCGGTGACAGCATGTCAGACAGTCCGTACCTGTACTGGCAGGAAAAAGAAGCAATTTGGAGGTCCCTGTACAAACTGGCTCTATTTTACCTGAGTTGCCCCCCCTCCAGTGTGTACTCCGAAAGAGTGTTTAGTGCAGCCGGGAACCTTGTTAGCGAAAGGCGTAGGAGGTTGCTTCCACAAAATGTGGAGAAGATGATGTTCATAAAATGAATGATCAACTCTTCCAGGGAGACCAGCCTCCAGAACGTACAGAGGGACCTGTGGTTCCAGCAGGGACGAATTAATACTCTGTGAGGATGAGGATGTACATAACACTGAAGAGGGTGAGGAATCTGTGGATGAGGAGGATGAGGACGACTTCTTGCCTCCGTAGAGCCAGTTTGTGCAGGGACAGATTAATTGCCAGCTTGTTTTGTGGGGGCCCAAACGAACCAATCATTTCAGCCACAGTTGTGTGGCAGACCCTGGCGCTGAAATGATTGGTTTGTTAAAGTGTGCATGTCCTGTTTATACAACATAAGGGTGGGTGGGAGGGCCCAAGGACAATTCCATCTTGCACCTCTTTTTTTTCTTTGCATTATGTACAGTTTGGGGCCTAGTTTTTCAATGCCATCCTATCTGCCACTGCAGTTTCACGCCTAGATGGGTCACGTGTTTGTGCCGCCCACTCGTGTCGCTTAGCATAGTCATCCAGCTACCTCGGTGCAACCTTTTGGACATAAAAACACTATTGTGAGGTGTGAGGTATTCAGAATAGACTGGAAATGAGTGGAAATTAAGGTTATTGAGGTTAATAATAGCATAGGAGCAGAAAAACCTACAAATTCTGTGATTTTAGCTGTTTTTATGCTTTTTTTAAAAAAAATACAGATCCAAAACACAAAACCCAGAACCCAAAACACGGAAGGGTGGTTTTGGCAAAACCAATCCAGATCCAAAACACGAAGAAAGATCCAGATCCAAAACCAAAACACAAAAAGTGGCCGGTGCACACCCCTAATATATATATAGTTATACACACTAACATCCACACTAACAAATAACTATATATATATATATATATATATATATATAAAAATATCATACAAACTCGGCACTCACATGCTTTTCAAACTGCAACTCCTTTGAACATAGGGAATGTTGGTTCGAAAATATTGCAATAATTTGTTAAGCTGACCACCGCTTCATGGTCATTCCCATCTGGCCAGTCCCTACACTGATTCTCAGATAAATGAACTTGATCTGCCACCTTTGGCTCAAGCTACATACATTTTAAACATGAAACTGGGTCCTGCCTTAAAGAGACAGGACCACACCCAGGGCTATCAGTTACTAAGCACCTGGAAAAAGAAAAGTTTGTCTTACATTTGAAAAACAGGGTGCCCTAGCAAGTGTGACCACAAAATTTAAATAAACGACAGGCTTAATCCACGGCACTGTAAGACAAACTTTTTTTCTTTTTCCAGGTGCTTAGTAACTGATAGCCCTGGGTATGGTCCCGTCTCTTTAAGGCAGGACCCAGTTTCATGTTTAAAATGTATGTAGCTTGAGCCAAAGGTGGCAGATCAAGTTCATTTATCTGAGAATCAGTGTAGGGACTGGCCAGATGGGAATGACCATGAAGCGGTGGCCAGCTTAACAAATTATTGCAATATTTTCGAACCAACATTCCCTATGTTCAAAGGAGTTGCAGTTTGAAAAGCATGTGAGTGCCGAGTTTGTATGATATGTTTTATGTAGATGGTGTGGTCACATGCCGAGGGCACCCCAGATGGTTGAGTGCCGTGGATTAAGCCTGTCGTATATATATATATATATATATATATATAACAACCCTGTTGTTCACCTGCTGGATCTTCCAAGTGGGCCTCTCCATAAGGTTATTTTATTTATTTCACCACACAGCAGAGAGGCGGAGTTCCCACCCCTTACATAGTAATAACACAGTAAGGAGGGAGATCAACAATATTTTTATTCCAGTTAGTATGCAATTGGGACGTCACTTTTAAATTTGTCACTTTGGCCAAAAGGTCAAAGGTACCAATTAACTTTTCCAAGATACACAGTTACTGTATATTACCATATAACAAGATAAAACACATACAACTTAACATCTCCTCAGTAACATTTATCGGTGTACATTATTATCAGTTAACCAGCTTACCATATACAGTACTCTTAAGGCCTATACTTTATAATTTCAGATATCAAATCTATATATGTGTTTTAAATCTAACCCGGGAATTTATCTATTAACGTTGCAGCTGAGGTTGGTGCACGCACTCCAAGGGGTACTGGTGCCAGTCACATGGAATTGGTACAGCAGTTTGGGTGAGGGGTTAATGAGAGACGCAATATCCTTGGTGAAGTCTCAATCAACCAGTAAAAGGTATTTTGTTTCCTAATGGTTTCATGGAGGGATGATGGCTCTATGCTTGGCTACTACATACAACGTGAATGGATGAGGGGAGGAATGTGTAACGGTATGGTATTGTACTCTCTTTACCTCTTTTACGGATCCTTTGAGTACAGTGTGGTTTTTAGTAACCGCTGGGTATTTATTTAGTATTTGCACTGGCTCAGTGTAATGTCTCATAAATAAATAGGTCTGAAGGCCCCCATACATCAGAGATTGATTGCAGCAATCGTGCAATTTGCAATCGATTGTGTTTAAAAATCTTTTCCTTTTTCAATCGATTGTGGCAATTCTGCATTCTGCAATCGATTGAAAAAGGGAAAGATTTTTAAACAGAATCGATTGCAAATTGCACGATAGCTGCAATCAATCTCTGATGTATGGGGGCCTTTACACTGCTGCAAGATTTCCCTGTCATTAGAGAACAGTATAACAGCTGCAGATAAAGCTGGTGAGAGGATCCTGGCTATATATGGGGGTATTCCTGTGTAGGCGCTCTGCAGGCGTGTGGTGACTCTCAGTCACATTACTGACCTCAACTGCTGTCTGCTCCAGCTGAGCCAGTTCAGCACTGGACGGGATCTCAGTGATCTGGGCAGTCCTAACCCAGCACCACCTTGTCTCTTATATGGGTGTCCCACACTCCAGGATCAGGCAGGATAAAGGGGATGGTCACTAGTAGCTCCTCCCTGACAGAGCCAATCTACCTCATCAGCATGGCAGTGACAGGGGATCCTACCAGCGCAGCTCAGTCTCTCTCACAGCCGCTCTCCAACTGCCCCATCCAACTCCCACAGGCTCCAACTGTCACTGCCCTTACCCCCTGACGTAGATCATGTGACCTCCTCCTGACCTCTTGATGTGCTGCAGAGGCTGCTGGGGATAGTGACCTGCCTGTGTAATGACATGTGTAGTGTGATGCACCGCGTCAAATGTAATACCTCTGTCAAACGTAATACCTCGCACAGCAGGGTATTACAGTTATACACACTAATATTCATACACATTTCACTCTAACACATACATCCACACTAACACATATATAAATATAGTTATACACACTAACAGTCATACACATTACACTCTAACACATAAATACACACTAACACAAGACATACATACACATTCAAAAACACATACATATTACTTACACAACAGCAAGATGCACCTCGCATGATTAGGCTCCACCCCCTCCATAATGCCACGATTCACGGGTGTATGGGGGCGGGGCTTGTCGTGTTGGCTCCACCCTCATTGTGGTCAGCATCAGCGATTGAAGAGGAGGGGGGGGGTTCCCTGGTTGGAGCAGGCACATTCCTCCTATTAGTGCAGGCCGGCAAGCAGCAGTGGTAGCAGCAGGCCCCCTCCCATTTCTGCTTGTGTCCAGGCCCGGGACTCCAGTCCCGGCAGACGGCAGTCCCGCACCCTGATGGCGGCCCTGCACAGAACACACACAAGGACCCACTCTGTTTTAAAAAATGGCTGCAGGGGGTCGGGTGGCGGGCCCACAGAAGCACCGGGCCCTTGGGCAGGTGCCCATAAAGCCCAGTGGAAGAGACAGCCCTGCCTGCCATCTAAAAAAAGAAATCTGGAGATATAAGGAAAGCAATAAACAGCAAAGTTTTAATGCCACTTTTCGCTTTCCTTTTTAAATAGAGCCCTAAAATTGTAATCATACATGGTTGCAAATTTAGAACATTTTCAGAGGGTGCAATTTTAAAGTACGAGGGGTTGATTTTTCAAAGGCATATTTTTGCAAGCTCCAGTAATATTAATAATTATATACAAAAAAAATCCTATATATGAATATGAATATAAATGGTCCAGTATTACCATTGCAGATATTTAATTTCATTTTTAAAAGGAACAGCTAAAAAAAAGTCAGTTAATTTATTATTTTACTGCAGTGACTAGGGATGTGGGATGAACACTTATAGAAATATGGCAATAACAGTAAACAATTTAAAAAATATATATTTTATTAATGTAAACTAATCTAGCAGTCAATGAAAGGCAGACAATACAGTTCACACCCTTTAACACAGACAAAAAACAACTTTTTCTTGTTATTGCTCCACTATAGCGACACCCATGACACAGGCCACACCCAGTGTGGGCCACACCCATGCCAGTTATGCCCCCACATCACTAGTTACACCACTGCAGCGACTGTCCTACTCCCTGCAACGGCACACAATAGGCCCTTCATAAATTGCAGCTCCAGGCCCATGAGAATATGGCCTGCTTCAGTCATATGAGAACACGCCCCCTTTCCTTCCCTTCCTCATGCCACTGCTCCAGGGCCTAAGAAATCATAAGTGTAGGTGGCACCAAAGTTTGACTATGGAGGTCTATGCACTTTTTATGGTATGTAGATGCAGTATGAAAATGCATATTTGACTCAGAACAAGAGATGTACGTCCAACACTACATGAGCCTCCCTCTCTAAATGTTTCCACTGATGCATAGTATGGGCCTGAATGTATCACAGACACACACATAGCGCACAGATAATACACATCACTGCTGTATGTAAATGATTTCATTTCTGCTCATCCCAATTAGGTGTTTTATTTACTATAAACCCTCTAAGCCCTGTCCGAGATACATAGCAGTGCCCCCCCTGCCAGGGCACCTAGTGATGTCATAGTGGCAGCTGATGATGTCACTATTGTAGGTGTGATGGGTATAACAAGGCAGCTGGATGCTTCCTGTGTCATATCTGATATTGCTGGACTAGTGACAGTACAGATATTTTTCTTCTCATTTCTGAGTTGTTAAAATGATTTTACGATGAAGAAGACAGGAAATAACCATCCTAAGGACCATCAAGTGACTGTAAGTATCTCTTATAGAGCCGCCATGGACTCACTGTATTATTGATAGCTAGTGATAATAGATCACTGTTATATGATTTCATATAAGTTCAGGGTAGAGTTAGATACATTAGTTTTAAATAGTCCCATTTCTCTGTATTTATACTATTTACTATGGAGTATTTATGTTTTGCTTAGAAGCTTTCCAGACTTTCTAATAATTATGTTAAGGTTCTGAAAATATTTAAAATAAAAGCAAAAATAATTGTGAAATGCTGATATACAAGGGGAAGTGCATCTATATCACTGTTTGGTTTGCTTTATATTAGTGGTTTTTGTTTTTGCCTCTATAGTGGGGCTTCAATTAGAAGTCAAATTTGAGTGGTAAATAAAAATGACCAATTCAATATACAGGCGATAAGGGACATTAAAGGGCAATAAGTCCATTAAGTTAATACACATTAATGTTTTATCGCCTGTGTTTGGACCCCCCTATGACTTTATTCCTGCAGCCAGTTATCCTTCCTGCTGATTACCGATGCTGCCATATTCCTGAGATACTAACTCATCTCACTGATTGGGGTTTTACAACTGACTCCAACTGTATAATAGTCCTTTATTTATTACACATAACTAAGTCAGACCAAGACAATTGTCCTTTCTCTCGGTACAGAATAGGCTAGGTTGGGAGATTACATTGGCATTAAAAATCCTTCATTGTTCCTATGTCTGTTTCATTATTTCACAGGTCGCTCTACGCATCCGTCCATTTAATAGGACAGAGGCTAAGAGCAGCGCCCGATGCATTATACACCAGCTCGGGCAGCAGGTAAGAAAATGCTAATAACATTATTTTTAGTTTAAATAATTGAATTAGTTTAATATTTAACACAGTTCATTTTAAAATTGTTTTCTTACTAATACACTATTAGATTTATTTGTTGTTTAAAGGACATTATTTTATGTTATAGCACACTTACTTTTTTAAATAAACATGATAAAAACTAAATATTTAGCTTTGTGTATCAGAGGTGGAACGCTATCCATGGTCCCCATATACCCATAAGCAACTTAGAGCAATGACCTGCTGCTCAGATAGTGCCAGGTTTTGTCTCTCTGTGCACAATAAATGGGGAAATTATGGACCATTGCTGGACTATGCAAATGCTGGGCCTGTTGGAAAACACCATTGCTGGGCTCCTAAACTGCTCCTCCCTCTTACTAACTAGCTGATTATATTTGTCAGACAGGGATGTGACCCCACAGACCAATAGGAGTTGGTGAGCTTTCTGCTTGTGGATTCCTATTGGTCTGCATGATCACACACCCCTGTAGGCTGCACATGCAGCACCACACCAGCTATTGCTATATCCTATGAAGATAGTGATAGGAGAAGATGTATCTATGTTTGTACTGCAGAGAGGCCGGACAACATCTTCCATCTTGCGCTATCTGCCCAATCCAGGGCTCTTGGTTAAGTAGGGAAAAAATGTCATGCTCATATTTTATGGACAGTAACATATGGCATTTCCCTCCAATAATGAGGGTATGCTGAGACTTGCAGTTCCACAATAGGTAGCAAAACACTTGAGGCAGGGGCAGAAGTATGGGAGACAATGGAGGCGCCTGCCGCCGGGCGCCAGCACTGAAGGGGCACCTCCTCCATCACCAACAATATATTCACCCCACTTAGGGCTGTAAATATGGGGGATAAGGGAGGCACTAAATGATAACTTGCCTTCGGGCGGCTGGGATGAACTTCCGCCACTGACTTGAGGCACAATCCAATAAGTTATTACATGTCTCACTTACAGTTGGACGGACCCCCAGGCATATAAGGTAGACCATTCTGTGTCTTAAGGGCCTAAGAACCAGTGACTAGTAGAGCTTTTATAGATATCAGCAAAATGTTTTTGGAAGCCATGCTGAAATTCTGACAAATATCACTTTATACTCCCGGATCCCGGTCCTATATGTGACTTCGCCGTCATCCATTAATACAAACTGGACGTAAGATCTTCTCCAGCAGCAGAGATGCTTGTAGAACCTGGTGACATATACTAAACATGTGTCTTCTCTTTCCTTACAGACAGTACTACTGCAGGACCCTGGCGAGGATCCTGATGACGTCCTGCGTTGCTGCAGGACCAGAGAGAGGAAGTTTACCTTTAATCAGGTGTTTGATCAAGCAGCTACCCAGGTGATTGTAATCCTGAGATCACTGACATCACAAAGGGGGTGCGGGGGGTACAGTCTGCACCCGGGTGTCACCTGCTGACGGGTGACACCAAGGTGCAGACTCTCCCTCACTGACAAGGGCCGGGTGCTGCACTGTAGCATGAAGTGCAGCACTCGGCTCCTGACATTGAGGGAGCCAACCAGCACTGCAGCCAGGTACCTCCTGCACCCCCTCCCTCCCCCCAAGTAATAGGCAAGAGGGATTGGGCCGCAAGGCCATGACCTCTGCTCACAAGGCCACGCCTCTGCCTGCATGGCTACACCCCCTTTTCAGCAGCGGATGCCACTGCCTGAGATATTTACAATGAATAATAAAAGTTAATTGTATATAATAAAGTACTCAGAGACATCTTATGAGAGGAGGGTTCCTGTGTGCAGTCGCTGAAAGGGTCCCCCCCAAACCATTGTATGCGAGGTGTAGTCTCTGGTACTGTACCAGAGCCTATTGCGCATGCATATATCTCTAGGAAAATGGCGTCACAAGGTAGATTTCTTTTGAGACAGCTGCATGGTAAGTACATTTAATGGGTGTATGGAGTGCGGTGTGCCCCCCCAACGACTCGGGTACCTATGTGCACCACACACCCCACACCCATTATACATATGGTAGCGCTACTCATGCTGCATCTTTTAAGGGAGTAAAATAGTGCATGAGAACAATTTATCATCACATGTGAATGTAGCATCAGACATTAATGCCTGTACAGCTGTCATTTCTCCTTATTCAGTATAGAGCTTTTTTTTTTTAAATGTTTGAATGATTGCTTATGTAGCATCAATAAACGTGTCTCATTTCAGGAGCATGTTTATCAGTCCACAATGAAGAACCTAGTGGATGGTATCATTTCAGGGTACAATGCTGCTATATTTGCCTATGGCCCAACAGGTAAACTCAATGTTATTAAATCATAAGTGTAATTGTTTATATTGTATGTGTAAAAGTAGTGAGCTGGTGAAATGAGTGGTGGTAAAAACATGTGGACCATCTGTATAGTTAGTAATTGTGAGCTATTAGTTTCCTTACGGGCTGTGCAATTATCCATGTGGTTCCAGAAAATGAGGCGTTAGGTGCATGGTAGCTTGTGAATAGCACTGCTTCTAACTCTCACTGACCCAAACGTGATAGGCAGCATTTTATGAACAAATATACAATAGTGCACAGTCTATCCAATCACTAACAAGCGGTGACATTCCTGAGAGAGTGAACTGATGAGCAGCATCCTGATTAATATTGGTTTAGTCACATGATGTCTGTCACCGTTCGTTACTGACACGACACATTGTATAATTGCATATCTGCCATTCTTTCTTGTAACATCGGTGAGTGTATGCTTAATACCTTTATATTTATTACAGGCACCGGGAAGACATTTACCATGATGGGCAATGGTCATGAGCCCGGAGTGATATTCCGCACTCTGAAAGATCTATATAAGACCATTGAGGAGCAGAGAGGGCCAAATAAATGCTCTGTATCATTGTCCTATGCTGAGGTAAATATGTGAGGGATATGTGCTTGGTTTATATTCTATGTGTCTTATTTGGAGTTGGATGGAACTCTGGGGGTCTCTGTATAAGATATACATTTACATACTGCTCATGCACACGCAGCGGCAAACATGCATAGGCCAAGTATATAGACATGATGCATAGTCAGATATTGGGATGTGCGTCTATTGCCGGTGCTGAGGGGCCGGATGCAACTACACAGAGTGATGATGTAAATGACCCCTCTATATGTGCAATCAAGGGCATTCACCAGGCCCCCTACCAAAGTTTGAGGGGGACCCCTACTCTGCTTAGAATTCCTTTCCTCATGATATGCTGTATATCATGAGGAAAGGAATTATAAGCAGAGTAAGGGGTCCCCCTCAAACTTTGGTTCTCCAGATGCTGTATATGTAGAACCATAAGTAACCCAAGTTCTTTCTAGAGAGTAAATGTGGATTACACACTTTTCGTGGTTGTATTGCAGAGAGCGATTATTCCTTCATTATATTTTCAGGTCTACAATGAAACCGTTCAGGATCTGCTAAGACCCTCCTCTGGATGTTTGACCCTCAGAGAGGATCCCTACGGCAACACCAGGATAGAAGGGATCGCTGAGTTCTTCCCCAGCAGCCCTGAAGAGGTGACTATCATTAGTCTGTGCTACCCTTATGCAGCATCCATGCTCAACCACTAGTCATCCTTGTCTATATTATTATTATTATAACCTTTTATTTATAAGGCACCCTAAGGGTTCTGCAGCACTGAACAAGGGGGGTACAAATAACAATGTTATATAAGTACAGAATAATACAAACAGGTTTGCTGTCTGTAAAGAACCTATTGATGTGTGAATTAATAAGAGGGCCCATGATTGTGTTCGCTGGTTTAGTGACCCCATTGTAGCTATAACACATGGGTGTAACTTTATGAGTTGTTTTGTGTAACCACAAGAGTGTTGGTGCATCTATATTACTCTCTCTTTTTCAGGCCATAGCATTACTGATGAAAGGGAACAAGCGCCGCTCTAAGGCAGCCACAGCTGCCAATAAGAACTCATCCCACTCCCATGCTGTGTTACAAGTCACCGTAAAGCAGGCGAGCAGTGATGGAGTGTGCACCGGCAAGCTTTACATGGTAGACCTGGCAGGATCAGAGCGAGCATCCCAGGTATCACTTGTGATTTACATATCATTATCATTTCTTTGTATTTCTCCTTGCAATGCCAAAGAGGTAGGGGCATTTTAAAAGAGGTGGGGCCCATGTACAGCCTCCTTTTGGGCCCCCTCCTCTCTACTGCACATATGCAGGTCTCCAGGAAAATGGTGCTCATGCTTCATTCCCAGGGACATCTTTTCTGCACATTCACGAGTCACCAGATAAATGGTCACCGCCATTTTCACTGTGATTTTTGCAGTACTCTAAAGACTGCAGAAAGGTTAGCATTAACTAAATATTGGTGCAGAGTGTGCACCGCACACCTTGCACCCATTATAAATACGGCCCTGCAAATAGGTGAATATCGTTAGTTTGCTGTCCTGTTGCAGTGTTCATACTTTACCACTAGTCGTCACTGTCTACTCTACAGAGAGAATTTTTGTCATTCACATCAGTCCCTGGCCCATTGCAGCTTATAGTCAAAATTCTCTAGCACACATACACACTCCCATGCAGGGGTCCATTTATTGGCCAGCTGCCAGTTCACCTGCCAATATGATTTTGGAGGAAATCAGAGCTCCCAGAGAGAACCCACAGAATCAAAGGCTGTGGGGCGATATTAGTGGCCCATAGCTATTTACGGCCCCGCTCTCACAAAGTGAGGTGTACAGCGAGGCCAAAAGCTGCTCTTGCATTGAGCAATGTAAATTATATTCATTATGTGTATAATTAATTATCAGAGAGCTAAGTGGTCCTAGGGTAGTTCTTGTTCTGTATTCTGAGGTGGCATGAAAAGTACTATAAGCTCTTTTCTTTGATTAAAGCTCTTGTGAACATTGTAGTTTGTTTTTGCATCTTTTTGTAGTGAAATGAGCTCGTTGTTAGTGGGTTATACCAGTGCCTTTCATGTTTATAACTCTATTTTCTTGTGTTTGTAGTTCTCCCTAAGCGTGGCCTTTCTCTCTATAGAGCAGTGATTCCCAATCTGTTACAGGCCATTGCCCCCTTGGTTACATACATTTACTTCAGTGCCCCCCTCCCACTGAGACCTTACTCATAACAAATTATATACAATTTTGATTAAAGTTAATTTTTAATTAATAACATAAACCAATATCAAATCAATGATGATAATGTAATTATATATTTATTTAGCAGCTTGGGGTAAATTACATGCAGTAAGAAAAACATTTCGGCCAATATCACTAACAAAAAAAAAGGTGACTGGGAGTCACTGTCTTTATGACACAATTGAAGTAAATTATGTAAATAGTTTAATCATAGATTATGTGTTTGTACTACATCCACACCGTGACTGAAGCCAGATGTGTTCTCATAATCTTTTCTGTTTCTATGTCAGACTAAGAACATTGGGCAAACCATGAAAGAAAGTGGCTATATAAACCGCTCCCTCCTGGCCCTAAGGAATTGTATCATGGCACTACGCAAGAGACCAGGCAGCCATATCAATTATCGGGACAGCAAATTGACCTGGCTGCTAAAGGTAAGTTAGGGTTAGGCACCACTGGGGGGAGATTATGGTTAGGCACCCCCCCCACCCGGGAGGGTTAGGTTTAGGGGGAGGTTAGGGTTAGGCACCACTAAGGGAGGGTTAGGGGGGGGAGAGGGTTAGGCATTAGGGGGGAGATTAGGCCTAGGCACCCCCCCAGGAGGGTTAGGGTTAGAGTGCAGGAAGGGGAGGTTTGGGTAAGGCATTAGGGGGGAGGCTAGGATTAGGTACCACTAAGGGAGGGTTATGGGGGGGAGAGGGTTAGGGATATCATACTTACCATCCTTGTCGGATCTTGACTGTGTGGGGTTCCGGCATCAGGATTTGAACCAGTGGCTATTGAGCCACCGGTAATTTATACCCATCCCATAGATACACCCATGACTGATGAATAAGTAGAATTAGTCACTTAGGTATTTTTTTGGGATACAAGCATTTAGGATTATGAATGGGAGTTTTCAAATGGTAATTTAGAGACTTTATGCCCTGGTACTAAAGGGGTGTGTGGTCCCCTTTGAAAATGCTAAGGCACTGGGTAAAAGGGAAGTGGCTATAGCATCCATGCCAGAACCTCAGTCATCAGGAATATTGCTCCTAACACATTGTTGTGTTGTTTTATCTCACACAATGGCTGCAATCAATCATGATATTATATAATTAGTGCAATAATTTGTTTCTCACAAACAGTATAAAATAATAGTAGAACTATAAACTGCTCATTACAATGTGTGAGGATTCCTCAGTGATCTCTCCTATAATCAGAGCTTTATCTATCACAGGGTGCACTGAGTGGCAGGAGCAGAATGGTGATGATCACACACATCAGCCCTGCAGATGCTGCCTATGAAGACTCTCGCAGCACACTCACCTACGGGAGCAAGGCCAAGCACATCAAAACACTGGTGAGCAGCCCCAAGGGGTAACGGCATATTTATCTATGTTACTGGGTATAACTGTGGTGGCACAAGGGATTTATTACTAAATAAAACAAACATTAGGAATATTCAAAACCAGTTTTATTAGAAGATTGGTTGGAATGTGATCTTTTGCCTTTAGAAATTCAGCTGGCAATTAAAATATGTTAAAAAGATATACTACAGGCAGGGCCGACGAGAGCCGCGCCGGGCCCAGGTGACAGGGGACGTGACCTAATCGCAGGAGGTGTGGTCATGCCCCCTTAGGAAAAAAAAGAAAAACTTTTTTCAGCGCTGCGCACTAGGGAGGGGGCGCTGTGTGCCCCTCAGCCCGGTGCCCAGCCATTGGGGGGCGCAATCAGCATGATCGCTCCCCCCATAGGCATAGGAGACTGTTCCAGCTGCTGCTTTAGCAGCCACGAGCAATCTCCCAGTACAGCCCAGCACACAGCAGCATGTGCTGGGCTGCTGTGAATTAAGAGGTAGGGAGAGCGGTGCGGGACCCTGGTCCCTGTAGCAAGCCCAGGCCCGGGTAATTTGTACCTGCCCCCCTCGGCACCCCTGGCTATAGTCTCAATCAGTTATAAAAGCTACATCTGTGGTATTGCATGTCTGTGTGAGGATACGTAGGTTACCCATCCATAATCTCCTGTCTCCCTGCTTTCTCTGAGTGTGCCAGTGCCCAGTAACTAACTCTCTGCTGTTTACCCCTCCTCCTGCAGGTGGAGAGGAACCGTGTTTGTGCCCCCCACAAAATCCCTGAGGCTGCAAGAGAAGACAAAGTGCAGCTGAAAGACCCTCGTCCTCCAGGTATTCTTGTCTTTTTTTTTTTTAATGAAAGGATCGAGGGGTCTGTATATCATAGTTGTGCGCTAACAACCTGCATCATGTCTTATCTCAGCAATACAAATTGTAGTTGTGCCACAATTTACAGTGCTGGGATGGTTGGGAGATATGTACATATGCCGGGCTTTACAGTTGCAGGTTAGGCAAAGGAAGTGACTGACCCAGTTTCAATAGGAACAAATAGGGGTTTACACTTCCAAACTATAATCCATTGACTAACTGAAGTAAAACATATACCAGACATAGTAGTAACTATGCTATTTCTGTATTCTTTTCCATAGAGCCAGCCCATAAGGACCATAAGGACAAAGCCTCCAGTTCCAGTAACACTGGTCCTAAGAGATGCTCTGCGTATGTACTTTGCGCAGATATTACATTAACAATATGTAACAATGTGATTTATGGATATAAATGTAAAATAATAAAAATTATTACGAATAATTTTTTTTAGCTATCATTATTTAAATGTTAACCATATTACACACACACCATAATATCTAGTGATGGGTACATTATTATATTGTATTCACCTTAGCTATTGTTACATTCTCACGGAGTCCTTTAGGTGCAAATGTGTCTGTTTTCTCTTTTTAGGGCTTCGCTGCATAAATTGCCCCCCGTGGTCCCTATGCCAAGAGAACACCTGGCAGTACCTGAGGTCATGGTCCCTATACCAAGAGAACACCTGGCAGTACCTGAGGCCATGGTCCCTATGCCAAGGGAACACCTGGCAGTACCTGAGGCCATGGTCCCTATGCCAAGAGAACACCTGGCAGTACCTGAGGCCATGGTCCCTATGCCAAGAGAACACCTGGCAGTACCTGATGCCATGGTCCCTATGCCAAGGGAACACCTGGCAGTACCTGAGGCCATGGTCCCTATGCCAAGAGAACACCTGGCAGTACCTGAGGCCATGGTCCCTATGCCAAGAGAACACCTGGCAGTACCTGATGCCATGGTCCCTATGCCAAGAGAACACCTGGCAGTACCTGAGGCCGTGGTCCCTATGCCAAGAGAACACCTGGCAGTACCTGAGGTAAGTGCTTTCAGTGTTATTGTGGCTACTTGCACTTTCCTAATGTCCTAGTATTTATTGATCTCTTTGTCATACAATGTAATGCTTATTGCACTGACATTTACATCTTATATTACTCCTCAAGTGTCACTATTTCTACGCAATATGGAGAAAGGAAAAATAGGTTTCTTGTAGTACAAATTGCCTTCCAGAAACATAGTCCATTATAATTGTAAATGAAATAAAGATAATTGGCAGTGGACAGGTCCATAAGATAAGCTAAATATATATAACTAAGAAATGGGAACAAAGGCATGAAAAGCCTCCAGATAAAACTAGTAAAACAGATATATTCCAATTATATATATAACATATCTAGTCATTTATTGTAGTATTTTAGAATAAAGCTATTCTTGTAATAAAATATCACCATGTATTTATTTTTAATTTATACTGCCCTTGAGGATATGAGAGTAGTTACCCTTCCCACCTTCTCCCCATATTCTTACCCTCTTCCTGTCAGACATAGGGGGAGATATATCAAACCTTGGAGACATAAATAGGAGAGAGATAAAGTACACATTGCAAACACATGACAGTTAGAAGCTGATTGGTTGGTACTATATCTCTCTCCGAGGCTTGATACATATCCCTCATAACCTCCCTTCTTAAACATTCTCAGCATGTAAATTTTAATAACATTTCCTGGAAAAATATATGTGAACTAGGATTTGGGGAGTTTTTTTGAATTTCTATATATATATATTATGGTTTTACATGAAAAAAAATGAAACTGTTATTGTTTATACTTTATCATTATATACTCTTTGCGCCACCTCTTTGGGGAATACTCCACTATTGTATCCTGGTCATTCTTGTTACTACTCTGTATTCTCCTGTCTCCCTGTGTACTCTGAGTGCGCCAGTGTCAGTGACTCTCTGCTGTCCACCCTTCCTCCTGCAGGTGAAGGCGCACCATGTGAGTCTGGCCCACAAGATCCCTGAGGGTGCCAGAAAAATCAATGTTCAGCTGAGACTTCTGGCAGTACCTGAGGCTGTGGTTGCTAAGCCAAGAAAACACCTGGCAGTACCTGAGGCCATGGTTCCTATGCCTAGAAAACACCTGGCAGTACCTGAGGCCATGGTTCCTATGCCTAGAAAACACCTGGAAGTACCTGAGGCCGTGGTTCCTATGCTTAAAAAACACCTGGCAGTACCTGAGGCCGTGGTTCCTATGCCTAGAAAACACCTGGCAGTACCTGAGGCCGTGGTTCCTATGCCTAGAAAACACCTGGCAGTACCTGAGGCCATGGTTCCTATGCTTAGAAAACACCTGACAGTACCTGAGGTTGTGGCTCCTATGCCTAGAAAACACCTGGTAGTATCTGAGGTAAGTGCATTCAGCAGTGGTGTTTCTAGAGAGGGGGCCCATGTATGGTCTCTGTCCGGGCCCCCTCCTCTCTCTCCACCGGCCAGCAGGGCTTAGCGCTGCACCTATAGACTCCGGGCACTAGAGTGTGTGCAGGTCACCAGAAAAATGTTGCTCCCACCATTTCCCCGTGATTCCCCTAGTGCGCATGCATAAAATGGCAGAAAAACAGCCATGGTGGCCATTTTTCAGGTGTTTTGTCCAGTGCTACAGCCTGACGCGGGACTTCGGAGGGGTAAGAAATAAAGCATTTGGGTGCAAGGTGTGAAACTGTGATTGTTTATACATTATCATTATATACTCTTTGTTCCATCTCTTTGGGGAATACACCATTGTATCCTTGTCATTCTTGTTACTACTCCATATTCTCTTGTCTCCCTGTGTACTCTGAGTGTGCCAGTGTCAGTGACTCTCTGCTGTCCACCCTTCCTCCTGCAGGTGATGGCGCACCATGTAAGTCTGGCCCACAAGATCCCTGAGGGCGCCAGAAAAATCAATGTTCAGCTGAGACTCCTGGCAGTACCTGAGGTTGTGGCCCCTAAACCAAGAAAACACCTGGCAGTACCTGAGGCTGTGGTTCCTATGCCTAGAAAACACCTGGCAGTATCTGAGGCCATGGTTCCTATGCCTAGAAAACACCTGGCAGTACCTGAGGCCGTGGTTCCTATGCCTAGAAAACACCTGGCAGTACCTGAGGTAAGTGCTTTCAGCAGGGGTATTTCTAGAGAGGAGGGGGCCCCTGTGTGGTCTCTGTCCAGGCCCCCTCCTCTCTCTCCTGTGGCCAGCAGTGCTCAGCGCTGCACCTATAGACCCCGGGCCCATTCTTGTTACTACTCCGTGTTCTCCTGTCTCCCTGTGTATTGTGAGTGTGCCAGTGTCAGTGACTCTCTGCTGTCCACCCTTCCTCCTACAGGTGAAGGCACACCATGTGAGTCTGGCACACAAGATCCCTGAGGGTGGAAGAAAAATCAATGCTCAGCTGAAACTTGTCCTCCAGGTATTCTTGTACCATCCAATTCAAAGTTAGAGGGTTCTGTTTATCATAGTTGTGGACTAACAATCTGCATCAAGGCTTATCGCAGCCATTCAAATTGTAGTTGCCCCAAAAGTTACCATGCTTGGATGGATGGGAGGTGTGTACATATGCTGGTCTTTACAGTTGTCCAATATTTTATCTGTGGTACATTTTGTGACCATAAAAATACCTTCAATGGTTAAGTGGTTAACAGAAAACATATTTTCAAAAAAGTAAAAAAAAAGGCTGCCCTGGGGTATGCTGTAATGGAATAGTGTCTATTGCACAGGACTAGATTACATATTAGGAAAAGGAAGGGACTGACCTGGGAACAAAAGGAACTAATAGTGGTTTATACTTACAAACTATAATCCATTGACTAACTGAAGCAAAACATATACCAGACACAAAAAAATAACTGTACTATTACTACATTCTTTTCCATAGGACCGGACTGGAAGGACAACAGGCTCAGTTCCAGGAACATTGTGCTTATGAGATGCACGTACGTACTTTGTGCAGATATCACATGAACAATATGTAGCAATGTGATTTATGGATTTAAATGTAACATAATGACAAATAGTGTAATTTATAGATATGAATAGAATATATTAGCTAATTCTATTTAAATGTTAATCATATACCATTATATATAGCTATGGATCCCATTCATATACTAATCTTAAGATTAGTATATGAATATGCTATATGTAACATATAGCATATTCCATTTTACTTAAAATGTCACTATATTTATTTTTCTGTATAATAATATAGAATAACTGACTAGTATAAAATGAGAAGGACAATGTCCCACTAAAGTGAATCAGCCTAGTAAGGTTGTATAATTGATGTTCACATGGAGTCATTTAGGTACAATGGTGTCTGTTTTCTCTTTTAGGGGTCCGCTGCATAAATTGCCCCCCGTGGTCCCTATGCCAAGGAAACATCTGGCAGTACCTGAGGTAAATGCTTTCAGTGTTATTGTGGCTACTTATTTGTTCCTAATATCCTAGTATTTATACATCTCTTTGTCATAACAATGTAATTTATTTTTTTAATTGTAATCTTTATTGGTTTTTCAGATAAAAGAACATGGGGGTACAAAAAAAGGGGAAAAAGTAAACAATAAGGGTGCAGGCACAAGAGAGAATGATATAAACAATGAGCGCTATTAGTCACAACCAGAATAAAAAGAAATAATAATTTAAAAAAGGTGAGGAATTGAGGACAGGGGAGCTCAACAGCTCTAACATCCTTGAGGTCAGGAACTCAATTTGGAGAAAGGAAAAATAAGTTTCTTGTAATTGAAATGACCTTGCAGGAACATAGGCCCTCATTCAGAGCCGTACGCTCTGAGCAGAGCGCACGCTCTGAGCAGAGCGCACGCTCTGAATGAGGGCCGGGCTCCATTTTCATGGAGCGTCCTCCTGGACGCTCGTATAGCTGTGGGTCACCACCCACAGGCTATACGAGCGTGCATTGTGATGGTCGCGATGGTCGAGACCATCGCGACCATCGAATTTGTGAGCCGGAGCCTGCGGTTGAGGTTTTCAACCGCAAGCTCCGGAGTGATTTTGGCTCTATCAGAGCCAAAATCACTCCCACTGACATCACTAGTGATGTCAGTGGGCCAGCTTCTGACGGGAGGCGTTCCCATGGGAACGCCCCCGTCAGGGAGGCACGCCCCCGGCACTCCCACCAAAGGGGGCGTGCTGTCAATCAACATTGACAGCACGCCCCCTTTGATCGGACACAACGAGCGAAGGACTTTCCTTCGCTCGTCGTGTCTGGCGCATGCGCACGACGGAGCTCCCTCCGTCGTGCGCATGCTCAGTCCATAACATCGACCCACTTGCGAGCGGACAGCCGCTCGCGAGTGGGTCTGAATCAGGCCCATAGTTCATTATACAGTAATTGTAAAGTAAATAAAAATAATAAAACTAAGAAATGTGAATACCTGTAAAAACTGATAAATTCCAATAATATATAATATATCTAGTCATTCATTATCATTTTTGAGAATTAAGCCATCCTTGTAGTAAAATATGCTCCTTTATTTCTAGATAATTAATACTGCCCTTGTTACCCTTCCTACCTCCTCCCCATATACTTACCCTCTTCATGTCACCTCCTTGTGCCACCAGTTCAATTTTTCCCTTTAGAATATAAGCTTTCACGAGCAGGGCCCTCTCTCTTTTTGACTAAGTTACTAAAAAGAGTTAATTCTGGTGAATACTAGGCAGGATGGAATCCTTTCTGGTAAAAGAAACAACAGACCTACGATATATATATCTAAAATAAATATATATTTCAGGTCCAATCCTCAACAGTTAAATCTCCCACATGCCTCACTGATAAAACTCTGTGCAGCGAGAGTTGAAAAGGAGGCCCCACGTCCCTCACAGCTGTCACTGGCTACCTGATGCCCAGACACGGCCCTTTTATTTAAAAAATTTCAGTCACATATATATATATATATAATTATTTATATATATATATATATATATCCACAGTTCTGCCGGCACTCTGAACAAATAGCAATCAACGTGGTCCTGTGCCAGATTAAAAAAAACGAATACCTCCAACAAAATGAACGGCACTAGGACACAGATATCATGAATAGAAATTTGTATTGAAAGATCAACAGTTTTGGAGCTGTCGCACCGTCGTTTTGTATGGTCCTGACGACGGGGCGACAGCCCTGAAACGATCTTTCAATACAAATTTCTATGCATGATATCTGTGTCCTAGTGCCATTTATTTTGTTGGAGATATATATATATATATATATGCATACATATAAAAGCAGATCTTAATGTATGAATTATATATAGAGAGAGAGAGAGAGAGAGAGAGATCTATATATATATATAGATATATGTCTACATATTTCTATATATATATATATTAGAGATGAGCGGTTCGGATTCTGTGGAATCCGAACCGCTCCGAACATTGGGGATCCGAGTCCACCCGAACCCTGTTCGGGTGTTCACCGCCTGACTCGGATCCCCGTTCGGGGCCGAACGGCGGCCGCCTGATGTCGGATTCTCACTAGAGAATCCGACATCAGGTCTCCTCGCGTGTAGGGCAGAGCGCAGTGATAGCGCTCTGCCCTACACAGACACAGACACACAGCCGCCAGCGGCAGCTGTGTGTTTGTTACAGCAGCCAATGAGAGTCACACAGACTCTCATTGGCTGCTGCACGGAGGGAGCCGGCTGGAGCTCACACATGAGCTCCGTCTTCCGGCTCCCTCCTCAGCGTGTGACAGAGCGGACGGCGCGGGAGCGGGGATACAGGTAAGTTTTTTTTTGTTTTTTTTTTACTTGTCAAAGGTCCGAGGGCGCTACTGGGGGGGGGGGTCTGCACTACTGGGGGGGTCTGCTACTGGGGGGGGGGCTATACTACTGGGGGGGCCATACTACAGAGGGGCCTGCTACTGGGGGGGCTATACTACTGGGGGGGGGTCTGCACTACTGGGGGGGGGTCTGCTACTGGGGGAGGCAATACTACTGGGGGGGCCATACTACAGAGGGGCCTGCTACTGGGGGGGGCTATACTACTGGGGGGGGGTCTGCTACTGGGGGGGCCATACTACTGGGGGGGATCTGCACTATTGGGGGGCCATACTACAGAGGGGCCTGCTACTGGGGGGGGGCTATACTACTGGGGGGGTCTGCACTACTGGGGGGGTCTGCTACTGGGCAGGGCTATACTACTGGGGGGGCCATACTACAGAGGGGCCTGCTACTGGGGGGGGCTATACTACTGGGGGGGGTCTGCTACTGGGAGGGCCATACTACTGAGGGGCCTGCTACTGGGGGGGGCCATACTACTGGGGGGGCCTACTACAGGGGGGGCCATACTACAGGGGGGGCCCATACTACAGGGGGGGCTACTACTGGAGCAGCCTACTACTGGGGGGGCCTGCTACTGGGGCAGCCTACTACTGGGGGAGCCATACTACTGGGGGGCATACTACTGGGTGGCATGCTAATGGGGGGCATACTACTGGGGGGGCCTGCTAATGGGGGACATACTACTGGGGGGGCCTGCTAATGGGGGGCATACTACTGGGGAGCATTCAACTGGGGGCACTGCATAGTGGACCGTACTACTAAGGGGACTGCATAGGGGGCACCACTGCTGGGGGACATTGTGTAAGGGACACCGCTACTGTGGGCATTGTGTAAAAGGGTCACTACTGTGGGCATTGTGTAAAAGGGGCACTACTGTGTGTCGTAACATAAATAAGAGACACTACTTTATGGTGTAATGTGAATCAGGCCCTATGTGCGGTGTAATGCTAATAAGATTGTGCACTGTGACTCCTAGGGCCGTAGCCCACTTTGTAAACAAGTACTGTGACTCTGCTGGCCGTACCCCACTGGGTGGGTGCACTACTTTTCATTTCTGCCACTGCTGTGTGGCAATGTGTCATAATGTGCTTTATACTGTGGTGTCTGTGTCGTTGTGCCGCTGCTTTGTCGCTTAGTAACCAGTCAGCTCACTGCAACCTTTGGCCAATAATGTTGAAAACAATATTATAAGCTGTGATATGGTCTAAATTGACTGGAAATTAATGTTATTGAGGTTAATAATACTCTAGGATGAAAAAAAAGACCAATTTATGTGATTTTAGCTTTTTTTGTCAATTTTTGTAAAAAAATCCAAATCCAAATCCAAATCCAAATCCAAAGCCAGTCACCGCAGTTTGGCAAATCCAAATCCAAATCCAAAGCCGGACGACGAATTAGAACCAAATCCAAATCCAAATCCGGCAAAAATGGTCCGGCGCACATCCCTAATATATATATACAGTATATATATATATATATATATATACACATATATATATATATATATATATATATATATTTTGCAATACACATGCTAATATAGTTAGAGTTATGGAGCAATTAAGATCCAAAATAAATATGTATATGTGTGTGTATATAAATATATGAGTGTATATATATATATATATATATATATATATATATAAATAGATCTTAGTGTATAAATAAATATTCTTCAGTACATGCAGGTGTAGTTATATAATATGTAAATGAGTACCCCATATCCACATTGGGTTTTAAGAGAGTTTTATAGAGCACAGCACTCACAAGCGGGTCGATGGTCCCTCACTGCGCATGCGCACGCTGGAAGCGGCTCTGGCGTGCGCATGCGCGAGATCCGGCCAGCGACGGGCACTCCGTCACTACTGGTCTCGCACCAAAAGGGGGCGGCTGTCAATTTTGATTGACAGCTCACCCCTTTTTGGAGGTGGGCAGAGGGGGTGGATTCACAAATGGAGGCGTTCCCGAAGGAATGCCTGCCGTTTGTGGGAGGCACCACTGACATCACCAGTGATGTCAGTGGAGAGCTTCCTGCTCTGTTAGAGCAGGAAGCTCTCTGGGGCTTGTGATGGACAAGACCCTACAACAAGGGTCTCGTCGCAAGCCCCGATGGTCACAATGGCCGCGACCATCACCTGGCTGCTCGCAAAAGCTGTGGCTCTGAATCAGGCCCAGTGTCCCAATACTCTTGAGATCCTCCAGATGTAGTGATGAGCTCACTAGTCCTCAGTCCTGTTCTCTTGTCATCTGAGCAAAGCAATAAAAATGTTCTCAATTTGGAAAAGAAAAATTCTGTGTTCAAACAAGTTATCCCAAGGTGGAGATGATCTGCATGTATGAGGAATCTAATCTGGTGACCTGTATACTAAGCAACCCCAATCTGGTGGCTAGCATATAAAGCAGATACTCAGTTATGTATCTGTTGTATAAAACCGTTCCATAATGTGATGGCTAGTGTATAGTCATTATTAGTGTATAGTGGATAGTGTATAGCCATCATTAGTGTATAGTGGCTAGTGTATAGCCATCATTAGTGTAGAGTGGCTAGTGTATAGCCATCATTAGTGTATAGTGGCTAGTGTATAGCCATCATTAGTGTATAATGGCTAGTGTATAGCCATCATTAGTCCATAGTGGCTAGTGTATAGCCATCATTAGTGTATAGTCATCATTAGTGTAGAGTGGCTAGTGTATAGCCATCATTAGTGTATAGTGGCTAGTGTATAGCCATCATTAGTATATAGTGGCTAGTGTAGGATTGGATGACAAATTAAAAATATTTTCCTGTGGATTCCTATGGATTCCTTATACTGTATAACACAATCCCATTGGATTACAATTTAAGAGTTGGGGTTAAGAAATAATTCCTTGGGGAATTGTATTCTGGGTACAATTTCCCTTTCACTGCTGTTATTTTTAGAATATTCTCACTATTGTTAAAAAATAAAATGATTAATTGTACTAATGAATTGATGATCTAAAATTTAATTGAACTCCCTTTAGATCAAGACTACAGCTGGTTGTAGCGCACGTTCTGTCATCCATCTGGAATGTGCCCCTAGAAGGTGATGAATAGATCCGCTCCTGGGCCGAGGCTGTCACCTTGCTGCATTGTCCGCTAACACCATCGGCCACCTATTAAATAAACATCTTACCAATTACATAAATATCATTTGTGATGTTACTGGTTTCAATTCATTACATTTCACCATTGAATTTTATTGTATCCTTATTTTACTGTATTCTTTTCATAAGGTTTATGTTTGGTCAGTACCCGTAGAGAGATGATAAGACCTTTAGAACTTGAGGCCTTCACCCTTAGCAAGATGCCTTTCCCTTAAAGCAAGATGTGCTTAAGCCCTGGGGATCGTACGGACTACATTTCGCACCCAACAAACACTAATATATAGTAGGTTTTTGGACTG
The DNA here is from genome assembly GCA_031769625.1 of Taudactylus pleione. Taxonomy (NCBI): domain Eukaryota; kingdom Metazoa; phylum Chordata; class Amphibia; order Anura; family Myobatrachidae; genus Taudactylus; species Taudactylus pleione. Next base: position 1,389,551 of record JAUIMM010000299.1, read on the forward strand.
TGGGAGGAATACGAGGACCTGGAGGAAACTACACAAACATAGGGAGAACATATAAACCACACACACATAGAGAGCCCTTGTCAAAGTATAACCCATGACCTCAGTGCTGTGAGGCAGTAGAGCTAACCACTGTATATTCATGAGAAGATAGTTAATTTACCAGTAACAAGTAACACTGGTTCCTGGTAACTACACAGACGATAAACTAAATGACTGTATAGGAGTGGAGAGGATTAAACCTCCTAGGATGGGGGCGGACCAGTGTGGGGAATCATGTGATAATTAGGGCCTATGGGTTCTTTGGATTGTAGGTGGTAGCAGGGATATTAGAGTTTGTTGGAGGCGGAGTCAGCCTCTTTTGTTCCTGTCTTCAGAGTTAGTAAGTGTTTTTACTGAGCTCTGTGTTGCTGGGCAGTTTATATCATAGTCCTACTTCTGTAACCTCCCCCCATTTGCCTGTGTTTCTTTCTTTCTTTAATTCCACATTCTATCTCTATTGTGTTAAAAGAATATCCTGTGCTCCCTATTTTTGTGACACTGATTTCTTTGCCCCAAAATTACAACCCCCCCCATTTGTGTCATGCCCCGCCCCAGGCACGCAGCGCAGACCCCCGCCCGTTACCGGGTACCGGAGGCTAACGGTGGCGCCATAGTGGAAGCTCTTGATCGGCAGGATGGTACTGAGATGGCCAGTGGGGAGTCCCCGGCGCCACAGCGGTGGCAAAGCTTAGGCACGGCTGCGCTGTGAGCGGGGGTCAGGTGCGGCGGCTCAGAGTCACCGCGAGCAGCCTGAAGAGACCCCGTGGGCGGGCAGAGCCGCCGCAATGAGGCCGGCGACTGCTCACCCCCAGAGGTTAGGCGTGGCGGCTCAGAGCCACCGCAAGCAGCAGTTAGTGAGCCCGCGGGCGGGCAGAGCCACACAGGGAGGTCAGCGGATGCACGCCCCCCGCGGGTGCAGAGCCCACAGGGGCGCGCACGCTCCTATAGAGGAGGTGTAGGGAGTAGGGCTAGTGCCCGGATGGGCAGCGGGGATCATCCCCGCAGTTCAGGTAGTGAGGGAGGTGAGAGACTTGGCCCTGTCAGTAGTGTTAGGGCTAGGTCAGGCAGGGAGGCTGGTGGCCATTACAGGGCAGTAGGAGCAGGCGTAGGAGGGGAGGGGCTAGGAGACAATATGGAGGATGATTGGCAGGCTGTGCACAGCTCTGAAGGCAGCAGCCTGTCAGGTCCTGTTGTACAGCCAGAATCCACTGCTGCTGGTCAGCGCTCAGCGTGTAGGGGCGGGAGAAGCATTCCTGCGGTTGCAGTTTCCGGCTCGGTGGATATGCAGTCCAGTAGTGGGCTTTCTAGTCAGGCTTTCGACCCTGCAGCATTCGTGGCCATGATGTCATCTATGGCATCTGCATTTGCTCCCATGGTGGCGGCATTGGGTCCTAACTATGCAGCTAGTGCGGGGGTAGATCAAGGGCAGCGTTCCGTTCCTGCTAATCTGGGGCCTGCTGTAAATCAGTTCATGCAGGCTTGCAGGGCTATGGGTGCCACTGCTGCTCAGTTGGCAGCTGGTCCAGGGATGTCTGCGGCGCCTACTGCTGTGTCTTCTCCTGCCGTGTTGGCTGGGTCCGGGGTTTCGGCCCTGGGGCCAGTTTTACTGTCTTTTTCAGATGCTGTTGATGGCAGGACTATGGAGCAGGATTACAGCATCAAGGAGGCGTCATCATCGGCAGCTTCCGGGGGTGACAAGGCTGGGTCGTCAGGTGTGACCTCAGAGGTTTTTTGATGATGATATTTCTGATTCTGCCTCCTCTTTCTCCTCTGTTTCGGACTTGTCGTCGTCCTCTTCCTCCTTGGCTTCTTCAGCCAGCAGCACGATGAAGGCGCGGAAGAGGGCTGCTAGATATGCACGACGAGAGGCGGCAAGGCGCGATAAGAGGGCAAAACGGTGGCGTAAGGGGAATAGTTTGCGTAAGTCCAGGTAGCGCCAAGGTCAGCCAGGTGTGGTGTATTGCGACAATACAGTGGTTTTGCGGGGTTTGCGTGCTTGTTGCAAGAAGAAAATTAGGAAGGGCGATTACGTGGACATGTTTATCTTAACTGAGCAAGCCAAAATAGATTTTAAAGCAGCTAAGCTTAAAGGCGGTGTGGGGGTGGAAGCTTTTCGCTCTTATGATAACTGGCTGGCTGGGTTTTGCGTATTCGCAGCATCCTACCTGAAAGACCGCCCAGGGGAGCACCTGAACGCAATGCAGTATATCCACCTGATTCATGGGATGCAGCGTAAATCCAGGGGCAACGCCTGGAGGACCTTTGATGGGGAGTTTAGGCGCAAGCAGGACGGATCCAAACGCTTAGATTTTGGGTGCAAGGATGTGGAAGTGTGGCTTGACGTCACTCAACCACCTAAAGGTGGAGCGGAGGAGTCTCGGGCAGGCGGGGGTACTAATAAGGGGTGGTCTGGTGCGTGGCGCCCAAATTCTGATCCCTTCCCTGGGCGCGGGCAGACAGGCCCCGGGCGGCATTCCGGGCAGACGCCTTTTAAGGGTAAGTGTTTTGCCTTTAATAATGTCACCTGTCCCCAGGGACAACGGTGTCGTTTTCGACACCTTTGCTTGCGTTGTAATGGATTGCACCCCACCTCTAATTGCTTCCGGTTGTCGGCCCAACAGGGCTCCAAGTCGGGAGGAGGAGCTATTCCCAAGGCCGGAGGTAGCGCAGGCGCTAAATTGGGCCCCAACACCTATCCGTTTGGATGCTATGTCCAGGTAGCTAGGGTGGTACCCTAATAGACAGGACGCTGAATTTTCGTTTTTCGGGTTCGAGTTGGGTTTTTGTTTACCCGTTATAGGCAAAGTTCGAGTCTGTTCCCCAAAGAATTTACAATCTGCTCGAGTTTTTCCTGAAGTCCTTCAGGCAAAGATCGAGAAAGAAGTTCAGTTACGATGGATGGCGGGTCCCTTTGCACATCCTCCAGTGGGGAATCTGATTCTTTCCCCAGTGGGGGTGGTGCCCAAGAATACTCCAGGAAAATTTTGGCTGATCCGGCATCTGTCTTATCCATCGGGGTCCTCGGTTAATGACGCTATACCTCCTGAATACTGTTCAGTGAGGTATCAGTCTTTTGATGATGCTTTCAGTATCGTTAGAGCATATGGATGCGGGGCCCTCATGACTAGGATGGATGTTGAATCAGCCTTTCTTTTGCTCCCTTTGCAACCTGAATCGTTTAGGTTCAGGGGTTTTCGCATTCGGTGGGAATACTTCATAGACAAGTGCTTGCCTATGGGGTGTTCGATTTCCTGCGCATTTTTTTAAAATTTAGCACCTTCTTTGGTGCGTGGATTTTTCTTGTGGGGATCATGGGGTAGCGATGACTTCCTTTGCGTGGGGCCCGCTGGTTCAGAGCGTTGTAACGAGCTACTTGGTTCCATGAGAGCGCTGTTTTTTCTTTTTTCTTGAACCAATGGCAGATGAGAAGACAGAGGGTCCCCTCTCGTGTTTGTCATTTTTTAGGTATCAGGATTGATACCTTGTCCGGCTCCTGTCGTCTTCCGCGCGATAAAGTTGACAAATTGCGAAAATCCATTTCAGAGTGTTTGGTTGCGCGTAAAATTTGTCTTCGGCAGGCCCAATCGCTTTTGGGTTGTATGAACTTTGCCTGTAGAGTTATACCAATGGATATGGCATTTTGCCGAAAGCTAGAGAGGGCCACGGCGGGGGTTTCCAGACCGCACCATTTGATCGGTTTATCATCAAAAATAAAAAGAGTCCTGAAAGTTTGGGTTTCCTTTATGGCAAATTTTACTGGGGTCAGGGTCTGGTATCCCCTCTTGTGGACAATGTGGATTTGCAGCTTTCTACTGATGCAGCAGGATCTTCGGGGTTCGGTTGCTACCTGATGGGATCCTGGTGCGTCGCAACTTGGCCGGAGGAGTGGGTTCGTACAGGTTTGACAAGGGATATGCTGCTCTTAGAGTTGTTCCCAATAATGGTGGCCTTGGAGGTCTGGGGCGAGCGCATCTGCAATCGCAGCATTTTGTTCAGATGTGACAATCTGGGCGTGGTGCATGCGATAAATGGTCAGAGAGCAAAGTTTTTGCGGGTTTTGCGTGTGAGAGTGGGAAGTTTTTTCCCATGGACAAGGCCTCGGTGGTAAGGGTCAGCATCAATTATTGCTTTCTTTTATTTGGCAGCTGTACGTATCTGGCAGGTCAAGAGCAGTAGTCACGGTATTTGGCAGGTATTTAGTTTCCTCCAAATTGAAGGGAATCCCTGACCTTTACAAGGAGTTTTGTCATCACAAAGGCATTGAAAGGATGGGCGCGCGCTGAGCCAGTTACCCCCAATAAAAGACAGCCCATAGACATTTCCTTGTCACCGTCCATCCTAGGAGCAGTTGAGAACGTGGCGGTTTCCGGTTTCGAAATGCTTTTGTTTGAGTTAGCTTTCTCCATGGCTTTTCATGGTGCTTTCCGGGTGTCAGAATTAGTTGCTCCCTCCAAATGGAGGGATTCAACTATGCTTCGTTCGGATGTGAAGGTGGGTGAGAGGTCCTTGCTGTGTAGATTGCGTCGTTCTAAGACTGATCAGCTAGGCAGGGGTCGCTGGATAACATTGGTCCCCTCGGCGGATGGTCGAATTTGTCCGGTCGGCTTGGCCACTCACTATGCATCGGTTAGACATTCAGTGTAGGGCTCATGGCTGATGCATTGCGATGGGCTTCCACTGATACAATTTCAGTTTAGCTGGATGCTGCGGCGATGTCTTTGCAGCGTGGGCCTCTCACCAGGGGAATATGGCACGCAGTCATTTCGAATCGGTGCTGCCGCTTCCGTCGCCGCTGTGGGATATTCCTGAGTCAGAGATTCAGGCTTTGGGCAGGTGGAAATCAGCCAGTGATAAGCGTTACATTCGGCCAAATCGTTGAGGTTTAATGTCGGGCATGCATGTTACTTATGGTTTGTTATGTGTTTACGAAATGTCATTGGTCCTGGTCTTGTCTGTTCTTACCTTGTCTTTCCTACTCGGGGATTAGCTACTCACCATTGATTTCAGTGGGAGTCTGGAGAGTTTTGACGATTTTTTTCACCTGATCTGACGGACTTAATTCGGCTATTTGATTCACTATGATAATTATATGTCCCTCAGCAGGTTTTACGTTTTCTCTCCAGTCGAGTTCATTTGTGTTATCCCTACCCCCCCCCCCCTCTGCCTTTTTATTGTTTTAACCTATCCTCTTGTGTCTTCATGTCGCTTCAGATTGGCACAGAAGCTTGTTGATCTTTAAAGATTCAGAACAAAATTTTTCTTTTTGGCAGATCCTCACTAATATGTTCCCCGTTAGATATACATTGTTAAATATGCTAAGATTTTTCCAATAACTTTAATCTTTTCATTGTTTTTCCCTCATTTATAGGAATGGCTAGTGATGATTGTACTGTATGGATAGTTGGCCATTCATTTGTTTTTGGGCAGCTCAGTTCATGACCGCGCAGGAGGCGCCATTGTTTCCGGGATCTAGTGGAGTTAGATGGCTAGGGATCAGAGGTATGTTGAGGGAGAGCCTTAAGCCTACACTCTTGCAGCAGGTTCAGCGGTATGGCTTGCTGAGAGTCTTGGTGATACATCTAGGCGGGAATGTTCAGGGCAAAGGACATCTCTGGAGATAAGGCATGAGGTGGTGGATGATTTGGGTCAGATTATGATGGCTTGGCCATCTTGCAAAATAGTCTGGGCTTTCATGTTCCCTAGATTGTTGGCATGGTGTGGTTGACGGCAGAGCCATTGATAAAGCTCGGAAAAAAGTGAACTTGGCTGTTTCAAAATATGTGTTGAGAAATGGCAGTGGTCAGTCATCCTAGGATTAAATTTAGGTATACTTACCTTTTTCGGTCTGACTGGGTACACTTAGCTAAGGAAGGTTAGGTTCTTTTTCTTGAGGATCTGTTTGAGGTTGTGGTTTCTGTGCGTTAGTTCTATGGTGGCGGTGCAAGGTTTCTGTTAGCAGAACCTTGCTTTTGGCGGGAAAGAACGGCAGGTTACCTATTAGCACTGTGAATATTGGTTTACTTTTTGTTTCGCTCACCTTCGTTGACTGTTAAAGTCTGCTGGACCACCCCGCCAGGGGCAGCATCATCACCTTTCCGGGTGGGTAGTCAAGGTAGAAGGCTTGAGTGTATGTGTTGTGGTTGGAGTGTTTATAGTGTTAGGCTTGGGCTGTTGTTAGCCGTTCTTTCTTTGCCACCATATTTAAATTAATTTAATTAATTTTAGTAATTACTTCATTATCTGTTAATTAAATAAAATAGCTAACAATTCTGCCAAATACAAGTCTCTGTGTCTTTATTTCAATTGAGTATGTTTTATTGTCAATGATTCCCGCACTGGTCAATCCTCAGACGATGGGAGGTTTATGAATTAGCATTAATATGGACTGTGTACAGGGCCAGCACTACCATTAGGCAGCTGCCTAGGGTGCCAGCACCTCAGGGGATGGCCCTGGGGCTACCAGCACAATAATAAGGATGTCTCTGATGTCCTTATTTTACTGAACACTGGTGACAGCCACAGTTTGCATAAGCCATGGCCAACACCCCTGCACTTGTCACCTGCCCTCTTTCCTTAGTCTCGGCATGATGGCTGCTTCCTCCCCTGGAACCAACATCCACCGATATATACTGTTGTATTTTTCTCCCTTCTCCTTCCCCTCTTAAGGCTCTTCCCCATCCCTCTAAGACTCCTCCCAGTTCAGGTCCTGTGCCTAGCTGATTACTCCACAGAAGAGCGCATAGTGCCAACGTCTTTGCTAGCTCCTGTGCGGTGCCATCTTTCTGAATACATCACTAACAAGACTAAGACTCCACAAAAGCATAGGAAGCTGGCACACCGTGCACCATGCAAATGGCTCAGTGGTTAGTCCTAGATGGACCCTTGTGCACCACACACTCTGCATCCATGACAGATACGCCATTTGAGGTCCCCTTGTTTTAAGTGTCCATAGTCTTAACCCAGCTCTGGTCAGCACCATGTGTGGGTCAGAGTCACACCCTGCTGTGAATACTAGGGCCTTCTGAAGAAGCTGCACACCCTCTAAGTGTCAGGGTGTGCTGTTAGGGCATAGATACAATATTTTGTTATGGGCGACAGAACCACCCTCTTCTTGGTGCATGGAATAAACTCATTAGTATCTGTTCTGAAATTATGTTTGAGCTTTTGGCATCTCCCCAGTTTATTAATTACATGAGGGGTATAGTTCTTCTTTTGTGGATTTTCCCAATGATAAACCTGTCTATTTAAATTTAGATCATCTGATAAAGTGACTCTGGGCCTGATTTAGCAGTCACGCATGTGCACTGGTGAACGCAGATTCCCGATTATCTGGAATCTGCACGTGCGCAGGAGCCATTCTGCAAGTGTGCAAAATGGCTCCTGCTAAGACGCACGCAAGTCCTTGAATACCTCTGCCTGATTAACAGGCAGAGACAATTAATGGGCGGTGCGGGGGCAGCCGTTGTTCCCGGATATGGGGCTTGTCTTCCCCATTTTCCAGGTGTGGCCAGCCCAGGCTTACTGAGTTTGCCGGCCGCCCGGCACCGTCCACAGTTGGGATCATCGGCCACTGATGGTTGTGATGGTGATCCCAGCCTGCGACCTCTGTTGCAGTGCTGGGATCGCAATGCAGCAGAGGGTGTCAAACACCTCCTGCTGCACTTGCATTATTGCAAGGATCACAATTGCACAGCTGCCTGCGTGTATAAATCATATATCTATAGCCTGCGTGTAGCATTACAACTGCGATCCTTGCTGAATCAGGCCCTCTATAGGCTCTATTTATCAATCTTCTTTTTATAAAAAAAAAGGGGAAAAGGGCTGTTTTCACACACTTTTCACATTATTTTAGTTTCACTGACATTTATTAAAGGGCAATTATAGTAGATTTCATTAAAAACTACTCCAAGCCCTTTCATTCTCATTTCTTTAGTAAGTAAATCGCATTCCCCATACTTGCAATGGGAAATGCAATCTGCCTGAAATTTACTAAGGGGGAATTGTGAAATAATATACCAGGTTGGAGCCCTGCTATAACATTACCATCTGGCATTAAGCTGGGTTCCCCCTGGTTCCCCGGCTCCTGACAGGCAGAATAGAGCCGGGAGCCGGCCCCCTGTGATCAGCTTTGTGGGCTAAATAAACCACAAACTGATTACTGTTAAAAATAGTAGTGTTGAAAAAAATAGCTCAGACACTTACCTGCAGCCAGGGGTCCTCTGATCGGTGATCTCCCTCCTCTGGTCAGCTGGTCACCGGGGCTCCTGCACTGTGACCCTGTTCAGCTGTGCTGTAAACTGGCATCTTAGTGACCGGGGTCACAAACCCCGGTCACTAAGAGGAGGGGTGGGCACAGGTTTGTATCACTAGCCGGCGTCGGCGCATACGTGGAGGCACTATCACTGTATTTTGTGTGAAAAATACAGTGAACAGTGAGCCTGATTCAGCAAGCAATGCAATGCTGCGTTTGCATGCTCTCGGCCGATGTTTGCGCTCTACGCATATGTATAAGACGCAGTGCGTGTGCACGAACCAGGTGCTGCGAAAGGGAATGCAAGCGCAGACAGCATGCAGACCTATCACCCAGTGATTGACAGGAAGTACCGTTTGTGGGTGGTGACGGGGTGTGGTCGTGCGAACGCAGGCGTGTCAGTGCGTGTCAATGCCGTTGAAGAGGCGTGCATAAATTAGGCATTGAGAAACCCTCCGCAGCCTGAGCTGTCACTAGGTGCAGGAGATGTAGCAAAGTCTGCGGGAGGGTCAGGTCACCCAATATTGTGCATATGGTTTTGATGGCTGTCGATGCAACACACAATTAAGTAGCAGGTGCTCTCCATTGCATTGAGTGATTGCACAGTCCAGTATGGGTGTGTATATTACCTCAATGCAATTTTGTTTATAAGGCATGAATGCAATGACATTAGACTGTATGTAGTATAAAGTGTTTTAAAGTGTAAAGTTCCTATCCGGATCAGACCAAGAATTTTGCCGGCGCCGACTCGGGATATTCCCGAGTCAGCGCCGCTCACACCGCATTCGGGTCTGCATAGACCCGGCTTTCGCGGAGTGAAAGTGGTCGCTTGGAGATGACGTTATCTCCAAGCGCCACTGAAGCCGGACCAATCAGTCAGCTAGCAGCGCACTCCAGGTCATCGTGACCCGGAGTGCGCTGTTCTCATAGCAGGGTAATAGGTCTGCATCTGCCAACAACCTCCGTTCCAAGGTAACCACATTTTTAAATCCTTTCGGTACAATTGCAAGATCTCAGGGAGGGGACCCCCTGGCCCTTTTTGGTGCTTGATCCGGGATTTTATATTTGTCCGAAGTTGGCTATAAAGGTCACTCCATCTAATAGGTTTTTGTGAGAACAATTTAAATCATTATCTTTGTACAGTATGTTAAAAGTTGACTGTTTAACATTAATAATAATACATATTTCTTTATTATTTTAAAATTAGGAACAAAAAACTGTCATTTTTTTATATGTACAGGTATGAGACTATGGCCCTCATTCAGAGTCGATCGCTAGATACAAGCGGTTGCTTGTGGTGTGAAGTGCGGCCTCCTGGTTGCTAGCTAAGCTGTGGGTTACCACCCACAGCTCTAGCGAGTGACCAGGTTGATGGTCGCGATGGTCAGGACTAGGGGTGTGCACCGGCCACTTTTCGTGTTTTGTGTTTTGGTTTTGGATCTGGATCTTTCTTCGTGTTTTGGATATGGATTGGTTTTGCCAAAACCACCTTCCGTGTTTTGGGTTCTGGGTTTTGTGTTTTGGATCTGTATTTTTTTGAAAAAAAGCATAAAAACAGCTAAAATCACAGAATTTGTAGGTTTTTCTGCTCCTATGCTATTATTAACCTCAATAACCTTAATTTCCATTCATTTCCAGTCTATTCTGAACACCTCACACCTCACAATAGTGTTTTTATGTCCAAAAGGTTGCACCGAGGTAGCTGGATGACTATGCTAAGCGACACGAGTGGGCGGCACAAACACGTGACCCATCTAGGTGTGATACTGCAGTGGCAGACAGGATGGCAGTTTGAAAAACTAGGCCCCAAACTGTACATAATGCAAAGAAAAAAAAGAGGTGCAAGATGGAATTGTCCTTGGGCCCTCCCACCCACCTTTATGTTGTATAAACAGGACATGCACACTTTAACAAACCAATCATTTCAGCGCCAGGGTCTGCCACACAACTGTGGCTGAAATGATTGGTTCGTTTGGGCCCCCACAAAACAAGCTGGCAATTAATGTCTCCCTGCACAAACTGGCCCCACGGAGGCAAGATGTCATCCTCATCCGCCTCATCCACCGATTCCTCACCCTCTTCAGTGTGTACATCCTCATCCTCACAAAGTATTAACTCGTCCCCACTTGAATCCACCACCACAGGTCCCTCTGTACGTTCTGGAGGCTGGTCTCCCTGGAAGAGCTGATAATTCATTTTGATGAACATCATCTTCTCCACATTCTGTGGAAGCAACCTCCTACGCCTTTCGCTGACAAGGTTCCCGGCTGCACTAAACACTCTTTCGGAGTACACACTGGAGGGGGGGCAACTCAGGTAAAATAGAGCCAGTTTGTACAGGGGCCTCCAAATTGCCTCTTTTTCCTGCCAGTACAGGTATGGACTGTCTGACATGCCTACTTGGATGCTGTCACCGATGTAATCCTCCACCATTCTGTCAATGGTGACAGTATCATATGCAGTGACAGTAGACATGTCAGAAATTGTTGCCAGGTCCTTCAGTCCGGACCAGATGTCCAAACTTGGTCCTGCCTGCCCTGCATCACCGCCAGCGGGTTGCTTAGGATACCTAAGTTTTTTCCTGGCAGCCCCAGTTGTGGGAGAAAATGAAGAAGGAGCTGTTGACGTGTCACGTTCCGCTTCAGCTGACAGTGTGTTCACCAGCAGGTCTTTGCACCTCTGCAGGCTTGTGTCGGCCGGAAAGAGAGACACCACATAGGCTTTAAACCTAGGATTGAGCACGGTGGCCAAAATGTAGTGGTCTGATTTCAACAGATTGACCACCCTGGAATCCTGGCAAAGCGAATGAAGGGCTTCATCCACAAGTCCCACATGCCGAGCGGAATCGCTCCGTCTTAGCTCCTCCTTCACTTTCTCCAGCTGCTTCTGCAAAAGCCTGATGAGGGGAATGACCTGACTCAAGCTGGCAGTGTCTGAACTGACTTCACGTGTGGCAAGTTCGAAGGGCTGGAGAACCTTGCACAACACGGAAATCATTCTCCACTGCGTTTGAGTCAGGTGCATACCCCCTCCTTTGCCTATGTCATAGGTGGATGTATAGGCTTGTATGGCCTTTTGCTGCTCCTCCATCCTCTGAAGCATATAGAGGGTTGAGTTCCACCGCGTCACAACCTCTTGCTGCAGGTGATGGCGGGGCAGGTTCAAGAGTGTTTGCTGGCGCTCCAGTCTTCGGCACGCAGTCGCTGAATGGCAAAAGTGGCCAGAAATTTTTCAGGCCACCCAAAGCGTCTCCTGCACGCCCCTGTCGCTTTTCAGAAAATTCTGCACCACCAAGTTTATTGTGTGAGCAAAACATGGGACGTGCTGGAATTTGCCCAGATGTAATGCCCGCACAATATTGGTGGCGTTGTCAGATATCACAAATCCCCAGGAGAGTCTAAGTGGGGTAAGCCACTGGGCGATGATTTCCCTCAGTTTCTCTAAGAGGTTGTCGGCGGTGTGCCTCTTACTGAAACCGGTGATACACAGCGTAGCCTGCCTTGTAACGAGCTGGCATTTCTGAGATGCTGCTACTGGTGACGCTGCTGCTGTTGCTGCGTAAGGTGATACATCTACCCAGTGGGCTGTCACAGTCATATAGTCCTTAGTCTGCCCTGTTCCACTTGTCCACATGTCCGTGGTTAAGTGGACATTGTGTACAACGGCATTTTTCAGGACACTGAGGACACTTTTTCTGACGTTTCTGTACAGTCTCGGTATCGCCTGCCTAGTGAAGTGGAATCTAGACGGGATTTGGAACCAGGGACACACTACCTCCATCAATTGTCTAAATCCCACTGCACTAATGGCGGATACCGGATGCACGTCTAACACCAACATAGCAGTCAAGGCCTCAGTTATACGTTTTGCTTCAGGATGACTGCTGTCGTACTTCATCCTCCTCGCTAAGGACTGTTGGAGGGTCAATTGTTTAGTAAAAGTAGTGGTGTTCCTACTTCCTCTCTGGGATGATGAATGACTCCCAGCAGCAGCAACAGCAGCAGCGGCAGCAGTAGGCGTAGCAATGCAGGATCCTCCGGAGGAATCCCGGATATGAGAGTCAGTCATGCCAGTGACATGGCCTGCAGGACTACTTCCGATCCTGACTAAGGAGGAAATTGACGAGGAGGGAGTTGACGGTGTGGTTTGCAGGCGCTTGGATACAACAGGACAACGGGATTTAGGTGTCCCTGGACTGCTTACGGTCTTAGCCAAAGTTTCTGAACTTGACAGTAACTTTTTATGAACGCGCTGCAGGTGCCGTATAAGGGAGGATGTTCCTAGGTGGTTGACGTCCCTACCCCTACTTATTTCACCTTTACATATGGTACACATGGCAAGACAGTTGTTGTCCGGATTTGGATAGAAATATTGCCAGACCAAAGAGGTGGAATGTTTGGTCTTCTGCCCAGGCATGACCGTGATGGGCTTTTTCATCCCATGGACAACAACTGTCTCCCCCGGAGCCTGATTTAAACAAACCACATCACCATCAGAATCCTCCTCGCCAACTTCCTCCTCAGTGCCAGCTACACCAGTATCCTCATCCTGTTGTACTTCAACAGTGACATCTTCAATTTGCATATCAGCAAGTGGACTGTGGGTGCTCCTTTCAGCACTTGCAGGGGGCGTGCAAATGGTGGAAAGAGCCACCTCTTCCCGTCCAGTGCTGGGAAGGTCAGGCATCGCAACCACCACCACACTTGGACTCTCCTTGGGGATTTGTGATATCTTCTTAGAAAGCACAGTTCTTCGCTGTGCTTTTGCCAGCTTAACTCTTTTGATTTTTTTAGTGGGAGGAGTGCTTCCATCGTCATGTGAAGCTGAACCACTAGTCATGAACATACTAGGGATCGACCTTAGCCGTTCCTTGCCACTCCGTGTCGTAAATGGCATATTGGCAAGTTTACGTTTCTCTTCAGCTGATTTAAATGTTTTTTTCAAGGTCATTTTCCTGAACTTTGTCATTTGGGATTGTATGTGCCCTCTATTATGACATTGGGTATCGGCCTTGGCAGACGACGTTGATGGCATGTTATCGTCTATGTCATGACTAGTGGCAGCAGCTTCAGCACTAGGAGGAAGTGGTTCTTGATCTTTCTCTATTTTAGTTTTATCGGAGAAAGTTTGGTCCTCCATTTATGTTATATCGATTTAATATATACGTGCGGCTAAACACAGAAAATATTTCTTTATTTTTGCTGGAGAGTAGTGCACTTTGTGGGTTACACCAGCCTTTAAGAAATGAGCCAGCCGGCTCTTTACTTATGGGACACAGGCGCACGCTTGGCGCTGCTCCTTTGTTGATGCACGTGCGGCTACTGCACACACAATTCACAAACACAGAAAATATTTTTTTTTTTGGTTTGGACTGGAGTGTACTTTCGGGGGTTACAGCACCCTTAACGGTCAAGCCAGCCGGCCCTTTACTTATGACACAGGCGCACACTTGGCACTACTTTGTTGATGCACGTGCGGCTACTGCGCACACAATTCACAAACACAGAAAATAATTTTTTTTTTGGTTTGGACTGGAGTGTACTTTCGGGGGTTACAGCACCCTTTAATGGTCAAGCCAGCCGGCCCTTTACTTATGACACAGGCGCACGCTTGGCACTACTTTGTTGATGCACGTGCGGCTACTGCGCACACAATTCACAAACACAGAAAATATATTTTTTTTGGTTTGGACTGGAGTGTACTTTGGGGGTTACAGCACCCTTTAACGGTCAAGCCAGCCGGCCCTTTACTTATGACACAGGCGCACGCTTGGCACTACTTTGTTGATGCACGTGCGGCTACTGCGCACACAATTCACAAACACAGAAAATAATTTTTTTTTTGGTTTGGACTGGAGTGTACTTTCGGGGGTTACAGCACCCTTAACGGTCAAGCCAGCCGGCCCTTTACTTATGACACAGGCGCACGCTTGGCACTACTTTGTTGATGCACGTGCGGCTACTGCGCACACAATTCACAAACACAGAAAATAATTTTTTTTTTAGTTTGGACTGGAGTGTACTTTGGGGGTTACAGCACCCTTTAAAGGTCAAGCCAGCCGGCCCTTTACTTATGTCACAGGCGCACGCTTGGCACTACTTTGTTGATGCACGTGCGGCTACTGCGCACACAATTCACAAACACAGAAAATATATTATTTTTTTAGCACTTGGGGGGAGCACCCCTGATGGACAGAGCACCCCCTGGACAACACTACAGCACCCCTTTAGGACTGAGACACTGCACAGGACTTTGGAGTGGACACAGCCCCTATGGAGAACTGACTGCACAACACAGTCCAGCCAGCCCCTATGGACTTTGAAGTGGTGGACACAGCCCCTATTAACAACAGCAGCACAGCACAACACAGCCAGCCCCTATGGACTTTGAAGTAGTGGACAACAGCAGCACTACACTACACTACACTACACTACACTACACAGCCCTAACTACCACCCTCCCTCTTCACTGTCCACAGCCGAGTGAGAAAATGGTGCCAACGTGGGTACCTTATATAGGATCCAAAACCCCCGAGACTCGGAAGGCGGGATGATGACGTTTTGCCTCGATTTCAGATCCGAGTCAGGCGGGAAAAGTCGAGCCTGACTCTGATTGGCCTCGGATCGGGGGGGCTCGGGGGGGTTCGGATTTCAGAAATCCGAACCGCTCACCCCTAGTCAGGACCATCGCAACCATCAGGGCTTGCGACGAGACCCTAAGGTTGGGTCTCGGCAATCCTGGAAGTGCTCAGAATTTATTTTGTTGTAATTTTTAAGGAATATCTGTCCATGAGCTATAAGTGGAACATTGGTCCCACTATAAAATCTGGTAAGTGCCTCTTGTATAAACATATTAGTTGCCATCCTGATCCCACTAACACTTTGATCTTGTATCTTGCCATTTGATGATGCTGAATCATCATCTGCAGTTGTGGCAGAAATATTTGAGGTGATGTGTTTGGAGGAGGTGGAGGAGGAACATCTGGTGTAGCCACAGCCACAGTATCACCATCCACATCTGTAAGTATGTCCAAATGCAGATTTTCACCTGACACTTCCCTTCCAAATTCTTCCAACAAATTGTGTATCACTGAATAGCAGTCATCCACAGAGTAACACTCTTCCTTCATGGCTGCCAAAGGTCTAAAACCAGCTGAGGCTAATTATAGGCATAAGCGAACGCATGGAAGAGCGCCCGCTTCCATACACAATCAATATGCTATATAAAAATTTAATATATGCCTATAAAACCATCCTTCCAAGTTAGACCCACTTTCCATCAGATCTCCATTATGCCGCACATGCATATGACTGCTCTGGCACTGGGTAAGACACCTGCTTTATGGTGATTGTAATTACATATGGAGTTATCTGTAACTAGAATAAAACAGTAAATACTGTCTTGTCATAAGCAGCCATTGTTATGGGGACAGCCAATCAGAAATCCGATATCACCAGAGTTTATATAAAGTATGCACACTGTGGGGGTCATTCAGACCCGCTCGCGAGCGGCAGTACGCTCGCAAGCGGGTCGATGTTCCCCACTGCGCATGCGCACGATGGAGGGAGCTCCGTTGTGCGCATGCGCGAGACCCGGGGAGCGACGGGCTTTCCATCGCTCCGGGTCTCGCACCAAAGGGGGCGTGCTGTCGATGTTGATTGACAGCACGCCCCCTTTGGTGGGCGTGCCGGGGGCATGGCTGCCAGACGGAGGCGTTCCCATGGGAACGCCTACCGTCTGAAGCCGGCCCCACTGACATCACTACCGTCTGAAGCCGGCCCCACTGATGTCACTAGTGATGTCAGTGGGAGTGATTTTGGCACTGATAGAGCCAAAATCACTCCAGGGCTTGTGGCATGGAGACCAGGGTCTCAGTCGCAAGTCCGATGGTCGCAATGGTCAAGACCATTGCGACCATCTTTTTGGCCGCTCGCATATGCTGTGGGTGGTCACCCACAGCTATGCGAGCGGCCAGGAGGCCGCTCCATTTTCATGGAGGAGGGCCCTGATTCAGAGCGAGCGCTCTGGTCAGAGCGTTCAGCTCTGAATCAGGCCCTGTATTATTTGCCATTGCCATCATGAGAGCCGCAAGCTTCAGTCAGTGGGAGCTGCGTATTCTAGTGCAGGTCATGGACCGGCGACTGGGGCCTGTGGTCTCATTTATTAAGAACGCCACTAAGGTGCGGGTGTATACGGAGGCAACTCTGCCGCATAGGCTGTCGCCGCACCATCATCTAGCTGGAGCGGCGGTGGTCTGATCTGAGGCGTTGGATCTCGGACCTCCTGACCCACTTGCGGGCCATAAACACACACACAGTAAGTTCCTTTGCTGGTTATATGCATGTTAGTGTTGATGTATGTACGCATATACACACGCATACCTCCTGGGCCTTCTTTAGGTTGCTGATATGTGAAAGTGTGTTGTTGTTTTTTTTACTTGGTTTACTGTCATATTGTATATATGAGTGGCCATTTTATTTTTTGATGATTATTATTTTAGTATGTGTGTGTGTGTGTGTGTGTGTGTGTGACTGACTGCTGCAGACCAAGGGCAGTATTCTGAGGCAGTGAGAGCCAATCAGAGATAGCAATGTACCCTATTGCTTAGCAGCAGTCTAAAGAGGGAAGGGAGTCAGACACTGAGCAAAGGGCATGATTCAGAGCCGCTCGCAAAAAGTGAGCGCTCGCTCTGAATCAGGGCGGCCTCTTTTTTTTAAAAAAACCCGGCCTCCTGGTCACTCGCTAAGCCCCCAATAGCAATGCCCCCAGAAGTAATGGCCCCAGATGTAGTGACCCCTGTAGCAATGCCCCCAGATGTAGTTTCCCCAGTAGCAATGCCCCCAGATGTAGTGCCTGCAGTAGTAGTGGCCCCAGATGTAGTGCCGCCAGTAGCAATGTCCCCAGAAGTAATGGCCACAGATGTAGTGACCCCTGTGGCAATGCCCCCAGATGTAGTGCCCCCAGTAGCAATGCCCCAGATGTAGTGCCCGCAGTAGTAGGGGCCCCAGATGTAGTGCCGCCAGTAGCAATGTCCCCAGATGTAGTGCCCGCGGTAGTAGTGGCCCCAGATGTAGTGCCGCCAGTAGCAATGTCCCCAGAAGTAATGGCCCCAGATGTAGTGACCCCTGTAGCAATGCCCCCTGATGTAGTGCCTCCAGTAGCAATGCCCCAGATGTAGTGCCCGCAGTACTAGTGGCCCCAGATGTAGTGCCCTAGTAGTGAAGCCGCTTATACTGAAGAATAATTAAAAGAATAAAAAAACACTATACTTACCTTAAGTCCTGCTCCCACGTCCATCCGGCTGGCCGCTCCTCGGAACTATAGGAGAGGCGTCATGACGTCTCTCCCATAGCGCACTGCACCAGAAGCCGGAGCTCAGGTGTGAGCTCCAAGCTCCGGCTGGCGATGCGGACGCCCGGCTAATGGAGCCTCCCTGCGGCGCTGGGGTTAGGTGGGCCGGAGGAGGCGAAACTGGTTACATCTCCCATTTCGGCCCACTTGGTGGATGCGGGGGCCCTTGATGTGTGTGGGCCCAGGGACGACCTCCCCTGTCGCCCCCCCTTTAATCCGGCCCTGGGTATATTCATAATATCTGTGTTATATGTGGGTCACTGATGGTCTCTGCATTATTTGGTGATTACTGAGTTATCTGGCAATATCTGGCACCCATTGCGACGCTCCCTGATTTGGCAGTCACTTCAAACCTCTCTACATTATATAGCAGTCACTGTGATTCTCCCTCATCTGGCTGTCACTGTGAACCTCTCTTTATTATATGGCACATCTCTGTGTGCTCTCTGATGTGACTGACACTTCAAACCTGTCTCAATTATATGGCACATCTCTGCGACGCTCTCTTATCTGACGGTCACTGTAAGTCTCTCTGTATTATATGGCAGTCTCTACGATGCTCTCTGATCTGGCGATCACTGAGAAACTGGACCTCATTCAGAGTCGGTCGAAGCGGCCGCACGGTCATACGGGAAAAGGGGCCGGATATGCAAATGATTCCCTCGCAAGTTGCGTCCCTAAGTTCGGATCGGTAGCTGGCCGACCAAGGGGAGGAAGCGGCCCAGAAGACAAAAAATACGCCCCCTTCTCGTACGCATTATACATCATCTCCGGGCATATAAGGATTAATCGAGACCATCGGGAACCGTCGGAACTGGTCGTAGAGCTTAAGGTTGACCATACCCTCTCTTAAGCTCTACGATCATGTCAGTGTAAAAACCTCCCATGTCACATGTGCCATGACGCTACTTTGTTAATTATGCACTCCCATAAAACCATATGCACTCCCATAAAACGCAGTTTGCATAATTAGGCACGCCTGCGTTCGGATTTCCACTCCCCCGTTTTCAAGCACCTTCACCAGTTACCACCCACAAATGCCTCAATCTGTCACTCAAACTACCGACCTGGCTGTGTTCAACGAGAGAGAAATTCCTGATCATAGCGGCTAGTTTGCGCACGCGCATTGCGAACTTTACGCATGCGCAGTATAGCGAACATCGGTGTTGTACGACCGTGCGGCCGCTTCGACCGACTCTGAATGAGCTCCACTGTCTGTATTATATGGCAGTCTCTGAGATGCTCTCTGATCTGGCGATCACTGAGAAATTGTCTGTATTATATGGCAGTCTCTGCGATGCTCTCTGATCTGGTTGTCACTGCGAACCTCTGTATTATCTGGTAGCCCCTGGTTTCTGGTTTGGGATGGGGCTGGTCATAGTACTTGTTTATAGCTCTTTGACATAACAATTTTTTATACATTTCAGTGACTATTTAAAGCACACCCACATTAAGCAAACCTTACCTACAGAGGCTATTATCATGTGTCTTTTCCCCATTGCAATGCACTGGTGGAGAAACCGGGAGGAGGGGAGCAGGGAGATGGCTGGGGGAAGGGGGAGCAGAAAGATGTCTGGGGGAGGTGGGAGCAGGGAGATGGCTGTTGGTGCTAAAACTGTGTATTCACACATAGTGAATACATAAACATATAGATTGTAATAATCAATGTGGCCACAAAAAAAAACTGCAAAGGGGAGGCGTTGGGACCAGAAAGGGGAGGTGCCAGTACAGGAAAGAGGAGGAGTCATAATTAATCATTAAATCACCCCCCCTAAAAGAACAGTCTAGATCCGCCCCTGTATGCAGGGGGCAGGTGTGAGAAGCAGGGGGCTGTGGTGGGATTCAGGGGGCTGTGGTGACATGGCATAGGTTGTTATAAGACGCAGGGGACTGTGGTGACATGATGTAGGACGTATGAGATGCAGGGGGCTGTGGTGACATGGCGTAGGTTGTTATGAGATGCAGGGGACTGTGGTGACATGATGTAGGTTGTTATGACATGCAGGGGACTGTGGTGACATGACGTAGGACGTATGAGATGCAGGGGACTGTGGTGACATGATGTAGGTTGTTATGAGATGCAGGATGCTGTGGTGACATGACGTAGGAGATGCAGGGGACTGTGGTGACATGACGTAGGTTGTTATGAGATGCAGGGGGCTGTGGTGACATGGTGTAGGACGTATGAGATGCAGGGGACTGTGGTGACATGACGTAGGTTGTTATGAGATGCAGGGGGCTGTGGTGACATGGCGTAGGTTGTTATGAGATGCAGGGGGCTGTGGTGAGATGGTGTAGGACGTATGAGATGCAGGGGACTGTGATGACATTACTTGGTTGTTATGAGATGCAAGGGACTGTGGTGACATGACGTAGGTTGTTATGAGATGCAGGGGGCTGTGGTGACATGATGTAGGTGGTTATGAGATGCAGGGGGCTATGGTGACATGGTGTAGGACGTATGAGATGCAGGGGACTGTGGTGACATGATGTAGGATGTATGAGATGCAGGGGACTGTGGTGACATGACGTAGGTTGTTATGAGATGCAGGGGACGGTGGTGACATGGTGTAGGACGTATGAGATGCAGGGGGCTGTGGTGACATAACGTAGGTTGTTATGAGATGCAGGGGGCTGTGGTGACATGGTGTAGGATGTATGAGATGCAGGGGACTGTAGTGACATGACGTAGGTTGTTATGAGATGCAGGGGGCTGTGGTGACATGGCGTAGGTTGTTATGAGATGCAGGGGGCTGTGGTGACATGGTGTAGGACGTATGAGATGCAGGGGACTGTGGTGACATGACGTAGGTTGTTATGAGATGCAGGGGGCTGTGGTGACATGGCGTAGGTTGTTATGAGATGCAGGGGGCTGTGGTGACATGGTGTAGGACGTATGAGATGCAGGGGACTGTGGTTACATGACTTAGTTGTTATGAGATGCAAGGGACTGTGGTGACATGACTTAGGTTGTTATGAGATGCAGGGGGCTTTGGTGACATGATGTAGGTGGTTATGAGATGCAGGGGACTATGGTGACATGGTGTAGGATGTATGAGATGCAGGGGACTGTGGTGACATGATGTAGGACATATGAGATGCAGGGGACTGTGGTGACATGAAGTAGGTTGTTATGAGATGCAGGGTACTGTGGTGACATGGTGTAGGACGTATGAGATGCAGGGGACTGTGGTGACATGACGTAGGTTGTTATGAGATGCAGGGGGCTGTGGTGACATAACATAGGTTGTTATGAGATGCAAGGGGCTGTGGTGACATGGTGTAGGACGTATGAGTTGCAGGGGACTGTGGTGACATGACGTAGGTTGTTATGAGATGCAGGGGGCTGTGGTGACAGGATGCTGTGGTGACATGACGTAGGACGTATGAGATGCAGGGGGTTGTGGTGACATGATGTAGGACGTATGAGATGCAGGGGACTGTGGGGACATGATGTAGGATGTATGAGATGCAGGGGACTGTGGTGACATGACGTAGGTTGTTATGAGATGCAGGGGACGGTGGTGACATGGTGTAGGATGCATGAGATGCAGGGGGCTGTGGTGACATAACGTAGGTTGTTATGAGATGCAGGGGGCTGTGGTGACATGGTGTAGGACGTATGAGATGCAGGGGACTGTGGTGACATGACGTAGGTTGTTATGAGATGCAGGGGGCTGTGGTGACATGGCGTAGGTTGTTATGAGATGCACGGGGCTGTAGTGACATGGTGTAGGACGTATGAGATGCAGGGGACTGTGATGACATTACTTGGTTGTTATGAGATGCAAGGGACTGTGGTGACATGACGTAGGTTGTTATGAGATGCAGGGGGCTGTGGTGACATGATGTAGGTGGTTATGAGATGCAGGGGGCTGTGGTGACATGGTGTAGGACGTATGAGATGCAGGGGACTGTGGTGACATGACGTAGGTTGTTATGAGATGCAGGGGGCTGTGGTGACATGGCGTCGGTTGTTATGAGATGCCGGGGGCTGTGGTGACATGGTGTAGGACGTATGAGATGCAGGGGACTGTGATGACATTACTTGGTTGTTATGAGATGCAAGGGACTGTGGTGACATGACGTAGGTTGTTATGAGATGCAGGGGATGGTGGTGACATGGTGTAGGACGTATGAGATGCAGGGGGCTGTGGTGACATAACGTAGGTTGTTATGAGATGCAGGGGGCTGTGGTGACATGGTGTAGGACGTATGAGATGCAGGGGACTGTAGTGATATGACGTAGGTTGTTATGAGATGCAGGGGGCTGTGGTGACATGGCGTAGGTTGTTATGAGATGCAGGGGGCTGTGGTAACATGGTGTAGGACGTATGAGATGCAGGGGACTGTGGTGATGTGACGTAGGTTGTTATGAGATGCAGGGGGCTGTGGTGACATGGCGTAGGTTGTTATGAGATGCAGGGGGCTGTGGTGACATGGTGTAGGACGTATGAGATGCAGGGGACTGTGGTGACATGATGTAGGACATATGAGATGCAGGGGACTGTGGTGACATGAAGTAGGTTGTTATGAGATGCAGGGGACTGTGGTGACATGGTGTAGGACGTATGAGATGCAGGGGACTGTGGTGACATGACGTAGGTTGTTATGAGATGCAGGGGGCTGTGGTGACATAACATAGGTTGTTATGAGATGCAGGGGGCTGTGGTGACATGGTGTAGGACGTATGAGTTGCAGGGGACTGTGGTGACATGACGTAGGTTGTTATGAGATGCAGGGGGCTGTGGTGACAGGATGCTGTGGTGACATGACGTAGGACGTATGAGATGCAGGGGGTTGTGGTGACATGACGTAGGACGTATGAGATGCAGGGGACTGTGGGGACATGATGTAGGATGTATGAGATGCAGGGGACTGTGGTGACATGACGTAGGTTGTTATGAGATGCAGGGGACGGTGGTGACATGGTGTAGGATGCATGAGATGCACGGGGCTGTGGTGACATAACGTAGGTTGTTATGAGATGCAGGGGGCTGTGGTGACATGGTGTAGGACGTATGAGATGCAGGGGACTGTGGTGACATGACGTAGGTTGTTATGAGATGCAGGGGGCTGTGGTGACATGGCGTAGGTTGTTATGAGATGCAGGGGGCTGTGGTGACATGGTGTAGGACGTATGAGATGCAGGGGACTGTGATGACATAACTTGGTTGTTATGAGATGCAAGGGACTGTGGTGACATGACGTAGGTTGTTATGAGATGCAGGGGGCTGTAGTGACATGATGTAGGTGGTTATGAGATGCAGGGGGCTGTGGTGACATGGTGTAGGACGTATGAGATGCAGCGGACTGTGGTGACATGATGTAGGATGTATGAGATGCAGGGGACTGTGGTGACATGACGTAGGTTGTTATGAGATGCAGGGGACGGTGGTGACATGGTGTAGGACGTATGAGATGCAGGGGGCTGTGGTGACATAACGTAGGTTGTTATGAGATGCAGGGGGCTGTGGTGACATGGTGTAGGACGTATGAGATGCAGGGGACTGTAGTGACATGACGTAGGTTGTTATGAGATGCAGGGGGCTGTGGTCACATGGTGTAGGTTGTTATGAGATGCAGGGGGCTGTGGTGACATGGTGTAGGACGTATGAGATGCAGGGGACTGTGGTGACGTGACGTAGGTTGTTATGAGATGCAGGGGGTTGTGGTGACATGGCGTAGGTTGTTATGAGATGCAGGGGGCTGTGGTGACATGGTGTAGGACGTATGAGATGCAGGGGACTGTGGTGACATGACTTAGTTGTTATGAGATGCAAGGGACTGTGGTGACATGACGTAGGTTGTTATGAGATGCAGGGGGCTTTGGTGACATGATGTAGGTGGTTATGAGATGCAGGGGACTGTGGTGACATGGTGTAGGACGTATGAGATGCAGGGGACTGTGGTGACATGATGTAGGACATATGAGATGCAGGGGACTGTGGTGACATGAAGTAGGTTGTTATGAGATGCAGGGGACTGTGGTGACATGGTGTAGGACGTATGAGATGCAGGGGACTGTGGTGACATGACGTAGGTTGTTATGAGATGCAGGGGGCTGTGGTGACATAACATAGGTTGTTATGAGATGCAGGGGGCTGTGGTGACATGGTGTAGGACGTATGAGTTGCAGGGGACTGTGGTGACATGACATAGGTTGTTATGAGATGCAGGGGGCTGTGGTGACAGGATGCTGTGGTGACATGACGTAGGACGTATGAGATGAAGGGGGTTGTGGTGACATGACGTAGGACGTATGAGATGCAGGGGACTGTGGTGACATGATGTAGGATGTATGAGATGCAGGGGACTGTGGTGACATGACGTAGGTTGTTATGAGATGCAGGGGACGGTGGTGACATGGTGTAGGATGTATGAGATGCAGGGGGCTGTGGTGACATAACGTAGGTTGTTATGAGACGCAGGGGGCTGTGGTGACATGGTGTAGGACGTATGAGATGCAGGGGACTGTAGTGACATGACGTAGGTTGTTATGAGATGCAGGGGGCTGTGGTGACATGGCGTAGGTTGTTATGAGATGCAGGGGGCTGTGGTGACATGGTGTAGGACTTATGAGATGCAGGGGACTGTGGTGACGTGACGTAGGTTGTTATGAGATGCTCTCTGATCTGGTTGTCACTGCGAACCTCTGTATTATCTGGTAGCCCCTGGTTTCTGGTTTGGGATGGGGCTGGTCATAGTACTTGTTTATAGCTCTTTGACATAACAATTTTTTATACATTTCAGTGACTATTTAAAGCACACCCACATTAAGCAAACCTTACCTACAGAGGCTATTATCATGTGTCTTTTCCCCATTGCAATGCACTGGTGGAGAAACCGGGAGGAGGGGAGCAGGGAGATGGCGGGGGGAAGGGGGAGCAGAAAGATGTCTGGGGGAGGTGGGAGCAGGGAGATGGCTGTTGGTGCTAAAACTGTGTATTCACACATAATGAATACATAAACATATAGATTGTAATAATCAATGTGGCCACAAAAAAAAACTGCAAAGGGGAGGCGTTGGGACCAGAAAGGGGAGGTGCCAGTACAGGAAAGAGGAGGAGTCATAATTAATCATTAAATCACCCCCCCTAAAAGAACAGTCTAGATCCGCCCCTGTATGCAGGGGGCAGGTGTGAGAAGCAGGGGGCTGTGGTGGGATTCACGGGGCTGTGGTGACATGGCGTAGGTTGTTATGAGACGCAGGGGACTGTGGTGACATGATGTAGGACGTATGAGATGCAGGGGGCTGTGGTGACATGACGTAGGTTGTTATGAGATGCAAGGGACTGTGGTGACATGACGTAGGTTGTTATGAGATGCAGGGGGCTGTGGTGAGATGCAGGGGACGGTGGTGACATGGTGTAGGTTTTTATGAGATGCAGGGGGCTGTGGTGACATGGTGTAGGCTGTGGTGAGATGCAGTGGGCTGTGGTGACTGGCGTAGGTTGTTATGAGATGTAGAGGGCTGTGGCAAGATGAAATTGCTCCCATGCAAAGCCAGGGTGGGTCGCTAGTAATATATAAAATACCAGTAATAAAGTAAAAGAGAGAGAGAGAGAGAGAGAGAGAGAGAGAGAGAGAGAGAGAGTCAAAAATCCACTGCACTCGCCACTCCCAGATTTGGGGTGCAGACCTGCATTCGCCATTTCCAGGCCTGGGGTGCAAAGTGGCCTGTGACCACATTGCTTAAATAAATAAAAACAGAAAACTCAGCACTCACCATTTTTAAATCACTTACAATAATACATAAATAATGGGGGTTTGAATAAGTAAAGAACAGCCTCTCCAGTATCAGTAAGTCATCCAGAGAAATGGGCACCATAGGACCCATAGGACTCATGTGTGCTATTCCTGTAATTGCAGTCCACTAAATAGAATGATGCTCTGGAGTAGAGAGGCATATGCAGTGCAGCTGAACTGAAAAACCTAGTTGGAGAACATCGCACATATTCCCCTATAGTATAAAAATGCGGTTGGAGAGCATCATCAAAGGATGGAGCCACCAGAATGTCAGTGTGCTGGGAAACCAGAAGACTTAAAGCGTTTCAATGCACAATCGCTGCCTTCATCAGAAGCATATGTGAAGCTGATAGGTGTGTACCTTTTGTAGTGTGGGTGTTGTCAATTAGCAGGGTGGCTGCATGATCTTAATTATTCCCTTGGCTGCACAAGTTAACAGCAATTTTGTGTGCTGAGCACAGAGACAGAGGTTTCCCAGAAGGAAAATGTAAGCCAGAGATACTGAGGTTAGCAGCACAAAGTAATGAAGGTAAAGTAGTAGTAAAGCAGGTGTATTACTCATCCTACAGACTCTCGCATTAGCACAAGGTTGTAAATCAGGCTTCGGAGGCTGCCCCCAGCTACAGCCACTTTGCGGCAACTTAGAATCTGCCCCACTGTGCTTCTACATACCTTTCTGCCCCACTGTGTGCTGCTACACATCTTTCTGCCACAGTGTGTGCTGCTACACACCTTTTCACCCCACTTTATGCTGGTACACACCTTTCTGCCCTACTGTGTGCTGCTACACTACTATCGACCCTACTGTGTGCTGCTACACACCTTTCTGCCCCACTGTGTGCTGCTACACACATTTCTGTCCTACTGTATGCTGCTACACACCCTTCTGCCCCACTGTGTGCTGCTACACATCTGTCTGCCCTACTGTGTGCTGCTACACACATTTCTGCCCTACTGTGTGCTGCTACACACATTTCTGTCCTACTGTGTGCTTCTACACACCTGTCTGCCCCACTGTGTGCTGCTACACACCTTTCTGCCCCACTGTGTGCTGCTACACACCTGTCTGCCCTACTGTGTGCTGCTACACACCTTCCTGTCCTGCTGTGTGCTGATAAACACCTTTCTGTCCCACTGTGTGCTGTTACACACCTTTCTGTCCTACTGTGTGCTTCTACACACCTGTCTGCCCCACTGTGTGCTGCTACACACCTTTCTGCCCTACTGTGTGCTGCTACACACCTGTCTGCCCTACTGTGTGCTGCTACACACCTGTTTGTCCCACTGTGTGCTGCTACACACCCTTCTGTCCTACTGTGTGCTGCTACACTACTATCTACCCTACTGTATGCTGCTACACACCCTTCTGCTCCACTGTGTGCTGCTACACACCTGTCTGCCCTACTGTGTGCTGCTACACACCTTTCTGCCCTACTGTGTGCTGCTACACACCTGTCTGTCCCACTGTGTGCTGCTACACACCTTTCTGCTCCACTGTGTGCTGCTACACACCTTTCTGTCTCACTGTGTGCTGCTACACACCTTTCTCTCCTACTGTGTGCTGCTACACACCTTTCTGCCACAGTGTGTGCTGCTACACACCTTTCTGCCCTACTGTGTGCTACTACACACATTTCTGTCCTACTGTATGCTGCTACACACCCTTTTGCCCTACTGTGTGCTGCTACACATCTGTCTGCCCTACTGTGTGCTGCTACATAACTTTCTGCCAACTGTGTGCTGCTACACACATTTCTTTCCTACTGTGTGCTTCTACACACCAGTCTGCCCCACTGTGTGCTGCTACACACCTGTCTGCCCTACTGTGTGCTGCTACACACCTGTCTGCCCTACTGTGTGCTGCTACACACCTGTCTGCCCTACTGTGTGCTGCTACACACCTTTCTGCCCCACTGTGTGCTGCTACACATCTTTCTGCCACAGTGTGTGCTGCTACACACCTTTTCACCCCACTTTATGCTGGTACACACCTTTCTGCCCTACTGTGTGCTGCTACACTACTATCGACCCTACTGTGTGCTGCTACACACCTTTCTATCCTACTGTGTGCTTCTATACACCTGTCTGCCCCACTGTGTGCTGCTACACACCTGTCTGCCACACACCTGTCTGCCTTACTGTGTGCTGCTACACACCTGTCTGCCCTACTGTGTGCTGCTACACACCTTTCTGCCCCACTTTATGCTGGTACACACCTTTCTGCCCTACTGTGTGCTGCTACACACCTTTCTACCCTACTTTATGCTGCTACACACCTTTCTGTCCTACTTTGTGCTTAAACACACCTGTCTGCCCCACTGTGTGCTGCTACACACCTGTCTGCCCTACTGTGTGTTTCTACACACCTTTCTGTCCTACTGTGTGCTTCTACACACCTGTCTGCCCTACTGTGTGCTGCTACACACCTGTCTTCCCTACTGTGTGCTGCTACACACCTTTCTGCCCTACTCTGTGCTGCTACACACCTTTCTACCCCACTTTTGCTGCTACACACCTATCTGCCCTACTGTGTGCTGCTACACACCTTTCTGTCCCACTGTGTGCAGCTACACACCTTTCTGTCCCACTGTGTGCTGCTACACACCTTTCTGTCCCACTGTGTGCTGCTACACACCATTGTGCCCCACTGTGTGCTGCTACACACCATTGTGCCCCACTGTGTGCTGCTACACACCTTTCTGCCCCACTTTATGCTACTACACACCATTCTGCCCCACTGTGTGCTGCTACACACCGTACTGCCCCACTGTGTGCTGCTACACACCTTTCTTTCCAAAGGTGTGCTGTTACACACCTTTCTGCCCCAGTGTTTGCTGCTACACACTGTACTGCCCCACTGTGTGCTGCTACACACCTTTCTGTCCCACATTATGCTGCTACACACCTTTCTGCCCCACTGTGTGCTGCTACACACCTTTCTGCCCCACTTTATTCTGCTACACACTTTTCTGCCCCACTTTATGCTGCTACACACCTGTCTGCCCCACTGTGTGCTGCTACACATCTGTCTGCCCTACTGTGTGCTGCTACACACCTTTCTGCCCTACTGTGTGCTGCTACACACATTTCTGCCCCACTGTGTGCTGCTACACACCTGTCTGCCCTACTGTGTGCTTCTACACACCTTTCTGCCCCACTGTGTGCTGCTACACACCTTTCTGCCCCACTGTGTGCTGCTACACACCTGTCTGCCCTACTGTGTGCTGCTACACACCTTCCTGTCCTGCTGTGTGCTGATAAACACCTTTCTGTCCCACTGTGTGCTGTTACACACCTTTCTGTCCTACTGTGTGCTTCTACACACCTGTCTGCCCCACTGTGTGCTGCTACACACCTTTCTGCCCTACTGTGTGCTGCTACACACCTGTCTGCCCTACTGTGTGCTGCTACACACCTGTTTGCCCCACTGTGTGCTGCTACACACCGTACTGCCCCACTGTGTGCTGCTACACATAATGAAGACCCTTTCATTATCCCCTTGATACTCTGCTTTGGAAATTGCCAGAAACTGCTTGGAAAAGCACTTGTGAGCAGCCGGACGTGAACAAGCAGCAGCCACACTGATTCAATTATTCAGTAGCCGAGACACACAGCCGCGGGGTCTGCACAGTGCCGCTAGCATCTCCCCACCTCCAGCCATTACCACCAGAAGGACATAGTTTGCCCGGTCCTTGGAAGTCCAAAAAAGCGTGCCACGCAGTGTTATGGACTAATGGTAATTTACTATCTATTGGCTGATATGAGTGTGGGGGAAATCAACATATAGCAGAGGATTACATATGGTAATACTGGGACGCCAGTAGTTACCTAAACATTATATTTATATAGCAGCCAGCTTGTTAGCAGTGCGTATGCTCACGTTATACTAGATTGACATTTTGCTACATGTTTACTAAATTACAGGGCTTGTAACAAATTGTGGACTTGCTTACAAATAACACAGTATCTTATTGAGGAAACTGTATTTTCAACCACTCAAAATAGCAAAAGGGATTTATAATTTGTGTTTTTTTATGTGAAGTGTTTTTGGAGTATGTATGTGTATGCCAACTTACACGTTTACACACCAATGGTATAGATGAGGATAGAATTTAACTACTAAAATTGGTGTAATATATGAAGATTGCTGCTATATATGTGCACTTGTTTTTGCTTTTACCATATGTTGATGCTTTGAATAAAACTATTATTGGTCAAATTGAACAAGCCTCCTGTACATTAATAGAGAGCAAACCTTAATATATAACATATGTGTATGAATGAAAAAGGAAATTGAATACCAGCGCAGTAATTACTTATTATATATCTATATTATATATATATATATATATATATATATGTCAGCAACCAGAACCGGCACTCCGGTGTATAACATATAAGTTGCCTGGGTGCCCTTCCAAATGAAATAGACGTGTAATATAGAAGTAATATCGGATGGCACTCCGGGTCTTGTAGTCAATGTAAAGAACTGCTACCACACGCAGTTAGTCCCGGAGGGGCCGGATCATGTTACCACTAACAACCAATAAAAGAGACAATAAGGTATCCTGCAGTAATTGTAAAACCCGATCACCTCCTCGCTTGGGGGGTTTTATATGATTGATAATCCGATATCGCAATGAGGCCAAACTGTGTCGCACTTCTAAGAAGTGCGAAGCCACTGGTTGATCTGTCTTCCCTGTTTGTAAAGCAGATCTAATTGAGGACCTATGGACCGCCATTCTTTCCTTGAAGGCCCTTTCCGTCTTTCCCACATAATGTTTGCCACACGGGCAGCTGATCAAATAAATAACAAACTTCGTGGAACAAGTCACTCAATAACGGATCTTATATTTCTTACCAGAAAATGGATGGCAAAATGTGTCTCCACTTATCAAATAGCTGCACATGGTGCAACCAAGGCATTTGAAGCAACCATGTCGGATGGTATTTAAAAAGGTAGATGCAGATGAACCCATCTGAGTCACTGGTTCTAATGTCACATCGGTTTTCATGACGTAATCGCGAATATTACGACCACGTTTATTAGCTGACATTAGACGTGTGGCAGACAATTGGCTAAGATGTATATCCGACTGGATAATAGGCCAATAGGATTTACTGATGCGGTTAGATTGAGTGCTGTTAGTATTAAAGGTATTTACCTAGATGAAGCGATTATTTGATTCCTTTTTATTAGATGATTTCAATGCATCTGATCTAGAAATTTTAAGGACTCTCTTCTTTATTCGAGTCAAGGATGTACGGTCATATCCTCTAGAAACAAATTTTTCAATCATATTATTTAATGCTTCATCCAATACTGACTCATCACTAATAATGCTTCGAACCCGCAGCATCTGCGAGTAAGGAAGTCCACCTTTTAGAGCCGCAGGATGGTGACTCGAAGCAAGCAAGATGTTATTCCTGTCTGTAGATTTAGAGAACATAGTGGTATTAATGATGTTATTACATACTGTGATAGTGACATCCAGATAATTGACAGTGGATGTATCCATCTGGTAAGTACATTTAACTGGTGAATCCGATGAATTGTGAGTGCAGATCAGATCCTCAAGTAGCTGGCGTGGTCCCATCCAAAATAAAAGCAGATCATCAATGTAGCGTAAGTAGAGTAGAATATGGGATAGAATCTCCACATTATGAAAAAATAGTTCCTCTTCCACATGGTACATGTAACTGTTAG
Source organism: Taudactylus pleione (assembly GCA_031769625.1). NCBI lineage: Eukaryota > Metazoa > Chordata > Amphibia > Anura > Myobatrachidae > Taudactylus > Taudactylus pleione. The sequence goes on from JAUIMM010000299.1 coordinate 1,420,648, forward strand.
CAAAGGATGGTGCTACGTTGGAACCCATAGCACATCCTTTGAGTTGCAAATAATAAGATCCATTAAATACAAAATAATTTTGTTGTAATGTCAGTTGTAAAAGAAATAACTCGATATCAGGTCCATTATAAAGTGGATTATTTTCAATAAGCATCCTAACAGCAGCCAACCCTTGATGATGCGGTAGTAACCAATAGACAATCAGCAGGGACATATTCAATCATGGCCAGTGTATTCAATAGTGCTGTAGTATCCTTCAAATAACTAGATTTAGACTGAACACATGGTTGTAACACAGAGTCCAAAAAAGTAGAAACTGGCTGAAACATAGACCCACTAGCAGATATAATGGGCCTTGCGGGTGGATTATGGCAATCCTTATAGATTTTTGGTAAAGAGTACAGTAACGGAGTTTTGGGGAATGCAGTATGTAAAGATTCAGATAATGATTGAGTAAGTAAATTATCATTAACAGCCTGGATCAAGATGTTATCTAATTCTTTTTTAAAAACAGTAGTCGGATCATTCGGGAGAAGAGGATAGGTGCTAGCATCGCTCAATTGGTGATCAATCTCTGAAATATAGTCTGAAACATTTTGAATAACCACGGCTCCGCCTTTGTCGGCGGGCTGTATTACTATGTCCGTATATGTGCTGAGAGCTTTTAATGCCTGCCATTCATCTTTAGTAAGGTTAGAATGTAAATAAGGTTGTTTAATAGCTGCTTGTTGCACCTCCTTATCTACCATACGACAAAATGTCCGAATGGAGGAGTTAGAAGTGTGACACAGTTTGGCCTCATTGCGATATCGGATTATCGATCATATAAAAAAACCCAAACGAGGAGGTGATTGTTTACAATTACTGCAGGCGGAATGCAGGTGGATATTTCGCTTGGACACTCTGGGGGTCATTCAGACCCGCTCGCGAGCGCAGGACACTCGCAAGCGGGTCGATGTTGCCCCACTGCGAATGCGCACGACGGAGGGAGCTCCGTCGTGCGCATGCACGAGACCCGGATAGCGTTGGGCTCTCCGTCGCTCTGGGTCTCGCACCAAAGGGGGCGTGCTGTCGATGTTGATTGACAGCACGCCCCCTTTGGTGGGCGTGCCGGGGGCGTGGCTGCCAGACGGAGGCGTTCCCATGGGAACGCCTACCGTCTGAAGCCGGCCCCACGAGTGATTTTGGCTCTGATAGAGCCAAAATCACTCCAGGCTTGCGGCAGCGAGACCCTAGCGCAGGGTCTCCGTCGCAAGCCCGATGGTCGCGATGGTCTTGACCTTCGCGACCATCATCATGGTCACCCACAGCTATGCGAGCGTCCAGGAGGACGCTCCATTTTCATGGAGGAGGGCCCTGATTCAGAGCGAGCGCTCTGGTCAGAGCGTTCGGCTCTGAATCAGGCCCTCTGTCCCCTCTGGGACTTAATGATCATTTGGGGTTGAGTTGTTTTCTATGATAATTTTTTGTGCATTTAGTCATATGTTAATCTAATGTAATTTGATTATTCATTTTTTTTAATGAATATATTTTTTTGTAATTAAATATTACTTATATTTAGTGTAGTATTATTTATCATTATTTAATATCATTAATTAATATGTCTTTTTATGCTTTATATTTCTTTATTGATTTGTATTCAATACATAAGTTTTTTTTGGGTGCTAGTGATGAACTGGTTTAGCTCATAATGTTACTACTGGGCATAATTTTCATGTATTTATTCTTTATTAGTATTTGATATATTGATATGTACGCTATTTTGCTCTGCCTTTTTTCGTGTCTGCAATGTTTATGTTCTGTTGCTGGGTTACCTTATTGTCTCTTTTATTGGTTGTTAGTGGTCACATGGTCCAGCCCCCCCATGGCGCTGATGCCGACGCTTCCAGTAACGTCATTTTTGCATGCACGCGGTGACACGGACGGACCGGAGGGGGTATATAGGTAAGTGTGTATTATTCTTTATGCCCTGAGGAAAATGTTTGGATAAAGACATTGAAACGTTGGCGTAATTGGACTCCTGTCTATATTATTGCAATGAGTGCCGCTCTCTGTGTTGTTACATTTTGTAATCCATCCATTTGGAGGTATACGTGAAGGCACCTGCACTTTTGAGTAGACCGGCTGGAGAGGAGTGCTGCTAGATTGATTTGTTTATATATATATATATATATATATATATATATATATATTTATTCCTAATCAGACCCAAGTTACTTGCAGCAGGTATCAATTATATAATTATATAATATGTAACTATCAGCGCCAGGAAGGGTAATGTTTTACACTACATTGTGTGTGGTCTTATTGCATAAACAGTAATGCATATTGAAATATTTTAAAATGCATAAAGACTTCAAACTCTGAATGTGCAAAAGAGATATACTAATATACAACAAACTATTTGTATGCTATAAAGCCATAAAAAAATACATATATTTTTGTGCCCTCTATTTACAGGGTAGAATTGTACCACGAAAATAGCAATAGGAGAAGTGGAAATGGCTGTCTCTGCTGCCACTCTACCTAATGTTAAGCAGAAGAGACATAGATATTAAGCTGCCTGATTTGCCATGCACCAATATGAGCAGATAACAGAATGTCACATAAAACCTGACATGTACATGGCTGTCATCCTTCCCGCAGCCACCAGCAGCCATGCAGACAGTGAATACTTCATGTTACACTTACTATACAATATAGAAAGGTTTCACTGCAGAAATGTATTCCATGCTACAAGAATCAGCACGATATTTCAGCATGTCTGATTTCTTTATAATAACCAATTCAAGTACAGAAAGAACTTTTAGTTGTGCAGAAAGCCCCATGCTAGCACTAATCAGCAGTATTGTATGCCAAACAAAGTATGAGTGTTATGTCAATAGCAAGGGGGTTCTATGGTACATTAGATACTGTGGAGAATTCATATACAGTTTAATGGGAGGGAATTTGACTTTTGAGGCAGCTAAGTATTAAATATAAAATAAACAAGATATTTCAGAATATTTCAGAGAATATTTCAGAATAAAAGATAACTCTAGCTGTAATGTAAATGTTACCCTGATAGCTATAAAGGTTCCGTCCTAGATAATCCGGCCCTCTGGGAGAATTCACCCCCAGTAGCACTATGTCAATTGCCAACAAGGTTGCTGTGTAAGAATTAGAGATGTGCACCAACCTCCATTTTTTGGTTTTGGTTCTAATTTGTCTCCGGGTTTTGCTTTTACAAAACCCGCCCTTACATGTTTTGGTTTTAGATCTTTATATAAAGAAAAAAATGCTACCAAACAGCTAAAATCAAGTCTTTTGGGCTTGTTTTGTTCCTACAGGTTATTAACCTTAATAACATTAATTTCCAGTCATTTTTAGTCAATTTTAGCCATGTCACAGCTCACAATATTGTTTTTACTAATATCGGCCAAAGGCAAATAGAAATGAATACACCACTGAACCGACCAAACATATACACCTGCCTTTTTCTTTGTCACTAATAAAGTTCATGTTTTGTGCTTTTTTTCCAAACCAGACACAACATGGGCAACAAAAAGACAATGGTTGTGTAGACATATATTTGCTAACATAACTAATTCACATTTCCAGGTCTGCACAAAACAGAATATTAGGTCAAATGTAATAGTGTGAGAGTGTAGAAAATGTGAGAGTAAGCTTTTAAACTCTGCCAATGTAATAGAGTCCGAGAACAGGCAAACTCGCATGTTTTACAGACTCAAAAACTCTCATGATTTAAACTCTCATCCAGATGTTTTCCCATTTAGAAAATATAACTGGACCAATGTAATAGTGTGAGAGTTACTGCTAAACCGTCACATTTTCTAAACTCTCACCCTATTACATTTGGCCCATTGTTTGTAAAGTACTAGGCTGATTTGGATAAAAGTACAGTACACTGATCACATGAAAGTAACATTACAAAGGTTATTAGTAGGATATTACTCACTCTGTTTTGGCGGAGCATCTGTATCGTGGACATGCAGAGCCTGAACCACCTCTGGAGGGATGATGGAGTGTCTCTTCATATTCCAGCCACTCCTGCTGGAACGGGAGCCAGCACCAGTCTGCGTCTGGCTTTGTGCCTCTGTGGCCATTTTGCGTTTGACATGTCATTTGATGTTGCTGAAGCACTCCTTGCAGACATCCACAGTGCTCTTCAGAGTCCCTGAGCAGTTGACGCCCTCCAAAATCTTATGCCACATCAGTGATTTCTTGCAACCACTTGTCTTGAGGCATAGCGGCCAAACAAGTGGTCGTAATGCTTCATCACTCCTTTCACAAGGGACTCATTTTCCTCAAAGGCAAACAGCACGTTGCAGCCACTCCTGGTCTTGCCCCTGACCACAGAGCCATCATCATCATCCTCCTGTAACTCAGACTCCAGCAAAGGCTGCTGCACAGAAACCTCAACCACATCAGACTCCATCTCCCCAGCCCCTCCTGCTATCACTCTCCTCCTGGTGCTCTATGAATTATATGACGGTCACTGTGATGTTCTCTGCATTATGTGGTGGTGACTGATGCTCTATGAATTATATGGCGGTCACTGTAAATTTCTCTGCATTATATGGCATACTGTGATGTTTTCAGCATTATCTGGTGTTCACTATGATGCATTCTGTATTATTTGGAGGTCACTGCAATGCTCTTTGGTGGATGAGGTGGTGTAGTACAGGCAGCGATATTTAGTCTTGAGACAGTAACGGTTATATGCTCCATTTTAATGTGAAGATTCCCCAGAACAATAGTATAAATCATACTTGCCTACTTTTGAAAAAGCATTTCAGGGAGATTGTGAAAGCACCACCTATGAGCGCGGAGGTAAAGTGGGCGTGTACTGCTACATCTGAGAGGCGTGTCATAAAATTGATTTACATCCACATGTAAATGAGCCCCAAAGCAGTTAGTAAGATCTACTTGTTAATGAAAACACACTGATACTTCTCAGAAAATACATGTAACCATAGGGATCATTGTGCCTTATACCCAAAGCAGGGAAATTATACTAATGATCCCATTTGAATGTATATATCTCTGTTTTTTCTTTTATATAACAGTGCCATAATGGGGGTAAGGTGAAATGAGGGAGATTGGTAGACTCTTCAGGGAGAGAGGGAGATAGCTGCTATTTCAGGTAGAGATGAGCGGTTCGGATTCTGTGGAATCCGAACCGCTCCGAACATTGGGGATCCGAGTCCACCCGAACCCTGTTCGAGTGTTCACCGCCTGACTCGGATCCCCGTTCGGGGCCGAACGGCGGCCGCCTGATGTCGGATTCTCACTAGAGAATCCGACATCAGGTCTCCTCGCGTGTAGGGCAGAGCGCAGTGATAGCGCTCTGCCCTACACAGACACAGACACACAGCCGCCAGCGGCAGCTGTGTGTTTGTTACAGCAGCCAATGAGAGTCACACAGACTCTCATTGGCTGCTGCACGGAGGGAGCCGGCTGGAGCTCACACATGAGCTCCGTCTTCCGGCTCCCTCCTCAGCGTGTGACAGAGCGGACGGCGCGGGAGCGGGGATACAGGTAAGTTTTATTTTTTTTATTTTTTTACTTGTCAAAGGTCCGGGGGCGCTACTGGGGGGGGGGTCTGCACTACTGGGGGGGTCTGCTACTGGGGGGGGGCTATACTACTGGGGGGGCCATACTACAGAGGGGCCTGCTACTGGGGGGGCTATACTACTGGGGGGGGGGTCTGCACTACTGGGGGGGGTCTGCTACTGGGGGAGGCAATACTACTGGGGGGGCCATACTACAGAGGGGCCTGCTACTGGGGGGGGCTATACTACTGGGGGGGGGTCTGCTACTGGGGGGGCCATACTACTGGGGGGGCCTACTACAGGGGGGGCCATACTACAGGGGGGGCCCATACTACAGGGGGGGCTACTACTGGAGCAGCCTACTACTGGGGGGGCCTGCTACTGGGGCAGCCTACTACTGGGGGAGCCATACTACTGGGGGGGCATACTACTGGGTGGCATGCTAATGGGGGGCATACTACTGGGGGGGCCTGCTAATGGGGGACATACTACTGGGGGGGCCTGCTAATGGGGGGCATACTACTGGGGAGCATTCAACTGGGGGCACTGCATAGTGGACCGTACTACTAAGGGGACTGCATAGGGGGCACCACTGCTGGGGGACATTGTGTAAGGGACACCGCTACTGTGGGCATTGTGTAAAAGGGTCACTACTGTGGGCATTGTGTAAAAGGGGCACTACTGTGTGTCGTAACATAAATAAGAGACACTACTTTATGGTGTAATGTGAATCAGGCCCTATGTGCGGTGTAATGCTAATAAGATTGTGCACTGTGACTCCTAGGGCCGTAGCCCACTTTGTAAACAAGTACTGTGACTCTGCTGGCCGTACCCCACTGGGTGGGTGCACTACTTTTCATTTCTGCCACTGCTGTGTGGCAATGTGTCATAGATGTGCTTTATACTGTGGTGTCTGTGTCGTTGTGCCGCTGCTTTGTCGCTTAGTAACCAGTCAGCTCACTGCAACCTTTGGCCAATAATGTTGAAAACAATATTATAAGCTGTGATATGGTCTAAATTGACTGGAAATTAATGTTATTGAGGTTAATAATACTCTAGGAAGAAAAAAAAGACCAATTTATGTGATTTTAGCTTTTTTTGTCAATTTTTGTAAAAAAATCCAAATCCAAATCCAAATCCAAATCCAAAGCCAGTCACCGCAGTTTGGCAAATCCAAATCCAAATCCAAAGCCGGACGACGAATTAGAACCAAATCCAAATCCAAATCCGGCAAAAATGGTCCGGCGCACATCCCTAATTTCAGGGAGTCTCCCTGACAATGAGGGAGAGTTGGCAAGTATGGTATAAATATAGCAGGTGCACTGAGGTGCTGCTTCTAACAGATATACAATAACAATTGCATAAAGTTTGCCGGCTATGTTGTGGAGCAGCTAGTTAAACGTTCAGCTAAAAAAGTGCTTTTCCCTTTCAGCAGTCAGTGGCTAAGATTATATAAATAGGCTTGCCATATTATCCCTTTAATTGGTATGGACAGTGGTGTCACAAGGGGAGGGCGGGGGGGTGCGGGCCACACCGAGGGGTGACACCAAAGTGCCGACTCCTCAGTGACAGGAGCCAGGTGCTGCACTGTACCATTACATACAGCACTCTGCTCCTGATACAGTGAGGGTCCCAGCACTGCACACAGAGTGGTCTCTGTGGGGCAGTCTGCATCTCCGGGACCCCCGGAGTGACTAAAACGGCGGTACGGGCCACGAGGCTACGCCCCCTGTCGAAGAGGCAACACCCCCTTTTTTGCTGGCACGCGTCGAGCACTACAACCCTCCCAGCACCGGGTGTCACCACAGGGAGGGACACCACTGGATATGGTTATGGAAGGTGGCCAAATTTTCGAAGGCTAGATGCCCAGCAAATGTAGCCATATGTGTCTGCGGCCATTATCATTGTTAGAAATAGCACTGTATACCACAGCAGCCATATTTTTGGTGGCTGGACTTTAACCGTTGCTGTGTATAATGGCAACCATTTTGTTGGTTAGATATAGGATAATCAAGCAATATTGTTCACCTAAAAAGGCATAAAAAGCTGTCATCAATATTGTCCTAGTTGTTGATACGCACTATAAACAGTGGCGTAACTAGGGGGAGTGGCCAGGGTTCGTATCCTGGGCGCTGTCGGACCGACGGTGTGGGCAACGCTGGCCGTGGTCCAGGTCAGTAGTTTTAGTTAGTGTAGTTGTTTTTTATAATGATTTTCTTGCATATTTCATTATTTACAATAACATCTCTGTTCGTTTCCATTATAGTTGCTTGCCTTATAGTATTAGCTCTTTTTTGTATATTTATATTAATATTTCCTTATGTATTATGTTTATGATTCATGGGCACAAACTTTGAGGTGTTTTGTTACATAGATATTCCAGTTATGATGTTTCGCAGTCCATCTAGTGGGTTCATGCATATAGGTTACGTGCCCGTCAATATATCCCCTAGAGTATTATATAGGCTCGTTTTTGTCTATCATAGATCTCTTAGTGTTCATATATCTTCATTTTTTAGTGTTTTTTTCTGAGTTTATTTTCAGATTTTATAGTTCTAGCTGTTTCCTATCCCCTCCTTATTTGCTTTTTTTTTGTTTTCTATATGTTTATGCCCATTTTTTTATATAATTATAGTTATTCAATATTTTTGATGCATTTTTTATGTCACCATTAGTATTGTAATGTAATGGCATATTATTATATAGCAAAGCTTTTTGTACTTTATGGAATTTTTGCTGAGCATTTTTTGTGTACAGTGTGTATTTAATGAGCAACATTGAGATCTGAATGTTATTTTAATGTTGTTATGTTTGCACAGCCGTGGTTTGTTGACATTGGCTTCCGTTTTGTTTATGGTTGCCATGACAGCATGCCGTGCGGATTTGTTTAGTGGTGTTGTCATCAGAGGGCGCTGCTTAGTGATTGCCGGGTTGTTGCGTAATTTGATGGCGTTCCCCTGATCATTACCGGAAGCATAGTGAGCGCACTGATTGTGTGGGGAGGAGATTTCACATTGGGATGTCAGGTATTCAAGTGTATTTATGTTCAATGTTTTATTTTATGTCAGTATCTTGAAAAAGGACGTTCGACCTCCGAAACGTCGACAGATTAAACTGCTGCTTTTTTCACCATGATTTGGAGTCTCTGAGTTGCGTCTATTTTGGAATACTATTTGGAGGTTTTGGACTTTGAAACCCTTAGGAGGGCACTGGAGCAAGTATTGTGCTATATAAATATTTTATATATATATAAATGCAAGGCAAGCAGCACTCCACAAGCATAATAAATTCAGATAGGCAGGTGCCTTCCAATAGACTAGTAATACAAACTAGTCCGAGATAATGACCAACGTTTTAATGTTAGTGCAACATTTCCGTCAGGGTACAAAACATAATACAACTTACCCAAATAAATACCGTTCGCCAGGACTCCTATGGCGGTATTATTGTATGTATAATTTTTACTCTGTGGTATGGGACTTTATTTTGTATCCTCCCCTTATCTGTCTAGCGTGGAGGTTTGTATATCTTGTCACCATGGTTAATCCTTCACCTTTTCCCAGTATGCACTATTCTGGACACATGACATTGCATGTCTTGCAAAACCCGTGACGTCACTTGACAGATGGGGTCCAGGAAGTTATCATATATAATAATAATAGATATAAAGACAGACACTAAAATAAAGGTAAACATATACTAGCAGTCAAATATGTTAATAAATGCATTATTAAAAAAATGCTTACATACGTGTCTATTAGCTTGAATAAGATATATTATAAAATAAGATAATATTTAGGTGAATATCATATGAAAAATATATATGGCATGTTAACGTAATGAGTCTATTAAGAAATTACCAGGACATACCATAAAGCCTATAGCAAGAGGTGCTCGCATAAGTCTAACTCAATATTCAATGTAAAGGTTGTAGCCAGCAAACCAGCAAAGGAATGGTGCTATCTCATAATTCTCATTGAATCCATTAGGAACCAAGGTGTACAGTTCAAAAATTCAGAACATTTCTCTTTGAGAGAGCTTAATGGAAAGGTCTCTACCTCTAGGGCCGAACTTAACATGTTCTATTGCTCTAAAAGTGTTCTGAATTAGAATTATAATAGTGTGGAAGTGCTTAGAGACTGTGTGGATTTTGATCTTGTGTTTAGTATTTCGTACATGTTCCTGTATCCTAAATTTTAGACTTCTTTCTGTCTTATCTAGATATTACATGCCACACATACTGTACATTATAATAAAGAAAGACAGGAGCATGTGTTGCACTTGGTGAAATGTTTCATATTATAGTGTTCATTCTAGCACCTTTTACAACCCATGCATTTCCTTGTTCCTGTCTGGGGGGGGGTCACTCTATGCTCTGGTGCTTCTAGCACCCTCAGCTGATGCAACAAGCTGCTGAGATATCGACCAGAGAGTGCTAGAAGCACTAGAGCAAAGAGCGACACCCCAGACAGGAAAGAGGAACTGCACAGGTTGTGGCAGGTGCAGGGTGCTAGAATGAACACTACTGTATATTAAATTGTCTGGAATTATCATGGTTCCAGAAGGCCTTTCTACTAGGATTAAGCTATTTGCACATATTGCAATGTCCACATTTATATGATCCCAGGCATTATTCGATTCAGTGTGCAAGGTTCCTGGTTGTTTAAGCATGCTTAGTGACAAATTATCTTCGAAGGTTCCTCACTTTTTTGTAAATAGCATTAGGTTTATTGGGTTTGGGAAGAATGTCCCCAAGGATCAGATCCATTTTGAGAATTCCCCAATGTTTATCCAGAATCTTTTTGATTTTGCCCTCCTCGTTGTTATTTTGGGTTATGAACGGAACCAAGTCTCCTTTCTCTTTCTTTTCCTTGTATTCCAGTAATTCTTCCCTTTGGAGTAATTGAGTTTTAGCCTAGGCTTTTTCAATAATAGTCTTGGGGTACTCTCTTTCTTTGAATCTGCCAGCATAGATTTCCAGTTGCTCTTTACAGATGGTTTCATCACTGCAATTATGTTTAATACAGTGGAACTGAGAGTATCATACATCATTTTTGCCAGTTTTTTACAAGTAACTATTTATGTCTACCGGTTCAATAAAATTTCTTGTTGAAGTATTATTGCCTATGCCATTCAATACCAGTTCTAGGAAATCGATCTGTCTTTATTGTAGGTTATGAATGAATTTTAAGTTAAATAATTTTTTATTAATATGATTAATTAAATTCATAAAATCAGCCTTGTCCAAATAATCACCGCTGTTAGCTTGCCAACGCCTTTGCGCGGGGAAGTCTGCTTAACAACTACCATGACATCACAAATAACGCTGCAATACTTTTATGTTATTCTCATCTCAATGGCAATAAAGTCGAAACTGAATTAAAAAATGGTTTATTCTGTTAATAAATATATTTTTCTATGGTCAGTAGTTTTAAATATTTTCTTATCTATTTTTAAACTGTTTCCCCATATTAGTGGGACATAAAACTCATATACAGTATGGGCTTTTGTTTGCTCTGGCTACCTGGCTCATGCATGCCTACTGTATGTCTGCAGAGACTGGGCCACATGATGGTCAGTGCCACAGAAATTAAAATAAAAAAAAACTTGTCCCAAGTAGAATTTCAGCTGCTGTCACTGCTCATTCACATGTCCCCACCTAGCCATACAATATTATTACCATACTCTGAGCTGTTCACCAACTAAGCTGGACAACATAACTGGTAGGTTTGTTTCAGAATAATACCTATTTATTTGGCCTGTACACAGTGGTGGCTCCAGAGGTGGGGCTGCAGCACAGTCCAAAATTCAAATAGGGGAACCACACCAACTGCCAGTAAATCCAGGCTGGCAATGTTTGTCAATGTTTGAAATGACTGTTGGCGCGGCCCCCCTATTTGAATTTTGGACTACACTGCATCCCCACGTCTGGAGCTGCCACTGCCTGTAACCACAACAGTGTTTAACAGTGTTTATCAACTCCAGTCCTCAGCAACTCCTAACATGTTTTACAGATCCTCTCAGTATCACAATTTAATTAGCTCCACCCAGGGCCGTAACTATAGGGTGTGTGGGTGGTCCCGCCACACAGAACGCAGGGCTCTGTGGGTGGCACCGACGCTGCCCCATGGATGTTGCATCTCGCTAGCAGGGTGCCTGGAACGGTACCCTGAAGGCATTGTCACTGTTACAGCGCTGCTGGAGTGTCCACTGGATGCTCCAGACATGGACATACAGCCGGCAGCCTGTACAGCACTCCGGGGCATCCTCAAGATGTTCTGACTATGGTGCTGTCCTTAGCAGCACTAGTAGCCTCTGAGTTCTATGCATAAACTACCTTTTAAGGATGGGCCATTGTTGTGTAATTGCCTTCCAGGATAAAATTTGACAGCCAGTCATATAGTATGAATTAATGGGAATTAAATGCTATAATCTGGCTATGTTCCTCAGAAGAAAGAATGAAGATTTGATCATGGCTGACACCTGATTTTTAGGTGTCAAACCTCAATCCATGGTAACACCCAAACTCCACCCATGATCAGTGTCTTCCTCAGAAGAAAGAATGAAGATTTGATCATGGCTGACACCTGATTTTTAGGTGTCAAACCTCAATCCATGGTAACACCCAAACTCCACCCATGATCAGTGTCTTGCAACTTCAACCCCCAAACGCAAGTCCAGTTGGTTGGCAAAGCTACAGTCCTTAGACATTTAGCACCTATCATTAGAACCTGTTTTTTCAGGATTCCATTGAAGCCAAAGGAGAATTATCCATGAGATCAGCTAGACAGTCAGTTAAGATTGGTATTGAGTTCTCAGTACCGAAAGTAAAGGATGGGTACAATTGAGTTTCATGAAGATCATCTGCATAACTGTGGTAAACCAGGCCATGGCATTTGACTATTTCACCCAGATGTAGCATGTACACTGCAAATAGCATGAGATAGTATAGAACCATATGGAGTGGCAGGAAGTGACCAGGGAATGTCTGCCAACTTTTAGCCCAGGGGGTAAACACAAGCCTGGACTACCACACCTTTTATGCCAATGCGACTCAACAAAGAGAGCACATTTAGGAAAGCACATTATAATGCTAGGTTTTTAATGCTTATAAAATACTTGTAAACAGGTCTGACATTAGAAGCCATTGTTTCTATTATCACCTTAACCATTGCTATTTTTACTAGTACTGTGCATCTTGCGTTATTTAATTACCATCTGCCAGCCTGCCCCTGCTGGTGACGATGACTATACCCCCTAAATACACTCTATGACCTGTTTTGCTTCCTCATTTTTTTTTTTGGTTTGTTCAACACAATGAATCACCGATGCCTATACAATACATACAGTTATATACAGCGATACTTACAAACATACAATAGCACAAACTCTTATTTTAGATTTCCAGTACGGATCAAAGAAACTGATTAGAGTTAGTTGCACAATGCAACTTGTTTTTTTTTCTTTTGTTATATTTTTTTTGTCTGTCTCTGTATCAGCGCTCTCTAACAAATCGCAAAGAAATTGGCGCCCAAAGGGAAATTGAACTAAACGGTCTGAACCTGTCAGTCAAGAGGACTAGGTTACTATGACAACCGTGCCTATTATAAGTGGAGCTCGAGAATTCTATATCTGTGTCTCCGTTACTTACAGTTTAAAAGGTTTGTAAGTATGCCTAACAAAGGAAGCGGAGCAAATTCTGAATGCACGCAGATCAAAAGTATTAATAATGCTAAATTACCAGTATTGAGACGTTCAGTTGAAAGAATTATTTTAATGAGTTTTGTTTTGGTTTTTTTTTGGTTGCCTACAGAGATAATCTTCAGAAGTTCAAAAAGTTTATTTGAATTTATCATGTATACTTCACTTATCTTTTTGAAGTTTGGATTATTAAAATATATTGTGCTACTAGAGTGAATTGAATTTCTTCTGTTCTTGAAAAATACTTCTATTTTGTTGTTGTTTAACTGTGTTTCTGCTATTTTAGCTTGGTCTTATGTTTGCTGGCAGTATTAGCTGTTAGCGATCATTACTTGTCATGACTTATTTTATGTGACATCACATTATCACATTCTCTAGTACAGAGAAAAGCAGCTCTCCTCACTCCTGCTGTGGTTGTACTACATTTCCCATGATGCTCAGGTAGCCGTCTCAAATCTTGCTGTTACTCACGTTGTTGAACTATTTCATGTGAGAGAAATGAGGGTCTTTTTTTTATTAACCCACTATAAGGTGATTTTGCCAAACTAGTACAGCTGGGAGTTATGGTAGATTTCGGGTCGAGGGCATTACACCATCACAGTTCCGATAGCCAAAGGAATTGATAGTAAATAATAATATTAATATGGAGTTTATCTTGTAACGGCATACAGCAAGAATATTGAACTATAAACACACAAAAAAACTATGACTAGCTATTACCATATTTATTCCTGTTTTTAGGCAAATTTCATGTCCCTGCTTACCTCCTAAGGCAAAATCAGGTCAAAATAAGTCCACCCAGTTCAGCAGAAGCTACGCCCATTTTAAGTACCACAAATTAGGACTGTCCCGATGAAATTGGGGCAGTTGGGAGATATGGTCTATATAACAATTACTTTATTTTGGGTAGGTCTTGAATAAGCCTAAAGTCAGTTAGTGTGTTAGAATATACCAGAGATCTGCTGTGGTCTGGTACTAGGTTTAGTGGCCAAGCACAGAGCCGTAACTAGACTTTTTGGTGCCCTGTGCCAGGAAGAGCATTGGCGCCCCCCTCATTTTTCAAAGGGACATTGTGCACCCAAAAAAGGGCCATGGCTTCATGGGGAAGGGCCAGGGAAGAGATAGGAGAGGCCAGGAGATGCTGGGGATGAAATAAGAGGAAGCTACAAGCAAGAATGAGGATAAATAGAAATTTGACAGGCCCAAACAGCTACCCCTGCCCTGTGGTGCCCTGTGTGATGGCACTGGCCGCACTACACTAGCTATGGCCCTAGCCAAGCATTTGGGGGTATGGTCACACCATATTTGCCAACTCTCCCTGATTGTCAGGGAGACTCCCTGAACTAGTAGCATTCTCCCTGACTCCCTGAGGAGGCTACAAATTTCCCTGATTGCACCTTACTCACATTATGATGCTGTTTTATATAGAGATGAGTGGTTCGGATTCTGTGGAATCCGAACCGCTCCGAACATTGGGGATCCGAGTCCACCCGAACCCTGTTCGGGTGTTCACCGCCTGACTCGGATCCCCGTTCGGGGCCGAACGGCGGCCGCCTGATGTCGGATTCTCACTAGAGAATCCGACATCAGGTCTCCTCGCGTGTAGGGCAGAGCGCAGTGATAGCGCTCTGCCCTACACAGACACAGACACACAGCCGCCAGCGGCAGCTGTGTGTTTGTTACAGCAGCCAATGAGAGTCACACAGACTCTCATTGGCTGCTGCACGGAGGGAGCCGGCTGGAGCTCACACATGAGCTCCGTCTTCCGGCTCCCTCCTCAGCGTGTGACAGAGCGGACAGCGCGGGAGCGGGGATTCAGGTAAGTTTTTACTTTTTATTTTTTTATTTGTGCAAGGGCCAGGGGCACTACTGGGGGGGGTCTGCACCACTGGGGGGGGTCTGCTACTGGGGGGGGCTATACTACTGGGGGGGCCATACTACAGAGGGGCCTGCTACTGGGGGGGGCTATACTACTGGGGAGGGTCTGTACTACTGGGGGGGGTCTGCTACTGGGGGGGGCCATACTACAGAGGGGCCTGCTACTGGGGGGGGGCTATACTACTGGGGGGGGTCTGCTACTGGGGGGGGGCTATACTACTGGGGGGGGTCTGCTACTGGGGGGGCCATACTACTGGGGGGGATCTGCACTACTGGGGGGCCATACTACAGAGGGGCCTGCTACTGGGGGGGGCTATACTACTGGGGGGGTCTGCACTACTGGGGGGGGGCTAAACTACTGGGGGGGCCATACTACAGAGGGGCCTGCTACTGGGGGGGCTATACTACTGGGGGGGGTCTGCTACTGTGGGGGCCATACTACTGAGGGGCCTGCTACTGGGAGGACCATACTACTGGGGGGGCTTACTACTACTGGGGGGGCTGCTACTGGGGCAGCCTACTACAGGGGGGGCCATACTACAGGGGGGCTACTACTGGGGCAGCCTACTACTGGGGGGGGCCTGCTACTGGGGCAGCCTACTACTGGGGGGGCCATATTACTGGGGGGGCCATACTACTGGGGGGGCATACTACTGGGTGGCATGCTAATGGGGGGCATACTACTGGGGGGGCCTGCTAATGGGGGGCATACTGCTGGGTGGCATGCTAATGGGGGGCATACTACTGGGGGGGCCTGCTAATGGGGGGCATACTACTGGGGGGCATTCTACTGGGGGCACTGCATAGTGGACCCTACTACTAAGGGGACTGCATAGGGGGCACCACTGCTGGGGGACATTGTGTAAGGGACACCGCTACTGTGGGCATTGTGTAAAAGGGTCACTACTGTGGGCATTGTGTAAAAGGGGCACTACTGTGTGTCGTAACATAAATAAGAGACACTACTTTATGGTGTAATGTGAATCAGGCCCTATGTGCGGTGTAATGCTAATAAGATTGTGCACTGTGACTCCTAGGGCCGTAGCCCACTTTGTAAACAAGTACTGTGACTCTGCTGGCCGTACCCCACTGGGTGGGTGCACTACTTTTCATTTCTGCCACTGCTGTGTGGCAATGTGTCATAGATGTGCTTTATACTGTGGTGTCTGTGTCGTTGTGCCGCTGCTTTGTCGCTTAGTAACCAGTCAGCTCACTGCAACCTTTGGCCAATAATGTTGAAAACAATATTATAAGCTGTGATATGGTCTAAATTGACTGGAAATTAATGTTATTGAGCTTAATAATACTCTAGGAAGAAAAAAAAGACCAATTTATGTGATTTTAGCTTTTTTTGTCAATTTTTGTAAAAAAATCCAAATCCAAATCCAAATCCAAAGCCAGTCACCGCAGTTTGGCAAATCCAAATCCAAAGCCGGACGACGAATTAGAACCAAATCCAAATCCGGCAAAAATGGTCCGGCGCACATCCCTAGTTTTATATATATATATATACAGTCAGGTGATAAATATTGGGACATAGACAGAATTTTCATATTTTGGCCTCTATTCACCACCACAATGGCTTTGAAATGAAACAAACAAGATGTGCTTTAACTGCAGAGTTTCAGATTTAATTTGAGGGTAATTACATCCAAATCAGGTGAACGGTGTAGGAATTACAACGGTTTCTATATGTGCCACCCACTTTTTAAGGGGCCAAAAGTGGGACTATCAACTCAAAAGCTATTTCATGGACAGGTGTGGGCTATTCCCTCGTTATTTCATTATCAATTAAGCAAGTAAAAGGTCTGGAGTTGATTCTAGGTGTGACATTTGCATTTGGAATTAGTTGCTGTCGACTCTCAATATGAGATCCAAAGAGAAAAATCAAAACAACCCATCAGAGAGATGGCAAACACATTATGTGTGGCCAAATCAACTGTTTGGAACATTCTTAAAAAGAAAGAACACACCGGAGAGCTCAGCAACACCAAAAGACCCGGAAGACCACGGAAAACAACTGTGGTGGATGACAGAAGAATTATTTCCCTGGTGAAGAAAAACCCCTTCACAACAGTTGCCCAAATCAAGAACACTCTCCAGGAGGTAGGTGTATATGTGTCAAAGTCAACAATCAAGAGAAGACTTCACAAGAGTGAATATAGAGGGCTCACCACAAGATGTAAACCATTGGTGAGCCTCAAAAACAGGAAGACCAGATTAGAGTTTGCCAAACAACATCTAAAAAAGCCATTACAGTTCTGGAAGATCCTATGGACGGATGAGACAAAGATCAACTTGTACCAGAGTGATGGGAAGAGAAGAGTATGGAGAAGGAAAGGAACTGCTCATGATCCAAAACATACCGCCTCATCAGTGAAGCATGGTGGTGGTAGTGTCATGGCGTGGGCATGTATGGCTGCCAATGGAACTGGTTCCCTTGTATTTATTGATGATGTGACTGCTGACCAAAAGCAGCAGAATGAATTCTGAAGTGTTTCGGGCAATATTATATGCTCATATTCAGTCAATGCTTCAGAACTCATTGGACGGCGCTTCACAGTGCAGGTGGACAATGACCCAAAGCATACTGCAAAAGCAACCAAAGAGTTTTTTTAAGGCTAAAAAAGTGTAATGTTATGCAATGGCCAAGTCAATCCCCTGACCTGAATCCGATTGAGCATGCATTTCAATTGATGAACACAAAACTGAAGGGAAAATGCCCCAAGAACAAGCAGGAACTGAAGACATTTGCAGTACAGGCCTGGCAGAGCATCACCAGGGATAAAACCTAGCGTCTGGTGATGTCTATGTGTTCCAGACTTCAGGCTGTAATTGCCTGCAAAGGATTTGAAACAAATTATTAAAAAGTGAAAGTTAAATTTAGGATTGTTTAGTTTATCCCATTACTTTTGGCCCCTTAAAAAGTGGGAGGCACATATAGAAACTGTTGTAATTCCTACACCGTTCACCTGATTTGGATGTAATTACCCTCAAATTAAATCTGAAAGTCTGCAGTTAAAGCACATCTTGTTTGTTTCATTTCAAAGCCATTGTGGTGGTGAATAGAGGCCAAAATATGAAAATTCTGTCAATGTCCCAATATTTATGCACCTGACTGTATATATATATATATTGTAATAGGATCACTGGTAAAGTGGTCTGTGGCAGGTACATTTGTCCCAGATTCCTGTCTTTTGTGTTTTAAACCCCCAGGAGAAAGTCTGCAGTGTAGCAGGCTTGAGTTTCGGCTTTTTGAAAAGCCGGTTTGGGACCTGGGGGTTGTGGGTGAGAGGAGAGGGAGGGCTCCACCCACGGCCACTCCAGGTTTTGGTTCTCGCAGCCTGGTAACAGGCTTGTTAGTTTTCCACCTGAGAGTGGCCAATATAAGCCTAGTGTGTTTAGGGCTGAGTGTCTCACCTGGGAGAGCAGGCAGGGAGTTTGCTCAGAGACACTTGAAAAACCTATTTGTGAGTACTGTGCTGTGCTTTGTTGCTGGCGAGGGCATTAGGCCCTGCCAGGTTCTGGTAGTGAGGGAACTACCTGTGAAGTTAGTGCCCCGACAGGGCTAGGATTTACATTTATGTTTTCTTTATATTTCTGTCATTGTACAATAAAGACTGGCACCGACCAGCTTGTACTTGCATCCAGACTGGTGTGCTGCTTCCCTGCTGCTGTGTGTGTGTAAGGAAGGAGTCCTCTACCCAGGAGAGGGACCCCCTAACCTAATTGTGTCACAATATGGTGGAGAATGCGGGCAACCACACACACTGAAGTTGCAGCGAGAGGAAAACTTTCCATTTAAAAATTAAAGGGACAGACACCCAATTTGTGAGTGTGGAAATAACACTGTGTCCTTGGAGTCCCATAGAGGGAGCCAATGCTCAGAGAGGCAAGGTTCAGCTTCCAACCTACACCCCAGGACAAAATGGAGGACATTATTAAGGCCTTGCTTCAAGCTACAGCAGCTCAGCAGGAGACAAACAAACTTCAGCAGGAGACTAACAGACTCCAACAGGTCGCCATTGAGGAAACCCGCCAGGCCTTAGCGGAAAACAGCCAGGCCATAAGAGAGGTGGTACAGCACCTGGTTGCCCGGCCCAGAGATGTTAATACTGGCCCTCCCACCACCACTCACTCACGAGCCAGTCACTTCCTCCAAAAGATGACTTCGGGCGATGATGTGGAGGCCTATCTCGCCGCATTTGAAAGAACGGCCGAGAGGGAGAGTTGGCCCAAGGAGCAGTGGGCAAGTCTGGTGGCACCTTTTTTGTCTGGGGAGCCACAAAAAGCATATTTCGACTTATGCCTGGCTGATGCCAAGGACTATAAAAAAACTAAAACAGGAGATCCTAACTCGCTTGGGAGTCACCACCTTTGTTCGTGCCCAACGGGTCCACCGCTGGGAGTTCCATAAGGACAAGCCTCCACGTTCACAGATGCATGACCTCGTCCATCTGTCCTCAAAATGGCTACAGCCCGAGATGCTGACGGGACCACAGAACGTGGAAAGGGTCATGATGGACCGGTACCTGCGATCATTACCTGTGACTCTGCGCAAGTGCGTGAGCCATGCAGACCCTAAGTCCGCGGACCAGTTGGTCGAGCTGGTGGAGAGGTACGTGGCGGCTGAGGAGCTGATGAGTATGCCCCACCGAGCCCCGATGGTGCACCGGCGAACTCCCACAGACACTGGTAAGACTGTTCCAGGGGAGAAGGGTGCTGGGCGGTGGAATGTACCTAAGACTGAGGGTGTAGAACCTGGAGACAGGCCTGCCAGGCCGGGAAGGTTCTTGCCCCGTAAACGACTAGACATTAATATGACTCAGTGTTTCCGATGTGGTGGCTTCGGCCATATTGCCGCTAATTGTGCACTTACAACTGAACCTATGCAATGTGATACTGCTCATGTCTACCGCAGGGGGTCTTTCTTTGCACAGATAGCCTGTACGGCTGACCGGCAGGCTGTGACTGATAAGCACATGTGTGTACTCACTGTAGATGGCAACCGAGTAGAGGCACTGTTAGACTCTGGTAGCTTGGTGACACTTATAAAAGCTGAGCTGGTGAACCCCTTGCGGCGTGAGGGGAAAACTGTTGGTGTGACCTGCATACATGGGGATACTCGATATTATGTTACTGCCGAGGTGAACATCGAAACACCATGTGGTTCTGCTATAGTTTCTGTAGGTTTGGTACATGGTCTGATGTACGATGCAATATTGGGGAGAGACTTTGCTCACTTCTGGAAGTTGTGGGAAAGCCGTTTTGTTCCAGAGGTGAACAACCCCGATCCATTTGAGAAGGTTGTCGATGTAGTGGAGGAGGGAGTTTCTTCTGAGTCAGAGTTATTCCCTTTTTCTACTATGATTGGCGAACTAGAGAATGCGGAGCGTGACGGTGGCCCGCCAACTGATGTGCCTCCCATTGAGGTGGGAAGTGTTGTTGGGCCAGGTGATCGTCTGCCTGATTTAGAGGTCAGAAGAGAGGTCTTTGCCGTGGAGCAGTTGAATGACCCTACTTTGGTAAAAGCCAGGGAGAATGTAAAAGTAGTTGATGGTAAACCCGTAGACCCTGATAGTCCTTTGTCCTATCCCCACATGGCAATGTGGCAGGATTTGTTATATCAGGTGACTAAGAAGGGGGAAGATGTTGTGGAACAACTAATAGTTCCCAAAGCCTACAGAAGAACAGTGTTGGATCTGGCCCATGGTCATATAACGGCTGGCCATCTAGGGGTAGAGAAAACCACTGAGCGAATAATGCAGAGGTTTTTTTGGCCCGGGCTTCATAAAGAGGTATCTGACTTTTGCGCATCCTGCCCTGAGTGTCAGTATCATGCTCCCAGGCCACATTTTAAGGGTCCACTAGTTCCATTGCCTATCATAGAGGTGCTGTTTGAAAGAATAGCGATGGATTTGGTTGGACCCTTAATGAAGTCTGCCAGGGGACACCAGTATATTCTGGTCATAATGGATTACGCTACCAGGTACCCGGAAGCGATCCCGTTGCGCAATACGTCAACCAAGACCATTGCCAGAGAGCTAGTTCATGTCTTTAGCAGGCTGGGTATACCTAAGGAGATACTAACTGACCAGGGTACACCGTTTATGTCCAAAGTCATGAAAGAGTTATGCCGCCTGTTCAAAATAGAACAGTTAAGAACTTCGGTTTATCACCTCCAAACCAATGGGCTGGTCGAGAGGTTTAACAAGACGTTAAAACACATGCTTAGGAAAGTGGTCGACAAGGATGGTAGGGATTGGGACTACTTATTGCCGTATTTATTGTTGGCCATAAAGTGGGCGTTAGAGGCTCTCAGGTACTACTTGGTCGAAAGAAAGTTCAAATTGATCACTGACCATGCCCCTCTGAAGTGGATGTCTGAAAATAAGGACAGTAATGCGAGAATTACAAGATGGTTCTTGGCGTTACAAACTTTTACATTTTCAGTGGAACACAGGCCAGGAAGCCAGCTGGCCAATGCTGACGCATTGTCACGCGTTCATTGTTTGGGGGCTTCAGTTGTTCCGCCCCACAGGTCGAAACAAAGGGGGGGGATATGTGATAGGATCACTGGTAAAGTGGTCTGTGGCAGGTACATTTGTCCCAGATTCCTGTCTTTTGTGTTTTAAACCCCCAGGAGAAAGTCTGCAGTGTACCAGGCTTGAGTTTTGGCTTTTTGAAAAGCTGGTTTGGGACCTGGGGGTTGTGGGTGAGAGGAGAGGGAGGGCTCCACCCACGGCCACTCCAGGTTTTGGTTCTCGCAGCCTGGTAACAGGCTTGTTAGTTTTCCACCTGAGAGTGGCCAATATAAGCCTAGTGTGTTTAGGGCTGAGTGTCTCACCTGGGAGAGCAGGCAGGGAGTTTGCTCAGAGACACTTGAAAAACCTATTTGTGAGTACTGTGCTGTGCTTTGTTGCTGGCGAGGGCATTAGGCCCTGCCAGGTTCTGGTAGTGAGGGAACTACCTGTGAAGTTAGTGCCCCGACAGGGCTAGGATTTATATTTATGTTTTCTTTATATTTCTGTCATTGTACAATAAAGACTGGCGCCGACCAGCTTGTACTTGCATCCAGACTGGTGTGCTGCTTCCCTGCTGCTGTGTGTGTGTAAGGAAGGAGTCCTCTACCCAGGAGAGGGACCCCCTAACCTAACTGTGTCACAATATATATATATATATATATATATATATATCGAGAAGGGAGTTATTGACTGTGGGCGACCAACCTGCTAATAATAAATATTCACACAAATATATAAATATAAATAAAGTGCTGAGTACTAACGTGCTTGAATCAGCCTGAGCAAGTATACATAAATCATAAAGTGCTTAGTGCCAAATAGTCCTAGCAGCATAGACCAATGAAGTGCTTAGTGCAATATAAATACTTTTAGCAGCATACAAAAATAAAGTGATAAAAGAAAGCTAGTACCATAAAAAATATTTAATAGGGTTTGACAAAAACAAGATAAATACGATAAAACACTGTGGTTCCTAATCAGGAGTAACTACCAGAGAGCAATAAATAACTGATAAAAATAAGATCAATTTAAGAGGTAAAAGAAGAGTTTTAGCTAATCTGAAAATCAATTTGAGAGGGTCTGGGTGTAAATCCCAAGGGCAAGTAATGAGTCCCAACGCATTTCGTCCGTTGACTTCTTCCTGGGGATGAAGGTAAAGGAATGGTGATCACCTATTTATACTTCTTCTCCACCTTCTATTAGGGACAAAGAACTTCCGGGTCACAGTTCAAAAGTGCATCCGGGTTACATTCTAAGAGCTAAAAACTGGCTCAAAACTCAAGGGGGACACCTAATATCCAAGCGTCCATCATAGGTAATGTCCATAGGGCAGTATCCTTAAAACCTTTTAGTTTGTTTTAACCATCAGGTTTGTAATAGTTATATGCCTCCGCCCTTTCATATGTGTACTTCCGCCAGGCTGATGACATCACGTCCGGTCAGACATCGCGTCCGGTCAGATGTCCCACTCCAGGATTGGCTAGCATACTCATCTCGTCTTCCATCTGTCCCGCGTCATGTCCGGTCATGTGCTTCGCCACCAAGCATCATCGCGCCACCGTGTTCTCGCTTGCGTGATTGCATCATACGTCCGTGTGACGTGATCACGTGAACCGCTCCACGCCTCCTCCGATTGCACTTATCTGTTGTGTAGTTCAATTCCTGCACATCCGCCAGCACCTGTGGGGAAAGAGTAGCTAACTTCCGCCCTTAGTCACCGTCACTGCTGTCCATCGATTTTGATACGTTTCAATCATAATGGAACGGATCTATAAATAAATGGAGGCAGTAATAAATAAGCGGATCAATATATTTAAACACGGGGTTGTCCACCACTAATAACATTTTACTTAGTGCAAATCATCATATAGTGTAATTCAGTATTCTGAGTATCAGCCATAAATAATTAAGTCTGCAAGTTCTAACAAGAATGTTATTAACAAAAGGTAGTGATAGGTATCGATTGGTTGTATCTAATAATATCTAACATGAAGGATAGACCATCATTAAAAAAAAATGAATGAATAATCATAGGTGTAAATTTCTACTGGAACAGTTAATTATGTCACTTCTTTTTTAGATTATGAGGGGATTGGAACTAATAGTGATTAGATCAAAAGTACATAAATGGGCTACAAGAGAAAGCTTCTGTTGTTTAAAGTTCACATTGGACCTAATATTCCTGGTGTTGTAAGTTATAGAAGTTCCTTTTCAGGTTGAAGGTTTTTAATTAGTTGATGCATAGAATTCTTTCTTTCTTCTTCTTTTTGTATCTTTCTTGTTTCTTCTTTTTCTCTCTGTTTTTCTACTTTGTCTCTTCCATCTTTTCTTTTTCTATGTAGGACTGGATTTCGGTCTTAAGGTGGATGCCTTCATGTGCTGGTAGAGGGAAAGCCTAGAAACTCTTAAACTACAACACCTGGTATTCTCAGGAGGTCCCCCATCCCAGTACTAACCAGGCCCAGTTGTGTATAGCTTCCAAGATCAGACGAGATTGGGCACACGCACACTGGTATGGTAGTAGGTATTTAAAAGGCTCCTCACCATTAAACCATCACTTAGAATGAACTGAAGGACAAAGCAAATCTACTACACCTGGTATTCTTTGGGGGTCTCCTTCCCAAGTACTATCCAGGCACAATTCAAATTACCCCATTTGGGCACCCATCAACAGATGGGAAATGATGTTATAGTAGTAGAAGAAACCGATTCGATACATCTCAAAGTCCTCTTTTTAAAGAAATGGTGCGATCTCGTAATAATCATTAAATCCTTTGGGGACCATTGTATCAAGAGTGAAAATCCAGTACATCTCACGTTTAGACAGGAGGTTTCCTAAGTCACCCCCTCTTTCACTCAACTTGACATGTTCAATCGGAGGAGGCGTGGAGTGGTGCACGTGATCATGTCACACGGACGTATGACGCAATCACGCAAGCGAGAACACGGTGGCGCGATGATGCTTGGTGGCGAAGCACATGACCGGACATGACGTGGGACAGATGGAAGACGAGACGAGTATGCTAGCCAATCCTGGAGTGGGACATCTGACCGGACGCGATGTCTGACCGGACATGATGTTATCAGCCTGGCGGAAGTACACATATGAAAGGGCGGAGGCATATAACTATTACAAACCTGATGGTTAAAACAAACTAAAAGGTTTTAAGGATACTGCCCTATGGACATTACCTATGATGGACGCTTGGATATTAGGTGTCCCCCTTGAGTTTTGAGCCAGTTTTTAACTTTTAGAATGTAACCCGGATGCACTTTTGAACTGTGACCCGGAAGTTCTTTGTCCCTAATAGAAGGTGGAGAAGAAGTATAAATATTTGATCACCATTCCTTTACCTTCATCCCCAGGAAGAAGTCAATGGACGAAACGCGTTGGGTCTCATTACTTGCCCTTGGGATTTACACCCAGACCCTCTCAAATTGATTTTCAGATAAGCTAAAACTCTTCTTTTACCTCTTAAATTGATCTTATTTTTATCAGTTATTTATTGCTCTCTGGTGGTTACTCCTGATTAGGAACCACAGTGTTTTATCGTATTTATCTTGTTTTTGTCAAACCCTATTAAATATTTTTTATGGTACTAGCTTTCTTTTATCACTTTATTTTTGTATGCTGCTAAAAGTATTTATATTGCACTAAGCACTTCATTGGTCTGTGCTGCTAGGACTATTTGGCACTAAGCACTTTATGATTTATGTATACTTGCTCAGGCTGATTCAAGCACGTTAGCACTCAGCACTTTATTTATATTTATATATTTGTGTGAATATTTATTATTAGCAGGTTGGTCGCCCACAGTCAATAACTCCCTTCTCGATTTACCAGGTAGTGTATTCACCAGCACTACAAACTATTGACTAAGGAGCAGACGCCCTAGGTATACGCCTCGGGTTATACTTGCAATTGTTCAAAGCACCAGTAGTTTATTCATTGGTTTAGGTTCTGGCGCCGGATTCATAATTATTTCTATTATTGTTTGTTTGGTGGTGTTGAATTAAGTCTGACAGTACAAAACCAATTTATTATTTATTATTTTTTAGTCACTACTTATATACACACAACATACTCTTTTTAATAATATGTTCAGAAATAGAGACCGTTTGAACAAAAGAAGTGATTATTGTCAGAGGGTATTCAATGAAAATGTAGTTCCCAGTGATAATATCCCCACTCAAAATATTGATAACATGTTCTGGGACATTGAAAAATTGATCACCAAGGAAATCAAAGCATGGTGGGACATAAAGGGACTGGAACATTATATTTCAGTAAACAGAATCCCTAGAGGACTTAGATTATTAAAGAATCCCACCTTTGGTCTGGATAAACCAGAATTCATGAGAAACTGGAAGGACATTCTACATAGATGTTCCATAGACCTGATGCGATTGATTATTGAAGAGAAGTAAACTATACTCAATACCTTAGAACAAGAAATTAAAGGTATGGAGGTTAAAATGGAAGAAGTGAAGGATAAAGATGAATATAAGGAAAATGAGAAAGTGCTCATCAAAAAGATTGAAAGAATTGAAGAGGGTGTGATGAAGGGCAAGGAAAATAAATTCATCAGGGACAAGAAGGACTATGAGATGAACCAAATTAAGAATTGGAGCAAGTTTAGAAGGAACGAAAGGAATGGACAAAGATTAGATTCTTGGGAAAAACCTAACTGGCGAACAGTACCCCCTAGAAGGAGGAACAGCTATAGGAAACCACAGGAGAAGTCTCATCCCCTGGAGGCAACCAGTCATATGAAAAATAGATTTTCCACACTCCAACGTACAGATTCAAACAGTGATGGTGAACTTTTTTTATCACCAGGACAGGACCATCCATTCAGCAACAGAAAAACTGCACTAAGAGAAACTACTCATCCAGCGTCACCATTAAAAAGAAGGTACAGAGATGACGAGGAAAGCAGGGCAATAGGAGGAAGGAATCTAAAAAGGAGAACCCTCCAATAGATCCAAAGGATAAAGGTATTTTCAACCTCTCACAACATGTTTTACAGAAACCCGAAACTTCCCTACTTAGCAAAGGACTGTCGTTCGCACCTACCACTACTATGAAGAAGTTTGACGTGTTCATAGATCTCAATAAATTTGTTCGGAACCTAACTCTTAAGAGACATTTTTTAAAGAAGGAGGACGCACCAATACGAAACTGGAATGAGAACACATCAAAATCTGGTCTGAAGGGGAAGTCCACCTATTACCCTGTTGAATCCAAGGGTAGTCATATTAATGTATTCCATGAGATGGTGAAAAAGGACTTATGTGAGAAAGAGGTGGGGACAATTAAGAAACACAATTTGAATGGTCAAGAGAAGAAAGCTTTGAAGGAATTGAGAAACAATCAGAATATTGTTATGAAACCTGCCGATAAAGGGGGTGGGTTGGTGATCATGGACTGATCATACTATATTGAGGAAGCAAATAGACTCCTCAGTGATACAGTTTCTTATGAGAAGCTAGAGAGAGATCCAGTAGAAGAATACACGGATGAATTAAGATCACTCCTGGTCTACGGATTACATAATAAAATTATCACCAAGGAGGAATTTCAGTTCCTAATGAAAAACAACCCCATTACCCCCATTTTTTATTTTTTACCCAAAATACATAAGTCATTGGAGAAACCACCGGGTAGACCTATCATAGCCGGGATAGAGTCACTTACATCACACCTTTCAAAATATGTCGACATTTTTCTACAGAAATACGTGAAAGAGTTGGATTCGTATTTGAAAGACACGACTAATGTATTACAGTCCTTGAAAGAGATACAATGGAGAGAAGAATATAATTGGGTTACAATTGACGTACAATCACTCTATACTTGTATCGAACACACAAAAGGTATCAATGCTACAAGAGAATTTTTAGAGATGGATGGAAATGTGGACCACCTGCACAAGGAGTTTTTATGTGACCTCATATCTTTTATATTGAATCATAATTATTTTACATTTTTAGACCAATTTTATAAACAAATCTGTGGTACGGCAATGGGGACTACTTTTGCTCCCAGTTTCGCAACTCTGTTTATGGGATGCTGGGAAAAAAACTATATTTACAGTAACAATCCCTACAAATATAACATTATATTTTACAAAAGATATATAGATGACATTTTAATCATTTGGCAAGGGCAAGAAGAAGTTTTGAATCAGTTTTTATCTCTGGTTTCAAACAACAACATGAATTTAAGATTCACTTAGAATTTTAACCATAAATCTGTTGAATTTTTAGATTTGGTTTTAATGGGAGATGGAGGCGAAATATCTACTAAGAATTTTATTAAACATGTAGATGCCAACAGTTATTTGCACTTCAAAAGTTGTCATCTAAATAGTTGGAAGGAGAATATCCCTTTTTCCCAATTTTACAGAATCAAACGCAATTGTAGTGACCAAAGAGTATGCAATGAACAATTGGAACAATATGCAGACAGATTTAGAGATAAAGACTATCCTGAAGAGATTCTCGAAAAAGCCCTGAATAAAACTAAATCTCTGGATAGAAACAATTTGTTGGAGTATAAGGATAAGAAGTCCAAGTCTGATTTGGTTCCATTCATTACTACGTTCAACGGACATGAAAATAAAATAAAGAAATCCTTGAGAAAAAATTGGAACATTCGCCTCATGGACCCTGTTCTGAAGGAGATTCTTCCACCGAAACCACAGATTGTTTTTAGGAAGTCAAGAAACCTAAAGGACTTACTAGCACCCAGCCTTTTGCACAAAAATGTTAAGCAAATGGGGAATGGCACTCTAAGTTGCAAGGGTAGCTATAAGTGCGGGCGGTGCAATGTATGTAAATACTTACATCCCACGCGCAAATCTTTTTCAAATTCAGCAGGTTCAAAAGAGTTTCCCATAAAACGTTTTATGAACTGTAATTCCACATCTGTCATCTACTTGTTGGAGTGTACTTGCGGACTAAAATATGTTGGCAAAACCAAAAGAACATTGAAAATACGTGTCCAAGAGCACATTAGGAATATCAAGAATAAAGTGGAAGGCCATGCAGTGTCAAAACATTTCTCTGAGAAACATAACTCCAACCCAGAAGATCTTAACTTTAAGGCCATTGAACATGTCAAGTTGAGTGAAAGAGGGGGTGACTTAGGAAACCTCCTGTCTAAACGTGAGATGTACTGGATTTTCACTCTTGATACAATGGTCCCCAAAGGATTTAATGATTATTACGAGATCGCACCGTTTCTTTAAAAAGAGGACTTTGAGATGTATCGAATCGGTTTCTTCTACTACTATAACATCATTTCCCATCTGTTGATGGGTGCCCAAATGGGGTAATTTGAATTGTGCCTGGATAGTACTTGGGAGGGAGACCCCCAAAGAATACCAGGTGTAGTAGATTTGCTTTGTCCTTCAGTTCATTCTAAGTGATGGTTTAATGGTGAGGAGCCTTTTAAATACCTACTACCATACCAGTGTGCGTGTGCCCAATCTCGTCTGATCTTGGAAGCTATACACAACTGGGCCTGGTTAGTACTGGGATGGGGGACCTCCTGAGAATACCAGGTGTTGTAGTTTAAGAGTTTCTAGGCTTTCCGTCTACCAGCACATGAAGGCATCCACCTTAAGACCGAAATCCAGTCCTACATAGAAAAAGAAAAGATGGAAGAGACAAAGTAGAAAAACAGAGAGAAAAAGAAGAAACAAGAAAGATACAAAAAGAAGAAGAAAGAAAGAATTCTATGCATCAACTAATTAAAAACCTTCAACCTGAAAAGGAACTTCTATAACTTACAACACCAGGAATATTAGGTCCAATGTGAACTTTAAACAACAGAAGCTTTCTCTTGTAGCCCATTTATGTACTTTTGATCTAATCACTATTAGTTCCAATCCCCTCATAATCTAAAAAAAGAAGTGACATAATTAACTGTTCCAGTAGAAATTTACACCTATGATTATTCATTCATTTTTTTTTAATGATGGTCTATCCTTTATGTTAGGTATCGATTGGTTGTATCTAATAATATCTATCACTACCTTTTGCTAATAACATTCTTGTTAGAACTTGCAGACTTATTTATTTATGGCTGATACTCAGAATACTGAATTACACTATATGATGATTTGCACTAAGTAAAATGTTATTAGTGGTGGACAACCCCGTGTTTAAATATATTGATCCGCTTATTTATTACTGCCTCCATTTATTTATAGATCCATTCCATTATGATTGAAACGTATCAAAATCGATGGACAGCAGTGACGATGACTAAGGGCGGAAGTTAGCTACTCTTTCCCCACAGGTGCTGGCGGATGTGCAGGAATTGAACTACACAACAGATAAGTGCAATCGGAGGAGGCGTGGAGCGGTGCACATGATCACGTCACACTGACGTATGACGCAATCACGCAAGCGAGAACACGGTGGCGCGATGATGCTTGGTGGCGAAGCACATGACCGGACATGACGCGGGACAGATGGAAGACGAGACGAGTATGCTAGCCAATCCTGGAGTGGGACATCTGACCGGACGCGATGTCTGACCGGACGTGATGTCATCAGCCTGGCGGAAGTACACATATGAAAGGGCGGAGGCATATAACTATTACAAACCTGATGGTTAAAACAAACTAAAAGGTTTTAAGGATACTGCCCTATGGACATTACCTATGATGGACGCTTGGATATTAGGTGTCCCCCTTGAGTTTTGAGCCAGTTTTTAGCTCTTAGAATGTAACCTGGATGCACTTTTGAACTGTGACCCGGAAGTTCTTTGTCCCTAATAGAAGGTGGAGAAGGAGTATAAATAGGTGATCACCATTCCTTAACCTTCATCCCCAGGAAGAAGTCAATGGACGAAACGCGTTGGGTCTCATTACTTGCCCTTGGGATTTACACCCAGACCCTCTCAAATTGATTTTCAGATAAGCTAAAACTCTTCTTTTACCTCTTAAATTGATCTTATTTTTATCGGTTATTTATTGCTCTCTGGTGGTTACTCCTGATTAGGAACCACAGTGTTTTATCGTATTTATCTTGTTTTTGTCAAACCCTATTAAATATTTTTTATGGTACTAGCTTTCTTTTATCACTTTATTTTTGTATGCTGCTAAAAGTATTTATATTGCACTAAGCACTTCATTGGTCTATGCTGCTAGGACTATTTGGCACTAAGCACTTTATGATTTATGTATACTTGCTCAGGCTGATTCAAGCACGTTAGCACTCAGCACTTTATTTATATTTATATATTTGTGTGAATATTTATTATTAGCAGGTTGGTCGCCCACAGTCAATAACTCCCTTCTCGATTTACTAGGTAGTGTATTCACCAGCACTACAAACTATTGACTAAGGAGCAGACGCCCTAGGTATACGCCTCGGGATATACTTGCAATTGTTCAAAGCACCAGTAGTTTATTCATTGGTTTAGGTTCTGGCGCCGGATTCATAATTATTCATATATATATATATATATATATATATATATGTATATATAATATATATATATATATATAGAGAGAGAGAGAGAGATAGAGATATATAGATATATGCCTCTAAAGGGGGAGTGGCTATACCCACTTGCTGGCATGTCTACGCCTTCCTGGCAGGCCCGTGCTTCCATCTAGGTTCCCCCCACCTTTGTGCTGCTGAGAATAAACAGAAGGATTGATCAAACTGTGTAAGAGAACGTTAACAATTGTGACAAACAGCAGCCAATCAATGAACTAAGAATATTCATCAGCTTACGCCGACTGTTTACTTTGTACAGAAATCACAAAAATCACCAGTATCATATACTTTCTGCAACTTCGGGAAAGTTTTATCCATCTCCACGAAAAGTGTCCCTAGCAGGATGAACTCCACTCACAGCTCTATTAAATACAGTAAGTGCTTTTGTCTCTCACTTTGTTCCTCCCAGTCAGAAAATGATTTCAGCCACTTGGATATTTTGAAAGCTGTAGAACAAATTGTGCCAAAAGCCTTTGAGAAGCAGCAATTGACCAAGATCCCGTCTGTGAGCAGGAACTTCATCTGAGGCACTGCGGGGCGCAAAAACAGGTCACAACAAAGATTTCAGTAAACAAGTGTTTACTAGGTATAATACTGAATAAGAAGTCATTTAGCGGTGAGAGAAATGTATTAAGTTTATTACAGAAAGAGCAGCAACGGCTTCCTTCTATGGACCTGGTAATTAAAACGTTGTGGCTTGAGACCAAACAATAATTTGATATTGCTTCATCTTTCTGCTAATGGCAATTTCATTTCACTTGTCCACCGAGCGTAGAAAACTGCAGAAAAAGAAATGAAGTAATGAAATTGTGATATCTGGAGAATTCTACACTGTTCAGGGCTGATCCTTAGACTGTAATTGACGATCTTTATATAAAGTAGAGTATATAAGGTTAGGGAAAGGCTGTCTGCATAGCAATAACCTTTTCTCTGTTTTAGTTTATACTTAAACATGGTCTCTTATTTGATGAAGTCTGTACTTATATTGAAACTTTGCACATATGTGGATATTAAGGGACCTATTTATCATTATTTTCCACTGTGAGGAGAGAGATAATGCGTTGATTAAAAAAATAAATAAATGTTATTATATAAGCTGCATACACAGACAACGATTTTGTAAATGAACGATTTCAATAAACGATTTTCATACATTTTTTCAAGAGAAAAATTTAATGAACGATTTTCTTGAACTACAAACGATTTTTGCATATTCCCTTAATGAAAATCGTTGAGTTGGTCAGTCTGACTGAACTAGAAACTACAAACGTGAACAAGCATGAACGATAGTCGCTCATCGTTTTAACTTAGAAAGTGAACGATTTATTCAACAACTGAATGATACTCGACATAGTTAACGATAATCATTCAAAAAATCGTTGTGTGTGTATGCACCTTTAACAATATTTTATTGCTGTGGTATCAGAGTTACTGTATAGGCCGTTCTATTGACCGTAAGCGATCCAGGATATTTAGAGACTTTATTTTTTCAGAGTCCTGTGTTGCACGCGTGTGTGGAACTGGCAGCCCAGCAGCTAAAACAAGTTTGTTAAACAAACAACAGTTTTATACGTAAAGATACTGTAGTTTGCAGGAAACTGTTATCTGGAAACATTCTTTGTTCTAGGGCAGGGGTAGGTAACCAGTGGAACTTCAGCTGCTGTGGAACTACACGTTCCAGCATGCCCTGCCACAAGTCATGCTTTTAGATCATGCTAAAAGTATGGCAGGGCATGCTGGGATATGTAGTTGCACAGCAGCTGGAGTGCCACAGGTTGTCTAGTCCTGTTCTAGGTAATAGGTTTGCCACCTAGAAACAGCTGGCAGGCCTGGGTGGCAAGCATCTCTATTCTCTGCTGAAAGGCAGTCAAGTAAAATTTTTCCTTGACGAACCTGCCGACAGTGTTGGCCTGGGTCAGGATGGGCTTAAAGGGGGGAATGCAATGGTAGGGCCCACTGCAGTGAGACGGCGTAAAGCTGAAGGTGTGGCTAGTTGATTGAGGGGGTGTGGCAGAAAGCGTTACAGTGCCAATATATTACCCTGTGCGTTGCAGTGGCCGCCATATTACCCAGAGAGCGGTTATTGCCATATAATACAGGGAGCACGCAGTGAATTCCATGCATAATGAAGAGCCCATCAGTGACCCATAATATAACACAGATAATATGAATACAATCCCCACCACCGCACACACACACACAGCCCGAAGCGGTGACTGTGTGCCTGCTGCCGCCTGCAGGTCCCGCTCAGACTCCCACAGCATGGTTATTTCTGGCCAGCCAGTTGTAGTGTGTGTTACTGAAGCGCTGTGTGTCACTGTGTATGCACATAGCTCTGAGAGTTGTAGTTCTTACGCCCAGACATCACTACTTCCCAGAAATGTGGGCAGAGTATGGAAACACTGCAACTCCCAGCATGCCTTGCGTCTGTGTAACGGCAGAGTGGCATCACCAAGTCAGCCAATTGGAGAGAAGTTGTGCACAGTCCATTTCAAGCATCTCTCCTTTGCCAAAGCACAGCAGGTACAGCAGCCCAGCAGTGTGACCCACTGTGTGCCCAGTAGCTGTCCCTCCTAGACCTCATCACTGCTCCCCTGTACCTAGTTATTGCCCGCTAAAGAAAGGTTACCATCGAAACGCCATAAAAAAACATTGATGGTCTGCAACCATCGCATTTTTATGCCCATCCCCACTACACTCTAAATAGCAAATACCGCCTGACAATACACAGGTCACAATAGACTGTATAACAGACAATTCACAGGTCTATATATATATATATATATATTAGGGGTGTGCACCGGCCACTTTTCGTGTTTTGTGTTTTGGTTTTGGATCTGGATCTTTCTTCGTGTTTTGGATCTGGATTGGTTTTGCCAAAACCACCCTTCCGTGTTTTGGGTTCTGGGTTTTGTGTTTTGGATTTGTATTTTTTTTTTAAAAAGCATAAAAACAGCTAAAATCACAGAATTTGTGGGTTTTTCTGCTCCTATGCTATTATTAACCTCAATAACCTTAATTTCCACTAATTTCCTGTCTATTCTGAACACCTCACACGTCACAATAGTGTTTTTATATCCAAAAGGTTGCACCGAGGTAGCTGGATGACTATGCTAAGAGATACGAGTGGGCGGCACAAACACGTGGTCCATCTAGGAGTGACACTGCAGTGGCAGACAGGATGGCAGTTTGAAAAACTAGGCCCCAAACTGTACATAATTCAAAGAAAAAAAAGAGGTGCAAGATGGAATTGTCCTTGGGCCCTCCCACCCACCCTTATGTTGTATAAACAGGACATGCACACTTTAACAAACCAAACATTTCAGCGCCAGGGTCTGCCACACAACTGTGGCTGAAATGATTGGTTCGTTTGGGCCCCCACAAAACAAGCTGGCAATTAATCTGTCCCTGCACAAACTGGCTCTACGGAGGCAAGATGTCGTCCTCATCCTCCTCATCCATCGATTCCTCACCCTCTTCAGTGTTGTGTACATCCTCATCCTCACAGAGTATTAATTCGTCCCCGCTGGAATCCACAACCACAGGTCCCTCTGTACGTTCTGGAGGCTGGTCTCCCTGGAAGAGTTGATAATTCATTTTATGAACATCATCTTCTCCACATTTTGTGGAAGCAACCTCCTACGCCTTTCGCTGACAAGGTTCCCGGCTGCACTAAACACTCTTTCGGAGTACACACTGGAGGGGGGGCAACTCAGGTAAAATAGAGCCAGTTTGTACAGGGACCTCCAAATTGCTTCTTTTTCCTGCCAGTACAGGTACGGACTGTCTGACATGCCTACTTGGATGCTGTCACCGATGTAATCCTTTAACAGACAGACGCACGCTTGTCGCTGCTGCTTTGAGGATGCAAGTGCGGCTACAGCCCACACAATTCACAAAGACAGAAAAAAGAAGAATATTTTTATTGTTTGTGTAGCACACTTTGAGGGTGTCAGCACCCTTTAACAGACAGACGCACGCTTGTCGCTGCTGCTTTGAGGATGCAAGTGCGGCTACATCGCACACAAGTCACAAACACATAAAAAAAATCGTTTTTTATTTTTTGGAGCACTTTGAGAGTTACACCACCCTTTAACAGACAGACGCACGCTTGTCGCTGCTGCTTTGAGGATGCAAGTGCGGCTACAGCCCACACAATTCACAAAGACAGAAAAAAAAAGAACAAAGGGCCTGATTCAGACCCACTCGCAATTGGGCGTACGTACGTTCGGCGTACGTAAAAAAATATTTAAATTCAAGCACTCGCTCGTATTTTCGTACGCAGCAAAAAATCCACCCCAAACTCAGCCGACCCCTCCTATAACTAACGAGCGTGCCAAATAGCGAGCGTACATCCCCGAAATGGCTTGAAGGGAACGCATGCACAAGTACAAACCGGAAGTGGGACTGTCAGATTCCGATGACCTGCTCGTTTTTTCTGCCTACCTCCCTCAATCGTATCATGCCAATCAATGTATCAATTAGCTTAATTGTTTTTTTTTTTCAACACAATGCAATAAACTTTAATCTTGTCCGTGTTTGTATTTGCTCGCAGAATACGTACGGCTGAAACCCTCGCTTTTATTGTTCAAAAGACATGTTAGCCCCAATTAAACAATTGTTCTATTTGTTTGTCTCCCCACAAATTTTCTGTGGTTCATTTCTTTATTTAAATTTGCTTACGCATGTCACTGCATCAAGCCTATCATAACTCTCAAGAGATTTGTGGCCCTGTCGAACACATGACTCATACACTAACCAATAGAATTTGTCCTGTTAATTTCCCAAATACATTAGCCAATCAAATTTTTTTGGGGTGCTTTATTAAAAATATTTTGCCAAAAAAACACCATTGCCATCATGAGATCCGCCGCATTCACCAGGCGCGAACTGCTGGTGCTGACGGAGGTGATGGACAGGCGGATCACCAGTCAGCCTCCACCCATCTCAAATAGGCAAAAGCGTTCCGCATATGCGGAGGTACGTCGCCGCCTGCGCTCCTTCGGCTCACGCCGACATATTGGCCAGCTGGAGCGCAGGTGGTCGGACCTGCACCGATGCTTTCGCATGCAGATTGCGGAAAGTAAGTGTTCTGGACTGTGGTTTTCAAGTTTATCTTGTGGGCCCTAACTGCGTGTGCATGTTTTCATGTCTGTCCTATTGAGTCATTGTAGTCATATCTGCATGTGCATGTTTTCATGTCTGTCCTATTGAGTCATTGTAGTCATATCTGCATGTGCATGTTTTCATGTCTGTCCTATTGAGTCACTGTAGTCATATCTGCATGTGCATGTTTTCATGTCTGTCCTATTGAGTCATTGTAGTCATATCTGCATGTGCATGTTTTCATGTCTGTCCTATTTAGTCATTTTTTTTATTTTTTATTTTATTTTTTTATTTATTTTGGATTCCTGTTGAAACTAACCACAATATTTTTTTCATTTTTTAGGGGCACAGCAAACACTACGGCGGCATCGCCAGACAAGACGCCGGTCCCGGCCCCTCTCTCCAACCCCCAATTCGTCAATTACCCCCTCCTCCCCAGACCCTGTGGCCGACATTTCAGGTCTACTTCCCCTCCAGCCCAATTCCCCCTCTCCTCCATCCATCCCTCCTCCAAATACCCCCTCCCAGGATTCCTCAAACACCCTGCCCCTAGGTTTGGGGAATGTAGCCACCTCCGAGGTGGTCCAGGGAGTGGCTTCTGACTCTGGCGTTTTGGAGAACGGTATGTTTTTAAATTTTATTTTGGCCACCACAAACTGTTTGTATGTAATCATGTGTCGTCCCCATTTTTGTTGGCTTTCTGTCGCCTTAGGGTATTTTTGGGGGTTGTCTTTACCTGTTCCTGCTGATGTCACCATACACATATCACACCTGTGTGCCTTTTTTTAGGGCCCTTGTATTTTTGGCCTACGACATTTTGGGGTGCTGGGTTTTATCCGTGTAATGTTTTTTTTGCCCACAAGCTTTTAAGTTTTGGTTTGCTTGTTTTGTGTTTTTTTAGAATGTTGCTTCATTATCGATTTATTAATCCCCAAACTTTTGTCACCCACAGAGGAACAGAGGCGTCGGGCAGAAATCTGTGAGTGTGTGGCCCGTATGCGGGAGCAGGTCACCGGGCTTCTGCAGGGCCTTGACCATCTGTTGGTCCTCCTTAGGAATTAGTATTTTTTTTTTTTTTTTTCTAATTGTTTCCTAATAAATCAGTTTTAAATCAAGCTCTGTCTCATGCGTTTGGAGTAAATCCAAGATTCTTTACACTGACATAAGTAGACTCTTCAAGCAAGGATTGCCACAGAATCTCACTACAGATTGTGTGTTGTATTTTGAATGCAAACAGGCACAAGAAACACCTCCCAGTACCAATGTCATTTTCCTTTTTTGTGGTGGTCAACATGATAGTTTACACCATTTTTCAGGTTCCTATTTGGTGGCCAAACTGCTTAGGACAATCTTACGAAGGCAACTGATTGTACAGGATTCCTTGGTGTGTTGGTTAGTACCCCGAAAACATATTACATTTTAGCTCCACTTGCTTCATTACTGGGTTACCCCTTAGGTAAAATTAGCGTTTGGGAGTTTGTTTACACTTGCTTCTAACGTGCCCAAAAAGGAAACAAATTACACTCTCCAAATATTTATTCACAACAGAAATCAAAATACAAAGTGGTCACTCACAAACAAAACAAGTAATGATAATCAGAAATACACCACATACCAAAAACACGAAAAACAAACACACAACAAATCAAGAACTGGTTGACGAAGGTCCATGCCCACATGATTTCAAAAATATGGCGTTGCAATATTGGTGTCAGAATATATTCCAGAAGTTTCCACATAAAGGTTTTTGAAGGGTAGCAGGAAGTAGTCATCGTGGGAGTGCCAAAGATTATGCAAACAAACAGAAGATGGTGCAAGAATTAATATCAAAAAAGATGAACGCTAAAAAACCGTAACACATTGGGTATACACACTGTTGTTTGGTCAATAATTACCTAAAATATCGGGCCACCACATCATCGCGTATGGCCCCCCCACATACTGACCTCCGACCAACCTCGGGGGGGCCATCCTCAGGTAAGGCATCCTCTGGCTGCATTGGAACACCACTCCTTATGGCGATGTTGTGAAAGATCCCACACAGGACCACAATTTTCGAAACCATATCCGGCAAATACATGAGCTCGCCAGCAGAGCAGTGGAGGCATCTGAATCGGCCTTTTAAAAGGCCGATACAGTGCTCCACCACTTGCCTGGTGGCTGTAAGTGTGGTATTAAACTCACTTTGTGGACCTGGTGTGGGAGCCAAATAAGGAGTGTGCAGCCAGGGCATGCAAGGGTATCCACTGTCTCCTGTGAAAAAGAATAGACAACATCAGGATCACTGTGTATCAAGCTTAACATTGTTATGTACTAAAGGTCGACACTTACCCAGAAGCCACGCATCACCAGCTTGGAGGTTGTTTAATTTGTGCCATATCCCTGATTGCCGGATGACGAAGGAGTCATGTGCACTTCCTGGTAGTTTTGCATTCAGGGACAGGATCTGGAGGGAGGCATCACATACCACCATTACATTCAGGGAGTGATAGTGTTTTCGGTTGCGAAATATTGCCTCCAGCCGTGCTGGAGGCTGAAGTGGTATGTGAGTACCATCCACAACCCCTATGATGTGTGGGAAGCCAGCTATTTGGTAAAAATTGGCCTTGGCCACACTAAGGGCACCCATATCCAAAGGCATTTTAATAAAATGATGGAGGTGCTTGAAAAGTGCCTCCATCACTGCTCTCAGGATCCTGGAAAAGGAGGATTGTGAGATGCCCGCCACTATTCCCACCGTTGTTTGAAACGATCCTGAGGCACAGAAATGTAACACCGCCATAAATTGCGTAAGTGGTGGTATTGCTGTTGGACTGTCAATTTGCCGCTCAAGATCACTCTCTATTAATGAGAGAGTGTCTATGATGATTTTGGGAGGAAGACGGTAGCGTCTTAAAACCTCATCATCGGGCATTCCAAAAAGGGTGACACGTGTTCAAAATATCTACGATGCCTACGCCTGGGACGAGATTGAGGTTGGTCGGCTTCCGGGAGCATGGCCAGAACAATCCGCCCAAGATCAACCTGAAATGGCAAGATTGGAATGTAAGGCTTTGGACCCACCCCAAAAGAAAATTAAGAACAACTTAGCTTGATGATACCATCCATTGCTGCTTACATGCCGGGGTATTGTCATGATACGCCCAACCTGAAATTAATCCCAAAAATAATTTGAAAAATTTTAGTCTGTGCATTTATGTTTAAAAATTTTGTGCTAGACAAAACTTAAAATATGCGAAACACACATTTGGCCAAAGAGCAAAACGACATTGCACACAGTACATCAAAATGGGTTGAAATGTAAGCCAAAAAAGCGAAAGGGCAACCACAAAAAATTTTACAGGATTAATAAGCATTTAAAAATGCGCTAATTAGTTCGCAAATACAAGTCACTATACAAACAGAGAAAAATGTGCTAATTAGTTCGCAAATACAAGTCACTATACAAACAGAGAAAAATGCGCTAATTAGTTCGCAAATACAAGTCACTATACAAACAGAGAAAAATGCGCTAATTAGTTCGCAAATACAAGTTAATAAACAAACTGAGAAAAATGCGCTAATTAGTTCGCAAATACAAGTCACTATACAAACAGAGAAAAATGCGCTAATTAGTTCGCAAATTCAAGTTAATAAACAAACTGAGAAAAATGCGCTAATTAGTTCGCAAATACAAGTCACTATACAAACAGAGAAAAATGCGCTAATTAGTTCGCAAATACAAGTTAATAAACAAACTGAGAAAAATGCGCTAATTAGTTCGCAAATACAAGATAAAAAATGGACTTACCAAGAGCAAATATATAAGATTCCAAATTAAAAGGTCTTTGGGTCCGAAATTAAAAAAATGCTAAAAGATATGAAATTATGGATCACAAAATTAAAAACAAAAAGAAACACAATGAGACACCAATTGAACCAAAGTTAGACTTCACAAAACTTACCAAATCAAGAAACGAGGCCAAAAAAAAATATACAAAAAAAGCGAACGGAAAATAAAAACGCAAATCTAGCAAACAAAATAAACTCCAAACGCCAACTCCTTTATCCGCAAACAAGAAACTCCAACCAAGGTAACCTCCAACAATCCAAAAACGCCACCTCGACTCGAGACACACCAAGCCATAAATAGTGTTTCGTTTCCCGCACAAATTAAGTAGGGATCATAGGAATGCACAATCAATGATGCGGCCGCAAAATAAGGACGCATGTATAAATACTAGGGGTGTGCACCGGCCACTTTTCGTGTTTTGTGTTTTGGTTTTGGATCTGGATCTTTCTTCGTGTTTTGGATCTGGATTGGTTTTGCCAAAACCACCCTTCCGTGTTTTGGGTTCTGGGTTTTGTGTTTTGGATCTGTATTTTTTTGAAAAAAAGCATAAAAACAGCTAAAATCACAGAATTTGTAGGTTTTTCTGCTCCTATGCTATTATTAACCTCAATAACCTTAATTTCCACTCATTTCCAGTCTATTCTGAACACCTCACACCTCACAATAGTGTTTTTATGTCCAAAAGGTTGCACCGAGGTAGCTGGATGACTATGCTAAGCGACACGAGTGGGCGGCACAAACACGTGACCCATCTAGGAGTGACACTGCAGTGGCAGACAGGATGGCAGTTAGAAAAACTAGGCCCCAAACTGTACATAATGCAAAGAAAAAAAGAGGTGCAAGATGGAATTGTCCTTGGGCCCTCCCACCCACCCTTATGTTGTATAAACAGGACATGCACACTTTAACAAATCAATCATTTCAGCGCCAGGGTCTGCCACACAACTGTGGCTGAAATGATTGGTTCGTTTGGGCCCCCACAAAACAAGCTGGCAATTAATGTGTCCCTGCACAAACTGGCTCTACGGAGGCAAGATGTCATCCTCATCCTCCTCATCCACCGATTCCTCACCCTCTTCAGTGTGTACATCCTCATCCTCACAAAGTATTAACTCGTCCCCACTTGAATCCACCACCACAGGTCCCTCTGTACGTTCTGGAGGCTGGTCTCCCTGGAAGAGCTGATAATTCATTTTGATGAACATCATCTTCTCCACATTCTGTGGAAGCAACCTCCTACGCCTTTCGCTGACAAGGTTCCCGGCTGCACTAAACACTCTTTCGGAGTACACACTGGAGGGGGGGCAACTCAGGTAAAATAGAGCCAGTTTGTACAGGGGCCTCCAAATTGCCTCTTTTTCCTGCCAGTACAGGTATGGACTGTCTGACATGCCTACTTGGATGCTGTCACCGATGTAATCCTCCACCATTCTGTCAATGGTGACAGTATCATATGCAGTGACAGTAGACATGTCAGAAATTGTTGCCAGGTCCTTCAGTCCGGACCAGATGTCCAAACTTGGTCCTGCCTGCCCTGCATCACCGCCAGCGGGTTGCTTAGGATACCTAAGTTTTTTCCTGGCAGCCCCAGTTGCGGGAGAAAATGAAGAAGGAGCCGTTGACGTGTCACGTTCCGCTTCAGCTGACAGTGTGTTCACCAGCAGGTCTTTGCACCTCTGCAGGCTTGTGTCGGCCGGAAAGAGAGACACCACATAGGCTTTAAACCTAGGATCGAGCACGGTGGCCAAAATGTAGTGGTCTGATTTCAACAGATTGACCACCCTGGAATCCTGGCAAAGCGAATGAAGGGCTTCATCCACAAGTCCCACATGCCGAGCGGAATCGCTCCGTCTTAGCTCCTCCTTCACTTTCTCCAGCTGCTTCTGCAAAAGCCTGATGAGGGGAATGACCTGACTCAAGCTGGCAGTGTCTGAACTGACTTCACGTGTGGCAAGTTCGAAGGGCTGAAGAACCTTGCACAACACGGAAATCATTCTCCACTGCGCTTGAGTCAGGTGCATACCCCCTCCTTTGCCTATGTCATAGGTGGATGTATAGGCTTGTATGGCCTTTTGCTGCTCCTCCATCCTCTGAAGCATATAGAGGGTTGAGTTCCACCGCGTCACAACCTCTTGCTTCAGGTGATGGCGGGGCAGGTTCAAGAGTGTTTGCTGGCGCTCCAGTCTTCGGCACGCAGTCGCTGAATGGCGAAAGTGGCCAGAAATTTTTCGGGCCACCCAAAGCGTCTCCTGCACGCCCCTGTCGCTTTTCAGAAAATTCTGCACCACCAAGTTTATTGTGTGAGCAAAACATGGGACGTGCTGGAATTTGCCCAGATGTAATGCCCGCACAATATTGGTGGCGTTGTCAGATATCACAAATCCCCAGGAGAGTCTAAGTGGGGTAAGCCACTGGGCGATGATTTCCCTCAGTTTCTCTAAGAGGTTGTCGGCGGTGTGCCTCTTACTGAAACCGGTGATACACAGCGTAGCCTGCCTTGTAACGAGCTGGTGTTTCTGAGATGCTGCTACTGGTGACGCTGCTGCTGTTGCTGCGTAAGGTGATACATCTACCCAGTGGGCTGTCACAGTCATATAGTCCTTAGTCTGCCCTGTTCCACTTGTCCACATGTCCGTGGTTAAGTGGACATTGTGTACAACGGCATTTTTCAGGACACTGAGGACACTTTTTCTGACGTTTCTGTACAGTCTCGGTATCGCCTGCCTAGTGAAGTGGAATCTAGACGGGATTTGGAACCGGGGACACACTACCTCCATCAATTGTCTAAATCCCACTGCACTAATGGCGGATACCGGACGCACGTCTAACACCAACATAGCAGTCAAGGCCTCAGTTATACGTTTTGCTTCAGGATGACTGCTGTCGTACTTCATCCTCCTCGCTAAGGACTGTTGGAGGGTCAATTGTTTAGTAAAAGTAGTGGTGTTCCTACTTCCTCTCTGGGATGATGAACGACTCCCAGCAGCAGCAGCAACAGCAGCAGCGGCAGCAGTAGGCGTAGCAATGCAGGATCCTCCGGAGGAATCCCGGATAGGAGAGTCAGTCATGCCAGTGATATGGCCTGCAGGACTACTTCCGATCCTGACTAAGGAGGAAATTGACGAGGAGGGAGTTGACGGTGTGGTTTGCAGGCGCTTGGATACAACAGGACAACGGGATTTAGGTGTCCCTGGACTGCTTACGGTCTGAGCCAAAGTTTCTGAACTTGACAGTAACTTTTTATGAACGCGCTGCAGGTGCCGTATAAGGGAGGATGTTCCTAGGTGGTTGACGTCCCTACCCCTACTTATTTCACCTTTACATATGGTACATATGGCAAGACAGTTGTTGTCCGGATTTGGATAGAAATATTGCCAGACCAAAGAGGTGGAATGTTTGGTCTTCTGCCCAGGCATGACCGTGATGGGCTTTTTCATCCCACGGACAACAACTGTCTCCCCCGGAGCCTGATTTAAACAAACCACATCACCATCAGAATCCTCCTCGCCAACTTCCTCCTCAGCGCCAGCTACACCAGTATCCTCATCCTGTTGTACTTCAACAGTGACATCTTCAATTTGCATATCAGCAAGTGGACTGTGGGTGCTCCTTTCAGCACTTGCAGGGG
Source organism: Taudactylus pleione (assembly GCA_031769625.1). Classification (NCBI taxonomy): domain Eukaryota; kingdom Metazoa; phylum Chordata; class Amphibia; order Anura; family Myobatrachidae; genus Taudactylus; species Taudactylus pleione. The sequence continues at coordinate 1,464,391 of JAUIMM010000299.1, forward strand.
GCGTGCAAATGGTGGAAAGAGCCACCTCTTCCCGTCCAGTGCTGGGAAGGTCAGGCATCGCAACCACCACCACACTTGGACTCTCCTTGGGGATTTGTGATATCTTCTTAGAAAGCACAGTTCTTCGCTGTGCTTTTGCCAGCTTAACTCTTTTGATTTTTTTAGTGGGAGGAGTGCTTCCATCGTCATGTGAAGCTGAACCACTAGTCATGAACATACTAGGGATCGACCTTAGCCGTTCCTTGCCACTCCGTGTCGTAAATGGCATATTGGCAAGTTTACGTTTCTCTTCAGCTGATTTAAATGTCTTTTTCAAGGTCATTTTCCTGAACTTTGCCATTTGGGATTGTATGTGCCCTCTACTATGACATTGGGCATCGGCCTTGGCAGACGACGTTGATGGCATGTTATCGTCTATGTCATGACTAGTGGCAGCAGCTTCAGCACTAGGAGGAAGTGGTTCTTGATCTTTCTCTATTTTATTTTTATCGGAGAAAGTTTGGTCCTCCATTTATGTTATATCGATTTGATATATACGTGCGGCTAAACACAGAAAATAATTTTTTTTTTGGTTTGGACTGGAGTGTACTTTGTGGGTTACAGCACCCTTTAACGGTCAAGCCAGCCGGCCCTTTACTTATGACACAGGCGCACTCTTGGCACTACTTTGTTGATGCACGTGCGGCTACTGCGCACACAATTCACAAACACAGAAAATAATTTTTTTTTGGTTTGGACTGGAGTGTACTTTGGGGGTTACAGCACCCTTTAACGGTCAAGCCAGCCGGCCCTTTACTTATGACACAGGCGCACGCTTGGCACTACTTTGTTGATGCACGTGCGGCTACTGCGCACACAATTCACAAACACAGAAAATAATTTTTTTTTGGTTTGGACTGGAGTGTACTTTCGGGGGTTACAGCACCCTTTAACGGTCAAGCCAGCCGGCCCTTTACTTATGACACAGGCGCACGCTTGGCACTACTTTGTTGATGCACGTGCGGCTACTGCGCACACAATTCACAAACACAGAAAATAATTTTTTTTTGGTTTGGACTGGAGTGTACTTTCGGGGGTTACAGCACCCTTTAACGGTCAAGCCAGCCGGCCCTTTACTTATGACACAGGCGCACGCTTGGCACTACTTTGTTGATGCACGTGCGGCTACTGCGCACACAATTCACAAACACAGAAAATAATTTTTTTTTAGGTTTGGACTGGAGTGTACTTTCGGGGGTTACAGCACCCTTAACGGTCAAGCCAGCCGGCCCTTTACTTATGACACAGGCGCACGCTTGGCACTACTTTGTTGATGCACGTGCGGCTACTGCGCACACAATTCACAAACACAGAAAATAATTTTTTTTTTGGTTTGGACTGGAGTGTACTTTCGGGGGTTACAGCACCCTTTAACGGTCAAGCCAGCCGGCCCTTTACTTATGACACAGGCGCACGCTTGGCACTACTTTGTTGATGCACGTGCGGCTACTGCGCACACAATTCACAAACACAGAAAATAATTTTTTTTTGGTTTGGACTGGAGTGTACTTTCGGGGGTTACAGCACCCTTTAACGGTCAAGCCAGCCGGCCCTTTACTTATGACACAGGCGCACGCTTGGCACTACTTTGTTGATGCACGTGCGGCTACTGCGCACACAATTCACAAACACAGAAAATAATTTTTTTTTGGTTTGGACTGGAGTGTACTTTCGGGGGTTACAGCACCCTTTAACGGTCAAGCCAGCCGGCCCTTTACTTATGACACAGGCGCACGCTTGGCACTACTTTGTTGATGCACGTGCGGCTACTGCGCACACAATTCACAAACACAGAAAATATATTATTTTTTTAGCACTTGGGGGGAGCACCCCTGATGGACAGAGCACCCCCTGGACAACACTACAGCACCCCTTTAGGACTGGGACACTGCACAGGACTTTGGAGTGGACACAGCCCCTATGGAGAACTGACTGCACAACACAGTCCAGCCAGCCCCTATGGACTTTGAAGTAGTGGACACAGCCCCTATTAACAACAGCAGCACAGCACAACACAGCCAGCCCCTATGGACTTTGAAGTAGTGGACAACAGCAGCACTACACTACACTACACTACACAGCACTAACTCCCACCCTCCCTCTTCACTGTCCACAGCCGAGTGAGAAAATGGCGCCGACGCGGGTACCTTATATAGGATCCAAAACCCGCGAGACTCGGAAGGCGGGATGATGACGTTTTGCCTCGATGTCAGATCCGAGTCAGGCGGGAAAAGTCGAGCCTGACTCGGATCGGACTCGGATCGGGGGGGCTCGGGGGGGTTCGGATTTCAGAAATCCGAACCCGCTCACCCCTAATAAATACGTCACGAAAACACATTTAAATTCTGGTGTATTTCTTGTTTGGACCTCAGACATGGCTACAGACCAGGGAAACAATGCCCAAGAGTCAGGCGGTAAGTCTTTCATGCATTTTGTATCAATGATTAATTTGAAACATAAGATTGGGCAAGTTGTGAATTAGAGAAATCTGAATATTTACACAAATAGGTGAGGAGGATGACATGGAAGAGGCTGCTGGGCCCAGTATTCCGGCCAAAGCTGCCAAAAAAAAAAGGCAGCCACATTTCACAAGAAAGGAGATGGAGGTTTTTATTCAGAAGTGTGTGGACATCCTGCCACAGGCAGACAGGAATATGAGTCTAAGCCAGAAGTGGAGAATGTGGGAAGAGGTAGCCGTTGCTGTCAATAGGGTGGGTGATTATGTCCGTCTAGCCCGGGATGTCAAACGGCGGTAAGTAAACACTTGCCCCCCCTAAAAACAAACACCATTTTAAACAAAAGGATAATGGCTTCCATTTTTTCCCACAGATGGGCCGACTTCAAATATCGCCTAAAGCAAAAACTCGCGGACAGGGCTAGGCATGCAAGGGGGACAGGTGGGGGTCCCACCCCTGTGTCATTGGAGTTGACGGATTTAGAAGAGCTGGCACAGGGGTGTGTGCAGCCTGTGGAGGTGTTTGGCGTGTCCAACATGGATACGGACATGCCAGACTTTGCGGCTCCTCATGTTGTCCCAGGTAAATCTTGTGATGTCACCAACTCTGAAATGTTAGTGGGCCAATATGTAGATTCTAATGTGAGTCTTTTCTCATTTTTCCTAACAGAGACACAGGCGGATGAGTCTGCTCCAGAGGGGAGCCTTGGCCGCAGAATTTCTGCTGGCTCTGCAGGGGAGGAACCAGTACATCCGGCTGAGGACCCTGCAGAAGCCAGTCCAGGGCAATCCCCCTCGCAGGCAGTGGCCCTCCTCACAGAACTCAATTTCAAATCGGATTTCCATACGGAGATTCTGCAGAGGATGGACGCCAGTCTGCTACGGGTGGCTGAGGCCCTGGAGCAAAATGCTGTGGCCAACGTGACCATTGGTCAGGCCCTGGCAGAAAATACCAGGGCCAACATCCGCATCGCCAATGCCCTGGAGCAGCTCGTTCGCCAGCACATGGTGGAGCCGACCTCCCTTCCTGCCGGAACATCAGGATCCTCCACCTCTGGCACAACATCAGCCAATCCTCCAAATGTGCCTAGCCCTGTGCCTAGTCCAGAGGCCACAACATCTGCCTCTGGACAGGCAAGCCCGATGACATCCCGGACCCGGTCTGGCGCCCTCCCTCCCCCAGCCAAACGGGTGAAAAAACGGTGACAGCAATGGCGACTTTTCCCTCACTCCTTCTGTGCTTGGCTCATATTCCTTTCTGGTCAAAACTTCCCTCTCCTTTCTTGTGAATTGTTTTTAATTTTGTGTTCTACATTTCATAAATCTTTTATTTTGGCCCAATTATTGTAACTTTGGAAATGAACCCTGCAAAAAAACTTTGGGCAAAAATTTTAGAATTGTGATTTTTTCTTTAAGCAATAAAAAAAAAAAAAAAAAATGACATTGTATTCTCACATTATTGTCACAATGGATTACATTTAATCCTGGACCAAAAGGCACAAACTGGCAAGAACCACATTTTACATGGCCCCCAAAAAAAGGGCTCTTTAAGAAACGTTTCAAATTTAACATAACGAGGCAAATTCAACAGGCCAAAAGAAAAGGGTAAAAACCAAAAAAACATGGTGACATTATTGTTACAATAGGCCCTAACCAACAAATTGAGCCACAAAGAAAAAACCACAAATGTAGGTAAATTGATTGTGTAATCATCACATTAGCAGCTATGATTTCCACCTGCGTACGCTTTTGTGCTAACACAAAAAACTACTTTCAATACACATACCAAGCCGGTTTTCAATCCACCACTAATTGCTGTTCAGACCACCCGCGATTAATCGCAGCAACATCGAGGAGTGCCGGGATGGAGGTGAAGGCCATCGCCAATGTGGTCGAGTAATCCAGACCCTAAGCTGTGCGAGCATTTTGAAGGGAAAGAGGATCATCCAGTGACGTATGAGTCGGTCCGTACACATTTTACGCTCGCATCTGCTAATGTATGTACGCCCCAAAAACGCCTCGCCACGCCTGCGTTTTTCCATCTCCACCCCCGTCAACACCCAAAAACGCCCAGTTCTGTCAATCACATTTGACAGGTCACTTCCTGTACGCTATTTGATGAACGAAACCAAAAAAGCTCGCAATCTGCCGTACGCACATGCGCAGTGTTACACCGACGCATGCGCGGTTAGTCAACATCGGAACGCAACGAGCGTACTGCTGTTTGCGAGTGGCTCTGAATGAGGGCCAATATTTTTATTGTTTGTGTAGCACACTTTGAGGGTGTCACCACCCTTTAACAGACAGACGCACGCTTGTCGCTACTGCTTTGAGGATGCAAGTGCGGCTACAGCCCACACAATTCACAAAGACAGAAAAAAAAGAACAATATTTTTATTGTTTGTGTAGCACACTTTGAGGGTGTCACCACCCTTTAACAGACAGACACACGCTTGTCGCTGCTGCTTTGAGGATGCAAGTGCGGCTACAGCCCACACAATTCACAAAGACAGAAAAAAAAAGAAGAATATTTTTATTGTTTGTGTAGCACACTTTGAGGGTGTCACCACCCTTTAACAGACAGACACACGCTTGTCGCTGCTGCTTTGAGGATGCAAGTGCGGCTACAGCCCATACAATTCACAAAGACAGAAAAAAAAAGAACAATATTTTTATTGTTTGTGTAGCACACTTTGAGGGTGTCACCACCCTTTAACAGACAGATGCACGCTTGTCGCTGCTGCTTTAAGGATGCAGGTGCGGCTACAGCCCACACATTTCACAAAGACAGAAAAAAAAAGAACAATATTTTTATTGTTTGTGTAGCACACTTTGAGGGTGTCACCACCCTTTAACAGACAGACGCACGCTTGTCGCTGCTGCTTTAAGGATACAGGTGTGGCTACAGCCCACACATTTCACAAAGACAGAAAAAAAAAGAAGAATATTTTTATTGTTTGTGGAGCGCACTTTGAGGGTTACACCACCCTTTAACAGACAGACGCACGCTTGTCGCTGCTGCTTTGAGGATGCAGGTGGAATCTAGACGGGATTTGGAACCGGGGACACACTACCTCCATCAATTGTCTAAATCCCACTGCACTAATGGCGGATACCGGACGCACGTCTAACACCAACATAGCAGTCAAGGCCTCAGTTATACGTTTTGCTTCAGGATGACTGCTGTCGTACTTCATCCTCATCGCTAGGGACTGTTGGAGGGTCAATTGTTTAGTAAAAGTAGTGATGTTCCTACTTCCTCTTTGGGATGATGAACAACTCCCAGCAGCAGCAACAGCACTAGGAGGAAGTGGTTCTTGATCTTTCCCTATTTTATTTTTATCGGAGAAAGTTTGGTCCTCCATTTATGTTATATTGATATATACGTGCCGCTAAAGCGCACACAAACACAGAAAATATTTTTTTATTTTTGCTGGAGAGTAGTGCACTTTGTGGGTTACACCACCCTTTAAGAAATGAGCCAGCCGGCTCTTTACTTATGGGACACAGGCGCACGCTTGGCGCTGCTCCTTTGTTGATGCACGTGCAGCCACAGTGCACACAATTCACAAACACAGAAAATAATTTTTTTTTTGGTTTGGACTGGAGTGTACTTTGGGGGTTACAGCACCCTTTAACGGTCAAGCCAGCCGGCCCTTTACTTATGACACAGGCGCACGCTTGGCACTACTTTGTTGATGCACGTGCGGCTACTGCGCACACAATTCACAAACACAGAAAATATATATTTTTTTGGTTTGGAGTGTACTTTGGGGGTTACAGCACCCTTTAACGGTCAAGCCAGCCGGCCCTTTACTTATGACACAGGCGCACGCTTGGCACTACTTTGTTGATGCACGTGCGGCTACTGCGCACACAATTCACAAACACAGAAAATAATTTTTATTTTGGTTTGGACTGGAGTGTACTTTGGGGGTTACAGCACCCTTTAACGGTCAAGCCAGCCGGACCTTTACTTATGACACAGGCGCACTCTTGGCACTACTTTGTTGATGCACGTGCGGCTACTGCGCACACAATTCACAAACACAGAAAATAATTTTTTTTTGGCTTGGACTGGAGTGTACTTTGGGGGTTACAGCACCCTTTAACGGTCAAGCCAGCCGGCCCTTTACTTATGACACAGGCGCACGCTTGGCACTACTTTGTTGATGCACGTGCGGCTACTGTGCACACAATTCACAAACACAGAAAATATATATTTTTTTGGTTTGGAGTGTACTTTGGGGGTTACAGCACCCTTTAACGGTCAAGCCAGCCGGCCCTTTACTTATGACACAGGCGCACGCTTGGCACTACTTTGTTGATGCACGTGCGGCTACTGCGCACACAATTCACAAACACAGAAAATATTTTTTTTTTGGTTTGGAGTGTACTTTGGGGGTTACGGCTCTCTTTGACGGTCAAGCCAGCCGGCCCTTTACTTATGACAAAGGCGTACGCTTGGCACTACTTTGTTGATGCACGTGCGGCTACTGCGCACACAATTCACAAACACAGAAAATAATTTTTTTTTGGTTTGGACTGGAGTGTACTTTGGGGATTACAGCACCCTTTAATGGTCAAGCCAGCCGGCCCTTTACTTATGACACAGGCGCACGCTTGGCACTACTTTGTTGATGCACGTGCGGCTACTGCGCACACAATTCACAAACACAGAAAATATTTTTTTTTTGGTTTGGAGTGTACTTTGGGGGTTACAGCACCCATTGATGGTCAAGCCAGCTGGCCCTTTACTTATGACACAGGCGCACGCTTGGCACTACTTTGTTGATGCATGTGCGGCTACTGCGCACACAATTCACAAACACAGAAAATATTTTTTTTTTGGTTTGGAGTGTACTTTGGGGGTTACAGCACCCATTGATGGTCAAGCCAGCCGGCCCTTTACTTATGACACAGGCGTACGCTTGGCACTACTTTGTTGATGCACGTGCGGCTACTGCGCACACAATTCACAAACACAGAAATTATATATTTTTTTGGTTTGGAGTGTACTTTGGGGTTACAGCACCCTTTAACGGTCAAGCCAGCCGGCCCTTTACTTATGACACAGGCGCACGCTTGGCACTACTTTGTTGATGCACGTGCGGCTACTGCGCACACAATTCACAAACACAGAAAATATATTTTTTTTGGTTTGGAGTGTACTTTGGGGGTTACAGCACCCATTGATGGTCAAGCCAGCCGGCCCTTTACTTATGACACAGGCGTACGCTTGGCACTACTTTGTTGATGCACGTGCGGCTACTGCGCACACAATTCACAAACACAGAAAATAATTTTTTTTTTGGTTTGGACTGGAGTGTACTTTGGGGGTTACAGCACCCTTTAACGGTCAAGCCAGCCGGCCCTTTACTTATGACACAGGCGCACGCTTGGCACTACTTTGTTGATGCACGTGCGGCTTCTGCGCACACAATTCACAAACACAGAAATTATATATTTTTTTGGTTTATAGTTTACTTTGGGGTTACAGCACCCTTTAACGGTCAAGCCAGCTGGCCCTTTACTTATGACACAGGCGCACGCTTGGCACTACTTTGTTGATGCACGTGCGGCTACTGCGTACACAATTCACAAACACAGAAAATATATTTTTTTTTTGTTTGGACTGGAGTGTACTTTGGGAGTTACAGCACCCTTTAACGGTCAAGCCAGCCGGCCCTTTACTTATGACACAGGCGCACGCTTGGCACTACTTTGTTGATGCACGTGCGGCTACTGCGCACACAATTCACAAACACACAAAAAATATTATTTTTTTAGCACTTGGGGGGAGCACCCCTGATGGACAGAGCACCCCCTGGACAACACTACAGCACCCCTTTAGGACTGGGACACTGCACAGGACTTTGGAGTGGACACAGCCCCTATGGAGAACTGACTGCACAACACAGTCCAGCCAGCCCCTATGGACTTTGAAGTAGTGGACACAGCCCCTATTAACAACAGCAGCACAGCACAACACAGCCAGCCCCTATGGACTTTGAAGTAGTGGACAACAGCAGCACAGCGCAGCACAGCACAGCACAGCACAACACTACTCTGCACTACACTACACTACACTACACAGCCCAGCCAGCCCTAACTCCCACCCTCCCTCTTCACTGTCCACAGCCGAGTGAGAAAATGGCGCCGACGCGGGTACCTTATATAGGATCCAAAACCCGCGAGACTCGGAAGGCGGGATGATGACGTTTTGCCTCGATTTCAGATCCGAGTCAGGCGGGAAAAGTCGAGCCTGACTCGGATCGGCCTCGGATCGGGGGGGTTCGGATTTCAGAAATCCGAACCCGCTCACCCCTAATATATATATATATATATATATATATATATATTTATATAACAGATTGTACAGGACACACTACACAGCACACAATTACATATTTAACAATGCAAAGGTCCTAATGTGCAATACATATAAACCTGTATAACAATATATAGGTCAACCTAGAGACAATGCACAACATAAACACCTACAGTATAGCAATGCACAGGTATCACCATAGAGTGTACAGCACACATACACATATATAACAAAGCATAGGTCCCACTACACAACACACAGTCACATATATAACAATGCAAAGGACCAAGGACCTCATTCAGAGTCGGTCGTTGCGGCCGCACGGTCGTAAGGGAAAAGGGGCCGGATATGCAAATGATGCACTCGCAAGTTGCATCCTTAAGATCGGATCGTTAGCTGGCCGACCAAGGGGAGGATGCGGCCGTAAGACAAAAATATGCCCCCTTCTCGTACGCATTACACGTCATCTCTGGCCATATAAGGATTAATCGAGACCATCGGTAACCATCGGAACTGGTCGTAGAGTTTAAGGTTGACCATACCCTCTCTTAAGCACTACGATCAGGTCAGTGTACAAACCACCCATGTCACGTGTGCCATGACACTACTTTGTTAATTATGCACTCCCATAAAATTCCGTTCGCATAATTAGGCACGCCTGCGTTCAGATCTTCACTCCCCCGTTTTCAAGCACCTTCCCCTGTTACCACCCACAAACGCCTCATTCTGTCACTCAAACTACCGACCTGGCTGTGTTCAAGCAGAGAGAAATTTCTGATCGTAGCAGCTAGTTTGCGCATGTGCATTGCGAACTTTACGCATGCGCAGTTTAGCGAACATCGGTGGCGTACGACCGTGCGGCCGCAACGACCGACTCTGAATGAGGTCCCAAGTGTGCAAAACATACAATACATATAAACACGTATAATGATATACAGGTCATACTAGAGACAATACACAACATAAACACCTATAGCAATGCATATGTATCACTATAGAGTGTACAGCACACATACACATATATAACAAAGCTTAGGTCACACTACACAGTGTATAACATACATTTACATGAGTAACAACAACATACAGGGCACAGCACAGTGTACATAACAACCACCTACAACAATACATAGGACTCACTATACAATGTACTATACATAATACCTCAATTCTACCCCTTACCACCCAAACCCCCACTCACCTCTTGCAAATGCAGGCAGCAGTAGGTAACAAATCCGGCAGCTGGGAGGAGGAGCCATGAGATAAGACAGGGGCAGGGGCACAGCCCCTGTAAGAGAACACAGTGGGTGTAATGCTCACAGTTGGAGTCAGGTCACTGAGGGCTACAGGACAACATTGCTGGCTACTAGGATTGATGCAGGCAGGACAGGCTGTCTGTAAGAGCCGCAGGGACCTCCACTGCTGCACCCTCAGTATGTGTCTAACGTGGCCACTGTGCATCCCCTATTGGTAGGGTATAATTCCCCTTCAGATTTTGTACCTGGAAGTGACATAAGTGAGGGCGAAAGTGTAGTTTTCTGCCCATACTGTCCACCAAAGAAAAAAGTTGTCCCCTTGCGGGCTCGCCATGCTTCGCTCGCCATAAGATTGTATTCCCCCACTATGCCTACGTGGATGGTAGGGAATGATGTTGGACAGTAACCGATGACATCAGGGTACATCTACGGAAGGGGATCTAACTGTAACTGACCCCTATTGCCCCCCACCTCCCCGAACGGAAGTGGATAGATCCCCTTCATTGCCGAACTGTCTCTGCCAGTTCTTAGAGGCCCCATCCTGTGCTGAAGCCCTTCTAAACTCTGGAAAGTGATAAATTGGAGAGTGATAAACTACCAGTCATTCAGTTCCTAACTGTCATGTTACAGACTTTGGGCAGATTGTACTAACCTTGCGGTGTATATCCCGCAAGTCACAGCAAAATGACTAATCACATATGTAGTATGTACTAACATATGCGATTAGTATCGCAAAGGACAGCTCTTGCGATAAGAGCTGCCCTTTGCGAAACAGCCGACGACGGGTGAGGGGGTCTCCGTGGGTCTCCGCCCCCTCCGAGCCCTAGGAGCTTCCTGCTGGTGACCTGTGCAGGAAGTCCCGGGCTCCTCCTCCTCCCTGCACCCGGAAGAAGATTAAGAGGAGAAGGAGGTTGAGGACCCAGGAGAAGCACAGGTCGGTGAGTGGGGGCCAGTGCTCGACTGCAGGGCGGCTAGGTGGCAGCGAAGCATCGGAAGCATGATGCGGTAGGAAACCCATAAGCTTCTATAGGGTAACACCAGGTTTTTCTGGCGTTACCCTCTGCACCGAAAATAGGGCGGCCGGGGCTTAGTACATATGAAGATGCAGTAAAAACCCAGAAAACTGTATTTTTACCGCATTTTTCCTTTAGTACATCCCACCCTATGTTTGAAAAATGACATTTAGGAGCTGACTGGTTGGTAGTTTAGCACGTTCCAATGTATCACTTTCCAGAGCTTAGTACATCTGCCTTAACAGTGATGCTGCACCGTCCCAACAGGCTAGGTTGTGCACAGGTCGCATCCACACTAGCAGCTGCGTGGGGCTATTGCTCACTGAATCCGATTTTTGGAAGCTTACTGGTAGCAATTTTAGTAACTAGAACACCTCATGGTTAATATTGTGTGTGGTGGTAAAATAAAGTTAATAACATCCACACTTTATATCCGAACCGACTGAATAGTTTATATAGGCAATCAGTATTGGTACACCATGCAAAAAGCAAACCCTGAGAAAAAATAACGTCATACACATAAGCAGGACCATTTCTAGGGGTGGGCGACCTGTGCAATTGCATGGGGCGCTTCGCCTCCGACCCCTACTTTTTCATGCGGCTCCTTGGAACTGTGAACGCTGGCCTCTGAAGCGATCAGAGACTAAAGAAGCCTCCAATAGCTTCAGAAGCCACCGTTCCCAGTGATGCACTGCGATGTGAGGGGCCTGGCAGACCTGTGTATACATCGGTAACATCGGCCCCTGACGCACAATTACCACAGCTCTGACTTGTATCAGAATTTACAAGTCTCGTTGCACGCAGTGAGTACTCAGGCTGCGTAGGCAATCGCAGAGGCTAATTTATGAACGCCCCTGCAATGGAGGTAAAACGGACAGGCACGCCTGCGTTTCTACAACCACTCCCCCGTCACCGCTCCTAAATGCTCACAGTCTGTTACTCACTTTGCAATGGCTTCCACAGTGCGTCCGTAATCGCAGTGCGATCGCCGTGCATATGCATGCACAGTAAGCAACAATCGGCCGATCTGCATACACGGTTGCAATTGTGATCCATGCTGACTTAGGGCCTGATTCAGAGCCACTCGTTAGCGGCAGTACGCTAGTAGCGTTCCGATGTTGTGCAACCACGCATGCGCCGGTGTTACACAGCGCATGTGCGTACAGCTGTTTGCGATCTTTTTTTAAGTCGTTCGTCAAATAGCGAACAGGAAGTGACCTGTCAAATGTGATTGACAGAACAGGCCGTTTTTGGGCGGTGACGGGGGTGGAGATCGGAAAACACAGGCGTGTCGAGGCATTTTGTGGGCGTCCTTAAGTTATCTCATGCGAACGTCAAATGTGATCGGAACGAGTCATACGTCACTGTCTGATCCACTTTCCGTTCAAACTGCTCGCACAGCTTGGGGTCTGGTATACTCTACCACAATGGCGATGGTCTCGTCCCCCTCCCCGAGCCGCCTCGATGTTTCATCAATGTTTTAAATTTAAACAGACAAGCAATCAACTTTGATTACCAAACTTGCTTGTAATGTGTTTAGCCACTATTTTTTGGGTGGAAGCCCAAAACCGTACGCAGGTGAAATACTCAGCTGCTAATTTCAGTATTACACAATCAATTAGCGTACCATTTTGTGGTCCCAAAAATTACATTATTTTGGTTTAGGGGTTTCTGTTATTGCAACAATATTGTCATCATGTTTGTTTTTTTGCAAAATTTTTAATTTTCTCAGAAATTTCAACAACATTTTTAAATGGAAAAGTGTGCCTTTAAACTCCCAAATGGTTTTGAACCCTTTTTTTTTCGTAATGTTTTAAAATTAAAATATTTGGGGTGCCGGGATTAAGGAAAATACATTTTTGGAATAATGTCACAATACAATGCAGAATAATTTGATTGTTTTATTTTTTAAAATATTTTTTTTTGTTTTTACAGGCCATTGGCCACTTTGCAGGTCTGGATAACGTCACAAAAAATGACATAATTAAATAAAAAAGAAGAATGGCATTTGGCCAAATTAAAAGAACACACATTAAAAACAATTCACAAGAAAGGAGAGGGAAGTTTTGGCCCTTAAGGAATATGGGTCAAGCACAGAAGGATTGTGGGAAAATTCGCCAGTGCTGTCATCGCTTTTTGCCCCGTTTGGCTGGGGTAGGGTGGGAGCCTGACCGGGTTCGGGATGTCCTTTGGCTGGCCTCTCCAGAGGCAGATGTTGTGGCCTCTGGACTAGGCAGAGGGCTAGGCACATTTGGAGGGATGGCTGTTGTTGTGCCAGAGGTGGAGGATCCTGATGTTCCGGCAGGAAGGGAGGCCGGCTCCACCATGTGCTGGCGAACGAGCTGCTCCAGGGCATTGGCAATTCGGATGTTGGCCCTGGTATTTTCCGCCAGGGCCTGACCAATGGTCACGTTGGCCGCAGCATTTTGCTCCATGGCCTCCGCCACCCGTAGCAGACTGGCATCCATCCTCAGCAGAATCTCCGTGTGGTGATCCGATTTAAAATTGAGATCCGTGAGGAGGGCCACTGCCTGCGAGGGGGATTGCCCTGGACTGACTTCTGCAGGGTCCCCAGCCGGATCTACTGCTTCCTCCCCTGTAGAGCCAGCACAAATTCTGCGGCCACAGCTCCCCTCTGGATCAGACTCATCCGCCTGTGTCTCTGTGAGAAAAAAGAGAAAAGAGGAACATTACAATCTACATATTGTCACAAACACATTTCAGAGTTGGTAACATAACAACATTTACCTGGGACAACATGAGGAACCGCAAAGTCTGGCATGTCTTTATCCATGTTGGACACACCAAACACCTCCTCATACTGCACACACCCCTGTGCCAGCTCTTCCAAGTCATTCAGCTCCAATGACACAGGGGTGGGACCCCCACCTGTCCCCCTTGCATGCTTGGCCCTCTCTGCCAGTTTTTGTTTTAGACGATATTTGTAATCGGTCCATCTGTGGAACAAAGCAAAAGCATTATTCCTGCAGTATTTGGCCCTGTAACCACTTTTCTTAAAAATGTAGTTCTTACGTACCGCCGTTTGACATCCCAGGCTAGACGTTCAAACTCACCAACCCTATTGACAGCACTGGCTATCTCCTCCCACATTTTCCACTTCTGGCTTGAACCCATATTCCGATCTGCCAGGGGCAGGGTGTAAAACCTCCATCTCCTTTCATGTGAATTGTGGCTGCCTTTTTTTTTTGCTTTCTTTGGTTGCCATACTCGGCCCAGCAGCCTCTTCCATGGCATCCTCCACACCTTTCAATTTAAAAATAAATATCATTTACATGTCCATCTGTCTATACATTTGGGGACTAACAAATCCTTAAACAGAAAGAGAGAAGTACTTACCGGGCGCCTCTTGGCCCTCGTTTTGCTGGTCTGTAGACATTTTTTTCAAAAGCACTTGAACTACACCAGACCGTTTTGGCTTTTCCGTGACGTATTTATACATGCGTCCTTTTTTTGTGTTCGCATCATTGATTGTGCGCTCCTATGATCCCTCCTTAATTTGAGCGGGAAAAAAAAACTATTTATGGATATGGGCGACTCGAGTTCGAGGTGGCGGGTGTTGATTGTTGGAGGTATCGTGTGTAGTCATGGATTGTTGGCGGGATTCGTGGTTGAGAGGCGTTTTTTCGAGGTGTAGTTGGTTTTTTGGTTGGATTTGGATATTTTGCGTTCGCTTTTTTGAAGTGCGGATATTTTCTTTCTTTGTTTTTTGGTGAGTAAGTATTTTTTTCATGTACTTTAAAAATGAAGGTTTCTACAATCCGAATTTCTGCATTTTAATATTTTTTTGGTTTTTTTGACAGTTATTTTGGCTTTTGCCCCAGAGAAGTTTTTGGACTGTGACTTATTGTTCGACTTTTGGTAAGTTTGTTTTTTACATTATTTTTCGAATTTGATGTGTGGGTCTTCACATATATTTGGCACATTCATGTTTTTTTTTTTATTTGGCATATCATGTATTAACACTAAATCTAGCGTCCGATATTTGTATTTTTTGATTCGTGATTTTTGATGGGACAAATGTGAACTATTTAGCGCACTGTTTCCTTATTCCCCTTCGCCAAATGCGATCTATTTAGCGCACTAATGTTTCCTTATTCTCCTTCGCCAATTGCAAACTATTTAGCGCACTAATGTTTCCTTATTCTCCTTCGCCAAATGCGAACTATTTAGCGCACTAATGTTTCCTTATTCTCCTTCGCCAAATGCAAACTATTTAGCGCACTAATGTTTCCTTATTCTCCTTCGCCAAATGCGAACTATTTAGCGCACTAATGTTTCCTTATTCTCCTTCGCCAAATGCGAACTATTTAGCGCACTAATGTTTCCTTATTCTCCTTCGCCAAATGCAAACTATTTAGCGCACTAATGTTTCCTTATTCTCCTTCGCCAAATGCGAACTATTTAGCGCACTAATGTTTCCTTATTCTCCTTCGCCAAATGCAAACTATTTAGCGCACTAATGTTTCCTTATTCTCCTTCGCCAAATGCGAACTATTTAGCGCAATAATGTTTCCTTATTCTCCTTCGCCAAATGCGAACTATTTAGCGCACTAATGTTTCCTTATTCTCCTTCGCCAAATGTGAACTATTTAGCGCAATAATGTTTCCTTATTCTCCTTCGCCAAATGCGAACTATTTAGCGCAATAATGTTTCCTTATTCTCCTTCACCAAATGCGAACTTTTAGCGCACTAATGTTTCCTTATTCTCCTTCGCCAAATGCGAACTATTTAGCGCAATAATGTTTCCTTATTCTCCTTCGCCAAATGCGAACTATTTAGCGCACTAATGTTTCCTTATTCTCTTTCGCCAAATGCGAACTATTTAGCGCACTAATGTTTCCTTATTCTCCTTCGCCAAATGCGAACTATTTAGCGCAATATTTTTTTTTTCGGAAGAAATTTGCACATTATTTTTTGGCCTCTCAAAGTAGGTTTGATGTTCGAAATAATGTGTGCTCCCCCCTAACTTTTTAAGCATTTTGTTTTTTGTTAAAGAATCAAATATGTCCACCAAAAATACTAACCGGAATTTCAAATTTGGAAATGTAGGTTGTTGCACTCATGACCATACCCCAGCATGTAAGCATCTTTGGAATTTAAACCTAAGATAAGTATATTTTTGAATTTACCTTTTTATCCCAAAATAACTACCTGGCTTCCCATTTCAGGTTGATGTTGGTCGTATTGTTTTGGCCATGCTTCCAGAACCCGACCAATCTCAATCTCGTCCCAGGCGTAGGCATCGTAGGCATGCAAGGCCCAAGATATTTCGAACATGTGTCACCCTTTTTGGAATGCCCGATGATGAGGTTTTACGACGATACCGTCTTCCTCCAAAAATCATCATAGACACTCTCTCATTAATAGAGAGTGATCTTGAGCGGCAAATTGACAGTCCTACAGCAATACCACCACTTACGCAATTAATGGTGGTGTTACATTTCTATGCCTCAGGATCCTTTCAAACCACGGTGGGAATAGTGGCTGGAATCTCCCAATCCCCATTTCCAAGGATCCTGAGGGCAGTGATGGAGGCCCTTTTCAAGCACCTCCATCATTTTATTAACATGCCATTGGATATGGGTTCCCTTAGTGTGGCAAAGGCCAATTTTTACCAAATAGCTGGCTTCCCACACATCATAGGGGTTGTGGATGGTACTCACATACCACTGCAGCCTCCAGCACGGCTGGAGGCCATTTTTCACAACCAAAAGCACTATCACTCCCTTAATGTAATGGTGGTATGTGATGCCTCCCTCCAGATCCTGTCCCTGAATGCAAAATTACCTGGGAGTGCACATATCCTCATTCGTCATCCGGCAATTAGGGATTTTTTTCATAAATTAAACAACCTCCAAGCTGGTGATGCGTGACTTCTGGGTAAGTGGAGACCTTTAGTTGTAACCATTGCCAAGCTTGAGACACAGTGATCCTGACTGTTTTTTTTTTATGTTCACAGGAGACAGTGGCTACCCTTGCACGCCCTGGCTGCTCACTCCTTATTTGGCTCCCACACCAGGGCCACAAAGTGAGTATAATTCCGCACATACAGCCACCAGGCAGGTGGTGGAGTGCTGTATCAGCCTTTTAAAAGGCTGATTCAGATGCCTCCACCGCTCTGGTGGCGAACTCATGTATTTGCCGGATATGGTTTCGAAAATTGTGGTCCTGTGTGGGATCTTTCACAACATCGCCATAAGGAGTGGTGTCCCAATGCAGCCAGAGGATGCCTTACCTGAGGATGGCCCCCCCGAGGTTGGTCGGAGGTCAGTATGTGGGGGGCCATACGCGATGATGTGGTGGCCCGCTTTTTCAGGTAATTATTGTCAAACCTTTACTTAATTGACCCAATGTCTACATGTACGATTGGAATGTGCCTTTTTAATCTTGGTTTTCCTTTTTTGTTCTTGTCTTCCTTTTCAAACCATGTAAAAACGATGCCTACTACCTGATCCACTAAATTGTCTACATGCGGCCACATTGGAACTAACTTGTTGACATATTTTTGCATCGCCTCATTTGTGGATTCCTGTTGGCCTGCTACTTATTTCAACAGTTCTTGAGTGTTGTTTGTTTTTTGGGAGTTTGGTGTAGGTTGATTTTTGACGTGTGTTTTCACTGTGTGAATTGCTTGTCACAATTCACTTTCTGTTTGTGCTTGCTGTGTATCAAAGTTTTGTTTTCCATTCAAAAGACTGTTTATTTACACATTACAAGCACGTGTAACCTGTCTCCCAAAATGCCACCTTTCAGAATGCTGTATCCTGTAATGTGTGAAATTGTCAAGTCTTTGAACATGCTTTGTGGCGTTAAAAAAACAACAAAGGTCTTAGGGTGAATCAGTAGTTTCATAAAAAAGAGGCCTAAGCAGGTTTCAGTTTCTATTTACATTACCCACCACGCGCAAAACCACAAACTGTTGGTGTAGCCACAAACCTATTGGTATGGCGAGGTGTTTAATGTGGCAGCTTACATACTTTCTAGCGCTTTGTACAATCTAATTTACCTTACTTTAAATAACATGAACAAATAGTGGACTTATGGAAGGTTAGACAATGACATTTTTACAGACAAGAAATGAGACTCGTTAACATCCAACGCATTTTTATTTTGCAAAAAAAACACAATTAAAAAATCCCAAAAAAACAAATCAGCTCCGAAGGAGCGCCGACATGTGGTCGAGGACCACGAGCATTGCAATTACGTGGCCTCGCAAGGCGGCCAAGCCCTCCTGCATAGCATGCATCCGCCTCTGGTCCGCTGTTGGTATAAAAAAAAAGGGATCCTTAAGGAAATGACACCTTACATTATAAGTGTAAACAACTAAATAAACAAATAAATCGAGTTGCAAACAAGATCCAGTTTGGAGAACCAAACAAATAACAAGGCAAATGCTAAGATGGTATCAATAATAATTTCGAAATGAACACACAAATATGAGAAACAAAAAGGACACAGTAGCCTTGTTGGGGTAAAGCACAAAACACAAAGAATGAGTGTTTGCACATGGGTGAGATGTATCAGTGGAATATATCCCAGACATTGTATATACAATTCAAAAGGATTTATTACAACAAAAGAAAGGTCAACCTACCGGTCATTGGGCTGGATGGTCTGGGTTGAAGTCCATCCTCCTCCTCCTCCTCGGAGGTGGGCTAGTGCTGGTGGGTTGAGGGAGGGGAGAGGTCTGAAATTGGGGAGGAAAAATCGAGGGGGTGGTGGAGGGGAGGGTGAATAAAAGAGAGGGGGGGTTGGAGGGGAGGATGAATTTTGGGGGTGGGGCAAATTGGAAGAGGGAGGGGCCTCACCTATTGGCCGGGCAGGGGTGGAGGGGGAATTGGTGGAAGGTTGGGGAGATGTGCTCGGGCTGGTAGTCGGCGGCAGGGGCCGAGCCCGGCGCCGAACTCTGCGGCGAGCCAGTATTCTGCGTTCAGCCCCTAAATGATTAATGACAACATTTTACATTTTTTTAGGGAAGGGGGGGTGTGGAAGCCAAATTTCCCACACCCCAAAAAAAAAACATTATAAAACAGGCAAACATGCACACACAGACATGTCCAAAAAGCTAAAACAGGGCTATACTGAAAACAAACATGCACACACACATGTCCAAAAAGCTAAAACAGGGCTATACTGAAAACAAACATGCACACACACATGTCCAAAAAGCTAAAACAGGGCTATACTGAAAACAAACATGCACACACAGACATGTCCAAAAAGCTAAAACAGGGCTATACTGAAAACAAACATGCACATGCAGATAGGGCCGCAAAAAACAAACAGGGCTATACTGTAAACAAGCACACGCAGATAGGGCAAAAAACCATTCCACAAAACAAAACAAAAAACTTGCTTGCAGCGATCCGCTGCCGAAAACATGCCAGCAAGCGGGGGGTGCGGCACCGCAGATCCGACCACCTGCGCTCTAATTGGCCTATATTACGGCGTGAGCCGAAGGAGCGCAGGTGGTGGCGAACCTCCGCATAGGCCGATCGCTATCACCGGTTGGTGATGGGGGGAGGATGGCTGGTGATCCTCCGGTCCATGACCTCTGTGAGGACCAACAGCTCCCGTCTTGTGAATGCGGAGGCTCTCATGATGGCAATGATTTTTTTGGCAAAAAACAGTTTTAATAAAGGGCAGAGAAAACTTTTGATTGGCTAATGTACTTTGGAAATTAGCAGGAACCATTGTATTGGTTCTTGTATGAGTCATGTGTCCTTCAGGCTCCAAAATCTAATGTGAATTATGATAGGCTTCATGCAGTGACATGCGTAAGCTAATTTAAATAAAGAATTTTGGATCAGAAATTAGGAATATCCTAAACACAGGAAAGCAAAAGGATAATTGGTTACAACATGTTTTTATGAAAAAGAAAACCATTGGGGAAACCGTACGTATTCTGCGGGTAAAATGACACACACGGACAATAAAGTTGTTTGAAAAAAGAAAAAAAAGGATAGAAAACATGTGAAGAGCAATTAAGCTAATTAATATATTGATTGGCATGATACGATTAAAGTATGTATGCAGAATGAACGAGCAGGTAATCGAAATCTGACAGGCCCACTTCCGGTTTGTACTTGTGCGAGCGTTCCCTGCAACCAAATTGGGAGATGGACAGTCGCAATTTTGCTCGCTCGCTAGAGGAGGGGTTGGGAGACTTTGGGGCGGAAGAGTAGCTACGAGCGAACTTTCGAGCGAGCGCTGGAATTTACATTTTCTCGCTCGTTTGGGGAACGAGCGTACTGCCGCTAACGAGCGGCTCTGAATGAGGGCCTTAGGCCCTGAGTCCAACTGGCACTTTCGGCAGTATATAATGTGATTGTAATAGCCAGTGCTCATTATTCCTTAGCCCTTTAACCACTGTATATAGAAGGACATATATTGACATGCCGACACCCCAACAAATCCCAAAACCCAGGGCACGTGTAACATGCATTCCCAAGGTACCTGGGAAAAAAAGCTTTAGAACAAAATAACATTACAAACAAAATATGGCAAAAACACCCTCCCTAGCCAACATTTTCACTAACCACAAGGAGAAGCCACGATAGCTGTGGGGGTGCAGTATCCTAGGTAGGCAGGTACTTCCTGTAAGGATGTTTTAATCAGCAGAGCACACTTTGGGGCTGGTGCAGAGTGACAGCAGTATAGTGTATACTGTATCTTGCATGATTTTGCTCTATGCAGTAGGTTGCTTTCATTTCATCCTTCTGTCCAGCTCACCCCAAAACAATTTGATAGGGTGTAAGTCTGATGACTGTGCGGCCCTTTCCATGAGCTGAAGCCTACCATTTTGTTCTTTGCCTTTTTTCTTTTTCTCTCTTTCAACTGTTCATGTTGTTGCTACTTCGCCAGCCTGAAATATTGAATAATATGAAAACCCCTACAGCGCATGTGTTACAGTGTGTGCGGACAGCGGGACAGTCCCGATTTCAGTGGGACAGTCCCAATTTTCAGGCACTGCCCGCTGTTCCACACGCGGGCCGAAATGTCCCTCCGGTGGTCGGGAGGTTGGGCAGCCGTGCGGCGGTGCCAGCCCTGGAGAAGAAGAATAGATGCATCCATTCAGTGCAGGGAGAGGGCTGGGGGTAGCCCAGCTACTGACGGAGTGCTGGGCTCGCCCACAGTCTGACGTTAAATGGGAGGCGTGCCATAAGGGCATGCCCCCAAATAGCATAATTTAGGGGGTCTGGCCTACGGTAATGGCCACAGCCCCTTTTCGTCCAGAGACGCGCGCACGGTTATGGGGAGCCCCAGGGTGGTGACCTGAAGAGAACGTAATAAAATCTGTTGCGTTGGCATGTTATGCGTGTGTCACGGGTGTGTCAGTGAAAGGTCTTGCACATTCTGGCGTGCACTGGTACACAAGGGGAAGGCTGAAACTAGCATTTGCATATTATCGCAGCTGCGGCACTCAAATAGGCGCAAATACACTGGACTTTAGTATCCCCCACGTTTAGGACCTCATTCAGAGTCAGTAGTTGCGGCCGCACGGTCATAAGGGAAAAGGGGCCGGATATGCAAATGATGCACTCGCAAGTTGCGTCCTTAAGATCGGATCGGCAGCTGGCCGACCAAGGGGAGGATGCGGCCGTAAGACAAAAAATACGCCCCCTTCTCGTACGCATTACACGTCATCTCCGGCCATATAAGGATTAATCGAGACCATCGGGAACCATCGGAACTGGTCGTAGAGCTTAAGGTTGGCCATACCCTCTCTTAAGCACTACGATCAGGTCAGTGTACAAACCACCCATGTCACGTGTGCTATGACACTACTTTGTTAATTATGCACTCCCATAAAATGCCGTTCGCATAATTAGGCACACCTGCGTTCGGATCTCCACTCCTCCGTTTTCAAGCACCTTCCCCTGTTACCACCCACAAATGCCTCATTCTGTCACTCAAACTACCGACCTGGCTGTGTTCAAGGAGAGAGAAATTTCTGATTGTAGCAGCTAGTTTGCGCACACACATTGCGAACTTTACGCATGCGCAGTTTAGCGAACATCGGTGGCGTACGACCGTGCGGCTGCAACGACCGACTCTGAATGAGGTCCTTAATCCCCTTACCACATTGACAATCCCAGGTTACTTAACTGGTTTTATCAATAGAGAATCATGATTTAAATGTGTCTGTTCTGGCATCACTATCCTGAGCTGTACCTCTGTACAGGGCCGCAACTAGGGGGGGGCTGGAGGTGCACGTGCACCGGGTGAGCCGCTGTACCTGGTGCCAGTGACCTCCAGCCCGGCGCTGCAGAGAGGCTCCAAGCCGGACGTCCGCTGGTAATATTTATTACCAGCGGGCGCCCGGCTCCTTCTCTGCAGCGACGCGGTGTAGCCGGAGCCGGAGGCTGGAGTCCTCTCCCGAACTCCAGCTTCCGGCTCTCCCCACGGGCACTATGGGGGAGACGTCATGACATCTCCCCCATAGTTCCAAGGAGCAGCCGGCGGACCGGACGCGACGCTGGATGCAGGAGCGGGGTTCAAGGTAAGTACTTTTTTTTTTAATAAGCTGCACTACAGGGGCATTATTATGGGGGCAGGGGCATTACCACAGGGGCATTACTATGGGGGCATAGGCAATAAGGGGCATTACTAATGGGGCATGAGCACTACAGGGGCATTACTATTGGGGCATGGGCACTACAGGGGCATTACCACAGGGGCATTACTGTGGGGGCATGAGCACTACAGGGGCATTACTGTAAGGGCACTACAGGGATATTACTATGGGGGCATGGACAATACAGGGGCATTACTATGAGAGCATGGGCACTACAGGGGCATTACTATGAAAGCATGGGCACTACAGGGGCATTAATATGGGAGCATGGGCACTACAGGGGCATTACTGTATGGTGGGCACTACAGGGGCATTACTATGGGGGTATTAACATATGGGCATTACTATGGGGGCATTACAATATGGGCACTACTGCAGGGGGAATTACATGGGGGGCGCCAAATTACTGTCTTGCCCCTGGTGACAAAAATCCTAGTTTCGGCCCTGCCTCTGTACCACATGATAAGAATTCTCCTTCATGTTATTGATAGCTTAGAATGGGGAAACCAAAAAGTAAAAAAAAAAAAAAAAGTGCAAAACAACAACAAACAATTATAAAATACATGTAATCTACACTATTGTGATGTGCCTCTTTAGATTAGGTTTTGATGTTTTCTTTGGCACACTAACATTTCTCCTCGAGAGAGGAAAAGACATGCAATAGGGTAGTGAAGTTTTAAGGAGGCTACGGATAACCTGTCCGATATATATAGTTTGAGTAGAAGAAAATTTGGAGACCTCCATCAGTTCCAGCCTCAAGTGTATAACACAGTGAAAAAAAATTTTGTTTGAATTGGTAATTAGACAAAATTGTAATGAGTAAATTGAAAAGTAGCCATAAACTTCCAACATATGGAATACTCACAAATTCCAACGGCACAGATGAAAATATATTGACTCACTGAAGTTTTGCTATAGCAAAATAATATTTTTAAAGAAGGATCTTTAACAGAAAATGAAACTTGGCAATCTCCCCCCTCTTATCTGCCATCTTTATCAGGCAACCTCTCAAACCCTATCACAGTAATGTTAAATATAATTATCTTTCACATATATATTGCATTGGCCGTACTGCATACCCCTTCACTCCTCGTGTGCGCAGTAAGGGTGTTCTATACTTTTCGCACATGTGCAGTAGCAAAATAATCGATGAACTGTGCAAATTTTGGTACTACGTGCACCTCTGAATCAGGCCCAATATTACATTTATACGCTTTACTGCGCCTATAAAAAAGGTAAATGCTATTTATTTAAATATTTGTTTCAAGGAAATTGGCATATTTAAATGAATTATTCAGTATGCTGCCGGAGACAGCTGCCTCTGGGCCTGATTCAGACCCGTTCGCGAACGCTGAGTGCTCACAAGCGGGTCGATGGTGCCCTAGTGCGCATGCGCACGATGGAGGGAGCTCCGTCGTGCGCATGTGCGAGACCCAGATAGCGACAGCCAAGCTGTCACTCCGGGTCTCGCACCAAAGGGGGCGTGCTGTCGATGTTGAGTGACAGCACGCCCCCTTTGGTGGGCGTGCCGGGGGCGTGGCTGCCCAGACGGAGGCGTTCCCATAGGAACGCCTACCGTCTGGGTCCGGCCCCACTGACATCACTAGTGATGTCAGTGGGAGTGATTTTGGCTCTGATAGAGCCAAAATCACTCCAGGGCTTGCGGTCACCGAGACCCTACCGTAGGGTCTCGTCGCAAGCCCGATGGTCGCGATGGTCTTGACCATCGCGACCATCATCATGGACGCTCGCATAAGCTGTGGGTGGTAACCCACAGCTATGTGAGCGTCCAGGAGGACTCTCCCAAAAAAAAAAAAAACGCCCTTATTCAGAGCGGGCGCTCGTTAAGAGCGTCCGGCTCTGAATCAGGCCCTCTGTTCCCTCCTTACAGGCAGCAGCCATACACTATTGATGACAATATTATGTAGTGTCACAAGTACCCACAACATTAACATCAACTATACTCATCCTGAAATATCATCGTCACATCACCTGTGTGTGCTGAGGTAACACTCATCACCTTTCTTGTAAGTTCCGCATGTTTTAAGTGACAGGACTATTCATTATTATGGCCCCGATGGGGCCGCCTCGTATTCAGTAAACTCCAAAAACTGAAAGTTTTTGTAGATTTCCTGCAGGAACCAACAACATCTTCAGATGGCGTTGATTCCCGTAACTCCGCTACTTCCTATGGAAAGGTGGTCCGGGGTTGTGAAGAGGTTTCTGAGTGGAATGCACAGCGGCCGTGCACATGTGTGAATTCAGGTCACCATTGCGAAGTCAACTGGCAACACAGTGGTACTGTAAAGGTGTCTACACACTATACGATGTGCTCACGATGCGATATTGTGAGCAATTTCCCTTGAACTCTCCCCGGCACTCCAAGATACAATGTGCAGCAAAAGCTGCACGATGTGTCACAAGATCTATCATGCACAATCTAAAGATTTGCCGATCTTTAGATTGTGCAGGATAGCAGACAGATGTTTGCACAGATCAGGGATATCCGTGATACATTAGGCGCTCATCAAAAACGTACCAATTACTTCTCTATATACCAATAAGTAATAAATAAATTAGATTACAGTAGCATGTCCTATATCATGGGATTTGTGAATACCCATTGAACAAACTAAATAAATAAAAAATATACACTTAAGACTGCGCTAATATATATCTCTTAATTGTGAATAATGGTAGAAAGTATATATAGCAGTCAAGGCTCCGTTAAATGTAAAGAATATTATATTTAATTACAAATAAGATCTTTAAGACATGAATATATCCCACACTATGCGTAAAAATATATTCAATAAAATAAATGAAAAATAATGAAACAATAAAAATAAAAAAATTTAAAAATACTAGCTAAAAGTCTCTTGTGTGTACATACTTCACTTTGTTGCAATGTTGGATTAAATATAAATAACTCCAGTAACGTGGTGATTGATCCGATTTAAAGTTCCATAATCATATCCAAGGGGATCATTAATATTGACAAGCTGAATAGTCACAATGAGATAAGTACAAAGTACATGCAGATAACTATTGGCAAGTGTATCCTGTACACTCTGAAAGCGAGTGGTGAATCTGGCTTCCTATACTGTTTTGGCAGCCACGCTTTCCGTTTTTTTGTTTTGCCAAACCCGGGGATGCCTACTTTGGACCGAAGAGAACCTGAACTTCGCATCGGAGACAGTGAGTATGATATTTTTTCACAGCTACCCTATGGATATTCTACATGAACAAGAGGACCGATGGCTACAGGGATACATAGGTGAGGATGTGTACATGTGTGTGTAAATGTGTGAGTGCATGTATGTTTAATAAACTTATACTTTGTACGGTGTGTGTCCTGTGTTTATTTTCATATTGCTTTTGCAGTGGAACTACAGGTACCAGCGGGCCCATAATGCCCCGACTGCCTCCCGAATGCTTGCACCTGCAGTTCCACAGGAAAAGACAAATTTGAAATGCACTACAGTACAGGGGTGCCGGGGATAGCACCGGGCTATCAGCCTAGGCCTGGGGTGTCCTGGAGAGGGGAAACCCTTTATTGAGGGGGTCCCAGGCTCCCCATGGATCCCCAGCCTGGGCTGACTAGCGGTCAGGGTTAAGGCTTCGGCTGGGGTGCCCGGTGAAAGAGCTCCGCTGGCTGTGGCATTAGCCCCCCGGTAGAAAAAGTCCAGTGCTGGTTCTGGATAGTACAGGGGGACCCTACTAATTTTTTCCCCTTGTATTTCCAGAACCAGTTGCTCCGTTTGTCCCCCATATTTTGGCAACCAGGGCTGGTTCTGTCTAGCCCCGTGCTGGTTGTGCTTAAGTAAGGGGGACCCCTACATCGTTTGTCCCCCGTATTTTACACAACCAGCACTGGGTCACTAAAGCCCGGGACTGGTTGCTCTTTTGGGGGAGGTTTATTTATTTTTATTAGACACAGATGCACAGACAGAGATCCGTCCATGCATCTGTGTCTTCATGCATGCAGCAAGGAACTCCTTGTTCCATGCCTACAAGCATCATATCCGAACAACATATCGTACAGGCATAAATACTGTACGATATGCTGCAGGATCGTGTCCGAGATTGGCAGATCTTGCCTCCAGCAGGCAATATTTGAAGACGCGATGTACGACTCGTGATCATGAGTGGACATGATTAGGACATATTTTACAAGATCT
Source organism: Taudactylus pleione (assembly GCA_031769625.1). Lineage (NCBI taxonomy): Eukaryota > Metazoa > Chordata > Amphibia > Anura > Myobatrachidae > Taudactylus > Taudactylus pleione. Next base: position 1,491,266 of record JAUIMM010000299.1, read on the forward strand.
CTCGTTCCGATGCATCGGAATCGGGCGGATCGTGTAAAATATTGTCTAGTGTATAGGCACCTTTAGTAACACTGGGGTCTATTTATGAAGCAGGTTACCATGGAGAAGTGAATAACGTCTCTGTGGCAGTACGCAGATCGGACGGTTGTTGTGTGCTGCGTATGCACTGCGCATGCACAGCGATTACAAATGCAGATAAGAATCCATTTCAGTGTGAGTGACAGGCCGTGACCGTTTGGGGGTGGTGTCAGGGAAGTGGTTGCAGAAATGTAGGCGTGCCTGTCCGTTTGAACGCCGTTGCATGGGCGTGCGTATATTAGCCAGTGCGAATGCCTACGCAGCTTAAATACTCACTGCGTGTGATGACACTTGCAATTTTTGCAACGGGTTAGACCTACTATAATTGTACGTGACGGGCTGATGTTCTCCGATTGTATCGATGTATACGCAGGACTGCGAGGTATTACAGATGTGAGTAGGCAGTAGTGGGCATCTCTATTCTGGGTGAGCAGTGGCAGACATTAGCATATTTTCACTGCTTCATTATGTGCGATTACGCAGCTGTGATCACAATTGCAATCTATTCTGAATCAGGCCCTCTGCGTAACGTTATAGATACATTTAATCTGAGGGAGTATTTTGATCTACTGATTAAAGAACAACATGGCACATATGCTATATATATTAGTGTAAAGGGTAAATGATGCGCAAATAATTACATATGCAGCTTAAAGGTAATATACTGTCAGGTGCATAAATATTGGGACATAGACAGAATTTTCATATTTTGGCCTCTATTCACCACCACAATGGCTTTGAAATGAAACAAACAAGATGTGCTTTAACTGCAGACTTTCAGATTTAATTTGAGGGTAATTACATCCAAATCAGGTGAACGGTGTAGGAATTACAAGGGTTTCTATATGTGCCTCACACTTTTTAAGGGGCCAAAAGTAATGGGACTATCAACTCAAAAGCTATTTCATGGACAGGTGTGGGCTATTCCCTCATTATTTCATTATCAATTAAGTTGGTAAAAGGTCTGGAGTTGATTCTAGGTGTGACATTTGCATTTGGAATCAGTTGCTGTCGACTCTCAATATGAGATCCAAAGAGCTGTCACTGTCAGTGAAGCAAGCCATCATTAGGCTAAAAAATCAAAACAAACCCATCAGAGAGATAGCAAAAACATTAGGTGTGGCCAAATCAACTGTTTGGAACATTCTTAAAAAGAAAGAATGCACCGGAGAGCTCAGCAACACCAAAAGACACGGAAGACCACAGAAAACAACTGTGGTGGATGACAGAAGAATTATCTCCCTGGTGAAGAAAAACCCCTTCACAACAGTTGGCGAAATCAAGAACACTCTCCATGAGGTAGGTGTATATGTGTCAAAGTCAACAATCAAGAGAAGACTTCACAAGAGTGAATATAGAGGGTTCACCACAAGATGCAAACCATTGGTGAGCCACAAAAACAGGAGGACCAGATTAGAGTTTGCCAAACAACATCTTAAAAAGCCATTATAGTTCTGGAACAACATTCTATGGACAGATGAGACAAAGATCAACTTGTACCAGAGTGATGGGAAGAGAAGAGTATGGAGAACTAAAGGAACTGCTCATGCTCCAAAACATACCACCTCATCAGTGAAGCATGGTGGTGGTAGTGTCATGGCGTGGGCATGTATGGCTGCCAATGGAACTGGTTCCCTTGTATTTATTGATGATGTGACTGCTGACAAAAGCAGCAGAATGAATTCTGAAGTGTTTCGGGCAATATTATATGCTCATATTCAGTCAAATGCTTCAGAACTCATTGGACGGCGCTTCACAGTGCAGATGGACAATGACCCGAAGTTTACTGCAAAAACAACCAAAGAGTTTTTTAATGTGAAAAAGTGGAATGTTATGCAATGGCCAAGGCCAAGTCAATCCCCTGACCTGAATCCGATTGAGCATGCATTTCACTTGATGAAGACAAAACTGAAGGGAAAATGCCCCAAGAACAAGCAGGAACTGAAGACATTTGCAGTAGAGGCCTGGCAGAGCATCACCAGGGATGAAACCCAGCGTCTGGTGATGTCTATGCGTTCCAGACTTCAGGCTGTAATTGCCTGCAAAGGATTTGCAACAAAGTATTAAAAAGTGAAAGTTAGATTTAGGATTGTTTAGTTTGTCCCATTACTTTTGACCCCTTAAAAAGTGGGAGGCACATATAGAAACCGTTGTAATTCCTACACCGTTCACCTGATTTGGATGTAATTACCCTCAAATTAAATCTGAAAGTCTGCAGATAAAGCACATCTTGTTTGTTTCATTTCAAAGCCATTGTGGTGGTGAATAGAGGCCAAAATATGAAAATTCTGTCAATGTCCCAATATTTATGCACCTGACTGTACATAATGGTAACCGTCAAGCCTCTAAATAAAACTCACAATTCATTATTTCTAGTCAGGGAAATTTATTTTGGGTGCTTGGTGGTGATGTCATTCATCCCTTATGATGTGCTCTCTGATAATCCAAGTCCTGTAAGGGTAATTACACTGTGGTGACCACTTCCATATGCATTTTTCCCTTATCGTGGAAATTCTCCAAAAACACCTTTTCCTAAACTTTACTCTTAACAGGTTACACGATGTACTGTATTCTTTTATACATGTCACATGAAATATGAGGAATCCGCTACATTGAAAACTGGGAACTACACAGAGCTTGAAGCTTTTTTGTGTGCGCCTGTTATCTTCAAATGCGTCTTATCCACAGAGCGATGTGAATTGGACGCACAAGCAGCTTCTGAATAAAATAATATGCGGCATGCCTGTATTCTGTGTGTGACTGCGAGTGTATCTGCATGCAAAATGCTACATCGCAGTGTTAGCAGCTGTGATACTGTAACATAGTATTTTGCATGCAGATACACCCGCAGTCACACACAGAATAGAGGCATGCCGCATATCTTTTTACTCAGCAGATGCTGCTTGTGCACCCTCTGTATCATTGTGGGAATAAGAAGGGCTGTTTAATGAGCAAGGAACCAAACTGTATATGGGCACAGATCTGTAACATATTAAGAATGGTCTCATTGGTATGTAGGGAGTCATAGCATACAGGAATTCTTATTTTTTCAGGCTCATCAAATTAGGATGATAGCATTAAGCCTGGGAGACTTGGCAGACTGAATTAGGCATCTCGAGTGTGGATGTGACACAATTATGTGATTTTATATCCACTCATAATGGCTACCTGTTCTGCAGGTGCACCCCACTGCTTCCAAGTCTGCAGGATGATTTCATTAAATAATGCAATTGGACAGGGTATCCAACCTCTTTCAGGAAAGCCTTGAAATCCATCCTAAATAGTTGCAATTAAAAGGGACTGTAACCTTCCATATGTCATGTGCTTTATAAGAGAATATATGTTAGAAAACATTTTATATTATTTCTATTTCACCTGGTCTCTTTCATATTTTGTGTCTTTTCTGGACTTGACCACTTCCCCAATGACATTATGTACCAGCGCCATATCCTGCACATTGCTATTAGATCATAACCTTAAACTATTATGTAGTGCGAAAATTATCAAATCTTAGTTCTATTTACAGATAGCTCTGGGAGGCATTATCTGGGTTAAAGAAAGCAGAAATTTGGAAATTTAGTAAATGATGAATTCGGTAAGCAGCCTCAGTAGTACCATCATATAAATTGCATCATATTCTGTATTAAGATTATTTGAATTATTAATTACTTAATATTATTATGAGAAAAGAAATACACGGTAGGAATCCCTGTAACATCCTTACCCGGATTGTGCGTAAACAAAGTATTTGTCATTGGGACCCTTACCACAGCCCAATGTTATCATATCACTCCTGTGTTGCCAGTAATCCATATGAGCTTCATAGAAATATTTTATGTCATTCAGAATACAAGGCCTTTAGTGCTTTGTGAGTGTCAGAAAATGAACATAACACTTTTGTTTTTAGTTTAATTTCTTCTTTGTTTTGGTCAGATTTTGTTTCTTTGCAAAAAATTGCAAAACGTCACTGGATCCTCTTAATGTTTTCTATACAACTCATTTTACCATTGTTGTAAAGGAGACAAGTGGGTAACAACAAGTATGGAGTAAGACCATATTCCTGATTCTGTAGTAGCAGATATACAATATTTAAGAAGAGTTTATCACCTACATATATTATTGTTGTTATTACCTTTCTTACATACACATAGGATGTTTCCCAACCACTTATTGATCATATATCAGAAGCAGCCATCCATTTTCTTAATTTCTCCATAAATATCATAATTTTTATCATCATCAAATGTCACACCTATCCCCATGCTCTATACTGTATATAGCATAGCTTTCATATTTTTAGCCTCCAAACTACTGCATTATTTTCCTGTACCCACTATGGCGTCATTTACTTTGCTAGACCTCACAGCCTCTTAACCTTCTAAGAGCCTCCATTATGAAAAAAAACAAAGACCACATCAAGCAAAATCAATTTTAAAATATATTTATTATGAGTTTTTAGCAGAAGGAAAACACTTTATTTTTACTCTGCATTTTAAAAAAAATTGTCGACCAAGATTAGCTGGAGGCTCTTACAATATTGTCCTATAAGAGGACCAAGATGGTGGAAGCCTCATGACTCACAGAGTCATCCTTCAGCACTCAGGAGAGGAAAAACCCCCTGTGGAGGAAACCTCTGGGGACCCTTGGCTTGAAGAATTGCCCGTCCCTCTGGGCACTAGGAGGCTATGCAGAGTTATATTTACAAATTTAATAAAATATGATCATTTGACACCGAAATACAGTATACATTTCTCCACATAAATAACATAGACTGACGTCATTAATATAGCTCCTGTCCACATCTGCTGACATTACCCAATTTACATTCCTCGCAAAGCTGCGTAAATTGCTGAAGAAAATGGTCATCCCTTTTGAAAAGCACCGAATTTACCCGAATGGCTACTACATTGTGATAGATGCACTGTGCTGCTTAAAACCTCCACAATGTATTGGTCTAAATAAAACATTTTAATTAATGTCCCAGCCAATCACAATCCTGTTATATCACTCATAATAGAACTTCCAACATCAACTTTAATATCAAATCAAATATCTGAATATATGATCTAATTTTTATTTACTAAATATCATTGCTCCTCTCTTCAGCATCCTCCTGTGCTATGTAGTGAAATAAATGGAAGAAAACTGTTATTTTGTTTTTATATTTACAGTCTAATTACTTAGAGAAACATCAAATATTACAGATAGAGTTAAATTGTAATAACATCCATTCCTACTATGTTATTATATATACAGTCATTTGTTACCTGTCAGTAGAGGAAGAGCTTTCGAAATGATGGTGGAGCAATTTGTACCCAGATCAATCAGGCCAGTATTGGGCAACCAGTCACCCTACAACTGTGCGTACAACTATGAGACATGTCTGGTGTGCTCGGACTTGTAGTTCCACAACTGGTGGAGCATGTGGCAATATGATATCTGATGAGAGCGACTAGGAGCTACGGGGACGTCAGATTATTATCTGTTATATCTGCAGGTGACTATGGGGCGTATCCAATTTGACGCAAAAACATTTTTCGCATGTGCAGACTTTTCACACCCTTCGCCCGAATGTGTCACTTTTTTGCCGCTAACGCTTATGCGGGTTTATCGGGCAATCCTATTACAAAATTTGCAATGTGGCAATCGTCTGGAAAAAAAAAAGCAAAAAGTGCTCCAGAAAATGGGGAAATGTGCCTGTACCCCCCAAAAAGGTAAACTAAGATTGGGTAATAGTTTAGAAGTATATTATTTGGCAAGATCAAAGGGTTTGGGTGTTTTAAATTGTCTTAAATGGCTGTTATATGTTATATGTAATTTTCCACTGTTATAACAGTGGAAAAATTACAGATAAAAAGTTTTTCATGCAAATTAAATGCTGCAGTTAAATTAGGGGTACCTAAAATGGGTGCAAGTATGTTTTTGTGTAATTTTAGGGTACTTTTAAAAAAACTTAAAATACACCTACAGTACACACCTGCTGCAGCCACCTGCAATCCCAAAAACCCCTGTCCCATCCATTCAGCTCTCCAAAAAACCTACCCCACTACTGTAAATCCATTCTCCAACATTTTGTACATTTTGACCCCAAAAATGACATGTCATTATTAGGGGGAATTAAGCTAATTAAAAAATTATTTTTGCCTAATTGATCATTAGAGGGGAGGTGTCCAAGGGTTTCTGAACCAAATTCCCACATATTTAGGCCAAAAAAAGGGTTTTGCTAATTTTTTCACCTGCTCTGAGATGAAAACTATTGTAGCTGTGCAAAATTCGCATGTGTGAAAAGCCATGGCTAATAGGATAGCATGATATGCATTTTTGGCGAAAAGTTTGCACAACTAATTGGATACGGCCCTATGTGTCTGTGGATTCAATGATGGTGACGCCGGACAGAGTTTTATGTAGGGTCAGTGGTGTAACTAGGGTATTTGGAGCCCAGGGCAAATTTGAAAAGCGAGCCCCCCCCCGATGTGCGCGCGGCGAAGGCGCGCGCGGCAAAAAATGGGCGTGGTCACTTAAAAATGGGGCGTGTTAACATGACACACCCCTTTATTTTCAAACTGAACATTCCTATCCATATGCACCTTAACCCCAGTAGTACCCCTTATACAGTACCCCCAGTACGCAGTTGTGGTCCCTCTCATGCAGGCCCATAGTAGTGCCCCTTATACAGTATCCCCAGTAGTGGTCCCTCTTATACAGCCCCCAATTAGTTCCCCTTACTCAGTACCCCCAGTAGTGGCCCCCCAAATGCAGTACCCCATGTAGTGTTCCCCCTTAAGCAGTGCCCCCAGTAGCAGTCCCCACAATGAAGTGCGCCCAGTAGCGGTATCCCCTTATGCAGTGCCCTTTATATGGTGCCCCCAGTAGTAGTCCCCCCCTATGCAGTGCCCTTTTATATAGTGCCCCCAGCAGTAGTCCCCCCCATGCAGTTTTGCCAGTATTGGTCCACTTATGCAGGCACCCTGTAGTGATCCCCCCTATCCAGTGGTCCCTGTAGTGGCCCTTCCTATTATTGCCCCCAGTCGTGGTCCCCCGAGTGCAGTGCCTCTAGTAATAGGCCCCTTTTAGAATGCCCCCAGTGGTAGTTCCCCCCCAAGTAGTAGTCACCAGTAGAGTAGCCCCCCTCCAGTATAGGTCCTCCCAATGGCGCCCCCAGTAGTAGCCACACCTCCCCCAGTAGAGGTCCCCCCAGTAGTAGCCACCCCCCTCCCCCGTTGTGCAGATAGGTTAAAAAAAAAAATATATGTATATAAAAATATACTTACCTGATTCCACGCTGCTCCTGCTCCTGTCCGCGATGCCGCTCCCGCCCGCCAGTCCGCCCGGGCTGGCGCGCTCAGCATTATGGGACAGACGTCATGACGTCAGTCCCATTACCCACTGCAGGAGCTGGACGGAAGTCCGGCTCTTGCAGTGGGTGCTGCAGCAGTCAATGAGAGTCTATCTGACTCTCATTGGCTGCTGTTTAACACATGCATCGCCGCCAGCGCTGGCGGCGATGCGTGTGTTATGCACAGCCTGAACCCGCCTCCTAGCGCTATTGGGCAAGCGCTCAGGGGAAGGGAACAGGCTCAGGCGTGCAGCACAGGACCGGCGCTGGAAGCCTAGTGCCGGTCCTGTGCAAATGTGTAGCGCTGACCACACTCATTGCGGTCGGCGCTACACCGGCTAACTAGGGCGGGCGGGCCGATACCGTGGCTGGCGGTGCACCCCCGCACCGCCAGTCCAACGGCGCCCAGGGCACGAACCCCGCTCGCCCTGCCCTAGTTACGCCACTGTGTAGGGTTCATGTAATTTAGTAATTTTGCTCCTTTAAGTAGGGGTCATGTAATTTACTGATGTTGCTCCTTTCCTATGCACCTACCTTTATAACAGTTTGGCCATCTGACACAACAGCAATGTGATGTCTTTGTATATGTATAAAAAATGATCAATACACAAAGTATTGATTTAAATATAACATTTTAGTTAAAGTTCCGGCCTCTACCTCCCCTGATTAGCCTCCCAATTATATGCCTCTGATGTTATTTATTATGAAAATGTTCAATATATAATTGATCAACCTAACAGTAAATATTAAAATAGATAGGATATTGAAGTGTCAATTAAATAATATGTTCATATTTAGTATAATAAAGATAATAAATGCAAAAACAAATTTAAATAAGACTATTTTATCTAGTACAAATGTATAGTTTGATTTTTCTACCAAACAGTATTTACTTACTTCTGGGGGCTACAGGGGTTGCAGGGATCCAAATAAAGCAGATAACTGTGCTCAGGGTCCACAATAGTGTAAAAATATAAAGGAAAGAAAGTCCTATGCACACCTGCTCTATCTGTGAGTGACAATAGATTGACTGTGGATTGAATGATGGTGACAAGGGACAGAGATGGGGTCTAGGGTACTTATGAATAGGTGTCCCCCTATAGTCTAATCGTAATATCATAGGGCTGAATTAAATTCAATGTGAAGCTGAATAGCCGCGGGAGGGAGCTCCTCCTGCAGCTGTTCAATATATCGTGTTGTTTGCCTGCTCTGGAATTGGCCGGTTCATGCAGCTTAACCTGGATGTTTAGGCGCGAGAACTGGCATTCTCTGACTAAAGTGCGTGGCTGTTAGCATTGCGCTAAGCTGGAAAACAGCTGTGCGCCCGGCACATTTGTCGGATTTCTCCTTGCATCCCCAGGGGGGTGCAAGAAGAAACCCTTTAGGCCGCTTAAACAGCGCAGTGTATTGAATAGCTGCAGGAATTCTGCCCAAAATGTCAGCAAAATGAAGAGAGAACTTTAAAAGTAGGTGACTTATGGTATGATTACTGGGTTTGGCAACTGTACTGCAGCTGAGCAGGGTGTATTCGAATGTCTGGTTAGGACTTCAGGGAAAAGTATGGGGGTACAGTTGTCTAGTATCCAGGAGCTTTATGGAAAAAGGGTTTTGAAAAGAGCTTAGGGTACTGTATTTTACTTGATTCTAGCCATCCTTATTGTGGATAATTGTATAAATTACCATCAAACAAAAAGTTTACAAATTTGTTGCATGACCGTTTTTTTCTCTGCTGTCCGTATGTTTATTTGCAAAATTACAGTGATCTAATGCTGTTTTAAGGAGAGGTATTCCATCTGCTTTTTGCTATCTATTTCCTGTGCTGTGGTGTTTTATATTGTAATTTCACTATCTTGTTTAATGACAATAAAGTTGTATTGTATAATATTAAAGAGACAATAAGACTAATTCTAAAATAAAATTACTATTTAACATGTTGCCAAATATAATTGTGGAAAAAAAACATATTTTTTTATATTTTATACTTTGTGTTTTAATAATTTGTAAATATGCATAAAATACTGGTCTAAATAAAAAATTTTACTTAAAGTTCTGGCCTCCACCTCCCCTCACTAGCCAGCCAATCACACACCTTTGATGTTACTTTTTATTTAAAAAAAATCAATATATAAATTATCAACTTAACATTAAATATTAAGATTAGATATTTATGTGTCAATTAATTATATGTTCATATATATTATAACTTATTGAATAAATACTACACATTCTCATTTTATAATTAATGAATTTAAGATTATATTTTAAATTAAATGAGATATTAATGTGCCAATTTCTATGTATATCTAAAATTATCAAAACAAAAGTATTGGTCTAAATATAACGTTTTAGTAAAAATTCTGGCCTCCACCTCCCCTCAACAGCCAGCCAATCACACACCTCTGATGTTATTGATTATAAAAAATATAAATATTGAAATAATCAAGTTAATATTAAATATTAAAATAGTTAATGTGTCAATAAAATTATATGTTCATATTTATTATAAATAATAGTTTAAATGGTATACATTTATAATCAAGTTAAAATTATAAAGTTAGATTAGATAGTCATATGTCAAATGTATGTATATTTATTAACACAATTATCAAAACAGAAAATATTGGACTAAATATAATATTTTAGTTAAAATTCTGGCCTCCACCTCCCCTCGCTAGCCATCCAGTCACACGCCTTTGATGTTATTATTACAAAAAATATTATATAAATTAGTAACTTAACATTAAATATTAAAATAGACTAGATATTTTTGTTGATTAAATTATTTGAGCATATTTATTATAATTAGTATATATTTCTAACATATAAATGATCAATTTAGGATTAATATTAAATATAATTAGAAATGTGTCAATTAAATAATATGTTCCTACTTAATTTAATAAAGAAAAATGCAAAACTGCAAAACTTAAGAAATACATATTATATTAATATAAGATTATTTTATGTTTGTATTTTATGAAAATGTATAAATAAATTATTCTACATAATAGTATTTACTTACCTTATTAACTTACCTTATAAGATTTATTGATGATTATTGTCTCTTTCTCCAGTACTTGTCAGGCATCAGAGAACATACTGTAGGTGTTTAATTGATGGTGGCCGATGTTATGCCTTCTTATATAACTCCGGCTGATGGAGGGACTAGGTGTTCTTATGCAGGCTTGATGTTGTTCTGCGGCTACTGATGGAATCAAGGGTTGTCCGCTCCTGTGCAAGATGTTTATTCCTCCATCGGCTGGGGAGGTGATGATACCTTCACTGGTGGCTGCAGGTGGAAGAGAATCGGACATATTTCACATGAAAAGAGTAAGAAAAAAACTCCTGGACACATAAGATAACTAAGGTCTATCTGTAACTAGAGATGCATAAAAAGGCTTAAATTATTTGTATCCTGTTTAACAATTAATTTGTTTCTTTAGCAGCAGCATCACCAACAACAGCAGCGGCATTTTTATTGTATTACTCATTGTCATGGTTATGGTCCTGATTACTCTCAATGATAAAAGCAGTTTTGTAGATTTTATATTTTGAGATACATCAGGAAGTGACTGAGGCTTCCTAAACTCTTAGCTCTTTAACGAAATCTTAAAGGTAGCAGAAATGGGTATTTGATAGGAAATATGAGATATAATTATGAGGGAGTTTTGTCAATTGTAGTCAGACCCAGTTATTTTATTTTGATTAAGCCTTTCACACACATGTCACACATGCTCAGGTTTGTCTTGTTATGAGACACACATGAATAAGAATATTTGGAAGTAAAAGCCCAGTGTATGGTCACAGCATAAAGTCCACTTCTTTACCAAGTAAAGGATTATCCCATGCCCACCATGGTTCCCATGATATAATGAGGGTTACTGTATGATAAGCAGTGGCGTGAACATGATGCGATTCCTGATGTAACTTTCCAGTTCTATGCACTTACTTTGCCGGGTATGAATGGGGGCTGCACTTGAAGATGTTCTAACTCAACCCAATCAATACCCTCAAAGAACGGATGATGGCGTATCTCTGCGTTCACACCCAGACGCATCTGAAGGTCATCGCACAGGAGCTGAAAAGAGCAACATGAGTGTAAATAAAGTATCAGTTCAGATGTAGTTTCATCTCCTATACATATTTGGGAGTAATATATTACAGATGTGAGTTTTCAGCATCAAAAAGGAAAAGCATTATTCTTTTACTATAATCGGAGAATGTGCATCTAGTTTAGGATAAAATTGGGTGAGAAGATACTACTGGTCAAAAGTTTTAGGCATAATTTGTATTTAAATTAACACAGCTTAATGTCTGTGTACTCTGAAATTATAGCATAGAACAAATAAACAATTGTAGATGAAAAAAAAAAGAAATCGGAATCATTTTGTTTAACAAAACAGAAATCTAAAATTTTGACTCCTCAATGTAGACACCTTTTGCAGACACAACCAATGAACACACTCTTGGCATTCCTTCTGCATTGGAAATCAATATTGCTTGGATAGTTCTTCCCAACACTGTTCCAGAAGTTCCCACAAATGTGTTGCACTTATAGATTGCATTCACCCTTCTGCCCAGTTCATCCCAAACAAGCTCAATAGTGTACAAGGCTGGCCATTCCATGATTTGTATCCTTCCGTATTCTTCTTTTCTGCAAAAGTAGTTTTGATACTGCCTGGAGGTATGTTTAGGTATGTTTTGGATCATTATCTTGCTGAAGGATGAACCCATGTCCAAGTAGGTGTAGATCAGAGGGTCAAGGTATTGCATGGTGCTGCAAAATGTAGTGGTAGATCTTTTGGTTTAGGGTGCCAGTCACTCTGTTCAAGTTGTGAACTTAGGTTTCAGCAAAAGAACCTCAGACCATAACGCTTCCTCCTCCTTCTTTGAGAAATGATGTCACAGGGTTTTATTTACTACGAGTTGGCTTGTAAAAGCAGCCCTTTTGAATTTTGGGCTTAAAAATGTTGGTAAGAGGTACTTATAGTAATTAAACCCGCATGCACAGAGTAACCATCCTTTTGTTTTCTTGATGGCATACAAAAACACTGCCTCATGTAAAAATGATTTTATGTTTTTGATTCCATTCTTCAGTAGCCCAGTGGTGGTGCTTCATAGCACAGGCAAGGCTTTCTCATTGCTACAGAATATCTGTAAGTTCTTAATTCATTACTTGCTCCCTTTATAACTGAAATTCACACTATTTTTCAGTTTTAGCTGACCTGACATTTTGTTTTAACCCTCTAGCAGTTTACAACTTTATATTGTATTATTTCAGAGTTGATTTACTTAAATTGTAACAGAAAGTGAAAAATGGGGATGTTCTAAAACGTGTTACTGATGGTGTATGTCAGTGGTAAAGTGACTCCTGCAGCACTGATTGGTCTGGCTTGGAGTTTTCTTCAGCCACCACTTGTTTATGATGGTCAGAAAGGGGGAACCAAGAAAAGTAATGTGATGTATATAATACAGATATTTTCCCCATATATATCTACCTGACAATTCATAGCAATAACAAATACATGACAGATACTAGAGAATGGGAGTTTTATAGAAATAATGGAGGATAACCAATGGGACACACTGTTCATGATATCCTTGTACCTAGTGCTGAATGCTAAGTATCTTCTCACACTCACCTCTTCAATGATGTCTCTTGTATTCGGGCTTAGGTCACAGCCCGATAAAGCCGAGATCTTCAAGTCTGTAAAGATGTCATGTTGAACAGTACTACCCCGAAGGAGTACCAGTCAACTCCCGCATCGTACTGTTGGCATGAGACAATCTGTCAATAAAAGGTAAGCAATTTGCTACATTATACTGTTTTATAGACTGGAAAACACAACTGGGCAAAATTTGCCATCAGATGATTGATTGATAAATTATACCATACATGTGAGATGAATGAAAACACAGATCATGTATACCAGTGGTTCTCAAACTCGGTCCTCAGGACCCCTCACAGTTCATGTTTTCCAGGTCACCAAGCAGGTGCACAGGTGTAGTCATTACTCACTGACACATTTTAAAAGATTCACAGGTGGAACTAATTATTCAACTCACATTCTGTGAGGAGTCCTGGAAAACATGCACTGTTTTGGGTCCTGAGGACCGAGTTTGAGAACCTGTGATGTACACCATTTCTAGGCATGATGGGGGACACATTTACCAGGATGGACACACTGACCACACATTTACCGGGACAGACACACTCACAGTATTTTCATGAGAATAGGGAAGAGGGGAATGTATACGAATAGAATTCATTGAAGTGGCGAAATTATGGGAAAATGGAAGTATATGATTATAATGGTGATATTGATAATGAAACTGAAGGTGTTAGTGGTTTTGAGGTGGGCTTAATAAGTAATGAGGGGGATATAATGTATCGATCACAATAATGCTCTTTGTATTAAATATCACTTGTCTGCTCTCAGTTTTATGTTGTGGTCAGAATAATTTTCTGTGTTTTCTTATGGTCACAGGAATGCTCACTGTATCATATGGCAGCAACTAGGTTGTTCTCTGTATTGTGGTCTCTGTATTGTATGGCAGGAGCAAGAATGCTCTTTATAAGGTAGCACTGTTGTACAATAGTTAGGTTGCTGTCTTACACTACTGAGGTATTGGGTTTGATCATACCAAGGCCCTATCTGTGTGGAGTTTGTATGCTCTCCCCTTGTTTTTGTGGGATTTATTTGGGTACTGCAGTTTCCACCCACAATCCCCCCAAAAATATAATGTTAGGTTATATGTCTTCTGACAAACAATTTAACCTTAGGTATATGTATGTGTACATGTGATAGGAAATATAGATTGTAAGCTCCATTGGGGCAGGGAATGACTAGAAGTACCCTGTGGAATATGTGAATATAAATTACTTAATAAATATATTCATTTGTATTGCATAAAATTGCTCTGTTGTGTATGGTGGTCACTAGGTTGCTCTCTGCATTGTGTGTCAGGTAGTAGGATACTTTTTATAGTATGTGGCAGTTACAAGTATGCTCTCTGTATTGTATATCAGTCACTAGAATGCTCTCTTTATTGCCTGGCAGTTACTAGGTTGCTCTCATGTGCCGTATAGAAGAATACGCTCTTTTATATGGCTTTTACTCTCTGTATTGTATGGCATTAATAAGCACATGCTTGCATTGTATGATGGTAACATTCATGCTTTCAGTATTGTACAGCAGTCATTAGGATCTTTTAGGGGGTAAGGACATACCTGGCACCATGGTTGGGACACCCTCATTTTTTTATTGTACATTTAGGCATAGGCAATGATTTATTTATTTGTTATGCTGTGTTGCATTGGCCTCATCTATCAGTGTTCTCCCCATGCTATATTTCTTGGGCAGTCCGACTGGCAAAATTTGTCTAAAAGTCACGCTGCACTGACATTTCCTTTAGAAATGTCAGTGCATCATGACTTATTGGCTACCTCACAATGTAACTGACTGCTCTAAGTCACACCGCTGGGAGGAAGATGACGGCCACCATATCCACGTCGACCCCGGACCACCCTCTAGATAGGAGGAAGCTGGCTGTTCCCTCCACCTCGATCCTGGCCCACCCTGTATGAAGGCTAGCATTGCCCCTCTCTTATCCTGTGCCTGCTAAACAGTAAGATGCCAGATAGGGGAGGGTGCACAATGGGCTGCTGCTTACTCTGTTTCATACCACCCCTGGTCAACACAGCCTTCCCCCTCCCTATCCACTCACCGAATGCCTGCACCCCCTCCCTTCCCCCCAGCTGCCTCATAATGCTGTCAGGCAAAAATAATTCTGGGGAGAACACCGTATCAATAATATGGCTAGGGATAATGGTGTGCTAACCACAGTTGATTTCTCACCACCTGCTTGAGGACACTATTAAATTTTTCCAATGACACTAAGTTCCTGACACAACCCAGGTGAAAAGTGGTGGCTCTTCCTGATTAGCCTTGCCTGTGTGGGTTATGTTAATAAAATGACTGGTACCCCTAGGTAGAACTGTTGCCAAGCTTGTGATCCCAGCATAATGGACTGTTGTCCCATAGAGTGATGCCCATTATTCAAAAATGAGATACAAAAATACATAAACGTACACAAATTTCATATAAACTGCAATAACATACTCCCCCAAAACTGTTGTTCCCCACTTTTTACATTTCTAAAATAAAATATTTTCTTCTCTATTCATCTGCTGTAGCCCACAAAGGAAATAGTTGTCTTTATTTCTTTCTTGTTGGATAATTGATTCATTACAATTATAGGACAAGATCCAATTATTATTAATTACTAAGGGCCGTATTCAATTAGCATATATCATTAGGGGGTGTCCAAAGGGTTCTGAAATAAATCCCCAATTTTTTAGCCAAAAATAGGGATTTTGCTTTTTTTTTCTCCTGGTCTAGGATGGAGAAAACCTTTCTCTAATTTTTATTTCTCCATTTTCATCTGTTTGTTGTATTTGCTGTTTTATGTTTGTGAAGATTTCTCTGTTTTTTTGGCAAAAAACGTCCGGTTTTTTTTTGCAATGGCAAAAAAAAATCAGTTTTCGCCACTAATTGAATACGGCCCTAAATCTTCCTTCCTGATTCATCGTAGGCTATATTGAAAAGATAAACAAATCTTGAAATATCCCCATAAAAAGAGCCATTTGCTCGCTAAGAACAACCTCTGCAAAATAACCAAAGAGGGATTACCTTGGCTCCTATTCACAGCCAATCAGTCATAAGCTGACAGCATGGGAAAGCACTTGTGATTGGCTGGCAGTGAAGGGAAATCCTGATTGGACATGATTAGGGCTTATTCGGAGCTGTACGCTGTTAACATCAGTGCTGTGTTTTGGAAACAACCGCTGTGCTAATAAATGCTAATGCCGGAGGCATCTTGTGTAAAAAGGCATCTGCTGTTGCCTTCTGTGATCCATTGCTGCATCTGAGGATTGGCCATCTCAGTAAGTCTAAGCTTACTCAGAATGGCTGCCGGAACTCCTCTGCCGGGGCCAGGAAATTGTTTTCTGCATTCTCAGAAAATGGGGTTGACAGCCCCATTTAAGGAATGCTGCCCGGTGCCACCACCTTCCCACACCCAAATGGCCACAACCTGTCAATCAGGCCTTCATCAGGCCTGATGAAGTGGATGTGCACCTTGAGGTGTGGTTGCTGAAGAAAAGGGGGAATGTGTATAAAGATGTATGGAGTGCAGGTCTGCATTATGTTTGGTTAATATCATCCTGTTCAATGATTTTGTCTCTAAACTTGTAAATCTGGTTTTTTTTAGGTTTTTTTTTAGTTTTGTTCATTTGTGCACAGCATATTTTTAACTATACTATTTTGACCCTCTAGTCTACTAGCTCTCATATATATTATAATAGAGAGAGCCACGGACCACAAGAAAAAGGCCTCACATCATAAATTAGCATAAATAGTCTGAGGAAGCGAGCAGTGTGCCCATGAAACGCGTTACTAGATATTATGAACACCCTTTTATGACTAGCCTTATGTGATATGATGACCACCCTTTCTGTTATTGTATGGGAAATTCAAATAAATTCAAGTCAAAGACACAGATAAGACTCTCCAATTGTTAGGACCTGCGCCTTAAAGATTTATTGCCTACAAATCTTTTTTGGAGAGGTATTTCAAAACCTCTTCCTTTTGGGAAGTAAACACTGTCGACTGATTGGACAGTTACATCAGTAAGTGGGCTCGAAACACCCCCTTTCAGACCCCTGTGAGGCAGCTCAGCTGGAATGGCCCTCAAGCAGGCCTTAGTTATTTAATATATGACAGCTAGATATTCAGAAATACAGAAATAGCAAACCTCCCACTGTCTTGATTATTGTTATTATGTAATGATATGGACTGCATTACAGGCTTGCCTACCCTCCCGATTTGGCTGGGAGCCTCCCGAATATCGGGTGCTGTTCCTGGCCCCCCGGAAAGGCATGCAAGTCTCCTGACATTCCCCTACCCTCCCAACCTCCCCCCGGAATACACTAGAAATCCCTGCAGCGGGGGCGGGTGGTGACGCGATTCGCGCTGAATCGCGTAATCGTGGCTCCGCCGACTTCTTCACAGTGCAGAAAATAACGGCATTGTGAAGAGGGAGTGGGGCCACGATGACGCGATCGCACGGCACCACCCTGGCTCCGCCCCCAACGTGTCACAGCTGTCTGGACACACCCCTTGCTGTTAGCCGACAATCAGCTCCCTCCCTTAAGGCAGTTGGGAAGTATTTATATAGTCTGCAGCAGTGCACACAGTAGGAAGACCACTGCAGAGACATAAGGGTCCACCTAGCCCAGCACACTAAGGGGTATATTTACTAAAGTGACAGTTTTTAGAAATGGAAATGTTGCCCATAGCAACCAATCATGTTCTACTTAACATTAAACTAACACCTTCTAGAAGATAATAATATAATCTGATTAGTTGCTATGGGCAACATCTCCATTTCTAAAAACTCTCACTTTAGTAAATATACCCCTAAAAGTGACATTTCTTCTATGTTTATGTAAATGAGGAAAGAAAGGCAGATACCGATGGATGAAGCCCTTGGCATGCAGGTACTGGAGACCAGAGACAATTTCAGCCGCGTAGAATCTGTTACAGAAGAAATGTAAAAATATTGTAAAGTCCCAGATCCAGTTCTGTGTGAGGATTCTTTATATACAGAAAAAGTAATGTACATGGAATATATATATATATATATTATATATTATATATATATATATATATATATATATATATATATGTCATTTACAGGATAATTGGGAAATTATGAACAATGTTGAGGGCTGTTTGTAATAGCGCAAAATCTGTTCAGGTCAGCGAAGGTTGTGCCGTATATGTAATACCATAAGCCGCAGATGTAAGACCCTTATAATGGAGCTTGTGTGTAATGGTGTGTGTGTACCAGGCAGCCACTGTATACAGATGTGTCCTCATATAACTAGCTTCTATACGCCATATGGCACGAGCCACCATTGTGACTGAGCCACTCCAAGAGATCTGTCTAATTTATATCGCAGATGCAGCAAAACACCACTCACAGTGTACTAGAGACTCTGGGCTGTGACTTTACCTGCACAGGAATTAGTTTTCACTATGCCTCAGCTGCTTGTAATTTCCATCTGCTGCTAGGACTGGCTGTTCAGGTGATGTCACTTCCCAGTAACCCATGGGCATCCAGTCACAGCCGATGCATGGTATTATAATACCTATATAGCTCTGCCTCCATGGGGGAGGGAGGAGAGAGCCATAGTGTTTATATGAGGGGTAGAGAGATCCAATGTGGGATAGGGACCAAGTAAGAGAGCTATAGAAGATGATTAAGCTGGGTACACAGCATACGATGGTGCGACCTCAGAAATGGTGCAATGTAATCATACATTGCACGCGCCATACACACTGCACAAGCCGGTATACAATGGCGCGATGTGTCATTACGTGCTGCATGTAACTGCACCACGTGATTCATTGCATTGTCCCATCTACCATGCAGAACAGCAGAAGGGATGATGCAATGTATGTTGGATCAGCTGTACACACTATATGATGTATACAATATATTGTCCAGATTCGCGTCAGAATGATAAATCATACGATACATTGTATATTGTGTACCCAGCTTAAGAAAGGAAAATACAGGTTGGAAATAGTCATAGGTGGAAGAGACAAAGTGTTGGGTGACCAATAACTGGGGAGGGGATAAAGCATATTGTCTAAGTGTGTGTGTGTGTATTTGTGTGTAAGTGTCTGGCTGTGTCTTCTGGCCTGAAATTATTTCTTCTTTTTATCCACCTAAAATTTGGGTGTGTACATAAAATGGATTCAGTATGAAATACCGGCAGCTGTTTAGCCGGTTCAAATCCTGACAGGACTAGCCTCGACAGGAGGAGATCCCGACGCCGGCTGGTAAGTACCGTAACCCTTCCCTCTCCCCCCCTAACCCTCCCTTAAGGGTGCCTAACCCTAAAAGTCCTGCAGTGGTGCCTAACCCCAAGTTATCCCCCGGGGTTACCTAAACCTAACTCCCCCTTCCCGCACCCTAAACCTAACTCTCCCCCCTAGTGGTGCCTAACCCTAACCTACCCCCTGGGGTGCCTAACCCTAACCCTCCCCCCTAGAGGCGCCTAACCCTAAGCCCCCCCAAAACCTAATCCTAACCCCGCTACACTCCCTAAACCTAACCCTCCTCCCCTGCGGATAATGCTAAGGAAGCCCCGGACTTACCTCGTTCAAGCTGTCGTTGTTCTGGCTCCGGGATTAAGATACCTATCTTAAGTCCCCCATTGGGCTTCTCCTGTCATATAGGATATAGACCGATGGCATTTAGTCCGCTGGGCTACAAACTGCATGCCCATAAAATTCTGTAGTCAGTGGAAGCCAGTGCTGGTACACTCAATTGGCAAGTGTAATGAGGGTAGTGGTCTGACAGCTGTTCTGCCACTGATTATAATGTATCTAATTCCCCAGACTGTAAGCTCCTATGTCTGATATCTTCTCTCACACACAATTAGAGTTTTACGTCAGCTCAGTGATAGAACTTACGTTACAGCCTCAACCTCAAGACGGCCTCTTCTCACCAGAAGATCGAACAGGTCTCCACCGCTGGCGTACTCCATGACGAAGGCCAGATTGTTCTATTACAGGACACAGACAGAACAGATTTGCTATTTACTCTAGTGCAGCCATTACAATTACCTTGTCTGGGTGTTCAGAATTTATAGATGTGTCCACATACATCTATCCTCCGTGTGCTACAAGTTGCGCTACACATAATGCAGGAGCTCCGTGTGACTTGGTAGTGCCAGTTGTCTTTTCATGAGACTTTTTACTGTCAAATGCGATGTGAATATGTATCACAAGCAGCTTCTGATGATTAAAGATAAACGAAATGACTGTATAGGAGTGGAGAGGGTTAAACTTCCTAGGCTGGGGGCGGACCGGAGTGGGGAATCATGTGTCATGTAGGTCCAATGGGTTTTTAGGGTTGTAGTTTCTAGCAGGGATATCAGAGTTTGTTGGAGGCAGAGTCAGCCTCTTTTGTTCCTGTCTTGGAGGGGGTAAGTGCTCTTACCTGAGCTCTGTTATAGTTTCTTCATAGCTATCCTTCTGTTTTTCTTTCCTCTTCTTATCTTTATTCTTCACCTTCTTCTGCATCTATCCCTCTCTCTCTTCCCCCCCCCACCTTTGCGCTGTGCACTTTCTAGCCTACCTCCTAAACCTTATAAGGACTGTGACCCCCCCCCATTTGGTAGCATGCCCCGTCCGCACCGCGCATCGCGGACCCCCGCCCGTTACCAGGTGCAGGAAGAAGGGGTTTCTGGGGAGGCTCCTGCCTCTCAAGAGGGAGCTGAAGGGGCTAGTGCGAGTCGCGTGGCCCCGCGACGTCATGGGCGGCCGGGCGTGGCCGCGCTTCCCGGCGGCCATCAAGCAGGTAGGGACAGGGCGGCTGGACACAGCCGCCGGCGGGGGGAAGGCGCGGCTGCTCTGAGCAGCCGCGAGCTGCAGGTATTGAGCCCGCGGGAGGGCAGAGCTGCCGCGATTAGGGCGGTGAACGCTCGCCCCCGTGGGTTCAAAGGTCACAGGCGCCCACGTGCACCGCGAGGAGGGCTGCTAATAGCCCTGTTAGTGCCCGGAGGGGCAGGGGAGACTTCCCCACAGTTAATGAAGTGGGGAATGTAGTGGGGAATGTGGAGGTAGGGGAGATGGACAGCCCTGGCAGCACATAGGGGCTTTGTCAGTCAGTGAGGCAGACAGCCATTTTAGGACAGGGAGAGCTGCTGAAAGGGGGGCGGGGCTTGCACTTAATATGGAGGATGATTGGCAGGCTAGTCAGCAATCAGCAGACAGGGCCATGTCTGGGGCAGCAGTTTCTGGCTATGTGGATACTCAGGTCCCTAGTGGGGGTGCAAGTCAGTCCTTTGACCCTGCAGCTTTTGCGGCCATGATGTCGTCACTGACATCTGCTTTTGCTCCCATGGTTGCGGCATTGGCTCCTAGCCAAGCAGATAGTGAAAGGGTGGATCAGAGGCAACGTTCAATTTATGCTACTCTGGGGCCAGCGGTAGATCAGTTCATGCAGGCTTGCAGGGCTATGGGCTCCGCTGGCAAGACCAGAGGCGTCTGGGGCTAGTGCTGCTGTGTCTTCTCCTGCTGTGTCGACCGTGCCCAGGGTTTCGGCCCAGGGGGCGGCTTCATCGTCTGTTTCAGATACTGCTGAGGGCGAGGCTATGGAACAGGTTTTCAGCGTCGAGGAGGCTTCATCATCGGTCGTGTCCGGGAGGGAGCAATCCGGATCGTCAAGTGAGATCTCAGAAGATGATGATGTTGATGACTCTGCCTCCTCTTCTTCCTCTGTCTCTGACTTGTCGTCGACCTCTTCTTCTCTGGCTTCTTCTGTCAGCAGCGCGAAAAAGGCGCGGAAGAGGGCTGCTAAATATGCGCGCAAGGAGGCGGATAAGCGGGATAAGCGGGCTAAGCGGCAGCGTCAGAGTAGTAGCGCGCGGAAGTCCAAGAAGCGTCAGCATCAACCAGGTGCATTGCGACAATACAGCAGTATTGCGGGGTCTGCGCGATTGTTGCAAGTAAAAAATCAGGAAGGGCGATTATGTGGACATGTTAATTTTAACTGAGAAAGCCAAAAATGATTTCAAGGCAGCTAAGCTTAAAGGCGGGGTGGGGTTGGAAGCTTTTCATTCCTATGATAACTGGCTTGCTGGGTTTTGCGTATATCCACCTGATTCATGGGATGCAGCGTAAATCCAGGGGCAGCGCCTGGAGAACCTATGATGAGGAGTTTAGGCGCAAGCAGGACGGATCCAAACGCTTAGATTTTGGGTGCAAGGACGTGGAAGTGTGGCTTGACGTCACGCAACCACCAAAAGGTGGAGCGGAGGATTCTCGGGTAGACGGGGTAAATGTTTTGCCTTTAATAATGCCTCCTGTTCCCAGGGCCAACGGTGTCGTTTTCAACACCTTTGTTTGCGTTGCAACGGATCGCACCCCGCCTCTAATTGCTTCAGGTTGTCAGCCCAACAGGGATCCAAGTCGGGAGGAGGAGCTATTCCCAAAGCGGGAGGTAGCGCAGGCGCTAAATAGGGCACCAACCCCTATCCGTTTGGATGCTATGTCCAGGTGGCTAGGGTGGTACCCTAATAGACAGGACGCTAAGTTTTTGTTTTTCGGGTTCAAGTTGGGTTTTCGTTTACCAGTTATAGGGGAAGTTCGAGTCGGTTCCCCGAGAAATTTACAATCAGCTCGACTTTTTCCTTATGTTTTTCAGTTAAAAGTCGAGAAAGAGGTTCAATTAGGACGTATGGTGGGTCCCTTTGCGCATCCTCCAATGGGGAATCTGATTCTTTCCCCAGTGGGGGTGGTGCCTAAGAAAACTCCAGGAAAATTTCGGCTGATCCAGCATCTGTCTTATCCATTGGGGTCCTCGGTTAATGACGCTATACCTCCTGAATTCTGTTCAGTGAGGTATCAGTCTTTTGATGATGCTCTCAGTATCGTTAGGGCATATGGATGCGGGGCCCTCATGGCTAAGATGGATGTGGATTCAGCTTTTCGTTTGCTTCCTTTGCACCCCGAATCGTTTAGGTTCATGGGTTTTCGCATTGGGGGGGAATACTTCATAGACAAGTGCTTGCCTATGGGGTGTTCGATTTCCTGCGCATACTTTGCAAAATTTAGCACTTTCCCTCATTGGTGCGTAGAGTTTTCTTGTGGGGGTCATGGGATAGCGCACTATCTCGATGACTTCCTCTGCGTGGGGCCCGCTGGGTCAGAGCGTTGTAACGAGTTACTTGGTTCCATGAGAGCGCTGTTTTTTCATTTTGGAGTACCAGCGGCAGACGAAAAGACAGAGGTGTGTTTGTCATTTTTAGGTATCGAGATTGATACCTTGGCTGGATCCTGTCGTCTGCCGCGTGATAAAATTGACAAATTGCGAGACTCCATTTCAGAGTGTTTGTTTGCGCGCAAAATTTCGCTCAGGCAGGCCAATCACTGTTGGGTTGTATGAACTTTGCCTGTAGAGTTATACCGATGGGGAGGGTATTTTGCAGAAAGCTAGAGAGGGCCACAGCGGGGGTTTCCAAACCTCACCATTTGATCCGTTTATCGTCAGAAATAAAGAGAGACCTGGAAGTTTGGGTTTCCTTTTTGGCGGATTTTAATGGGATCAGGATATGGTTATCCCCTCTGGTGGACAATATGGATTTGCAGCTTTTCACCGACGCAGCAGGATCTTCGGGGTTCGGTTGCTACCTGAGGGGATCCTGGTGCGTCGCAACTTGGCCGGAGGAGTGGATTCGTGCAGGTTTGACAAGAGATATGCTGCTCTTAGAACTGTTCCCAATAATGGTGGCCTTGGAGGTCTGGGGCGAGCGCATCTGCAATCGCAGCATTTTGTTCAGATGTGACAATCTGGGCATGGTGCATGCAATAAACGGGCAGCGAGCAAAGTCGTTGCTGGTTTTGCGTGTGCTAGCGCAGCTGGTGCTTGCCTGTTTGTGTCATAATGTGCTGTTTCGAGCTCAACACGTACCCGGAGTTGACAACGGGATTGCCGATGCGCTGTCCAGATGTCAATGGGGTCGGTTCCGTACATTGGCTCCTGATGCAGAGACTGATGGTGTGCTGTGCACCTCTTATGTTTGGCAGGTTATCAAGCTGGACTGGAGGGGTTAGCGGAGCTGTCCATTGCACCAAGTACCCTCAAGGCTTACCGTCGGTCTTGGGAAGAATGGGAAGTTTTTTCCCGTAGCCAAGGCCTTGGAGGAAAGGGTCAGCATCAATTGATGCTTGCTTTTATTTGGCAGCTGTATGTATCTGGCAAATCGAGAGCGGTAGTTTCACGGTACCTGGCAGGTATTTCGTTTTTCTCCAAATTGAAAGGAATCCCTGACCTTACAAGGAGTTTTGTCATCACAAAGGCCTTGAAAGGTTGGGCGCGCGCTGAGCCGGTTAACCCCGATAAAAGACGGCCTATAGACATTTATCTGTTACCGTCCATTCTAGGAGCGGTTGCGGACGTGGCGGCCTCCGGTTTCGAAACGCTTTTGTTTAAGTTAGCTTTTTCCATGGCTTTTCATGGTGCTTTCCGGGTGTCGGAATTGGTTGCTCCCTCCAAGTGGAGGGATTCAACTATGCTGCGTTAGGATGTGAAGGTGGGTGAGGGGTCCTTGCTGTGCAGATTGCGTCGTTCTAAGACCGATCAGTTAGGCAGGGGTCGCTGGATAACAATGGTCCCCTCGGCGGATTGTCGAATTTGTCCGGTCGGCTTGGCCACTTGTTATGCATCTGTTAGACCCTCAGCGGAGGGCTCATGGCTGATGCATGGCGATGGGCTTCCACTGACAAAATTTCAGTTTAGCTGGATGCTGCGGCGATGTCTTTGCAGCGTGGGCCTCTCACCAGGGGAGTTCGGCACGCATTCGTTTCGATTTGGTGCTGCCACTTCCGCCGCCGCTGCGGGATTTCCAGAGTCACAGATTCAGGCTCTGGGCCGATGGAAATCAGCCAGCTATAAGCGTTACATTCGGCCGAATCATTGAGGTTAATGTTGTACATGCACGTTACATATGGTTTGTTATGTTTTACGAAGTGTCATTGGTCCTGGTCTTGTTTGTTTTCCCCTCTCTTTCCTACTCGGGGACTAGCTACTCGCCATTGATTTCAGTGGGAGTCTGGAGAGTTTTGACGATTTTTTTTACCTGATCTGATGGATTTAATTCGGCTATTTGGTTTATAATTACAATTATATGTCCCTCAGCAGGTTTTACGTTTTCTCTCTGGTCGAGTTCATTTGTGTTATCCGATATCCCCCCCCCCTTCTTTTTTATTTTAACTTATCCTCTTGTGTCTTCATGTTGCTTCAGATTGGCACAGAAGCTTGTTGATCTTTAAAGATTCAAGTCAAAATTTTTTCTTTTTGGCAGATCCTCACTAATATGTTCCCCGTTAGATATACATTATTAAATATGCTAAAATTTTACAATAACTTTAATGTTTTCTTTGTTTTTCCCTCATTATAGGAATGGCTTTTGATGATTGTACTGTATGGATAATTGGCCATTCATTTGTTTTCTGGGCGGCTAGGTTCATGCAGGCGCAGGAGGCGCCGTTGTTTTCGGGATCTAGTGGAGTTAGATGGATAGGGGTCAGAGGTATGTTGTGGGAGAGCCTTAAGCCTAAACTCTTGCAGCAGGTTCAGCGGCATGGCTTACCGAGAGTCGTGGTTATTCATCTAAGCGGGAATGATTTGGGCAAGAGGACATCTCTGGATTTAAGGCATGCGGTGGTGGAGGATTTGGGTCAGATTATGATGGCATGGCCAGCTTGCAGAATAGTCTGGTCTTTCATGGTCCCTAGATTGTGTTGGCGTGGTGTGGTTGACGGCAGAGCCATTGATGAAGCTCGGAAAAAAGTGAACTTTGCGGTTTCTAAATTTGTGTTGAAAAATGGCGGGGCAGTAGTCAGACATCCTAGGATAAAATTTCGGTATACTTACCTTTTTCGGTCTGACGAGGTTCATTTAGCGGAGGAAGGTATGGTTATTTTTCTTGAGGATCTGTTTGAGGTTGTGGTTTCTATGCGTTAGTTCTATGGTGGCGGTGCTAGGTTCCTTTGGCAGAACCTTGCTTTTGGCGGGAAAGAACGGCAGGTTACCTATTAGCACTGTGAATATTTGTTTACTCATTGTTTTGCTCACCTTCGTTGACTCATAAAGTCTGCTGGACCACCCTGCCGGGGGCAGCATCATCACCTTACCGGGTGGGTAGTCAAGATAGAAGCGTATTGTGTTGTGGTTGGAGTGTTTATAGTGTTAGGCTTGGGCTGTTGTTGTTAGCCGTTCTTTCTTTGCCACCATATTTAAATTAATTTAATTAATATAGTAACTAATTCATTATATGTTTTTAAATAAATAGCTAACAATTCTGCCAAACACAAGTCTCCGTATCTTTATTTCAATTGAGTATGTTATTGTCACTGATTCACACGCAGGTCAATCCTCAGACGATGGGAAGTTTAATGGTATGCAGCATGCCTATGTCCTGTGTGTGACTGTGGGTGTATGTGCAAGTGAAACGATACGTTACAGTGTTACAGTCACTGACACTGTAATGTAGCATTTCAATTGCAGATACACCCGCAGTCGCAAAAGTATGCTGCAAATCACTTTAATCAGCAGACATTGGTGTAACTACAGAGGATGCAGGGGATGCGCTTGCTATGAGGCCCAGCAGCTTAGGGGGTCCGCCAGCCCAGCAAGCGTCCCCAGGCCCGCTGAGAGACGCGGTGGGCCCTGGTAATAGGGGGCGTGGCCTAATCGCGGTAGGCATGGCCACGCCCCCTTCCCAAAAAAGGGGAGGGGCACTCTGAGCCCCCTCAGCCCTGCTCAAAGCCAGGGGGGGTGCGATCAGTGTGATCGCTCCCCCCCACAGGCATAGGAGACTGCTGTGGCTGCTACTCAGCAGCCACGAGCAGTCTCCACTGCAGCTCAGCACACGCTGTGTGCTGGGCTGCTGTGAGGGAGGGGGAGCTGCGCTGGGCCCCTCAGGAAGCCCGGGCCCCGGTAATCTGTACCCGCTCCCCCCCTCTCGGCGCCCCTGAGCGTCCCCCTGCACCCTCTGTAGCTGGTGCAACTGGGAATGCTGGTCTCTGAAGTGATTAGAGACTAAAGACACCTCTGATCGCTGCAGAGGCCAGCCCAGTGATGCAGTGCATGGGTGTGCATGATGACCTCACCCACATCACCCGACATGTGAGGAGCATAGCATAGCGGAGCGGGCACAGCATAAGGGGCATTCCCGGAGGCACAGCATAAGGTGCATTACCAGGGGCACAGCATAAGTGGCATTACCGAGGGCACAGCATAGGGGCATTACAGGTGGCACTGCATAATAGGCACTGTATAAGGGGCACTACTGGGGGCACTGTATAAGGGGCACTGCATAAGGGGCTTTACTATATGGGGCATTGCATAAGGTGCTCTAATACAGGGGGCATTGCATAATGGGCACAACTACAGGTTGCATTGCATAATTGGCATACCTACCGGGGGCATTGCATAAGGGGCACTGTATAAGGTGCATTACTACATGGGGTATTGCATAATGAGCATAACAACAGGGGCACTGTATAGTTAGACCTATGGGGACCCCAAGGAAATGTTGCTATGGGGACCCAAACCACTGGTTACGCCCTGTCAGCAAAAGCTGCTTGTGCTACCTATTCGCATCCCTGTGCAAATAAGATGCATTTGAAGGAAAAAAGTTGCACAAGAAGATGCTCGGCAATACCGAGTCACACCACAACATGGCACGACTGGAAGGGCTGTTTAACGCACAAGGAGGCTAGATGTATGAGGACCCATCTGTACAGCAGGCGCCATGGTCTCTCCATCTATTACACAGTGACTATTACTGTATCTGATTGTAACCTGGTAACATTGATGGCTCTGACATTGGGGTAGATGTATTAACCCCCATGTATGATTGGGGGTTTGGGCGGTAATTGACAAGGGCACTATGTGCCCCTGTCGTTATTGGCGCTGCTATCGATGATATGAGGTGTTGCCAACCTCACAAATTTAGACAAAAAGAAAGAAATTCTGCCCTGGAGTGCAAGTACAATCAATTATATTTATTCATAGTTACCATATATTGTCTCAATAAAAACTATGAGGGGCCGTTCAAGTCAAAATTACAGCTTTCTGGATATGTCATATACCTAAATTATTGCTTTCTGGATATGACGTATGCTGAAATGTATATGACGTATGCTGAAATGGATATGACGTATGCTGAAATGGATATAACGTATACTGAAATGGATATAACATATACTGAAATGTATATGACGTATGCTGAAATGGATATGACGTATGCTGAAATGGATATGACGTATACTGAAATGGATATAACATATACTGAAATGGATATAACATATACTGAAATGTATATGACGTATGCTGAAATGGATATGACGTATGCTGAAATGGATATAACATATACTGAAATGGATATGACGTATGCTGAAATGGATATGACGTATGCTGAAATGGATATAACATATACTGAAATGGATATGACGTATGCTGAAATGGATATGACGTATACTGAAATGGATATAACATATACTGAAATGGATATAACATATACTGAAATGTATATGACGTATGCTGAAATGGATATGACGTATGCTGAAATGGATATAACATATACTGAAATGGATATAACATATACTGAAATGGATATGACGTATGCTGAAATGGATATGACATATACTGAAATGGATATAACATATACTGAAATGGATATAACATATACTGAAATGGATATGACGTATGCTGAAATGGTTATGACATATACTGAAATGGATATAACATATACTGAAATGGATATAACATATACTGAAATGTATATGACGTATGCTGAAATGGATATGACACATGATGAAATGGATATGACATACACTGAAATGAATATAACATACACTGAAAAGCACATGACAGTGCCAGCCAATCACAGCTCTCCTATATAAGCAGGGCTTCTGGAAGGAAGAGGAGGAGAACAGTGTGGCAGAGCTGTAAAGTGGAGGTGAGTGCTAACACTATAGTCAGTGGTGTAATAACTTTTGCTGTGCTGATGATGGTAATGTAACACATAACT
The DNA here is from genome assembly GCA_031769625.1 of Taudactylus pleione. Taxonomy (NCBI): domain Eukaryota; kingdom Metazoa; phylum Chordata; class Amphibia; order Anura; family Myobatrachidae; genus Taudactylus; species Taudactylus pleione. The sequence goes on from JAUIMM010000299.1 coordinate 1,520,359, forward strand.
ACTACTGCATGTACTATTAGTTATAGCTGCAGATAGGAGACTGCCTCTTTTCAGCTCTTTCTCCTGTGAGGATTGTGCTCCTGCTGCAGGCAGGTTATGTATAAATGGTACTTTCACTTTCTTTTCTGTCCTCATTCTCTCTCATCTCAGCTCTTTCTTTACTCTCCTTTCTCTTCTTTCTCTATGATTTCTTGACAGTGCCCCAGGTCCCTGCTCATGTTAGGGAGTGCCCTGTCTCCCAGCAAGATGGCTCCTTCATAATCCAGCAGGTGGGGTAGGATTCCCCTGTTGTCTGGCTGGATGTACTGTTACTGTATGCAGGCTGCTGGGTCAGACAATCGGCAGTAGGCTGTGGTTTTCACACCCCACACGTGCCAAGCATTATTATAACCATACCACCCAACTGTCCCACATTCAGTGGGACAGTCCTGTTTTTTTGGGACTGTCCCGCTGTCCCACCCATGGGCTGCAGTGTCCCGCAGTTGGGGGGGAGTTGTGGAAGCATACACTGCTGCTCTGCATAGCAGAGCAGCATGTACGCAGAGCGAGAATAGATGTGCGCATGCGCACAGTATCTTTCTACTTCAGGGTCCATAGGGTATCCACAGGATACCTTGGGGTGTAGGCGGATGATGTCAGACATTGGGCACCACAGAGTTAAAGTTTTCAGCCTCCCAGGATGCACTGGGATCTCCCTCCTATACCCTGCCTCTGAGCCAAGACAAACTAGTTTCGTAGGTGCACAGCTCGGAGTCGGATCACCATATAACAGAGGGGGGCTGTAATGGCCCCTGAAGTTCTTCAAGGCAGCTGTGGCTGCTCAAGATGAGCTGCACAGCATAGACAGTCAGTACTGACATCTATGCTGTCGCTCCTTCACCCCGCCAGACCAGAATGCCGGTACTGATCCGGGGATGCTGGTGGGTGTCTGGGGTCACAGCTAGCGGTGACCCCAAATTACCCGGACTGTGGCCGGATTCAAGGGGGCAGGTAAGTGGCGGGGTCCCTTGGATGGTACACGCTGAAACACAGTCCAAAGTCCCCAGACAGGGGGCTCCCTGGGGACTGTCTGCACGTGGAGCCAGGTATTAACTTGCGCTTCCACTAAACCACCAGGGACAGCGGGCCGCGGCTGAGCGGCAAAGGTCTGGCATCCCAGGGGTTAATTGCATGTCAGGGGAGCGGCCTTCCCTGTCTCACAGCTGGCGCCTCCCCTGCTGCACAGTGGCTCCCCATAGCGGTCTGGCGGGCTGTGTCAGCACTCCTCCCCCTGGCCCACCTCCTCTCTGCTCCTCGGCGGCCATTTTCTAAGAGTGTGCAAACGCTGCTGGACGCTGAATTCAAGGTGGCATCGTGGTCCGGGTCCCCCCGCATACCTCTCCTGCGATTAAGGTCAGAGTATGCAGCACTGTTTCCTACCAGGCTCTGTGTCTGTGTAGTTGATCTCCGTGCTGGTACTGCAGGTGATTTATTTCTGCATTGTATGTGACTAACTGCTAACGCTGCTGCCTGTACTTTCACTTCTGACTTTCAGACATTTTACTATCCCTGTTCTTCCTCTGCTAAAGCCTTTGCGGTGAGGTGTTGCAGGGTGTTCATTGCCTCACTGTAAAAGCATTTATCTGTGAGGGGAGTCACATACACTGCGGGTATACAATCGGGAAGCCGGCTGCCGAAATCCTGACAGCTGGCTTCCTGACTGCTTTATCACGGCATGGGATAAATGACCGGCATCTATATCTAGACGCCTGTCATTTTCCCGATGCCGGGAGACTGGCGCCCGGCATCCCAATCAAAGGGATGCCAGGAGCGCCATGAGCAGACAGCCGTGGGAGGGGAGGGTTAGGTTTAGGGTACCCGGGGGGGACTTAGGGTTAGGCACCCCCCTGGGAGGTTTAAGGTTAGGCTACGGGGAGGGAGGGTTAGGGTTAGGCACCCCCGGGGGGGGACTTAGGGTTAGGCACCCCCCGGGGGACTTAGGTTCAGGCAGCGGGGAAAGGGAGGTTAGGGTTAGGCACTTAGAGGGGGGATTAGGGTTAGGAACTTGGGGGGGGGAGCCTAGGGTTAGGCACCCTAAAGGAGGGATAGGGTTAGGGGGTTAGGTTAGTATAGAATATACTTACCTTTAGGACGATCGGGATTTCCAGCGCTGTCGGGCTTCCTCTGCCGGGCTCTGCTAATCTGTCGGCCTGCCGATGCCGGGAATCGAACTGCCATCCATGTGGCCGGCGGTATTTCATACCGATTCCACACTACATTACACTCATCATGTCTGAGAGTAAACGTGATTTTCCTCTTCAGCTAATGTGTACCACATGTAATGTACCATTAGCGGAGAGTGATGGAAACACTGAGGGGTTATGTAGGGCATGTTATCTTATATCACACCCGATTTCTGTCACTGCACCTGTGCAGGAACCGCCCTAGGCTTGTTTTGCTAAGGCACTTACAACCCTTGTGGGCCAGCTAGCGACTCCCCCTACGTTCCCCCAGATGGGGTTATCACAGCAGTCGGTTGTGTCGTCACCCATGCAGGGCTTCCCCAGGCAGTTGCTGGTACCCCAGTGTCTCCCGCTTTCGCCCCCCCAGGTCTCGCAGGGGCCTGCGTGGGTGAATTCATTGTCCAATACAGTGCAACACCTGTCGGATGTTTTACAGGGGTAGTCATCATTGCAGCCTCCTAAGCGGCCTTTAGTGTCTCAGATGGCTCAGTATGATGTTGTCTGATGACAATGAGATGTCTGACTTTTCAGACCCGGAGCCCCTCCATACTAATAAGGCGGAGTCTAAGTCTAAAGTGTATATACCTGGCCTTATATGGGCAGTCCGTGCGGCCTTGGTCATTGTGATGATAATTCCCCCGTGGCTAAATCTAAATACACCTTCTTTAAGGATGTTAAGGGAGATGCCACTGTATTTCCTCTATCTGGTCAGTTAGTGGATCATTTAGAGGAGCCTTAAAAACATTTGGCCTTTGCATACCCCTTTGCGGATAATTATTTTTTCAAGTGGGAAACTCCTCTGCAAGTGGACTCTCATGTCACATGCCTTGTGAAGAGTGATACATTGCCCATGCCCTCCATGTCCTCCTTAAAGGATGCTACAGATCGCAAGGTGAAAATATGCCTGAAATCCATTTATTCCCTTGCTGGGGGGCGTCCAGACTGGCTATGGCTGTGTGCTGGGTGGCCAGAGCCATGGAGTGTTGGGCTGATAGCTTGGAGGCATCTCTGGACACTGACTCTTCACCTGAGCAGGTGGAGTTAGTGGGTAATCTCAGAAACTCAGCCACGTACATTAATGAGGCAGCCTCGGATATAGGTCTCCTCACTTCCAGAATCTCCTCGGTAGCGGTGGCGGCTCGCCGCACCCTATGGTTGTGCTCTTGGAAAGCCGACACAAATTCCAAAAAGGTTTGGAATGCTTGCCTTTTAATGGACATGTCCTGTTTGGCCCTGATCTGGACAAAATTGTGGCCACTATGGCAGCAGCTAAGTCTGCGTGTCTGCCATCGGCTACAGTCCCATCAGGGTCGGGTTCTTTGTCCTTTTGGCCCTATAGGGCCCTGGGTAAGTCCAATGTACAGTTCTTTCCGAGACAGTCAGGGGCCAAGAAATCTGCCAAGCCTAAGAAGCAGGCTTGGAGTACAAGATGTCCTGCTTCCAAGTCGGATGATAAGCCTTCCGCCTGACAGGATGGGCCTCTCCTTGGGGGACCCCAAAGTGGGAGGCCGGCTTCTTCAGTTCGCACAGTGCTGGTGTCTCACCACCATGGACACTTGGGTAAAAGAAGTGGTCTCTCGGGCATACGCCCTCTCCTTCCGGCGGAGGCCTCCCAGCCGATTTTTCACCACGGGCTGTCAGTCAGATCAAGACAAGGCCCTGGTATTCCGGAAGGTGTTACACTCTCTGCTCCAGGCTGGAGTTATAGTGGCGGTTCCATTGTCCCAGAGGGGATCGGGGTATTACTCCAATCTTTTTCTGGTACAGAAACCCAATGGTCTTACCGGCCCATCCTCAACCTCAAATCCCTCAACAATTCTTGAGGGTTCCTCTGTTCTGGATGGAGACCCTGCATTCCATCATTTTAGCGATGGAGCCTGGGGATTTTATGGTGTCGCTAGATATTCAGGACGCTTACCTGCATATCCCCATTGTTTCAGCACACCAATGTTTCCTCAGGTTTGCAGTGGCCGACCAACACTTCCAGTTTCAGGCACTGCCCTTTGGTCTGGCCACGGCACCTCGAGTGTTTACCAAAGTCATGGCAGTTATGGCAGCCCACTTGCAGATGCAGGGGATCCGCTTGTTGCCCTATCTGGACGACCTGTTGTTGGCAGGGTCTCCAGAGATACTTCAGTGCTATCTGCAACTGACAGTCTCTGTGTTGCAGACTCATAGCTGGCTGGTAAACTGGAAGAAGTCCTCCCTGTTTCCCTCACAGAGGATGCTCCATCTCGGAGCCCTGTTGGACTCCCAACAGAGGATCTTTGTGACAGAGGAAAAGATCTCTGCATTACAGGCAAAAGTACGCAGTTGCCTGCAGAGTTGCCGGGTGTCTAATCACTCGGCGATGAGGTTACTGGGATCCATGGTGTCGATGTTCGACATGGTGGAGTATGCCCAGTTTCACTCCAGACCTCTGCAGAAGTTGATCCTCTCCAGATGGAATGGGTTTCCCCATTGGATAAAGACACAGACAATGGTGCTTTCTCCGGAGGTACGTCTGTCTCTGGCCTGGTGGCTGCACACTGCTCACCTGAACAAGGGGCACCCCTTTTGGATTGCGGACTGGGCCCTTCTGACAATGAACGCCAGTCTCCGAGGCTGGGGAGCGGTGATGGGTCCGCACTTCTTCCAGGGAAGGTGGATGCCAGCAGAATCTGTGCTTCTGATAAACATCTTGGAACTTCAGGCAGTATTCAAAGCTCTCCAGCAAGCAAGACATGTCCTGCACGGAAAACCCATGCAGGGGTAGTCAGACAATGCCACCACAGTGGCTTGCATAAACTGCCAAGGAGGGACCCGCAGTCAGACAGCCCTGACGGAGGTGTCCCGCATTCTAGCTTGGGCAGAAGGCAATCTCCCTGCCATTTCGGCAGTGTTCATACCAGGAGTCCTCAACTGGGAGACAGACTATTTCAGCCGTCAAGACGTGCATCCAGGAGAATGGTCTCTTCACCAGGAGGTGTTTCAACTCCTGGTGAACAAGTGGGGCCTTCCAGAGATGGACCTCATGGCCTCCCGACACAACAACAAGCTACCTGTGTATGGGTCAAGAACAAGAGATGCAGAGGCACTTCTGGTAGAAGCTCTGTTGGTCCGGTGGACCTTCCAGTTTGCGTACCACTTCCCTCTGTTCTCCCTTCTTCCTCAAGTGATTCGCAAATTCAAGCAAGAAGGTGGCATGCTGCTGCTGATAGCTCCAGCTTGGCCCAGATGGCACTGGTACTCAGATCTTCAGAGTCTCTCCTTAGACACTCCAATGCTGTTGCCTCTATGTCTGGACCTGTTGTCTCAAGGTCCTTGCCATTACCCGGACCTGGGTCGTTTGTCTTTGACGGCATGGCTGTTGAGACTTAAGGTCCAGGGGTTTTTCCAGGTCTGTAGTTAACACCATGCTCAGAGCTCGGAAGCCTGCATCTGCAAGAATTTACCATCGAGTATGGCATACTTTCTTTGAATGGTGTCACCCTAGAGCCTTTGATCCTCAGGTGTTCCGGATATCCAGGGTGTTGGCTTTCCTGCAGGTGGGCTTAGATCACGGTCTTTGCCTTGCTTCTCTGAAGCTGCAGGCTTCTGCCCTGTCAGTGTGGTTTCAGCATAGGATTGCTACTTTTCCTGATGTCCGCACCTTTCTGCAAGGTGTACTTCATGTTCAGCCTCCCTTTATTCCTCCAGTGGCTCCTTGGGATCTTGCTGTGGTCCTGAGGGCTCTCCAAGGACTGCAATTTGAAACACTGGGCTCAGTGGATTTGAAATGGCTTACAGCTAAGACTGTATTTCTTCTGGCCATTGCTTCAGCCAGAAGGGTTTCAGAATTGGGGGCTCTCTCATGTCAGCCTCCCTTTTTCATTTTTCATAGGGACACTCGCCCTGGTTTTCTCCCAAAGGTGGTATCTAGTTTCCACATTAACGAGGAAATCATAGTGCCGGCCTTTAAACCTCTCGGTTGGTGAGGCCACCTTAGATGTGGTACTGGCTCTAAGGATTTATGTTGACCGTACCAATTCTTTTAGGAAGTCGGACTCCTTGTTTGTCCTCTATAGCTTCCGTAAGAAGGGAGGGCCTGCCACTAAGCAAACTTTGGCAGGATGGATTTGCATGGCTATTTCTAAGTCTTATATTCATGAAGGCCTTCCTGTTCCATCCTCTGTTAGGGCTCATTCCACTAGGTCTGTGGGTCCTTCATGGGCAGCTCTATGTGGTGCCTCTGCTGTTCAGCTTTGCAAGGCAGCCACGTGGTCTTCTGTCCATACCTTTTAAGGTATTATGCATTCGATACCTTCGCCTCTCAGGATGCTTCCTTTGGGTGGTGGATTCCCCTTTCAGCACAGGAGCATCCCCACCCTTAAAGGATACTGCTTTGGGACATCCCCAAGGTATCCTGTGGATACCCTATGGACCCTGAAGTAGAAAATATGAGATATGGTAAGAACTTACCCTTGTTAGCTCTATTTCTACAAAGTCCATAGGGTTCCCCAGGACTACCGCCCTGTCTCACCTGTACTGCAGATGGGCTTTGTTCTGGTCACCGGTTTTTCCATCTCCTTCTGGTGAGAATGTGATTCCTGTGTGTTCCAGACTTTTTCTCCTCCTCCGGCCTATGGCTTGTTACATAACTGGTTTGCCTTGGCTTGGGGGCGGGGTATAGAAGGGGGATCCCAGTGCATCCTGGGAGGCTGAAAACTTGAACTCTGTGGTGTCCTATGTCTGACATCATCCGCCTATACCCCAAGATATCCTGTGGAACCCTATGGACTGGGGTCCCCCTTCTATAACCCGCCCCAGAGCCAAGGCAAACCAGTTATATAACAAGCCATAGGCTGGAGGAGGAGAAGAAAGAGAGAAGAAAGTCTGGAACACACAAGAATCACATTCTCACCAGAAGGAGACAAAAAAACGGTGACCAGATCAAAGCCCATCTGGAGTACAGGTTCGACAGGGCGGGAGTCCTGTGGAACCCTATGGACTTCGTAGAAATAGAGATAACAATGGTAAGTTCTTGCCATATCTCATATTATTCACAGTATGGGGGGAAGTCCGGGGGCAGCCCAGCATCTCGGAGATGCTGGGCACGCCCCTTAGCAATGTAAACAGGGCGTGCCGCTAGGTCACGCCCTTTTTTCACATAGGTCACACCCCTTTTCAGGAAAGCTTCGCCGCGTAGATGTCCCGAGTGGAACTCTGCAAAAGTTGGGAGGTATGTTATAACACTTACATGGCTTTGTGTGTTTATTTAGTGCATATACTGTATAGGTACTGTATGTGCATGTCTACATACAATTCTATGTCTAGGACTTTATATTGTGTATGTATGTATGTATTTATTCTGCCGCTACTTGTGAGTGGCAGAATAAATACATACATACAGGGCCGTAGAGAGCCTGGCCAGTCCCAGGTAAAGGAGGGGGCATGGCCTAATCGCTGGACGTGTGGCCACGCCCCCTTGGAAAAACACAAAAATATATCAGCCCAGCGCTAAGCAGGGGGGGCGCGATCAGTGTGATCGCTCCCCCCCACAGCCATAGGAGACTGCTCCGGCTGCTGCAGCCCAGCACAAGCTGTGTGCTGAGCTGCTGTGAGGGAGGGGGGGGCACGCCGGGCTCCTCTACCAAGCCCAGGCCTGGGTAAACTGTACCCACTCCCCCCCTCTCGTTGCCCATGTATACATACATACATACATACACAATATAAAGTCCTAGACATAGAATTGTATGTAGACATGCACATACAGTACCTATACAGTATATGCACTAAATAAACACACAAAGCCATGTAAGTGTTATAATAATGCTGTGCATGTATGGGGTGTGACAACCACAGCCTACTGCCGATTGTGGCAGACTATAAATCTCTGACCCAGCAGCCTGCATACAGTAACAGTACATTAGCCAGACAATAGAGGAATCCTACCCCACCTGCTGGATTATGGAGGAGCCATCTTGCTGGGAGTCAGGGCACTCCCTAACATGAGCAGGGACCTGGGGTACTGGCAAGAAATCAGACATAGAGAAGAAGAGAAAGGAGAGTAAAGAAAGGGCTGAGATGAGAGAGAATGAGGACAGAAAGGAAGTGAAAGTAACATTAATACATAACCTGCCTGCAGCAGGAGCACAATCCTCACAGGAGAAAGAGCTGAAAAGAGGCAGTCTCCTATCTGCAGCTATAACTAATAGTACATGCAGTAGTAGTTATGTGTTACATTACCATCATCAGCACAGCAAAAGTTATTACACCACTGACTATAGTGTTAGCACTCACCTCCACTTTCCAGCTCTGCCACACTGTACAAGTAAGAGGGGTGGGCCGCGCTTATTTATATGGTGCCACAAGTGTTCCGCAGCGCCTTACACAGTACATAGACAAATAAGTAACCATTGACTTACAATACAATACAATACAATACAGGACATGGATAAACATTGCTATATTAGCAACCTTTATGCCCGCATAAGCAGCCAAGTGTTAGTTGCCCTAGTGGGGAGTAAGAGATAAATTAAATTACAGTAGGGAGAAGCACATGAAGGTAGAGGGCCCTGCTCGAAAGAGCTAACATTATTTAAGGGAGGGGATGACAAACAGGAGTGACACAGATGGGGTAGGCGGGGAGGAAGGAAGATGTAGCAGCAAGTTAGGATGAGAGCAGGAAGGCTTTAATGAAGTAGTGGGTCTTAAGAGCTCGTTTGAAAGATTGTAGAGAGGTTCAGAGTCTGATGGGGAGAGGGAGGGAGTTCCAAAGGTGAGGAGCAGCATGGGCAAAATCTTGGAGGTGGGAGTGGGAGGAAGTAATCAATTGGCATGAAAAGTGGCGTGTACTAAGTGAACAAAGAGGACGGACAGAAGAGTGAAGGGAGATGAGATCAGAGATGTAAATGGGAGAAGATAGGGTGAGGGCTTTGTAAGTGAGTGTGAGAGCCTTGATTTGGGTTCTGAAAGGGAAGGGGAGCCAGTGGAGGGCTTGTAGGAGAGGGGAGGCAGATGTAGAGCGTTTGGAGAGGAAGATGAGCCGAGCAACAGCATTTACCACAGACTGGAGAGGAGAGAGATGGGATTTGGGGAGGCCAGCTAGGAGAAGGTTACAGTAGTCCAATCTGGACATGACCAGTGAATGTACAAGGGTTTTGGTAGCATCCTGGGTGAGAAAGGGTCTGATCTAGGAAATATTCTTGAGATGGAAATGACAGGACTGAGAGGTTCTTAATGTGTGGCTTGAAGGAGAGGGAAGAGTCCAGGATGACTCCAAGACAACACACTTTGGGACTAGATGAGATAGTTATGCCATCTATTAATAAAGAAGTAGTGGGACATGATGTTATGTGGGAGGGTGGGAAGACTATCAGCTCAGTCTTAGACATATTAAGTTTGAGAAATCGCTGGGACATCCAGGAAGAGATAGCAGAGAGACAGTTAGAGATACGAGTCAGTAGAGAGGGGGACAGATCAGGTGAGGAAAGGTAGATCTGAGTATCATCAGCATAGAGATGATAATGGAGGTCAAAAGAGCTGATGAGTTTACCTAGAGAATACGTATAGAGAGAGAATAGGAGAGGTCCAAGAACAGAACCTTGGGGAACACCTACTGTAAGAGGCTGTGGGGGGGAGGAATCGTCATGAGAGGAAACAGAGAAGGAACGTTCAGAGAGGTAGGAGGACAGCCAGGAGAGAGCAGTGTCACGTAGACCAAGGGAGTGAAGAATATGCAGCAGTAGAGGGTGGTCCACAGTGTCAAAAGCAGCAGAGAGGTCAAGGAGAATGAGCAGGGAGTAGTGGCTCTTGGATTTTCCAGCAAGGAGGTCGTTGCAGACTTTTCTGAGGACAGTTTCAGTGGAGTGTAGAGAACGGAAGCCAGACTGAAAAGGGTCAAGGAGGGAGTGGGAGGAAAGAAATGTGGTGAGGCGGTTATAAACAATACGCTCAAGGAGTTTGGAGGCAAAAGGGAGGAGAGAGATTGGTCAGTAGTTAGAGAGAATGTTAGGATCAAGGTTAGGTTTTTTAAGAATGGTGGAGACAAGGGCATGCTTGAATGCAGAAGGAACAGTGCAAGAAGAGAGGGAGAGATTAAGGAGGTGGGCAAGATGGGAGCAGGCAGAAGGAGAGAGGTAGCAGAGGAGGTGGGAGGGGATAGGGTCAAGGGGAAAGGTGGAAGGGGGGTAGGACTGGATAAGGGCCTTAACTTCCTCTCCAGTCACAGGGGAGAAGGATGTCAGAGTCGGTAAAATGGATGGGGAGGGGTGATCCAGGAAAGGAGGAGGTGGAGAGCTGGGGGACTGGTTGGATATGATGTCCTGATGTACAGAATCAATTTTAGATGTGAAATATGTAGCAAACTCAGTGGCAGAGAGCAAGGAGGGGAGGGGAGGAGGGGGTGGGCAGAGGACGGAGTTGTAGGTGGAAAAGAGACGCTGGGGATATGAGGACTGGGAGGAGATGAGATTCTTGAAATATGACTGTTTAGAGAGGGAAAGGGCAGCACTGTAGGATGACAGCATGAATTTGAAATTGAGAAAATCTGCCTGAGAGCGTGATCTTCTCCACTGTCACTTGGCGGTTCGTGAATATTTTTGCAGGTATTTGGTGCATTTGGAATGCCAGGGTTGAGGTGTGGATTTGCGAGGGTGAGTAGTGATCGCCAGAGCAACAGAGTCAAGAGCAGAAGTAAGGGAGGCATTGTATAGGGAAGCAGCTTGTTCAGCGCAGGAGAAAGAGAGGATAGGGGAGAGAAGTGAGTCAAGTAGGGAAGAAAAGAAAGCAGTGTCAATAGCTTCAATGTTACGCTTAGTGATGGTGGCTCTGGGAGGTAGAGGAGGGGATGGAGAGAGGGATAGGTTAATTGAGAGGAGGTGATGGTCAGAGAGGCGGAATGGGGAATTGGAGTAGGCAGAAATATCACAACAGTGAGTGAATACCAGATCAAGCAAATGCTCACTCGCATGGGAGGGTGAGGAGGTCCATTGGGAGAGTCCAAATGAGGAAGTGAGGGTGAGTAGTTTGGAGGCGGTAGATTCTGTGGGGATATCAATAGGTATATTGAAGTCACCGAGGATAATAGAGGGAAGGTCTGAGGAGAGAAAGTAGAGGAGTGATGGGGTGAGGATAGGGGACTGACGGGAAGTGGGCAGGTTCAGCAACATGATATTAACAGGAGTACCAATGCCTGCAGGTAGAATATGAGGAAAAAGGGGTACACGTGCGCTCCTGCTGGGTGTGTGATACGATGGTATGGGGGAATTGGCTGGGGAGGGGGGGGGCAAGGGGAATGTGGGAAGGGGAGATGGAGAGGAGAGGGGTTTGTGTATTGGGGCTAAATGGAGGCTATGTTAGTGGGTGTGTGGGTGAGAAAAAATGAGGCAGACAGTAAGTGTGGAATCTAACCTGTTTTATTCGGTAAGACACAGTGCTTCCCTATGTGGTTCCATTATGGGGTGTGGGGATGAGCAGATGGCTCTGTGCGATCCTCGGTTGGGGAGTGGGTAGACCATTTGAGGGGGCTGCTATCCAAGCGGTCCTTACTCCTGCACATTCCCCTGCTGGACCTATGGTCTCAGTCTTCCGGAACCGGGATGCATGGGGTGTTGTTCAAGTCCTGTAGCTTGTGCAGTTGGCGGCATCCCGCACTGTCTCTGGGACCTGTTTGACCTACCGGTAGGTGGAGTGATGTCTGTGGTGCTGTGCAGCACAAGCTGTGGTCCCAGATGCTGGCCAGGTGTTGCGTTGCACCTCTGTGAGCCCCCGGGGTGCCTGGCAGATGGGCGCCCGTCGATGTCCTGCTGTGGGCTGTAGAGTGATGCAGAGAGCCGCGGTGTGGTGCTGCCCCATGGTCCCGTGGAGTCAGTCTACTGTGCTGTATGCACTGCCAGAGCGGGCAAGGGGGACCCAAGGTTTGCCGGGTTGTACAGAGCTGGATCCTCTGTGGCCTGGATTCGGTGTAGCAATAAATGGTTGATTAAAGTTCTTGTAGTGGTGGTGAGTGTGGGTGGCTTGATCTTCAACGCATTTCGGCCTCAGGGCCTTTTTCAAGGAGTCATTGAAAAAGGCCCCGAGGCCACCCTGGCAGTGCATACAGCACAGTAGACTGACCCCACGGGACTGTGGTACAGCACCACACTGCAGCTCTCCACATCACTCTACAGCCCACAGCAGGACATCAACGGGTGCCCGTCTTCCAGGCACCCCGCGGGCTTGTGGAGATGCAACACAACACCTGGCCAGCATCTGAGACCACAGCTTACGCTGCATAACACCACGGACATCTCTCCACCTACCAGTAGGTCAAATAAGTCCTAGAGACAGTGCGGGATGCCACACTGTACTCCTGCTTTTCCTTCTCAGCAGCCCTGCTTATATAAGAGAGCCGTGATTGGCTGGCACTGTCATGTGCTTTTCAGTATATGTTATATCCATTTCAGCATATGTCATATCCATTTCAGCATACGTCATATCCATTTCAGCATACGTCATATCCATTTCACTATAAGTCATATCCATTTCACTATATGTTATATCCATTTCACTATATGTCATATCCATTTCACTATATGTCATATTCATTTCACTATATGTCATATCCATTTTAGCATATGTCATATCCATTTCAGCATACGTCATATCCATTTCACTATATGTCATATCCATTTCACTATATGTCATATTCATTTCACTATATGTCATATCCATTTTAGCATATGTCATATTCATTTTAGCATATGTCATATCCATTTTAGCATATGTCATATCCATTTCAGCATAGGTCATATCCATTTCAGCATAAGTCATATCCATTTCAGTATAGGTCATATCCATTTCAGCATAAGTTATATCCATTTCAGCATAAGTCATATCCATTTCAGCATAAGTCATATCCATTTCAGCATACGTCATATCCATTTCGGCATACGTCATATCCATTTCAGCATACGTCATATGTCATATCCATTTCAGCATACGTCATATCCATTTCAGCATACGTCATATCCATTTCAGCATAAGTTATATCCATTTCTGCATAAGTCATATCCATTTCAGCATAAGTCATATCCATTTCAGTATACATCATATCCATTTCAGCATAAGTCATATCCATTTCAGTATACATCATATCCATTTTAGCATAAGTCATATCCAGAAAGCAATAATTTAGGTATATGACATATCCAGAAAGCTGTAATTTTGACTTGAACGGCCCCTCATAAAAAACAGCATAAGTACAACATGTATCACTATGAGCTCTTATATGCACTATCCAAAATAAAAACAAATATAACCACTACTACTATATATCAGAGTTGCCTACCTTTGAAGATCTCTTCCCGGGAGAAGCCCGGGTAAGAGAAGCAGGAGGGAGGCAATGGGGGGCGGGGCCTGATGATTCACGCCATTAAGCCCCGCCCCTCGCGGTAAAATTGTCGCGATTGGCTAGAATTTGCATAGGGGTGGGGCCAAATGACGTGATTCATGTAGAATCACATTTTAAGCCCCGCCCCCTACCGGGAGACCCGTGATCGCCACGGGTATTCTACTCATTCTGCCCACTTCACTAGGAAGTGGGCAGAATGCGGGAGAAATGCCTACCCTTCCGGGGGTGCGGGGGGTTACCCGAAAAATCGGGAGCCTCCCTCGAAAACCGGGAGGGTAGGCATGTGTGCTATATATCAAGTAGGAATGTGTCCATTACATAGCATAAAACATGACAGCTTAAACATTTTTAATTAGCAGCATTCTATACATTAAGTTCCAACTTGAAAAAGGTCACAGCAGTGACTGAATCGCATAGTTGTTCCTGTATCTCTTGGTGCTTCACTGCTTTCGAATTGCTATCCCAATACGCACCTGGAAAGGCATACGGCGGTCAGTGGCACAGTACCACTATACCTGGCGAAGCGACGGCGACCAGCGCTCCGGCTCTAAGACTGGATTGAATGCGGCGCTGTAACTACAGCTTCTCCCGCTCGTCAGCTAATATCAGCGGATGGTGTGTCCGGCTGGACCTGATACTATGTTACCCTGCTCTAGGGGAACGCCCCTGCTTGCCGTCAGTGTTTGGGACATTTCATTTATTTGGATATGCTTATCTAGCTATTACCCGGAGGTAATATATTGACTTGTCTATTCTCCATATCAGGGCCGAAACTAGGATATCTGTCACCCGGTGCAAGGTAGCAATTTTGCTCCCCCTCCCTTCCTGTACCAGGATTTTTGTCCTTGCTCCTCCAAAAGGCAGAGCACTAGTCAGATATCCCTGGTATAGTGACCTACATTATTCCACACACAATAATGCCCATTACACATTATGCCACACACTGTAATGCCTATTACCAAAGTGCCACTTACATATTTGCCTGACACCATTTTATGCCCCACAGTAAGGTTTCTAATTACTTTAAAAGTACCTGCTCGTTGTCAGGGGTTTTATACTCGTTGCCAGAGGGTTCCAAGCTCGTTGCCAGGGGGTTCCATGCTCGTTGCCAGGGGGTTCCATGCTCGTTGCCAGGGGGTTTCATGCTCGGAGCATGGTTAGGGGTAGGGTAGTGTGTGCGGGGAGTGGTAGCAAAGTTAGGGGTACTGTAGTGTGTGTGGCGAGTGGCAGCAGGGTTAGGGGTAGTGAAGTGTGTGCAGCGAGTGGCAGCAGGGTTAGGGTTAGTGTAGTGTGTGCAGGGAATGGGAGCAGAGTTAGGGGTAGTGTACTGTGTGCAGGGAGTGGCAGCAGGGTTAGGGGTACTGTAGTGTGTGGGGCGAGTGGCAGCAGGGTTATGGGTAGTGAAGTGTGTGCAGCGAGTGGTAGCAGGGTTAGGGTAGTGTAGTGTGTGTGGGGAGTGGGAGCAGAGTTAGGGTAGTGTACTGTGTGCGGGGACTGGGAGCAAGGTTAAAGGTAGTGTAGTGAATGCGCGGTGGGCCGCAGCAGGGTTAGGGGTATTGTAGTGTGTGCGGGGAGCGGCAGCAGGATTAGGGGTACTGTAGTGTCTTCGGGGAGTGGGAGCAGGGCTAGTGCAGTGTGTGCGATGAGCGACCGTAGGGTTAAGGGTAGTGTAATGTGTGTGGGAAGCAGCATCAGCATTAGGGGTAGTGTAGTGTGAGCGGCGAGCAACAACAGGTTAGGGGTAGTGTAGTTTGTGCGGGGAGCGGGAGCAGGGATAGCAGTAGTGTAGTGTGTGTGGGGAGCAGAAGCATGGTTAGGGGTAAGGTAGTGTGTATGGGGAGTGGTAGCAGGGTTAGAGGTAATGTAGTGTGTGCGGGGAGCGACAGCAGGATTAGGGGTAGTGTATTGTGTGCGGGGAGCAGGAGCATGGTTAGAGGTAGTGTAGTTTGTGTGGGGAGTGGCAGCAGAGTTAGGGGTAGTGTAGTGTGTGCGGGGAGTGGCAGCAGGGTTAGGGATAGTGTAGTGTGTGCGAGGAGTGGGAGCAGGGTTAGGGGTAGTGTAGTGTGTGCGGGGAGTTGGAGCTGGGTTAGGGGTAGTGTAGTATATGGAGGAGTGGGAGCAGAGTTAGGGGTAGTGCAGTGTGTGCGGGCAGTGGGAGCAGGGTTAGGAGTAGCATAGTGTGTGCGGGGTGTGGGAGCAGGGTTACGGGTAGTGTAGTGTATGGGGGAGTGGGAGCAGAGTTAGGGGTAGTGTAGTGTGTGCGAGGAGTGGGAGCAGGGTTAGGGGTAGTTTTGTGTGTGCGTTGAGTGGGAGCAGGGTTAGGGGTAGTGTTGTGTGTGCAAGGAGTGGGAGCAGGGTTAGGGGTAGTGTTGTCTGTGCGAGGAGTGGGAGCAGGGTTAGGGGTAGTATAGTGTGTTTGGGGAGTGGGAGCAGAGTTAGGGGTAGTGTGTGTGTGGGGAGTGGGAGCAGAGTTAGGGTTAGTGTAGTGTGTGCGGGCAGTGGGATCATGGTTAGGGGTAGTGTAGTGTGTGTGGGGAGCGACAGCAGGGTTAGTGGTAGTGTAGTGTGTGCGGGGAGTGAGAGCAGGGTTAAGGGTGGTGTAGTGTGTGCGGGCAGTGGGATCATGGTTAGGGGTAGTGTAGTGTGTGTGGGGAGCGACAGCAGGGTTAGTGGTAGTGTAGTGTGTGCGGGGAGTGAGAGCAGGGTTAAGGGTGGTGTAGTGCATGTGGGGAGCAGCTTTAAAGGTAGTGTAGGGTTTGCGGTGAGCGGCAGCAGGGTTAGGGGTAATGTTGTGTGTGCGTGGAGTGGGAGCAGGGTTAGGGGTAGTGTTGTGTGTGCGAGGAGTGAGAGCAGGGTTAGGTGTAGTGTAGTGTGTGCATGGAGTGGAAGCAGGCTTAGGAGTAGCGTAGTGTGTGCGGGGAGTGGGAGAAGGGTTAGGGGTAGTGTAGTGTATGGAGGAGTGGAAGCAGAGTTAGGGGTAGTGTAGTGTGTGCGGGGAGTGGGAGCAGGGTTAGGGGTAGTGTAGTTTGTACATGGAGTGGAAGCAGAGTTAGGAGTAGCGTAGTGTGTGCGGGGAGTGGGAGCAGGGTTAGGGGTAGTGTAGTGTGCGCGAGGAGTGGGAGCAAGGTTAGGACTAGCGTGTGAAGGGAGCGGGAGAATAGTTAGGGTTGGTGTGTGTGTGGGGAGTGGGAGCAGGTTTACGGGTAGTGAAGTGTGTGCGGGCAGTGATAGCAGAGTTAGGGGTAGTGTAGTGTGCGCGGGGAGTGATAGCAGAATTAGGGGTAGTGTAGTGTGTGCGGGGAGTGGCAGCAGGGTTAGGGGTAGTGTAGTGTGTGTGGGGAGTGGGAGCAGGGTTAGGGGTAGTGAAGTGTGTGCGGGGAGTGATAGCAGAGTTAGGGGTAGTGTAGTGTGTGTGCGTGGAGTGATAGCAGAATTAGGGGTAGTGTAGTGTGTGCGGGGAGTGGGAGCAGGGTTAGGGGTAGTGTAGTGTGTGTGGGGAATGGGAGCAGGGCTAAGGGTAGTGCAGTGTGTGCGGGGAGTGAGAGCAGGTTTAGGTGTAGTGTAGTGTGTGCATGGAGTGGAAGCAGGGTTAGGGGTAGTGTAGTGTATGGTGGAGTGGGAGCAGTGTTAGGGGTAGTGTAGTGTGTGCGGGGAGTGGGAGCAGGGTTAGAACTAGCGTGTAAAGGGAGCGGGAGAATAGTTAGGGGTAGTGTTATGTGTGCGAGGAGTGGGAGCAGGGTTAGGGGTAGTAGAGTGTGTGCTGGGAGCGGGAGAATAGTTAGGGGTAGTGTAGTGTGTGCATGGAGTGGAAGCAGGCTTAGGAGTAGCGAAGTGTGTGCGGGGAGTGGGAGCAGGGTTAGGGATAGTGTAGTGTATGGAGGAGTGGGAGCAGAGTTGGGGTAGTGTAGTGTGTGCAGGGAGTGGGAGCAGGGTTAGGGGTAATGTAGTGTGTGCGAGGAGTGGGAGCAGGGTTAGGGGTAGTGTAGTGTGTGTGGGGAGCGACAGCAGGATTAGGGGTAGTGTATTGTGTGCGGGGAGCAGGAGCAGGGTTAGAGGTAGTGTAATTTGTGTGGTGAGTGGCAGCAGAGTTAGGGGTAGTGTAATGTGTGCGGGGAGTGGCAGCAGGGTTAGGGGTAGTGTAGTGTGTGCGAGGAGTGGGAGCAGGGTTAGGGGTAGTGTAGTGTGTGCGGGGAGTGGGAGCTGGGTTAGGGGTAGTGTAGTGTATGGAGGAGTGGGTGCAGAGTTAGGGGCAGTGCAGTGTGTGCGGGGAGTGGTAGCAGAGTTAGGGGTAGTGTAGTGTGTGTGGGAAGTGGCAGCAGAGTTACGGGTAGTGTAGTGTGTGCGGGGAGTGGCAGCAGGGTTAGGGGTAGTGTAGTGTGTTCGAGGAGTGGGAGCAGGGTTAGGGGTAGTGTGTTAGGGGTAGTGTAGTGTGTGCGAGGAGTGGGAGCAGGGTTAGGGGTAGTTTTGTGTGTGCGTTGAGTGGGAGCAGGGTTAGGGGTAGTATTGTGTGTGCAAGGAGTGGGAGCAGGGTTAGGAGTAGTATAGTGTGTGCGTGGTTTGGGAGCAGGGTTAGCGGTAGTGTTGTCTGTGCAAGGAGTGTGAGCAGGGTTAGGGGTAGTATAGTGTGTTTGGGGAGTGGGAGCAGAGTTAGGGGTAGTGTCTGTGTGGGGAGTGGGAGCAGAGTTAGGGTTAGTGTAGTGTGTGCGGGCAGTGGGATCATGGTTAGGGGTAGTGTAGTGTGTGTGGGGAGCGACAGCAGGGTTATTGGTAGTGTAGTGTGTGCGGGGAGTGGGAGCAGGGTTTGGAGTAGCGTAGTGTATGCGGGGAGTGGGAGCAGGGTTAGCGGTAGTGTAGTGTATGGAGGAGTCGTAGCAGAGTTAGGGGTAGTGTAGTGTGTACGGGGAGCGGCAGCAGGGTAAGGAGTAGCGTAGTGTGTGCGGGGAGTGGGAGCAGGGTTAGGGGTAGTGTAGTGTATGGAGGAGTGGGAGCAGAGTTTGGGGTAGTGTAGTGTGTGCGGGGACTGAGAGCAGGGTTAAGGGTGGTGTAGTGAGTGTGGGGAGCAGCTTTAAAGGTAGTGTAGGGTGTGCGGAGAGCGGCAGCAGGGTTATTGGTAGTGTAGTGTGTGCGGGGAGTGGGAGCAGGGTTAGGAGTAGCGTAGTGTGTGCGGGGAGTGGGAGCAGGGTTAGCGGTAGTGTAGTGTATGGAGGAGTGGTAGCAGAGTTAGGGGTAGTGTAGTGTTGCGGGGAGCGGCAGCAGGGTAAGGAGTAGCGTAGTGTGTGCGGGGAGTGGGAGCAGGGTTCGGGGTAGTGTAGTGTATGGAGTGGGAGCAGAGTTTGGGGTAGTGTAGTGTGTGCGGGGAGTGAGAGCAGGGTTAAGGGTGGTGTAGTGAGTGTGGGGAGCAGCTTTAAAGGTAGTGTAGGGTGTGCGGAGAGCGGCAGCAGTGTTATGGGTAGTGTAGTGTGTGTGTGGAGTGGGAGCAGGGTTAAGGGTAATGTTGTGTGTGCGAGGAGTGAGAGCAGGGTTCGGTGTAGTGTGTGCATGGACTGGAAGCAGGCATAGGAGTAGCGTAGTGTGTGCGGGGAGTGGGAGCAGGGTTAGGGGTAGAGTAGTGTGTGCGGGGAGTAGGAGCAGGGTTAGGAGTAGTATAGTGTGTGCGGGGAGTGAGAGCAGAGTTAGGTGTAGTGTAGTGTTGTGCATGGAGTGGAAGCAGGCTTAGGAGTAGTGTAGTGTGTGCGGGGAGTGGGAGCAGGGTTAGGGGTTGTGTAGTGTATGGAGGAGTGGGAGCAGAGTTGGGGTAGCGTAGTGTGTGCCGGGAGTGGGACCAGGGTTAGTGGTAGTGTGGTTTGTACATGGAGTGGAAGCAGAGTTAGGAGTAGCGTAGTATTTGCGGGGAGTGGGAGCAGGGTTAGGGGTAGTGTAGTTTGTACATGGAGTGGGAGCAGGGTTAGGGGTAGTGTAGTGTGTGCGGGGAGTGGGAGCAGGGTTAGGACTAGCGTGTGAAGGGAGCGGGAGAATAGTTAGGGGTAGTGTTGTGTGTGTGGGGAGTGGGAGCAGGGTTAGGGGTAGTGAAGTGGTTGCGGGGAGTGATAGTAGAATTAGGGGTAGTGTAGTGTGTGCGGGGAGTAGGAGCAGCGTTAGGGGTAGTGTAGTGTGTGCGGGGAGTGATAGCAGTATTAGGGGTAGTGTAGTGTGTGCGGGGAGTGGGAGCAGGGTTAGGGGTAGTGTAGTGTGTGTGGGGAGTGGGAGCAGGGTTAGGGGTAGTGAAGTGTGTGCGGGGAGTGATAGCAGAGTTAGGGGTAGTGTAGTGTGTGCGGGGAGTGATAGCAGAATTAGCGGTAGTGTAGTGTGTGTGGGGAGTGGGAGCAGGGTTAGGGGTAGTGTAGTGTGTGGGGAATGGGAGCAGGGCTAAGGGTAGTGTAGTGTGTGCGGGGAGTATGAGCAGGGCTAGGTGTAGTGTAGTGTGTGCATGGAGTGGAAGAAGGGTTAGGAGTAGTGTAGTGTATGGAGGAGTGGGAGCAGTGTTAGGGGTAGTGTAGTGTGTGCGGGAGTGGGAGCAGGGTTAGGACTAGCGTGTAAAGGGAGCGGGAGAATAGTTAGGGGTAGTGTTGTGTGTGCGAGGAGTGGGAGCAGGGTTAGGGGTAGTAGAGTGTGTGCGGGGAGCGGGAGAATAGTTAGGGGTAGTGTAGTGTGTGCATGGAGTGGAAGCAGGCTTAGGAGTAGCGTAGTGTGTGCGGGGAGTGGGAGCAGGGTTAGGGGTAGTGTAGTGTATGGAGAAGTGGGAGCAGAGTTAGGGGTAGTGTAGTGTGTGCGGGGAGTGGGAGCAGGGTTAGTAGTAGTTTAGTGTGTGCGTTGAGTGGGAGCAGGGTTAGGGGTAGTGTTGTGTGTGCGTGGAGTGGGAGCAGGTTTAGGGGTAGTGTTGTGTGTGTGGGGAGTGGGAGCAGGGTTAGGGGTAGTGTAGTGTGTGCGGGGGATTGGGAGCATGGTTAGGGGTAGTGTAGTTTGTGCGGGGAGCGGCAGCACGGTTAGGAGTAGTGTAGTGTGTGCAAGGAGTGGGAGAAGGGTTTGCGGTAGTGTTGTGTGTGCGAGAAGTGGGAGCAGGTTTAGGGGTATAATAGTGTGTGTGGAGAGAGGGTGCAGGGTTAGGGGTAGTGTAGTCTGTGCGGGGAGTGGGATCATGGTTAGGGGTAGTGTAGTGCATGTGAGGAGCAGCTTTATGGGTAGTGTAGTGTGTGCAGGGAGTGGGAGCAAGGATAGGGGTAGTGTATTGCGTGTGGGGAGCGGGAGCAAGGTTAGGGGTAGTGTAGTGTGTGTGGGTAGCGGGAGCAAGGTTAGGGGTAGTGTAGTGTGTGTGGGGAGTGGCAGCAAGGTTATCGTTAGTGTAGTGTGTGCGGGTAGTGGGAGCAGGGTTAGGGGAATTGTGGTGTGTGCGGGGAGCAGAAGCAGGGTTAGGGGTAGTGTATTGTGTTCGGGGAGTGGGAGCAGGGTTAGGGGTGGTGTTGTGTGGGGAGTGGGAGCAGGGTTAGGAGTAGTATAGTGTGTGGGGAGTGGGAGCAAAGTTAGGGTTAGTGTAGTGTGTGCGGGGAGTGGGATCATGTTTGTTGTAGTGTAGGTGTGTGGGGAGCATCTTTAGGGGTAGTGTAGTGTGTGCGGGGAGCAGCAGCAGGGTTAGGAGTAGTATAGTGTGTGCGGTGAGTGGGAGCAGGGTTAGGGGTAGTGACATATGTGCATAGAGTGGGAGCAGGGTTAGGAGTAGTATAGTGTGTGCGAGGAGTGGGAGCAGGATTAGCGGTAGTGTTGTGTGTGCAAGGAGTGGGAGCAGGGTTAGGGGTAGTATAGTGTGTGTGGGGAGTGAGAGCAGGGTTAGGAATAGTATAGTGTGTGCGAGGAGTGGGAGCAGGATTAGCGGTAGTGTTGTGTGTGCGAGGAGTGGGAGCAGGTTTAGTGGTAGTGTAGTGTGTACGGGGAGTGGGAGCAGGGTTAGGGTTAGTGTAGTGTATGGAGGAGTGGGAGCAGAGTTAGGGGTATTGTAGTGTGTGCGGGGAGTGGGAGCAGGGTTATGAGTAGCGTAGTGTGTGCGGGGAGTGGGAGCAGGGTTTGGGATAGTGTAGTGTATGGAGGAGTGGGAGCAGAGTTAGGGGTAGTGTAGTGTGTGCGGGCAGTGGGAGCAGGGTTAGTAGTAATATAGTGTGTGCGTTGAGTGGGAGCAGGGTTAGGGGTAGTGTTGTGTGTGCGTGGAGTGTTAGCAGGTTTAGGGGTAGTGTTGTGTGTGCGAGGAGTGGGATCAGGGTTAGGAGTAGTATAGCAGAGTTAGGGGTAGTGTAGTGTGTGTGGGGAGTGGGAGCAGTGTTAGGGGTAGTGTAGTGTGTGCGGGGGATTGGGAGCATGGTTAGGGGTAGTTGTGTTTGTGCGGGGAGTGGGAGCAGGGTTAGGGGTAGTGTATTGTGTGCTGGGAGCGGAAGCACGACTAGGAGTAGTGTAGTGTGTGCGAGGAGTGGGAGCAGGGTTAGCGGTAGTGTTGTGTGTGCGAGAAGTGGGAGCAGGGTTAGGGGTATTATAGTGTGTGTGGGGAGTGGGAGCAGGGTTAGTGGTAGTGTAGTCTGTGCAGGGAGTGGAATCATGGTTAGGGGTAGTGTAGTGCATGTAGGGAGCAGCTTTATGGGTAGTGTAGTCTGTGAGGGGAGTGGGAGCAAGGATAGGGGTAGTGTATTGCGTGTGGGGAACGGAAGCATGGTTAGGGGTAGTGTAATGCGTGTGGGTAGCGGGAGCATGGGTAGGGTAGTGTAGTGTGTGTGGGGAGCGGCAGCAGGGTTAGGGGAAGTGTATTGCGTGTGAGGAGCGGGAGCATGGTTAGGGGTAGTGTAATGCGTGTGGGTAGCGGGAGCAAGGTTAGGGGTAGTGTAGTCTGTGTGGGGAGTGGCAGCAAGGTTAACGGTAGTGTAGTGTGTGCGGGTAGTGGGAGCAGGGTTAGGGGAATTGTGGTGTATGCGGGGAGCCGGAGCAGGGTTAGGGGTAGTGTATTGTGTTCGGGGAGTGGGAGCAGGGTTAGGGGTAGTATAGTGTGCGTGGGGAGTGAGAGCAGGGTTAGGAATAGAATATTGTGTGCGATGAGTGGGAGCAGGGTTAGGGGTAGTGTTGTGTGTGCGAGGAGTGGGAGCAGGGTTAGGGGTACTATAGCGTGTTTGGGGAGTGGGAGCAGAGTTAGGGGTAGTGTTGTGTGGGAAGTGGGAGCAGTGTTAGGAGTAGTATAGTGTGTGTGGGGAGTGGGAGCAGAGTTAGGGTTAGTGTAATGTGTGAGGGGAGTGGGAGCAGGGTTAGGAGTAGCGTAGTGTGTGCAGGGAGTGGGATCAGGGTTAGTGGTACTGTAGTGTGTGCGGGGAGTGGGAGCAGAGTTAGGGGTAGTGTAGTGTGTGCAGGGAGTGGGAGCAGGGTTAGGAGTAGCGTAGTGTGTGCGGGGAGTGGGTGCAGGGTTAGGTGTAGTGTAGTTTATGGAGGAGTGGGAGCAGAGTTAGGGGTAGTGTAGAGTGTGCGGGGAGTGGGAGCAGGGTAAGTAGTAGTATAGTGTGTGCGGGGAGTGGGAGCAGGGTAAGTAGTAGTATATTGTGTGCGGGGAGTGGTAGCAGGGGTAGGGGTAGTGTAGTGTGTGCGTGGAGTGGGAGCAGGGTTAGGGGTAGTGTAGTGTATGGAGGAGTGGGAGCAGAGTTAGGGGTAGTGTTGTGTGTGCGTGGAGTGTTAGCAGGTTTAGGGGTAGTGTTGTGTGTGCGAGGAGTGGGATCAGGGTTAGGAGTAGTATAGCAGAGTTAGGGGTAGTGTAGTGTGTGTGGGGAGTGGGAGCAGTGTTAGGGGTAGTGTAGTGTGTGCGGGGGATTGGGAGCATGGTTAGGGGTAGTTGTGTTTGTGCGGGGAGTGGGAGCAGGGTTAGGGGTAGTGTATTGTGTGCTGGGAGCGGAAGCACGACTAGGAGTAGTGTAGTGTGTGCGAGGAGTGGGAGCAGGGTTAGCGGTAGTGTTGTGTGTGCGAGAAGTGGGAGCAGGGTTAGTGGTAGTGTAGTCTGTGCAGGGAGTGGGATCATGGTTAGGGGTAGTGTAGTGCATGTAGGGAGCAGCTTTATGGGTAGTGTAGTCTGTGAGGGGAGTTGGAGCAAGGATAGGGGTAGTGTATTGCGTG
The DNA here is from genome assembly GCA_031769625.1 of Taudactylus pleione. NCBI lineage: Eukaryota > Metazoa > Chordata > Amphibia > Anura > Myobatrachidae > Taudactylus > Taudactylus pleione. The sequence goes on from JAUIMM010000299.1 coordinate 1,544,098, forward strand.
TGGGGAACGGAAGCATGGTTAGGGGTAGTGTAATGCGTGTGGTTAGCGGGAGCATGGGTAGGGGTAGTGTGTGTGGGGAGCGGCAGCAGGGTTAGGGGAAGTGTATTGCGTGTGAGGAGCGGGAGCATGGTTAGGGGTAGTGTAATGCGTGTGGGTAGCGGGAGCAAGGTTAGGGGTAGTGTAGTCTGTGTGGGGAGTGGCAGCAAGGTTATCGGTAGTGTAGTGTGTGCGGGTAGTGGGAGCAGGGTTAGGGGAATTGTGGTGTATGCGGGGAGCGGGAGCAGGTTTAGGGGTAGTGTATTGTGTTCGGGGAGTGGGAGCAAGGTTAGGGGTAGTATAGTGTGCGTGGGGAGTGAGAGCAGGGTTAGGAATAGAATATTGTGTGCGATGAGTGGGAGCAGGGTTAGGGGTAGTGTTGTGTGTGCGAGGAGTGGGAGCAGGGTTAGGGGTACTATAGCGTGTTTGGGGAGTGGGAGCAGAGTTAGGGGTAGTGTTGTGTGGGAAGTGGGAGCAGTGTTAGGAGTAGTATAGTGTGTGTGGGGAGTGGGAGCAGAGTTAGGGTTAGTGTAATGTGTGAGGGGAGTGGGAGCAGGGTTAGGAGTAGCGTAGTGTGTGCAGGGAGTGGGATCAGGGTTAGTGGTACTGTAGTGTGTGCGGGGAGTGGGAGCAGAGTTAGGGGTAGTGTAGTGTGTGCAGGGAGTGGGAGCAGGGTTAGGAGTAGCGTAGTGTGTGCGGGGAGTGGGTGCAGGGTTAGGTGTAGTGTAGTTTATGGAGGAGTGGGAGCAGAGTTAGGGGTAGTGTAGAGTGTGCGGGGAGTGGGAGCAGGGTAAGTAGTAGTATAGTGTGTGCGCGGAGTGGGAGCAGGGTAAGTAGTAGTATATTGTGTGCGGGGAGTGGTAGCAGGGTTAGGGGTAGTGTAGTGTGTGCGTGGAGTGGGAGCAGGGTTAGGGGTAGTGTAGTGTATGGAGGAGTGGGAGCAGAGTTAGGGTTAGTGTAGTGTGTGCGGGGAGTGGCAGCAGGGTTAGGAGTAGCGTAGTGTGTGCAAGGAGTGGGATCAGGGTTAGGGGTAGTGTAGTATATGGAGGAGTGGTAGCAGAGTTAGGGGCAGTGTAGTGTGTGCGGGGAGTGGGAGCAGGGTTAGTAGTAGCGTATTGTGTACGGGGAGTGGGAGCAGGGTTATGGGTAGTGTAGTGTATGGAGGAGTGGGAGCAGAGTTAGGGGTAATGTAGTGTTTTGCGGGGAGTGGGAGCAGGGTTAGGAGTAGCGTATTGTGTACGGGGAGTGGGAGCAGGGTTAGGGGTAGTGTAGTGTATGGAGGAGTGGGAGCAGAGTTAGGGTTAGTGTAGTGTGTGCGGGGAGTGGCAGCAGGGTTAGGAGTAGCGTAGTGTGTGCAAGGAGTGGGATCAGGGTTAGGGGTAGTGTAGTATATGGAGGAGTGGTAGCAGAGTTAGGGGCAGTGTAGTGTGTGCGGGGAGTGGGAGCAGGGTTAGTAGTAGCGTATTGTGTACGGGGAGTGGGAGCAGGGTTATGGGTAGTGTAGTGTATGGAGGAGTGGGAGCAGAGTTAGGGGTAATGTAGTGTGTTGCGGGGAGTGGGAGCAGGGTTAGATGTAGCGTAGTGTGTGCGGGGAGTGGGAGCAGGGTTAGGGGTAGTGTAGTGTATGGAGGAGTGGGAGCAGAGTTAGGGGTAGTGTAGTGTGTGCGGGGAGTGGGAGCAGGGTTAGGAGTAGCGTAGTGTGTGCGGGGAGTGGGAGCAGGGTTAGGGGTAGTGTAGTGTATGGAGGAGTGGGAGCAGAGTTAGGGGTAATGTAGTGTTTTGCGGGGAGTGGGAGCAGGGTTAGAAGTAGCGTAGTGTGTGCGGGGGATTGAGAGCATGGTTAGGGGTAGTGTAGTTTGTGCGGGGAGTGGGAGCAGGGTTAGGGGTAGTGTATTGTGTGCTGGGAGCGGCAGCACGGTTAGGAGTAGTGTAGTGTGTGCGAGGACTGGGAGCAGGGTTAGGGGTAGTGTGTTGTGTGCGGGGAGCGGCAGCAGGGTTAGGAGTAGTGTAGTGTGTGAGGGGAGTGGGAGCATGGTTAAGAGTAGTGTGTGTGTGTGGGGAGTGGGAGCAGGGTTAGAGGTAGTGTTGTGTGTGCGAGGAGTGGGAGCAGGGTTAGGAGTAGTGTTGTGTGTGCGAAGAGTGGGAGCAGGGTTAGGGGTAGTGTTGTGTGGGGAGTGGGAGCAGAGTTAGGATTAGTGTAGTGTGTGCGGGGACTGGGATCATGTTTAGGGGTATTGTGTTGTGTGTGGGGAGCGGCATTACGGTTAGTGGTACTGTAGTGTGTGCGGGGAGTGGGAGCAGAGTTAGGGGTAGTGTAGTGTGTGCGGGGAGTGGGAGCAGGGTTAGGAGTAGTTTAGTGTGTGCGGGGAGTGGGAGCAGGGTTAGGTGTAGTGTAGTTTATGGAGGAGTGGGAGCAGAGTTAGGGGTAGTGTAGTGTGTGCGGGGAGTGGGAGCAGGGTAAGTAGTAGTATAGTGTGTGCGGGGAGTGGGAGCAGGGTTAGGAGTAGTGTAGTGTGTGCAGGGAGTGGGAGCAGGGTTAGGAGTAGCGTAGTGTGTGCGGGGAGTGGGAGCAGGGTTAGGGGTAGTGTAGTGTATGGAGGAGTGGGAGCAGAGTTAGGGGTAGTGTAGTGTGTGCGGGGAGTGGGAGCAGGGTAAGTAGTAGTATAGTATGTGCGGGGAGTGGGAGCAGGGTTAGGGGTAGTGTAGTGTGTGCGGGGAGTGGGAGCAGGGTTAGGAGTTGCGTAGTGTGTGCGGGGAGTGGGAGCAGAGTTAGGGGTAGTGTAGTGTATGGAGGAGTGGGAGCAGAGTTAGGGGTAGTTTAGTGTGTTCGGGGAGTGGGAGCAGGGTTAGGAGTAGCGTAGTGTGTGCGGGGAGTGGGAGCAGGGTTAGGGGTAGTGTAGTGTAAGGAGGAGTGGTAGCAGCGTTAGGGGCAGTGTAGTGTGTGCGGGGAGTGGGAGCAGGGTTAGGAGTAGCGTAGTGGGTGCGGGGAGTGGGAGCAGGGTTAGGGGTAGTGTAGTTTATGGAGGAGTGGGAGCAGAGTTAGGGGTAGTGTAGTGTTTGCGGGGAGTGGGAGCAGGGTTAGGAGTAGCGTAGTGTGTGCGGGGAGTGGGAGCAGGGTTAGGGGTAGTGTAGTGTATGGAGGAGTGGTACCAGAGTTACGGGTAGTGTAGTGTGTGCGGGGAGTGGTAGAAGGGTTAGGAGTAGCGTAGTGTGTGCGGGGAGTGGGAGCAGGGTTAGGGGTAGTGTAGTGTATGGAGGAGTGGGAGCAGAGTTAGGCGTAGTGTAGTGTGTGTGGGGAGTGGGAGCAGGGTTAGGGGTACTGTAGTGTGTGTGGGGGATTGAGAGCATGGTTAGGGGTAGTGTAGTTTGTGCGAGGAGTGGGAGCAGGGTTAGGGGTAGTGTATTGTGTGCTGGGAGCGGCAGCACGGTTAGGAGTAATGTAGTGTGTGCGAGGAGTGGGAGCAGGGTTAGCGATAGTGTTGTGTGCGAGAAGTGGGAGCAGGGTTAGGGGTATTATAGTGTGTGTGGGGAGTGGGAGCAGGGTTAGGGGTAGTGTAGTCTGTACGGGGAGTGGGATCATGGTTAGGGGTAGTGTAGTGCATGTGGGGAGCAGCTTTATGGGTAGTGTAGTGTGTGCGGGGAGTGGGAGCAAGGATAGGGGTATTGTATTGCGTGTGGGGAGCGGGAGCATGGTTAGGGGTAGTGTAGTATATGTGGGGAGTGGCAGCAAGGTTATCGGTAGTGTAGTGTGTGCTGGTAGTTGGAGCATGTTTAGGGGAATTGTGGTGTGTGTGCGGAGCGGGAGCAGAGTTAGGGGTAGTGTAGTGTGTGCGAGGAGTGTGAGCAGGATTAGCGGTAGTGTTGTGTGTGCGAGGAGTGGGAGCAGGGTTAGGAGTAGTATAGTGTGTGCGAGGAGTGGGAGCAGGATTAGCGGTAGTTTTGTGTGTGCGAGGAGTGGGAGCAGGGTTAGGAGTAGTGTTGTGTGTGCGAGGAGTGGGAGCAGGGTTAGGGGTAGTGTTGTGTGGGGAGTGGGAGCAGAGTTAGGGTTAGTGTAGTGTGTGCGTGGAGTGGGAGCAGGGTTAGGGGTAGTGTAGTGTATGGAGGAGTGGGAGCAGAGTTAGGGTTAGTGTAGTGTGTGCGGGGAGTGGCAGCAGGGTTAGGAGTAGCGTAGTGTGTGCAAGGAGTGGGATCAGGGTTAGGGGTAGTGTAGTATATGGAGGAGTGGTAGCAGAGTTAGGGGCAGTGTAGTGTGTGCGGGGAGTGGGAGCAGGGTTAGTAGTAGCGTATTGTGTACGGGGAGTGGGAGCAGGGTTATGGGTAGTGTAGTGTATGGAGGAGTGGGAGCAGAGTTAGGGGTAATGTAGTGTGTTGCGGGGAGTGGGAGCAGGGTTAGATGTAGCGTAGTGTGTGCGGGGAGTGGGAGCAGGGTTAGGGGTAGTGTTGTGTATGGAGGAGTGGGAGCAGAGTTAGGGGTAGTGTAGTGTGTGCGGGGAGTGGGAGCAGGGTTAGGAGTAGCGTAGTGTGTGCGGGGAGTGGGAGCAGGGTTAGGGGTAGTGTAGTGTATGGAGGAGTGGGAGCAGAGTTAGGGGTAATGTAGTGTTTTGCGGGGAGTGGGAGCAGGGTTAGATGTAGCGTAGTGTGTGCGGGGGATTGAGAGCATGGTTAGGGGTAGTGTAGTTTGTGCGGGGAGTGGGAGCAGGGTTAGGGGTAGTGTATTGTGTGCTGGGAGCGGCAGCACGGTTAGGAGTAGTGTAGTGTGTGCGAGGACTGGGAGCAGGGTTAGGGGTAGTGTGTTGTGTGCGGGGAGCGGCAGCAGGGTTAGGAGTAGTGTAGTGTGTGAGGGGAGTGGGAGCATGGTTAAGAGTAGTGTGTGTGTGTGGGGAGTGGGAGCAGGGTTAGAAGTAGTGTAGTGTGTGCGTGGGATCGGGAGCAGGGTTAGGGGAAGAGCTGTGCATGTGGGGAGCGGGAGCATGGTTGGGGGATGTGTAGTGTGTGCTGGGAGCGGCAGCACGGTTAGGAGTAGAGTAGTGTGTGCGGGGGATTGGGAGCAGGGTTATAGGAAGTGTAGTGCATGCGGGGAGTGGGAGCATGGTTAGGGGTAGTGTGGTGTGTGGGTCGTGGGAGCAGTGTTAGTGGTAGAGTAGTGTGTGTGGGGAGCTGCAGCACGGCTAGGGGTAGTTTAGTGTGTGCTGGAAGCAGTAGCAGGGTTACTGGTAGCGTTGTGTGTGCGGGGAGTGGGAGCAGGGTTAGGGGTAGTGTAGTGTATGGAGGAGTGGGAGCAGGGTTAGGGGTAGTGTTGTGCGTGTGAGAAGCGGGAGCATGGTTAGGGGTAGTGTAGTGTGTGCGTGGAGCGACAGCAGGATTAGGGGTAGTGTAGTGTGTGCGTGGAGCAGGAGCATAGTTAGGGGTAGTGTAGTCTGTGGTGGGAGTGGGAGCAGGGTTAGGAGTAGTATATTGTGTGCGGTGAGTGGGAGCAGGGTTAAGGGTAGTGTAGTGTATGGAGGAGTGGAAGCAGAGATAGGGGTACTGTAGTGTGTGGGGGAGTGGGAGCAGGGTTAGGAGTAGCATAGTATGTGCGGGGAGTGGGAGCAGGATTAGGGGTAGTGTAGTGTATGGAGGAGTGGGAGCAGAGTTAGGGTTAGTGTAGTGTGTGCGGGGAGTGGGAGCAGGATTAGGGGTAGTGTAGTGTATGGAGGAGTGGGAGCAGAGTTAGGGGTAGTGTAGTGTGTGCGGGGAGTGGGAGCAGGGTTAGGAGTAGCGTAGTGTGTGCGGGTAGTGGGAGCAGGATTAGGGGTAGTGTAGTGTATCGTGGAGTGGGAGCAGAGTTAGGGATAGTGTAGTGTGTGCGGGGAGTGGGAGCAGGGTTAGGGGTAGTGTTGTGTGTACGTGGAGTGGGAGGCAGGTTTAGGGGTAGTGTTGTGTGTGCGAGGAGTGGGAGCAGGGTTAGGAGAAGTATAGTGTGTGCGAGGACTGGGAGCAGGGTTAGCGGTAGTGTTGTGTGTGCGAGGAGTGGGAACAGGGTTAGGGGTACTATAGTGTGTTTGGGGAGTGGGAGCAGGGTTAGGGGTAGTGTAGTGTGTGTGGGGAGCGGCATCATGGTTAGTGGTAGTGTAGTGTGTGCGGGGAGCATCTTTAGGGGTAGTGTAGTGTGTGCGGGGTGTGGCAGCAGGGTTAGGTGTAGCGTAGTGTGTGCGGGGAGTGGGAGCAGGGTTAGGGGTAGTGTAGTGTATGGAGGAGTGGGAGCAGAGTTAGGCGTAGTGTAGTGTGTGTGGGGAGTGGGAGCAGGGTTAGGGGTACTGTAGTGTGTGCGGGGGATTGAGAGCATGGTTAGGGGTAGTGTAGTTTGTGCGAGGAGTGGGAGCAGGGTTAGGGGTAGTGTATTGTGTGCTGGGAGCGGCAGCACGGTTAGGAGTAGTGTACTGTGTGCGAGGAGTGGGAGCAGGGTTAGCGATAGTGTTGTGTGCGAGAAGTGGGAGCAGGGTTAGGGGTATTATAGTGTGTGTGGGGAGTGGGAGCAGGGTTAGGGGTAGTGTAGTCTGTACGGGGAGTGGGATCATGGTTAGGGGTAGTGTAGTGCATGTGGGGAGCAGCTTTATGGGTAGTGTAGTGTGTGCGGGGAGTGGGAGCAAGGATAGGGGTATTGTATTGCGTGTGGGGAGCGGGAGCATGGTTAGGGGTAGTGTAGTATATGTGGGGAGTGGCAGCAAGGTTATCGGTAGTGTAGTGTGTGCTGGTAGTGGGAGCAGGTTTAGGGGAATTGTGGTGTGTGTGCGGAGCGGGAGCAGAGTTAGGGGTAGTGTAGTGTGTGCGAGGAGTGTGAGCAGGATTAGCGGTAGTGTTGTGTGTGCGAGGAGTGGGAGCAGGGTTAGGAGTAGTATAGTGTGTGCGAGGAGTGGGAGCAGGATTAGCGGTAGTGTTGTGTGTGCGAGGAGTGGGAGCAGGGTTAGGAGTAGTGTTGTGTGTGCGAGGAGTGGGAGCAGGGTTAGGGGTAGTGTTGTGTGGGGAGTGGGAGCAGAGTTAGGGTTAGTGTACTGTGTGCGTGGAGTGGGAGCAGGGTTAGGGGTAGTGTAGTGTATGGAGGAGTGGGAGCAGAGTTAGGGTTAGTGTAGTGTGTGCGGGGAGTGGCAGCAGGGTTAGGAGTAGCGTAGTGTGTGCAAGGAGTGGGATCAGGGTTAGGGGTAGTGTAGTATATGGAGGAGTGGTAGCAGAGTTAGGGGCAGTGTAGTGTGTGCGGGGAGTGGGAGCAGGGTTAGTAGTAGCGTATTGTGTACGGGGAGTGGGAGCAGGGTTATGGGTAGTGTAGTGTATGGAGGAGTGGGAGCAGAGTTAGGGGTAATGTAGTGTGTTGCGGGGAGTGGGAGCAGGGTTAGATGTAGCGTAGTGTGTGCGGGGAGTGGGAGCAGGGTTAGGGGTAGTGTTGTGTATGGAGGAGTGGGAGCAGAGTTAGGGGTAGTGTAGTGTGTGCGGGGAGTGGGAGCAGGGTTAGGAGTAGCGTAGTGTGTGCGGGGAGTGGGAGCAGGGTTAGGGGTAGTGTAGTGTATGGAGGAGTGGGAGCAGAGTTAGGGGTAATGTAGTGTTTTGCGGGGAGTGGGAGCAGGGTTAGAAGTAGCGTAGTGTGTGCGGGGGATTGAGAGCATGGTTAGGGGTAGTGTAGTTTGTGCGGGGAGTGGGAGCAGGGTTAGGGGTAGTGTATTGTGTGCTGGGAGCGGCAGCACGGTTAGGAGTAGTGTAGTGTGTGCGAGGACTGGGAGCAGGGTTAGGGGTAGTGTGTTGTGTGCGGGGAGCGGCAGCAGGGTTAGGAGTAGTGTAGTGTGTGAGGGGAGTGGGAGCATGGTTAAGAGTAGTGTGTGTGTGTGGGGAGTGGGAGCAGGGTTAGAAGTAGTGTAGTGTGTGCGTGGGATCGGGAGCAGGGTTAGGGGAAGAGCTGTGCATGTGGGGAGCGGGAGCATGGTTGGGGGATGTGTAGTGTGTGCTGGGAGCGGCAGCACGGTTAGGAGTAGAGTAGTGTGTGCGGGGGATTGGGAGCAGGGTTATAGGAAGTGTAGTGCATGCGGGGAGTGGGAGCATGGTTAGGGGTAGTGTGGTGTGTGGGTCGTGGGAGCAGTGTTAGTGGTAGAGTAGTGTGTGTGGGGAGCTGCAGCACGGCTAGGGGTAGTTTAGTGTGTGCTGGAAGCAGTAGCAGGGTTACTGGTAGCGTTGTGTGTGCGGGGAGTGGGAGCAGGGTTAGGGGTAGTGTAGTGTATGGAGGAGTGGGAGCAGGGTTAGGGGTAGTGTTGTGCGTGTGAGAAGCGGGAGCATGGTTAGGGGTAGTGTAGTGTGTGCGTGGAGCGACAGCAGGATTAGGGGTAGTGTAGTGTGTGCGTGGAGCAGGAGCATAGTTAGGGGTAGTGTAGTCTGTGGTGGGAGTGGGAGCAGGGTTAGGAGTAGTATATTGTGTGCGGTGAGTGGGAGCAGGGTTAAGGGTAGTGTAGTGTATGGAGGAGTGGAAGCAGAGATAGGGGTACTGTAGTGTGTGCGGGGAGTGGGAGCAGGGTTAGGAGTAGCATAGTATGTGCGGGGAGTGGGAGCAGGATTAGGGGTAGTGTAGTGTATGGAGGAGTGGGAGCAGAGTTAGGGTTAGTGTAGTGTGTGCGGGGAGTGGGAGCAGGATTAGGGGTAGTGTAGTGTATGGAGGAGTGGGAGCAGAGTTAGGGGTAGTGTAGTGTGTGCGGGGAGTGGGAGCAGGGTTAGGAGTAGCGTAGTGTGTGCGGGTAGTGGGAGCAGGATTAGGGGTAGTGTAGTGTATCGTGGAGTGGGAGCAGAGTTAGGGATAGTGTAGTGTGTGCGGGGAGTGGGAGCAGGGTTAGGGGTAGTGTTGTGTGTACGTGGAGTGGGAGGCAGGTTTAGGGGTAGTGTTGTGTGTGCGAGGAGTGGGAGCAGGGTTAGGAGAAGTATAGTGTGTGCGAGGACTGGGAGCAGGGTTAGCGGTAGTGTTGTGTGTGCGAGGAGTGGGAACAGGGTTAGGGGTACTATAGTGTGTTTGGGGAGTGGGAGCAGGGTTAGGGGTAGTGTAGTGTGTGTGGGGAGCGGCATCATGGTTAGTGGTAGTGTAGTGTGTGCGGGGAGCATCTTTAGGGGTAGTGTAGTGTGTGCGGGGTGTGGCAGCAGGGTTAGGTGTAGTATAGTGTGTGCGAGGAGTGGGAGCAGGGTTAGAGGTAGTGTTGTGTGTGCGAGGAGTGGGAGCAGGGTTAGGAGTAGTGTTGTGTGTGCGAAGAGTGGGAGCAGGGTTAGGGGTAGTGTTGTGTGGGGAGTGGGAGCAGAGTTAGGGTTAGTGTAGTGTGTGCGGGGACTGGGATCATGTTTAGGGGTATTGTGTTGTGTGTGGGGAGCGGCATTACGGTTAGTGGTACTGTAGTGTGTGCGGGGAGTGGGAGCAGAGTTAGGGGTAGTGTAGTGTGTGCGGGGAGTGGGAGCAGGGTTAGGAGTAGTTTAGTGTGTGCCGGGAGTGGGAGCAGGGTTAGGTGTAGTGTAGTTTATGGAGGAGTGGGAGCAGAGTTAGGGGTAGTGTAGTGTGTGCGGGGAGTGGGAGCAGGGTAAGTAATAGTATAGTGTGTGCGGGGAGTGGGAGCAGGGTTAGGAGTAGTGTAGTGTGTGCAGGGAGTGGGAGCAGGGTTAGGAGTAGCGTAGTGTGTGCGGGGAGTGGGAGCAGGGTTAGGGGTAGTGTAGTGATTGGGGTCTGGGAGCAGATTTAGGGGTAGTGTAGTGTGTGCGGGGAGTGGGAGCAGGGTAAGTAGTAGTATAGTGTGTGCGGGGAGTGGGAGCAGGGTTAGGGGTAGTGTAGTGTGTGCGGGGAGTGGGAGCAGGGTTAGGAGTTGCGTAGTGTGTGCGGGGAGTGGGAGCAGGGTTAGGGGTAGTGTAGTGTATGGAGGAGTGGGAGCAGAGTTAGGGGTAGTTTAGTGTGTGCGGGGAGTGGGAGCAGGGTTAGGAGTAGCGTAGTGTGTGCGGGGAGTGGGAGCAGGGTTAGGGGTAGTGTAGTGTAAGGAGGAGTGGTAGCAGAGTTAGGGGCAGTGTAGTGTGTGCGGGGAGTGGGAGCAGGGTTAGGAGTAGCGTAGTGGGTGCGGGGAGTGGGAGCAGGGTTAGGGGTAGTGTAGTTTATGGAGGAGTGGGAGCAGAGTTAGGGGTAGTGTAGTGTTTGCGGGGAGTGGGAGCAGGGTTAGGAGTAGCGTAGTGTGTGCGGGGAGTGGGAGCAGGGTTAGGGGTAGTGTAGTGTATGGAGGAGTGGTACCAGAGTTACGGGTAGTGTATTGTGTGCGGGGAGTGGTAGAAGGGTTAGGAGTAGCGTAGTGTGTGCGGGGAGTGGGAGCAGGGTTAGGGGTAGTGTAGTGTATGGAGGAGTGGGAGCAGAGTTAGGCGTAGTGTAGTGTGTGTGGGGAGTGGGAGCAGGGTTAGGGGTACTGTAGTGTGTGCGGGGGATTGAGAGCATGGTTAGGGGTAGTGTAGTTTGTGCGAGGAGTGGGAGCAGGGTTAGGGGTAGTGTATTGTGTGCTGGGAGCGGCAGCACGGTTAGGAGTAGTGTAGTGTGTGCGAGGAGTGGGAGCAGGGTTAGCGATAGTGTTGTGTGCGAGAAGTGGGAGCAGGGTTAGGGGTATTATAGTGTGTGTGGGGAGTGGGAGCAGGGTTAGGGGTAGTGTAGTCTGTACGGGGAGTGGGATCATGGTTAGGGGTAGTGTAGTGCATGTGGGGAGCAGCTTTATGGGTAGTGTAGTGTGTGCGGGGAGTGGGAGCAAGGATAGGGGTATTGTATTGCGTGTGGGGAGCGGGAGCATGGTTAGGGGTAGTGTAGTATATGTGGGGAGTGGCAGCAAGGTTATCGGTAGTGTAGTGTGTGCTGGTAGTGGGAGCAGGTTTAGGGGAATTGTGGTGTGTGTGCGGAGCGGGAGCAGAGTTAGGGGTAGTGTATTGTGTTCGGGGAGTGGGAGCAGGGTTAGGGGTAGTGTATTGTGTGCGGGGAGCGGCAGCAGGGTTAGGAGTAGTGTAGTGTGTGCGGGGAGTGGGAGCATGGTTAATAGTGTAGTGTGTGTGGGGAGTGGGAGCATGGTTAGGGGTAGTGTAGTTTGTGCGGGGAGTGGGAGCAGGATTAGGGGTAGTGTATTGTGTGCTGGGAGCGGCAGCACAGTTAGGAGTAGTGTAGTGTGTGCGAGGAGTGTGAGCAGGATTAGCGGTAGTGTTGTGTGTGCGAGGAGTGGGAGCAGGGTTAGGAGTAGTATAGTGTGTGCGAGGAGTGGGAGCAGGATTAGCGGTAGTGTTGTGTGTGCGAGGAGTGGGAGCAGGGTTAGGAGTAGTGTTGTGTGTGCGAGGAGTGGGAGCAGGGTTAGGGGTAGTGTTGTGTGGGGAGTGGGAGCAGAGTTAGGGTTAGTGTAGTGTGTGCGGGGAGTGGGATCATGTTTAGGGGTATTGTGTTGTGTGTGGGGAGCGGCATTACGGTTAGTGGTACTGTAGTGTGTGCGGGGAGTGGGAGCAGAGTTAGGGGTAGTGTAGTGTGTGCGGGGAGTGGGAGCAGGGTTAGGAGTAGTGTAGTGTGTGCGGGGAGTGGGAGCAGGGTTAGGTGTAGTGTAGTTTATGGAGGAGTGGGAGCAGAGTTAGGGGTAGTGTAGTGTGTGCGGGGAGTGGGAGCAGGGTAAGTAGTAGTATAGTGTGTGCGGGGAGTGGGAGCAGGGTTAGGAGTAGTGTAGTGTGTGCAGGGAGTGGGAGCAGGGTTAGGAGTAGCGTAGTGTGTGCGGGGAGTGGGAGCAGGGTTAGCGGTAGTGTAGTGTATGGAGGAGTGGGAGCAGAGTTAGGGGTAGTGTAGTGTGTGCGGGGAGTGGGAGCAGGGTAAGTAGTAGTATAGTGTGTGCGGGGAGTGGGAGCAGGGTTAGGGGTAGTGTAGTGTGTGCGGGGAGTGGGAGCAGGGTTAGGAGTTGCGTAGTGTGTGCGGGGAGTGGGAGCAGGGTTAGGGGTAGTGTAGTGTATGGAGGAGTGGGAGCAGAGTTAGGGGTAGTGTAGTGTGTGCGGGGAGTGGGAGCAGGGTTAGGAGTAGCGTAGTGTGTGCGGGGAGTGGGAGCAGGGTTAGCGGTAGTGTAGTGTATGGAGGAGTGGGAGCAGAGTTAGGGGTAGTGTAGTGTGTGCGGGGAGTGGGAGCAGGGTAAGTAGTAGTATAGTGTGTGCGGGGAGTGGGAGCAGGGTTAGGGGTAGTGTAGTGTGTGCGGGGAGTGGGAGCAGGGTTAGGAGTTGCGTAGTGTGTGCGGGGAGTGGGAGCAGGGTTAGGGGTAGTGTAGTGTATGGAGGAGTGGGAGCAGAGTTAGGGGTAGTGTAGTGTGTGCGGGGAGTGGGAGCAGGGTTAGGAGTAGCGTAGTGTGTGCGGGGAGTGGGAGCAGGGTTAGGGGTAGTGTAGTGTATGGAGGAGTGGTAGCAGAGTTAGGGGCAGTGTAGTGTGTGCGGGGAGTGGGAGCAGGGTTAGGAGTAGCGTAGTGGGTGCGGGGAGTGGGAGCAGGGTTAGGGGTAGTGTAGTTTATGGAGGAGTGGGAGCAGAGTTAGGGGTAGTGTAGTGTTTGCGGGGAGTGGGAGCAGGGTTAGGGGTAGTGTAGTGTATGGAGGAGTGGTAGCAGAGTTACGGGTAGTGTAGTGTGTGCGGGGAGTGGTAGCAGGGTTAGGAGTAGCGTAGTGTGTGCGGGGAGTGGGAGCAAGGATAGGGGTATTGTATTGCGTGTGGGGAGCGGGAGCATGGTTAGGGGTAGTGTAGTATATGTGGGGAGTGGCAGCAAGGTTATCGGTAGTGTAGTGTGTGCTGGTAGTGGGAGCAGGTTTAGGGGAATTGTGGTGTTTGTGCGGAGCGGGAGCAGGGTTAGGGGTAGTGTATTGTGTTCGGGGAGTGGGAGCAGGGTTAGGGGTAGTGTATTGTGTGCAGGGAGCGGCAGCAGGGTTAGGAGTAGTGTAGTGTGTGTGGGGAGTGGGAGCATGGTTAATAGTGTAGTGTGTGTGGGGAGTGGGAGCATGGTTAGGGGTAGTGTAGTTTGTGCGGGGAGTGGGAGCAGGATTAGGGGTAGTGTATTGTGTGCTTGGAGCGGCAGCACAGTTAGGAGTAGTGTAGTGTGTGCGTGGGATTGGGAGCAGGGTTAGGGGAAGTGCTGTGCATGCGGGGAGCGGGAGCATGGTTGGGGAATGTGTAATGTGTGCGGGAAGCAGCAGCAGGGCTAGGGGTAGTTTAGTGTGTGCTGGGAGCGGGAGCATGTTAGGGGTAGTGTAGTGTGTGCAGGGAGCAGCAGCAAGGTTAGGGGTAGTGTATTGTGTGCTGGGAGCGGCAGCACGGTTAAGAGTAGAGTAGTGTGTGCGGGGGATTGTGAGCAGGGTTATAGGAAGTGCAGTGCATGCGGGGAGTGGGAGCATGGTTAGGGGTAATGTGGTGTGTGTGGCGTGGTAGAGTAGTGTGTGTGGGGAGCTGCAGCAGGGCTAGGGGTAGTTTAGTGTGTGCTGGGAGCAGGAGCAGGTTTAGGGGTAGTGTAGTGTGTGCGAGGAGCGGCAGCAGGGTTAGGGGTAGTGTAGTGCGTGCGGGGAGCGCGAGCATCGTTAGGGAATGTAGTGTGTACGGGAAGCGGGAGCAGGGTAGGGGTAGTGTAGTGTGTGCGGGGAGCAGCAGCAGACTTAGGGGTAGTGTAGTGCGTGTGGGGAGCAGGAGCATGGTTAGGGGTAGTGTAGTGTGTGCGGGGAGCAGCAGCAGGGTTAGGGGTAGTGTAGTGCGTGTGAGAAGTGGGAGCAGGGCTAGGGGTAGTGTAGTGTGTGCGGGGAGTGGGAGCAGGGCTATGGGTAGTATAGTGTGTGCGGGGAGTGGGAGCAAGGCATACTTGCTTACTTTTTGAAAACTAGTTTCTGAGAGATTATAGTCGGTCGCTGTTGAGGGTGTGCCATGCTCCGCCCAAAGGAGTGTCTAGCTTCATTGATGTTATCGGTGGTTGACATCGATGGTATGAAACTATCGCCTGAACCATCAATGTTTTCATCTACCGATGGTCATCCCTGTTTTAATACGGGCAGCGGGCCTATCAGGGAGAGGGGCTTTGTGGGCCGTGTCGGGCGGCGGAGCTTAGCTCCAGTGTACCATCGATGGCAAAACCATCAACCAACGATGGTCAACCATCAATGTTTTTTTAACCATCGATAGTCGTCTGCCATTCCATTTCAGCAGTGGGTGCTCCAGGCGGGGGCGTGCAATCAGAATGCCGGCCGCTGAGATTCCGACAGTGAGAATGCACTTGTCAGAATACCAGCGCCGACTTCCCGACTGCCTGCATCCTGAAGGTACGCACTGGGGTTAGGGGGAGGGTTAGAGTTTGGGTAAGGAGATAGGATTAGGCACTGGGGGAGGTTAGGTTTAGGCTGTAGGGAGGAAGGGTTAGGTTTAGGGGTAGAGTTAGGGGTTAATTTAGACTTACTTATCTGGGGGCGTCGGCATTCTAATCTTGTCAGGATGCCGGTGTCGGGGTTTCTGACCGCAGAGTGCCAGCATCCCGTACCCAATCCCTTAACGAGGACACATTGGCCAAATGTAATAGAGCGAGAGTTTAGATAATGTGAGAGTTTAACAGTAATTCTCACATTGGTCGAGTTTTATCTTCAAAATGGGAAAACATCTGGATGAGAGTTTAAATCGTGAGAGTATTTAGAGTCTAAAAACATGTGAGTTTATAATTGCCGAGTTTAAAAAGTGTGAGAGTTTATTGCTAAACTCTCATATTTTCTAAATTCTCACTCGATTACATTTAGCCCAGGGATGGGGAACCTCTTGCCCGGGGACCTTTTAAGGCCCTCGGAATCATTTGGTCTGGCCCTCTGAGCTTTTTTCTGCTAGCCTCATTTGGCTAGCGTGGTGCCTAGAATGGCACCCTGCACCCAGAATCTATGCAGCAGTGCCACCTGGAGCGTCCTTAAGATGCTGCAGAGTCACATCGCTGCCCTTACAGCTCCCAGGAACATCCTCAGAATGCTCCAGGCATTGCTGTAATCACAGGCGATTGTGGCCCCGCCCCTGTGTGACCATGCGGAGGGGGTATGGCCTGAACCAGCAAATACTATTATATATATCAAAATGGCCCTCGGTAGAAAAAAGGTTCCCCACCCCTGATTTAGCCCATGAACCTGTTCCTGTGTTCTTTACATTTTATTTTACATTGAAGTACAAATAAAAAAATTATTTCCCATTGGATTTACAAAGAATGTCCATTTGTCCTTCTCATAAATTATAATAATGTATATTTGAATTTGTTTTTCATGATGCAGTTATGTGGATCATATTTATACAATACGGTAGCTACATGATATTAATTCACTTTTAGATATGATACTTTATTTATCAATGTGTTTTATCACTCACGAGTGATAAAACTCGCTGCATATGATAAATGGTGCTCCAGCCAATCAGCTGATTGGCTGGAGAACCATTTATCATATGTAACGAGCATTATCACTCATTGTGAGTAATAAAACTCATTGATAAATGAGGTCCACGTAAGAGGTCAATTGATTTAGAGTAGGGGTGTGCATCGCCCACTTTTCGTGTTTTGTGTTTTGGTTTTGGATCTGGATCTTTCTTCGTGTTTTGGATCTGGATTGGTTTTGCCAAAACCACCCTTCTGTGTTTTGTGTTTTGGATCTGTATTTTTTTTGAAAAAAGCATAAAAACAACTAAAATCACTTCACTCATTATTAACCTCAATAACATTAATTTCCACTCATTTCCAGTCTGTTCTGAACACCTCACAATATTGTTTTTAGGCCAAAAGGTTGCACCGAGGTAGCTGGATGACTATGCTAAGCGACACAAGTGGGCGGCACAAACACGTGGCCCATCTAGGAGTGGCACTGCAGTGGCAGGCTGGATGGCAGTTTGAAAAACTAGGCCCCAAAGAGTACATAATGCAAATAAAAAGAGAGGTGCAAGATAGAATTGTCTTTGGTAATGTTGTATAAACAGGACATGCACACTTTGACAAACCAATCATTTCAGTGCTAGGGTCTGCCACACAACTGTGGCTGAAATGATTGGTTCGTTTGGGCACCCACAAAACAAGCTGGCAATTAATCTGTCCCTGCACAAACTGGCTCTACAGAGGCAAGATGTCGTCCTCATCCTCATCCACCGATTCCTCACCCTCGTCAGTGTTGTGTACATCCTCATCCTCACAGATAATTAATTTGTCCCCGCTGGAATCTACCACCACAGGTCCCTCTGTACTTTCTGGAGGCTGATCTGCCCGAAACAATTGATAATCATTTTGATGAACATCATCTTTTCCACGTTTTGTGAAAGCAACCTCTTACGCCTTTCACTGACAAGATTTCCGGATGTACTAAAAACTCTTTCGGAGTACACACTGGAGGGGGGGCAACTTAAAGAAAAATAGAGTCAGTTTGTACGCCCCCTCCAAATTGCCTCTTTTTCCTGCCAGTACAGGTACGGACTGTCTGCCATGCCTACTTGGATGCTGTCACCGATGTAATCCTCCACCATTCTTTCAGTGGTGACAGTATCATATGCAGTGACAGTAGACATGTCAGAAATTGTTGGCAGGTCCTTCAGTCCGGACCAGATGTCCAAACTTGGTCCTGTCTGCCCTGCATCACCGCCAGCGGGTTGGTTAGGATATCTAAGTTGTTTCCTGGCAGCCCCAGTTGCGAAAGAAAATGTAGAAGGAGCTGTTGCCGTGTCATGAAAGAGAGACACCACGTAGACTTTAAACCTAGGATCGAGCACGGTGGCCAAAATGTAGTGGTCTGATTGCAACAGATTGACCACCCTCGAATCCTGGGAAAGCGAATGAAGGGCTTCATCCTCAAGTCCCACATACCGAGCGGAATTTCTCTGTCTTAGCTTCTCCTTCACTTTCTCCAGCTGCTTCTGCAAAAGCCTGATGAGGGGAATGACCTGACTCAAGCTGGCAGTGTCTGAACTGACTTCACGTGTGGCAATTTCAAAGGTCTGGAGAACCTTGCACAACACGGATATCATTCTCCACTGCGCTTGAGTCAGGTGCATACCCCCTCCTTTGCCTATGTCATAGGTTGATGTAAAGGCTTGAATGGCCTTTTGCTACTCCTTCATCCTCTGAAGCATATAGAGGGTTCAGTTCCACCGTGTTACAACCTCTTGCTTCAGGTGATGGCAGGGCAGGTTCAAGAGTGTTTGCTGGTGCTCCAGTCTTCGGCACACAGTTGCTGAATGGCGTAAGTGCCCAGAAATTTTTTGGGACCACCCAAAGCGTCTCCAGCATGCCCCTTTCGGTTTTTTTAAATTCTGCACCACCAAATTTATTGTGTGAGCAAAACATGGGACGTGCTGGAAGTTGCCCAGATGTAATGCCCGCACAATATTGGTGGCGTTGTCAGATATCACAAATCCCCAGGAGAGTCTAAGTGGGGTAAGCCATTGGGCGATGATTTCCCTCAGTTTCTCTAAGAGGTTGTCGGCGATGTGCCTCTTACTGAAACCGGTGATGCACAGCGTAGCCTGCCTTGGAACGAGCTGGTGTTTCTGAGATGCTGCTACTGGTGATGCTGCTGTTGTTGCTGCATAAGGCGATACATCTACCCAGTGGGCTGTCACAGTCATATACTACTTAGTCTGCCCTGTTCCACTTGTCCGTGGTTAAGTGGCCATTGGGTACAACCGCATTTTTTAGGACACTGAGGACACTTTTTCTGACGTCTCTGTACATTCTCGGTATCACCTGCCTAGTGAAGTGGAATTATCTAAATCCCACTGCACTAATGGCGGATACCGGACGCACGTCTAACACCAACACACCAACAAGTAACTTTTTATGAACGTGATGCCTGTTTACGTAAAAATATAACCCATGTCATTATCATAACCAGATAATATATACTGTAGTAGCAGAAGTTTTTGTGCAGGAAAAATGTGAATTTCCCTGATCAAACTTCTGTGTCTCTCCAGGCTCCACTGTGTTACTCCAGACTAGGGATGTGCAAGCAAAGATAAATTCAGATTTTCCCGCCAAGTTTGGATTTTTCCCGCCAAAAATCGGGTCTCAGAAAAAGGCAAAATGTCATCTTTCATGGACAAACACCTCTCCAACATCCCGATTTCAGCGGGACAGGACTCTCCTGCTGTTACACCTGTGGGCCGAAGTTGCCCACGGGTGGTCAAATCAGGAGGTTGGGGACCCCCACCGCTGCAGCTGTGCGGCAGTTCCGGACCCCCGGAGTGTGAATGGATGCAGCGTGCATGTGAGCGGCATCCATTCAGTGACGGGAGGGGGCAGGGGGGAGCCCAGCCAGTGATGGAGGGCTGGGCTTTACCCCCAGCCTGACATTATTTGGAGGAGTGTCATGCGGGCACGCCGCCAAATAACATCACTTAGGGGGCGTGACCTATGGTAATGAGGCCACGCCCCAATTTCGGTCGCACGCAGCTTCACCACTCGTGATTTGCAGGGTGCTACGTACCGGGCAGGCATAGGGTGCTCAGACCCCTGGACCCGGCCCTGGACAAACATCATCTTTCATGGACTTTTGTCCAGGAATGATGATATTTGTCCATCAAAGATGACATTTTGCCTCTTTCCAAGGCTCGAATTTTGACAGGAAATATCCGAACTGGGCAGGAAAATCCAAACTGATCCAAGCCTGAACATCCCTACTCCAGACCCCCTCAATGTCTCCATCCCTAGGCCACCCTGTGATTCTCCAGGCTCTCTGTGTCTTTATCCAGTCCTCCATGTCTCTCCATCTTCAGGCCCTCTTGTCTCTCACCAGGACCCCCTGTGCCTCTCCATCCCCAGGACCCCCTGCATCTTTCCATCCTCAGTCCCACCTGTTGCTCTCAGCCTCATTCCCCCAGCCCCAGTGTGCATCCCTCAGCCCCATTACCCTGACCCCAATGTGCATCTCTCAGCCCCATTCTCCTGGCCCCAGTGTGCGTCTCTCAGCCCCATTCTCCTGGCCCCAGTGTGCATCTCTCAGCCTCATTCCCCCAGCCCCAGTGTGCATCTCTCTGCCCCAGAATGAGTCTCTCAGACGCATTCTCCCAGCCCCAGTGTATGTCTCAGCCCCATTTCCCCAGCCACAGTGTACGTCTCTCTGCCCCATTCTCCTGGCTTCAGTGTGCATCTCTCAGACCCATTCTCCCGGCCCCAGTGTGCATCTCTCAACCCCATTCCCCGAGCCCAGTGTGCGTCTCTCAGACCCATTCCCCCGGCCCCAGTGTGCGTCTCTCAGACCCATTCTCCCAGCCCCAGTGTGCATCTCTCTGCCCCAGAATGAGTCTCTCAGACGCATTCTCCCAGCCCCAGTGTATGTCTCAGCCCCATTTCCCCAGCCACAGTGTACGTCTCTCTGCCCCATTCTCCTGGCTTCAGTGTGCGTCTCTCAGACCCATTCCCCCGGCCCCAGTGTGCATCTCTCAACCCCATTCCCCGAGCCCAGTGTGCGTCTCTCAAACCCATTCCCCCGGGCCCAGTGTGCTTCTCTCAGACCCATTCTCCCAGCCCCAGTGTGCATCTCTCTGCCCCAGAATGAGTCTCTCAGACGCATTCTCCCAGCCCCAGTGTATGTCTCAGCCCCATTTCCCCAGCCACAGTGTACGTCTCTCTGCCCCATTCCCCCAGCCCCAGTGTGCGTCAGCGTCATTCCCCAACCCATGTCACCCCAGCCCTGTGCAGTCAGCTCCAACCTTCCCCCCAGTCCCCTGTGCAGTTAGCTCCAACTCCCCCCTAGCCCCCTGTGCAGTCAAATCAAACCCAATCCCCTGTGCAGTCAGCTCCAACCTCCCCCCGTCCCCTGTGCAGTCAGCTCCAATCCCTCCCAGCCTTCTGTGCAGTCAGCTCCAACCGTCCCGTCCCCCAAAACCCCTGTGCAGTCAGCTCCAATCCTCTCCCCTCCCTGCAGTCGCATCCACCGATAGCACTTACCTGCTCTGTACTGCTCCGTACTCTGCGCCGCTGCTTGTGGAAGAGCTGCTGCTGGGCATGTGCAGCAGCTCCCCCGGTGGCCATTTTTTTTAAGGTAAGCTCCTGCGCAAGCGCATGCTCCAATTGTGGCAGAGGGTGTGGGAGAGTGCAGGGCGGCTGCCGGCCACTGCCCTGGATGGTGGTGGGTGAGCAGCAGCGGTTCAGTGAAGTGGGCTAATGGGTGGTCCTGTGCACCCCCAGACCACCCCCCAGTTTCACCTATGGTCACAGTTAATTGACAGGACAAGTGACACAGCAGCTGCAGCACCCACTGAAGGTCTGCCCCCCTTTATATACTGCAGCCTAAGGCCCGTTATGGACAACACAGCAGCAGCATTCAGCCCAAGACCCCGACAGGACACACACACTGAGTGACTGACAGTGACTACACATCTGCTAGCTTCTCTTTCCACAGCCGGAGTGAAAATGGAGCAGATTGCGGGGACCTTTATATAATCCAAAACCCGCGAGAATCCGACAGTGAGAGGATGACGTTTTGCCTCATTTTGAGATCTGAGTCAGGCGGGAAAACCCGAGCCGGTCTTGGATCCGACTCGGAATTGCAATGTTCGGGTGGGTCTGGTTCTCTGAGAACCGGACCGATTCATCTCTAGACTTAGGCGGCACTAGGCAAAAACGCAGAGGGCATTATAGGCATAGGCCCATTGGTTAAGTAGACATTAGGCCCCATTAGTGAGAATGTCTGTTGATATGTAATCTCGTCATTTAGTCATTGTAGCTCCCGCAGCCAGGCCCCCATTAAAGGTAGGCTGTTAGTAAGGTACCTGCTTGTGTATTTGGTTCTGTAACTGTGAATAGGAATACTGTAGGCCTATGCTAATTCTTTGACATTGCATATATAAATGATATTGTTCTAATGTTATATAGGAATTTATATTGTACGTTCATAATGACATTTGAGATATAATGATTTCCAAATTTTTTATATCTATATATGTTTCTTTTAGGACTATCAGCATTGCAAGAAAGTTCATCTAAAATGGGTATTGAGCTCTCCACTGTTTTACTTACAATTATTTGTTTTCTAATATTTGTATCTATATAGTTATTAGTATTTTAACTATTCCAATGTTATTATGAACACTGATCCAGAACCTTTCCTCTGAATTTAGGAATTGCAGTCTTATCACAGACAGCCTCAGAAGGATTAATTACAGGTGAATTGGATTATCTAATGACCCTTTAGTGAATAAATAGGATCACCCAAGAAGCAGTGCTATATGCTCTGATGAAATTACCAGATGGAGAAGAAACGCGTTAGTAGCCTGCCCTGACTTGTCATTGATTACTGATTTGAGCAGACATCCAGCAGCTCTCTCTATTCACCACCTTACACAGCACATGAGTACATGCTGACAGCTATTAGAAATGAGGTGGCCTTGCTGGTGACCATAACAGGCTTTTGCACCACCTTCTAGCCACCCCTCCACACACTATAGAAATGTTTTTAACTCAAATGCAATAAACTTAATGTGCAGAGGTCTGAGGCACATTTAAGGAGCCTGTGGAGCGTTCGATTGGCCTGATTCTGAATCGGACACAGCAGTGATGTTGTATGCGAATGCATCCCGATTCTGTACATATAGAGTCGCAGTACAGATGTTGCCTCATACATTGTTTCTGCAGTCACACCAAACAGCCCCTCTTGGAGCGTCAGGTCCCGTACGACTCTGCTTTTGCCAAGCGTCTTGTTTGCCTCATTTTTTTGCCTGGATTACGCACGCAGGTCTGTTGCGAAAATATTCTAATGACTGCAATCACAAAGCTATTATAGAGATGCCCAATGCCAGCATAGAGATGCCAACTACCGCTTTCGCACATCCATAATACCTTGCAATCCTGCGTATACATCAGGAACATCAAGTAACATCGGCCCCTCATGCACAATTACAACAGGTCTGACCTTACTCAGACTTTTCTAACCTCGTGGCACGCAGTGAGTACACAAGCTGTGTATGCTGTCGCAGTGGCTAATTTATGCACGCCCATGCAACTGCGTTCAAACGTAAAGGCACGCCTGCGTTTCTACAACCACTCCCCCGACGCTACCCCCAAACGCTGACGTTCCCATTCCTCTGTCTGTAATGGCTTTGTATCTGTGTGAGCAATTGCTGCATGATCGCAATGCAAACTCGCGCACGCACACTGCATACACATGCGCAGTATGCACCATCGGCCGACCTGCATATGTAGTTGCAATTGTGATCCATGATAAATCAGGCCCTGTGACAACTAAGTTTAAACAGTAAGCTCATGATACGGCACTAGTTCACCTGCAAATTAACTGACTCCAGTAATATATACACGTCCTTTATCAAGTCATGGAGTTGATATATCAGTCAGTAAGAAGAGTGGAGAAGTTGTCCATAGCAACCAATCAGCATCTTATTCTCACCTGTTGAGGGTGTGGAAAGAGTTATTAAGCTCTGTATTTTCATTGTAATATAGTAATTCCGTCTTTCTTCCTTTATTGCCATGAACACCAATGGAGACATTAATGGATTAGAACTGAATGTATTTGTTTAGCACCACTGTAATACATACCATTGTTTTTTTATAGTGTTTCATGTGTATTAGTCCATATCTGCTGCAGAACCCCCATCATACAGCCAGTGGATGCTGCCATTTTTGTGGGCATCCCTCTACAGTTTTCAGAGGATTTCCCATAAAATATGTTTAATAAATAAATATGCCCCTGAGTCTGAATCTTATCTTTAGTTATATTGGGACAGTACAGGATTTGGGGCAAGCGCTGCGTGAACGTTACTATAGATCCCTAATGAGTCATATAACCCAGTGGCATCACAAAGGGGGTGCGGTGCGTGCAGGCTGCACCCGGGTGTTAACCGCCGAGGAGTGACACCGATGTGCTGGCTCCTCCTCAGTGACAGGAGCCGGGTACTGCACTGTAGCATTAAGTGCAGCACTCGGCACCTGTCACAGTGAGGGAACCGGCGCTCCGCACCTCCGGCACCCCACACGACCCAAGTGATGATAACCACGGGCCGGGGACAGGGTTTGGGCCGCGAGGCCACAACCCCTATACATGCGGCCACGCCCCCTGCCCACAAGACCATGCCCTCTTTGTGGCGGCAACGAGCGCATGGCATTCCTCCCCGCATCTGGTGTCACTGCGGGGAGGCACGCCACTGATATCACCGGCATGAGGTAAGTTTACCTTTATACTTACACATATCAGTGCTGTCTGCCTGAGAAACCTTCAACCATTATATTCTAATTTGGATCTGATGCCCTTACACGTTGCTAGGAGCCAATGACATCACAGAGGCAAGTGCAAACAGTTACATGTTGCATCGTGCAGGACAAATAAATAACAATTTTGTGCCATTTATACAGAGTTGTTGCACTCGCATCTAAATATATCTTACAGGTGTCTGTCCAATGCCTGGTCCTTACTGTCACTACTTGTGCACCTGGATCACACATGTTGCATTTGTGGTCCCACCCTGCTTCATAAACTCACTAACGTGTATTATCGTGTTACCATATAACAACCTTATTAAATACATTGTAACTTAACTTCTAAAATAAAGACACAGACAACAGTGTTGGCGTTTAAATATTTTGTCAAATTTATTTTTGACAAGTCATTACATTTTTAGACTATAAGTTAATAATAATAATGAAAATAAAAGAACGCACAGGACAATAACAACAAAACCGTTCAAACAAACACACACACAAGCCAAGCATTGGTGATCATCTCTCCTTTAACTTCAACCACCGGTCCAGGTGGTATAGCCAATTCCCGTCCAGTACAATTGGCTGTCGCCTTACTCCACTTCAATGAGAGCGCACCCACTAAGCCTAAGTGTCATTCTTTTCCTCCAAGCGAGGCCTAAACCGATGCGCCACCACCATAACTCAACCCTGTAACAATAAACACCTCAACCAGCAGAAAATTAGCCAATCCTGCAGGACTAAAAATGCACGCCATCTCCACGAAACAAATGTGCATCGCGGAATGAATAAACACCTGCTCCATTACACCACCACCATTCTCCACTACATCACTACCATTCTCCTACATGTACCTCATCACTGCAGTATTTTACCTCCTCCTACCCACATCCAACCGGGCACCAGAACCAGCACACCAACAAACACTCCTGTGGACAATGAAATGCCACAACAACTGGCAGGAAGGCAGAGCTTCCGCTATCAAATGGCTCTAATGAGAATAGAGCGCAAATCCAATGCACTTCGCTGACTTAAATCATTCCCTAATGATGGGTAGAGAGGGAAAGAGTTGTCTGCAAAGGATACACAGAATTAAAATAGAACTTTTATTAGTCTTTAAAATATGTAAAATCAATTATATAGTCCGTGAAATATTCAATGAAAGAAATTAAAGTGTTATATAAGTAAGAAAAATTTTAATTAAAATAGAGTCTCAGTACCAATACAGGTGTGTATTTAATATTTTTCTAAAATATATGGTAGTATCCTGGATATCTACTTTATATATTTATTTAATCTATTGCAATAAATAATTATTTAAACCAAATGCCACTCTGTCCGTATTATGTACATATATGTCCACATATCACAACACAAGTAGATACGTTCATTCACACACAGATGCAGAACCTTATAATACGGAAAGAAAAAACACAAACCAAGCAGTCGAACCACAGACACACCATACCGACAAGACATGGAAACGTAACAAGAGGGGGGGAAGGGGGAGAGTAACAACGTAGCTAACCAGACTTGAGGCAAAAAACATAAAAAACCCCCGGAGTAAACTAACCATCACGCCATATCATATATCATTCAGAAGCCAATCGGGCCCCTGGGGGAAAATAAAAAATTCCTCATAGACTCCCGCAGTAGGTCGGCGAGTGGTTAGGCCTCCGGTGAGCTACGTTGGAGCAAAAATTAGCTAAACCCGGATGACTATAACGTCGGTATGCAGGAGAATGCCACCGAGCAAGGGATTGTATATCCCCATCGGAGAAGCCAGCAGAAGCCGCAGATGAAGCAGCTCCTATTCTAAATATGTGAGTACCGAACTCGCCCGGCTCGAGATCTGAAAAAGCTAAACAACGCTGCAAAATTATGATAACACTGATATTTTGTAACCGGGGATGCATCAACCATGTCCCATCTCATCGCCATGCATCT
Organism: Taudactylus pleione; assembly: GCA_031769625.1. Taxonomy (NCBI): domain Eukaryota; kingdom Metazoa; phylum Chordata; class Amphibia; order Anura; family Myobatrachidae; genus Taudactylus; species Taudactylus pleione. The sequence continues at coordinate 1,569,279 of JAUIMM010000299.1, forward strand.
GCTCAACGACCGCGCAGCGCCACCGGACATACTGCAGGAATGGGATATGGTTGAAGTGAAAGCCAGCACCCTCTACCAGTCTGGTCCGTACTGGGGCACTGTATAAGGCCTAGCATCGCTTCCAGGCATACAATTATGTCCGCAATAGTGAGTGGTGGGTCGGCCCTCTCAAAGGGGCAACTAATTCGCAGACCCAAAATGCTACATGAAGCGTCATGGCAAAAACCTAATTGTTTTTATTTTCAGCTTAGAATGCCCGCTGTTTCAAATGGAAGGGACCGCAGGAACCAAGTAAGCAACATGGACATATCAACCTCTTAGGGGTCGACCTGGACCAACCCCTGCAGGCCCCTGAAATTATGAAGGACCTTAAGGGGCCGGGCCTTTCATACAACGCAGAGAAAAATAGACACACCTGCGAAAATATGCTGTACCACAGCGAGCGAGCGGCCTTGCGAATACAGATCCCAAATAAAAGTCAGCATGACTCTCTGCAAGCTCTTACATGCCTGAGCCAGGAAAAACGCTCCCATTCCAGCCAACCCACCTGATAATAGCGCAAAATCCTGGGGGACAATGACCCTCAAAGCTAATTCCTAATGCCGGCCTGATGAACTGCCAAACCTGAGGAGGACATGGTTCACCGGCCAAAACGGCCTGAGGGGCTAATTCCTCAAACGGCAACAGTGTATCCACAATCCCAATCTGTATACCAGGCACATGACTGGCAACAAAATGGACATCAAGCAGCAGGCAACACAGAACAATTCATTCAAGCAAATGAACAACCGGAAGAGAGGACGAACTCTGAGGTCAAGCGCATGCACCGCACCCAGGGTGTCGCAACAAAATCATACTCACGTTACCCAAGCGGTCCCCCTAGAGTTCTAAAGCAACCACAATGGGGAACAGCTAAAGCAACAGCATGTTCTCAGTAAACCCCTACGCAACCACGTGAACGGCCAAGGTGAAGTGCACTACGGACCGTTGAGGTAAGCCAAAAGACCAGTCACGACATCAGCGTCAGTAACATTGGAGCTGAGTGTTACTGCAGGAGTACTCAGCCACTTCCCTATGGGGATATAGCTGAGGTCAGGTTTTAGGGTAGCACGCCGCAAATATAATGAAAGCCCACCTGCCAATTATGGTAGGAGCAATAGGCCACCTCACCCGTGCCCCCCTCACCCAGCGCAGCAAGCGCTGGCCAGCCAAAGGGCCCAGCTGTGTCTGAACATGAAGAAGCAATGGGGAAGCAGCAATTGCTGATGACTGATCAATAGATGACCCAGGCGTGGAGACTGAGATGCTAGCAAAGGGGTCAAAAAATGCTGGCCCGAGATGACAGCGTATGGAGGGCAGCAATAGCAGCAGCTGGGTCAGAGGGTGTGGGGTGGGGTGTGCCACAGCCACGGAGACAATGCACCTGGCGTGGGTGTGACAAACCAGGGGAGTGGCAAGGGTGGGTACAGAGGAGCATGAAATGGACAGAGTGCACCATCCAGGGTTCCGCAATTCATGGGGAGCTACATAGTATGCTGGCCGCCTGTTTTATCTCGGTTAGTTTGCACTATACCCTAAATAAATTACGGATATTTATTTATTTTTATTAATTTATAAGGAGACCTGGAATAATAATAATGGTGGTAGAGAGAACATGATTAGTGGTACTCACATTAATATAAGTGCAATGTATATTTGGGAAGTAGGAGCATAGCTGAATATGGAGCTTCCCATAGGTGTTCCCCCTCCAGTGATAGCTGCTTGGGGCAGTGATTGCCGTAATAAGCTGTGCACCCTGTGGAATCTCACTCTAGCACATGTACTCTGTCAATTTAAGTTAAGTGCTCAGAATAATAATACAGTCTCCTCTATTGAATGGTAACAATGATTCAAAGGAGATAAACGTTAGATCCTAGATGCCATACATAAATAAAGCAGTGACAAAGCAGCTACACCTTAATGTCAGATAGCGCATCACTAAAGCATTCTATTCCCCCAATGGGACCTCAATGTCCAGCATAAAAACTGCCACTGTTTGCTGGGTTTCTCTTCACTCTAGTATTCCCCCGCAGGCTGGCCATACTCCACTAGCACAGTACAGTACAACACCCTGGATCGGCGGAGCCAGGACTGCCTAGCTCTATACATGGGAGACTACCATAACTGCTGGCGTAACAGTAGGGGAATGGGCACCCCGGACCCGAGCACCCACAGCAGCTGATGCACTTGCTGCTGCTGCGGTAGTGGAGAGCCCACCACTACTGGACCCATATGTGACCTCTTCGCTATAAAGGAGGGACCTGCCTTCCCCCTTGGGCAATCCTAGCAGCCCTTGTTTGTAAAGGGACAGGTCTCAGCTGCAAATGTAGAATCTCTACAGAGGGGTTTCCAAATGCTTGATTTGTACATTTTACGAGGACATAATCAGCACTTACACCAGCTATAATATACATCATACGAATGTACTGAATGAAATAATTCTGGCACATACAGGACCAGCAAACACAGTAAGCAACTATATGTAGAAGTAGGGCCATCCTATCTGAGCTTAATCTTTTTATTTCATATGTGAGCTCCATTACAGATCAGTTGAGCAAGTTGGGGAATCTGGGGGAGGGCAGAAAAAGAAACTGTGCACTGCCCTGGACATAAACACACAGATTGGTCTCTATGTACTGGATAGTGTATTATTCAGTATTAATAACTGATCCTATAGATGGTCTATATCAGTGCACCCCTAACAGTGAATGTTTTCCAGATCTCCTAGTCTGTGCACAACTATATTCATTACTGGCTTTCCAATTTATTTACTACTGGCTGCACAACTATATTAATTACATGTTTTCCAGATCTCCTAGTCTGTGCACAACTATATTCATTACTGGCTTTCCAATTTATTTACTACTGGCTGTACAACTATATTCATTACTGGATTTCCAGATCTCCTAGTGTCACATTTTAAAAGATCAACAGGGACTGTAGTTTGCTAGTTAGTTAATTAGTGACACTGAGGGGATCCTAATTTAGTATGGCCCCTTATAATCTGGGGCACGAATAGGGCAGTCTGTGGTTACTGGGAGGGCTGTCTGCCGCGCCTAGAGCAGGCAACAGCAGCCCCTCTAGTATAAAGACGGCAGCAGCAACTCGGGACAAAGCCACGCCCCCTTCACGATCCTTAATCGCAGGCGCGCAACCGCCCACAACCAGGCCGCTCATTGATCCAAGCAGCGGGGCAGACACCGCTGCCTGCCGCTGGTTAAACAATACAGAGGCGGAGCCAGCGTCAACATGCTGAGCAGCGCTCCGTCTCACAGCTTCTGGCCTAGGCTGTGCTAAGGCGCAAGGATATGCCAGGCACCATATGGAGAGGCAGGATCAGAGGAGGCGGATACTGCCGCCCGTCTCCGTACACCAAAGCTAAAGGGCAGGCGCCGACGGCCGCTGTCATAGCTGCGGCCCTGCCCTACTGCGCAAACGCTGCCTCAGGCCCAGTCCACGATAAGCACGGCGGCCTGCTCGGGGGGGGGATGGGGTGGCAACACGGGAGCCTGCCGTTTTATCCTGGCAGCACATACAGACAGCTGGTAGTGAAACAGAGGAGCGATGGAGGTGGAACATTATGAAGGGCAAGAGGGAGAGACAAGGAAGGAATCGCAGTGGGAAAGAAGACAGGGAAAGTATGAAAGAATAAGTGAAAAGAATGAAAGTATATGGGAAGAGAACAAAAGAATAGCAGGAGGGAAGAGAACAGGAGAAAGAAAAAAGGCAAAAAGGAGATTTATTCAGGAGATTCAAATCACAAATTTTACTTCTTTGTCCTGGAAAAAAACTGTAACAAAGAGACAGATTTACATACATCACTCCATTATATACTCTTAGACCACTCACCTTGAACATTCATTGGCTGCATAAGAACAGCTAAACTTAACGGGGCAATAGCAAAAAAGTTATTAAACTGGCAATACTCAAAACACTTGTGGTTTAATATCCCTCATGCTTAAATGTCAGCCTTCGGGCTTACTTCTGATCTGTACCCAAATGTTGCTCTTCCACCATCCCTACACTATCACCTGAAGATATGGCGCAGATACACACTCTGGTTCCATCCAAATCTCCTGTGTAGCTTCTCTGTCAGTCTACCTGCTTCTGGTAAGGTGGGCAATTCTAGGGGAGGGACACTGCTATTTGCTATATTGTGGGGAACAGAACTATATATGGGGGTTATGTGTCCAAAGTGCACAACCCCCTCCTGTTGTATTAAAGGGTCAGAGTTAGCTATATGTATAGTGAAGTCATGTAATCAATAGCTACTATTAATACACAGCTATTAGTTGTTGTAAACACCTGTGACTGTGTAAGCCTGCCTATAGGAATCCTTCTATACATTAGGGTCACCTGGTTCTCCTCTATTTAACAGAAGCACAACACCTGCTCAGTGCTTGGGTACAATATCATAGCTATCTATGTGATCAGATTTATGTAAGGAGCACAGACATGGGCCACACATGTATGAGCACAGAGGTGACTTTGGCGGGTCTTTACCCACCAGCAGGTTACCAGATCTTCTGGCCCAGAAGCAGAGGAGCGGGTGAGGAATGGTGTGTATGTGACTGACCAGCTATGAGAGGGTCTTCTTGTATAGCCTGAGGCTGCTGACACTTGTTACATTTGTGTTTGTATCTTAGTTCCTGAAGAATCCAACACTTCCTTATCCAAATACCTCAAGCTGCAGGAGGATACTCAGCAATCTTCAGAACATGTGACCTATGCCAGAGATAATATGGCAAGAAAGCATGTACAGGGTAAGTCATGTAAGTGGTATGGTGAGAAGGTGGCAGGGGTACATACCTGATGTGATGTACTATGTTTAATTATATAGTTGAGGACATACTGTACTCTGGATTTTATCACATCTCCATTTGGTGTGAGGTAATGTTGCTCTGTGCAGATGAACAGCTGAGTTTCCCATATGTATTACCTCATTACAGGGCAGACAACTGACACAGCAATGTTTTACTGTACTATTGTGCATTTATACAACATAATTAAAACACAATGCATTGGTCTAAGTAAAATATTTAAATTAATGTCCTGGCCAATCACAACCATGTTATATCACTCATCATATAACTTCCAACATCAACTTTAAAATCAAATCAACTCTCTGAATGGGATGTAGTTGAAATCCCGGCATGCGGGATGCCGGCGCTCAGAGTGCTAACATCAGAAACCCAACACCAGTCTGAATTCCGGCACCAGCATCCCGACTGCCAGCATCCTGACAGTATGTAATGGGGTTAAGGGGAGGGTTAGGGTTAGGCTGTGGGGGAGGTTAGGTTTAGGCACTAGGGGTGGAGGGTTAGGTTTAGTTTGAAGGGGGAGGTTAGATGTAGGCATTAGGGAGGAGGGTTAGGTTTAGGCTGCAGGGAGAGAGGGATAGGAAACCTACTGACAGATGTCGGCATCCTAACCCTGGGATGCCAGTGTTCCAATTCTGACTGCTGGGATCCCGAGCACCAGCATCCCATACCCAAACCATTTTAATATATGATCTAATTTTAATCTTCTAAATATCATTATTCTCTTCAGCATCCTCCTGTGCCATGTAGTGAAGTAAATGGAAGAAAAAGGTAATTTTGTGTAAATATGTACAGTCTTATAATTTAGAGAAACATAAAATATAGATAAGATAGTTACATTGTAATAACATCTGTTCCTGTTATATTATTATATATACAGTAATTTGTTACCTGTGAGTAGAGGCAGAGATTTTGAAATGCAGGGGGAGCAATTTGTAGCTACATTAATAAGGCCAGTAGTCACCCTACAGCTGTGCAATTATGAGACATGTCCGGTGTGCTGAGACTTGTAGTTTCACAACTGCTAAAGCATAGGGCTATGCGTAATCAACATAAAAAAATTATCAATTTGAGAATATTAAATTAAATTTGATATGAATGTGTTAATTTATATGTATATTTATCAAATCAATTATCAAAACAAAAGCATTGGTCTAAATATAACATTTTAGTTAAATTCTGGCCTCCACCTCCCCATACTAGCCAGCCAATCACTCACCATTGATGTTATTTATTATAAACAAAAAATCAATATATAATTATCAACTAAACATTAAATATTAAAATAGATTAGATATTTATGTGTCAATTAATTAATTATATATTCATATTTATAATAACTGATAGTATAAATACTATACATTCTCAATATATAAATTATCAATTTGAGATTAAATATTAAATTAGATATGAATGTGTCAATTATATGTATATTTATAAAATCAATTATCAAAACATAATTATTGGTCTAAATATAAAATTTTTGTTAAAATTCTGGCCTCCACCACCCCTCACTAGCCAGCCACTCGCCTTTGATGTTATTTATTATTTTAAAAAATGCAATAAATAAATTATTAATGTAATATTAAATATTGAAATAGATTAGATATGCATGTGTCAATGAATTATATGTACATATTTATAATAAATTATAGTATAAATACTATATGCAATCAAAATACATTATCAGTTTAAGAGTAAATATTAAATTAGATATTAATGTGTCAATTTATATGTTTAATTAGAAAAACAATCAAAACAAAAGTATTGGTCTAAATATAATTTTTTTGTTAAAATTCCGGCCTCCACCTCCCCACACTAGCTAGCCAATCACTCGCCTTTTATGTTATTTATTATACAAATGCTCAATTTATAAATTATCAACTTAACATTAAATATGAAATCAAATTACATATTTATCTGCCAATTAATTATATGTTCATATTTATAATAAATTATAGTATACAAACTATACGTAATCAAAATACAAATTATCAATTTTAGAATATTAATTTAGATTAGATATTAATGTATCAATGTATATGTGTATTTTAAAAACAACCAAAACAAGAGTATTAGTCTAAATATAAAATTTTAGTTAAAATTCTGGCCTCCACCACCCCTCACTAGCCAGCCAATCACTCGCCTTTGATGTTATTTATTATAAAAAATTGAAATGTAAAAATTATCAATTTAACATTAAATATTGAAAAAGAATAGATATTTATGTCAATTAATTATGTTCATATTAATAATAAATGAAAGTATAAATAATATATAATAACAATATATAAATTATCAATTTAAGATGAAATATTAAGTTAAATTAGACTAGATATTAATTTGTCAATTTATATGTATATTTATAAAAACGATCAAGACAAAAGTATTTGTCTAAATATAAAATGTTAATTAAAATTCTGGCCTCCACCACCCCTCACTAGCCAGCCAATCACTCACCTTTGATGTTATTTATTTAAAAAAATTTCAATATATAATTATTTTAACAATAAGGGCCGGATTCAATTAGGTGCGAATTTGGGCAATTTTATCGTTGGCGATAAAATTGGATGATTTCACCAGCAAAATCGGATAACTTTCACCAAAAATCAGGCAAAAATGGGTAGGTGCAATAAAATAACAGGTGCAAACAGGCAAAAATGTGAGGACATGCAGGAAATTGAGTATGTACCCCCAAAAAAGGCTGATGTACATCAGAAATTAATTTAGAAGTATATTATTGGCTGTAATAAAAGTATTTAGGGTACTTTGGTTGGCGGTAATATGCATATAGAAAAAAAATTATACAAAGCAATTTTTTTTCCAGGAAATTACTGTTTCATGTAAATTGGGGGTATGTTAAAATGGGTGCAAGTATATTTTTGGGTTGCAAAAGTGTGCTTTTAAAATGTAAAAAAACGCCTGCTGCAACCATGTGCAATGTTTAAAACATTTGATGCATCCATATAGCCCCCCAAAATACCAAACCCAATATATTAAACCCATTTTAATTGATTTTTATTCACCCAAAATTTGACTGGTAATTTTTTTGCTAAATTACACAAATTGCAAGAAACTTTTGTGGTAATTTATGATTGGGGGGGTAAAAGAAATCCCCACATTTTTAGGCAAAAATAGGGATTTTGCTATTTTTTTTACCTGGTCTGAGATGGTGAAAACTTTTTGCCTGTTTAAGAGTATTCCATTCTCGTGGGTGTAATGATTTGCCACAAAATTGGTTGATTTTGTCAACGAAATCTGAGGTTTTTATCCCCAGCGATAAAATTAGCCAATTTTGCACCTAATTGAATCCAGCCCTCAATATTATAATACTGTAGATTAGATGATCAATTTGAGATTAAATAATAAATTAGATTCAATATTAATCTATAATTAAATTTATATTTGCAAAACAACAAAAATATTGGTCTAAATATAAAATTTTAGTTAATATTCTGGCCTCCACCACCCTTCACTAGCCAGCCAATCACTTGCCTTTGATGTTATTTATTATAAAGAAAAATTCAATATATAAATTATCAGTTTAACATTAAATATTGAAATAGATTAGATATTTCTATCAATTAATTATATATTTATATTAATAAATTAAAGTATAAATACTACATATTCTTAATATATAAATGATCAATTTAAGATTAAATATTGAGTTAAATTAGATTAGATATTAATGTATCAATTTATATGTATATTTATAAAAACAATTATCTAAACATAGGTATTGGTCTAAATATAATTTTTTTGTTAATATTCTGGCCTCCACCTGCCCTTACTAGCCAGCCAATCACTCACCTTTGATGTTATTTATTATAAAAATTTTCAATATATAAATTATCAGTTTAACATTAAATATTAACATAGATTAGATATTTAGTGTCAATTCATTATATGTTCATATTTACAATAAATTATAGTATATACTCTATATATTCTCAATATATAAATCAATTTAAGATTAAATATAAAATTAGATTAGATATTAATATGTACATTTCTGTATATTAATAAAAAAGTATCAAAACAAAAATTATGTTATAAATATAACATTTTAGTTAAAATTCTGGCCTCGGCCTTCCCCTCAATAGCCAGCCATCACTCACCTTTGATGTTATTTATTATAAAAAATATATAAATTATCAACTAAATATTAAATATTAAAATAAACTAGATATTTGTGATATTGATTAAATAAAATAATAATGATAAATAGTATATTTTCAAAATATAAATGATCAATTAAAGATTAAAAATTAAAGATTAGAAATGTATGTTTTAATTAAATAATGTTCCTACTGAATAATAATAAAGATAATAAATGTAAAACTGCAATTCTTAAGAAATATTAATTTATATTAGACTATTTATATTGTAAAAATGCATAAAAAAATTTCTACATAAAAGTATTTACTTACCTTACTTACCTAACTTACCTTATAGGCTTTGTTGAGGATGATTGTCTCTATCTCCAGTACTTGCCGGGCATTGGAGAACATAATGTAGGTGTTTAATTGATGACGGGAGATCTTATGCCTTATATATAACTTGGGCTGATGGAGGGGCCAGGTGTTCTTATGCAGGCTTGATGTTGTTCTGTGGCTACTGATGGAACCAATGGCTGCCTGCTCCTGTGGAAGATATTTATTCCTCCAGCATCTGGGGAGGTGATGGTACCTTCGCTGGTGGCTGCAGGTAGAAAACAATCACACATTTTTCATATGTAAGTAGAGATACATAAAAAGACTTAAATAAATTTCTTCCTGATTAATAAAGAATTTATATTTTGAGATACATCAGGAAGTAACTGAGACTTCCTAAACTCTTAGCTCTTGAACCAAATTTTAAAGATGGCAGAAATGGATATTCAATGGGGAATGTGAAGCATAATTATGAGGGACTTTTGTCAATTTTAGTCAGACCCGGTTTTTTATTTTGATTAACCCATTCACAAACATGTCACACATGCTCAGATTTGTCTTGTTATGACACACATGAATAAGAATATTAGGCAATAAAAGCACAGTGTATAGTCACATAGCATAATATCCACTCCTTTACCAATAAAAGGATTTATCCCATCCCTGCCATGGTCCCCATAATATAATGTGGGCAGTAGCGTAACTAGGGTATTTGGAGCCCAGGGCAAATTTGAAAAGGGAGCCCCCTCCCAATGTGTAAAAATGGGGCTTGTCAACATGACACATCCCTTTATTTTCACGGTGAACATTCCTATCCATATGCACCTTAACCCCAGTAGTACCCCCCATACAGTACCCCCAGTATGCAGTTGTGATCCCTCTTATGCAGGCCCATAGTAGTGCCCCTTATACAGTATTCCCAGTAGTGGTCCCCCTTATACAGCCCCCAATTAGTTCCCCTTACTCAGTACCCCCAGTAGTGGCCCCCCAAATGCAGTGACCCATGTAGTGTCCCCCCTTATGCAGTGCCCCCAGTAACAGTCCCCACAATGCAGTGTGCCCAGTAGCGGTATCCCCTTGTGCAGTGCCCTTTATATAGTGCCCCCAGTAGTAGTCCTCCCCCCTATGCTGTGGACTTTATATAGTGCCCCTAGCAGTAGTCCCCCCCATGCAGTTTTCCCAGTAGTGGTCCCCCTTATGCAGGCACCCAGTAGTGATCCCCCCTATCCAGTGCCCCCTGTAGTGGCCCTTCCTATTATTGCCCCCAGTAGTGGTCCCCCCAGTGCAGTGCCTCTAGTAGTAGGCCCCTTTTATAATGCCCCAAGTGGTAGTTCCCCAAGTAGTAGTCCCCAGTAGAGGTTCCCCCTCCCGATTAAGTGCCCCCAGTAGTAGCCCCCCCCAGTAGAGGTCCTCCCAATAATGGTGCCCCCAGTAGTAGCCACCCCTCTCCTGTTGTGCCCCCACCCCCAGTAGAGGTCCCCCCAGTAGTAGCCACCCCCCTCCCCCGTTGTGCCCCCAGTAGTGCAGACAGGTGTAAGAAAAATATATATAAAAATATACTTACCTGAATCCATGCTGCTGCTGCTCCGGTCTGCGACACCGCTCCCGCCGCCGCCCGCCAGTCCTCCTGGGCTGGCGCGCTCAGCATTATGGGAGAGACGTCATGATGTCATGACGTCTGTCCCATTACCCACTGCAGGAGCCGGACGGAAGCCCTGCTCTTACAGTGGGTGCTGCAGCAGTCAATGAGAGTCTTTCTGACTCTCGTTGGCTGCTGTTTAACACACACATCGCTGCCAGCGCTGGCGGCGATGCGTGTGTTATGCACAGCCTGAGCCCGCCTCCTAGCGCTATTGGGCAAGCGCTCAGGGGGAGGGAACGGGCTCAGCTGTGCAGCACAGGACCGGCGCTGGAAGCCTAGCGCTGGTCTTGTGTAAATGTGTAGCGCTGACCACACTCATTGCGGTCGGCGCTACACTGGTGGCTAACTAGGGTGGGCCGGACCGTGGCGGGCAGTGCCCCCCCGCGCTGCCGGTCCCACGGCGCCCAGGGCACACACCCTGCCCAACCCCCCCTAGTTACGCCACTGAATGTGGGTTACTGTATGATAAGCAGTGGGGTAAACATTACGAGATTCCTATATGTTACCTTCCAATTCTAAACACTTACTTTGCCGGGTATGAATGGGGGCTGCACTCGAAGATTTTCTAACTCCACCCAATCAATACCCTCAAAGAACGGATGATGACGTATCTCGCCGTTCACACCCAGACGCATCTGAGGGTCATCGCACAGGAGCTGAAAAGAGCAATGTGAGCATAATTATAGTGTCAGTCCAGCCACAGTTCACAAATTTGGCAGCAATATAATTTAGTTATGAGTTTTTAGCATCACACAGGAAAAGCATTATTCTTTTACTGTAATCAGAAGACATGCATCTAGTTTAGGATAAAACCAGGATAGAAGACACTGCTGGTGAAAAGATTTAGAACATCATAATTTTTCCAATTTGTATTGAAATTCACGCAGTTTAATGTCTCAGTGTATGCTCAAAATAAAGCATAGAACAGAAACAATTGGAGATAAAAAAATAAATCATAGAATCATTTTGTTTAACATAACAGAATCTAAAAATTTGACTCCTCAATGTAGCCACCCTTTCCAGATATAACCGATGAACACACTTGTGGTATTCTCTTGTAAATTGGAAATCAATATTGCTTGGATAATTCTTCCCAACACTGTTGCAGAAGTTCCCACAAATGTGTTGCACTTGTAGGTTGTTTTCACCCTTTCTGCCCAGTTCATCCAAAACAAGCTCACTTGTGTAGATGTCTGCAGATGGTGCTGGCCATTCTGTGATTTGAAGCCTACCGTCTTGTTCTTTTCTGTGAAAGTAGTTTTGACACTGCCTGGAGGTATTTTAGGTCATTATTTTGCTATAGGATGAACCTATGACCAGGCAGGGCCGTAGCTAGGGTAGTGCGGCCGGTGCCATCGCACAGGGCACCACAGGCCAGGGGGCGCTGTTTGGGCCTGTCAAATTTCTGTTTCTTATCATTCTTGCTTGTAGCTTCCTCTTATTTCATCCCCAGCATCTCATGGCCTCTCCTATCTCTTCCCTGGCCCTTCCCCATGAAGCCATGGCCCTTTTTTGGGTGCATTATGTCCTTTTGAAAAATGAGGGGGCGCCAATGCTCTTTCTGGCACAGGGCACCAAAAAGTCTAGTTACGGCTCTGTGACCAGGTAGGTATTGCATTTGGCTGCAAACTGTTGTGGTAGATCTTTTGGTTCAGGGTACCAGTCACTCTGTTCAAGTTGTGAACTTAGGTTCCAGCAAAATAGCCCCAGACCATAACGCTTCCTTCTTCTTTGAGAGATGATGTCACAGGGGTTTATTTACTAAGAGCTGGGTTGTAAAAGCAGCCATTTGAAATTTTGGGTTTAAATATGCTGGTAATATAGTAATTAAACCGCATGCACTGAGGAACCAACCTTTTGATTTCTCGACAGCATACGAAAACCCTGCCTAATGTAAAAAAGATTTCATATTTTTTATTCCAGTCTTAGGTAGTCCAGTGGTTGTGCCTCATAGCCCAGACAAGCCTTTTTCATTTGCTGCAGAATATCTGTAAGTTCTTAAGGCACTTGTTCCCTGAAAGTCACACTATAATTCAGTTTTTGCTGACCTAACTTTTTTCTTAAACCTCTAGCAGCTTATAGCTTTATATTGTATTATTGCAGGTTATTCACTGGAGTTGATTTACTTAAATTTTAAGAGAGTGGGAAAATGGGGATGTTCTAAAACGTGTTACTGATGGTGTATGTCAGTGGTAAAGTGACTCCTGCAGCACTGATTGGTCTGACTTGGAGTTTTCTTCAGCCACCACTTGTTTATGATAGTCAGAAAGGGGGAACCAAGAAAAGTAATGTGATGTATGTAATACAGATATTTTCCCCATATATATCTACCTGACATATTAGGGGTGAGCGGGTTCGATTTTACTCGGATTTACTCGGTTCTTATCGCCACTTTACCGCAAATTCGGATTTATTATATTGGCTATCCAAAACACATGATAGGCGATAGCCAATAAAATGCCGTTTAAAGACCCAAGTAAATCCGAGTAAAACCGAACCCGCTCACCCCTACTGACAATTCATAACAAGAACAAATACATGACAGATACTAGAGAATGGGAGTTTTATAGAAATAATGGAGGATAACCAATGGGACACACTGTTCATGATATCCTTGTACCTAGTGCTGAATGCTAAGTGTCTTCTCACACTCACCTCTTCAATGATGTCTCTCGTATTCGGGCTCAGGTCACAGCCCGATAAAGCCGAGATCTTCAAGTCGTGCGGGAATTGACCAGATGTCATGTTGAACAGTACTACCCCGAAGGAGTACCAGTCAACTCCCGCATCGTACTGTTGGCTTGAGACAATCTGTCAATAAAAGGTAAGAAATTTGCTACATTATACTGTTTTATAGACTGGAAAACACAACTGGGCACAATTTACCATCAGATGATAGATTGATAAATTATACCATACATGTGAGATGAATGAAAACTCAGATCATGTATACCACTCATAGGCATGATGGGGGACACATTTACCAGGATGGACACACTGACCACACATTTACCGGGACAGACACACTCACAGTATTTTCATGAGAATAGGGAAGAGGGGAATGAATACAATTAGAATTAATTGATGTGGGGAAATGATGGGAAAATGGAAGTATATGATTATAATGGTGATAATGATGCTGTAACTGAAGGCGTTAGTGGTTTTGAGGTGGGCTTAATAAATAATTAGGGGGATATAATGTATCGACCACAATAGTGATCTTGGTATTAAATATAATTTCTCTGCTCTCAGTTTTATGCTGTGGTCAAAATAATTCTCTGTATTTTGTTATGGTCACAAGCAGGGGCGGATTGGGATTGAAAATCAGCCCGTGAAGTTTATGGAAGCAGCCCTAATGGGGGTGGGGTCTGTCAAGATGGGCGGGATACTCCCTCCTCATAGGGCCTGATTCTGAGTCGGAGGCAGTCGTTGCCTTCCTTGCTCCTTTTGATGCAGTTGCGTCTGCGACTTTATGCTAATGCAGCTGCAGTGCCCTTCCCTAGTATACAGCCGTGCATTCAAATATGTAAGGACTGAGACGATCGCAGTCAGTATCTACAGATGCTTTGTGTGTCTTTAGAAACTTTCACCAGCCCTATGCTAGGTGCAGATCATCCATTTGTGTATGGCCTCCAATGTGCGCAATTCAGTGGGGAGAATTTAGTTGTTTTACCGGCAGCTTTTTTTTTTTTTTTTTAAGACACCCGACGGAGCAATTCAATTGTTGCTCCGTCAGGGCACGATAGCCGCCAGCGCCGGCATTTCTGCTTGCACTGTCAGGAGGGTGCGAGCAGAAATATGTGAGAGACCCCCTGGATTTTACACGGGTTTAGCTGTTTTACACGGCTAAACCCGTGGCGAAGAGGGTGATAATGCAAGAGCCTCAGAACAATTGAATTACAACACTGGGTGCTCATTAATTATCATGCCTTAAAAAACAATCAAATCGCCCCCAGTGTCATGACCGTGTCACTCCAATAACACGCCCATACTAAGTTACATCTGCGTCTAATTAGCCAGCCTCCGAAGAATGCTCAGCACACTATGGGTCTGATTCAGAGCCGGACGCTATTTGCGCTCATTCGTTCAGAAAAAAGGGGTGGCTATTCAAATGAACCGTACGCTCTTTACGGTCTGTTAACGCCTCTATGTCTGAACGAGCGAACAAAATTTGCAGTCGTAATTTTGAAAAATACGCCCCCTGGCCGCTCGCACCATATGTCATGTCCGCTATTTAATAGATTAATCGAGTACATCGAACAGCGTATGAACTGCTCGCTATTCTTGTGGTTGTTTTTTTCTACCGCTATCTTGCGAGCAGTTCTGACTATAAAATAACCCAGTGACGTGGTCAATGACGCTGCTGTATTAATTATGCACATCCTTAAAACGCCCGTTTTGACCTTTAAGCACGCCTGCGTTCTGAATTCCACTCCCCGTTTTCAGGCACCTTCCCCCGTTACCACCCACATACACCTCCTCCTGTCACTCAAAATAGCAGGCATTCGCTATTTAGCGAACAAACGATTTTCGGCCGCACTGATTGGTTCGCGCATGCGTATTACAATCCGTATGCATGCGCAGATGTGCGAACATCGCTCATAACGAACGAGCTGCCGCTTACGAGCGGCTCTGAATGAGGGCCTAAGACTACACTACTTGGTGCGTGCATCTAAATCAGTACAGCAACTCAGTACAAACACCATTGGGGCGCATGCTCGAGTAACTCAGTCCCATGCGCATATGAAAAAAAAAACTTTGGCCCCCACAAAAAAGACAAATACATTGAGCTCCATTCAATTCTGCGCAATGCTGAATAATCCCAGTAGGGAGCTCCTGAAGCTATTCAATTCAACGCACTGTTCGGTCCAACTAAAGGATTTCATGAGGGTGCGAGGAGAAATATGACAAAAGTGACGGCCAAAATGGTGTTTTCTGGCTTAGCGTGGCGCTAACAGCCTTGCGGCCATCACTTTAGTCTGAGAATCCGGTTCTCGCGACTAAACACCCAATTTGAGTCACAGGAGACGACATTCTCCAACAACTGGCAACTGCCGGACCAAACATCGCTGTGAGCTCCCTGCCGGCGCTATTCTGCATTGCGCTGAATTGCATTGAGCCCTATGGCCCCTACAGGAACACAAACACACACAGAAAAAGTAAACAAACACAATGGCCCCCATGATTCTGATCTGCAAGCAGGGAAGTCATATTCAAAGCTGTTATGGGGGGCATCCACTAGACGATTTTAGCAGGCGATTGAACGATAACAATATCATTATCGTTCAATCGTTTAAAAATCGTTTGCAAATCGTGCAGTAATTTTCTCTAACGATGTACGATGCGCGATCCCACTGGTCGTTTGATCGTCTCCTCCATCGACTGAACATGCAGGTCAATTTCACTTGATTGCTTACACATCGTTTACACATCGTTTACACATCGTTCACGCTGAACGATCAAACGATGAACCACTATCTGCCCACTATAGCTGAAAGCTCTCAATCACAGATTGAAACAACATAGTTTATTGTTAGATCTTTTGCAAATTGTTCAGAGTGGAAGATCAAATTTCAAGGGAAACTTCAAGGGAAAATCGTTAAGAGGTTGGACAGGGATAAAATCATCTAGTGGATGCCCCCCATAGATATTGCATATTGTCTTTCTTTGTATTCTCTAATTTCTTATCTTTCTTTTTTCTCTATCTTTCTATTTTCTTTGATTCTGATCTGCAAGCTGCATGGTCACACTCAGGCTGTAGTTCTACATTTCTATATACTCTTTTCTTTCTAACTGTGGGCCTGATTCAGATCCGCTCCAGGGGCTCCTGGATTGTTGGGTCCATTAGACATCTTCCTCTCTCCCTATATCTCACTGCAATATTCTGGTGGTGCATTGTACATTACACTGCTTTATTATATACAGTGACTGGGCTTGTTTGAATCACTGTATGGGATTCTGAGAATATTTCCCAACGTCATCTCCGCCTGTCTGTCTAATGCAGCCAGATGTGGGGTGGTGTCTGCCTTGCCCTTCCCCCTCCAACCCCCCTTACTTATGGCCTTTCTTTCCCTTACGGACGGCCGTACCTGTCCCCCCGGTGATCCGGTGGGGCGTGTGCGGTTTCTCCTATGTCTCCTCGGCGGCCGCTGTGTGCACGACGCTGCTATCAACACGGGTGTCAGCCACAGACTCGGGCGGTGCCCTCTCCCTTTCCCCCGGCTGTGTCCTGCTAGTTAGCATAGGTGAGCGCTGTCTATACGCCTCGTGGCATTTGGTAATTACTGTGTATTTATTAGTACATGCAGTTTCAATAATACAAGGTTGAGGATGATATGCTTAGTGTAAAAAGTGCTAATTAATTTGGTCCTTTCTGTTATTAATTAGGTATATATTGTAATGTCTGTTGTAAGTTAAGTATTGGTAAGCCCGCAGTATAATATATTAAAAATAATTGTAGAAGGATGCAGTTGTATAAAATCAGGTTGCAGTCTAAAAGTAGTTCTCAAGCGCTTATGTCAGCCGCCGCTCCCGGGGTGGGTTATGGGAAAATGTACTGTGCAGCGCTGAGATGCTCCCTCGCTGCTCTGTGAAAAAACGTCCTTTATTGGACTATTCGCTGTCGGCCTCATCATTGCCACAATCCACATTTATTAATCAATACTTTTGTAGAGCACTTATTTAAAAAAAGAATGCATAGACTATGTCTACGTGTTTGAATGCATGGTAGCACATGTTATCATAAACCAGCATTTCAGGAACCATTGCGCCTTTGTTCTTCGGTTCTTCCGGAGCATTCTCTTATTAGATTATCTCGTATATAAATTTTACATACAATACAGATATTTGGATTCTAATATTGAAATAATCAATTAATGACTTCAATCTTTTAAAGACCATATCGCCTGCAAACTCATTTATTACAATGATACATTCATGTATAGTCATGCACAGAGATTAAAGGGAGTACGTAGAGTATTCAGCAGGTAGTATAGCACAAGGACATATACCAACAATTATTTAAAATATTATTTAGCTCTATACCGTCACTGGGGACCTGAGGTATTTAATCTAATATCCAAAGGCTTCTTTTTTGCAAAGTATGGTAAACTAACCTCCGCTTCTGGTAACCTTATTTTGTTCACTTGCTTACACCTCATTTATGTCTTACTAACTGTATATTTAGAGGGGTATTCAATATGAAACGTTAACTTCACTGTCGAAGTTAACGTTTCATATCGGAGTTTTTACCTGCGTTAAAGTATCGGGCGCGCTCCCGCTTATCCCCGTATTCAATATAAAATGAACGAAAACGGGATCCTCCGAAGTTGGATTTGCGTAAAGTTACGAATTTTTCCTTAAAAAAATTGTAGGACCTCCCTAAAGTTGTAAAAACATGGGGGATCACTATGGGTTCCCCCGTTTTAGCCTTTAAATGAAAGTCGGGGATTTAAATAGCTGCAGCAGGTGTTTTTTTCACCAACATTGAAGAAGTGTTGCAGAAGAGCACTTAGGTTATTTTTTTAGTTTTTTTAAGTGGTCCCATCAAATTTAGGGTACATGAAAATGGGTACTAGCATATTTCTAAGTCCCTAAAGTAAGTTTTTAAAAATTCTGCAATTGTGCACCTGCCGCTATAAATCTATTCTAGAATACACCTGCCGCATACTTGCAGAATAGCCCTGAACCTATTTCCCTATTTTTTTCCCATTTATTTTTTTTAACCCCAATTTTTAAATACATTTTTTGGGCTGTCCCTATTTTTTTAAAACTTTTTTTGACACAGTTCTTTTTTAAATGTCATTCCCAGGGGTGCAGGCTATTTTTTTTAAGCCTGCACCCCTAAACCCCAATTCTGCACTTTTTTTCGACACCTATTCAATGGTGAAAAGTTATCCCCATTTTTCAAAACTGCGAAAAGTCTCTGAAATTGAATACGGTATAAAACTAAAACCTGCGATAATGACGTCATACCTCCGATATTAATGCAAAAACGATGTTTTCGCTCCCATATTGAATACCCCTCTTAGTGTAGGAATAGTGCTACCCACATATTGTCATATTGTATGCCACAACCACAGTTAATGGCATGTATAATTTATCTCCTATTACCTGTCTATTTGGTGTAGGAATAGTGCTACCCACAAATTGTTATATTGTATGCCATATGCCACAACCACAGTTAATGGCATGTATAACAAATTTTCAGTGGCAGTCCAGGAAACCATTTAGCTGTAATACAGCTTTAATTTGTGCATGCTGTTATTGATGTGATTCTATTTTTAAAATGATCGCTTGTGGGGCAATTGGTTCGTGTTCCCGTGGTAAACAAGTGAAATTTTCAATTTCCGATGTTATCTATTTCTGCTTTTCTAAGCACTCAGAGCAAAAAGGTTTCAGTTTATTATACCATCTGAATACCACTCTATAAAAAAAAAAAAAAAAAAATCGGTCCATCTTTAGTAGTGCCCTTAGTAGCCTGGGTCCCTGGATTGTTTTTCTTACTCATGGGAGGGTACTTTTCTATAACATTGACTGCGATGACAGATTTGTCTAACTCTAAAACATTACGGGATATCCGTGTTACACATAGGACTGATACATCTGTTTGGTATATTATTCAGCATCTCAATGGAACTGGGCCTCCTCAGTCGCAGTTACAATATGTGTACGTTACAATTTTAGGTGATCTACAGAAGTTAAATTGAAGTCTCATCCCCGTCCCTAATATAGGAAAGATCATATATATATATATCTTGCATGCAGAACTAGGTTTGACCCGGGTTCCTCTCCCCATATGTACCACTCTTCAAAACACACTGCATCTTATATACATCCCAAGGAATACCAGGGCATACTCTGGCTTGGGCCTTTTACCTAATGCCGGATGCTCGGAAGAGCTTAGGCAGCTTTTTGTGGCAGTAGTGGCATTGCTTGGGTCAGTGCAAGTGCTCCGATGCTCCTGCTGTCCCGGCAGTCTGGGGGCTCTGTTACAGCAGGGGGTATCCTCGTCTGTGCCCTCTGCACCTGCCACTTGGGTACTCTCATTCAGCAGTTAGGTGGGATTGGTGGTCTGTCTCTCTCTTCTGTGACGGTTGCTCCCTCTGTCTCTGTTGCTCCTTCCACTGCTGCGCCAGCACAACCGATTCATAGCCTGCCTTCAGGGGACCCTGGGAGTTCACAAGTTTCTGCCTCTGTGTTCTTTTGTTTCAGACATCAGTGTGGTTGAACACCCGTGGTCGCTCCTACCACCACCCCAGGGATCTATGGTGTCAC
Organism: Taudactylus pleione; assembly: GCA_031769625.1. Taxonomy (NCBI): domain Eukaryota; kingdom Metazoa; phylum Chordata; class Amphibia; order Anura; family Myobatrachidae; genus Taudactylus; species Taudactylus pleione. The sequence continues at coordinate 1,589,492 of JAUIMM010000299.1, forward strand.
TCCTGTTGCCAGGCCTGATGTCGTCAGCACAGCCGGTGCACCTTCCGAATATCGAGCTGTCTTGGAGAGTTTGGATGTCGGTCCGTGGCCTCCTTAGACTTTGAGTGCCTATCAGGCTTTGTGGCAGCATTGAGAGACTTTCTTGCAGAGTCAAAGCTCGGCAGGAGATACAAGCACTGTGTAGATATGAGTCCAACGCCTTCCGGTTATATTTATGGGGACTCATGATGTGTAACTTTGTTTGTGGACTTGAGTGCTTCGGCCAACTTGCCACCATTCCGGTGGGGGTCTCGAGGGATTTTGCCCATATTTTTTGCCCTGCTTAGGACAACGTTTGGAAATAGTAATAATGTATGGACACTAATAAACAGCAAATAATAAGAAAATGTCTTTACAAACAAAATAAAAGATCCAGCAGGTTTTTTGTAGGTTTTTACCTCGGGTCAAGTCCTCCTCCCCCCTTTTTCCCTCCCCCCTCCTCTATTGGCGATGTCTTCAATAGTTACATGTCCCTCATATATTCGTTTGTATGTACTGCAGGTGATTTCCTGGGTCTAGGCCAATCTAACTGGTTGGTCACTTTTATATTGGGCTGCACAGGCCCGTTTTTCCTCCGATTCTTCTATTTCTCATGGTAGGGGTATATTGTGGGGTGTGTTGTTGCCCGGTCTACAGACGGCAGTAGATTCCTTTGGGTACAATTGGGTGTTAGTGATATGTGCCAGGCTTTCTTGGGCTGCAGGTTCCGTGCAGGTGCGATTAACATGGTCTGTAAACTGGCAAAAAAGTGGGTGGTCAGACACGTTTTGGAGTAGGGTGGGATGGTGGTTCACCATCAGCTACTCAGAGTCAAGGTTGCCAATTCCTTTTTGCAGTGGTTGAGTTAGCATCACGGAGGAGGCGAATTGTTTTTCTTGAGGGGCATTTTTCAGTGTTAGGGGTTTAGTTAGCTAGGTAGTATGGTGGCATGCCTGGTTCCTTAATGGGAACCATGTGTGGCGGGGAAGACCGGCAATCTATAAAGCATTCATATTGCTGCAGTAAGGGCGGTGCACACCTGTTCAATGCACGGGTTAGGCTGATTTCACCCTACTGGGGTCAGCAGCGCCTCTCATCCGGGAGGGCCAAAATAGTGCATTGGCATGGGTGTTGGATACCGCATCACTTGCTTAGAAAGGTTGAGAGTTTGCCCTTGCAAGTCTTTGATATTGACATGGGTGTTGGATACCGCCTCACTTGCTAGAAAGGTTGAGAATTGGCCCTTGCAAGTCTTTATGATATTGGCATTGGGTATTCAAAACAGCCTCACTTGCTTAGAAAGGGAGAGTTGGCCTTTACAAGTGTTTTATATGTCACTTACCATTAATTGGGATAGTCGGCCCTGGTAAGTTTTAGGACATCTTTTGCCTAAGTCAAGTGGGCGCCGGTGGTTTGCCGCTCTTTCCTCTGCCACCATACCCATGATTGTAAATAAATAAAGCTGACCTATTATTTTGAACGGCATTAACTTGGTCCGTGTCTTTATTTAAGAGCAAATATGGTTTAAAGAATTATGGTTACATCCATCATCTGACAATAGAGAGTTTACTCACACAGCAGCCTTGTATACACATCTCTGTATCATTCATTAATTTTCTATAACAGATTTCTCAGTCCATCATAAAGATGAGAGGAAACAAGACAACACACAATATAACCTTACAGCCAATTTTATAACAAAATGTTCTTTATACACAGCTGGTACATAGAACAAGGGCATCAAGTATATGGGCACAGCATCAAGGGCATCAAGTATATGGGCACAGCAGAGGTCTCTGACATCAGTGGCTCTATAGAGGCAGCCAAGGGGTCCATGGTACTGTGCTGCAGGCAGGGGCACTATTAAATCAGATTTACAAGGGTCTGGGGAATGGTTACAGGAGGTTCTATGGTAATAGGGTAGAAGAGCAGCAAGAGACCAATAGAATGCATCAGTAACATGGGGACATGGTCCCATGAAGGGCAATAAAGCAGTCTGAAGGCAGCATCTGGGGTAGCAATGGGATTGGGCGAGGGGTGGTAAGTGGATATATGGTGCATGGACTGGAGATAAACACACATCAGATGCCTATGTATGTACCCTCAGCTATATCCATGCATGTCACTGATCACACATATCAGCTGCCCCATGTACCCACAGCAATGCCCAGGCACTATACACATCCAACCCCCAGCTATATGTACCTCCAGCTATACATAATGTATGTGCCCCTAGCTGTACGGGCAGAGGACCTCCCCCCCACACCCCATCCATCCTAGAACTACTGTTCTAACTGCTGTCCACTCCCCCACCCCCCCGCTGACACTTACTAACAGAGGACATATTCACCATGGCTGCAGCAGTGGCTGTCTCCAAGGCAGCATCCCCAGGGAGAAGTGGAGGCGGGGAAGGAGTCTCCGGTTGTGGGAGGGGGGCTACAGTTACTTGCAGGGCTCTGGGAAGTTGGAGAACCTGGGTAGGAATAGCCCTCAGCAGCAATCTCCAGCAGGTCCGAGCTTCTTCTCCTCTAGTCAAGGGTTCAGTTAGCGGCAGCCTTGAGTGCGCCTCTAGTATAAGAAACGGCACTAGCGTGTGACGGCTGCAGACATAGAGGGTGATGAAGGCGGGCCGCGGACTGACAGCTCTGTAAAGGCTTATGGGAGGAGCTGCTGCGGGCATGCGCAGCAGCTCCCCAGTCAGCCATTTTCTTTAACTACAGGCACTGGGCAGTAACGTTGCCCGATCGAAGCTCTCAGCTCTGATCGCGGAAGCTGCCAGCGGAATAGAGTAAAAATAATCAAAGAGGGATAACCCTGGCTCCTCTTCACAGCCAATCAGTCATAAGCTGTCAGCATGGGAAAACACCTGTGATTGGCTGGCAGTGAAGGGAAATCCTGAGTGGACATGAATTAAGGCCTTATTCAAAGCTGTACATGGTTAGCATTGGTGCTGCACTTTTGGCACAGCAGCTATGCTAATATATGCAAAAACCGCAGGAGGCATCTTGCGTAAACAGACGTCTCCTGACAGCTTCTGTGATCCGCTGCTGCATCCGAGGACGCAGCATCACATCACCATCGGCCATCTCAGTAAGCCTAAGCTTACTCAAAATGGCCGCCAGAACTTCTCTACTGGGGTCAGGAAATTGACCCCGGCCTCTACACTCGCCCCCATTTTCAGGTATGCTGCCTAGAACCACCAACTCCCCACACCCAAATGGCCACAACCTGTCATACAGGCTAGGACTTAAGGTGTGTACACAAGTACAATATTGTGAACGATATGAACGATAATGATATCATTATCGTTCATACGGTTCAACATCGTTCCGTGTGTATGCATGACATCGTTTACGATGCGCGCTCCCGTAGAACGTTAATGATGTCTGCCGTCATGCGAACATGCAGGCCAAGCTGACTATATCATCAGGCCCTGAATGTTTGGGGACTGTGAGAGGTGACGTCACTGACCGATATCGTTAATGATATTGTTCAGTGTGTAAGCTCAATGTCGGGAATAATATTGAGCCCGTCAGGTGAGGGGACAACAATGAATGATATCGCTCATAGGGCCTGATTCAGACCTGCTCGCGAGCGCTAAGCGCTCGCAAGTGGGTCGATGGTGGCCCAGTGCGCATGCGCACGACGGGGATGGCTCCGTCGTGCGCATGCGCGAGACCCGGATAGCAACGGGCATCTGTCGCTCCGGGTCTCGTACCAAAGGGGGCGTGCTGTCGATGTTGAGTGACAGCACGCCCCCTTTGGTGGGCGGGCCGGGGGCGTGGCTGCCCAGACGGAGGCATTCCCATGGGAACGCCTATCGTCTGGTGCCGGCCCCATTGACATCACAAGTGATGTCAGTGGGAGTTCTTTCAGCTCTGTTAGAGCTGAAAGCACTCTAGGGCTTGCGGCAACGAGACCCTACCACAAGGGTCTCGTCGCAAGCCTGATGGTTACGATGGTCTTGACCATCGCGACCATCTTCCTGGTCGCTCGGTATAGCTGTGGGTGGTCACCCACAGCTATGCGAGCGGCCAGAAGGCCGCTCTAAAAAAACAGAAGCCCGACCCTGATTCAGAGCGAGCGCTCTGTCAGAGCGTCCGGCTCTGAATCAGGCCCATAGAGCATATCATTCTGCGTGTACCCGGCTTTAGGGGGCACTGGGTGCAATAACACAGGCCCTGCTCTGCACATCCCCCCGCCATCTGAGTTGTCCACATACCATCGGGTTTGTGTAGAGCTCTGAATCAGGCCCTTATATCAGTATGCAGTGATTGTTTGTAGTATAGTAATGATGGCAACCTGGGCAAAAGGTAAGAGTGGAAATGTCCAACATATATACGAATAGCACTAATACTATATACTGTACACATCACCTCTATGTTATACCTCACCTCTGGGGCAATGTAGCCTCTTGTCCCTGCATAGCCCACGGCTCCCTGGATCTTGTTAACAGCCAGCCCGAAGTCGGCGATTTTAATGTGGCCGGAACCATCAATAAGTATGTTCTCTGGTTTTATATCTCTGTAAAAGAGACATTTTACACTTAGTATTTCATTACGTACTTGTTTGCATAGACAGTATATGACACACATCATAAGTACCATAAGTGACTAAGGCTAATTTACCAATGTGGAAAAATGCATCTTCCATGGGACAACTGTCTTTTACACCTGGTGGGTCAGGGCGATCCGCTGTTGTGTGGACAGTTCCAAGGATCATGGAATGCTATCGCGTAGCTACTATAGATGCAGGGTGTGTTGTGCACATAGGCCCTGATTCAGAGCTGGACGCTCTGACATAAGGGGGTCCCGGACTGCCCATGGAATGATATGGTGTAGCTACCATAGGTGCAGGGTGTGCTGTGCACATAATCCCTAAAATAAAGGGGCCTGGAACTGCCCATGAAAAGCCATGGCATAGCTACCATAGGTGTAGGGTGTGCTGTGTATATGATCCTTAAGCTAAAGGGACCCCGGCACCCACTCTGCTCACTGAGTATCGTTCACTAGACAGCCATTGCCACCATATTTTCAGCATTTTCCTTGAAAATAAGAGTAGACTATAGTAAATACTATGGCGTCAGTGCCAGAGTCTATGATTACTTCTGCACCTCTGTTTTCTGTGCAGGTGCCAGTGATTTATATCTGGGGAGGAGAGGCCCATGTAAATACCTGGCATAGAGGGCACCTCATTGGTTAAAGTGCCCCTGATGAAGTGGATGTGCACCTTGAGGTGTGGTTGCTGAATAAAAAAGGGAATGGGTATAAAGATGTATACAGTGCAGGTCTGCATTATGGCCCTCATTCAGAGCCATACGCTCTGAGCAGAGCGCACGCTCTGAATGAGGGCCGTCCTCCATAACTATGGGGCGTCCCCCTGGACGCTCGTATAGCTGTGGGTCACCACGCACAGCCTATACGAGCGTGCAGTTTGATGGCCGCGATGGTCTTGACCATCGCGACCATCGAAACTGCGAGCCGGAGCCTGCGGTTGAGGTTTTCAACCGCAAGGCCCGGAGTGATTTTGGCTCTATCAGAGCCAAAATCACTCCCACTGACATCACTAGTGATGTCAGTGGGCCGGCATCTGACGGTAGGCGTTCCCTTGGGAACGCCCCCGTCAGGGAGGCACGCCCCCGGCACGCCCACCAAAGGGGGCGTGCTGTCAATCAACATCGACAGCACGCCCCCTTTGATCAGACACAACGAGCGAAGGACTTTCCTTCGCTCGTCGCGTCTGGCGCATGCGCACGACGGAGCTCCTGCCGTCGTGCGCATGCGCAGTGCACAACATCGACCCACTTGCGAGCGGACAGCCGCTTGCAAGTGGGTCTGAATCAGGGCCTATGTCTGGTAATATCATCCTATTCAATGATTTTGTCTTCAGACATGTAAAACCAGCTCTCACATATATAATAGCAGAGACAGCCACGGACCAAACAAAAAGGACCCACATCACAAATTAGCATAAACAGGAAGCGAGCAGTGTGCCCATGAAACGTGTTACTAGATATTATGCACACCCTTTTATGACTAGCCCTATGTGATATGATGACCACCCTTGCTATGCTACTGTATGGAAAATTCATAATAAATTAATGTTAAAGACACAGATAAGACTCTCCAATTGTTAGGACCTGCGCCTTAAAGGTTTATTGCCTACAAACTTTTTCAGAGAGGTTTTAGGGTAACAAACACTAACGATTGATTGGATGGTTACTTCAGTGGGTTGGCTCAAATCACCCCCTTCCAAACCTCTGTGAGGCAGCTCAGCTGGAACGGACCTCAAACAGGCCCTGGTTATTTATTATATGACACCAGCTTTTTGGAGCCAGGAAAAAGGATATTCAAATATACACACACACATAGCATACCTCCCACTGTCTGCATTTCAGGAGGACAATATCAATTTGCTGGGTCTGTTATTATGTAATGATAGGGACTGCATTCTGCCAATCACGGGCAGTTGGGAAGTATTTCTATGCACTGCAGCGGTGCGTACTGCAGTGATAGGGTAGTAGGAATACCACTGCAGGGACATAAGGGTCATCCTAACCTGGCACATTATGGGAGTGTGACCATCCCCTCTAAGATACAGCCACGCCCCTCCATTACACGGCCACACCCCCATTCCGATCGCACACAACCATTATTAGGTATGCCAATAGCACATATGCCCCCCTCCTATGTATTTGTACTGACCTGCATAATATATGTAAAGGAACCTGATTACCAAAACAATCATGATTCTAATAAGTAGCACTGACAGCATTGCTAAGTATTTATTTTCTAAGGGTGTAACTACTTTCATTCATTTCCCATTGTAAACACAGTTACGTCTGGGATGACCACGAATCCCCAAAGTGACATTTCTTCTATGTTTATGTAAATGAGGAAAGAAAGGCAGATACCGATGGATGAAGCCCTTGGCATGCAGGTACTGGAGACCAGAGACAATTTCAGCCGCGTAGAATCTGTTAAAGAAGAAATGTAAAAATATTGTAAAGTCCCAGATCCAGTTCTGTGTGAGGATTCTTTATATACAGAAAAAGTCATGTACATGGAATATATATGTCATTTACAGGACAATTGGGAAATTATGAACAATGTTGAGGGCTGTTGTACAAATTTGTAATAGAGCAAAATCTGTTCAGTGCAGCACAGATTGTGCCATATATGTAATACCATAAGCCGCAGATGTAAGACCCTTATAATGGAGCTTGTGTGTAATGGTGTGTGTGTACCAGGCAGCCGCTGTATACAGATTTGTCCTCATATACCTAGTGCCCATATGCCATATGGCACGAGACACCATCGTCACTGAGCCACTCCAAGAGATATGTATTATTTACCTCACAGATGCAGAGAAACACCACTCACAGTGTACTAGAGACTCTGGGCTGTGACTCTAACTGCACAGGAATTAGTTTTACACTTGTACAAAGTCACAGATGAAACACAATGGCGCTTGTCATGAGAAAAAGTCGCACCCTATTCATCGAAGAAATTAGTATACAGATCCAGACTCGCACACAGATATACAAATGTCACACATCGAATTGATCAGTATAAGCTAGTAATGTAGTTTTGTCACTCCCAGGCCGATTTGCCCAGTACCTGGTGCATCGAGAGGGGCTATTTTCCCCGATTAGAGCCACAGTGTATAAGGAAGGACGGGATGTAGTTATATTGCTGGTGGACGGAATGCCGGCTTTCAATATACCGACGCCGGAATCCCGTTGCCTGGCACAATGCCAACGCTGCAACCCCCTTAGGGATTGTAAGACAGCGAGGCCAGGTAAGTCTTAGCTGCGGGGAAGGGTTAGGTTTAGCCATCCCCGGAGGATTTAGGGCTAGGTACCCCCCGGGGAGCGTTAGGGTCAGGCTGCAGAAAGGGCCGGTTAGGGTTAGGCACCATCGGGGGAAAGTTAGAATTAGGTACCCCCCTGGGAGGGTTAGGCTTAGGGTGTGGGAAGGGGCGGTTAGGGTTAGGCAACACTAGGGTGGTTAGGGTTAGGCACCCCCGCAGGGAAGTTAGGGTTAGGCACCACTAAGGGAGGATTAGGGTTATGGGGGGGGAGGTGTAGAGATAGTATACTTACAGCCGACATCAGGATTCTGCATGTTCGGGCTGCCACTGTCTGGAGTTGAACTGGTAGCTACTGAGCCACCAATATTGCATACCCAACCCATAAGGACACATCTGTACTCCCTATAGCACAAAGCTGCTTACTTCTTCCCCCCATAGCCAGGCTCTCCTCCTCCCTGTTGGTTTCTCTGCCGCAGACAGGTCTTCTGAGCATCTGGTCCGGAGGAAGAGTAAAGGTGCGAGCAGCCGCTGTATAATACACTATGTCTCAGCTGCTTGGAATTTCCATCTGCTGCTAGGACTGGCTGTTCAGGTGATGTCACTTCCCAGTAACCCATGGGCATCCAGTCACAGCCGCTGCATGGTATTATAATAATAACTATATAGCTCTGGCTCCATGGGGGAGGGAGGAGAGAGCCATTGTGTTTATATGGGGGGTAGAGAGATGCAATGTGGGATAGGGACTGAGGGTCTCATTCAGACCCGCTTGCGAGCGCAGGACGCTCGCAAGCGGGTCGATGGTACCCAAATGCGCATGCGCATGACGGAGGCTGCTCCGTCATGCGCATGCGCGAGACCCGGCGAGCGACGGGGAAGCCGTCGCTCAGGGTCTCGCACCAAAGGTGGGCGTGCCGGGGCGTGGCTGCCCAGACGGAGGCGTTCCCATGGGAACGCCTACCGTCTGGGTCTGGCCCCACTGACATCACTAGTGATGTCAGTGGGAGTGCTTTTGGCTCTGATAGAGCCAAAATCACTCCAGTGCTTGCGGCAGCGAGAACCTACCGCAGGGTCTCGTCGCAAGCCCGATGGTCGCGATGGTCTTGATCATCGCGACCATCATCATGGACGCTCGCATAAGCTGTGGGTGGTAACCCACAGCTATGCGAGCGTCCAAGAGGCCGCTCCAATATTAGGTAGGAGGGCCCTGATTCAGAGCGAGTGCTCTGGTCAGAGCGTCCGGCTCTGAATCAGGCCCAGAGTAAGAGAGCTATAGATAAGGGTTAAGCTGGATACACACTATATGATGGTGCGACCTCACCAATGGTGCAATGTAATCATACATTGCACACGCCATACACACTGCACAAGCCGGTATACAATGGCGCGATGTGTCATTACATGCTACATGTAACTGCACCACGTCATTCAATGCTTTGTCCCATCTACCATGCAGAACAGCAGAAAGGATGATGCAATGAACGACAGCCGTGAATGACGGAATGACCATACACACTATACCATGTGCATAGACGCGGAGTCCCGCATTTCTCATGAGCGGGAACTCGCTTTACCTGTCCCCCTGTGTCATGGCTGCAGTCTGGGATCCTCCCATGGAGCCACGCTAGCCAGCCACCCAGTGCCCCGCCATAAGTACCAAGCCTGGGGCTGGAGTTGCGGTGCCGTGGTGGGGTGATGGAGCAGCCATGCTGGCGTCGATAGTACTGCCTAGTGCTGCCTGCTCTTCAGGAAAACCAAATAAAAGAAAACATAAAATAAAGCTTGGGCTGCTTAAAAGCACTGAATTGCCTCAGGCTATGGGCGGGGTATAGGGGGGAAGGACCGGAGCATCCTGGGACAGAGTAGTTTTAACTGTTGGTGTCCAGTCCTCCTAACCATCACCTACACCTTATTATCTCCCCTGTGGAGCCCTATGGACCCTGAAGAAGAAATATTGCCCTGATTCGTGTCAAAATGATAAATCATACGATACATTGTATATTGTGTACCCAACTTAAGAAAGACAAATACAGGTTGGAAATAGTCTTAGTTGTAAGAGACAAAGGCCCTCATTCAGAGCCGTACGCTCTGAGCAGAGCGCACGCTCTGAATGAGGGCCGGGCTCCATTTTCATGGAGCGTCCTCCTGGACGCTCGTATAGCTGCGGGTCACCACCCACAGGCTATACGAGCGTGCTTTGTGATGGCCGCGATGGTCGAGACCATCGCGACCATCGAAATTGCGAGCCGGAGCCTGCGGTTGAGGTTTTCAACCGCAAGCTCCGGAGTGATTTTGGCTCTATCAGAGCCAAAATCACTCCCACTGACATCACTAGTGATGTCAGTGGGCCGGCTTCTGACGGGAGGCGTTCCCGTGGGAACGCCCCCGGCACGCCCACCAAAGGGGGCGTGCTGTCAATCAACATTGACAGCACGCCCCCTTTGATCGGACACAACGAGCGAAGGACTTTCGTTCGCTCGTCGCGTCTGGCGCATGCGCACGACGGAGCTCCCTCCATCGTGCGCATGCGCAGTCCATAACATCGACCCACTTGCGAGCGGACAGCCGCTCGCGAGTGGGTCTGAATCAGGCCCAAAGTGTTCGGTGACCAACAACTGAGAAGGTGATAAAGCATATTGTATAAGGGTGTGTGTGTGTGTGTATTTGTGTGTAAGTGTCTGGCTGTGTCTTCTGGCCTGAAATTATTTCTTCTTTTTATCCACCTAAAATTTGGTTGTGTACATAAAATGTGGTAATCATTGGCGGCCAGTGCTGGTATAATCAGGACAAGTGTAATGAGGGCAGTGGTCTGACAGCTGTTCTGCCACTGATTATAATGTATCTCATTCCCCACACTGTAAGCTCCTATGTCTCATATCTTCTCTCACACACAATTAAGGTGCATACACACTGGGCGATATTACTGAGCGACTGCACGATTACGACACCGTAATCTTGCAATAGCTCAGTAATCGTGCACAAATCGTGCACTTTTATGTCAGAAACGACCAACGATGCGCACTCCCGCTGGTCGTTTCCGACATTGTCCATCGCCTGAACATGCAGCACAATCTGCCGATAACGACAGATTGGCATGTTCAGGAATGATGGACAGTGCCTGCACTGAACGACTGATCGTTCAGTGCAGACACTACAGGGGATCAGGAACGACGGTACGATTACGATGTCGTAATCGTACTGTCTTTCCTGATCGCCTAGTGTGTACGCATCTATAGAGTATTATGGCCCTCATTCAGAGCCACTCGCTAGCGGCAGTACGCTCGTTCCGAGCGATGTTCGCACATCTGCGCATGCGTACGGATCGTTATACGCATGCGCGAACCAGTCAGTGCGGCCGAAATTCATGTGCTCGCAAAATAGCGAATGCCTGCTATTTTGAGTGACAGAATGAGGCGTATGTGGGTGGTAACAGGGGAAGGTGCTTGAAAATGGGGAGTGGAGATCCGAACGCAGGCGTGCTTAAAGGTCAAAACGGGCGTTTTATGGGTGTGCATAATTAATACAGCAGCATCATTGACCACGTCACTGGGTTATTTTCTAGCCAGAACTGCTCGCAAAATTGTGGTAGCAAAAACCAACCACAAGAATAGCGAGCAGTTCATACGCTGGTCGATGTACTCGATTAATCTAATAAATAGCGGACATGACGTATGGTGCGTGCGGCCAGGGGGCGTTTTTAACAAATAAACGAGCGTATGTTTTGCTCGCTCATTCAAACTTAGAGGTGGGAACAGACTGCAATTTGCGAACTGATCATTTGAATAGCCACCCCTTGTTTTTGAACGAGCGAGCGCAAATAGCGAACGGCTCTGAATCAGGCCCTATGTCAGCTCAGTGATAGAACTTACGTTACAGCCTGGACCTCAAGACGGCCTCTTCTCACCAGAAGATCGAACAGGTCTCCACCGCTGGCGTACTCCATGACGAAGGCCAGGTTGTTCTATTACAGGACACAGACAGAACAGAGTCACATATTTGCCAGTTACTCTAGTACAGTTGTTACTCTTACAGTTACCTGGTCTGGGTGCTCAGAATGTACAGCAGCACCGCGCTCTCCACCATCTATTACACTGTGACTATTACTGTATCTGACATGTCCTACACTATAACACTATGGGTATGGACACAATAGCGGTGATTTATAATTAATAAATATAAAATGTGTCTCCTCTGACCTCTTCTGCCTGTGTGTGCACTGTGCACATACGTGTGGACAAGCCCGCATGATGCATACATTTCCCAGGACATTATAGTGATATGAGGGAGTGATTACTGTGTGGATCCGGCCTGGAATATGTTTAGGTATAAAACAAGCCTGGAGTGACTAAGCACAGCCGCTAATGTCCCACACTCCTCATTACATCACTGTTCCCCAATGGCTGCTCCCTAACTGCCTGTTACCTCCTTGTGTGATTACACCATGCCAGACACTGGGCCTGATCCTGAGTCACACACAATAGCACACACAGCAGGGTCTATTGGTGGTCACCTGCCTGCGGGTTTATGCTAATGGCATACAGACTTCTCCCCTGGTGTACATCCATGTGGCCGATTGTACAAGGACTGAGACGCCCACTCACAGCGACCAGGGACGCAGTAATACCGATTGGTGCGTCCTTATACGTCACCATCGCTCGCACCATCAGCCTTATGGCAGCTGCAGCTTCTCCATCTGCCTATGGCCTCATATGCCTGCAGCTGTGTACACACCCAGAATGGACTATTAATCTACTCACCTCCCCCAATGCCCATCACTTACCACAACATGTGTAATACCGGGCATCCCGATCTCAGCAGCGCCTCTGTACGTACGCTCTGTATAACGCAGGCGATGTAATAGTTCTTAGGAAATTTTGCTAATGCGCAGTTGCAAAAAATGTGATATGACATATCTTCCACATTTACTCTGCTCTGTGCTCTCTATGCTCATCATACATGACCCCATACATATATATTACATATATAAGGGTAAAGACCGGCACTCCAAGTATCTCCAGTAATTGCCCGGGTGCCCTCCAAGGGGAAACTGTAGCTAAGTTACAAGCAGAAGCTCTCACAGGACTTGTACATAGAAAGAAAAACATTGCAGCCCAAGCAGGTTTAGTCCATATACTGTATATATTGTATACACTGATTGTACTAATTCCTCAGGTTGTCCTCCTTGGGCACAGAGAACAGAAGTGGCTCCCACCCTCTTGTATGAGGGGGCTGCTGCCAAAAGAGAGGGGGAGACACTGAAGTCCTGGCCAGCCGAGTCCCGGTGCCTGCACAATGGATCCAACAGGCACCCAGGACCGACACATGTGCACGAGTGGCGGTGGTGCCACACATACACATAACACCAGCATCTAGGGACTGCATTAGCATCAGCATCATCCCCTAGAAGCCAGGTAGGGCTGCATGGAAGGCAGAGGAGCGGCTTCCCACTGGAACAGAAGCTCTCTGCTAATCACAGCCCGGATTGGCAGCCCCAGGAGAGAAGACACCTCCCCTTGGGACTGCCTGTCCTGTGCATCACTGGCAGGTAGTGCTTCCAATGGGAAGTCACTGCCAGTCAGTGTAGTCATGGACTGCCACTGGCTCACTGTGTTGGCAGATTTTACTGGGGGAGCTGCAACCCCTAGGTAAAATCCACCTCTGGATAGGAGTATTACACACTTTATAATACAGAAGTATAAGAATAGTACAGAGCATTCACTGGACCACAAGGATCATTGTAACATGCAGGGTAATACCTCGGTCCGGAATGTCAGGATGCTATGAACTAAGAAGGGGCTCCCAGATGTTGCTTGTAACACTGTCATCTCCTCCAGTGCTTCCGCCTCCTCTCTCTCTGACATTCCTCTGATGTTCTGGACCTTTATGGCGACTTCCTTCATGGTGATGGTATCGTACGCCAGCAGGACCTGTAAGTGTCAGTGATACTGAGATGTTACAGGGTCAGGAGCACAAATGGCTGTCACTATGTATGTAGAACCGGGCTGGTTTTGCCTTTTTAAATTATTGTTGCTTTAATAAAAAAGGCTGACTCGCTGGAATCTTGTTGATGCCGGCATCTCATAGGCTATTACATATTTCCTCATAGAGCTGTTATTGGGTCAGGAAATCTATCCTGAAAAATCCATAAAGTATAATCTGGAATCTGATTTGCTAATATGCTGCTAGGTAAATGTTAATCTTCTACAAGTTCCTAGTTATCCCTCTCACTGATTTCTGACATCAGTGGCGCTCATACGTGGAGTCTTCCATGTGTGTTCCCCATCAGGAGACCACTTGCCCAGTAACTCCATATCGCCCTCTGACTTTCCACACATGGTTCCAGTGAGTGAGCCCATTGTACATAATAACCTGTATTATTAATGCTTCCTTTTCAGATTCATTTGGTGAGTGCAACTTTTTAACTTTGTTCTTTCTTTTCTTTAAAGGGCCCCTAACAAGTTCCTGCACCCTGATGGATTCCAGACTCTGCACTGCTTGTAAGAACGGTCTCTCTAATTGGGTGGATGTTAGCTGTTATTAATGTATGTATTAAAAATGATGAAGATAATTAATAAGGACTGTACAATTCTATATACTTAGTTATCAAAATGTGAATGCAGGTTGTGATAATAGCTGGTTACACAGTCTGCTCTCAGCCTTGCCCACATTCATACTGTTACCTATGAGGAAGACAACCAACCAAGGGGGACTCAGTGGATTAGTAATATCTCCCGAAGGGCAGTGATCCTGGAGAGGGGACATCACGGTTATGCTAGGTGGGGAAGGGAGGTGTCTGATTTGCTTATCTAGACTAGTTATTTTATAATGCACATTAGTACTCTGTTGTGTAAATGATATGTAATTAAAGGTTAAATAACAGTAGCTATGAATGATATTTCTTAGTTATCATTTCTCAACAGCGGAATGCAGGCTAGGGATCTATTATAGGCATCGAAATACCGATGCATATCATAATCCCGCCGCCAGAACACCAAGGATGCCATCCCGAACTAAGGTAAATCCGGGGCGCCTTTAGCGTTAGCCGCGGGAGAGGGAAGGTTAGTATTAGGGAGTCTAGCAGGGTTAGTGTTAGGTTTGGGGAGGGGGTAAGATTAGGGTTAGGCACCCCTAGAGGGGAGTGTTAGAGTTAGTCATCCCCAGGAAAGGTTAGGGTTAGGCACCCCCCCAGAAGAGCTGTAAGGGGGGGTTAGGGATAGACACCCCCAGGGGTAGGTTAGCGTTAGGCACTAAGGGGAGAGGTTAGGGTTAGGCACCGGGGAGTGAGGGTTAGGGTTAGTGGGGGACAGGGGACATTAGGGTACTTACCTGTCCCTGTCGGGATCTTAATCCCGACGGACATCCGCTGTCTGGATTTGAACCGGCAGCTAAATAGCCACCGGCATTTCAATCCCATTCCATAGACAGACAGCATGTAGCCAGTGACTAATGGTAAATAGTGACAGGTAGTACCCAACATGCTAAAGTAGTGTATTATCAAATCCTGACACTAAATATATTTTACACATCTTTCTTCATATAGAATTTGCATTACTCAATCACATTTACATTCACCTATAGAGCGCTATCATTTATGGTACAGCTAAACCATAATGGCTCAATAATCAGATATTTATAGAAGGATCAGGTGGTTTCTAATTGGGAGAAAATGACCGTTGTTGTGACATGTTATGATATACAGAATAATTTATCTACAGTATGAGCATCTGCAATAAGATAGAATAGATACACATAATAAAGTCAGGAAACTTACTACTCCAAAGCCGCCCCGGCCGATCTGATGTTTGAAGTTGAATCTCTTGATGGTATTAGAGGTGTCCTCGGGGCAGGCTGGTGAGGTGCTGCTTGGTCCTTGTGTAGTAAAATAAGGCACAGGTTATTCATGCATTGATTAACAGGATATAAGGACACAGTAAGATGATGATAATTACTGACCTGGGATAATTGGGACCACATAATAAAATGCATTGTAGGGGCCCCTTTATAGCTGAATACACTGATAGCTAATCGGAACCACCAGGCCTCATTGTACAGTGACCTTCAGCTCATAAATGTACCTTTAATGTACACAATGCTCCGAGTTATCTCTTTATACTCTGTTCTTTTTTATTTGATGTATATTCTTAATATCAAAATAAAATAAACTAGGGCCCGGCACATCTTTGCTGAGTTCCCCATCGGTGACCTATTTCTGGCATTCCTCTTATGGAGAGGGTCAGAGAACAGCCTGTGCCAACCTTTTTTCCCATTACCAGCTGTGCCAGCCTCTCTGCCCTTTCCCTGACTGTGACAGCACCATTCTATGCCTGCGCTAGCTTTTAGTCCAATCTATGACTGCACTATCTTTTCTGCTCTCTCTCTATCTTTTCCAGACTCTTTGGCCTTCATTTAGAGTCGATCGTTAGATATAAGCGGTCGCTCTAAATGAGGGCGGCTGCTTGTGGTGTGAAGTGCGGCCTCCTGGTCGCTAGCTAAGCTGTGGGTTACCACCCACAGCTCTAGAAAGCGACCAGGTTGATTGTCGCGATGGTCAGGACGATCGCGACCATCGGAGCTTGCGACGAGACCCTAAGGTTGGGTCTCGGCAAGCGCAAGCCTCAGAGAGCTTCCTGCTCTGATCGAGCAGGAAGCTCCTCACTGACATCATTGCTGATGTCAGTGGGGCCGCCCCCAAAAGGCAAGCGTTCCATCGGGAACGCCTCCTTTTGGCCGGCCACCCCCCCTGCCCGCCTCCCAAATGGGGCGAGCTGTCAATCACCATCGACAGCACGCCCCCTTTGGTGCGAGACCCGTAGCGATGGAGCGCTTGTCGCTAGCCGGGTCTCGAGCATGCGCACGTCGGAGCCGGCTCCAACGTGCGCATGCCCAGTGGGCAAACATCCACCCAGTTGTGAAAGCTCAGCGCTTGCGACCAGGTCTGAATAAGGCCCTTTGTCCTTCCCCTGTCTCTTTCAGGCTCTGTGCTAGGGATGGGAATCATTTGATGTTTCATCGGAAACATTGGTCAGATGGTTCCGATGTTCGATGTTCAACCCTGCAATGTTTAGAATCCAATGTTTCATCACCATCGCTAGATTTCTCCCCCAATGTATTTCTCTGCTTTTCCAATGTTTTTTTTTGTGACACTGTGTGGTGCTGTCACTGCTTTGGGTTGCCAGCTGGCTCGCTCCTTGTTTTATAGTCAATTACAACTTAGGGGTATATTCAATTAGCCGCAAAAAGTCGGCTAAGTTTCGCCTCCCGGACTTTCCGCCTACACCGCATGTTTTTGGAGAAAAGTCTTTTCGAGCGCATGACCGCTTTTCGCCCAATTCAATTATAAAGGATGTGAAAACGGGACCCGGTGAAACTCAAACAGGTGAACAGTGCTGTCAGTTTTGGGAAATCAGCCTGACACCCCCCAAAAGATGCACTGACATTGGGGATCACTATAGATATCCCTGAATAGCCCTGTTGAAGGTATTTGGGGTACTTTAATGATCTCAATAGCTATTTAGCGCCTTTGAACAAGTGGTGTAGATCAGCATTTTTAATAATTTTTTGTTAAAAATAAGTAGTCTCAGCAAAATTGGGGTACATGAAAATGGGTGCTAGCATGTTTTACAGTTGTTAAAGTGAAGTTTTATAAAATGCAAAAAATCCACCTGCCGCAAGCATCTGCAATCAAAAACACACCTGGGGCATACTTGAGAAACCTCCTGGAGTCTATTTTGCTAGTTTTTAACTTTGTCCCCCAACTTTGTGTTTTTTCGCTCCCAAAATGAAAGTACTTTTTTGGGGTGATATAAAGTGTTCTTTTAATTTTTTTTTTACCTTTGTGAGACTGTCCAGAGGGTGCTGGGGGGTTTTCAGAAGTTTACCCCCAAAAAACTGCAATTCTGCACCCCTGTTCATAGGCAAATCTTTTTCGCCTATTCCAATGCATTGACTCTCCACAACGGCGAAAAGTCTTTGGAATTGAATACGGGGATAAGTTTTCACCTGGCGAAATGACGTCACCGGCGAGAACTTTTCACCGAAAACAGCTTATCATGGCTAATTGAATATGGCCTTAGGGTCAGATTCAATTACAGATGAAAAGTGCAGTTTGGAGAAAAGTTTATGTGGATTCGGACTTTCCGTCTGTTATCAAAGTATCTCCATATTCAATGCCAGGACGATTTCGCCTAAGCGGAAACTCAATGCAATGTAATAGGCGGAAAAGTGTCTCCTATGAATAGCAGGTGAAAAAAAATGCAAAATCATTATTTTGGGGTGCAAACATGGGGAAACGATTCAGAACCCTTGGGACAGCAACCCAAAGGACAAATTAAAAAAAGAAAATAAAGTGGGGTGACAAGCATAAAAACTAGCAAAATAGATTTCTTGTGGGCCTGCAAGGATGGGTCAGGTGTTTTTAGGATTGCAGGTGTGTTTTTGATGTTTTTTAAAAGTTCACTTTAGAGACATAGGGCTTATTGATGCGACATGGGTGGCAAAGTCAAGAACAAATAGTGAGGAGGGGATGCGAGTAGTGGGGAGGGGGAGAGAGTTGAAAGTGCAGATTGTAGTGTGATATTACCGAGTGAATTCGCATTGCGAATTCAGGCAATATCACAGGGATTTACTATAAATCCCTTGCAGGGACAGAGCTTGCGATAAAGCTCTGTCCCTGCGGATCCCAACTGCACTCTAGTCGCGGTATTTTCGGAAAAAATACCGCAACTAAGAGCCTGCGCATGCGCTGACCCACCGTCGCTGCTACCCCCCACTGATGCTAAGCCCCGCCCCCCCTGATCGCGGACCCCCGTGACCCCCCCACACCCTTCATTACACTTACCTGCATCCTCCTGGCCTCCGGTGATCTTCTCCAGGCTTCCCGATCAGGTGATCTCCCATACTGCACTGGGGCCCGATCACCTGATGACCGGGCAGCAGGGCACTGTGGGAGACCAGCTGACCGGAGAGGAGCCATCACCGGAGGCCCGATCACCGGTCCCTGGATTCAGGTAAGTAAAAAAAAAATGTTTACATTTTTTTTTTTTTTACAGTGATCAGCTTGCGGTCTGTTTAGACCACACAGCTGATTACTGGTACCGGCTCCCGGCTCTGCTCTCCCCGTTAGAGCAGAGTGGGAGCCTGGTAACCGGGGGAGACCCTGGATAATGCCACCTCCAGGTGGCGTTATTATCACAGGGCTTCCCCCAATACTTTTTAAAATGTATTTTTAGTAACTCTGGTCGGATCACATTTCTCATTACAATTATGGGAAATGCGATCTGCTTTACTAAAAATAAGTGATACTTAGGGGTTGGAGTACAATTTTACGAATTCTACTCCAATTGCCCTGTAATAACTACAGGTGAAACTAAAATAATGTGAAAAGGGTGTGAAAACACCCTTTTTCACTTTATTTTAGTAAAAATAATGTTAATAAATAGAGCCCATAGAAATATACTAGCACCCATTTTCAAGTACACCAAACTTGACTGGAGTACTTATTTTCACCCAAAAATACTGCTTTATGCCATTCTTCACCACTTTTGCAAAAACGCTAAGAAGAAATGTAAACAACATTGATTCCCTGTTAGTGCATCTTTTTGGGGGGTACAGACTGATTTCCCCAATTCTGACAGCACTTTCCGCCTGTTCCACATTCGCCGCTTTCCGTTTCCGACTATTTAGGAATTGAATAGGGCGAAAAGCTGGGACGCGCACTGAAAGTTTTCGCCTCTGAATCAGGCGAAGGAGGCGTAAAGTCGGACAGGCGAAACTTTCCGACTATTCGCTTTGAATTGAATACGGGTCTTAAGAAGAGAGAACAAGACACAGTGACTGGGCTAATACTGCTGTGTGCATGCTGCTGCTGGGGGTGGTGGCTGACAGAGTGATAGACACTCTGGACCTGAATCAGACCCGCTGGCTCGTGCAGGTCTGAATCAGGCCCCGAGGATGGGTTCTCTCAAAGCTGGACGATTTTTGCATTCTTCGCATGCATACACATCGCAGTGCGCGTGCGCGAATCAGTGCGAGAGGTCGGGAAGCATTCAGTCACTGCGCATAGACTGCCCAGCAGAGTGAGTGACAGGAGAAGATGTCTGTGGGTGGTGACAGGGGCTGGCTGCTAGAGACGGGGGAGTGGAGGTGCGAACGCAGGCGTGCCTGAGCGTCTCAACGCCGTTTCAGAGGCGTGCATCATTTAGAGGGAGCGTCATAGTACACGTCACCTGGCTGGATTTTACACTAAAGTGCTCGCAGTGTTTGCGGTAGGGTATGGTCAGCCTCAAGCGCTGCGATCACATCCGATGGTACCCAATGTACCGCTGGTTGCATACACTTCCTGGAGATGACGTGCGCAAGTTGGCGTCTTAAGACAGGCTAGTGGACTCCATACGCAAAGCGATCGCATGCCAAGACAAAGTGGACGTGCTAATGCCTTGGCGTGCGATCGCCTACCTTTCCGAATTTGCATACACATTGAGCAAGCGAACGCATCTAGCGAGTGGGTCTGAATCAGGTCCTCTGGTCAGCCAATTAGCAGAAGCACCAATTAACAGTCCCACCCCTGGCTCACTGCCACTGGTGCTGCTCTAGGTGAACACTGGTTGGATGCTGGGGTGTCTGAGCTATTGGTAACTGAGCTGTCAGTCTCACAGCGTCACTGTCAGGCACTCACTGCATGTGCACTGTATGCCAGACCCAGCAGTGCCTCAGTGTCTTCTGGAGTAACAGCATTGGTGAGGAGCTGAGAGAAAGAGTGTGTGTGTGTGTGTGTGTGTGTGTGTGTGTGTGTGTGTGTGTGTGTGTGTGTGTGTGTGTGTGTGTGTGTGTGTGTGTGTGTGTGTAGGATGTACTAACCTTGTGGAGTACATCCTGCCATGCCTTGCATTCCAACTGATCGCATATGCACTAACATATGCGATCAGTAGCGCAAAGGACAGTTCTTCTGATAAAAGCTGTTTTCTGCAATGTGCGCTGTGCCGTGGACTTCTGGGTTTATGACCTGAGAGTCCATCTGAGCATGCGCAGAGTGACGCATCGGCCGTGAGGCATGTTGGGAGGGATCCGATCAGACTCTCTGCTCCTCCCCTGTCTGCACCAGACTCTACGCCCTTCCCCTGTCTGTGCCAGACTCTCTGCTCCTCCCCTGTCTGCACCAGACTCTCTGCTCCACTACCCCTCACCTTTCATTAGCAGGCTCTCTGCCCTTCCCCTGTCAGCAGCAATAATTGCCCCCCACCACCAGCATTTCCTCTGGACCCCTCAAACTTTAGATACTGCCCTGTACTTTATCCTGCCTCCTCCTTTTTCTTCTAGTTCTCACCTCTTCATCCCTCACATTTCTTATACTTTTACTGGAGTCCAAGAAGTTCTGGGACTGCTGACCTGAAGCGATGTGGACTACCGGAGGCACAACCGTGTCCAGGACCACGTAAATGAATGTGAGGATGGCAGGTGAGCACAATCTTGGGACTTTCGTATTTTTGTTGTGCAACTGTATAGATGATTGTTCATATAGTATGGATCCTAAACATCAAGCTTTTACTCCATAATCACATGCATTAATTGGTTTTAAGGAACTAGCGGTCAGGGATCCTCATGCAAATTATCAAAGCACCAAAAGCCCTATTATTACTGGTGAACAAGGAGATGTTTTTGTTTTTTATACTGCATTAGCCAATTCCTCTGTGGGCTGATCCTGTAGTTGTAGGACAAATCATATCACCTCCAGGGTCTGCCCGTACCCCTAAAGTCGCATGGAGCTGAAATGGGCACCAACCATTACATTCCACTAATGGACCCTTCATGTCTCAGTTCAGCTCTTGATATAAAACACAATTATTTTTTTTACTACTTATTATTACAGTATGTAGAGTTTTTATAACCTATCAAAAAGAGTCTGAAACTGTTTGCGTCTATATTCCCATTTGAGAAAAAAATGTTGACATCAATTCCTTTAGTTTAAATATAGTTAAATATTTAAAGTTGTACCAAGTAAAATACAGTATGTACTACAGATCCAGAAAAATAAAAACAAAAACCATAAGCACATTAAGGGGAAAATTTACTACGGGTTTGAACTGCCTTTGGTTTTGCTGCGGTTTCCCATTGGGATTGCATCCTGCTGATTTACTAAGCGCAAAAACACTGAGAAGCCACACTTTAGTGACTTTGAATGACTATCAATATTTTTCCAGTAGAATAATATAAACCCCAGATTTACTAAGTGGCGGGTTTAGAACCCATTGCAGAGGGATTTTTCAAAACCATTGTACAGTACATGTCCCTGTCTCCAGAAATGATAATTGTACTAATCCTTTTTTATTTTATTTTAAACATCTTCATCTGAATAACTGTAGTAAGCACATACAGATACAAGGAACATGGGGTTACCCACTTAGTATTGTTTATATAGTAATATTTTCATTTTAAGGGCGGGATGAAAAATGCGGTCAAACCCTGAAAATGGAGGTTTGACCGCATTTCTCATGTACACCAAGCCCCGAATGAGATGCACTCCGGGGCTTGGTTGCGGTGGGTAATGCCATCTTCCTGATGGCGTTACCCATAAGAGCCTTTGGACTTCTTTCTGCAGAGTGCTATAAGATCCGATTGGATCCCTCCCAGCACCCCCTGCGGCATGCACAGAAGGACGCCGAAGGCGTTTCTGGGTCATAGACCCGGAAGCCCCTCCATCGCATAAGGCCACTCTTACCGAGAGAGCAGCCTTTTGTGGTGCTGGTCATGTATCCCGCCCTAAATCTTTGTCAATGTAAAAAATAAAAGAACCTTTCCTGATGAAAACCGCCTTCCCCTCCCTACCTGGCATTGGCTGATCATCCGCCAACGTTTCAGCCTCGTCCTCCGCTCTCTTTCTCTTCGGGAAGATAATAGATCCCTCATGTCTCCATCTTCTCTTCTTGTCTTCCTTTCTTCTCTTTCCATCGTCACCTTTTAAGACATTAAAAAAGATCAGAAGCCTGAATAATAATAATAATAATAATAAAAAACCTTAATTATATATACTGTAACTGCTGCCTTATTATTAGGGAGAGCTAACCCACAGAGAGACACTAACAGAGACCAGATATAAGGAGGGCTAGCTATTTGTATATAATACATCTATATACATTTTATTACCAAGTTTCCATATTATCGAACACATATCTTATAAGATAACCTAATATTAATGTTACTGTTATTCATAGAATATATCATATTGTACCCAAAGGATAATGCAGGAGAAATTGTTACTCAGATACAATGTTATATATAATGGCGGCACCAGTCTTATAACATGACTGATATTAATCTCAGTAATATAGGGCATGAGTCAGAGATGGGCGCTAATGTCGCCACCACCGCTGCCATTTTGTGCGGAGCAGCTGTGCGGAAATATGCAGATGTGCAGGCACCGGGATTTGTACTGAGATGATCACTGGCGGTTTCACAAATCCAAGCAGCTGCATACAGAGACGCAGCATCGGCCTCCTGAGTAGCCCTACGGTCATGTAAAATGGCCGCTGAAAGTGAGACGTCGGAACCACTTTTACTGCGTACAGGATCGCAGTCGCAGGCAGGGACTCACCCAGAACACGCTCATGAGCAGCGGCGGCTCTTACCATCTTAGATGAGGGGGGCTGCCACTGCTGAAAACAAGCGTCACTCACCTCTACATGCGGGTCCCGGCGTCAATCTGTCAAGTGCTGGGACCGGCGCATACACACTAGCGACTGGGAGCTGCGCGTGCGCATGTGCATGTCACCGGCTTCCAAAGGGCTCGATTGTCTGCAGCCCCTAGGAGCCGGTTAGGGCTGGTGTAAAGGCAGAGTAGCGGCTTCTTACTGGAAGCCGCTCTCTGCTAATAGCAGCCAGGACTGGCAGCCCCAGGGGGTGGAGACACCTCCTCCTGAGACTGCCTGTTGTATATCTGACTGGCAGGTGGCTCCTCCAATAGGAAGCCACTGCCAGTCGCAGTAGTGTAGAGAATGCAGTCACGGACTGCACTGACTTTATACTGAAGTGGCGAACATTACTGGGGGGGCTGCAGCCTCACAGCCCCTAGGCAAAATCCACCACAGGTCATGAGACATCTGCATTGGAGTCATCACCTCCCTGTTACCACCCACACATGGGTCCCTGCCTGTCACTCACTTCACGGATAAATCCTCACTGCGAGCTACATCAATAAATAAACTTGACGCATGCGCAGGGCGACATATACACATATACAGGCTACCGATAATCTATAACCGTGTTCACATCCGCAATGTGTCCATCTCTAAGTCAGGCCCATAGTCCATATACTGTATATATATATATATATATATATATATATATATATATATACACACATACTGTATATAGTAATTATGTGTAGCACTCATTTGTACTCAAATAAACCCTGCTGGGTGCCCTCCATAAGAGACAGGTGTGGACTGACCCGTATATAAACAAATAGTGGTAGGAGACGGCGGCACTCTGGTCTAATGGAATAAAGATTCAAGAAACTAGAGTTTGCAACGTTTCAGCGCTTTAATGCGCTTTTGTCAAGCAATACAATTGTAGTGTGCAGAAGGTGATCTATTCACTAGTGTAGACCCCTATGGTGACGTAAACGGGGGTTGCCGTGAGGCTCCACCCCATTTTATAGATGTCCCACCCTTTTTTGGGAAGCCCCATCCCAAGTTGGGAGGTATGTGTATATATATATATATATATATATATATATTATGGATGTGCGCCGGACCATTTTTGCCGGATTTGGATTTGGTTCTAATTCGTCATCTGGCTTTGGATTTGGATTTGCCAAACTGCGGTGACTGGCTTTGGATTTGGATTTTTTTACTAAAATTGACAAAAAAAGCTAAAATCACATAAATTGGTCTTTTTTTTCTTCCTAGAGTATTATTAACCTCAATAACATTAATTTCCAGTCAATTTAGACCATATCACAGCTTATAATA
Source organism: Taudactylus pleione (assembly GCA_031769625.1). NCBI lineage: Eukaryota > Metazoa > Chordata > Amphibia > Anura > Myobatrachidae > Taudactylus > Taudactylus pleione. The sequence goes on from JAUIMM010000299.1 coordinate 1,614,283, forward strand.
TTGTTTTCAACATTATTGGCCAAAGGTTGCAGTGAGCTGACTGGTTACTAAGCGACAAAGCAGCGGCACAACGACACAGACACCACAGTATAAAGCACATCTATGACACATTGCCACACAGCAGTGGCAGAAATGAAAAGTAGTGCACCCACCCAGTGGGGTACGGCCAGCAGAATCACAGTACTTGTTTACATAGTGGGCTACGGCCCAAGGAGTCACAGTGCACAATCTTATTCACATTACACCGCACATAGGGCCTGATTCACATTACACCATAAAGTAGTGTCTCTTATTTATGTTACGACACACAGTAGTGCCCCTTTTACACAATGCCCACAGTAGTGACCCTTTTACACAATGCCCACAGTAGTGACCCTTTTACACAATGCCCACAGTAGCGGTGTCCCTTACACAATGCCCCCAGCAGTGGTGGCCCCTATGCAGTCCCCTTAGTAGTAGGGTCCCCTATGCAGTGCCCCCAGTAGAATGCCCCCCAGTAGTATGCTCCCCATTAGCATGCCACCCAGTAGTATGCCCCCCATTAGCAGGCCCCCCAGTAGTATGCCCCCCATTAGCAGCCCCCCCAGTAGTATGCCCCCCCCAGTAGTATGGCCCCCCCAGTAGTAGGTTGCCCCAGTAGCAGCCCCCCCCAGTAGTAGGCTGCCCAGTAGTAGCCCCCCTGTAGTATGGCCCCCCCTGTAGTATGCCCCCCCAGTAGTAGTAAGCCCCTCCCCAGTAGTATGCCCCCCCAGTAGTAGTAAGCCCCCCAGTAGTATGCCCCCCCCAGTAGTATGGCCCCCCCAGTAGCAGGCCCCTCAGTAGTATGGCCCCCCCAGTAGCAGACCCCCCAGTAGCAGACCCCCCCCAGTAGTATAGCCCCCCCCAGTAGCAGGCCCCTCAGTAGTATGGACGCCCTTGCACAAGTAAAAAAAAAAACTTACCTGTATCCCCGCTCCCGCGCCGTCCGCTCTGCTGTCACACGCTGAGGAGGGAGTCGGAAGACGGAGCTCATGTGTGAGCTCCAGCCGGCTCCCTCCTTGCAGCAGCCAATGAGAGTCTGTGTGACTCTCATTGGCTGCTGTAACAAACACACAGCTGCCGGGGGTGAAAAAGCAGACTCTGCCATCTGAAAATGGCCGCCGCCGAAGAGGAGACTAATGCTAGAGGTCCTTACTGGACCTCTAGTGTCTGTCTCTTTCTTGGCGGTGGCCATTTTTGGATGGCCGTTTTCAGCAGATTCCATGCGGACTAGCCGTCCGCATGGACTCTGCTGAAAACGTCCATCAAAAAATGGCCGACGCCAAGGAAGAGAGATGCTAGAGGTCCTACTGGACCTCTAGTGTCTGTTAGCAAAGCGCAATGCACACAGCGTTCCTGGAAGTGCCGGGAACGCTGGCGCTGCAGGGAGAGGATGCTGAGAGCTGCATCTTCTCCCTTCAAACCCCCCTGGCAACGAGCATAAACACCCCCTGGCTGAGCATAAACCCCCATGGCAACGAGCATGGAACCCCATGGCAATGAACATGTAACCTCTGGCAACGAGCATGAAACCCCATGGCAATGAGCAGGTAATTTTAAAGTAATTAGAAGCATTACTGTGGGGCATAAAATGGTGTCGGGCAAATATGTAAGTGGCACTTTGGTAATAGGCATTACAGTGTGTGGCATAATGTGTAATGGGCATTATGGTGTATGGAATAATGTAAGTCACTATACCAGGGACATCTGAGTAATGCACTGCCTTATGGAGGAGCAAGGACAAAATCCCATATATAAGCCAAACCTTGCCAGCTAATTCCCCCGGTGCCCATTAATGTGAATGCTTGGGGGAGGTTCTGTCTCTATAAGCCTATGAGCCAGCAGCCCTGAGCCCATGGATATAGCATAGTGTGTGTATAACATGTGTGTGATATCTGGTGGCAGAGGATACAGAGTAATGCTCATGTTACTGTGCCCCCGTGTAGGGACCGGCTAGAAGAGGGGAGATTTTCCTTTTATTAATATCTGTATCTGAATAACTGTAATAAGCAGCTCATCACATGCAGCATCATGATGAAACCCCTTATTATTGTTTATATAGTAACATTTTCTATTAAACACTTTGCCAATGTAACATTATAAAGTAAATAGGATGAATATCCAACTACATTTAGTGTCTCTGATACTGCTGGGGCCCTACATCTGCCCCATACTAATGGGTGTATTCCCTGATGTACCCTCCTTCCCCTCTCTACCTGGTCTCTGCTGGTCTCCATGTAATGCTCTCTCCTTGCTGCCCGATGTCTTCCTCTTCTCTACCAGGGATTCCTGTTGTCGCCATTTTCTCTTCCGGCTCCTCTTCCCGCTCCTCTTCCCTGGATGGTCTTCAGGGCCTGGTATCTTCCTTTCCAACTCAGATGCTCCCTTCCTGGCTGGCTCTGGTGCTGTCTCTCTGTTGTTCATCTTCCTGCTCCTCTTCCTTCCGGCCATTGTCACTGACTCCTGTGCTGGCTGCTGCTACTGCTCACTGGGCTCCGTCTTCTCCAGAAACGTCAGTTGGAAGATGTAACTGCCGCTCACAACTTTGAAAGTAAACAACTCCGTTGCCATGACTACAGGTGCATGAGGTCAGGATGGGAATCCTGTCATGTGACCAGCTTGCTGCTCTCTCATATACACAAACATATACTGTATACTATTAGTGAGGATCTGTGTTTCATGGAGGGGTAGAGAAAAGTGTGGAAGAATAGACTTTTATTTAGGGTATTTTGAAAAATGAAGTCAATTTAATTTATACGTCATTTTTGCATTATTTCAAGCGGATCCCATGTACATGTTCCTAAGTTTTTTAATCTATCTATAACTAAAGGAATTGTACATACCGGTAGGTCAAAATGTACATACAGTTATATGTTACCTGCATGGTGACTAATTCACCACCTTAATACAACAGAAGACAGGTCCCCAGGCCCAATCTGCTGGGTAGAAGAAGACAACACAGTAACTGAGTACAAGGTGCCACTTTTAAGTAAACATAGTGAAATATAAGACTGCTGACTTTTATTCAACATAGGTGAGGGGGAATTAGGGAGGTGAGAGGGCTGGATATGAGGGTACATATAGCCTGATTCATTACAGATCACTGTTGCCATCGCGGCTGCGATTACACATGCAGATCTGCTGTGACAATATGCTAATGAATGCAATCGCAGTGCCATCGCAGGCCAACATAAAGACGCCCACTTCACCTTATTCACATCCGTAATACCTTGCAAGTCTGTGAAAACATCAGGACCATCAAGTAACATCGGAGCCTCACACACAATTACACAAGGTCAGACCTTACTCAGATATCGCAGTGGCTAATTTATGCACGCCTCTGTTGCGGTGCTCAAACGCACTGGCACGCCTGCGTATTGCCAACTACCCCCATCGTCAACACCCCCATATACTCACTTCCTGGCAATCACTCAGCATGGTCATTGCGATCACAGTGCGATTGCAGTGGTGCCTTCGCGCACACACACTGCAATGCATGCGCAGTATACAACAATCGCCCGCCTGCGTACGCTAATGCATCCATAATGAATCTGGCCCAGAGACACACCAATTAATCAAGCTCAGAAGAAGCTTCAAATTAACTAGCAAACATTTGAGTCCTACAGTGACAGTAGCAGCGGGGGGGGGCGCAATTCTTATGGAGGCACCAGGAATGCTAAAGTTTTATGAAATTCAGAACGGTCTAAAGTAAGAGACTAGGCACATCCAATATGCTGAGAGGGAGTTTCTGACAAAAATGGTGATGATAAATTGATCACTTAAAAATGTACATTTTTTAGGGATTTAAATAATAAGCAGCGTTAAGTCAAAAATTGTTCTGGGAGTGATAGGAAAAGAAGGGTTTGTTATATTCTCCCTAATAAAAGAAGCTCCTCTCTCCTATTTATGTGCTGGGTGAAAATATGGTGATCTCTCAATGATACATAGAGAATGGCATAGAAATATAAGTAATGGCAAAATGAGAAGAATATTTATTGCTGGCACCTGTAGATCTACTGTAAAATACAATAGTTTTGAACTATTTGCCCCATTATTAACTCTGTACCCACTGCTCCAGGGGTGCGGGGAAGAGCCCCGGGCTTCAGCCTAAGCCTGGGGTTTCGGGAGAGGGGAGACTCCCCGGCTTGGGCTGACCGGCTTGGGGTGTTAATGCTTTGGCTCTGGAGACCCGGTGATATGGTCTCCTGGCTGTGGCATTACACCTCAGTCGGTTGGGGTCCGGTGCTGGTTTTAAATATAGGGGGACCCCTACGCATTTTTTTCCCACCTATATTTAAAACCAGCACTGGCCCTGCAGCCAGGTGCTGGTTCCTAAAGTACGGGGGAGCCCTACACATTTTGTTCCCCATTATTTTAGGAACCAGGACTGGCTGAGCAGTCCGGGGCTGGTTATGCTTTTGGGGGGGGACCCTACGTATTTTTTTTTTTTATAAAAACACTTTAAATTAGTTATACATGCAGAGACATACACAAATCACACTGGTCTATGTATGTTTCTGCAAAACTTGCAGCTCAGGAGGTGGAGTTTTTGAAACTTCAATTTATCAGCGAGTTTGTTGCAGTCTCACCCAAGATTGTAATCTCGATTCTTGGTAAATTACCGAGTTGCATCTTTTTCATGAAAAGTACTTCTAAATTTGCCCGATGGTGAGTTGATTCGAGTTTGCAATCTCACCTGAGTTTTACCAGTGAGAAGAGAGAAATCTCTCCCAAAATCGCCTGTTTGTCTTTTCAAAAAAATTTGCGAGATGAAAAACGTGCCTAAACTCACCCGAGATTGTCATCTCCACCAAACTCGAATCTTAGTAATTTACACCTAAATACCATTCTATTGGTAGGAATGCAATTATGATGGCTATAAAAGGAGACACAAGCATGTGGCATGCAGGTTAACTCCTGACACCAGTTTCTGCTGCATAATTCCCTGGACGTGTTCCTCATTTTCATTATAATCCACCTCCACAGGTGACCCTCCTACAGTGCTGTGTGTAGAGCGACTTTCCAGGGCCATCTTGGATTTGGCATGGCGTCGGATGTCTGATGTCTTTTGACAGGTCAAAACTCTAAGAAATCACTTTTTAAGCACCTACAGTATATAAAATCACCACTCTCCTGCTAAACACTCCTCCCTCTTCTCTCTCCACAAAACACCCTTTCACTTTGCTTGGATGTGTGTCAGCCTTTTTATTAAGAGTTTCTGTGTAAGTGTTTGCTGATTTTGTTGGTGATTTGCACATTTCAAATCGACCCACATCGCATTCGATTTTGAATTCGAGTTCAATATCAAATTTTAGTAAACGAGAGATTTGCCCAGTGATTTATACAGTAGATTTCAATCGATTAAAATCGACTCAAAAATCGACCTTTATACCCCTTTCAGATAGGGAGGGGTATGACCATACTTGCCTACATCCTGGCTCCTTCCTCCAGGAGGGAGCAGCCAGGTCGGCTTAGCAGGGGGCGGGGCCTGTATAGATGGACGTGGCCGGATGCATTATATGCCGGAGACACGCGATCGCGTCATTTAGACTCCGCCCCCGCTACACAATGCCGACATTTCAGGCATTGCGATGCAGAGGGTGGGGTCATGATGATGTGATTCAGCCCCTCCACTGCGGGTTTTTGGAGGGGGGGGACTAGAGGGGGGACTAGAGGGGTCGGGGGGCTTGCCTACTTTTCCAGGGGGCTGGGAGCAACAACCGATTTTCGGGAGGCTCCCATCCAAATCGGGAGAGTAGGCATGTATGGGTATGACCAATGGCCATCTGATCACGGAAGCCGGCTGTTGAATATAGAACCCGGCAGAAGGTGTCTATATACACAAGACGCCTCTTGCGGCTTTAGCATATTAATGCACAGCCGCTGCATACAAAATTGCAGCAGCTGTGCAATAGAGTACTGAATCAGGCCCTAGTTCCACAGTTGTAATGTGAACACACAGTGGAGTCTGGCAGCCGATGTGTCAGACTCTCAATAGGCTTCATACAGCACCTCAGTGATGTCCCTAGTTTCTAGTGAATTGAGAGGCTGAATATTGGTTCAGTACACAAAATGGTTGCTACCAATACGTATACATGAAAAGTGTACCCTAAAAGGACATTTCACTGAAATACTTAATAATATACATATTTTTTAAACCATTTCAGCCTCTGAAAGTCATCTTAGTAAATAAACCATATCATTTAAGCAGAATGTCTTTGGCATACCTTCCAGCATTTGGTGGTCTCCAAAGCAGGATGAGGTATTAGCATGTTGGTGACATGAACACGTCCTAGGTGGGAATGACACTCACCCCTTTACAATGGCAGAATATGCCATTGTTTGAAGTGGAATACCTCCCGACCAGTGGTAGATTTTACCTAGGAGCTGCGAGGCTGCAGCCGCCCCAGTAAAATCCTCCACTTTGGTGAGCCAGTACAGTCCATGACCTCACTGGCTACACTGTGACTGGAGGTGGCTTCCCATTGGAAGTGCCACCTGCCAGTCTCCTCCCCCTGGGACTGCCAGTCCGGGCTGCGTTTAGCATAGCTGCTCTGCCTTTCTGGCAGCCCTACACGGCTTCTCTGGGCTACAGTGAATGCAGCCCCCAGAAGCTAGTGCTATGCATATGCGCTGCACCACAGCCTGGCAGATCTATTCCTCAGTCACCAGGAACCCGGCCAGCAGCAGCAACCCCCCTCAGGTAAGAGGGTAGGAGCCGCTACTGCTCCCAACCCCCACAGAATGGGGTGACAGTCTAGACTGTCCTTACGAAAGTGAGTGGTATGCTTTTAGTGATGCAAATAAAGAACACAAATAATACCCCTTTTACACCAACCTGAAAATCCCGGGTCGATGCACGTGAACGCGCATCAGTCCGGGATTTTTGCCAATGTAATCGGATTCACCCGGGTCCAGGGACCCCGGGATGCAACTCTGGTAGCTTGCAGGGTTGGCCACGGGTTGTTCCCGTGTCACCCTTCAGTGTAAACAGTGCGATCCAGGTCACGATGACCCGGGTCGTACCACATGCTGCCCGATTGGCCGGCTTCAGTGGCTCTTGGAGATTACATCATCTCCAAGCGTCCGCTGCAACGTCCGAAGAGCCGGGTCACTGCAGCCCAACTCCGATAGGTGCTAAATTAGTTGCTATGGGCAACTTCTCCACTGGTCCACTAAGTTTCCACTCCTTGATGCATAAACCCCAAACTTCAATATCAAACCCAAACTCTTGCCCTGCTAATGTGACCCAGTCTTCTTATTTATTCAAGTTGCTCTGATTCTGTTTCCACCTGCACATCAGAATTGCACAGATATAGGGCTTGATTCAATTGAGCGCGCATTAAATAGCCCCGGGACTGAGATCCTGTTAGGTCCGAGAATGCCCGTTCTCCCGCCCCTCGCACCTTAAAAAGGGTGTTTAGTCGCAAGAATGTGCATTCTTCGACTAAACAGCCTGGCGCGATGCTGTTTCCGCCGCGCTAAGGGCAGAAAACAGCATCGCGCCTGTACTTTTGTCGTATTTCTGCTTCCCTAACAGTGCGCTGAATTTAATTGCTCTGGGAGCTCCCTCCCATCGCTATTTAATTCGCGTTCAATTGAATCGAGCCCATAGAGGCAGCCGCGGGTGTAGCTATTAAGTTTGCAGGGGTTTAGGGTGCGGGGAGGGGGGATTATGGTTAAGCACCACCGGGGGGAGGGTTAGGATAAGGCACCCCCCAGGGAGGTTAGGGTTAGGCACCCCTAAGGGAGGGTTAGATGTGGGAGTGGGGAGGGTTAGCGTACTTACGTGCCCCTGTCGGGATGTCCTCCTGTTGGGCTTCCGGCTAAGGTATGGGAACCGGCAGCTATTCAGTCTTCAGTATTTCATACCGATTCCTGTTCCTGTAAACAGCTATTTTGTATGTTGAGACAATATTCATGAGAAAGCAGTGTATCTATTTATTAGAAAACATTCGAGTGAATAGAAAATTGCTAAACAGTTCTAACAACTATTTCACTTAAGATCTAAAATGGACTATGGCTAAGGAAAAAAATAGGGTCCTGGTTTTCCATCTGAGAAGGGCAAAGGGATAGTAGGTTGGCACCAACTAAACGTTAACAATATACACATCCCCTAAATACAGTATATGGTGATATCAGTTGATTAAACTAACACAGATACAGAGAGATATTTTGACAGGTGTTTTACTGTGAATTGTTATTATAATGACATACTGCTGAGAACTACTGAAATAATAATCCACTATCACAGGCTGATGTTGAATCTTCATTTCCATTCTCATACATCCAATGCGACTGTACTGTGTGCGCCCAAATGAAGAACAAGCCGAAGTCAAACTGCAGCTCACATAAAACATTTGCTGGTTCCTAAAGTGATACTGTTATATCTCACTTTACTTTTTTCACTCATTGCCAGGAGTTTGGAGCCCACGTACTGGGGACTATGGGCTTAATTCAGAGGCGGCAGTAGGGTCTGCGACCGCCGGTCGTAGCGGGTCTCTTTCCAAAGGGGGCGAGCTGTCAATGTTGATTGACAGCTCGCCCCGTTTGGAAGGCAGGCCGGGGGGCTGGCAGCCCAAATGGAGGCGTTCCCATGGGAACGCCTGCCGTTTGGGGGAGGCCCCACTGACATCACTAGTGATGTCAGTGGAGAGCTTCTGGCTCTGACAGAGCCAGAAGCTCTCCGGGGCTTACGACAAGTGAGACCCTACCCTAGGGTCTCGTCATAAGCCCCGATGGTCGCGATGGTCTCTGACCATCGCAACCATCACCCGAGCGGTCGTTAGAGCTGTGGGTGTAAACCCACAGCCTAACAACCGAAACGGAGGCGGCCGGTCAGGATGCAAGCGGCCGCCCAGTTTCTGAGCGACCACTTGCATCCTCCGACCGCCTTCGAATGAGGTCCTATACCTCGGTAAATATGTCAGAAATACACTATTTATTGCCACTATACGCTACAATAAGGATTTATAATTTTCAGGTCTATATCACAATTTGTGATGACTGTCTGCATTCCAGAGCCGGTATTGTGATGATTGTCGGGATTCCATAGCCAGTATTGTGATGACTATCGGGATTCCATAGCCGGTATTGTGATGACTATCGGGATTCCATAGCCGGTATTGTGATGACTATCGGGATTCCATAGCCGGTATTGTGATGACTATCGGGATTCTGGAGCCAGCATTGTGATGACTGCGGGATTCAGGAGCCAGCATTGTGATGACTGTCGGTATTCCAGAGCCGGTATTGTGAAGACTGTCATAATTCTGGAGCCAGCATTGTGATGACTGTCGGTATTCCAGAGCCGGTATTATGAAGACTGTCGGGATTCTGGAGCCGGCATTGTGATGACTGTCGGGATTCTGGAGCCAGCATTGTGATGATTTTCTTTTATGTGGAGCTGGTGTTATGATGACAGTCAGTATTCTGGAGCAGATATTGTGATGACTGTCGGGATTCCAGAGCCAGTAATGTGATGACTGTTGGGATTCTGGAGCCGGTATTGTGATGACTGTCGGGATTCTGGAGCCAGCATTGTGATGACTGTCGGGATTCTGGAGCCGGTATTGTGATGACTGTCGGGATTCTGGAGCCGGCATTGTGATGACTGTCGGGATTCTGGAGCCAGCATTGTGATGACTGTCGGGATTCTGGAGCCGGTATTGTGATGACTGTCGGGATTCTGGAGCCGGTATTGTGATGACTGTCGGGATTCTGGAGCCAGCATTGTGATGACTGTCGGGATTCTGGAGCCAGCATTGTGATGACTTTCGGTATTGTGACTGCCGAGATGGTCACCACGGGGATTCTGACTTCAGCCCTATTTACATAACCCATTTAGTCAGTGAAACACTGGTTATGTAATGTTCGTTAACAGTGTTTTTTTTCTCACATTTTCAAATTACATAAGCACATTAGACATACAGTACAACTATGTTATAGCCAACTAAAAAATTTTTAATCATTAAACATTTATGTGTTTTTATACAGGTAAAACAATGCAGAAACATAAATATCACATTTTCAGTTATCAGCATCTTCTTGTCTCATGTCAACATTACTTCGTGCATCAGATGATTATCTGATTTAATAATGCTGGGGACATTATTGTAAGCATTACAAACAGCTGCTTCTATCAAGAGAGAATGAGGGACCGAGACAATTCTTTTGTAGTTACTGTAAGTATACACATGTACTGTTATATTTTATAATATTTAGAACAAAGTTTATAAACAAACTTATACAGTAAACTAACATTTGCCCAGAGATTCGCTTGCATGGATGTCTCTTATTGGTCAGCGGAACTAATTTTACAAAGACAGTAGTCGCATCTCATATTGTGATGTATATATATTATATTGTAGACATTGATCACAAAATGGTATTGTAAACAATATTTGCAGTTTTTCCTTCAGGAATTAAACACAAAAGGATGCTTGGGGCTACTGACTCGTGAGCAAGCCACTTACCCTACAGTAACACCGAAAGGTTGCAAGTAACACTCTATGATATAGAGTATTTGTCTTGATGCGCCATCTACTGGCTTGACATGTATTCCGCAACTTCATGAGTCATGATAAGCTGCCTGATTAGTGCTTGTAGGAGGGTGTAAAGGGGGTTATTTGGGTTGGAAGGGTTTACTGGTACATGAAGGGAAAGTATCAGTGAGGGAGATAGGAAGAAGAGAGAGAGATAGAGATCGGGAGTATACTGTTAGTAAGGAACGCACCTTTCACCCAGTCCTTGTGCAGAGAGACGCTGTCTACATCGGGTAACTTCCCCTGGCCGCAGCAGGGCAAAGCCAGAGCCCAAGAGTACACAGGCCACTTCTCAACTAGTTTTTGCAGCAGGGCCGGTCACTAGAGTGGGACATCAGGCCCCCGGCAACTGCAGTCAGAGAGAAGGTAAGAGGAGGGGAGGAGACGAGAGGGGAAAAGAGGGGAGGAGACGAGAGGGGAGTCGGATCACCTCCTCCTCCTTTGTTACGGCCCGCAGCAGCGTACTGTAATGAATCAGTCTGACTCATTACAATACTGCTGTCAATGCCACTGCGGGCCCCCTCATTACCGCGGGCCCCGGTGCAATGCACCGGCTGCACAGCTGGACATTCCGCCACTGATATGATGGAGCATGCAGTGCTGGGGCCTATACATGTCTGCAGTGCACCCTGCATAACTGCGGCAGCAGAGCAGCCAGCAGCTATAGTTAGGATTGTCTGTGGGCCCCTCTGGAATCTCGGGGCCCGGTACGACTGTGCTCCTAGTACTCCCCTGTCGCCGGGCCTGGATCTGAATCAGGCTCATTGCCCAGTATAGAACAAGTACTCCCTCACGCTCATAATTATAACAAATGTAATAAAAGAGGCAAACAAAGCATTAGTTTTAGGAGAACAATAGAAATATTTGGACTTTGATGAGACAGTGGCCCATTTGCACATTGAACCTTTGCAGATTTTTGTATCTCTTCTGGCCTAGACTCGCTCACTGAAAAGCGGGAGGGCAGACCAACATTAGTACTTGAATACCAAAGTGCACTTTGTAAATGGGATCCACAATGTATCAAACTCATTCTGTATTTTGCAGCTTTGTACATTGGAAGTAGCACACTGTGATCCTGCAGTTTTCCTGCAAGGGGAGTAAAAAGCATATGTTATTTTTACTCTGTACTGAATGGAAAGCAGAAAACAACAGGAGGGCTTAAAGGAAAGAGCACTCTCTAAATAGATCTAAAATGCCTTTTGAGCATTGCCAGCTAGGGAACATAGAGCTGTGGATTCAGCGTTTAAACTCGAGCTAAACAGTCACAAATCTGATCACTTACTAAGACAAGAGACATTTATAGCTGGCACTGCAATATTTCCATACAGCTTCCCAAGACCTGCTGCTACTGGGAAAGTGTAGTCATGTCATGTATTCCACCCAGCCTGCGGACATGCAACATTTTATTTTACAGCCCAATATTACTATTACTATCCACATTATGATTATGGAATTCTATTCAACTTTTTAAACATGCATCTCGAAAAGATATAATTTAGAGAAAGCAACATTAGTGATGAAAATGGCAGATTAAACACATTAAAATAGTTAATTCCTTTTATAAGGTTTGTAAATAGCCAGGCCCGGTGACAGTGGGGGACACCGATGCCGTACCCCAAGGGGCCCCGAGGACCAGGGACAGAAAAAAACAGAGCAGCAGCACCTATTAAAACTTTTTAAACAGCTGCTATGCTGTTACAGCAGCCATCCAGCTGAAGCCCCGCCCACCGACACCCTTCCCCACCTACCCAAGTCAAACACCATGTCACACTGTGACACGCAGGGGCCGGAGCTCCTCCTCCTGGGCCCGCATCCCCCTGCACCTAGTTACAGCATAGGGATGGACATCCGAAGCCCGGGCTTCCGACATCAAATTATGCAATGGCTAGTAACAATTTCATAGTATAACCACTGCGAAGGTTATACGACCATCCGAAAATGGACGGGGCCTTCATAAAGGGGGAAGGACCTTGAGGAAGGGGGCAGAACCTTGCGACACCCCCGCCCATGTCACTGTGGAGGCATGCCCAGCATTCTCCGAGATGGTGGCTGCCCCCAGGTTCCCCCTACACTGAGATTAGAGCACGGCATCTATTTTCCAGCTGCTCACCGATGGCTGGATGTGGAGGAGGTGCTCCCCCACCACAGCCAGCTATCGGAAAGCTGCATCTGATGGGTGGCAACCATCGAATTTCCGGTATTTTCATTGTATTGGAAACATTATGGTCGCTAACTCACCCCTTCTGCTTCCTTCCTGTTCCTCTCCTCTCAGGCTTCCTCTCCTGTTGTTCAACTTCCTTCTCGCGGCATAAATTATTGTCAAACTGATGTTGACTACAAGTTTCAAACATTTCTTCTCTGTAAATATAAAGGATCTGTAATTGAAGATACCAGTTGGATTATGCCAAGAGCTACAATTACATGTGTGTGCACCTGGATGAAATTGCTGCAAATGTTTTGCTTCATGCTGCTCTATTATTCATCATCTCTCTGTCATGACCATGAAATGGAGTATTCACTCCTGTAATTTACCCACAGACAATAAAGGGTGGGCACAAAAAGTTCTATTCATTCTATTGATTTCCCTCATGTGCTGTAAATTTGAATTGCTGAATCTGTAGACCACACTTGGGGCCCTGATTTGGAGATAGACGCAGTGCAGATGTTTACGTACTTGAATGATTATCGGTGGTCTGTGCAGGCGTCAGGTTTCTTTACCGATGTCGCTCGCAGTGAGAATTAATTCGCAAAGTGATTGATAGGAGGTGTGGGCTCGGATTAGTTCGGATTTTCCCGGCCAAATTCTGATTTTTCCCGCCAAAAATCAGGTCTCAGAAAGAGGCAAAACATCGTCTTTCATGGACAAACATCATCATTCCTGACAAAAGTCCATGAAAGATGATGTTTATCCATGAAAGATGACGTTTTGCCTCTTTCTGAGACCCGATTTTTGGTGGGAAAAATCTGAATTTGGCGGGAAAATCTGAACCAATCCGAGCCCGCACATCCCTAGTTAGGACCATTTTAGGGGGATGTCTCTGCCGGCGACAGCGATTCCGTATACAGTCAAAATGGCTTTGACATCTCAGTTCCCCCAGCCATTCTGCGTGACCATAGGATTACCTAGAAGTCCTATAATCCACTGATCTGCCACCGAGGCTGCGTCTTTGTACACAGGACCTGATTCAACTGCATTTTTGCTGCATAAGAAATCACAGCTGCGGCGGCGGAATTAACGTTCGTCTCTGAATCAGGCCCTTAGGGGTTGATTCTGAGTTGTATACAGGTTCAAACTACGCATGCAACGCACATAAATAGGATATGGAAAGTACGGGTTGCTCAATCTGCCTGCTGACAGGTCACTCTTTCTGTGAAATTGGTCATTTAGGGTGGCTTGGTGCAACCATGTGATCGCGCAGAAGTGATCCATCTCGTGGTAATGTCATCGGAGTATTGTCGTCATTTGGAGCATTGTACATGGAGGTGGGACACAAGTTTTATATGGACCCAGCATTGGGGGTGTAAGTCCTACTGATGGTGGCTGCATTTGCGGTGGGAAAAACAGTGGACAGTCCGGCCATCCGCATAAAGACAGACTGGTATATAACATACTGTAGATGAGTAGATGAGCATTAGTTGTGGCTGGATGAAAAATAAGTGGCTGCAGATGTGTCCGGCTCAGGATCAAGTGCTCATAGTAACGTAAGTTGCAAACACATTGAGGGACAATGGGATTCAAGCACAAATGTGATAGACTCTCACTGTAGTTTCTAAGGACAGTAATGTATAAGAAATGTTTTACATTTGCACACTTTAATAGTGTGGTGTGTTAAAAGTGATGATGTTCAAGGGACAAAACTCAGAAACCTGCGATGACAAACTGACAAAGACAATAGAATTTAAAGCAGGCTGGGCATTTCATTTTCTCTTATTGATCCTACTCCAGGATCCTGTAAGTCAAACATATTTCGTCCCTGATGCTGGAGCAGATGCTCATTTTATTAATGTCAGAAAAGGAGAAATAGGATTTCATTACACTAAGACAGTGACTGAATGTTGAGGATGTGCTGCACCTTGTGCTTCAGGAGCCAGACTGAGACACCGCCTTACAACAACCAGTCATTAATGTATGTTGTGAGCTGACTGTTGATTAAGTATCAACACTAGTCACTAATTAAGTGTTAAATGCTTTTGATATCTCTTCATTTCTGTACACAAATATTTCTCAGTTCGTCCATTAATGAAACATAATAACGAGGGATGAGGAAATTATCACTCATTTATAATGCAAATAGGTGCATATTTTTTGTTTTTATATGGGACTGAGGGGCATATTTATCAAGCAAGTTCTGTAGTTTCTGCATAATGTTATGTACTGTATCATCGCTATGTAACCACAGCCTAACACATAAGATTTCACTGACATTTCCTGCAAAAGGCTAATAACAGAGCAGTCTGCAGTCCCCATTATCATAAATTGGGACTATGGCCTAACCACTATGTACCAAACACCAAAAAGCAAATCTTTTTGGATTTTATACCCATTGGTTTACGCCATCCTCAGATGGGTTAAACCACTTAATGATGAGGTCAGTGGCTGGGGAGGCACTGGCTACTATCAGAACTAGATTTACCCACACTTATATATGAACCCGATAGAGGAGCATGTCAGGGAGGGCTGCGCTATGTTGTACACAGTGCACATATTGTTGTAGTGTAGAATTGGACCTTAGCGCACGCAGAACGCGTCCACCCGGAAAACGGGGTGTGGTCTCACATGAAATACCATTACCGCGAGCCGCTCCCCCTGTTTTCGTCATGCTGGGGCATGCCCCAGCCCCTCTCTCCAATGAACAGAGGGCCTGATTCAGACCCGGTCGCAAGCGCTGAGCGCTCGCAACCGGGTCGATATTTGCCCACTGGGCATGCGCACGACGGAGCCGGCTCCGTTGTGCGCATGCGCGAGACCCGGCTAGCGACGGGTGCTCCGTCGCTCTGAGTCTCGCACCAAAGGAGGCGAGCTGTCGATGGTGATTGGCAGCTCACCCCGTTTGGTAGGCATGGCCGGGGGGTGGAGTTACAAACGGAGGCATTCCCAAGAGAACGACTGCCGTTTGTGGGCGGCCCCACTGACATCACAAGTGATGTCAGTGGGAGAGCTTCCGGCTCTATTAGAGCCAGAAGCTCTCTGGGGCTTGCGGCCACGAGACCCTACCACAGGGGTCTCGTCGCAAGCCCGATGGCCGCGATGGTCTTGACCATTGCGACCATCATCCTGGCCGCTCGCAATAGCTGTGGGTGGTCACCCACAGCTATGCGAGCGGCCAGGAGGCAGCACAAAAAAAAACGTCCATCTCTGAATCAGGGCCAGAAACCGCACACATATGAATGACTCTTTTCTTACATATATGATTTCTCTGCAATGGGGGACCTCCTTATTGGCGGCAGGGAATAGGAGCAGAGTGGGGGAAGGGGCAGCGGCTGGGGTAGAACAGAGTGAGGGGGCGTGATATATGAGGGGGACACTGGGCTCGATGGGGGGACAGTGTAATTCAGGGGATCACTGGGTTGGATGGAAAGGCGAGCAGTGAGATGGGAGCGGAAGGGGAGAACACTAGGCTAGAGAAAGGGGGGCACCGGGATGAATGGGTGGCAGTGTGACTGGGCTGGCCTTGGTGAGGGGGATACGGGTATATGTCTAAAATTAAAAGTACGTTTTAAGATTTTTTCAGGGTTTGTAATAGAAAATAAGTAAATAAATAATAATAATTATAGCCAACTTAGGGGGCGATTCAGACCCGGACGCTAAGCTGCGCTCTCGCAGCCAAAAGGGGCCGGGTATGCAAATTCCGAGATCGCACTGTCTGGTGCAAGGACGCCCTCTATGTATTAGAGAGCGAAGGCAGAGCGAACGCATGCCGGTCTAAAGACGCTCACTTTTCTTTCTTAGCACACGTCATCTCCAGGAAGTGTATGATTAATCAGAACCATCGAGAGCCATCGGAGTAGCACGCAGTGCTTGAGGTAGATCTTACCCCACCGCAAACACTGCGTTCTCTGCAGGCTGAAATACAACCAAGTGATGTGTACAATGACGCTTCCATGCTAATTATGCACACCCATAAAACTACGTTTTGACGCCTAGACACGCCTGCGTTTGCAGCACCACCCCCCGTTCACAAGCACCTTCCCCTGTTACCACCCACAAACGGCGCTGTCACTCAAAGTAGTGTCCAGTCTGTGTACTACGAGCGCATGATTCCCGGACGCAGTATTTTGACGCATATGCATGCGCAGACGGGCAATAATCGGCTATAGCGTGCGTCCGCGGTTTAGCGGCCGGGTCTGAATCGGGCCCTTAGTCCACAGGAGCATATAGTGGACACTATAAAATGTACTCTAAGCTGACAGCGCAGCCATCCCAGCATCAGAGGCCAGTGAAGGAATGTCTGCAGTGTCATCATGTTAGCTGTACCCTTGAGTGAGGGCCACTTTGAGCTCTCTGGCTTCCCTCCATCTCCGTCTGCTGCTCATGATGTCATCTCTGGCAGAAGAAGCACAGTCAGCATTAAGTTTGCACCCAGTCCAAAAAACTACAGTAGTGAAGGATGCTGCAATGGTAATTACTGATATTAACAGCCATTCCTTATTTCCCTCACACAAGGAAATGCTGAACATAGATATAGTCAATTCGTATAGTTCAGTTTATATTGTATTACCAGTATGTAGAATGATGAACCTAATGAGCCCATTAGCAAGAAGTCCTCGCTGTATAGGTGACTGCTGACATTCCTTAACTGGCACAAGATATATATATATATATATATATATATATATATATATTAGGGGTGAGCGGGTTCGGATTTCTGAAATCCGAAACCCCCCGAGCCCCCCCGATCCGAGTCCGATCCGAGTCAGGCTCGACTTTTCCCGCCTGACTCGGATCTGAAATCGAGGCAAAACGTCATCATCCCGCCTTCCGAGTCTCGCGGGTTTTGGATCCTATATAAGGTACCCGCGTCGGCGCCATTTTCTCACTCGGCTGTGGACAGTGAAGAGGGAGGGTGGGAGTTAGGGCTGTGTAGTGTAGTGTAGTGTAGTGCTGCTGTTGTCCACTACTTCAAAGTCCATAGGGGCTGGCTGGACTGTGTTGTGCAGTCAGTTCTCCATAGGGGCTGTGTCCACTCCAAAGTCCTGTGCAGTGTCCCA
Source organism: Taudactylus pleione (assembly GCA_031769625.1). NCBI lineage: Eukaryota > Metazoa > Chordata > Amphibia > Anura > Myobatrachidae > Taudactylus > Taudactylus pleione. Next base: position 1,632,054 of record JAUIMM010000299.1, read on the forward strand.
GTCCTAAAGGGGTGCTGTAGTGTTGTCCAGGGGGTGCTCTGTCCATCAGGGGTGCTCCCCCCAAGTGCTAAAAAAATAATATATTTTCTGTTTGTGAATTGTGTGCGCAGTAGCCGCACGTGCATCAACAAAGTAGTGCCAAGCGTGCGCCTGTGTCATAAGTAAAGGGCCGGCTGGCTTGACCGTTAAAGGGTGCTGTAACCCCCAAAGTACACTCCAGTCCAAACCAAAAAAAAAATTATTTTCTGTGTTTGTGAATTGTGTGCGCAGTAGCCGCTCGTGCATCAACAAAGTAGTGCCAAGCGTGCGGCTGTGTCATAAGTAAAGGGCCGGCTGGCTTGACCGTTAAAGGGTGCTGTAACCCCCAAAGTACACTCCAGTCCAAACCAAAAAAATATATATTTTCTGTGTTTGTGACTTGTGTGCACTGTGGCTGCACGTGCATCAACAAAGGAGCAGCGCGAAGCGTGCGCCTGTGTCCCATAAGTAAAGAGCCGGCTGGCTCATTTCTTAAAGGGTGGTGTAACCCACAAAGTGCACTACTCTCCAGCAAAAATAAAAAAATATTTTCTGTGTTTGTGTGCGCTTTAGCCGCACGTATATATCGATATAACATAAATGGAGGACTAAACTTTCTCCGATAAAAATAAAATAGGGAAAGATCAAGAACCACTTCCTCCTAGTGCTGTTGCTGCTGCTGGGAGTTATTCATCATCCCAGAGAGGAAGTAGGAACATCACTACTGCTACTGGGGGGGCCATACTACTGAGGGGCCTGCTGCTGGGGGGGCTATACTACTGGGGGGCATACTACAGGGGGTGCCATACTACAGGGGGGGCTACTACTGGGGCAGCCTACTACTGGGGGGGGGGCTGCTACTGGGGCAGCCTACTACTGGGGGGGCCATACTACTGGGGGACATACTACTGGGTGGCATGCTAATGGGGGGCATACTACTGAGGGGGCCTGCTAATGGGGGGCATACTACTGGGGGGGCCTGCTAATGGGGGGCATACTACTGGATGGCATGCTAATGGGGGGCATACTACTGGGGGGGCCTGCTAATGGGGGGCATTCTACTGGGGGAACTGCATAGTGGACCCTACTACTAGGGGGACTGCATAGGGGGCACCACTGCTGGGGGCATTGTGTAAGGGACACCGCTACTGTGGGCATTGTGTAAAAGGGGCACTACTGTGGGCATTGTGTAAAAGGGTCACTACTGTGGGCATTGTGTAAAAGGGGCACTACTGTGTGTCGTAACATAAATAAGAGACACTACTTTATGGTGTAATGTGAATCAGGGGCACTATGTGTGGTGTAATGTGAATAAGATTGTGCACTCCTTGGGCCGTAGCCAACTATGTAAACAAGTACTGTGATTCTGCTGGCCGTACCCCACTGGGTGGGTGCACTACTTTTCATTTCTGCCACTGCTGTGTGGCAATGTGTCATAGATGTGCTTTATACTGTGGTGTCTGTGTCGTTGTGCCGCTGCTTTGTCGCTTAGTAACCAGTCAGCTCACTGCAACCTTTGGCCAATAATGTTGAAAACAATATTATAAGCTGTGATATGGTCTAAATTGACTGGAAATTAATGTTATTGAGGTTAATAATACTCTAGGAAGAAAAAAAAGACCAATTTATGTGATTTTAGCTTTTTTTGTCAATTTTTGTAAAAAAATCCAAATCCAAATCCAAAGCCAGTCACCGCAGTTTGGCAAATCCAAATCCAAATCCAAAGCCGGACGACGAATTACAACCAAATCCAAATCCGGCAAAAATGGTCCGGCGCACATCCCTACTTTTACTTATGGGACACAGGCGCACGCTTGGCGCTGCTCCTTTGTTGATGCACGTGCAGCCACAGTGCACACAATTCAGAAATACAGAAAAAATATTATTTTTTTTTGCACTTGGGGGGAGCACCCCTGACGGACAGAGCATCCCCTGGACAACACTACAGCACCCCTTTAGGACTGGGACACTGCACAGGACTTTGGAGTGGACACAGCCCCTATGGACAACTGACTGCACAACACAGTCCAGCCAGCCCCTATGGACTTTGAAGTAGTGGACACAGCCCCTATGGACAACAGCAGCACAGCGCAGCACAGCACAGCGCAGCACAACACTACACTGCACTACACAGCCCAGCCAGCCCTAACTCCCACCCTCCCTCTTCACTGTCCACAGCCGAGTGAGAAAATGGCGCCGTCGCGGGTACCTTATATAGGATCCAAAACCCGCGAGACCCGGAAGGCGGGATGATGACGTTTTGCCTCGATTTCAGATCCGAGTCAGGCGGGAAAAGTCGAGTCTGACTCGAATCGGCCTCGGATCGGGGGGTCTCGGGGGGGTCCGGATTTCAGAAATCCGAACCCGCTCACCCCTATATATATATATATATTGGTATAAATTCTGTTTGGAGTCACAGCTGCACTGAGCTTGAAACGTTTCACTGAAGAATTCCCCCTCAGCTCCCTCAGAAGCATGTATATGGGGTTCAAAAGACGGCTGGCTTATATGTCCGAATTTTAATTACAGACACACCGCAGCTGTGTCAGTTAATAATTCTATCAATCCATCCGCACTTCAAGTCAGTATAAAAAACTATGAGGAGGCAATCCATATATAAATAAACAGATATATAAATGATATATTCAAAACAAAAGTTGTACTACTAATTTAAGGTACAGTCTTTTAGATTCTTGGTGGTTGGTATTAGTGTATGTCCGTCACATGATGTAAACATCGATCATGTGATCAGGACTTCCATCCGCACAGCACTATGGGAAATTTCACCCGGCCTGCTATTGTGTTGAAATAAGTACCATAGTGATCATAATATACTAATCGGTCACGTGAGCGGGGTTATGGGAACTTTTTCCCAGCAGATTGATAAACTGAAATGATCACCATAGTGATCGTAATATACATTAGGGGGGACATCATCGGTCACATTAGCAAGATCCCCGATCCCTTAATAGATACAGATTGTTGAAAAGTATTTTTATTATATATAAATAAGGTACTTTAGATGTACATGATTAAATCACCAGTTTTGTACGTAATTAAAAAACTTTAAAAAGGGTAATCTATATGATTATGGGCCTGATACTCTTTGCTTTAAGTAGAGGGCTGCAAATTCAAGAAACTCAAAACTCTGAACTTCTATGGGTATATATACTAAAGTGAGAGTTTTTAGAAATGGAAATGTTGGCCATTGCAACCCATCAGATTTTACTTAACATTTATCTAGCACCTTCTAGAAGATCATAGCTAGAATCTGATTGGTTGCTATGGGCAACACCCACTTCTGAAAACTCTCACATTAGTAAATGTACCCCTAGAATTTGTTGTTGGTATATTGATTGCCTCCATGATGTGCCTTTACATAAGGCAACTGATCCTTTACTAAGATGGCCACCGTTCATTAGTCTTTGCATGCGTGGTGCTATCATGACTAGAGCTGAGCGGGTTCGGATCTAAGAAATCCGAACCCGCCCGAACTAAGGGGATCCGAGTCAGATCCAAGCCAGCTCGGATGTTCCCACCTTACTCGGATGTCTGACATCGAAGCAAAACCATAGAGACAAAATCTCGTGGCTTGCAAGCTTTCGTCTCTATATATAAGGGACGCGGCGGGCGCCATTTCACTCCGGCTGTGGAGGCCGAACACGGAGGATGGGTAGTTTAGGGCTGGGGAGAGGTGCTGTGTTATCTGCTGTGTCCTGGGCTGGTGCTGATCCATTCTGGGCTGGTGTTGTGCTGTCTGCTGTGTCCATCTGGGCTGTTGTTGATCCATCTGGGCTGGTGCTGTCTGCTGTGCTGTTTGCTGCATCCATCTGGGCCCAAGTTCTGGACACTGTGTGTGTGTGTGTGCATGTTAAGCTTAACTGCACAAGATCTAGCAAGTCGGCAACGCAACCTAGTGCTGCCCGACTCCAGTCGTCATCAATCTGTGCTCTGGGCCCAAGTCCTGGACCTGAAAAAACTAGAAAAAAATTGTCTTTTTTTGTCTAATTGTGCGTGTTAGGCTTAGCCGCACAAGATCTAGCAAGTCGGCATCACAACCTAGTGTTGCCCGACTCCAGTCGTCATCAATCTGTGCTCTGGGCCCAAGTTCTGGAGCTGAAAAAAAATGAAAACAAAATGTATTTTTTTTTGTCTAATAAATAGTTGTCTGTGTGCGTTAGGCTTATCCGCACAAGATCTAGCAAGACGGCAACGCAACCTAGTGCTGCCCAACTCCTATCGTCATCAATCTGTGCTCTGGGCCCAAGTTCTGGAGTTGAAAAAATAAAAATCAATTGTTTATCTTTCTAATAATTGTCTGTGTGTCTGTGCATGTTAGGCTTAATCGCATAAGATCTAGCAAGTCGGCAACGCAACGCAACTGCTTCAAGACCGCAGAAAATATGGAGGCCTGTCACATGACAGGAGAGCAAGGCCAAGAACCACATGTTGTAGCTTCCACCAGCAGTGCAAGGCCATCAACTTCCTCATCCTCTATGAAGGCCCATGCCCCAGGGCTTTGGTCACGCCATCGATGTGATAAAGCTACTTTTACCGAAGTTAAGAAAAGAAATTGAAAGGAAATTTGTCTTTAGATAAACAAAAAATTGTCAATATGCCATTCACTACATGAAGTGGCAAGGAAAGGATAAGTCTTTCTTTAGGAAGACTGCTGGTTCTGATTCTGATAGCCCTTCGGAAAAACCAACTGTGTGCCCTGAGAAATCGAAATCACAAATGCCCGAGGAGAGTGCAAGTGTTTCTGCGGTTGCCATGTGTGAGCCAGACCTAAATACTAGTGTACTGGAGGATCCTCCAAGTTTCAACATTTGTGTGCCCTCTGTAAATGTGGGGAAGGGCAGTCAATATCTTGCAGACGTAGTCATCGAGGATGTTTCTGTAGAATTGCACATGGAGGAGGAGGATATTTTGGTAGTTGAAGGTGCTAAGGATGATGAGGATGTTGATGATGAAGATGTTGGTGATGAGGATGTTGATGCCGAGGATGTCCTTTGTGTAAGTAAGGCAACAGCTGTTGCCCATGGTTTGAAAATGCCAAAGCCCGTTGTTGTCATGCCGGGACAAAACATAAAACAAAACACTTCTCACTTGTGGAATTATTTCCACCCCGATCCGGACAACAGTTGTCAAGCCATATGTGACCATTGCCAAGCAAGAGTGAGTAGAGGGAGGGACCTAAACCACCTAGGAACCTCCTCCTTGTTATGTCACTTGGAGCACATTCATAAAATATCAGAGTGTATGTCGCCAAGTTCCAAAACTCAAAACGTAACAAGTCCAGTGTCACCTACCTACTCCCTCTCTGTGAGATCCAAGCGCCTTCGATCTCCAACACCAACACCTGCATCATCACCATCTTCATTCGTCATCGGGAGTAGTCCTACTGCATCCAATGTTGGTATTCGAAGCATGATTGACTCCTCTCCTATCCGTGAGTCCTCAGAAGGATCCTTGATGACTACGCCTGTTGCTGCTGTTGTTGCTGTGAGTGGATCTTCATCCCAGAAGGGGACCAGGAGGAAGACTACTTGTAGCGTATGCTATAAAAAACAACTAACTGTTAAACAATCATTTGCAAGTGCAAACAAGTAAGACATCAATCACCCATTTGCACAGCAGATTGCTGACGTCATAACAGCTATGCTGGTATTATATGTGCGTCCAGTATCCGCCATTACTGCAGTGGGTTTTCAACAGTTAATTAAGGTCCTGTGTCCTCGCTACCAGATCCCTTCTAGATTCCACTTCGCTAGAACAGCAATTACAAGTCTGTACAAGGACATTAAAAAAAACCTTATTAATGTCCTCAGAAATGCTGTTGTACAGTACCCACTGTCCACTTGACCACTGATATGTGGACAAGTGGGACAGGGCAAACTAAGGATTACATGACTGTGACAGCCCACTGGGTAGGTGTATTGCCTACAACAGCAATAGCAGTAGCAACATCTACCAAAAGACAGCTGATACAGAGGCAGGCTGCTCTTTGTAAACTGGTTTCACTAAGAGGCATACCCCTGAGAACCTCAAAAAAAATGAGGGATATCATTGCTAAAAGCTTACCCCACTTGGACTCTCCTCGGGATTTGTCATTTCGGACAATGCCACCAATGTGAGAGCATTACAAGTAGGTGAAACCCAACACGTCCCATGTGTTGCTCACACAATTAATTTGGTGGTGCAATGTTTTTGTTTAAAAACTGACACCGTCGTGCAGGAGATGCTCTCAGCGGCCCGCAAAATATCCGGACATTTTAGACATTCGGCGACCACTTGTCAAAGATTGCATGAACTGTTAAATTTGCCCTGCCATCAGCTGAAGCTAGAGGTAATAACTCGGTTGAATTCTACCCTCTATATGCTTCAGTGGATGGAGGAACAGCAAAAGGCCATCCAGGGCTATACAACGGCCTATGACATAGGCCATGGAGGGGGAATGCACCTTACTCAAGTGTACTGGAGAATAATTTCTGTGTTGTGCAAGGTTCTCAAACCCTTTGAACTTGCCACACGTGCAACTTCAGACACTTCCAGCTTGAGTCAAGTCATCCCCTCATCAGACTTTTGTAAAACCAGCTGGAGAAACTGAAGGAGGAGGTGAAACGGAGCGATTGTGCAAAGTATGTCGGACTGGTGGATCAAGCCCTTGATTACCTTCACCATGATCCAAGAGTCATCAATCTATTGAAATCTGAAAAATATATTTTGGCGACCATTCTGGATCCTAGGTTTAAGTCCTACCTTGTGAGTTTTTCCAAAAGACCTAAATCTAAGACTGTGCAAAGAGCTGTTGGTAAAAAAAATTGACAGCTGCAGCCGCATGTGAAACGCCATCATCTCCTTCTTCAGTTTCTGCAGCTGCCAGGAAAAACTCAATTTTCCTTACAAAATGCCTGCTGGTCATGCAGATCGTTCACCAAAGAATGACATCTGGTCAGGCCTGAGAGAACTGCCTACTAGTGACATGTCTTCTACCGTGACTAAGTGTGATACGGTCTCCATTCACAGAATGGTGGAGGACTATTTCAGAGATAGCATCCTAACAGGCATGTCAGACAGTCCCTTTCAGTACTGGCAGGAAAAAGAGGCAATTTAGAGTCCCATACACAAACTGGCTTTGCATTACTTAATTTGCCCACCCTCCAGTGTGTACTCCGAAAGAGTTTTCAGTGCAGCTGGCAACCTTGTCAGTGATCGGTGTAGGAGGTTACTTCCTCAAAATATGGAAAAGATGATGTTCATTAAAATGAATTACAAATTCCACGAGGAAGACCTCTACCAACAATTACATCAAAAAATTACAAAGGCGCCTATGGTGGATTCCAGCGGGGACAACTTAATATTGTGTGAAGGAGAGGATGTACACACTGATGGGGATGACGAGGACGAGGACGACAACTTGTAATGTAAAGCCAGTTTGTGTATGGGATAATTTTCTTTTCCATGTCCAATGCACATTGGCAGCTTGTTTTATGGGGGTCCAAACAAACCAATCATTTCAGCCACAATTGGCAGTCCTTGTCACTGAAATTATTGGTTTGTTAAACTGTCCTGTTTTGTATACAACATAAGGGTGGGTGGGAATGCCCAAGGACTATTCCATCTTGCACCTTTTTCCTTTCCATTATGTGCTGGTTGGGGCATTGCTGCCTGACATTTTAAATTAATGTTATGGTTGGTTTAGGAACCAATTATTTAGTTTTAAATTAATGTATTAGAAATTTTACAGCCAGAGGCTGTACCAACGAATTTCTTTCTATTAATTATTCAGCAAGGGGCTGCACCCAATGAATTGTTTTTTCATTAATTTATTATCAATTTTACAGCCAGGGGCTGCACCCAATGAATTGTTCTTAATTAATTTATTATCAATTTAACAGCCAGGGGCTGCACCAATTAATTTCTTTTTATTCATTATTCAGCCAGGGACTGCACCCAAATAATTGGTTTTTAATTAATTTATTATCAATTTTACAGCCAGGGGCTGCACCCAATGAATTGTTTTTAATTAATTTATTATCAATTTAACAGCCAGGGGCTACACCAATTTATTTCTTTTTTTCATTATTCAGCCAGGGACTGCACCCAATGAATTGGTTTTTAATTAATTTATTATCAATTTTACAGCCAGGGGCTGCACCCAATGAATTGTGTTTAATTAATTTATTATCAATTTAACAGCCAGGGGCTGCACCAATGAATTTCTTTTTAGTAATTATTCAGCCAGGGATTTCACCCAATGAATTGGTTTTCAATTAATTTATTATCAATTTTACAGCCAGGGACTGCACCAACTATCAACTATCTTCAATCCTCAAGGATATTGCAACCATCATCTTAGCACAGTCCTCAACTCTATAATTATATCAATCAGTTTTGAGCCAGCAAGCTGGATGCAACCTTTTGGCCCTTTAACTAGATGAAAAAAATCAATATTGTGAGCTGTGAGGTGGTAAAAATTGACTGGAAACGAGTGGAAATAAATGTTATTGAGGTTATTAATACTGTAGGAACAAAAAAAAGGCCAATTTTATGTGATTTTAGCTGTAATTTTGATTTTTTAAGAAAAAATCCAGATCCAAAACCAAAACACGAAAACAAAACACGGATGTGAGGTTTTGGCAAAAGTAATCCAGATCCAAAACCAGGGGCGATCCAAAACCAAAACGCGGGGGTCAGCACACATCTCTAATCATGACTTACTGTGTTTGAGCACCACAGTAGTATACAGATGTGTACTACTTAACTCCGTGGGTACCATTCGTAATCCTGTAATCCTGTCTACATACATGACTGGCTGGTCGATGTATGCTCCACTCCATCTCCACTACCTGAATACATAACTGTGAGAAAACCTATACTGAAACTGTGCATTACAATAAATACAAGCTCCTGGTCAAGTCTATCTGGCTGCCGTGTCTACCAAACTTCTTTCCGCTGGTATCTACTATTTAATAACCATGTATAGCACAAAATAGTACACAATATCACAATAAAACAAAACACAGTCTTATTAGGGATGGCCATCGGTGGGCTGCCCATTGATGGTCACCATCGATGGTTCTATCAGTGATTACAATCAATGGCACAAAACCATCAATGGGTTGCACCCCCTGATGGGCACCTCTGAAGGGAGGGGTTCAGCAGGCCGCAGGCCAATCGCAACCGGAGGCTCTGTGCTGTTGGGATGAAGAAAACAACAACAGTTCCCAGTCTACCAATCGATAGTGGAAAACCATTGGATCTCTGCCATTGATGGTGAAACCATCAAACATTGGTATTTATCCATCTATGGTTCTTTCCTATTGATGGTCGATGGCTATCACTAAGTCTTATGCCTGGAAGTTGGACTTAATCCAATCCTAAATGAGGCCCAAATCATATAGGAACTGCTGGTCCTGGTTTAGAGTTAGGCATAAATCCAGCTAAAGGGTGCAACTTTGCACTGTTATCTTTTTGCATGCTGCTTGTTTTTTTGTATGTAATACACAAATACTGGACAGATTAAACACTGCAATTTAGAATTGAGCTAGGATGTGTCCATTTCCATCATGCTTTTGGCAAGTGGAGAACTGCACCTTTTATCTGAATTAAATTAGACATGAGGGGGGCGAGTTACCGTTGTAATGACATGGAAACACCTCCATGGGCCTGGCAGCTCGCCAACCTCGCAGCTCGATCTAGCCCCGGACTCATGGATTTTTGGACGCAACAAAAATCCATGAGTCTGGGGCTAGATCGAGTAGAAAAATCTCCAAGTCCGGTGGAATCATAAGTGTGACATACTGTATAGTCTCGGAAGCAACTAAGCCGGATTTAATTGAATTCACCATAACTGTAAATGTAGTCCAAAATATGTGAGCACGCAGGGGCACATGTGTGATGCCTGCTGTATAAGATAGATTTTGTGGACACTGTAGGGCATAATGCCCCATTCCTCAGTACTGAATCCCAGAAATTAGTAGGCTGGGTCCTTGCGAAATTTGGTACAGCCATAGATCGGCTGCTCCCCATTGTGTGTGTAGGCAACTGTTACTCTTTACCCTTCCAATTGCTAAACAGTTAGATCTTTATATAGTACAAAAAAAATTGACTAGTAATATAAAACTTTTTTTTCTGGTATATATTTTCCTTTTCCTCTAAATTCCAGTCATAGCCTAATTGTGTCAGGTTGTTTTACACAGAGTTTATCTATAATTATCTTCTACTGCTATAAACGTTTAAACAGATGGACTAAGATGACAGTAACAGATGGATTTGATACTTTTGGTACATAAAAAAGATAAAAGGGAAAAACTCATTTAGCAGCATTTTTACTGTGCAGTAGTCTATGGGCCAAATGTAATGGGGTGAGAGTTTAGAACATGTGAGAGTTTAGTAGTAACTCTCACATTGGTCGAGTTTTATCTCCAAAATGGGGAAACATCTGAATGAGAGTTTAAATCGTGAGAGTTTTTTAAATCTAAAAACATGAGAGTTTGCATGTTCTCAGACTCTATTACATTGGGCGAGTTTAAAATGTGTGAGAAGTTACTGCTAAACTCTCACTTTTTCTAATCTCTCACCTATTACATTTGGCCCCATGTGTCTTATGACCTTTTTATGTCATTTTTTGGTATAGTGAAATTAATCAGTCCCAATAATCAGTAACCGAAATGCAGAGCAAATGATCCCGTCTTTCAGCGGAAACCATAGACCAAACCCAGCCAAACTCTGCCTAGATCCATCAAATCCTTTTAAAGCCACACCCATTTTGTGACAGGCCATACCCAGGGGTGTATCTATAATGGGTGCAGGGTGTGCGGTGCACACAGGCCCCCGGGTCCAGGGGGGCCCGCACCGCACACCCTGCACCCATATTATCTAAAACCTACCTCTCCGAGGTCCCATGTCGGGTGTCTCAGCGCTGCACAAATTGCTGTAAAATGGCCGCGCTATTTCCCCCGATCTGTGCATGTGCAGTAGACTCTGGGTACACTCTAGTGCCCAGAGTCTACTGATGCCGCGGTGACTGACCACACGCATCATCAGTCGGCTGCCGGCCGCCGGGGAGAGAGGAGGGGACCCCGGACGGGGAATGCACATGGGCCCCCTCCTCTCTTAAGATGCCTCTGGCATACCCCTTTCTAGGTCTGAAGATCTGGACTATTGGAAGTATAAAGTAGCAAGTGTTGTATAGTAGATTATTACTGGCAAAGAGCTTTCCTTTACTAAGGAACTAAAACCTGAAAAAATGAAATGCAGAAAAGGGAGTCAAACTGGACTGATTCTTTCTTGAATGTCAATAATGGTGGTCGTCATATTGTTTTCTGTTAGAGGACCTAGGTCCTGATTCAGCATGGATCGCTGATGCAATCGCGGCAGTAAGCGTGTACACAGTTCTGATGCAAAATTTTGCTAATGACTGCGATCGCAATGCCGCTGCAGCACAACATAAAGACGCCCAGTTCCCTTTACTCACATCCGTAATACCTTGCAAGTCGAGTACCAACGGAGCCTCACGCACAATTAAGGCAAGTCAGACCTCACTCACCAACTTCCTGTCGGTATCTAGGGTCTCAAGCAAGCGGGTCGATGTTGAGGCCCTGCACACGCGCAGCGGCCGCACTGCGCGTGCGCAAGCCCCGGAGCGAGAGAGAAATTCTCTCGCTCAGGGCTCACTACAAAAGGGGCAGCTGTTGATGGTGATCGACAGCTCGCACCGTTTTGTAGGCGGGGTGGGGGGGTGGCTGGACAAACGGGGGCATTCCCGAAGGAACACCTGCCGTTTGGGGGCGGCCCCACTGACATCACTCGTGATGTTAGTGGTGAGCTTCCGGCTCTGTTAGAGTCGAAAGCTCACTGGGGCTTGCGGCAGACGAGACCCTACCACAAGGGTCTCGTCGCAAGCCCCGGTGGTCGCGATGGTCTTGAATATTGGAACCATCAACCTAGCCGCTCGCTAAAGCTGTGGGTGGTCACCCACAGCTTAGCGAGCGGCCAGGAGGCCGGCTCATTACAGAGAAGCGGCCGCCCTCATTCAGAGCGAGCGCTCTGAATGAGGTCCATAGAGCTCAGGCTGTGTATACTGTCGCAGGGGCTTAATTATGCAAGCCCCTGTAACGGCATTCAAATGCACTCGCATGCCTGCGTTCGCTCCACCACCCCCCGTCACCACCCACACACGGTACTTCCTGTCAATCACTCTGCGATGGGTCTGCGTACACAATGTGATTCCATTCCCAATCGCAGTGGCTAGTTCGCGCACGGTGATGCATATGCCTGCGCAGATCATGAAAATCGTCCAAATGCGTATGTCTTAGCACTTGCGATCCTTGCTGAATCAGGCTCCTAGATCGCCCTGAACTGTTTTACATGCAAACTCTTCCAATCCAAATTTCCACTTAGGAACAACAATTTTATTGTTAACAATGAGGTGGCTACATTTATATAATATACACATATGTTTATGTTCAGAGGATTTGCAACAGTGTATTACAGCTTAAATTGCCCGTACTCACAATCCCACCTTTTATGGAACAAAAGTTAAAGTGCTTCAGTGCACAGTGGACAGACTTTGGGATTTGGGGCATTGCTTTGTAATTTATTGAAACTCTCTGGGGATTTTTATATTGGGAATAACAGTGGCTAAATAAATCCTTAATTGTAACCATGAACTACATCAAGTTTTAATTTCAGGTACAGAGCTATCTCTTGATACCACACTCATTTACTCTCTGGCAATAGCAGACTTCCCTCTGGGATCAACAGTTCCCTCTGTGAGCTGGCAGCTTTTTCTGGTAACTGACAGCTTTCCCTTAAAGTTTGGCAGCTATTTGCTAATGCTGGCAGCTCTCTCTGTTAGACATAAAGCTTTCTCTAAGGGATTGGCAACCCCTCTCAGTGCCTCTAGTCTTTATAATGTGGCTGCCCTTTCTGTCTTTGCATCTCTTTCCAGCACTTCACTCCATCATACGCTGACAGGGACTTGTCTCCAATCAGTTTCACTTAGCGATATGGCCACTCTCCAGCACTTCTCTTCCCTCTTCTTCCTCTTTGGTGCCAGTCTCTTTGTATTTATTGCACCCTGACTTCACTACCAGGGCCGGCTCTACGGGTGTTCGACCAATGAGGTTGAACAGGGGCGCCACCCATAGAGGGCGCACCACTCCCCAACATTGCAATTTCAGCGGGACAGTAATGTCCCGCTGTTCCACCCGTGGGCCAAAGTGGCCCGCAGGTGGTGAAATCGGGAGGTTGGGGACCCCCACCACCGTAGCTGTGCGGCAATGCCGGACCCCCGGAGTGTGAACAGATGCAGCGTGGATGCAGCACGCATGCGCGTGGCATCCATTCACAGATGGGAGATGGAGGGCTGGGCTTTACCCCCGGCCTGACATTATTTGGAGGCGTGCCATGCGGGCACGCCTCGAAATAACGTCACGTAGGGGGTGAAGCCTATGGTAATGAGGCCATGCCCCCAATTTCGGTCGCGTGCGGCTTTCCCGCCCACTATAGCAGGGTGCAGCGTACCGGGCCGGCACAGGGTGCCCAGACCCCTCGAGCCGGCCCGGCCCTATGTCCACACTTGATCCTCGAATCTGCTGAGACGTTTCCAGGTAGCGTTGAATGACCCCATTCTGCAGATGGCTCTTATTCCCCTGTCACTAAACTCCTGAGATACAACTCAGGTCCATTCATCATCACTAAAACAGCCCAATACACATGTGGAAATGCTAGTTTCCACATATTTAAGTTACCGGGCCATTCATCATCAGGGGTCCGACAGGACCACCTGATATTCAGCAAACAAAGTTTTTGGAGTTTGCCTGTGAGAACAAATGTCATCTTCAGATGGCGCAAGTTCTTGCAGCCACACTCCTTCCTATGGGAAGGAGTTCCGATCATGTGAAGAGAGATCTGAGCGAATCCCTCCGCCACCTCTATACGGCCTCCCCAGCGGCTCTGCGCATGCCTGACCTCTGGTCACACAATCGCAGAAGATGAAGGTAAGTAACGCTGTTACTTCTGTAGCAGTGTTACTAATCATGGGGACAGCTGATTTTCGGATGATGAATAGACCCCTTAGGAACCAGCTGACATTGGACACAGCGCTATTCCCCTCTGAGCGCAGCATATCCCGTAGTAGCACAGATGGCAGCTACACAGGAGCCAGCAGCTGAGAGACTCTGAAGAGTCTATGGGCTATCTTAGTAGAAACTAGGGGTGAGCGGGTTTGGATTTCTGAAATCCGAACCCCCCCGAGCCCCCCGATCCGAGGCCGATCCGAGTCAGGCTCGACTTTTCCCGCCTGACTGGGATCTGAAATCGAGGCAAAAACGTCATCATCCCGCCTTCCGGGTCTCGCGGGTTTTGGATCCTATATAAGGTACCCGCGTCGGCGCCATTTTCTCACTCGGCTGTGGACAGTGAAGAGGGAGGGTGGGAGTTAGGGCTGGCTGGGCTGTGTAGTGTAGTGTAGTGCAGAGTAGTGTTGTGCTGTGCTGTGCTGCGCTGTGCTGCTGTTGTCCATAGGGGCTATGTCCACTACTTCAAAGTCCATAGGGACTGGCTGTGTTGTGCTGTGCTGCTGTTGTTAATAGGGGCTGTGTCCACTACTTCAAAGACCATAGGGGCTGGCTGGACTGTGTTGTGCAGTCAGTTGTCCATAGGGGCTGTGTCCACTCCAAAGTCCTGCGCAGTGTCCCAGTCCTAAAGGGGTGCTGTAGTGTTGTCCAGGGGGTGCTCTGTCCGTCAGGGGTGCTCCCCCCAAGTGCTAAAAAAAAAATATTTTTTCTGTGTTTGTGAATTGTGTGCGCAGTAGCCGCACGTGCATCAACAAAGTAGTGCCAAGCGTGCGCCTGTGTCATAAGTAAAGGGCCGGCTGGCTTGACTGTTAAAGGGTGCTGTAACCCCCAAAGTACACTCCAAACCAAATAAAAAAATATTTTCTGTGTTTGTGAATTGTGTGCGCAGTAGCCGCACGTGCATCAACAAAGTAGTGCCAAGCGTGCGCCTGTGTCATAAGTAAAGGGCCGGCTGGCTTGACCGTTAAAGGGTGCTGTAACCCCCAAAGTACACTCCAAACCAAATAAAAAAATATTTTCTGTGTTTGTGAATTGTGTGCGCAGTAGCCGCACGTGCATCAACAAAGTAGTGCCAAGTGTGCGTCTGTGTCATAAGTAAAAGGCCGGCTGGCTTGACCGTTAAAGGGTGCTGTAACCCCCAAAGTACACTCCAAACCAAATAACAAAATATTTTCTGTGTTTGTGAATTGTGTGCGCAGTAGCCGCACGAGCATCAACAAAGTAGTGCCAAGCGTGCGCCTGTGTCATAAGTAAAGGGCCGGCCGGCTTGACCGTTAAAGGGTGCTGTAACCCCCAAAGTACACTCCAAACCAAATAAAAAAATATTTTCTGTGTTTGTGAATTGTGTGCACTGTGGCTGCACGTGCATCAACAAAGGAGCAGCACCAAGCGTGCGCCTGTGTCCCATAAGTAAAGAGCCGGCTGGCTCATTTCTTAAAGGGTGGTGTAACCCACAAAGTGCACTACTCTCCAGCAAAAATAAAAAATATTTTCTGTGTTTGTGTGCGCGTTAGCCGCTATCAATATAACATAAATGGAGGACCAAACTTTCTCCGATAAAAATAAAATAGGGAAAGATCAAGAACCACTTCCTCCTAGTGCTGTTGCTGCTGCTGGGAGTTGTTCATCATCCCAGAGAGGAAGTAGGAACACCACTACTTTTACTACACAATTGACCCTCCAACAGTCCCTAGCGATGAGGATGAAGTACGACAGCAGTCATCCTGAAGCAAAACGTATAACTGAGGCCTTGACTCAGTTGTTGGTGTTAGACGTGCGTCCGGTATCCGCCATTAGTGCAGTGGGATTTAGACAATTGATGGAGGTAGTGTGTCCCCGGTTCCAAATCCCGTCTAGATTCCACCTGCATCCTCAAAGCAGCAGCGACAAGCGTGCGTCTGTCTGTTAAAGGGTGGTGTAACCCTCAAAGTGCGCTCCACAAACAATAAAAAAATTCTTCTTTTTTTTTCTCTTTGTGAAATGTGTGGGCTGTAGCCGCACCTGCATCCTTAAAGCAGCAGCGACAAGCGTGTGTCTGTCTGTTAAAGGGTGGTGTAACCCTCAAAGTGCGCTCCACAAACAATAAAAAAATTCTTCTTTTTTTTTCTCTTTGTGAAATGTGTGGGCTGTAGCCGCACCTGCATCCTCAAAGCAGCAGCAACAAGCGTGCATCTGTCTGTTAAAGGGTGGTGTAACCCTCAAAGTGCGCTCCACAAACAATAAAAAAATTCTTTTTTTTTCTGTCTTTGTGAAATGTGTGGGCTGTAGCCGCACCTGCATCCTTAAAGCAGCAGCGACAAGCGTGCGTCTGTCTGTTAAAGGGTGGTGACACCCTCAAAGTGTGCTCCACAAACAATAAAAATATTCTTCTTTTTTTTTCTCTTTGTGAATTGTGTGGGCTGTAGCCGCACTTGCATCCTTAAAGCAGCAGCAACAAGCGTGCGCCTGTCTGTTAAAGGGTGGTGTAACCCTCAAAGTGCGCTCCACAAACAATAAAAAAATTCTTCTTTTTTTTTCTCTTTGTGAATTGTGTGGGCTGTAGCCGCACTTGCATCCTCAAAGCAGCAGCGACAAGCGTGCGTCTGTCTGTTAAAGGGTGGTGTAACTCTCAAAGTGCGCTCCACAAACAATAAAAATATTCTTTTTTTTTCTGTCTTTGTGAAATGTGTGGGCTGTAGCCGCACCTGCATCCTTAAAGCAGCAGCGACAAGCGTGCGTCTGTCTGTTAAAGGGTGGTGACACCCTCAAAGTGTGCTCCACAAACAATAAAAATATTCTTCTTTTTTTTCTGTCTTTGTGAATTGTGTGGGCTGTAGCCGCACTTGCATCCTCAAAGCAGCAGCGACAAGCGTGCGTCTGTCTGTTAAAGGATTACATCGGTGACAGCATCCAAGTAGGCATGTCAGACAGTCCGTATCTGTACTGGCAGGAAAAAGAAGCAATGTGGAGGTCCCTGTGCAAACTGGCTCTATTTTACCTGAGTTGCCCCCCCTCCAGTGTGTACTCCGAAAGAGTGTTTAGTGCAGCCGGGAACCTTGCCAGCGAAAGGCGTAGGAGGTTGCTTCCACAAAATGTGGAGAAGATGATGTTCATAAAATTAATTATCAACTCTTCCAGGGAGACCAGCCTCCAGAATGTACAGAGGGACCTGTGGTTGTGGATTCCAGCGGGGACGAATTAATACTCTGTGAGGATGAGGATGTACACAACACTGAAGAGGGTGAGGAATCGGTGGATGAGGAGGATGAGATTCTTGCCTCCGTAGAGCCAGTTTGTGCAGGGACAGATTAATTGTCAGCTTGTTTTGTGGGGGCCCAAATGAACCAATCATTTCAGCAACAGTCGTGTGGCAGACCCTGGCGCTGAAATGTTTGGTTTGTTAAAGTGTGCATGTCCTGTTTATACAACATAAGGGTGGGTGGGAGGGCCCAAGGACAATTCCATCTTGCACCTCTTTTTTTTCTTTGAATTATGTACTGTTTGGGGCCTAGTTTTTCAAACTGCCATCCTGTCTGCCACTGCAGTGTCACGCCTAGATGGGTCACGTGTTTGTGCCGCCCACTCGTATCTCTTAGCATAGTCATCCAGCTACCTCGGTGCAACCTTTTGGATATAAAAACACTATTGTGAGGTGTTCTGAATAGACTGGAAATGAGTGGAAATTAAGGTTATTGAGGTTAATAATAGCATAGGAGCAGAAAAACCCACAAATTCTGTGATTTTAGCTGTTTTTATGCTTTTTTTAAAAAAAAATACAGATCCAAAACACAAAACCCAGAACCCAAAACACGGAAGGGTGGTTTTGGCAAAACCAATCCAGATCCAAAACACGAAGAAAGATCCAGATCCAAAACCAAAACACAAAACACGAAAAGTGGCCGGTGCACACCCTTAGTAGAAACTCGTATGGGTGTTCAGCTCATCTGAAGCCTCAGCAATGCTGGGAATTGTGTTTCCACAACAGCTGGAGACCTGCAATAATATATTAAGCCTGTTTAAAATTCAGGATTTTATTTACTGCAGCTATATTGCTTTGTTAGTTGTATTATTATTATTATTATTATTATTATTATTATTATTCATCTTTGGGTTCTCTTCTTCATATAATCCATGCATAAAGACTCACCCTAGAGTATGCCTACTGAATTACAGTACATCCAATGTGTGCATAAGAAAGGAACTGTTTTCTTTACATTAGCCAGCAAGTCACTAGAATATTCCCAATAGTATATTAAAAGCTCCTCTCTCCCCTACTGCAGATCGTTATTAATTATCTTTAGTGGGATTTATACGCCAAATATTCATTAGTGTTTCACTCCAAAAAGTCAAAAGAAAATATTTGAGCTGTTCTAGGTTTTAAAAGGACAGCTCAGTATAATGCGGCCGTACCGCACCAGGGGTTTCTGAGGACATGCTGATGTTTAAAGGTTGTAAAAATCAGCACTGAATGCCATTAGGTGCTGTGTTTACCAGGCTACAGAGATGTATACACTGTGGGGAATTAAACACAGTTAGGAAGATTTGGCAGTGTAAAACAGCAAGGCTTCTACTGAGAATTTTAATTCCTTCCTTCTGTCCAAACAGGTAACTCACAATCAATATGACTATTGGTTAACCATTATGCCTGTTGCATACAATATCAAATATAATGTAAAATAAGCAAATGAATTACTGAGCCCTCAAGCACAATCTAAGAAAAGCTCAGACTGCCTGAGACAACAATAACATTGGCAAGCATCAAAGTAACCAATATCCTTCCCAAATTCGATGAATTTAAATTCTATCTGACACATTAATGTGGGCTGTTGGGTAAAAGGGATCTGCTTATTGTTATGTGGCGATACGACTGATTATTTTTATTGCTGGGATTAAAATTGCCTATCATCGCACTCTGGGCCTGATTCAGAGCCGGACGCTATTTGCGCTCGCTCGTTCAGAAAAAGGTTCCGGCTATTTAAATTGAGCGCTCGCTCTTTGTGGTCTGTTGACGCCTCTATGTCTGAGCAAGCGAACGAAACATGCGCTCGCTATTTTGTAAAGACGCCCCCTGGCCGCTCGCATCCTACGTCATCTTCACTATTTATTTGATTAATCGAGTACATCGAAAGGCGTCTGAACTGCACGCAGTGCTTGTGGTAGGATTTTCCTACTGCAATCATGCGAACAGTTCAGGCTAAGAAACAACCAAGTGACGTGGTCGATGACGCTGCTTTGTTAATTATGCACACCCTTAAAACGCCCGTTTTGACCGTTTGGCACGCCTGCGTTCAGATCTCCACTCCCCGTTTTCAAGCACCTTCCCCTGTTACCACCCACAAACGCCTCATCCTGTCACTCAAATTAGCAGGCACTCTCTATTTTGCGAGTGCTCGATTTCCGACCGCACTGACTGGTTGGTGCATGCGCATAACGACCCATACGCATGCGCAGATGTGCGAACATCGCTTGGAGCGAACGAGCAGCCGCTTAAGAGCGGCTCTGAATCAGGCCCTCTATCAATAATATATCACAGAGCAAGTTCAGTGATGGCAACACTTGCCAAGAGCTTGTAAGAGTTAACTTTGCCCAGCCAGTCTGAGGGGTTAAGCCCATACATGCCCTGTTATTGTCATCCTGAGATAGCAGAACAAGGACTGCAGGGGTATTCGTATAACCACAAAGTTTGTAAAATAGGCCTCATCGTGCTTAATATGAGGAAGCGCAGCAATTTTTTTCACCAGTGGGGGCGCTATAGACATCAATAAAAGGCAAAGGCCATTTGATAAATATGCTCAGAAATTATCAAATTGTGCTATGTGCCCCAATGAGACTATAAAGTGAACTGAAAATAAGATTAAATTCACTAGTATATAATGAGACATACTGTAATAAGTTACACACATGGGCTTGTTGTAAAATATGTAAACGCTTAATACCTGTAAGTTACTTGGTATCAATGTACCAAGGGGGTACTTTGCATAAATATACATACATTAGTGTACACTTAGTAAAAACACAATTTAGAGGGTTTGTAAAGTTACTCTGACATGGGGTACATGTTAAATTATGTTGTCTTTCAAAATTCCTCACCTTGCCTGAGGAAGCCGCTGATAGTGCACACTAGGCGGAGAAACGCGTTACACATGGTACCTTGATGGTGGAAGCGATGAAGTAATTATTGAAACATTGTCTTAGCGCTAAGCACACCTGTTTGGAGAGAGGACTACATGGTTGTAACAGGTCCCCTTGATATCTACAGAGGATATAATTAACAGCAGCATAAACATTTAATTAAATGTACGGTGGAATAAAATCGGACTACCAAATATGTCTAAATATAGACATGGTTTTTAAAAGCTACATGTTACAGATTGCATGACTCCGAATACTAACATTACTTTGAAGTTGAAAAAGAGCTTACTAAGCACTTCTAAAGCTGTACTAACCATGTATAAAGGCATGAACTGCTTGTTATTATCTTTGGGGACATTACAAATTTATTAATCGCTTCCTATAAAAAGCTACCTTGCTATCTGCTTCAGGGATACTTACCAGCCATTAAGGAAATATTGCTAGCTGTTGGTTGGATACAAACTCACTTATTCACAAGTAATAATTGAATTGTCCACTGAATTCTGGAAAACAAAACTACTCCCTGGGATATAAGCTATTTTTGTTGGCTGCCAGTTTATGTGTCCATATTATTTGGAATATAGTTCAATACCTATATGAATTATTGTATTTTTTAAAACCAAGGATTGCTATTATTATCATTTTATTGCATCTTGTTTTTTATGTGTATTAATTATGTCATATTATTCAAAATATAACTAATTGAATCTCAATCAATTGAACAGCGTTCTCTATTTTTGAGGTTTAGAGCGTCAAATTGTGGGTTTTTTTGCGTAACTAAAGGGTACAACACCTTTTTGAGAGCAGCAGTTCTATTGTAGTTTGTACTGTGACCAGAGAGATTAGCGCCCTCAGTTTTTATTTCTATCATTTGTGATGAAGTACCACTACTTTATGGTGATTAAAAACACTAAACATGTTTTTCTGATTAAAGAAAATGTTTTTTTTATTTTTTTTAACAAAATGTAGAAACAAAACAGCCAACATGGCTATATATATATGTAACATGGCAACCTTTATTGCTGCATATCTGAAATGAAAAGCTACCAACATGGCTGCATTTTAATGTGTTAACCAACATGGCATATAATGGTAATATAAAAAGTGCGTTATCAACAAGTTCTATCTGTCCCAATAGCTATGCTGGTCTATGGTATACGGTGGTTCAGACGGTGGATTGAATATGCCAAGAGACACCTGACGTAAATCCAGATTGTGGTCCCGGCAGCCAACAATCTGTCCTTACGCCATGTGTTTAGTGACTGTGTACACTCTGCGTCCTCACCACTGTATACCATAGAGTAGCTATTGGGAGAGATAAAACATTTAAAAATTGAGGTGGCTCCTTGTCCACCTCCAGCATGGCTCTGTAGAGAGTCTCTGAGGATGTGGAGGGGTAAGTGGTTTGGGGAGTAGCGTAAGTAGGGTGGGATGGGGTTGGTCCCATCAATGTTGTGGACTGGTAGCTGGGTGGTGGGTTGGATTGCGATGTGGAGGGCACAATCCTCGGAACTGACTGAACAATTGGTTGGGGCAGAGGCTCGTCGGTAGTGCAGGCAAGTTCTTTGTTTCTACCCCTAATAACAGTATCATATATGATCCGCTCAGCTTGTATCTGCTGATCCGGATCCATAGCCCATAAACTACTGGCAATATGTGTGCCCAGATTATCAAACAAGTCAGGGGATTTTTGGATTGCCTGCTCGACTTGCTGCAATAGTCCCGATGGCTGTGACTGGGTCTTGCATCGATATCATCTTCTTTGGGAAGGAGGCTGACTACATTGGGCCTCACTTTCACTTCTGGATGATATTTGGGGGCTATAGCTCAGGTCCTGGTCAGGTGTTACAGACTGTTGGAGTAGAAAATAAAAAAGTGTAAATATCATGTTTTAAATTAGGGATGTGCAGGCTCGGTTCTATTCGGTTCCGTTCGTTTTTTTTTACCGAATCTTATTGGCTATCCAAAACTCGTGACAGCTGAAACCCAATAAGATTCGGGAAAAAAAAACGAACGGAACCGAGTAGAACCGAGCCTGCACATCCCTAGTTTTAATATATATATTTTTTACTTTTTTTTATTCTAGTTCCCGTCAACGGTGGAGGAGTGGCAAACCATTGGTGAGGAATTTGATCGGAGGTGGAATTTCCAAAACTGCGGGGGAGCAATTGATGGGAAGCTTATCCGCATAACCCCACCTACCAATTGCGGATCCTTATTATAACTACAAGGGTTTTTTTAATGTTGTACTCATGGCGGTGGTGAACGCCAACTATGACTTCATCTTTGTGGATATTGGGAAAAATGGCCGTGCTTCGGATGGTGGGTCATTTAAAAACACCCGCTTTTATGAAAGGCTTATCTCCAATAGCCTGAAATTGCCAACAACAGCGGAAACGAAGTACGGCCTTAACTCTGTATTTGTGGCTGAAGAGGCATTTGCACTATATGAACACTTGATGCAAAGGGGCCTGACCAAAGAGAAGAGGATCTATAATAACCGGCTATCCAGGGTACGGCAGATTGTGGAGAACGCCTTTGGTATTTTAAGCAACCACTTCCGCACATTCCACACAGTCATCAACTGGCTTGACTGGGTCGTCTTGGCGTGCTGTGTCCTGCACAACTTTTTAAGGCACAAAACAACCACCCAACAAAGGACATCAGGCACAGCAATGCCAGACGACCCAGACCAGCCAGAGGAGACAGTCCAAATGCCCTCTGTGTTGTCAACACCTGTAAATGTGGAGTCAACAGAGACTGAGCGGGCTAAAGAGGTCAAGCAGCAATACCTGGCCTATTTTAATGGAGTGGGGGCAGTGCCATGGCAGGAAGACTGTCTCCATTGAACAGATTTGGACTGTCGGACTTGTTTCAAACATTTTGCATGGTGTGTATGCACGGTGTCTGTACTTACAACATCCAAAGAGGATGGTTGATCTGCTTCCTGTGTGTCCTCTTCCTCCTCTCCAGGCACATTCTCCACCATTAGAGTTTGTGAAGCTCTCTGTGGTTCCTATTCGTGAATAAATCGAAGCAGGCCAAAGTACCAGAATGTATTTGTGTAGACGTCTTCTGCCCCTGCTCCTGAAGCAGTCCTCAGGTTTTGGATTTGGGCCTTTACCCATTTCGGACACGCCTCATCGTAATAGGGCAAGCTGTACGTCACTAGGTCATCTATGGCTGCTTTTTCTGTTTGTAATCTTGTGTTTTTATTTTCCAAAGACATTCATGGCTTCTGTACAGCTCCAGAAAGCCAGTAACGAATTATCTCTTTCTCGCACTAGTCATCTCTGTAGGATAGGAAAACAGAAAAACAACTGTTTTAATACTCATATTATTTTAGTGTTCTTTTATATTGTTTTTCCTGTTTGAATGTTTTACCAATAATAGAATTTTTAAAATTGTTTATGTTTATTAATAATGTTTTTTAGTTACAATAAAATTTACTATTTGTTTTAAATTTGTCATTGACTTTTTCTAGCAAATTTATTATTACCTTTGAGTGTTTTTTTTAATAAAATAATTTTTGGGAAAAGCTAGCTTGCTGGTACATGGGTAAATAAACATTGGTGGGGCAGTGGGTACTTTTGCAGGACAAGGGTTAATAAACATTGATGGGGCAGTGGGTACATTAGTGGTGCAGTGGGCACCTTGGCAGAGCTGGGGTTAATAAACATTGGTGGGGCAGTGGGTACATTGGTGGTGCAGTGGGCACATTGGCAGAGCTGGGGTTAATAAACATTGGTGGGCCAGTGGGTACATTTGCAGGACAAGGGTTAATAAACTTTGGTGGGGCAGTGGGTACATTGGCGGAGTTGTGGTTAATAAACATTGGTGGTGCAGTGGAATACATATATGTATGTATATACTCACAAAATAATAGGCAAATCTCCCCAGATGATTCACGCTGCTGCTGCTCTCTCCACATCATCTGGCACAAAATGGAGGAGGGGAGTGGCCAGGGAGATTGTCAGCATATCTATCGTACATTGCATCCTTCATCATGCGCACACACGGTACGATGTGTCCAATCGTGTACGATAGGTTGAAATCTTCCTGCAGGTTCAATTCATTAGCGATAACGATGCATCGCCATCGTGATCATCCCCACACACGGCACTTTTTACACTATTGGTCGTTCCAATCAATCGAAAACGGTCAAATCGTGTAAAAAATCACACCGGGTATAGGGGCCTTCACATTGACCCATTCTACTGACAATACTGACATACTCTTTCATGCTTAAAAAACAAGGATGAAGCCCGAATATTGACCTCTTCACTACCTAAGTTTGATTCATATAGACATTTGATTTTTTTTTAAATTCCCCACCAATAATTTCTAACATGTTCTCCCTAAATTTTCCCTCCTCCTCCTGTGATTAGACATATATGTATCGATTATATAATCCTGTACAGAGTCTAGCTGGAGGTGCACGCTATCCCCGGCTCACAACCCCTCCCCATGGCTGTCACTGACATACCCACTTCAGTAGCCCACATACCCAATCACCTATCCAGTGAGTGCTATTGATATGACTATCGGCAGTGGCGTAATTAGGGCAGGGCGAGCGGGGCACATGCCCTGGGCGCCGTGGGACTGGTGGCGCGGGGGTGGGGGGCCGCCGGCCATGGTACTGGCCCGCCCTAGTTAGCCAGTGTAGCACCAACCGCAGTGGGAGCAGTCAGCGCTACACATTTACACAGGACCGGCGCTAGGCTTCCAGTGCCAGTCCTGTGCTGCACAGCCGAGCCCCTTCCCTCCCCCTGAGCGCTTGTCCAATAGCGTCAGGAGGAGGGTGACAGACAGGCTCATGCTGTGCATAACACACACATCGCCGCCAGCGCTGGCGGCGATGTGTGTGTGTTAATCAGCAGCCAATGAGGTCAGACAGACTCTCATTGGCTGCCTCTGCTGCTGCACACACATCACCGCCAGCGCTGGCAAAGATGTGTGTGTTAAACAGCAGCCAGTGAGAGTCAGACAGACAGACTCTTACTGACTGATGCAGGCCCACTGCAAGAGCCGGCTCCCTTCCGGCTCCTGCAGTGGGTAATGGGAGAGACGTCATGACGTCTCTCCCATAATGCAAAGCGCGCCAGCCCGGGAGGACTGATGTGTGGCGGGAGCAGTTGCTGGAGCTGGAGCGTGGATTCAGGTAAGTGTATTTTTTTTTTAATTGTGTAACTTGTGTGTCTGCACTACGGGGAATTGGGGGAGATACTACTACTGGGGGCACCATTACTGGGGGGGGAGATACTAACACTACTACTACTACTGGGGGCACCATTACTGGGGGGCTACTGCCACTACTATTACTGGGGGCACCATTACTGGGGGGAGGAGATACTACTAATACTACTACTGGGGGCACCATTACTGGGGGGGCTACTACCACTACTACTACTGGGGGCACCATTACTGGGAGGGGGAGATACTACTACTGGGGGCACCATTACTGGGGGGGGAGATACAACTACTGGGGGCACCATTACTGGGGGGGAGATACTACTACTACTACTACTGGGGCACCATTATTGGGGGGGGAGATACAACTACTGGGGGCACCATTACTGGGAGGGGGAGATACTACTACTGGGGCACCATTACTGGGGGGGGAGATACAACTACTGGGGGCACCATTACTGGGGGGGAGATACTACTACTACTACTACTGGGGCACCATTATTGGGGGGGAGATACTACTACTACCACTGGGGGCACCATTATTGGGGGGGAGGAGATACTACTACTACTACTACTGGGGCCACCATTACTGGGGGGGTGAGCTACTACTATTGGGAGCACCATTATTGGGGGGACCTCTACTGGGGTGGGGCATTACTACTGGGGACTACAACTGGGGCACTCTATCGGGAGGGGGAACCTCTACTGGGGACACCATATAAGGGGCTTACTACTACTACTGGGGGAACCATATAAGGGGCTTACTACTAGGGGACCCACTACTGGGGGCACTAAATAGGGAGGACCACTACAGGGGGCACTGTATAAGGGCACTGGATATGGGGATCACTGCTGGGGGCCTGCAGAAGGGGGAGTACTACTGGTGGCACTGCATGGGGCAGGGACTAATGCTGGGGGCACTATATAAGGGACTAGGGGCACTGCACTGGGGGGACCACTACTGGGGGCACTAAATAGGGAGGACCACTACAGGGGGCACTGTATAAAGGGCACTGGATAGGGGGATTACTGCTGGGGGCCTGCATAAGGGGGAGCACTACTGGGGTAACTGCATGGGGGGACTGCTGCTGAGGGCACTATATAAAGGGCACTGCATAGGGGGTACCACTACTGGGGGCACTGCATAGGGGGGACTACTACTGGGGCACGATATAAAGGGCACTGCATAAGGGGGTACCACTACTGGGGGGCACTGCATTGGGGGGACTGCTACTGGGGGCACTATATAAGGGGGACCACTACTGGGGGCACTTCATAGGGGGGGTCCACTACATGGTGCACTGCATAAGGGGGACCACTACTGGGGGCACTGAATAAAGGGAACTAATGAGGGGCTGCATAAGGGGGACCACTACTGGGGGTACTGAATAAGGGGAACTAATGAGGGGCTGCATAAGGGGGACCACTACTGGGGGTACTGTATAAGGGGCACTACTATGGTCCCCCATAAGGGGGACCACAACTGGGGACATTGCATACTGGGGGTACTGTATAAAGAGGACTACTGGGGTTAAGGTGCATATGGAAAGGAATGTTCAGAGTGACGATAAAGGGGTTTGTCATGTTGACACCCCATTTTTAAGTGACCACGCCCATTTTTTTGCGTGTACATAGGGGAGGGCTCCATTTTTACATTTGCCCTGGGCTCCAAGTACCCTAGTTACGCCACTGCCTATCAGTGGAACCATGGGGTGATCCAAATATGGTGACAGTGGATCTGAAAGTGGATGTTAGGCCATAAAGATGTACTTAACCAGGATACTGGGTTTATTGGTAACAGCAACAGCAGTAACAGCAGTACACAGCAGTAACAACAGTACACAGCAATAACAGCAGTAAACAGCAGTAACAACAGTACACAGCAGTAACAGCAGTACACAGCAGTAACAACAGTACACAGCAGTAACAACAGTAACAACAGTACACAGCAGTAACAAGAGTACACAGCAGTAACAACAGTACACAGCAGTAACAGCAGTACACAGGGGTAATAACAGTACTCAGCAGTAACAACAGTACACAGCAGTAACAAAAGCACACAGCAATAACAGCAGTACACAGCAGTAATAACAGTACACAGCAGCAACAACAGTATACAGCAGTAACAACAGTACACTGCAGTAACAGCAGTAACAACAGTACACAGCAGTAACAACAGTACACAGCAGTAACAGCAGTAATAACAGTACACAGTAGGGGTGAGCGGGTTCGGATTTCTGAAATCCTAACCCCCCCGAGCCCCCCCGATCCGAGGCAGATCCGAGTCAGGCTCGACTTTTCCCGCCTGACTCGGATCTGAAATCGAGGCAAAACGTCATCATCCCACCTTCCGGGTCTCGCGGGTTTTGGATCCTATATAAGGTACCCGCGTCGGCGCCATTTTCTCACTCGGCTGTGGACAGTGAAGAGGGAGGGTGGGAGTTAGGGCTGGCTGGGCTGTGTAGTGTAGTGTAGTGCAGAGTAGTGTTGTGCTGTGCTGTGCTGCGCTGTGCTGCGCTGTGCTGCTGTTGTCCATAGGGGCTGTGTCCTCTACTTCAAAGTCCATAGGGGCTGGCTGTGTTGTGCTGTGCTGCTGTTGTTAATAGGGGCTGTGTCCACTACTTCAAAGTCCATAGGGGCTGGCTGGACTGTGTTGTGCAGTCAGTTCTCCATAGGGGCTGTGTCCACTCCAAAGTCCTGTGCAGTGTCCCAGTCCTAAAGGGGTGCTGTAGTGTTGTCCAGGGGGTGCTCTGTCAATCAGGGGTGCTCCCCCCAAGTGCTAAAAAAATTATATTTTTTCTGTGTTTGTAAATTGTGTGCGCAGTAGCCGCACGTGCATCAACAAAGTAGTGCCAAGCGTGCGCCTGTGTCATAAGTAAAGGGCCGGCTGGCTTGACCGTTAAAGGGTGCTGTAACCCCCAAAGTACACTCCAGTCCAAACCAAAAAAAAAAATATTTTCTGTGTTTGTGAATTGTGTGCGCAGTAGCCGCACGTGCAT
Organism: Taudactylus pleione; assembly: GCA_031769625.1. NCBI lineage: Eukaryota > Metazoa > Chordata > Amphibia > Anura > Myobatrachidae > Taudactylus > Taudactylus pleione. The sequence continues at coordinate 1,660,459 of JAUIMM010000299.1, forward strand.
CAACAAACTAGTGCCAAGCGTGCGCCTGTGTCATAAGTAAAGGGCCGGCTGGCTTGACCGTTAAAGGGTGCTGTAACCCCCAAAGTACACTCCAGTCCAAACCAAAAAAATATATATTTTCTGTGTTTGTGAATTGTGTGCGCAGTAGCCGCACGTGCATCAACAAAGTAGTGCCAAGCGTGCGCCTGTGTCATAAGTAAAGGGCCGGCTGGCTTGACCGTTAAAGGGTGCTGTAACCCCCAAAGTACACTCCAGTCCAAACCAAAAAAATATATATTTTCTGTGTTTGTGAATTGTGTGCGCAGTAGCCGCACGTGCATCAACAAAGGAGCAGCGCCAAGCGTGCGCCTGTGTTCCTTAAGTAAAGAGCCGGCTGGCTCATTTCTTAAAGGGTGGTGTAACCCACAAAGTGCACTACTCTCCAGCAAAAATAAAAAAATATTTTCTGTGTTTAGCCGCACGTATATATCAAATCGATATAACATAAATGGAGGACCAAACTTTCTCCGATAAAAATAAAATAGAGAAAGATCAAGAACCACTTCCTCCTAGTGCTGAAGCTGCTGCCACTAGTCATGACATAGACGATAACATGCCATCAACGTCGTCTGCCAAGGCCGATGCCCAATGTCATAGTAGAGGGCACATACAATCCCAAATGACAAAGTTCAGGAAAATGACCTTGAAAAAAACATTGAAATCATCTGAAGAGAAACATAAACTTGCCAATATGCCATTTACGACACGGAGTGGCAAGGAACGGCTAAGGTCGATCCCTAGTATGTTCATGACTAGTGGTTCAGCTTCACATGACGATGGAAGCCCTCCTCTCACTAAAAAAATCAAAAGAGTTAAGCTGGCAAAAGCACAGCGAAGAACTGTGCTTTCTAAGAAGATATCACAAATCCCCAAGGAGAGTTCAAGTGTGGTGGCGGTTGCGATGCCTGACCTTCCCAGCACTGGACGGGAAGAGGTGGCTCTTTCCACCATTTGCACGCCCCCTGCAAGTGCTGAAAGGAGCACCCACAGTCCACTTGCTGATATGCAAATTGAAGATGTCACTGTTGAAGTACAACAGGATGAGGATACTGGTGTAGCTGGCACTGAGGAGGAAGTTGGCGAGGAGGATTCTGATGGTGATGTGGTTTGTTTAAATCAGGCTCCGGGGGAGACAGTTGTTGTCCGTGGGATGAAAAAGCCCATCACGGTCATGCCTGGGCAGAAGACCAAACATTCCACCTCTTTGGTCTGGCAATATTTCTATCGAAATCCGGACAACAACTGTCTTCCCATATGTACCATATGTAAAGGTGAAAGAAGTAGGGGTAGGGACGTTAACCACCTAGGTACATCCTCCCTTATACGGCACCTGCAGCGCGTTCATAAAAAGTTACTGTCAAGTTGAGAAACTTTGGCTAAGACCGTAAGCAGTCCAGGGACACCTAAATCCCTTTTTCCTGTTTTATCCAAGGAATCGGTGGATGAGGAGGATGAGGACGACATCTTGCCTCCGTAGAGCCAGTTTGTGCAGGGACACAGTAATTGCCAGCTTGTTTTGTGGGGGCCCAAACGAACCAATCATTTCAGCCCCAGTCATGTGGCAGACCCTGGCGCTGAAATGATTGGTTTGTTAAAGTGTGCATGTCCTATTTATACAACATAAGGGTGGGTGGGAGAGCCCAAGGACAATTCCATCTTGCACCTCTTTTTTATCTTTGCAGTATGTACTGTTTGGGGCCTTGTTTTTCAAACTGCCATCCTGTCTGCCACTGCAGTGTCACTCCTAGATGGGCCACGTGTTTGTGCCGCCCACTCGTGTCGCTTAGCATAGTCATCCAGCTACCTTGGTGCAATCTTTTGGCCATAGAAACAATATTGTGAGGTGTGAGGTGTTCAGAATAGACTGGAAATGAGTGGAAATGAAGGTTATTGAGGTTAATAATTGCATAGGAGCAGAAAAACCCACAAATTCTGTGATTTAAGCTGTTTTTATGCTTTTTTTCAAAAAAATACAGATCCAAAACACAAAACCCAGAACCCAAAACACGGAAGGGTGGTTTTGGCAAAACCAATCCAGATCCAAAACACGAAGAAAGATCCAGATCCAAAACCAAAACACAAAACACGAAAAGTGGCCGGTGCACACCCCTAGTATGCAGGAGACAGTGCCGGAGTGAACTTCTCTTTAGCAAGTGAAACCCTGATAGAGTTGAGCTGCTGGGCCCATAGATTGACTAGTTCTGGAGGGAGGGGGAGTATCCCATTAACACAGAGGTTCTCAAACTCGGTCCTCAGGACCCCACACAGGTCAAATTTTCTAGGTCGCCCAGCAGGTGCACATTTTAAAAGTTCCGACACATTTTAAAAGTTCCACAGGTGGAGCTAATTATTTCACGTGTGATTCTGTGAGGAGACCTGTAAAACATGACCTGATTGGGGTCCTGAGGACCAAGTTTGAGAACCTGTGCATTAATACATACTTTTCTGCCCTCCACAACTCAGCAGCCCCTACTATGCTGTTCTCAACCACCCAACAATCCCTACTATGCTGCCCTCCACCACCCAGCGATCCCTACTATAATGTCCTCCACCACCCAGCAACCTCTACTATGCTGCCCTCCACCACCCAGCAACCCTTACTATGCTGCCCTCCACCATCCAGCAACCTCTGCTATGCTGCCTTCCACAACCCAGCAATCACTTTGCTGCCCACCAACACCCAACAATCCCTATTATGCTGCCCTCCGCCACCCAGCAACCTCTATTATGCTGCCCTCCACCACCCAGCAAACCCCACTATGCTGCCCTCCACCACCCAGCAACCTCTACTATGCTGCCCTCCACAACCCATCAATCACTTTGCTGCCCACCACCACCCAACAATCCCTACTATGCTGCCCTCCACAACCCAGCAATCACTTTGCTGCCCACCACCACCCAACAATCCCTACTATGCTGCCCTCCACCACCCAGCAAACCCCACTATGCTGCCCTCCACCACCCAGCAACCTCTACTATGCTGCCCTCCACAACCCAGCAATTACTTTGCTGCCCACCACCACCCAACAATCCCTACTATGCTGCCCTCCACAACCCAGCAATCATTTTGCTGCCCTCCACCACCCAGCAACCTCTACTATGCTGCCCTCCACCACCCAGCAACCCCTACTATGCTGCCCTCCACCACCCGGCAACCTCTACTATGCTGCCCTCCACCACCCAACAGCCCCTATTATGCTGCCCTCCACCACCCAGCACTCCCTACTATAACGCCCTCCACCACCCAGCAACCTCTACTATGCTGCCCTCCACTACCCAGCAAACCCCACTATGCTGCCCTCCACCACCCAGCAACCTCTACTATGCTGCCCTCCACAACCCAGCAATCACTTTGCTGCCCACCACCACCCAACAATCCCTACTATGCTGCCCTCCACCACCCAGCAAACCCCACTATGCTGCCCTCCACCACCCAGCAATCCCTACTATGGTGCCCACCACCACCCAGCAACCTCTACGATGCTGCCCTCCACCACCCAGCAACCTCTACTATGCTGCCATCCACCACCCAGCAATCCCTACTATGCTGCCCTCCACCACCCAGCAACCTCTACTATGCTGCCCTCCACCACCCAGCAATCCCTACTATGCTGCCCTCCACCACCCAGCAGCCCCTATTATGCTGCCATCCACCACCCAGCACTCCCCACTATGCTGCCCTCCACCACCCAGCAATCCCTACTATGCTGCCCTCCACCACCCAGCACTCCCTACTATGCTGCCCTCCACCACCCAGCACTCCCTACTATGCTGCCCTCCACCACCCAGCACTCCCTACTATGCTGCCCTCCACCACCCAGCATCCTCTACTATGCTGCCCTCCACCATCCAGCAACCCCTACTATGCTGCCCTCCACCACCCAGCAACCCCTACTATGCTGCCCTCCACAACCCAGCAATCACTTTGCTGCCCACCAACACCCAACAATCCCTACTATGCTGCCCTCCACCACCCAGCAACCCCTACTATGCTGCCCTCCACCACCCAGCAACCCCTACTATGCTGCCCTCCACCACCCGGCAACCTCTCCTATGCTGCCCTCCACCACCCAACAGCCCCTATTATGCTGCCCTCCACCATCCAGCAAACCCCACTATGCTGCCCTCCACCACCCAGCAACCTCTACTATGCTGCCCTCCACAACCCAGCAATCACTTTGCTGCCCACCACCACCCAACATTCCCTACTATGCTGCCCTCCACCACCCAGCAACCTCTACTATGCTGCCCTCCACCACCCAGCAATCCCTACTATGCTGCCCTCCACCACCCAGCACTCCCTACTATGCTGCCCTCCACCACCCAGCACTCCCTACTATGCTGCCCTCCACCACCCAGCACTCCCTACTATAATGCCCTCCACCACCCAGCAACCTCTACTATGCTGCCCTCCTCCACCCAGCAAACCCCACTATGCTGCCCTCCACCACTCAGCAACCCGTACTATGCTGCCCTCCACAACCCAGCAATCACTTTGCTGCCCACCACCACCCAACAATCCCTACTATGCTGCCCTCCACCACCCAGCAACCTCTACTATGCTGCCCTCCACCACCCAGCAACCCCTACTCTGCTGCCCTCCACCACCCGGCAACCTCTACTATGCTGCCCTCCACCACCCAACAGCCCCTATTATGCTGCCCTCCACCACCTAGCACTCCCTACTATAATGCCCTCCACCACCCAGCAAACCCCAATATGCTGCCCTCCACCACCCAGCAACCTCTACTATGCTGCCCTCCACAACCAAGCAATCACTTTGCTGCCCACCACCACCCAACAATCCCTACTATGCTACCCTCCACCACCCAGCAAACCCAACTATGCTGCCCTCCACCACCCAGCAATCCCTACTATGCTGCCCTCCACCACCCAGCAACCTCTACTAAGCTGCCCTCCACCACCCAGCAACCTCTACTATGCTGCCATCCACCACCCAGCAATCCCTACTATGCTGCCCTCCACCACCCAGCAACCTCTACTATGCTGCCCTCCTCCACCCAGCAATCCCTACTATGCTGCCCTCCACCACCCAGCACTCCATACTATGCTGCCCTCCACCACCCAGCACTCCCTACTATGCTGCCCTCCACCACCCAGCAATCCCTACTATGCTGCCCTCCACCACCCAGCAACCTCTACTATGCTGCCCTCCACCACCCAGCAACCTCTTCTATGCTGCCCTCCACCATCCAGCAACCTCTACTATGCTGCCTTCCACCACCCAGCAACCCCTACTATGCTGCCCTCTACCACCCAGCAATCCCTACTATGCTGCCCTCCACCACCCAGCAACCTCTACTATGCTGCCCTCCACCACCCAGCAACCTCTACTATGCTGCCCTCCACCACCCAGCAATCCCTACTATGCTGCCCTCCACCACCCAGCAACCTCTACTATGCTGCCCTCCACCACCCAGCAATCCCTACTATGCTGCCCTCCACCACCCAGCAGCCCCTATTATGCTGCCATCCACCACCCAGCACTCCCTACTATGCTGCCCTCCACCACCCAGCAATCCCTACTATGCTGCCCTCCACCACCCAGCACTCCCTACTATGCTGCCCTCCACCACCCAGCACTCCCTACTATGCTGCCCTCCACCACCCAGCAATCCCTACTATGCTGCCCTCAACCACCCAGCAACCTCTACTATGCTGCCCTCCACCACCCAGCAACCTCTACTATGCTGCCCTCCACCATCCAGCAACCCCTACTATGCTGCCCTCCACCACCCAGCAACCTCTACTATGCTGCCCTTCACCACCCAGCAACCTCTACTATGCTGCCCTCCACCACCCAGCAATCCCTTCTATGCTGCCCTCCACCATCCAGCAGCCCCTACTATGCTGCCCTCCACCATCCAGCAACCTCTACTATACTGCCCTCCACCACCCAACAACCTCTACTATGCTGCCCTCCACCACCCAGCAAACCCCACTATGCTGCCCTCCACCACCCAGCAATCACTATGCTGCCCTCCACCACCCAACAATCACTGGTACTGTAGATATAATTCTATATGGAAACTGGGAGACAACGTGCCTACAAGGTGTATAATATTTAGTATGAGTAATATATAATCAGATATCTCTCCAGTGGCAGAATACACATGTACCCTGGTTGGATCACATTAGGTGCTTATTACAGAGTCCAGAACAGTGCCAAAATGACTGCTTCTTGTGTTGGTTATTTACTAATAGTCATTAGAAAAACCTGAATGGGACCATGACTAGAGAACTTAGAGGTTATATAAGCCATAGCTATTCTCGTGGATATATGTTTCTTTTCCATTCCACATACTGGAAACAGTAAGCATCAGGACCCACTGGTACAGCAGTGACATACATCTGTAGCACCTACAGTATGATCCAACTTATACATATGGGGCCTGCTTCAGTGATTTACGCAATGCTGATATTTCCGCAGATCAAGCGATTGTTTGCCATTGCGCATGCGTATAAGCCACACTGTGCATGCGCAGCGATTGCATTTCGATTAAAGACGCACAGAGTAATCCATCGCACAAGTGAGTGACAGGTTGTCAGCATTTGGGGGTGGTAACAGGGAGGTGGTCAGAAAAACGCAGGCGTGTCTGTCCGTTTGAACGCCGTTTCATAGCCATACATAAATTAGCCACTGCGATTCATACATAGTATGAGAGCCCTCTGCGTGTCAGGAGAACTGCCAAGTCTGCGGCTAGTCAGATCTGCCAAAAGGAGCGAGATGGCCGCCGATGTGCGTCAATGTTACCGATATTTATGCAGGTAAGCAACATCGCAGATAAGAAGGCAGCAGAGGACGTCCCCATGCTCGGGTGATCTTTGGGACCATTAGCATATTTTTGCTGCTGCATTCCGTACGAAATCGCAGCTGCGATCGCTTTACCGTCCATCTCTGAACCAGACCCATAGAACACTTAGGAAACAGCCAGTTTATCGCTGCTGATACAAAGCAGTGGCTGATTCCAGCTCACAGAGAGGACAAAGAAATGGCACTTCCCTGGCAGAATGTAGCATTAATAATCAGGTGCCCCATGGAACCACATGACATCAACCATCCTGATAAGTGCTGACTGCGGTAGCGTCTCTATTCCTTATCACAGTTGTCACTGCTGCGTCTGTCAGGACCCTTCTCCTTCCCTTACGCTTTATCTCCATCCTGTGGACTTGATCTGTTTTGCAGTTCGGACGAGAAATGGATTTCTTCTCCGGAGCTTAATGCGCAGAGTTATTAGGAGCTCAGTCAGGGTGACAGCCCGCTGGGAAGTAAAGTACCACTGTTTAGAAGGATCATCGCTTGCATTAAGTTTCAGCTGGTTATACCATAAACACTGTCAGCAAATAGTAGAAGATATGTAGGTATAATAAATATGTATCTAGGCCCGTGTCTGTACAGGGAAGATACAGTACTACTGTATACCGAGGCCTAGATAACTGATCAGCAACAGTCCCGTCAGGTTTTCTCATTGGCACAGTGATGACCACACTCTGTTATATGTCATGGAATCAATACTTAAAAATGTCAATGGTGAAGACATGCAGATGGTTATAGAAAAGATTAACTATTTCACACATTTACTACATATATGCTCCAATAAGATGGACAGCATATGGTGGTGCTGTAGCAGCAGGTATAATAAGAATTGTGCACACACGCACTTTGTCACGCAGTATAAGAATGACAGACATGGATGCAGAATAGTATAGAACAGGTATGACACACACGATAGAACAGTACAACACAAGTCCTGTACAGCCACACATACAGTACAGAACAACACAACCCAATACAGCCACACTCACATACAGCACAGCCCAGTACAGTCATACTTACAGCACAGTCCAGTACAGCCACACATACTGTACAGCACAGTCCAGTACACATACAGCACAGCCCAGTACAGTCATACTTACAGTACAGTCCAGTACAGCCACACACACACAGCACAGTCCAGTACAGCTACACACAAAGCACAGTCCAGTACAGCCACACATACTGTACAGCACAGTCCAGTACACATACAGAACAGAACAACATAGCCACACTCACATACAGCACAGCCCAGTACAGTCATACTTACAGCACAGTCCAGTACAGTCACACATACTGTACAGCTCAGTCCAGTACACATACAGTACAGAACAATACAGCCACACTCACATACAGCACAGCCCAGTACAGTCATACTTACAGCACAGTCCAGTTCAGCTATACATACTGTACAGCACAGTCCAGTACACATATAGTAAAGAACAACACAGCCCAATGCAGTCACACTCACATGCATCACAGCCCAGTACATTTATACTTACAGCACAGTCCAGTACAGCCACACATACAGCACAACACAAGCACACTCACATTCAGCACAGCCTAGTGCAGCCACACTTACACCACAGTCCAATACATATAAAGTACAAGACTACACATCCCAATACAGTCACATTCACATACAGCCCAGTCCAGTACAGCCAGACAAATAGCACAGTCCAAAACACATTCAGTACAGTACAACACACCACAACACAGCCACACTTCCAGTGTAGTAATATGTACTGCACAGTCCAGTACAGCCACACATACAGCACAGTCCAAAACACATACAGTACAGTACCCATAAATGTCCACACTTAGGGGCATATTCAATTGTGTGCGAGAATAGCAAAAAACCCGCACCTGTGAGGTTTTTCCTGCAGGTGCGGGTTTTTTGCTATTCTATTAGGTGCGTGTTTTTTTTAAAAACACGCTCTGGGAGGTTTTTTTTCACGCACCTCCTGAGCAAGCGTGATTTTTCATAAAATCGAAGATTTAAGGAAAAATCACCGGGACTTGCTCTGACACCCCTGCGGCTCCTCCCATCTGCCCCCGGGACTTCCAGCAGCCCCCTCTCCAGTAACAAGAGAGAGGGGAGGCCACTGGGAGCCACGGAGACCCCCTGCCAGGTAGGTGTTTGTTTGTTTTTTCATTTCAGAGCTGAAAAGCTTGCGACAACTAATTTTTTAATTGAATACCGCGGGTAGTGGGAGCGTGCATACCCGCGGTATTCCGGAATTGGGCACAAGGTTTTTAACTCACTAAACCTCGCGCCCAATTGTATATGCCCCAGAATTTTAGTGCCTCTAGCTGTTGTTTCTTTGTCATACAGGATGATTGTTGCTTATATTTTTTAAATGTATGCCCTCTTCCCAGGTTCTGGTAAAGGGTTCTGTTCACCCTAGGCTAACACACTTGTAGTACCCACTGTATTCCTGCTAAACACAGAGCACAGAGAGTATGCATGCTCAGGAAATCGCCATTCACACTACACATGTGCAGGAAACGAAGGTTATACAACTGTTTGATTTTGGCATCTATGGAGTACAAAGAAGACGGTGGCTCCTGGGGAATGTGAGGAAGACTCTAGCTACCAAGGCTAATTCAGCAATTAAGCAGCCCTCGTAGGTTTCTAAACCAACTCCACTGTCTGTGTCTGTATAGCCTCTCTGACAGGTACTCCTCTCTGTGGGATTTAATCAGTGCGGCAAGTCTTGACTGCCCCCTGTGGCCACACTGGGTGAATCAGTCTTAAGCCAGCACTGACTTTATACTGTATTACAAGTTGAGTCTCCCATATCCAAAATGCTTGGGACCAGGGGTATTTTGGATAACGGAATATTCCATATTTTGGAATAATTGCATACCATAATGAGATATCTTGGGAATAGGACCCCAATATACACACAGAATGCATTTATGTGTTATATACACCTTATACACACAGCCTGCAGGTCATTTTATACAATATATTCAATAATTTTGTGGCTCAAACAAAGTTTGTGTACATACATGAAATTCATTTATGTGTCATATACACCTTATACACACAGCCTGAAGGTAATTTTATGCCATATTTTTAATAATTTGTGCCTTAGACAAAGTTTGTGTACATTGAACCATCAAAAAGCAAAAGTTTCATTATCTGAGTCATGCCAAAAAAATTCCGTATTTCGGAATATTTGGATATGGGAGACTCAACCTGTATAGCCAAACACAGGGCGGGATGCACCATTGCGGTTTTTGCGGTCAAACCTCCGAAAATAACATATTTGGTGGTTTAGCCGCTCACCACATATGCACCAAGCTCCGGAATGCAATACATTGACTGTCAGTGGTAGTGCTTCCCCCCTCACCAATTCTAGCAGGTCCCCATCCCTTATATTTATTATTAAATACATCAGTCAGTGACCTGTTAATTATATATCAGTGGGACACTGATATATAATTAACAGGACACTGGCTGATGGGTGCAATAATAAATATAAGGGATGGGGACCTGCAACAATCAGTGAGAGGGGGCACTGTCACTGACTTTCCTCCCCCTCACTGTTTGTAGCAGGTCCCCATCCCTTCATTCCATTTAATATTGCACCCAACAGTGACCGCCCCTGTAAATTATAATGTACATACTCACATGCTGTAGGTAGCCAGCCGATAAACGTTCCAGCCAGACAGTGTGCGCGCGGCGCCGCCGAATGGGGGCGTGTCTTCATGTGAAGGGGCGTGGCCAGTCAGGAAGGCGAAGCCCCGTGGTCCTCCCGTTATTACCGGAGATGCTCGAGGTGCGATTGGGGGGGGGGTGCGGAGTGCAGAGACGGCCGGCTCCCTCACAGTGACAGGAGCCAGGTGCTGCACTTAATTATACAGTGCAGCACCGGGCTCCTGTTGCTGAGGGGGAGTCTGCACCTTGGTGTCACCCCTCGGTGGGTGACACCTGGGTGCAGCCCGCACCCCCTGCGTGACGCCACTGCAGCCAGAGCACACTTGTACTCCCCTGTCAGTCCAGCCAGAGCACTCCCCCTTTCAGTGCGGCTCTTCTCTCCAGACTCTCGGTCCTGTCTAATCTCCACCCCCGTCTGACGTCATATGCATGTGGAAGCCTAAGCGGCTCGGCTGTCACTGACAGCTGTGAGCTGCGGGCGGCTGGAGCCACGCCAGAGTCTGACTGCGGCACGCCCTCTAAACTTTTAGGCGCCTGGAGCTTGCACTCCACTGGAGCCGCCCTCCCTACGCCCCTGCGTACAGTATAGTACAGAACAGCCTAATACAGCCACACTTACTGTATAGTACAGTTACACATATAGTACAGTACAACAAAGCCCATTACAGCAGCACAGTCCAAAGCACCCACACATAAAGAGACCTTTCGTCCTGAGGGAGATTAATGCCATGGCATGGATCTGGTTTAATATTAGTGCATTTGTGCTCTATGATCATGAAGGAGCTGAATATTCAGTATTTTGTCTTCTAGAAAGAAGCGTGAGTCGCCAATGCTGGGAGGTGTTGGAGAGGTAATATCTTGTTAGAGCTTGCTGAGTACACTTCCTAATATCCTAAGCTGCCCTATACATTCTGACTGTAAGGTCTGAGAGTTAACTTACTGCTTTCACCACAGTTAACACATCTGTAAGCCACCAGTATTTATTTTCCTATATCATTGACGTGATAATAAGCAAAACTGCTCTTTGCCTGTTGGTGAATATGCTCCTTGGTATCACAAATGTCATAATAGGATGACACTGATGTACAATCAGATATCAAAATATCATTTGGGAAAGACTTCTCAACCACCTGTGCATTATGAACATAACGCAGCTGCCTCTATGCACTGAAGCTACCACAATAACATTTGATCTGCCATCTTCAGATAATTTGGATTATCTATTACGTTTTCTGAAGACAAACTATCTACCTTTACAGGGACCTATTTTGTCCTGGCGTACAGGCACCCTGGCAACAGATATATACTGCCTGGAAGACGTTCATTACTTCCTTGGAATCCCCCTACCCATTAATTACATTTTATAATAACACCCTGAAGTACCTACACTCAACCAACTTACAAGAAGTTCATATAAGAATAATATAGGGTGTATCTATCCCAATCATAGAGGAAACTTTTTTCTCCCCCATAAACTGTCAATGTTTAAAATGCAAAAGAGACAACAACATTTCTGGGAGTGTAGAAAGTGACAAACTTTGGAACAAACTTGTTTTGTCTATAAATTCCACCTACAGTTGGCTTGAGATCAGCTAGCGATGCTTTGCAGCTGCATTTTAAACACCTGTGTTCCCTTCCCATCCCCCCCAGACTGTGTCCAACATTAAACCAATTTGGTGGCTATTTTAACAATAGCCAAGAAAGAAGTACTGCGCCAATAGGCGTCTCTCACACCATTTCTCTATGAAGCCAAAGCTGATCTGGTTGAAGTCCTATATTTTAATTCTCAGCCCACAACACCCTATATTGAAGAGGACTGAAAATTATTTTGAGAAATTGGGTTATACATTGAAACGCTAATTATGGAATCACAATCTCATATTATGAAACTTATGAAATTTATATGGATATCTTAAAACAGACAATAAGGTTAGTCTCAATGGCCCTGGTCATGTGTCCTTGTTTTATTATAGTTGGTTTTAATTGGTGTGGAGACTTACAGGGTGGTATTTTATGCCTAATGAAACCATCAACCGCTAGATCATACTTGCTGACATTCCTGGACAGCTTTCCGGGAGCAGCAGGAGGAGACCTGCTGCTCTCCTCTTCAGGGGGCGGGGCCAGACGATAGATGTCATTAAGCCCCGCCCCTTTACAGAAACATCACCCATGGTATTTGTGGGACCGTGATGTGGGGACGGGACTAAATAACGTGATTTGCGCCGTTTGGTGGCATATCTATAATGAGTGCAGTGTGTGCAGGGCACACGTGCCCCCAGGTCCAAGGAGGCCCCGCACCGCACACCCTGCACCCATATTATTTTAAACTTACCTGTCCATGGTCCCTCGGCGGGTGTCAGCGCTGCTAAGAACACCGGAACATGACCGCCGTGGCCATTTTCCCGGTGTTCTGCGCATGCGCAGTAGACTCCGGGCATACTCTAGTGCCTTGAGTCTACTAATGCTCCGGTGGCTGGCCAGCCGCATCAGTCGGCTGCCGGCCATCTGGAAGAGAGGAGGGGGCCCCGCACGGGGAGTGCACATGGGCCCCTTCCTCTCTTTAGACGCCCCTGGCCCCGCCCCTTCCCTACGGACACAAAAATTCCAGGTAAAATCTCCCCATCCTGCCCACTTCACTAGGAAGTGGGCACTTCACTAGGAAGTGGGCGGGATGCAGGAGATATGACTGCTCTTCCGGGGGTGCGGGGGGTTGCCCGAAAAATCGGGAACCTCCCGCGATTCCCGGGAGAGTACGCATGTATGCGCTAGATGACTTAATACAATTTATGCACAAATTGTAGACATAGGTAAACATATCATTAAAGGGTATGCGTATTGCTGTTATATAGGAGTTACCTTCCCTTAAGCCATAATTATATATGCCTTACATAATATAAACCTATAACAAACATTCATGGCTTTAAATACAGTCTGCACTGATGGACACCACTTTCCTGCCATCCACACTTTCAGAATATAAAGCCTGTACATGTCTCTTTAAAAACCATAAGAATGTGTTCTTAAAATGTTAACATAATAATCACAGAATTATTAACAATGTTTTATAAATTATTTATTAGTAACAATGAAATGTTAAAAAAAAAAATTTCCTTCGCAAACAGTCATTTTCATACATTAATTGTTAGATTAATGCTCTGTATGCTTTATTCATAGTACCACAGACCGTAGTCCATTAATAAAACAATGGTTGGGATTTAAATAGTAACAGCTTTAACAAACTCTTCACGATCACTTTTAACAAGTACGTTTTTGAAACTCACTTTCATGTTGGGTATACATTTGTAAATTGTTTATGAACTGAATCTTAAACGAATTATCATGAAACAAATGCAACAGCTTTTTACTAAGTGTACTTAGGGCCTGGTCCAGCTTGGATCGCAGTTGCAAAGACGCACGCAATCGGTGGATTGTTGTGTTCTGCACATGTGTATGCATCTCAGTGCGCGAGCTAGCAATTGCAATCAGAATTGCGTTTGCAGAGGCTACGCAGACCCAGAGCCAAGTGATTGACCGGAAGTGCCGTTTGTGGGTGGTGACGGGGGGGGGATAGTCGGGCGAACGCAGGCGTGCCAGTGCATTTCAATGCCGTTCCAGGGGCGTGCATAAATTAGAAACTGCGTGGTCATAAGCAGCCATAGCACTGATGGCGTGCGGTGGCTGTGAGCAATTTCTGAGTAAGGTCAGCGCTTGTGTAAGTGTACCTATGGGTCCGATCTTACTCCATGTTACCGACTGTTTCGCTATGTTCCCCTAGTGTACTGATGTGAGTAAGGAGAAGTAGGCTGCGATCGCAATGTGAATGCAAACATTTAAATAGCACCGCTGATATTAGCCACTGCGGTGCGTGTCTATAAGCAGAATAGTGATCCGCAGTGAATCAGGTCCTTAAACTGCTGATGTCAGGCAAGTAATCCCGGTCATAGAGAATGGAAACTCTGCATGTTAGTTACATGTTAGATAGACTCTGTTAGGAAGTGTGTCCAACCAATGTAGCAGGTGTTAGCTTACCAGATCTGGACAACCGACCTTGGAAGAGAATAAACCATGATGCACTTTAACCAGTATGGTCACCTGTGAAATAAAACAGATGGGTGAGGGCCTGTACATACTGCACATACTCCCCGGATGTGAGTGTTTGGGCACTCCTACGGCAAGGGACTAAGGCGTCCATGACAAGGAAGAGTTCCCCAGCAGACACCTTTTTCTCACTAGTGCGACGTCCAGAGAGACGGAATCACCATATGACCTACCTGGGACTGAAGCTCTGACAGATCAACACAGAGACACTCAATGTCCTGAGTCAATGTCCTGTCAATGTCAATGACCTGGTCCCCTTGATTATAGCTCACTGCATAGCCAACCTGCACTTGCCAAAGACAGACGCACAACCCTCACACAATGCCTGCTTTACCTTGGCTACCAGGTAGTGTGATCCACCCACTCTAGCCAATAGCAAACACAATGATAAAACAAGCACTAACTGGTCATCTACTGCAGCACAACATAAACTATGGCTAGATGTACACTACCATAACTTGTTAACAATACTAAAAATAGTAGCCAATCAAACCACAGTGCAGATCAAAGGCATTCATTGTAAGCAGTAGCGGCTCCACTAAATTGTGCTGCAGCCCTACCTTTGGAACCGCCACTGATTGTAAGGTAGGTACAACAATGCAGCAAGACAATCAGTGAAATGGTGCAAGCAAGAATTAATTCAACAGCCTACATTTAATGGGGGGTGACTGCTGGGAAAATGAGTTAGAGGGTGATCCAGGACACTTACTATGTGGTCTCTTTGTGACCAAAAAAAGAGCTATATATTTACCTACTATTTCTAATTCTAATGGACGATCAGTTTTGGTGGGAAAAAATGCATTTTTTGGTGTTAAAAAGGCCTATTTCTCTTTATGAGTACAGTAGGCCTAACATCTACTATACTATATTATCAGCTTTGGTGGTTTAGTGGCCTACATATCTGAAGCTGTGGAAGCTGCAAAAGCCCCCATGGGTGTTCAAACTAGTCTCATCCCTAATGTAGGAGAAAACTCTGTGAAGATCTAGCACCTCCATCTAAAGGAAGGGTTATTAGGCCTAATGCCCAGACAGTGGGGCCAGTGATACATGTAGTTTTGAGTGGGCTGGGGCAGGCCTCTAAGGACTGTCTGGGATCTAGTGATGCCAACAATGAGCAAATACTATACAGAGGTCCTACTGGTTCTGGACCTGTTGCTTGTGGTCTTCTTCCACACAAAGGGGCAGATGTATGAAGCTCTGGGAAGTGATAAAGTGGAGAGTGATAAACAACCAACCAATCAGCTCCCAACTGTCATTTTTCAAAAACAGCCTGTAAGATGACAGTTAGGAGCTGATTGGTTGGTCCTTTATCAATCTCAACTTTATCACTTTCCAGAGTTTCATACATCAGTCCCCTTGACTCTCTGCATCTGGTCTTCTGTTGTTTCCCCAATGGTCTTCACCTGGACAGCAAGGGGGCATATGTATGTGTAAAGATCCACCTTGCTGCCAGAACATAGGACATGCTCAGCTCATTCATATCCTAAAATTCTTTCACCTTTTCTTGGCTGTCTTCTGCCTCTTCCCAGTGATTTCTCTCTGCTTCTCTACTTCATGCCAGAGCTATGATTCATTCTTGAGGAGCACTTCTCCGCTCCCTCTCAGTCAACAAACTACTCTGACTCCACTTTCAATGGCTATAATAAACCGGATGAAAGAACTGAAGACCTGCGCTAAGGTATGTGCAGCAGATCTAGTCAAGGCTATAATGTACACATTGTAACGTAAAGACGAGCACTGTAATGTATGCAATACATGATGTAACAAGGAAACCAAAAACCTCTATTCACTGCAAAAATGTATTTATTTATATACAATCAGTTAATTTGGAGTTGAGCACCTGTATTTCTTCTTTTTGTGCATATACCAATTGTCTCCACAGGTAGCGCCTCCAATTATGTATATATATGTTCTAGGTGTGCAGTCTGAGGTCCATTTCCTATATGAATCCAATCAGTGCATTGCTTTGCACACCTGAAAAGCCTGAGACACTTTCCACTCAGACTAGCACCCCTACTACATTGGTTTAGAGCATGGAGTCTGGCATTGTAATATGCACACCAGTCAGAGGCCCAATATAGGTAAGTCCTACAAATATTTAGACTGTGTAGTGCAGCTTTGGTTCATTTTTGGGGCATGGGTTCCCCTGGATTGCTTTGGTTGATCAATTGTCTCCACAGGTAGCACCTCCAATTATGTATATATATGTTCAAAGTGTGCAGTCTCAGGTCCATTTCCTATATTAAGATGAAAGTACACTTGCTCTTCTCAAGTTTTCCATGTAAATAACAAACAGTCTAATGAAAAATCCAAGCAGTATGTCCTAGACTTGTATTTGTTTTATTCTACTGCAGACTTTCTTGTTACCACATCTTCAAAGTACAAAAGTGCGATGGAAGCTTTAACCCCTATTACAGTTTTGCACCATTTATTCAGGAGGGCAGGAAAAGCCGTTTCCATTTTATTAAATGTACATTGACCAAAAGATTCACGTAATTTACTGCCAGTGGCTGCTTATGTGCTTCAATTAGTGTATGGAGGGTAAGGCAAGGGCAACGCAAGAACTCACATGAGAGATTCCGATAAGTGTGACTAATAGCAGCCTGTATCCACTCTGGCTGGTGCGCTCTGTGTATGAATTATAAATATCTGATAGCCAGTCTGATATAAATCCTATGCCCAATATGCACATTGCCCTTCTAACAGAGATGGGGGCATATGTATCAAAGCTTGATGTGAGATAAAATTGTGAAATATATATCACCAACCAATCAGCTCCAAACTATCATTTCTTAAACACAGCCTGCAAAATGTAAGTTAGAAGCTGATTGGTTGATGATATATATCTCACAATTTTACCTCACATCAAGCTTTGATACATATGCCCCTTGGAACTTAATAACTAAATATATATTAAAACAAAGGTTAATTTGGTGATTAAAATGGCGATAATCCATATCCCTGATATAACACATCTCTAACACAGTGGGAAAAGAGGAAATTAGTCTGGAAACTGTTACGTTCCCCTCAGGACTCTTTTGAAAAGGTCAACAACAAGTCACAACAGTACAAATCCAATTACCACTGATTTATCTGGCATGGGACAGCTTTGCTAATTGGTTCATAACAAAATGTGTGTCATGTGTCAGTGGCTTAGGCCACCCTTTGTCAATCCGGCACCTCAGGTCAGTCTTGTCCTCAGGGTTCATGAGTGTACAGTATTTATGAAATGGCTGGCGGAAGATACAGTAAGGCTTATTTTCCCTTTGCCTAAAACAAAATGGGCTTACTGCTGTTGATATTGTTGTCGCCAGTGGTAACCTTGCCAACGGTTATTTCCTTCCGCCAGTGGAGACTCCTCCTCTCACCAGCCTGTTTAACAGTGAAAACTGTTCTGTGATCATTCATCATCTCATGATGGTGACAGTGGAACCAAGGGGGAGATGTACTAAGCCTTGGCGAGTGATAAAGTGGAGACTGATAAAGTATCAAGCAATCAGCTCCTAACTGTCACTTTACAGGCTGTGGGGTCTATTTACTAAGCAGTGTTAGGAGACAAAGTGAAAAGAGATAAGGTGCCAGTCAATCAGCTCCCAACTGTAATTTTTTAAACACAACCTGTGACATGGCAGTCTGGAGCTGATTGGCTGGTACCTTATCTAATTTCACTTTGTCTCCTAACACTGCTTAGTAAATAGACCCCTTTGTTTGGAAAATGACAATTAGGAGCTGATTGGTTGGTACTTTATCACTCCCTACTTTATCACTCGCAAAGGCTTAGTACATCTCCCCCTCCAAAACCATTAAACAATTATGTAAAACCAAAACATATTTGAAAAAAAATACGTTTAGATGTTTTTTAAATATTTTTAAAATCAATGGAAAACATTTTTTTTTATTATTTTCTCTTAGAGATATAGATATATCTATAGATACTGTAGGTTTGAGGTTATTCCCCATATGACCGTTTAAGGTGCATACACACGTAACGATTTTTTGAACGATTTGTCGATAACGACGACATTATCGTTAAATCGTTCAAAAAAATCGTTCAGTTTCTGAGTTATAACGAACGATAATGACAAATGCGCACTCCCGTTTGTAGTTTGAAGTTATTGTTCATCGTCCATTTCAGACTGTCCAACATGACGATTTTCATTAAGGGAAGGAACATTATTCGTTCATCGTACAAAAAATCGTTCATTACACTTCAAAAAATCGTTCACTTTTTCATTGGAAAATCTGACAGAAAATTTGACAGAAAATTGATGGTTACAAAATCATTACGTGTGTATGCACCTTAAGGCGCTCATCTGGCCATGACTTAGGCAGGTGTTACAGCTACCTGACACATACCAGTTGCTGGACCCTAACATGCCCTTGCTCTGTGCACTGTGGCTCCTTGCTATGCATCTATATGCAAATGGGTAATTGGTGATTGCAGAAAAAGTTCTAAATATTCTGACATCAGACTCATATTAATAATGGTTTAACCATTGCATCATTGAATTCGTCACGTAAACCCAATGCAGTTAGAAATTCCCTCACCTGTAATCCCAATGCTCTGTTTCACAAGTAACAGGCAGCAAAGTGCCTATGTTATGTTGTATGCAAATTACTGTACTCCATTTTCAACATTAAGTTCAACGACTTTTGACAAATGCCAAATTAGTCCAGACCTAATGGACAGAGTGCTGCTTTGCAGAGACGGACAGAGTAATTGTGTTATTGGATTTTTGTTAGTTGCTCTTCAAGGCAAGTAGCCAAGAAATGTGAATTATAGATATTAAAAGCCAGCAGTTACTAATGTAATATCCCAGAATTTTAAAAAGGCTCTTCGTAAACATTAAACTATTAGTGGAATAGGTACAGCAGGCAGTGTTATGCTTCGTAATTGGCTGTTAAGACTCTTTAATACAGATTTGGATCTATTTGAATGTGGTGTATAAAACATAACATTTTTCAAATGTATCATTTATCATGTTTTGTAAAATGGATCTATGCCAGTTCCTCTCTCCTTGCAGAGCTCTTGTCATTCAGTCTCACTGCAATACGTGTGACTTGTGAGTGCCCTTCTCGTATGATACAGTACTGCATCAATAGACAACTGCTTCTAAAGCATACTGTAATGTGTTGTGTTCTAGAGCAAGGTGACATTTGCTGCCTCGCGTTTTCATGACTGTCTTGAAAAGAGTGGTGCTACACCTGTGCTGCCAGACCAGGGCCATAACTAGCCATGGGCACAGTGCCGTCGCCCCCCGGCCCCTTGCTCCTGGAAAGGCACCCTGCAACCAGGATTGCTACTGCAGCACCAGCGGAGCATCCTGTGGACGCTCCAGACAGGCACCCTGCACAGTATATGCAGCCAATCAGGCATCATGCACTTTACCGGAGCTGCCGGTCACACCCCCTTCTGCGCGACATAGTTATATCATAGGCGTGACGTCATGACATTGCACGCTCAGTGGGCAGGGCTGGTACAGCGCCCAACTGTGCAGTGTTACGGCTCTGTGTCATTCTCATGTTTTTAAAGAAGCAATGTTCCTAAATGTTTATTGCTTCTTTGTCTAAGAAAGTCATTACGTTGATACATCAATACATTTTTACAGCTTACTGTGTGTTTTGATAGCCTAGAGCAGTTATCATTAATAATACTATTATTATCCCTTATTTATGTGCAGTCTCATGGGGATTTTAGCACCTTGCAGGGTACAGAAACAGTATGAACAAAACAAGAAAGAAGTGACTTACAGTATAGAACATTGCAGGACATGGATATGGTATAAGCACTGCTGTAAAAGATGTCATAATGCCCAAATACACAGCAGTACGGCACAACCCAAGGGATAGGTGCCATTGTAAGCAGTGGGGAGGAGCTGATGGTATAAGGGAGGGTAGGTAAAGCACGTGTGGGAAGAGGGCCCTGCTTGTGAGCGCTTACAGTGTAAGACAATGACAGTCTAAAGCTATCGTAAGTATTGACAACAGGTGGTCCTTGGGCTGCATGCGTTCCTCTGGGGATACATTTGTGGCTCCTTTCCTTGCTGCATCCTGTCAGATTTGTTTGTTATACAGTAGCTTGTAACTCTTGATTAATATGCCTGGTGATATGTTATTACCTAAAATGTACTGTTTTAATGAATTACTGAGATTAAAGAGGGGCGATTTATCAAAGGGATAGTATATTGCAGTCATCACAGGGGCTTCCTGTGACAACTTCCCCATGCAAAGCAAGCAAGGAAAAGTTACTTACAAATGTATCAAGTACAGCATCTGGCAGTCACCCAGTGATATCACCCTCTCAGGATGGTATTAGCAAAGGGCCTGATTCATGTCTGTACGCAAATCCCATCGCAGTCGCGATCTCTCATGGATCACAATTGCAAATATATGCTAATGGCTCCCCCTGCTCATGCACATAACCAGAAACATCAAACACAGGTCAGGCGGCCACCAGCCTGCTGAGTTGGTCTAACATGTCGTAGACACAGAGGCCCTGATTCAGAGCCGGACGCTCTGACAGAGCGCTCGCTCTGAATCAGGGCCGGTCTTTTTTTTTTTTTTTTTATTTTAGAACGGCCTCCTGGCCACTCGCATAGCTGTGGGTGACCACCCACAGCTATAGCGAGTGGCCAGGAAGATGGTCGCGATGGTCAAGACCATTGCAACCATCTGGCTTGCGACGAGACCCTTGTGGTAGGGTCTCGTTGCCGCAAGCCCCAGAGAGATTTCGGCTCTAACAGCCGGAATCTCTCCACTGACATAACTTGTGATGTCAGAGGGGCCGACCCCAAACGGTAGGCGTTCACATGGGAATGCCTCCGTTTGGGCAGCCACCCCCCCGGCCCGTCCACCAAATGGGGCGTGCTGTCATTCAACATCGACAGCACGCCCCCTTTGGTGCGAGACCCGGAGTGACGCATTGCCCGTCGCTATCCAGGTCTCGCGCATGCGCACGACGGAGCCGGCTCCATCGTGCGCATGCGGTCTGGGCCACCTTCAACCCGGTTGCGAGCGCTTAGCGCTTGCGACCAGTCTGAATCAGGCCCAGAGTCTCCAGTGGCTAATTTACGCACGCCCAGAAAAGTGTTTAAACGGTCCTGACACGCCTGCATTTCTCTAACCACCCTGTTACCTCCTCAAAACGCTGACTACCTGCCACTCACTAATGTAAATGCAATACAATTGCTGCACGTGCGCAGTGCACCTTCTACGCATGTGCAATGGCTAATAATTGCTCAATCTGCGTGAACATCGGAATTTGCGTACAAACATAAATCAAGCCCAATGTGCGATATAGGAAAAAAAAATATTTAATGAAGTTATTTTAAAATCTATATATTTATTTCTGTTTTGAAACTGTAAAATCTGTACTGGAAGTCCCAGGCCAGGCTTCCCATGCATTGCGTGTATGTAACTCAGGTTATACATAGGCAGATGGACCACAACTGGCTGGTAAGTTCTCTATGCTTACCATTGTCAAGACAGCATCAGCAAGGATAAATAGCGGCAATATGAGATTTACTGTGGCTGTGATATGCTGCAATAGAAAATCACAATTTCTTGTACATACTGTAGGCCCATTTGAAACAGATTGGTTTCCAGAAAAATAGCAAATGGGATAAACTTTAGTTATATGATTTAATAGAAGCTACCTGACACTGACACAGAAAACACTACTTCTCCAGCTCACAGGTGTTGCACTGCCAATCTACATTATTAAAGCTGTCAGGTGCACACACATGGCAGGCCCACCTATAGTGCACACACAGAGCAGGCCCACCTAGAGTGCACACACAGAGCAGGCCCACCTAGAGTGCACACACAGAGCAGGCCCACCTAGAGTGGGCTACACCAATGCAGCCTATCTCTTCATTACAACCTAGCAACATGACTGGGACAAGAGCCGTAGCTGGATACAGGCTCACCCCACAAAATGGCTGCTTGTGCTTTGCATAGATAATTGTCCAGTGACCTCTACGGCTATTAATTAACTGAGGAAACTCTTTAGTTTATGCTATAAAACAATTTAGGGTACTTCCTCATCTTTGCGGCCCCCTGCTGGAGGCGCTGGTTACGCTACTTACGCATCTTTGCTAGTCAGTGAAGATACTTAAGTAGTGTAAAATTGAGGAAATACCATTCTAGTGAAGATACATAAGTAGCGTAACCAGCACCTCCAGCAGGGGGCCGCAAAGATGAGGAAGTACCCAATTTAGATATTGGACATATTTCAATGTGGAAATAACAGTTTAAAACACTGGGTAGTCATAGCCCCTAATTCTCCAAATTTAATTATTGTATTCACAATTTGAGGGACATTTCCTGCCGTCCCGCAAATACAGGGACGTCTTATGAAGGGAGGAGGCTCATGTGCAGTGTCTGAGCGGTGGGCACTGCATAAGGGGCACTATCACTGTGGGCACTGCATAAGGGGCACTACTGTGTGCACTGCATAAGGGACACCACTACTGAGGGCACTGCATAAGGGGCACTACCACTACTGGAGGCACTGCATAAGGAGCACTACCACTACTGGGGCCACTGCATAAGGGGCACTACCACTACTGGGGCCACTGCATAAGGGGCACTACCACTACTGGGGCCACTGCATAAGGAGCACTACCACTACTGGGGCCACTGCATAAGGGGCACTACCACTACTGGGGCCACTGCATAAGGGGCACTACCACTACTGGGGGCACTGCATAAGGGGCACTACCACTACTGGGGCCACTGCATAAGGGGTACTACCACTACTGGGGCCACTGCATATGGATCACTACCACTACTGGGGCCACTGCATAAGGGGCACTACCACTACTGGGGCCACTGCATAAGGGGCACTACCACTACTGGGGCCACTGCATAAGGGGCACTACCACTACTGGGGCCACTGCATAAGGGGCACTACCCCACTGCATAAGGGGCACTACCGCTACTGGGGCCACTGCATAAGGGGCACTACCACTACTGGGGCCACTGCATAAGGATCACTACCACTACTGGGGCCACTGCATAAGGGGCACTACCACTACTGGGGCCACTGCATAAGGGGCACTACCACTACTGGGGCCACTGCATATGGGGCACTACCACTACTGGGGCCACTGCATATGGATCACTACCACTACTGGGGCCACTGCATATGGATCACTACCACTACTGGGGCCACTGCATAAGGGGCACTACCACTACTGGGGCCACTGCATAAGGGGCACTACCACTACTGGTGGCACTGCATCAGGGGCACCACTACTGGTGGCACTGCATCAGGGGTACTACTACTGGTGGCACTGCATCAGGGGCACCACTACAATGGGCATTGCATTTGTATAAGGGGCACTACTACTGTGGGCATTTTGTATAAGGGACAGAAATATGGGCATTGTGTAAAAGGGGCACTGTTGTGTGTCATACATGAATAAGGGACACCACTATGTGGTGTAATGTGAATCAGGGGTGAATCAAGATTGTGCTACTGTGTGGTGTCATTTGAATTGGGAATACTATTGTGTGACCACGCCCCTTTCTTTTGAGACCTCGCCCCTTTTTTCTGCGCACGCTGTCCCTTTTTTTCTAAAGGCGCGAGTTCCACCTTTTCTTAAGGACAACTTTAAGCGCTGATGAGGGCACATCTGTGCGTGTCAAGAAAAGAGTGGGTGCGTCACATCTTGCAATTGGAGTGACCCAGGGCATAGCAGAGGCTGCGTGCGATCACGCAGGACCTGTTATGCACATTCACAGAAGAGCTCCAGCGCACACGCAGATTCTCGATAATCCGGAATCTGCGTTCTGCTGAATCACCCCCCAGGTCCGAATGCTATCACTTTACTTTTTACACCTTTGCCAGGTAACAGTGTCCTAGTGCGAGCCCCATAATAAAAAGTCCTGAAAAAACATTCTACATCGCTGAGATATGTGGCGATAATTAATGCTAATTTTCGGAACAGTAGCACAATTATTTATAAATCGGCCCCTGCTCTTAAAAAATAGTTTACTGTATATGAGATTTTTGCTTTACAGTAACTGATATAAATGGCTGCTTACTACTGTACAAAGAATAGAAATCTTCAGCCTGCTGTAACAGTGCAGACGCATCCGCCGATAGGTAAAAATAGGACAATAATTAAGTCATCAGAAATTTGACTGTAATCCTAAAGATGTAAAGTAAACTACAAGGGAAGAACAAATCCCACTTAACAAGGAGCTGGCCAACATCCCAGTGAATAAAGAGCATCAGATCCATACCACATGGGATACTTATCTTGTGTTTACTATGTAAAAATAGCTTACACGTACAGAAGTGGTACAGGACCTTGTGTAATGTTTCTTCAATCCCCAGCCAAATGCAACGTATTGGATTGCACTTGGCTGCTATGTCTCTCTCGTTTAAAGCAGCAGGTGCAGTCGTTGTGCAATTCTCTAGGAAACAATATAATGCTGCAGAAAGTATGTAATTACCCAACAAAACATTTTGTATTACTTAGCACTGAAAGGGGAACCTGTGGTCCTGAGTTTAGATTGTCAGCTTTTGCATAATGGTTAAATCAACATATATCAAGTTTAAATGATATTAACAACCATGCACCTAACTTCTACTGTATGCTCAAATTGCTAATAAGATGATTCCCAGCCTATCAATCCGGCATTTAGTCAGCCTCCTGGTGTGTGGGATACCGACGGTCTACATTGGGCCATTGCGGCCATGGCCACACTCTTTGCACTGGAGGCGTGTGTGGGATCCGGTATGGTCATCTACTTCCCAGTCCAAGTTCCCAGGAGGACTCCCCTGAAATTTGGAAGTCTACTGGATATATCGGGAGAGATGTCAAGTATGGGTGATATTTCTTTGTTAAA
Organism: Taudactylus pleione; assembly: GCA_031769625.1. Lineage (NCBI taxonomy): Eukaryota > Metazoa > Chordata > Amphibia > Anura > Myobatrachidae > Taudactylus > Taudactylus pleione. The sequence goes on from JAUIMM010000299.1 coordinate 1,685,958, forward strand.
AATTAAGCTGTATATCACAGAAACAACTGTAGGGTTGAAGAGTGGTTGTCTATAGAAATGAGATATGTGTACTCTAGAGCAGTGGTTCTCAAACTCGGTCCTCAGGACCCAACACAGGTCACGTTTTCCAGGTCACCAAGCAGGTGCACAAGTGTAATCATTACTCACAGACACATTTTAGAAGATCCACAGGTGGTTATAATTATTACACTTTTGATTCTGTGAAGACACCTGGAAAACATGCACTGTGTGGGGTCTTGAGCAGGGCCGCCATCAGAAATTTTGGGGCCTGGGACGGACCAAATAGGTAGGGACCCCCAGCCCCCATTATACAGAGCCTGACAGCAACCCCCCCACCTCCCGCTCCTCACAATGAGGGGCCCAGCCCGCCCACGACTTCCCCCCTGCCAAATTTACAATTACTGACAGGCTCGGCCCCAGGGGTCTGCTCCTACCAGCTGGCAGCCGTCCGCGCACACTACTATATCCCCTCCTTACCTCTCCAACCACCCGCTGCTGCTGCCGTGTTTATGGCTGCCTGTGGGAGGCAGGCAGAGAAGATTGTGTTATATGCTAGCACGACAGAGCAGGCCGGGAGCATCCACTCTGCCTGCCTTCCACGGCCAGCCATATACACAGCAGCAGTGGGCACGGGTGGCTGCGGACCCCAAGCCGAGCCTGTCGGTGAATGTAAGTTTGGCAGACGGGAAGTAGTGGACAGGTGGAGCGGGCGGGCCCCCAGAGTATACGGGCCCGGGACTCCAGGCCCGGCAGTCCTCCCCTGATGGCGGCCCTGGTCCTGAGGATCGAGTTTGAGCACAGGTTCTCAAACTCAGTCCTCAGGACCCCAAACAGTGCATGTTTTCCAGATCTCCTCAAAGAATCACAAGTAAGATATTAGCTGCACCTGTGGATCTTTTAAAATGTGTCGGTGAGTAATGAATACACCTGTGCACCTGCTGGGTGACCTGCAAAACGTGACCTGTGTGGGGTCCTGAGGACCTAGTTTGAGAACCACTGCACTAGAGAAACAATTTTGGCGCATTACATTGTCCTTCTTGTAAATAGTCCTTGTTGTAGAGAATACAAATATTCTTTGAAATCCAGGAAATGGAAACGCTCTCTCCTTACTCTTGGCAAGTTTCCTGTCAGTAATTTGATGTAAAAAGCATGAAAGTCATGAAGAGAAGAATATTCTCTATGCAGGATCTGCTGAACTACAGCAATATGTCTGCCAGCAGTGGGGTATACAGAGTATAACCGCAGCACACAAATGGTTACACAGCTAACAACACTCAGCTGCATAGCAAGATGGATTACTATGGCCTGCTGCTGGAAGTGGACATAACATGACTGTAGCTGTCATCCCGGAACCAGCCAATTGAATAGTGTCTTTCTTAACATATTTCATGTCATGTGCTTCAAATTGATGTCATACTTGAGCCGTTATGCGCTTTTAGTTCCATTATATGTACAAAGTAGACAATTCATTTCTGCATGTCGTAATATTTCTCTCTCCGCTTTCCTAAAAGCAGTTTATTTATTATACATGATCATATCTGCACTGTATGGGGTTTTATTTCAATTAATAGCATCTGTTTTCAATTTATGGCTTCTTCTGATCAGGTCACATATAGGGGTATATTTACTAAAGTGCAGGTTTTAAGAAGATGAGATGTTGCCCATAGCAACCAATCAGATTCTTCTTATCATTTATCTAGCACCTTCCAGCAGTTAATAGCTAGAATCTGATTGGTTGCTATGGGCAACATCTCGTCTTCTGAAAACCTGCACTTTAGTAAATATACCCCTTATTCTTTACACACATTGGACTGCAGAGTTACAAAGTAATATATATGTGATTGAAATGACATATACAGTAGACGCTGAATCAGAGTTGCAGACAAGTCCGTGTTGTGCTTAGATCTTTTAGCACTGTGCATCCTCCATAGCATGCGCAACTTTGAGCAACTACATGAAAAACAGAGATGTACTCATCTAAGCCGCATCTCATCTTGTGGCTGGGTGGTTGTAACTGGGCGGCAACTGGGTGGCCATATGTAGTCGATGGGGGTGATGTATCAAACCTTGGAGGGAGATGAAGTGGAGAGAGATAAAGTACCAACCAATCAGGTTCTAACCGTCATTGTACAGGCTGTGTTTGGAAAATGACAGCCAGAATAGGGCGGAACTACTGGCTGAAGCAGTGCACTGAGGCCTAAGGGGCCCACAGCTGCCGGCTGCCCTGACCGTAATGAGTTTTCCCCCTTCAACCATTTATAGAGGAACAGCGGTTTTGGCCCAGGGCAGGGAGTATGGTCAGCCCACACTGCCTTTAGGGACTTGCCCCTTACCTTAGGCCAGCGGGGCTGCCATTTAGCAGCCAATGCCAATCATCCCCGAGCCTGGAGACTGCCGCTGTCTCTCTCTACTCACATTACCACCGCTCCTCTGGGTGCCGGATCAGGTAAGGCAGTGTTGCTTCTACTATGAGGGGGTCACATTGCCACCTGCTGTCACCGGGATGCCGCACAATACTCTGGTGCCGAGGAAGACACAGCTTCCACTCTCGGTAAGTACAATACCTGGGTGTGAACATGCCCGGGAGGGGAGGGTGTTTGTTTGTGCCTGCGGGGGGCACTGCAGCCACTGGGTGTAGGGGCACGGTGTAGGGGCACTGTGCAGCCCCTGGGTGTAGGGGCACTGTGCCATACCTCCCAAGATGACCCTCTCCAGGAGGGACACAATGCTCTGGTCCTGGACTTCCCTGGTAATTTATGATTGGTGGCGGCTCCAGAGGTGGGGCTGCAGCACAGTCCAATATTCAAATAGGGGAGTCACACCAACTGCCATTGAGTCCCAGCCAGTGGTTTTTGGCAGCGTGTGAAATGACAGTTGGTGTGCCTCCTCTATTTAAATTGTGGACTGCGCTGCAGCCCCACCTCTTACCAGGGAAGTCCAGGACCAGAGCATTGTGTCCCTCCTGGAGAGGGTCATGTTAGGAGGTATGTTGTGCAGCCCCTGGGTGTAGGGGCACTGTGCAGCTCCTGGGTGTAGGGGCACTGTGCAGATCCTGGGTGCAGGGGCTGGCTGGCAAATTTTAGCCTGGGGGGCAAATGCATGCAGGCGGCCCTGGCAGAGGATTAGCGTGTAGCCAGGGTGCCCCCCCCCTCAAGTGGTCCAGGGAGGAGGCGGGTCCATATGGGATTAATGTAAAGTAAAAATAAAGATTAGGGACAGCCCCGTCGTGGTGCCCTCATGCAGTGCCCCCCTGTGCCGCAGGAGAGGACCCCCTTATGCAGGCCTCCAGTAGTGCCCCAAGTAGTGATCCCTCCTATGCAGTGCCCCTTATACAGTGCCCCCAGTAGTGGTCCCCCCTGTGCAGTGCCCCTTGTGCCCCCAGTAGTAAACCCCTTATATAGTGCCCCCAGTAGTGGTACCCCCTATGCAGTGCTCCTTATATAGTGCCCCCCCAGTAGCAGTCCACACCCCATAACCTTTATGCAGTGCCCCTTAAATAGTGGCCCCAGTTGTAGTCTCCCCCCTATGCAGTACCCCCAGTATTGCCCTTTTTATAGAGCCCCCAGCAGTGGTCCCTCGATGTAGTGCCCCCAGTGGTAGTCCCCTCCCCCCTATGTAGTGCCCCTAGTAGTAGTCCCCTCCCCCTATGCAGTACCCCTAGTAGTTGTCCCCTCCCCTTGTAGTGCCCATAGTAGTAGTAGTCCCCCCTTGTAGTAGTAGTAGTCCCCCCTTGTAGTGCCCCCAGTTGTAGTCCCCCCCTTGAAGTGCCCCCAGTTATAATCCCCAGTAGTGGTCTCCCCCTTGTAGTGCCCCCAGTAGTGGTCTCCCCCTTGTAGTACCCCCAGTAGTGGTTTCCCTCTTGTAGTGCTCCCAGTAGTAGTCCCTCCCTCTTGTAGTGCTCCCAGTAGTCCCCCCCCCTTGTAGTGGCCCCTGTAGTAGTAGTCCCCCCCCTTGTATTGCCCCCATTAGTAGTAGTCCCCCCCTTTGCAGTGCCTCAAGTAGTGGTTGTCCCCTTGTGGTGCCCCCAGTAGTGGTCTCTCCCTTGTAGTGCCAGCCCCCCCAGTAGACACACGTAGTAAAAAAAAAAAAAAGACCCACTTACCTGAATCCCCGCTCCCGTCGTCGCCTTCCGCTCCTCCGTCTTTCCTTCCCGGGCTGGGCCGCTCTGCATTATGGGAGAGACATCATGACATCATGACGCCTCTCCCATTGCCCACTGCGGGAGCCGGAAGATGGAGCGGCTCCTGCAGTGGGCGCAGCAGCTAATGAGAGTCTGACAGACTCTCATTGGCTGCTGATCAAAACAAACACACAGCGGCTGTGTGTTTGTCACTTGTGTAGCGCAGACCGAACTCCGTCCGGTCAGCGCTACACACGCGGTGCAGTCTGTGTCACAGTGACACAGACTGCCCGCGGCCCGCATGACGCTGTGGCCCGGGGGGCACATGGCACACTGCCCCCCGGCCCAGCCCGCCACTGCCTGGGTGTAGGGTACTGTGCAGCTCCTGGGTGTAGGGGCACTGTGCAGCTCCTGGGTGTAGGGGCACTGTGCAGCTCCTGGGTGTAGTGGTACTGTGCAGCTCCTGGGTGTAGTGGTACTGTGCAGCTCCTTGGTGTAGGGGCACTGTGCAGCTCCTTGGTGTAGGGGCACTGTGCAGCTCCTGGGTGTAGGGGCACTGTGCAGCTCCTGGGTGTAGTGGCACTGTGCAGCCCCTGGGTGTAGGGGCACTGTGCAGCCCCTGGGTGTAGGGGCACTGTGCAGCCCCTGGGTGTAGTGGCACTGTGCAGCTCCTGGGTGTAGTGGCACTGTGCAGCTCCTGGGTGTAGGGGCACTGTGCAGCCCCTGGGTGTAGGGGCACTGTGCAGCCCCTGGGTGTAGGGGCACTGTGCAGCCCCTGGGTGTAGGGGCACTGTGAAGGTTTATTACAGGAGCCCTGCCAGGGGATTGGAAAGTGCCCTTGTAGGCCTCAGCCTTCTTGGATGAGCAGCAAACCAGACTCCACCAGCTGTCACCTACTATCTTTTCCTGTCACCCTCTGCCATTCACTGCCTCTCCATGTCACCTAATGCCTCTCCGTGTCACCTAATGCCTCTCCGTGTCACCCTTTGCCTCTTCTTATCACAATCTGCCACCCATTGTCTCTCCCTGTCACCCATGGCCTCTGTCACCACTGATCTAGAAATTGATTGGGTGGTACTTAACCCTGTCCACTTCTCTCTCCAAGATTCGATAAATCTCCCCCTTGTTTTGGAGGCATGTCATTGCTGTGTAGACCTACAGTAATTGCAGACAACTCATAGGTGACCATTATATGCACAGATCGCTCTGATTCACACAGAGGTGGATTCTGTGCATTAAGGATAGGGCTGCTGTAAATGCGCGCTTGTAGTGATGAGTACAGGTGCAGATCACATTACATGCAAGACCTCTACATATATAAAGCTTGCTTGCATCTACAGCATTATGGGTTCTATTTACTAAGGTAGCTGCTATTGTGGTGACTAGTAGAATTTTTTATCATAGCAATAATTGCATATTGTCAAAATTTATAAACACATTTTATAAATAAATTATCTCTTGGCAACTGAGTAATCCCCAAAATAGAAACACACACATTAGTATCATTATCTAGTAAATTATATAAACATTGTTGTTATGCCTTTCAGGGCCGTAGCTAGGGTAGTACGGCTGGTGCCATCGCACAGGGCACCACAGGTCAGGGGTAGCTGTTTGGACCTGTCAAATTTCTGTTTATTATCATTCTTGCTTGTAGCTTCCTCTTATTTCATCCCCAGCATTTCCTGGCCTCTCCTATCTCTTCCCTGGCCCTTCCCCATGAGGCCATTCCCCTTTTTTGGGTGTATTATGTCCCTTTGAAAAATGAGGGGGGTGCCAATGCTCTTTCTGGCACAGGGCACCAAAAAGTCTAGTCACGGCTCTGATGCCTTTGTTCCGGCTAACTCCATCCTGGAGATTGCATCATCCAGTCTTATTACTGGTCTATAGGAGTAATTGTTGTTTGAGGAGAGCGCTCTCTGCTGTCTCCTCTGTATCTCGGGGCCCCATACTGCTGGAGGGGAGGCAATTCGGAAGCCGACTGCCTAAATACCGGCAGCCGGCTTCCCGACTGCCATTTCCCGGCAAGGGTGAAATGCCGGGCGTCTAGATGTAGACGCCCGCATTTCCCCGACGCCGGGAGACCGGCACCCGGCAGCCGCGGGGGGGAGGGTTAGGTTTAGGGCTCCCGGGGGGGATTTAGGGTTAGGCACCCCCCCGGGAGGGTTAAGGTTAGGCTAGGGGGAGGGAGGGTTAGGGTTAGGCACCCCCGGGGGGGACTTAGAGTTAGGCACCCCCCCGGGGGACTTAGGTTTAGGCAGCGGGGAAGGGGGTGGTTAGGGTTAGGCACTTAGAGGGGGGATTAGGGTTAGGCACCCCTAGGGAGGGTTAGGGTTAGGGGGTATTTCATACCAATTCCTGCTGGAGTCCCATCACAGCGCAAACTTCTGTTCTGACCAGCATGTGCGGCTTGTCCACGAGGCTTACAGCTCCCTCCTCCATTGTGGAAGTACGTGCCCCTGTGTGTCTCTCCTGTGCAGAAAGTGTGAGCAACGCCAGAGACCCTGCAGGTGCCATTGTGTCACCACTGCTGGTTACACTATACTGTATACTTTATTGCCACCACTTTGTACTAACACAGGTGTGTAGTATTTGAGTGTGGTGTGGCAAATGGCGTTATTATCGCAGGTGCCTTCAAATGAACATCTGAACTATAATATAATGAATATATACAGGCAGAAAGCTTAAACAAGCAAATGTGCTTAAAATGAATTTGTCGATAGCCTCAATGATATTGTATATAATAAACTTTAGAATATGAAAATTAAAAGAATAATGCAGTGTGTGAACCAAAAGGTGACAAGATGTGTAATTAAGTACAGACCCTGCTTTGCTAGTGGAGGGAGAGAGGTTCCGCTGTCAATAAAAATGAGAAAACCCAGAGGCAGAAAACTATGGGACTGATTCTGGGTCGCATGCAAAGTGACTGTACAGTAGTTGCGGAAGCCTGAATTAGCGCATTATGCTAATGCCAGAATCCATAGGGCTAATGCGGTGATCTGTGCATCTGCGAACAGGAACCTGTGCCGTCCAGTGATTTACACCGGCCGCAGCAACCGCCATCATTACCCTATGCTAGGTGCAAGAGATCCATCAGAAACATGCGTCCCTTCCCCGTGCGCCCGACTCAGAAATGTACACTCCCATGCCACATACTTACCTACTCTCTTGGAAGTTGCAGGAGACTCCTGAATTTTTGGGTAGCCCCCCCCCCCCCCAGAAGAGTGTCCGGATCTCCCACATTCAACCAACTCCCTAGTGAAGTGGGCAGGATGGGGAGACAATCAGGTACTAAATACCCAGGCCGAGCTTGTTGGAGGGGCCCTGCGGGGCCCTGGGACTGACGCCGCCCCCCTCCCTGTGACCTGTCAGCAACCCAGCACACGCTGCTGTGTGCTGGGCTGCAGTGGGAGACCAGGGAGACTGCTCGCTGTCCGCCCTCCGCAGAACGCAGCGCCACATAAGGGGCGTGGCCACCCTCCCATGATTAGGGTATGCTCCCCCCATTAGTAAAGGGGCCCGGGGAAGCTCACTACAGCCTTGGAGGTAATTGCAGCTCCGTATGGATGGGCCAGGGCGAAGACACTGTCTGTTTGTGGCAGTTTACCGTGACGGGGTCTAAAGACCACCCACAGCTTTTGCGAGCGGCCAGGTGATGGTCGCGATGATCGCAACCATCGGGCTTACGACGAGACCCTTGTGGTAGGGTCTCGTCCATCGCAAGCCGGCTCTAATAGAGCCGGAAGCTCACTACTGAGGCCGCTCCCAAATGGCAGGTGTTCCTTTGGGAACGCCTCCGTTTGGCCAGCCACCCCCCCTGCCCACCTCCAAAACAGGGCGAGCTGTCAATCACAATCGACAGCCGCCCCGTTTTGGTGCGAGACCCGTAGCGACGGAGCACCCGTCGCTTGCCGGGTCTCGCGCATGCGCAGTGGAGGACCATCGACCCGCTTGCCAGTGCTGTGCGCTCGTGAGCAGGTCTGAATCGGGCCCATAGCACATGCCCCATAACATTTTTGTTTTAATGGGTTAGCGATACTGTTTGTCCCCTGCTCTGTTCTTCTGGCCCATCTTACCTCTAGGCCCTATAGCATGGAATGGTTGTTATATCACCCCTGCATACATGCAATTGACCATCAATGCTAAAGTACACCTCTCCCACTTTCTGAGTTAGGGGATTTGGGAATGCACATTATACTGTAACTAACGCACACGTGCACTTGGCAGCCGCAGAAAGCCACCATGTTACTGTACCTCCTGCCAGGCTGTAACATTCCTATACAGTGAATGTGTTAATAATCCACTCTCTGCCTTCCCAGCATTTTTATTATACTACAGTGGATAATGTTATGCGGGTGTGACTAGAGAACTGCTGCATTGACATCTAGTGCCTGAGACAAGGATTTACATTACGCAAAGTGATGTAATCAGAACGATGGCGAGGGAATGGCAAGGATACAGCTTATTAATCTCTGTACTGCGAAACGCTTCCAGCTTTTTGTTAGCACAGGCAGCCCCAGTCTATGCAGAGCGAGGCGTTAGTGCATGTCATTACAGAACGTCACCTATCCATGTACAGAGTACACCCACTGGACACTACACCTGTGATGTTAGTACAAGGGTACAATACGCAGGGTCCTCACCATTCACAGCACTTTACTGATTACCTCAATTATACGTCTATAGAGAATGTCATTTCTTTTAAACTCCCTATGGTTGATATATGCACTATACCTTACAGACTTAACACAACTAAAGACTTATCTAAAAATAAACACACGGACAACAAGAGTTGGATTTAAAATTAAAGGTCACATTTATTTGACATTAGATTATTAATAATTAATTAATAAGTAATAAAATATTGAATTTGGGCTATCAAATTAGATAATTAGATGTTGTCCATTGCACTTGATTGTGAGCTTAAAGTTAGTATGGTGGCGGACAACAAAGAACGGACGCTCCCACAAAACACACGCAGACCCAACACATCACCGTTGGTGTTCAACTCTCCAGCAAAAAGCACGCCCGGACAGCCTGTGTCATTTCCTGGTAGTGACGTTTCTGGCCTATCATTGATCAAGGAGAGCGCACCCATCTAATTTGTATAACTAACAGCACACTACCGCCAAAGCGAGGCAACTCAAGCCGCAGCCAGCCACCAAAACAAACCAAACCAACTCCACCATCACCTTAAAACAACGCCTCCACAAACATAATCCAACCTGCTTCCGACAAAGGACCACATCAGTCCTAAACGAATGCATGTCATTGAACCTGAGTGCACTACGAACCACAACCCCGCCATCATCTCCACCCAAGTGCACGATCAACACCGTAGGCCGACCAGACATTCGTACCGTAGACATCAGACGCCCCTATAAAAGTATAAAAGAACCCACAACGTTCAAACCACATCATGCACAATTGCAAACCGCAGACAGGACAACATAAAACAACAATAGTGACAAACACAAGCATGCCAACCAGGCTGGAGGTAAAAACAAAACCTACGGTACTAGGATCTTTTCTACTTATGTGGGGAAACTATTTGTTGCCTCTGTAGGAAAAATAAAAATGCCTCCAAACCCCTGAAAGCGAGTAGTCTAAACCCCTGGTTAGCATGCCGAAGAAGCGCTAGCAAGCACCCTGCCCGAACGCACATAAAGACTAAATGCTCCGGATTTCCACTCACCCAGAGCCTGAATCTCTGACGTTGGAAAACCGGAAGTGGCAGCAGACATGGCAGTCCCAATTCGGAACGAATGAGTGCCGTATACGTGCGAAGGGAGACCCGAGAGCTGCAATGCACCATTGCAAAAAACTGACCAAATTGGTATTTACTAACTGGAACCCCATCCTGATGCACCTACCACGCTTCTTCACACTCTGGGCGCTGTCGCAATATACATGTGCCAAAAACACTGGGCAGGTCCTGGCGTCTTGACATTTCTGCGAAACTAGCCAGCAACCCAGCGCAATATGGTCAGTGTTAAAGCGACACATCCTGCACAACAGAGAATCCTCGCCGCACAATACGTCCCGATAAAGCAGCGCAGCCGCCGAATCACAAAATGCGCCATCAAACGCCATTGCAAATGCCAATTTGAGCAAATGAAATTCAAATTGGTCCACCCAGCTAACGTTACCTATTTTAGCAACTCAACCAATCTATTCAGCAAACCACCGCACCATCAATCTGGTCAGCAGAGGTCACAGCCTCAGCAACACCTGCAGAGGAGGGAGAAGGGAGAACAGGTACAAAATCCATAACCACATGCATAGACGTAGAAGCAGAGACCAAGGGCGCAGCACCAGGGATTAAAACCCCCTGCAAACCAAAAACGTGCAAAAGCTGACCTGTCGGGGAAGGGGCCAAAGTGTTCTGCAAGTGTGCAGATGACTGCGCCAACGCTGGGGAGGTGGACGTGAACTGCGCTGCCAACAAATTAAAATTTCCATTCGCCTGCTGGCTGGCTGTGATGGAATACTTATGTCTTATGTTCTGCTGCTTATACTCCTGCTAATAAGACTGGTGTTTGATTTTTAAAAATTGTATTTTAATTTTTTATACATGACCTTGACATAGATTTTTAATACAGTACGTGTGTTTTTAATGCTTTTGTGTACTCAAAGTTGGATCCGTGCTTTACAGATTATAGTGGCAATAGGTCCTATGAATTATTCCATCTGTGTATTTTGAGTAAATTAATAGGTCTTAATTGTGAAATGTGTAATAAATTATAATATTACTCAAACCAACAGCCGTTTACAGCGCCCCTATTTCCTATAGTTGTGAGGTAATGGAACCCGTTGCACTACAGGTGCAGCATCACCTAGCAAAAGCGTCCAGGGAAGAAACAAGTGAACTGCTTAAGCGCGCCCTACGCACACGTTGTGCTAATGGCAGGACGTAGGTGTGACCCAGCGTTAAGTGACCCCCACCAGTGGCAAACAAATGATTTCTAGAGAGGGGGAGGGGGGGTTCACAATGCCTGATTTTAGAGTGAGTGTGGCCAATCGCTGAAGAAATAATAATTAGCACTTATCCAGCTTTAATATGTGTCATACAAAATATTTTGAGTGTGCATTAACTCCAGCATATACAGGACCAGCAATATCAATAAGCCATTAGATTCGGCAATAGGGCCAACCTGTCTTGCCCACCCTCCGGGAGCCTCCCAATTTTCGTGTGCCGCTCCTGGCCCCCTGGAAAGGCAGGCAAGCCTCCCGGAAGCCTCCGACCCTCCCTTCTGAAAAAACTAGAAACCCCCGCAGCGGGGGGGTCGGTGACGCGATTTGCACTAAATCGCGTCGTGGCCCTGCCCCCTGCTTCACAATGCCAAAAATAATGGCATTGTGAAGAGGGGGCAGAGCGACGATGACGTGATCGTGCGGCTCCGCCCCCGGCCCTGCACCAATGTGACAGCAGAAGGACATAGCACTGTACTGGACATACATGTATACATGATCTCCTAGCTGGTGCACAAGTTATTTATTAATTGTGATACATGTTAAAAGGGGTGGTGCAAATGAACACATGAGAATTGCATAGGCGTGCCCGCCTCACTCGTTGCGCCAACGACGGGGGGCATGTGTGACCTAGCACCAAAGGACTAAAAGCCGCCCTCCCCGCAGCCACTGCCTGACTATACAGTGGCGCAGAGAGTCACATCTGGCGGTGTGCAGCACTCATGGCCCCCTGCGCAGCAGCACCCTGCAGAACGTGGGGCCCAGAGCTTGTCCCCCCACCTTGACGAGCATGCTGGCCCACTGGGGCCACAGAAGGAGTCCTACTCCCCCTCACTGTTCTAACGCTCCTGTGCGTCCGGAGCCAGCAGCTACCAGAGGCCTAACCACCCACCCCGCACCAGCAGCGGGGGTAAGCGGAGGCCCTGCTGACGAGGCCGCCGCCGCCACATGATGTAAGGCCCCCAGAGATGCAGCCGCGCGGGCTGAGTCTCTCATCATTATTCTCCGCAACAGGGCCCGTTGACGGAGTAAGACACCGCTGGGGGACAGGGCTGCTGAAGCAGCCTACAACCCCGGCACTGCTGTCACAGACGGTGACCCGCACCGCGACCCTGCCGCGTGGCTCCCTTCTGGTTCCGCTTCAGCAGCGGGAGTCGAATGGGCACTCAGACCGCTTAAGCGTGCAGCAGGGGCATGGCAGCTACAATTAAGTATTAATAATAACTGGAGGCAAAGAAAAGAGGGGGGAGAGACAGCAAGGATAATGCAGATGTGACTGGAGCAGAAGAAAAGAAAAATTCAGGAGAAAAAAAAGAAAGGCAGAAATTAAAAAGATGAAAATAAATAAGAGTAGTAAAATAAAGAGTAAGAGAGGACAGCAAGATGCACTGATTATAATCCAAAACACACAGACCATCAACTCCTCTGCTGGAAGCTTCCAGAAACAGAGGCTGAGGGGTCTATTTACTAAGCAGTGTTAGGAGATAAAGTGAACGGTGATAAGGTACCAGCCAATCAGCTCCTAACTGCCATGTCACAGGCTGTGTTTGAAAAATGACAGGAGCTGACTGGCTGATACCTTATCACCGTTCACTTTATCTCCTAACACAGTTTAGTAAATAGACCACTGAGTCTTTGAATAACAGAACTAATATACCAGCAAAGCCTAACCCCCAAAGAACCCTATAGGCTAAGACTAATGATTGACACCAACATCAAAGTCCTTAAAGGTATACTGCTACCACAACCAACAGGTTTAACCTGGCTCAGTCAGATTGCACCTGCCTTACGCTGTCCTTCTTTATGTTACAACATCATTCAAGATAGCTGACATGTTTTACTAAGACAATTCCTTGTAATGTATGTTCACTTGAAAAATACTTTGATGGCAACAGAGTACTAACCTGTCCCCACTTTTGGTTCATTGTCTGTTATATAGAAAATGTTGTTATATCTGTTGCTGTGCTGCAAAGTCTGCAGGGCGACGTAGGTGGACGCCCTGCTCCTCTGCCTGATCCGGTGCGTTTGTTTAACCCTTATGCAGCGATGTCAGTTGTTGGTCACTGTGGGGCATGTGTATCCATTATCATGCGTAGGAGGTGCCCCACCATCGGAGATGTATGCAAACCATCACAAACTACATTGCAACAAAAATACTAATCCTGAGTAACCCCGCACCCCCCCCCCATCACCACACACAAACTTCCTGTCAATCTCTCTGCCATGGGTCTGCGTAGCCTCTGCAATAGCATTCCCGATAGCAATAGCATGCACAGAACGCAATAATTGGCCGATTGCGTGCATATAAGCAACTGCGTTCCTTGCTGAATCAGGCCCTAAATTAATAGTTACAAAAGTCCAGGAGTCACTACCTGTGGTGGTGCGTCTAAGTTGCACCATGCGCTTTGCGACATATGGCGCAAAAGGGATGGGTGGATCAGGACACATTGTTATATATAACATTTATATTATATCTACCCTGTTTTTAACAACACCCAGCATTGGGTCACCAAAATCCTGGGGCTGGTTGCTCTTTTGGGGAGGGGGGGCACGCCATTTTTTTTCTTTTCTTTTCTTTTTTTTACACTGTTTTTTTTTTCTTTACCGCAGCAGCACAGAGGGGTCTCACTTACCCGTCCGTGCTCTGGGCCAATGACATAGATGCATGTAGCACGGATCTTCCTGGTCCATGCTACATGAATCTGTATTGTGTACGATGTAACAAACAGCATATGATGTGTGTCACATTGTACATGATAGATCGAAATCTTACCCTTTTTCCATAAGATCTATGCAGATTTACGACAGCGGGGTCGCATATCAGTTGCAAGATATTGAATTATCCAGGGTGTGTCAACTGTCTAAGGGGTCTATGTACTAAGCCTTGGAGAGAGATAAAATGGATGCAGATAAAGTACCACCCAATCAGCTCTTAACTGTCACTTTACAGGCTGTGAGCCTCATTCAGACCCGTTCGCTATATGCGTGCGCTCGCAAGCAGCCCGATGTTCTGCGTACGCACTACCGCACGCTTCGTTCTGCGTGTGGCGCACTACTCACTGCGATCGCATACCGCTCGCTCGCCCAGCAAAGGCAGCCCAGGTAATGAGTGACAGGAGAGGCCGTTTGTGGGTGGTAACAGGGGCAAGACACTAATAACGGGGGGTTGGAAATGCAAACGCAGGCGTGCCTGGGTGTTTCAACGTCGTTTTAGAGGTGTGCATAATTAACAGGCAGCGTCATAGTACACATCACTTGCCATTTTTTACACTGATTTCCTCGCAATGCTTGCTGTAGGGTAAAGCTACCTCAAGCACTGCGTTCACATCCGATGGCTCTCGATGTACCAATGTTTTAATACACTTCCTGGAGATGACGTGTTGCTGGTGGGCGGCTCTGCCTGTGCGATTGGGCATACGCATACACAAAGTGGGCGCACGCTAAGACATGGTGGACGTTCTTATGCCTTGGCGAGCGATCACTTTCCGTGGCATTACTTTGAAAAATTTGCATACGCATCTAGCAAGCGTACGCAGATAGCGACTGGGTCTGAATCAGGCCCTGTGTATGAAAAATGACAGTTAGGAGCTGATTGGTACTTTATCTCTCTACGTTCTCTCCAAGGCTTAGGGCCTGATTCAAAGCTGAACGCTCTGACCAGAGCGCTCGCTCTGAATCAGGGCCCTCCTACCTTTTTTTGGAGCGTCCTCATGGACGCTCGCATAGCTGTGGGTTACCACCTACAGCTATAGCGAGCGTCCATGATGATGGTCGCGATGGTCTTGACCATCGCGACCATCGGGCTTGCGACAGAGACCCTGCGGTAGGGTCTCGCTGCCACAAGCCCTGGAGTGATTTTGGCTCTATCAGAGCCAAAATCACTCCCACTGACATCACTAGTGATGTCAGTGGGGCCGGCTTCAGACGGTAGGCGTTCCCATGGGAACGCCTCCATCTGGCAGGCACGCCCCCGGCACACCCACCAAAGGGGGCGTGCTGTCAATCAACATCGACAGCACGCCCCCTTTGGTGCGAGACCCGGAGCGACAGCTTGGCTGTCGCAGTCCGGGTCTCGCGCATGCGCATGACGGAGCTCCCTCCGTCGTGCACATGCGCAGTGGGGCAACATTGACCCGTTTGCGAGTGTCCTTTGCTCGCGAACGGGTCTGAATGACCCCCTTAGTACATAGAACCCTAAATAAAAAAATAAGCTTTTACCTTAACAAGTTTGCACTTTATTTGAATACAGTAAAGAGAACAGACCTCGCACTACACAGAACACTAATTAAATATAATTCTCATAGTGAAGGCCTTGCTACGATCCCTCCTCAGTTGAAGACTTAATGAATCTGACAGATGTTCGGCAATGCAGATCTTTACATATAATGGCTCTGATTCACTGACAGGAATTCTATATAAAAACACTATATTTGAGGTACAATGCAGTATTACCATTTGCATATAAATGGTTTCTGATTGCGGAGTCATTAACCCACTCTTAAACTTGTTGCTCCCTCTTGTGGCACTTAGTGGAAATGCATTTTTTATTAGCTAGGTTTTTTTTGTGCTATTACTTCTATTGCTTTCATTGCATCGTGCTGTTTCTTTGTGAAATGCAACAATTAATCTGTGCCGCTTCCAAGAGAAAAGTCTCAGCAGACCCCAAAATAGGTTGTAACAGATTTTATTTAAATTGAAACTAAATGAGGCAAAGAACAATTTGTCCCCTTCACAAGGCTATATGAAGGGTTGGCACACACACTTTAATGTGTGAACTTTGTGGACGGGATTATTCCAGATCACAGAGGCAAGATTGGACCCGCAGAGAACATTAAGCTTCTCAGTAAGCATATCTGTGCAATGGAATCACTGGAAATCAGGACGTGCAAAAGCTGCACTGCGGTGACAATACTCCGAATAGGATACAAACTCCCAATTCACTTAGGATGCTCTGAACTGGGATGACCTTTACTTCATTCCCATTCGTTAACCTCATCAATACCATAGGTGGTTTAACCCTCTGTGACCAGACCCATTTTCATGGTTTTATGCTGCCTCAGTTCCATTGGGAGTAATTTATTTTCTTAATCTACTGTATATAAGAAAGTTTGATATTATTATTATTCTTTTTTTTTTTAACAATCAGAATGAGGTTGTTTTTATTTTACTCAGGTTGGCCAGTGAAAATCAGACAAAACTCACAAGCACATGTACTGAACTCTACCATATTTTCTGCAGTGGTTCCTTTCATATAATGAATTAAGCATCTCCGGGATCCATAGTAAATTTTAGTTGAGGGACTGGCTATGCCACTTTATCCTCCTGGGTCACCTCAGAAGAGCCCTCTTAAGAGCAGAGGACCTCATTCAGAGTCGGTCGTTGCGGCCGCACGGTCGTACGCCACCGATGTTCGCTATACTGCACATGCGTAAAGTTAGCAGTGCGCAAACTAGCCGTTACGATCAGAAATTTCTCTCTCCTTGAACACAGCCAGGTCGGTAGTTTGAGTGACAGATTGAGGCGGTGTGGAGATCCGAACGCAGGCGTGCCTCATTATGCGAACAGCATTTTATGGGAGTGCATACGGATTATGGGAGTGCATACGGATTATGGGAGTGCATAATTAACAAAGTAGCGTCATGGCACATGTGACCTGGGAGGTTTTTACACTGACATGATCGTAGAGCTTAAGAGAGGGTATGGTCAACCTTAAGCTCTACGACCAGTTCCGTTGGTTCCCGATGGTCTCAATTAATCCTTATATGCCCGGAGATGACGTGCTATGCGTACGAGAAGGGGGCGTATTTTTTTGTCTTCCAACCGCGTCCTCCCCTTGGTCAGCCAACTACCGATCCGAACTTAGGGTCGCAACTTGCGAGGGAATCATTTGCATATCCGGCCCCTTTTTCCATGCGGCCGCTTCGACCGACTCTGAATGAGGTCCAGAGTGTGGGTACTAGGGGGACCTTACACTGCCTGGCCTTTCACACCTCCCCGACCGTAGTGACTGTGTGGTAACCCAAATATATTTGTATAGTAGATGTTACAGTGGGAATTATACCTGGTTGCAGCAGGGTACAAGGGTTAGATTCTGCACTTATACCAATCTCCAGCAGTCTCCAGTCTCCTTGATAGTCTTATCCTCCGCACTACAACAGAGAGGGAAGGGTTCCCACCCCAGATGCAGTAAATATACAAAGGGTATAAGTGCAACTGGTTTTCTCTTTGCTTGTATGAAATGTAGGTCGCAGTGGATATGCGTTTTAGAACTAATGTGGTTTTACTAAAAATAGACACATAAATATACTCCTGGTACAGAAATGCCCTTTTACAATAAACATAGTTGCGCGTGACACTTAGGGGTAAATTTACTAAAGTGAGAGTTTTTAGAAATGAGTTTCAAAAGTGATGTTGCCCATAGCAACCAATCAGATTCTAGCTATTATCTTCTAGAAGGTGCTAATTAAATGTTAAGTAGAATCTGATTGGTTGCTATGGGCAACATCAATTTTAAATCTCACTTCTATAAACTCTCACTTTAGTAAATTTACCCCTTGTGATGATAACTCTCTATAGACCTAATTCTACAGATCTAATATCACAGTGATCTACTGTAACCAGTAATCTATTGATACTAACAAACAATAAATGACAGCCATATTACACTGTCCATCCATGTAGGTAGTAAATCCTAACTTCGCAGTTCTGGGTGCAACTATTGTATCGACTTTAATGAATCTTCTTCCACATTGGTAGCCTGGGCCAAATTTGGGATATTTAAATAAGTAAACTGATGGTGTACTATTATGTGGAAAGAAACAGTTGTATCGTTGTATCGTTGCAGCACTGCTAACTATTCAAATGTCTATAACAGTATGGTTGTGACCAACACAAATAACTAGTGTAGTGCAGAGTCATGGCGCCTAGAGTAAGTACATTCTTCTGTGCACCCCTCTTCCATTTTAGAACTCACCTGTGCACCAACATGCCCCCCCTGCAAACCAATATGCTCCCCCAGCACATTGACATGATCCCTCTGCACACCAACATACTTCTACTGCACACGAACATGTCCCCGTGCACATCAACATGCTCCTTCTGCACATCAACATGCCCCCAGTGTACGCCAACATGCTCGCCTGCATGCCAACGTGCTCCACTTGCACACCAACATGCCCCCCTGCACACCATTCCTCTTGCACGCTAATATGCCCTCTGCATACTAATATGCTTCCCCATGCACCCCTGCACATCAACATGCACCCCTGCACATATTACATATCAACATGATACTACTGCACACTACCATGCCAATATACTCCTCCTGCACATCAACATTTTCCTCCTCCACACTAACATACTTCTCCTGCACACCAACATGCCCACTGCACACCAACATGTTCCCATGCACACCAAGCCCCCCTGCACACCATATCCTCCATGCACACCATAATTTTTCCCAGGCCCTCCAACATTGCCCCCTGCACACCAACATGCTCCCCCAGCAGACCAAAATGCTCCTCTAAACACCAACATGCTCCTTTGATACTAACATGCTGTCCTTGCACACCAACATGCCCCCCTGAACAACAGGTTGATCCCCAAATTAATTTTGTTTATTTACCTTGTTTCCTGCAGTCCTGTCAGCCACATAGGGACCTGGAGGTATGTGTTTGGGATGCCGATGCTTACATTACTGGAGCCAGACGCCGGCATCCCGACCGTCGGGATGCCAAAGGTAAGTTAAGGGGTGGGGGAGAGGGTTAGGTTTAGGGGTTAGGGGTAGGCACTAGGGATAGGGCTAGGCACTAAGGGGGAAGGATTAGGTTTAGGGTGCAGGGAGGGGGAAGTTAGGTTTAGGCACTAGGAGGAAGGTTAGGGTTAGGCACCAAAGAGGAAGGGTTAGGGTAGGGAGAAGGTTAGCATACCAACCAACAAGTGTTGGTATGTTAACCCTATAGGGATCACTGTGTCGAGATTCTGACCACCAGGATCCTGATCGTCGGTATTTCATACCGATTCCGGACCTTGAACAGCAGCAACCTCTACACAGTGAGTGCAGCAGTCACATTACATAATCTCATAAGCAGCAGAGAGTAATCTGATCAGTAGGTACTAAACTGGCTTCTTCCCCACTGGTATACCTTACTAACACAAAATGTGACTTAGATGGCATCCCCTAACAACCCTGGTGCCTGGAGCACAAGCTCCAACTGCTCTGCCCATGCTATTCCCCGGACTATATGTCCCATGTTTACCTGCTCCTGGTCTTTACAGTGTTGGGAAGGTCTCTAGCAGAAAGTTTCTGTGTAACTTTATCCTACAGTTGTAGAACACCCCCAATTCATCACACTGTGGGGCGTGCCCAGCACTTACGAAGGCTGGGCTTCCCCCAAGCTCTCCCCTCATGGCGAATAATTGCCATGTGCAGTAATGCACCTTACACAGTATGTCTTACACAGTAATGCCCTTTATAACACATTATGCCACACGCAGTAATGCCCTTTATAACACATTATGTCACATATAGTAATGCCCTGTGTAACACATTATGCCACACGCAGTAATGCCCTGTGTAACACATTATGCCACATGCAGTAATTCCCTGTATAACAAATTATGCCACACGCAGTAATACCCTTTATAACACATTATGCCACATGCAGTAATGCCCTGTATAACACATTATGCCACACACAGTAATATCCTGTATAATACATTATGCCACATGCAGTAATACCCTTTATAAAACATTATGCCACATGCAGTAATGCCCTGTATAATACATTATCTCCAATTCAAATTACGCCACACATAAGTCCCTTATTCATGTTATGGCACACAGTGGTGCCCCTTTTACACAATGCCCAAATGAGTGCCCCTTAAACACAAGGCCCACAGTAGTAGTGCCCCTAATACAATGCCCACAGTAGTAGTGCCCCTAATACAATGCCCACAGTAGTAGTGCCCCTTACACAATGCCCACAGTAGTGGTGGCCCTCATTAGTAGTGCCCACAGTGTTAATGTCCCCTATAGTAGTGCCCCCTTATAGATGTTCCTCCAGTTGTAATGCCCCCAGTAGTAATGTCCCCCTATAGTCGTGCCCCCTTTAGCCATGCCCCCAGGAGTAATGCCCCCTGTTGTAATGCCCCCAGTAGTAATGTCCCCCTATAGTCATGCCCCCAGTAGTAATGCCCCTTTAGCCATGCCCCCAGTAGTAATGCCCCCCTATAGTCATGCCCCTTATAGTCATGCCCCCCTATAGCCATGCCCCCAGCAGTAATGCCCCTTATATCCATGCCCCCAGTAGTAATGCCCCCTATAGCCATGCCCCCAGTAGTAATGCTGCCCTGTAGCCATGCCCCCTATAGCCATGCCCCTTATATGCCCCCCTATAGCCATGCCCCCAGTAGTAATGCCCCCCTATAGCCATGCCCCCAGTGCTGCTGTTTCTGGAAAAAAAAAACTATTAAAATATAAACACCATACTTACCTTAAACCCTGCTCCTGCGTCCGCTGCTGCAGCCTCCCTGCGGCGGTGGCTAGCGGGGGGGGAAAGCAGCGCTGGGGGGGGGGGTTTTCAGAGATTTTTTTTTGCCTCTCCTGGGGACTCAGCGGCACCCTCTAGGGGTGGGCGCTCTGGGGCGACGGCCATGTAAGCCCGCCCCTAGAACCACCACTGCTCCCACTAGTCTAGCTCCCACCCTGTGTCTCTGGACTAAAACAGCCAGCTTTTCTTTTGCACCTTCCACTGCTCTCAAAGTCCCTTTACAGCAAGTTCCAAGCAGCGTATCACCCCACACAGTTCTGGTGATGTCTCCCTAGCACTTTCAGAGTATTCTCTGCAGAATGCTAGCTTCCAGCGAACTCTGGTTCTGCTCACTGCAGCCCAGCACACCGCTGCATACAGAACACATTCCGTCTCCATTGATTCGCAGGCTTCCTTCAATGTGTCTGTCTTGTAATGCACAGGTGACGGACATCTTGCATTATGGGGGATGTAGTCCCAGGGGTCACCATGGCAACCATCAATCACCAAATTATTATGCAGACATGCAGGGTATCATAGCTGAATCCCCTGTATCAGGGGCGTATCTAGAATGGGGGCAGGATGTGTGGTGCACACGGGCCCATGGGGACCACACCGCACACCCTGCACCCATAGAGTCTTGTACTTACCTGTCCATAGTGCTGCTCTGCAGCGCTGAACTGGCGCTGCAAAGCAGCAAAAATCACTGGGAAAATGGCTGCGGCAGTAAGCCAAAATCTACTGCCAGTGCTGCGCCGTGGGACCGCTGGAGAGAGGAGGGGGCCAGCACTGAGTCTGCACATGGGCCCCCTCCTCTCTTGAAACGCCCGTGCCCTGTACCCATTGTAGTTACTCCCATATTTATTTTTATATATCCAGAACTATGCTGCAACACTTTTTCAACTAGTCAAGTGACACTAAATATACAGAAATTTCCAACCAAAACTATTAGACACCCCCATTTTTCAGTTTTTATTGATATTTTAAGCAATTCAAGTCCAGTGTATAACATGAAATGGTGCAAAAAGAAATGGCAAACTGCTAGAGGTTAAAAAAAATTGTATTAACAAAAACTGAAAAATAATATTAATGATAAAAAAGACCTTTTTCGGGGAACAGGTAAAGATCTTACAGCTGAAAGAGACTTGCTTGGGCCATGAATCACCACCAGTGGGCTACTGAAGACTGGAAGAAGGTCTTATAAACTAATGAAACAAAATGCCAAATCTTTGGTTCATCACTCAGGATTTCTGGACGCCGCTGAGTACGTGAAAGGATGTTTCATCGGTGTGTGGGTTTATTTACTAATGAACGACTTGCAATAGTCACCGTATAAAAGGTAAAAATTCAAAAGGGCAATGCTTTTAAACAACCCATGTTGTGCTTTGCTATTAAGAGATCTCCTTTTAAAGTTTGGGCTGGAAAAAATCCGGAACGTCGGCTTTTTGAAGACACCACTTTGTACATAGGGCCTGATTCAGACCCGGTCGATAGTAGCGGCCGCTCACTCCCAGTGTATGGTAATTCAGCTAAGTGACGTCAAGGCAGCCGCTCGCACAACATGGGTTGTTTTGCTATTAATAGCATTGCTCTTTTGAATTTTTACCTTTTACATGGTGACTATTACATGTCGTTCTTTAGTACATAAACCCACACACTGATGAAACATCCTTTCGCGTACTCAGCGGCATCCAGAAATCCTGAGTGATGAACCAAAGATTTGACATTTTGAATGAGGTCCATAAACCCTTGTGACACGAAGTGCCAAACGTGGAGAAGGAAACGAGATGGCCTGGATCTCTTTGCTGGATCCAGAGTCAGCAAATTGAGTGATTCATGGCCCTCAAATCATGGAATTGGCGAGACAGTGTCTAGACTTAAACTCCATCAAGTTGGTTTGGTAAGAACTGGACAAAAGGGTGAAAGCAAAGCTACCTACAGGTGCAGCACATTTCGGGAAACTTCTGCAACAGTATTGGTAAGAACATCCCAGACAATATTTCATTTCCATTACAGAGAGAATGCCACAAGTGTGTTCGGCGGTTATAGCTGCAAAAGGTGACTACTTTGAGGAGCCAAAAAGTTTAGATTACATTTTTCTAAACAAAATGATTCTATGATTTCTTTTTTTTTTTTATTTCCAATTGTTTATTTGTTCTATGCTTTAATTTCTCAGTATATTTAGACATTAAACTGCATATATTTTAATACAAACTGGAAAAATGGGGTTGTTGTAAAACTTTTGACCAGTAGTGTAATTTTAGCCAAAGTATTGGGGGCCTGTTTATCTTATCTTGCCAAGGGTGGGATGTACTAAAGGGGAAAATGGGGTAAAACCCCCCAAAATGCTGTTTTTGGGGGTTTTACTGCATTACCCATATGTACAGAACAAAGCACCAGAATGCATCGGTGCTACGTTCCGATGGGTAACGCCATCTTCAGGTGGTGTTACCCAATAGAAGCCTATGGGCTTCTTATCGGGACACTCCCCCTGGGGGATTGTATCCCTCCCATCAACCCCCGCGGCCGGAGGCCCTCTGTGCATGCGCAGAAGGACACCAGAGGGACTTCTGGGTGTTAAACCCGGAAGTCGCTCTGTCCGGAGCCATCACAAAGGACAGCTCTTATCGGGAGAGCTGTCCTTTGTGATACTCTAGGTACATACAGCGGTAATGACATGTATGTTCCCGAAGACAGGTGGGATGTACAGAATCGAGGATAATTTCTAATGTTCGATTTTGATTATAGTGTGATTTGACATACGATTTTCATTTGATTTTGCATTTGGAGATTTACTAAAGGAAAAATTGAAATCGAACATAAAACCAAATTTTACTCAAATCCCACTCAAAAGAAAACATCGGAAAGAATCGGTACTTTTACATAGACCAACACACAAATCTCTTATTTACTAATATTCGATTTGAAATCGAACACAAAATCGAACTTCAAATCCCCAAATGAATAGACCTGCTTTATGTTTTCGATTTGAGCATGAGTAGGCCTGATTGACACAGATGCAGTGAGATTTGTGCATGCATCTATGTGTAAAAAGCTTCAAAAGTGTTGAAAAGAAAAAAAATTATGTAAGGTCCCCACCTAAAAGCACAACAGCCCCTGGTTGTGTAAATACGAGGGACAAAAGACATAGGGGGCTCCTGTATTTACTACAACCAGCTCTGGGCTAAGCGAGCCGGTCTTGGTTTTGGAAATACACAGGACAAAATGAGCAGGGGTCCCCTGTATTTACCATAACCAGCACTTGACTCTTTCTAGCAGGAATTTAATGCCACAGCCAGGGGAATCCTTTCACCGGGTCCCATGGCTAAAGCAGTAAGCCTGGCCGCTAGTCGGCACAGACCGGGGATCCCTGGGGAGGTGGGGACCCCCCAATAAAGGGGTACCCCTCTCCAGGACACCCCAGTGCTATCCCTGATAGTGTGTAAAAATAGAAGTGATAACATTGTCTTTAACAGTAGAACGACAGGTCCCAGCAAGCCTCCCCCGCATGCTGGTACTTGAAGAACCACAAGTACCAGCATGCTGGGCATTAAGGGCCCACTGGTACCCCTAGTTCACCTGTAAACAAATGTCAAAACAAAGACAAGACACACATACCGTGAGAGTATATGTTTATTACACACATACACACTCACACATCCTCACCTACAATACCTGGACCAGTCCTCTTCTCCATGTGGGCATCCATTGTCTTCTTGAAACAAAAAAACGAGGAGCTCGAACCATGAGTTGTACCGTCCTCTAAAAATGGTACTTACCGAATGACGGGCTCAGACACTGCATTTCTCTTAGAAATGCCGGGACTGAGCGTTCATTGGCTGAGAGAGGTGAGCCTCCGTCTCGCTCAGCCAATGAACGGTTCCTACCATTAACTTCAATTGTGAGAGCGCAAGCTAACCTTTAGTAACCTTGCGGTTCTCACCATTGAAGTCAATGGTGGGAACCGTTCATTGGCTGAGAGAGGCGGAGGCTCACCTCTCTCAGCCAATGAACACTCAGCTCCGGCATTTCTAAGAGAAATGCCGCGTCTGAGCCCGTCATTAAGGAAGTGTCTTGTCTTTATTTTAACATGTCTTTACAGGCGAACTACATGTACCAGTGGGCCCTTAATGCCCCGCATGCTGGTACTTGTGGTTCTCTAAGTACCAGCATGTGGGGGAGGCTTGCTGGGCCCTGTAGTTCTACTGTTAAAGACAATGTTATCACTTCTATTTTTACACACACTTTACACTATCAACCCGGCACCCACCGCCCAGGGGAGTCGGGGATTGCCCCGGGCTATCAGCCAAGGCCTGGGGTGCTCTGGAGAGGGGGTCCCCACCTCCCCATATGCTGTCACCCCGCCACTACTCTTCACTTTTAAAATAAGCTCCATAGGGTAAATTTAATAAACAACACTTTTTAAAGCTGTTGTGTCTTCAGTGGTGCAAAGGAGCAATAATATTAAATACAAAATCAGGTGTGCTTTGTATTTAATATTATATCCCTTATAAAGCCAGCAGCCAAATCCACGGAAAACTGTACTTAGCAAATTCACAATACAGTAAGTACATAGTAAATGTCCTGATTTAAGAAGACCATCTCCCATATGAGTTGGACTTTACAGTAGAATCAGGGCTGGTAACAGAAATCATGGGGCCCTGTACACCAATTTTTTTATGTCCCCATTCCCGGGTTCCTGGCAGGTACAGGCCAGTCATTTTGGAGTCTTCCTTACCAATATGTGATTTCTCTGCAATGGGGAACCTCTGAAGGAATATTCCTCCCTGGGTAGATGGTGACTTCAGTCAGTATTCATGTTAGAGAGCACATGGTGTGGAAGATGCCTGTTTGTGTAGGAATATAACAGTCATTGTCATATAGCAGTGTCACTCCAGCCTCCATAGTGTCTCTCTCTGGCCCCCACAGGGTCTCTCTCTGCCCCCCACAGGGTCTCTCTGGCCCCCACAGGGTCTCTCTCTGGCCCCCACAGGGTCTCTCTCTGGCCCCCACAGGGTCTCTCTCTGGCCCCCACAGGGTCTCTCTCTGGCCCCCACAGTGTCTCTCTTTGGCCCCCACAGTGTCTCTCTTTGGCCCCCACAGTGTCTCTCTTTGGCCCCCACAGTGTCCCTTTTTGGCCCCCACAGGGTCTCTCCAGCCTCATGTCTCTCTGTCCCCACAGTGTCTCTCTTTGACCCCCACAGTGTCTCTCTCTTTGGCCCCCATAGTCTCTCTTTGGCCCCCATAGTCTCTCTCTTTGGCCCCCATAGTCTCTCTCTTTGGCCCCCACAGTCTCTCTCTTTGGCCCCCACAGTCTCTCTCTTTGGCCCCCACAGTCTCTCTCTTTGGCCCCCACAGTCTCTCTCTTTGGCCCCCATAGTCTCTCTCTTTGGCCCCCACAGTGTCTCTCTCCGGCCCCCACAGGGTCTCATTGGCCTTGTGTCTCTCTGTCCCCACAGTGTCTCTCTCTGGCCCCCACAGTGTCTCTCTCTAGCCCCCACAGTGTCTCTCTCTGGCCCCCACAGGGTCTCTCTCTGGCCCCCATAGTCTCTCTCTTTGGCCCCCATAGTCTCTCTCTTTGACCCCCACAGGGTCTCTCTTTGACCCCCACAGGGTCTCTCTTTGGCCCCCACAGGGTCTCTCTCCGGCCTCCACAGGGTCTCTCTCCGGCCCCCACAGTGTCTCTCTCCGGCCCCCACAGGGTCTCTCTCCAGCCTCGTGTCTCTCCAGCCCCCACAGTGTCTCTCTCCAGCCCCCACAGTGTCTGTTTCCAGTGTCTCTTTTCAGCCCCCACAGTCACCCTCCAGCCCTCACACTTACCTTTTGGCAGCTCGTTGCAGCTCCTCTGCTCTGTTTTCAGCGGCGCTACACTGTGTGACGTCATAATGTCACGTGCCCTGCACCACAATGAAGAAAAAAACTTTATTGCAAAAGCAGCATCAGCAGCTCTCCGGATGCAGGCAACAGTTAGTTCTAGTTAAACTGTGCCCCTTTGGAGCACCCTGGAACCTCAGGCCTGGTACATTGTGCCCCTAGCCCCACCTCCCTGTCGCCAGGCTTGAGTAGTATGTATGTGTGACTCTGAAGAAGTGTTTTTGGGGGAGAAGAAAGAGACTGGAGCAGACTAGCTCTGCCACAGAGCTGGGCATGACCTGTGGAACGTGTCCCCCCCCAACATGACCTGGTCAGGCTGCTGGGTAACGTGATCACATCCTCCTATTGTGCACCTATGGCACAATAATAACAATATTAAATTTGGGAGGTAATTTGCACATTGGGCCTGTTGTAGAGTGGCACGCAAGTCAGCTGCAGATTGGAATTAAAGGAAGATATTCATGCATCTATGCAACCACACCATCCTACCTGCCCACTTGTGAAAGTAGCCGTTAGCACCAGCACATCTCTTGGTGCAAGAGACCAGAAGGATCCCTCCCTGCATATGTCCATCACTGCATTCTCCTCAATTTTATCTACACACCAAGGACTTGCCATCAGAACATATAACCTGTAACAGCCATGACTTGCATACCACTCTGAGTTGCAGGGAGTAGCTAATCGTTGCCATGGACAGATTAACAATGGGACTGAATGGAGCTACAGCTCCAGGCCCGCACATAAAAATAAGCCCAACATTATGATGACCAGCTGCCCAGCTAGCCATACAGTTGGCCATAAATCATAAGTATAAAACTTCTATTTCCAGTTTTCTCACAAAATGATTCCATTTTGACATTTTTATGAATTTAGAAAGGCAGTGGGGCTGATAGTGTAGGGTTGTACACACCCACAAGTCTCTAGCCACACCCACACAGTGCTGGTCACAGCTCCTCCCCTTCTCAGTATAGACCCTTGAACATTTTCAGCCACAGGCACATGTGGCCGTTAATCCGACCATGATCGTTGCGTATGCTTGGCTTTGACACGAGGCAGTGAAATAAATTGAAAGACATTTTGGAACAAAATTCAAGCGAATTTGCATTTTTCAGATAAAGTTTTTACCTGTGATGAAACATGGATCTTCCAGTACGATCCTGACACAAAAACGCCAGTCGATGCACTGGAAATGCCATCATCACCAAGAATGAAGTAAGCACGTCAAAGCAAATCTAAATTCAAAGTCATATAAATTGTTTTCTTTGATATCATGGGTGTTATTTTGGAAAACTGTGAATCAACATTTCTCTAAAAACGTTCTAGCAACTTTGTGGGAAAGAATCAGAAGAAAGAGGCCAAAGTTGTGGAAAATTGGTTTCATCCACCATCAGGACACAGCACCAGCCCACACAGCTCTATCTGTGAAGCAGTTTTTGGGCAGGAAACAGATTGCAGTGCTAGAACACCCTCCATACTCGCCAGACCTAGCACCATGTGACTTCTTTCTTTTCCCTAAAGTCAAATCTGTACTGAAGGGAACCCATTCTGCATCAGTTACGGACAGGGCCGGTTCTAGACCTTGTGGAGCTCAGGGCGAGAGTTCCCATTGGCGCCCCCCCCCCCCCCCAAAAAAAGGCAGAAACAAAAGAGAGTGTTTTTCTGAGCACGCTCCCGAATAGGGGGTGTGGCTTTGTGACATGCCCCCTGATTATCACTTTAGGAAACAAGCCCAGCAGAAGGTGGATGCACTGCCATGCGCAATGACGTCGTGCCCGGCCCCACCGGCATTCTGGGAAACTAGGAGTGATTAGGAACAGTAGCACAGTTTGTGACTATGGCACCGCCAGCATTTGTTTGTCATGCCACACAGAGCCCATTCACGTTATTCCACACAGTAGTACTCCTTATACACGTTATGGCACACTGCAGAGTGGGATGTAGTTATCATACATACAGCCGGCACCCCGGTTGACAAAATCCCGGCGCCGGAATGCAACTACCCAGCCAGAAGACAGGCACCGGAATACCGACAGTAGTTGACATGCCGACGCTGGAATCCCGACAGTCAGGATGCTAATCGTAAGTATAGCAGGGCTTGTTAGGTCTTAGCCGCAGGGGAAAGGGGGGGGGGGTAAATTTAGGCGTCACTGGGGTGGGGGGGGCAAGGGTTAGGCAACGAAAGGGGGAGGTTAGGGTTAGGCACCACAGGGGAGGGGGTGTTTTGTTTAGGCAGCAAGGGGTGGAGGGGTTAGGATGCAACAACAGAGGGTTAGGGACACAAAGGGGGATGGTTTCCATACTTATCTGACCCTTGTCGGGATCCTGAGCATTGTGATGCTGCTGTCGGTATATTGACAGCAGACATCCCAACTGCCTGGATTCATACCTATTCCGTAGTAGTGCCCCCTATAACACATTATGCTGCACATGGTAATACCCCTTACACATTATGCCTCACAGGGTAATGCCCCTTACACATTATGCCGCACAGAGTAATGCCCCTTACACAATATGCCACACAAAGTAATGCCCCTTACAATGTGATATGAATGACCAGGTATACATATCTTTTTCAGCAGGGGCCAGAGATCAGCGTCAGGCACAGGCAGGGCCAGGGGCTGCAGCAGCAAACACAACCCAGGCTGTTGAACAAGCAGGGACTGGAGTGAGCTGATGAGTGAGTGGAGGTGGTATGAGTATGCTGCAGTACTACGCGCGCTGCCGCCATGCACCTACATCAGATGACCCTGACATGCTGACACTGTCACCGCTGCCAAGCTGCTGCTGCTCTTCATGTCCTGGTGGGTTGCGTTGCCCTCCTCTGTGTGCTCTGTGACGTCATTGCGGCCGCCGGGGGTGCTGCACTGTGGGAGGGGAGGGAAGGGAAGTGGCGGCGAACCGCCGCGGTGTGGTCAGGTGGCAGGCAGCCTCCTAATGGTTCAGAGTGTCATGCACAGCCTCCTTCTTCCTCCACTCAGGAAGCGCCATGCTGAGGCAGTCACTGAGTGCTCAGTCCACGGCTGATACCTTTGCCTGCCCCCTTAGTCCGCCTCTGAGCAGCTTCAGCAGCAGGCTGTCAGACAGAAAGGCAGGCACAGGCAGCAAGATAGCTGTGGTGTCGGCGAGCAAGAAGCGGCAAACGTAGGTTCCTCCAGCTCAATGATGGGGAGGGGACTCAGTGGCGCCCTCTAGGGGCCGGCGCTCCGGGCAATGGCCCTGTTAGCTTGCCTCTAGAACCGTCCCTGGTTACGGAATAAAACTACGGGGCTGAGAGATAATGAGCTACAGCACAGGCTTTGACCAATGTAAAATAAGAATGCAGCGGTGTGTGGCTGCAGAAGGGGAGTATATAGAAGGGGAGTTGAAATGTACTAAATATAATTAAACATATATTATAGCATCAGTCTCACATAATAGATAGTTTGTACTTTTAAAGCAGGGGTGGGGAACCTCCGGCCAGCGGGCCGTATATGGCCCGCAAGGTAAAATCATCCGGCCTGGCCGGCTGTCAGCGGCAGCAGCAGAATCAGCGTAGTGTAGCGGCTGTCAGCAGCGGCAGGAAGCACAGCGAGAGAGTGGGGATGTCGGGATTGTCATCGGCAGCAGGTAGCGCAGCGGGGGAGAGGGGATGTCAGGATTGTTATTGGCGGCTGGTAGCCAATGATAGCCCTGACACACCCCTTCCCCCCGCTGCGCTATCAGCGGCGGCAGGTAGCACAGCGGGGGGAGGGTGTGTGTCAGGGCTGTCATCTGCTATCAGCGGCGGGAGGTAGCGCAGTGGTGGAGGGTGTCAGGGCTGTCATCGGGCGGATTAGTGCAGGGGCTCTCTCACTATCAGCGGCGGCGGGTAGCATAGGGGGGTGTCAGGGCTGTCATTGAGTGGCATGCAGGGCTCTCTCCCCATCAGCGGCGACAGGCAGGCAGCGCACAATAGGGGGGGGAATCAGGGCTGTCATATGGCTGCCATTGAGCTGGTTAGTGCAGGGGCATGCAGGGTCTCACCCTAACAGCGTGGGCAAGCAGGCAGTGGTGGCACAGCAGGGGGTGTGTACAGTCAGTGCTGTCATCAGGCTCGTTAGGACTGAGAGGACCCCAGGGCTGCCTTATCAATCGGCCTGTCACACATCAATAGGGACTGCCCCTCCAGACTCTGCCTGGCAACATACCAAAGAGAAGCAGTTACTTACAGCCATCGCATTAAGGGTGAGTTAATAACGTTTTTAACCAAATATAGGAGGCAAATTTTAAGTTAATAATTTTGTATGTCCCCCGGATGATTTTCTAAAAATCAAACTGGCCCTTGGCAGAAAAAAGGTTCCCACCCCTGTTTTAAAGGGACTAATACCTTTTCATTTTATTATTAGCTGTTGCCCGCAGCTTTGCCCATGATGAAATCGCATCTGCCAACATTTTTTTTATTTGAGGTGTTCTAGTTGTATTGCTTTGCATAGGGGCTCTGTCGCAGGAGTGTCCACATGACCAGCAGCACTATACAGACTGGTGGAAGCAGCGCCTTCACCCACCACTCACACCAATGTCACTGTGTGCCCTGTGCAGAGACTGCTATGTTAACCTATCCTATTCACCCACCACTCACACCAATGTCACTGTGTGCCCTGGGCACAGACTGCTATGTAACCTCTCCTATTCACCCACCACTCACACCAATGTCACTGTGTGCCCTGTGCACAGACTGCTATGTAGCCTATCCTATTCACCCACCACTCACACCAATGTCACTGTGTGCCCTGTGCACAGACTGCTATGTAGCCTATCCTATTCACCCACCACTCACACCAATGTCACTGTGTGCCCTGTGCACAGACTATGTAGCCTATCCTATTCACCCACCACTCACACCAATGTCACTGTGTGCCCTGTGCACAGACTGCTATGTAGCCTATCCTATTCACCCACAACTCACACCAATGTCACTGTGTGCCCTGTGCACAGACTGCTATGTAGCCTATCCTATTCTCCCACCACTCACACCAATGTCACTGTGTGCCCTGTGCACAGACTGCTATGTAGCCTACCCTATTCTCCCACCACTCACACCAATGTCACTGTGTGCCCTGTGCACAGACTGCTATGTAACCTCTCCTATTCACCCACCACTCACACCAATGTCACTGTGTGCCCTGTGCACAGACTGCTATGTAGCCTATCCTATTCACCCACCACTCACACCAATGTCACTGTGTGCCCTGTGCACAGACTGCTATGTAACCTATCCTATTCACCCACCACTCACACCAATGTCACTGTGTGCCCTGTGCACAGACTGCTATGTAGCCTATCCTATTTTAGCAACCGCAGGCCCAAAGAACCTCTCCCCCCACCCCTTACCGGCATGGGTGCCAGGGCTTGGAGGGGCCTGGGTCCAAGGCTGTCTCCCCTCCCTCTTATCTGTCAGCAGCCCAGCACAAGCTTCTGTGTACTGGGCTGCAGTGGGAGACAGTCTTCTCTCCTCTGCCTGTTTTGGGAAGCGATCAAACTGATAGCTCCCCTGGATTTGCATCAGGCTCAGGTGCTCACAGGGCCCCCTCTCTAAATACCCATTGGCCAGGATGGCACTCGCCAGGGGTGGCAGGCAGAAGGGGGGCGCCGTCCGGCAGTGCCACCAGCAGCCAATGGGTGGACTTCCCCAGGAGCTTGAACTAGCTCCACTAGTACCCCGACCCCACAAGTATAGGGCAGACCGCAGTGAGAACGGTCTGCCCTACACAGTATCAAACCCACACAGCCACCTGCGGCCGCTACTGGGGGCACTGTATAGGGGGGGCGCTACTGGGAGCATGTTATGGGGCGGTGGCCGCTACTGTGGGCACTGTATAAGGGGGACTACTACTGAGGGCACTGCATAGGATGGACTACTACTGGGAGCACTGCATAGAGGGGGCTACTACTAGGGGCAGTTCCTGAAATTATGGGGGGAGGGGGGCGCTCGGATCCCTAGATATACCCCGTGTCAGGACTCTGTTATCCTGTGTTCCCTCGGCTTTCTAGATTCACTTAGTTACCCATCTGTGCATCAGTGCTGCCAGCCATAATCTTGGATTTATGTACTGAATTGCAGCTGCCAGCACCACCCTTAATTATAACTTATGACCCAAGCGCTGAGCAGAAAGAGAAAAGGAAGAAAAGGGGATTGGAGAACTACAAGTGACAAGCTGCCGCTAAAAGGAGGCTAGCCACCACCTATTAGAAAGAAAGCTTAGAACAAGATTAAATAGTCAGGCTTTGTCCAAATGTAGTCAGCTTAATCAGAAGATAAATAAATAATATCATGTTGTAAAAGAGTAATTAAAAAAAATCACCATTTAATTTTAAAGTGCATATTAAAACATATACATAGAAAAAAAGAAAAATATATAAAAGATAAAATCAGGGCATTCACTTATGCAAGATAACCATCAATGTACAAAGCCAAACTATTTATGTATCCACAGGAATTCACATGAAGATAACAAAGTAACCAATTATATTAACTGATAGTATGTATCCTAAAAACACCATAACAATTATTCATTAGGGGTGGGTACCCACACACAGTCATTTAAATTTGCAATGTAAACTTGGTAGCAATCATGCTCTTTCCGGTGGTTCCTGATGTTTATGAATATTGTTCAGGCTGCCGTAGTTTTTGGTCATATATCTTGTAGTGAGACTAGTAAATAGCCAAAAAATACACTACAAAAGTCTTCCGTTCGACAGATTACCAAGTCAGATGTTAGAGTCATGCAACTTAGGCTCTGTGATGGCAAAAAAACAAGTGTAGATCCACACAATGCTAGTCTCATAGTCAGCTTCCTAGTTGTGTTGAGACCGATTGGCAACCCTGTGCAGCCACAATGACTGTGGATGTTTTATACATGAAATATTAGTCATATAGTCCCGGCTTCATTTATAAAACAGGTATTTTGTTTCACCTGCCAGTCGTTATCGGGATACCTTGTATGTAGCGAGAAGTGATTGGTGTCAGTGTCACTCCTAATAATATGTTCTGGCAGTCTCTATTTGCAGAACACACAGGCCGGTTGTGACCGCTCAGAGCCGTCCTTCTCAGAGGATAACACACAACCGGAGTTGGCATTATAATGTGGAGCGGGTGAAGTCACTGTTTCGGAGCAGGATAAAAGGTAACACAGGCGGGGATGTCTATAACACAGGAAGTCGCGGTCTCCTTCCATATACCAGAGTCTATCGTCCTGTGTATATTCTCAATGAAATAACAGTATACTATGCCAGTGGATGCTACAGGACTTTCAATTTAATCAGAGGTGTGTCCTTAGCTCTTATATATTTTTCTTTATTTCTATATGTAAGAGGGTTGTTCAAAAAGTAATGCCTAAATGCTCACAACTAAAATTTTATTATAGATACAGATTTTAAAATTGCAGTAAAATACTTTGAAGTCTTAGTAACAGAATGACTGTACTAAAAATATTCACCATCTGCCCTCAAACATTTTCTCCACCTGTCAACTCAAGCTGTGAATCCACTTTGGAAAAATTCCAGTGGTTGATGTTTGCCCCAGGAACGTATGACGATTTTAACAACCTCTATGTCTTCAAAATGTTGACCCCGGAGACAGTATTTGAGAGGGCCAAACAGTTGAAAGTCAGAAGTGGCCAAATCAGGACTCTATGGCGGATGTGGCATTATTGCCCACCTCATTTTGGCAATGGGCGCAGATGTTGCCATCGAAGTGTCAGATCTGGCATTGTTGTGGTGTAAGATGACATTTGACAGTGGAATTGTTGACCTTTTTTTGCGGATGGCTTCTTACAGCTTCTTAAGTGTAATAATGCATCGATCACTGTTGATTGATTGGTTTGGTTCCAAGTAATCGATGAGAATAACACCTCGGCAATCCCAGAAGAATGTGGCCATGACTTTGTTTATGGATCGCTGCGATTTAAACTTTTTTGGCCTAGGTGAACTTGGGTTTTGTTTTGATTGGGCCTTTGTTTCTGGGTCATAAAGGAATACCCAGGTCTCATCTCCTGTAATGACATTTTCCAAAAATATCTCAGGGTTGGCTTCAAAGTTGGTCAAAAGGTCATTGCACACTTCCACCCTCTGGGCCTTATAATCCCTAGTTAATTGCTTTGGAACCCATTTAGCACACACTGTACGATATCCCAAATCATTGAATAGTGTTTCTACAGTGCCATGGCTACATTCCAGTTCATCACTGATATCTCTGATGGTCACATTACGGCCTTTCTGAATCATGGCATCGGCTTTGTGTTGGTTCTCTGCTGTCACTGCAGTTGATGGTCTGCCACCATGAGGTTTGTCGCACATGGACGATTCACCAGATTGAAAAAACTTCATCCACCTTCTGACATTGCTATAGTCAATTGTACGCTCACCATACACTTTTTTCAGTCTACTGTGGATTTCTGTAGCACTGCAGCCTTTTTTTTCCAGAAATTCAATGATGGCTCTTTGTTTCATCTTGGATTCCATGGCATTTCTTGGACTACCAAAACAAAGCTACATATATAGTTAGCAGAAATATTAAACTACAAACTGACAAAGTTTCAAATAAATGTTGCATATTATTTTAGAGTTATGAGCATTTAGGCATTACTTTTTGGACAACCCTCATATGTTTTTATATGTACTTTAAAGTTAAATGGTGATGTTTTTTTAATTACATGGCTCTTTTGCAACATGATATTACGCATTTATCTTCTGATTAAGCTTACTACATTTGGACAAAGCGCAGCTATCTACCCTTGGCTGTACTAGACCACCCTTCTGTTTAATCAGCAGCTGCCTAGTAATTCTAGCCTTGGGGCCTCAATCGGTTGGTTTCTTGCTGTGATGTCCATCATGTTCTTGTGGTGACTATTTTGGGATTATTGCTGTTTCTACTAGACTCCAAACCATTTGCCAGCCATCCAGTTGGAAGAATAGGATGACTACTACTTACCTGTAGGTACCCCCTGAGCACAAAAAAAGTTATTTTGTCAAGTTATTGTGCAGCTACTCGATAACCAGAGAATGTCCCAATCTTCACCTTTCCTCAATGTCTTGTCCCACTAAATGATATGTAGTTTTGGCCAATCTGCATAATTCAGGGAAAACTAAGGCATCCAGCCTGCAATTCACTAGAAAGTTTACTTTCCGTCCAGTCCCGTCCATTAGTAGGTGTATCCCCTGCAGTTCCCAATATGTAGTCACGCACATCTATGCGTCAATCCAGGCACATGACAGACAAGATTAC
Organism: Taudactylus pleione; assembly: GCA_031769625.1. NCBI lineage: Eukaryota > Metazoa > Chordata > Amphibia > Anura > Myobatrachidae > Taudactylus > Taudactylus pleione. The sequence goes on from JAUIMM010000299.1 coordinate 1,721,713, forward strand.
ATATGTGTGAAAAGGTCTATTTGTTTTACATACATAAATAACCCTTTATTTCTTCTTTGAATATTTTTTGTTTGTTTCTGTAATGTGCGCCTGTCCTTTACTGACAGTGGAGACACACGTGTACAGAATGCAGTAATGGCAACATTAAGAAAGACTGTTTCAAGTATTGAACCACACTTTTTTATTCTTATTAGTATGATGTTAAACTGTGATCTCCAATTGTTGCACTTTGCCTTTCTTCTGCCTGAGTGCATCTGCGATCCTCACATTGACCATACACTACCATGTTAATTTATTAATCTCTATAATGTATGGTCTGTACAGACTGAAACTTTTGCAAACTCTGAATTAATTAACCATGAACATTCATCATTTCATTTTCGGTGCCTTCGCAGCTTCTATACTAACCCTCATTTACCATATAATGAAAGACTCCCCATGGTTACATTCTCCCATGGTGTAGGTAGAATGCAGATGGACTGAGGTAGAGAAAAATTGCGCACTGGTGCCCAGGGGCGATTACTACTTGCATGTTCAGCCTCTAAATTTACTGTCATATCTTCAGCACTCTGGGAAATGACTTTACTCACCTCTTGCCATTCAGCCAGTGTCCCAAGCTATTGTGTAGGACACAACTGCAACATAACAGTAAAATTAACAGGAGGGCTCAGGGAGGAGAAAAGGGAATTATGGAGCAGAAAAATTTGTTGGCCTACTGACAGAGGATCGGTACGAAATACCGCTGGACCTATGTCTGGCGGTTCATATCCCGACACCGGAAGACCGTCAGCAGTGAAGATCCCGACAGCTAAAAAGGTAAGTATAACTAACCCTCTCCCCCCCCTAACCCTCCCTTAGTCTTGCCTAACCCTAACCTCCCCCCCAGTGCCTAACCCTAACCCTCCCTGTAAGTGCCTAAACATAATTCCCCCGTCTCCGCAGCCTAAACCTAAGTCCCCCCCCGGGAGTCCTTAACCTAACCCTTCCCCCGCGCGGCTGTCCGCGCCCAGCTTACCTTCGTTGGGCTCCCAGCGTAGGTATGACAGGCATCGAGATTTTGACGCCTCTGATTAGTCCCCTGCCAGGATTTGACAGTCGGGAAGCCGACAGTCAGCATTTCGACCGTCGGCTTCCTGACTGCATCCCACTGACACAAGATCAATTGCCAAGGTCACTTATTTGATCTGTGGGATATGGGCCATGCCAACCTTTGTGCAGTAGAGGGCAGACAGATATGAGGAAACACAGGGACATGACACACAGGTAAATAAGGAGCAAATGAATGGAGAATATCTAGGAGCTATTTCTTATTGTGTATCTTGTTGGTGTTTTCTGAGGTTTCTCAAACCAAACATGACAATAAATCAAGACACAAAATGTTTGGCACATATTTTTTTTATTACAATCAGAGAACACAGGCACCCAGTGTGGCCATACCTGGGAGTAGACGAATGCTACTTACCAACCTTCCCTGGGAATATTTGAGTTATACTCAATAGCCCTTCCCAGCAGCAGATACGTCTTTCCTAACCAACTGCGGAGGACTTACATTCATCCCAAATCCCCCCCCCAGTATGCATTTATATTCAACATTCTTTTGCAGACACACATGGGGTTCTACCCACCCACCTTTTGATAATATATATCTATATATGGTGACTCCACCCTCCCACTCCTGTTCTGTGGATAAACCACTTCATGCCTGCTCCGCTGTCTTCCACCAACCTTCCCAGCATTCACTGTTAAGAATGGTGATGAAACAGACAGCCAGGCTTGTTAATGAGAAGAGAACAGTCCAGTAAATTAAATGTGTATGCACCTGCATTCTCAAATTCCTACTTTCTTTAAAAATATAGAAGTCAATTCTTGGCAGATATGGCTTTAAAATGAATATAACCCTCATACACAGGCCTGATACCTCTGGACCCTCAGTCGACAATATTCATGAAGAGGTGTCTCCCGTCAGGTGTGTTCATGTGAGGGTTGTATTTTGAAGACAAACTACCGATTTAAGCACAAAAAAGCAGCAGTTTATATATTTTTCTTTTTCAGTAATGACTCTTAATAACTGCCTGTATAGGAAATGCATATCAATATATAATGTTCATTAGATATTTTTCTATATTGGTCTATAAGGACAGCATGCCACTTCGGGGAAGCTAAACCCATATAAATCACAGGAGGACCAATTTTAAATACCCGTTACATACAATAGATTAAAGATTATAAAATATCCCGATAGTCTAAGTAATCATTTGGATTTTTTTTTGTTTTTATTTAATCTGTATAAAAATAGTGTTTAATTACACCATGCTTTTATGCTTTTCTGCTTTTTGCTAAGATATGGGGCCAACAGAGGTGAACTAGAAGATGATCTATACATCGAACCACAGTAGAGAAAAGAAAGAGAGGTTGTTTTTTTTTTGGCAATGGAGGCCCTTGAGAACCATCATTACACTCAAGCAGATAGGCAATGCTTTCATACACTGAGGTATTAGCTGGGACACAAGGCAACAAGACTTGGCTCCTTTGTAGTTGTATAGGTTTTGAAAAGCCTTACAAAACCAAGGAAGAAATTCCACCATGGACCGAACTCTCTCCATGTGCAGGGATAACTTTCTGAACATCTTAAGAGCAAGACGAATGCGGAGTTATCAAGCCAGCCGCTCTAGGCAGGGTCATGTCTGCTTGAGCAGTTGTCACAGCTGCAGTACATGGAAACTGATTTGAGAGGTTATCTGCTGCTATCCCTAAAGATTGTATATTTTGCCATCTTCAAGTAAGGTCCAAACATACTACTTTTATGCTCTGGGCTTGCCTAGTAATGCGTTTCTCATCTACACAGTCACAAAGAAGTTTAAAGGGATTCACTCCACAGCACAACCGTTGGGAGATCTATTGAGCCCTGGTACAAGGGGAAGTGGCCATGTGTGTGGGGATCATGTCTGATTGGGAATACTAAGGCCCTTCTTGCTGCGACTCTTTGACAGCCGGGGCCGACCAACAGGCCCGGGCCACAGTACTTTGTATCTGCTCCCCCCTTCCCAAAAACACCATCCCGTTAGCGCCTCCGCTCCACAGATGGATACAATAAAAAATTTAGGCAAGGTTCAAGCAATAGTTAAATGTGAGGTGCAAGTATTACATTTACCTAAATAATCAGTGTAAACCTTTGTGTACTGTCCAAATGCCTTAAAGAAGTTCACGTGAAATGAAAACTAACAATACAAGCAGGGGCACAGGTACAACTATTTTGGTTGTGCAGGCCCTTAAATCCAATAAATCCTTAAAGGGGTTTTCACCCTTGGGAAGACCTTGATTTATTGTTTAATACATGCCCTTCTGCAATTTTTACTCTACACATTTCTTCATCTTTAAAGCGCCATTCTGTGCTTTTTAACCATGTAGGCAGGTAGAGTTTTTTTTTTACACTTGTTGCCCTTGGGTTTGACACATAATTGCTCTGAGTATACAACAATAATAGTATCCAAAGCACAAGACAGGGCACAAAAATTTTTAAAAAAATCAGCTCCGCCTCAATCATATAAAGGCTTTGGTGACAATTTTTAAGAGGGCCGGAATGCTAGTGCAATGTATTTAGTAAAAGTTGCATGGGACATGTACAAAGAATATATAAAATTTGCCTTGAGGTGGATAACCCTTTAAGTCCTATTTGCCTCACTAATGTCTTCATATTAAGGTCAGTCCTCAGTACATGCTTTCGAAGTGCAAAACGTATTGTGTATATGTATCAAAAATAAAGTCACACGTGGCACGTGTGAATAAAATTTGCAGACCTACCCCCACTCCAATGCCTTTAACAAAGATATAACAAGCAGTAAAAATGTACAAGAGACAATGGGATCTCTCAATTATGAAGCCATAGCAATGACACCTAGGTAGGATCCCGCTTGTACTGTAGATTGTCTAACCAAAGCATGAATTAGTACTCAGAAATATCTCAAGCAGAGCAAGCTTTATCGACGCACTGACTGGAGCACAAATTGAGGAAACAACTTGTCCAATCACTGATGAATTCAAACTACTTGCATTCTGATACATATTGAAAAGTCACAAATTAATTTTGATTTAGACTCAAAGTGGCTAAAATAACAAATGTCACTCTAATGTATAGCATTGCACCTATAATATGCATGTACTGACTTATAGCACATTATAAAAATAATATCTCAATGTAAATATTTAAAACTTTAGCGCCCATATCTTACCTGCCCTGAAGTGCGGAGGACAAAACCTCCTCATCCAAAGTCTACATCTTTAACCACTGCAGTATAAAAAAAACTATACAGCTTATTAAAATGTTCTGGACTATTGATGCATACTCACAGTAAAAACAATAGGCCTCAAGGAATTTAAAGCAAAAAGTTTGATTGGTCACAGAGTAAGTTAACTGTACATCTTAAGTGTTTGCACCAAGTATTCTGTAACCTTTTTAAATAGTCAGATTATTTCATTAGTACACAGTGTTGAAAGTAGAGGGTACCACAGTCATTAAAAATATATATTCTTAAACATACATTGGAAAAATAAAAAAACAGAACAAAAAAAAGCCAATCCCACATTCTGCCACAATGACCCTCCATGGCTAAGCAAATCATACCTGCCAAACCAAGCTCATGTTATTATAAGGGGGAGGGGGGCCTCGTATCAGGACCATCCTGCAAATATAGAGACTGTTGGGAGGTATGATTAGATGCTTATATAACATTTATTGGCACAAAATTTTTAGATTTTGTTTTCTAAATATATTTCTATGTACAAGCTAAGAAGTTGGCAGGTTTATATTTTCCTTTTGGTGCTGCCATTTGGCAGAATTTAATAACGAGATAAAATGACTAAAGCAATGAAATGGAGAATTATAACCTACTTCTATGCCAACAGTCCAGATCTCCCACTGTTCTTGGTGTCATAAAGAGGTGTGCTCTGACCAATCAATGAGCATCGGTTACGAGGATTGGATGGATCAGTGGGTGTGGTCTATAAAAGCCAAATTATCAAATTAATAATGTTGTCGGGTCTGAAATTAGGAGCGATTTAAAGTCCGGGCACATAATTAGGGACACTGACGTTAACTGAAAATGTATGTTTTCTACATCATTTGCTCTAGAGCTAAGGGGCATATTTATTTGCAGGATATGCCCCGATGACACCCGGTATCGGGAGGGAGGGGTTACCTGCAAATATTAAGTATCCTCTGAATGTATACCCCTGGAGATATCTGCTGGGGTCCCACAATTTTCAACCCCAAAATCATAGGTTTCTATATATTATATATATACATACGTACATATACTGTACTGTATATATTTTCTCTTTGTAGCTACTAACATCACACATTTTACCTTACCCCAAAGTGTTGCTGTTAGCCTACCAAATTGATTTGGCCACCTACTGCAATGGCATCATTTAATTATATATCTCTTACTTTAACAGTAACCATTTTTCTCGGTAGAACATAGTGGACTTTGGTGAAGCTGGGATTGGGTCATAAAGCTAGTGTGCCATTAGTGTCAATAAAAAAACAAAAAGCTAGTGTATGTATTTCACAAGCCATTCTCCAGCCACCTAGAAAGAGCTTTACAGTGAAAGGATTTCACAGCGTTCCAATGTATATATCCAAATAATATTATTAAACATAAAAATGCAGTATTTAAGTTTTTGGAACATGAACACATGGTTTTACTTGGATAGAATAGTAGCTTCCATCACTTAGCATAGTTACAACATTAACTAAAATATTATGTATGATTAGTAACACTACAGATTCCAGTTATCATAAAATTCAGGTCAATGGAAACAAATTGTCCAGTGCTTTAAAAATTATATAAAAAAAAAAACAAATGTAAGCATCGATAAAAAAAAAAACACACTACAATAAGTTATTCGGTACTGAAATGCCACACCTGTTTCTGAAAGTTTAGAAACACAAATGTGTCTTTTAAATTTTTTAATTGTATGTAACATTTATTTTTACGCTGTTTTAACTGTTTTTTTTCTGATTTTGATTTATTTTATACAAAATTATTACATAATTACTATTTATTTGATATGTTTTAGAAATTTTTTATACCTATCTTAATAATGAGCATTGTTTCAAGTATTAACTGTCATATAAGATCTGACAGATATTAAAGTCGGTAACATATTGGTAACCTCTGTACATTATGTTTACGTTTAAAAGCATGCATTATATAGTTTTACATATAGTATTTATACATTATTGCGGCACTTTAAAATCTGAAATATACATTTTTTTTTTGCAGATTTGTTCAGATTTACAAAGCTAGTTTTAGCTGATCATAAATAAAAAATATGACATTATTATATGACCTTGTTACTTGAGGCAAGTATTGTTTACTGGCAACACCCACATTTGGCAAAAGTGTTTTGTTTACTGCCTGAGGATCTGCTGCACATACCCCCTTATATGGTCAGGGGGTAAGACTGAGACAAGCAAGTGAATTCCTCTTGGACAAAAAAAACTGTTTTATAGATATAATTGACCGCTGAGTCAATGTTACACGATTAATTCTAAGAAATGTGGTTACGTATGAATGAGCAGTCTAAAATTCCCACCAGCAACATGTTTTTCATAACAGCAAAACAAAACAGTAATGAAAAACAGCACAGTCTGCCTGTATCATCAGTCTTTCATTGCAAAACCAACAAAATAAAGCCAGTCATAATTATCCATTTATTTAGGCTTAAATATGTTATCTGCACTTTATTTTATAGCAAATTTATTATATTTAACCAAGTATACATTATTCATTTTCATTTAGAATTGTGAACTTAATAAATGGCACACTTTTGCATATCATAATTATATATATATATATATATATATATATATATAAAAAATCCTTCAAGTGAATACATTTAATTATTATCAAACTTTTAATATCTTAAAATTAGTTAATTCTTAACTGATTTGACAAAAAAATTCTTAATTTAATTTTGACTTAGGGCCTGATTCAGAGATGTACGCAAACCCGATGGTTTGTGTTCATCTCTGATTGTTGAGGGTCTGTGTGATCGCTCACAGTGACCCCTTAGTTTGGGGGGCGGACATAAGGACGCATCGCCCCCGTTTTGGAAGCGTGCTGAGCCCAGGGTCTGCATCTTCGGACACATACTTCCTGGACCCGACTGTCCAGTTCCAACGGCCAGGCTGAGTAAGTTTCAGCTGACGAAGTCTGGCCAGATGCAAGCAGGAGGCATCTATTTCCTACAGACACCTCCTACAGCAATTGCATCTCAGTTGGACTGTATTGCACAACCGCTTCCATACGACTGTGCAATACCATTCGTCTCTGAGTCAGGCCATTAATTAATTGAAAAAATGTAATAATGACAAATTTGGTCACACTATTAACTATATAGAATTTAGGTAAATAAATATTAATAACTATATACCTGCTAAAGTGGGTAAACACCCAATTTACAGCAAAATTTGGTTAAAAGTGTACTTTATTTAAAGATTTAGGGATCCATTTATCAGTGTAGACGGTAATATTGTTTATCACTTAAAATAACTGACTGGCAGACTAGACGGGCCAAGTGGTTCTAATTTGCCATCAAATTTAATGTTTCTGTTTCTTTGACTGACATTTACATTTTTTGTTAACATAAAACCCAACTAAAAATATTTCACTCATTTCTTAAAGAGCATACTCATTTTATTACTGTACATAGGTGTTCCCTTCCTAAGCAACCGTGACAATCACTCCAGCCATATGCATTTCCAACACTGGGCCTGCATTAGTAACCAGACCAGCACTGTAAAAAATAAAAAAAAAATGATAGAGTTAACAAAAATAAATGGGACATTTGACCTCCATTGCAAATTACTGAAACCAGTCGCACATCTAGCCAGCAGGGTTATCTATCGCTATAACAGAGAAAGTGGGTTAATAGCTCCAATGTAGAATTGATGCCTCTAATAGGTGTGAGAACTCAAAAAGAAACAGCATACACTCCCTAAGTATACAGAGATTATTTTTTCCAAAGTCTCCATTGACTACAGCCAGAGACAAGAAGAAATTTGTTTGCCACCTGATTTAAAAAAAAAAAAAATGAAGCTAAAAAGCCTGACTCAGCGTTGCTCGCAAGTTAATGTTTCTGATGGATCTCGCGCTTTTCAGCTACTATGGTGAATCCCTACTTGCGGCTGGGTGTCGCTTGGTGGGAACTGGGCACTCACACGTAGGATAAGTGGGCAGTGAGTGAGTAGATGGAATTGTGGGCTACTCGCTACTGAGGCGCGCATAGGGGCATGTTCAATTAGCCGCAGGAGTTCACCCCGCGGTTAATTGTCGCGCTGATCCGATTCAATTAGAGGGGATACCACGCGCGGGAGTCCCCGAGACCCTGCACGCGAATCCCTGCAGTCGGACTTTACCACGTTCCTCATGGAGGGGCGAGGTAAAAACGGCCTATTTGGCCTCGCGTGCGATGTAAAAACACAGATTCCGCAGTTTTTGCGGAATCCGTGTGTTTATGCGAGTCCTGATTTAACGACGCGGGGAACACGCTATTTAATTGAATAGCTAATCCCCGCGCCGCAGGACTTTGGGCCGGCACTTAGTCGCGGGTGAACTCCCACAGCTAATTGAATATGCCCCATAGACAGAGATCCTTGTGATTTCAGATATAGGGCTGGTGCAAATGCGCGATGATCGTGATAATGGCGGCTACTTCTACAAGCGGATGTATAGGAGCGCTGTGTGGGATTACAGAAAATATTTTGTATGTGGCTACTCTCTGATAACATCCCAAGCAGTCCATCCAATGACATCATTGTAAACAACATGGTAATTAAGGTGCACAGGGCGAACCAGCCGCTCAGACTGATCTCTTAACTTTCCGATTTCTATCCCATCTGATCATTACCATTATACATACACTTATGGCCAAATATGTGGCCCGACCATTCCCGGCCGGACAACTTCAAATATGTATCAAGTCGCGGAGAGAGATAAAGTGGAGAGAGATAGGAGTAACAACCAATCAGCATCTAACTGTCATTATTCAAACACAGTCTGTAACATGCCAGTTGATTGGTTGGTACTTTCTCTCCACAGATTTATATATCTCCCCAATGGTCAGAAATGGTCAATCTCAGACTGAATTTACCAGTTGTCTTGGTTGACATCTAAATTATACCCTTTGAGTAGATACGTGCATTGGCACCTTAAAAGTCCTAACACACTTTCCCTGTAGGCATTTCATATAAGTCTATTCCGTACAGTATATCACAAGTTAAAGTGTTGATTCAAATAACATTTATAATCAATACTCTCTATTGACCTAACTAGACCAATTCAGCTTAAAAAAATATTCTTTGATATATTATAGTAATTAACTAACCAAGTAAGGGCACCAGGAGTTTGCTATAACTTATCAGGTAAGAGATAATGGTTTATACATCTATGTAACAATCCACTATGATCGACCTTGCCTGTGACATGCCGAGCCGAGCCGAGCCGAGGAACCCAACCCCTCACCATCTTCCCCAATGGCTCCTGACGTGTGAAAATGGAGCAAGACAGTATTGAGAATAAAGCTAGTATTGATATAAATTGTATTCATTCTAAATTGCCTATGTATTCTCAACATTACTTACACTGTAGGTTTAGTAGGCCTTTGAAAATATCCTAATCTTCAATTCAATGACTCCTTTTTGTGACAAGCAGCACATTTCAGTTGTCTCAGTTCTCCAGCTCATTCTTCTGTTGGGCCTCATTATAACCTCTTAGGGGCAGATTTTTAAAAAAAACTATTAATAAGAAGTGGAGATGTTCCCCATAGCAACCAATCAGAATGTAGCTATCATTGATCTAGTGCATTCTACAAACTGATACTGTAAATAGAATATGATTGGTTGCCATGGGTAATACCTACGGTTTCTCTTTTTATGTTTTAGTAATTTTAGTACCGTAAGTAGGGGTGTGCAACATCTGTCATTGCACAGTGTGAAGGGCCCTGGGGGTGGCACTGTCGCTGCTCCATAGCTCCTGCATCTGGCTAGCAGGGTGCCTGGAATGGCACCCTGCAGCCAGAATTGGTGCTGTAGACAGGCACCCTGCAGCCAGAATCGGTGCTGTAGACAGGTACCCTGCAGTCTGGACAACTGATCGGAGCTGATACTATACTTACACATTAATTTTTAATATAAACATACATAAATATAAAAATCTATCTTTGCATTTTGTTCCAGAAATGCTCACTACTGTATACTGCTCACAAGGCTTGTCCACTTGGCAAATAGTGAAAAATGTCCAACAAACGTCTATGTCAAAATGTGAGTACTTTCCACAAAGACCACAGAATTATTGCCTACTTTCCCAGAACCTGTGGGAGGCTCACGATTCTTCGGGTAACCTGGACAGAATTTTCCTGGAGATCCTTCGGTCTGCAAGTAGGGGGTGGAGCTTAATTATGCAATTCTATAAGAATTGTGTCATTTTGCCCCCGCAACCCTATTTAGTTATGCAGTATCTGTGGCAATTTACCGTGAAGGGGTGAGGCTTAATGACACAAACTGTCCGGCCCCTAGTAGAGTAGAGTTGATTTGTAAGGGAGGAATATATGGCCAACTGATTAATTCCATTATCTCGCCCCAATAGTAAATGGCAGAGCATACCAGCCAAATGTGTAATTCTATGTAGCTACTTTGTCTGGTGACTGAACACCTCGATCTGTACAATTTGTTAACCATGTATGGGGCAATATTGCTCCCAGATCTGGCTTTTCAGCAACTGAGTCAACCTGCTATGTGTCACAAAGGTGCCAGCTGCACTGAAATGCACTGAGCAGATCCAAGCAGTGACTAGTCTCATTTACGGAGATCTTTTCAAATACTGCGATTGTCTAAAGCCGGCAGACTCCAGTGTATGCTATCTCTGTTTCACAGAGTCCAGACAGTTTATTCTGATCCAGCGTGCTCCTTTCACCCACTTTGTCTTATCTTCTCTCTGGTGCCCCTAGCCGGCTCATTACCAGAATATACCGAAAGCCGGGGTCCAAAGCCTGTGGCTGCAGAGGGGTCTGACCTTTATACTCAACACACTCCAGAGCTCTGAAGAACACTGAGCCAAGAGTTGCCGAACACGTTGCTAGAGCCCTGCAGCTAAAGAGTGGGCTGACAGAGCAAGTTTTCTTGCCTCTGAACCTGCAGCTTCAAAGAGAACCATCTGGGCTGCATCAAACACGCTCCCAGACACAACCTACGAACAGGTATTATACCTCACTGTAGCTGGTAAGCGTCGGACTTACAGGTTTGGAGGCCCCAGTTGGCTCTATTTATATACAGAGCCAATACCAACAAGTTTAGGGAAGGCATCTTCCTTTTACCATCGTTTTACAATTTCACACACCATCAGTACTAAGAGCCTATATAGGACGCCTCATTCAGTGAACCTAAGTGATATTATGTACAGTACAGTAACACAGTGAGTATTACACCCTCAATTTTTTGCCGAAAGTATTATTACACAATATAAAGACAGGTGGGCTTACGTAATAAGTTGCAACTTGCAGCCGCTGAGGGAACTCCTGCAAGTCTTCCTGTATTTTTAAAGCGGAAATAATTTTAAAGGGAAAACCAGCTTGCCGTTTTAAAAATACAAGAAGACTCGCAGGAGTTCCTGCAGCAGATGCAAGTCGCAACCTATTATATAAGCCCTCTTTTCTTCAGTGATTGAGACTATTCGAAATGTAATTTACTGATCATATCTGTGATTTTAAGTGAATATATGTATATTCTACACTATTGTAATTTTTATGTATACCGGTATATTGTTTATTAATTATCCTGTGGCAAGTAAAGATTTATGTGAGATTTGTTAGCAGTTTAATACCTTTTATTGAGTGCGCCATCTAATCTATTTTTTTTATAATTAGGGAAGATTTCACAACTAATATATATATATATATATATATATATATATATATAAATTATTATTACTATTGTACATTTGCAGCTAGCTGAAGCCCTAATGTGACCAGGCTGTGCATATAGTATTTCCCAACTGCAACTGTTCCCATCTAATCAGCTGAACCAGAACAAAAGCAATGCAAATAACCTAACAAAGAGCAATTTACTTGCTTTGTTTTATGCAGTTTATCAGTGAGGATAATTATAAAAATAAATGCTAGTCGCTAGCACATAAAGATGGCTCCATTTCCTGACATGCTGTACAGGGTGTGCAAAACGTTAAATATCTATTTTTATTTATTTTTTTAAGAAGTTTCACGTATACTGTAGATTTTTTTCCCCTCATTTTGAAGGTTACTATAAGTGTTTCATAAAAAACTATCGTATCAACAAAATTTCATTGTCAATTTTTGCCAAATGCTATAGTCTATTACGGAGGTTAATACTAACCAAAAGCTAGAATTGCTTCTTGCATTTTTATAAAAAATTCAAATAAAGATCTAAAAAGAAAAAAAATGTGATGCCCTCTATTATCTGGAAGACAGTCTTAAGAGTTTATTTTATTTTTTATTTTTAATAATATATTTTTCGGTAACATCAATATGTTCTTCCCTATTGGCAATGAGAAGAGAGATATAAATAGAAAGCGTTAAAATTCTGAGCCCTTAAGAAAGGATAATGGGCTGTTGGTGAAAGAAAGAGCAGCGTAGTTTGATAGCTACAAAGTGCCAATATGAATCATATCCCTGACATCTTGAATGACCGGAGGATTCTGAAAAGTGAAACTTTCCTCCTTTTGTTTTCCACTACAGCAAAGCAGAGACTCTGAAGGAGGCAAACACATTACACCATAGAAAAACCTGGCCCTGCTAAAGTAGAGTAGCTGGACTCATTTATGCATCATCTAGGCCTCTGGATGTATTGAAAAGAAGGACAAATGTGGGGGACTTTAGTAACAGGCACACCGAAATCCACATCTACTTTTTGGTACAATTTCAGAATTTGGAAATAGCTAGCCAGGACACGACTATGACTAGCTACTATTTCCTTAATTGTCAAGATTTCCAAAGGTATAAAATGTTTAATTATGGAAACTGGCACCACATTGTGTGGAAGTCGCATAACCGTCACGGATTTGGGTTTTTTCACAAAAGGGTTTTTAGGAGCTTAATCAACTTTGGCAACCGATCAAAGGTTGGAAGGTCTCTTCTCACACTAAATATCCTTCATATAGAGTTTTGCCATATAGTTTTGTGGCTCTGCTTATTGTAAGATAGATGGCTGAGATGTAAATGGATCAGGAATATATATGATTCCACTGCCAGACTCTGAAATCATTCATCATTTTTCGAATATTATTATCCACATTCTTACATTGTGGTCCTTGCAGTTTTACGGCAAATGTTATCTAGTGAGAACTTGCAATCATCGTTCCTTAAAGGTCCAACATTTTAGCAGATAAGGGATTAAACCAAATTGCTTTTGCCCACTAGGTACATACGCCCTTGAACTACTATCAGCATGTCCAGAAAAACTAAATACAAATCCTATTAAAATGTCATGTTCTGGAGAAATCCAGCTCAGCTGTATAGTCTCCTTTTGAGTCACACATGCATATATAACTTATAACTAAAAATAATTATAAAATAAGGCTAGAAATCTCAATATCAACTGATTATATCAAGTATCCTGTTCCTATGTAGTGTCTCACAGCTAATATGAGACTATTACCACCAGACATTAAGCCTGACCACGATGAGTCTTCCCTACAATAAAAATCAAATAATTCTGAAACAAAATAAAACTAATTATTGTGTCTGAGAGTACAGGAATCAGGATCTCAGTCACAAAAGCACAGTGGTCTTTCGGCTTTGGCTAAAGAGCAGGAGAGAGTGGACTGCCTAATACAAGGATAGCAGTGACTATTGAAGGTTGTTATTGAAACAGGAGCAAGGCTGACCATCCCCATGTTTTACTTAATAAGCATGATGTTCATCACTGATTCCCCTCAACATGTCCTTCATGACAGTTACCTGAAATTCAGAGGCTTTTTAGCACTTAAAATCTATCCTTCACCTGCATGCAGAAAAGACAGCCATTTTGTGAGCTGAACCAATATTAACGAGAATGCAGGTAAAAGAGAACGACAGTGTTGACATTTTGGGAAGCCAAATACATTCTATTATGGCTATGACTTCAAAATACTTTCCATCATACACCAGTGATAAACTAGTTCCTAGTGATATGATAGGCCTTGTCAATCTTAGTTCAGGTCATAAAATGGTTGCCATCACCATGTGGATGACGGGTACATTTTAATCCCACGTGATCAACAAGACTTTGACTCAATAGGTACAGTCTAATTTGGAAATCCACAGTTGCCTCTTTAACACCCATCTCTTTATCATAAATGCAATTATTCACACTTCAACAATATGTTCGTTGAACATACAGATCAAAAATGCCTCATAATCCATGTTGATATCAGAAAAATTAAACTTGCAATTTTAAATGACACTAAAGATGCTGAATTCCAATAAATAAGTGGTTCAAATTTGGCGACACTTGTAAAGATGCTTACAAAAATAGACGATAATTGTCTAAGTTAAGGGTTAACTAGTACTGTACCACTATTACCCCTATGTACTTTGACAAAATCTAGAGAACTCTGGTTGCCCATCTATATAACATTGTTATAACCAATGTCCCTTGTCCTCATACCCGCTTACACTGATTAGATGGCAATTGTACTCAAAGTAAATAATAGCTACTTTGGCAGCTTATCTCCTGATATACAGTTTGGCTAGAAATTTGTACACAAGCATTTTTCTGACAGCCTACAATTTAAGGGAAGACTCTGCTTATGCCTCAGTGTCTTGTTGTCCTATTCTCCCCTCGAACAATAGTATCTGAGCATTCTTTTCAACCGACGCGTTTCACTTTCTGCCTGTGTAACTACATTCTATGTTGACAACAAGTAAGAAACAAAAAGTGTGGGGCACAGTGAAACTGGAACACTGGAGTGTACGTCATGGCTCAAGTTAAAGCCTTCATTGCCCCCACATAGTAAAATAAGCAGCTGGTGAATCAATCATTTCATGAAAATTCTGTGCATTTTTTGTTACATATATATATCTGTGTGTTACATATATATATATATATATATATATATATATATACTATAAGAGTTTTTAAGGTTTTTCTTGTTTTGCTATTCATTTTTGCTCCAAGTAAAGTACATTCAAATACTCCTCTCTTGGGACCTTATACCAAACCTTTTTAGGTTTGCGGGGATGGATGCTGAGATGTAGACACTATGAATCAAATGACTTGAAATCACCTCTCCAAGAAAAATTTCAGAGCTCGGTCAATGTTCATTCGATGGCCAACTCTGGTTACTCCCAGGTCGATGTAATCCTCCTTGGTTAGGGATGGTAAATGGCTGCCATCAATCTCATTGTCTAAGAAATGTTCTCGGTGCTCACCAAGGTTTAAATAGTCCAACCAATCAGCCACATCATATTTTGTCCAGAAGTGAATGGGCTTAGAGGCAAATGGTTTTTCTGTAGGGGGTAGAATGAAATGTGTCGGCGATAAGGACCGACTGCCCGTTTGAAAGCCAGGGAATGTATCTCCTCCAGCTGTGGGGGAGCCCCTCAGGTCATAGACCCCCGTGTAAACAGGGGCAGAAGGCAAGATGGGTAGAGAAGATGGACGTGGAGTTGGACTTATTTTGTGCTCCGTGCTCAAGGCTGAGGGGCTTGGTGCTCTTCTCAACGTGGGACGGATGTCAAAATCCACACTTTTGGGGTGTTTAGGAGTAGGCTGTGGGGATTTGGGCCAGTTGTGAAATAAACTACTCACAGGTTTAGACGAAATTAAAGAAACAGCAGAGTCATCAACTATCCTGTAAAACAAAGACAAAATAAAACAGATTACAAGGTAGAAGGCAGCAATCTAAACAAATATCACAGGACTTCTCTTCATATTTATTGAATTTTATGAAAGCTACGGTGTGTTTATGTATATTACTTACTGCAAACTTATAGGGCAATAAAGTTATTGTGTGAATAACATAAGAAGCATACGTTAAAATACATTTGTACATTGAAAGAAGTGGTTTTTGCTAAATCCACAGTAATTGCCAAAATATACATATTTATCAATACAACATGGTACCTGTGAGCTTTCACTTAGAAAATACAGCAATGCCAGGCATCCAGGGGACTAATTATTGTTTTTGTTTTTCTTTTAGGTAACAGACACTATTACGCAGCCTTTAGCCTGTCCGGCCTGCCCCTGCCAATTCAAATGCCAATTTGTGTTAACTTCTGAAGAAATATTAGCTGGATGGTGTCACCCACTAGCTGCTCCAACCTTGCTGCAGGCCTGATAAGGATATTGCAAGAAGAGACAGATATTGTTTAGTGTATCTAATGGATGGATGCATACAATGAGGGGAGTTGTAGTATATTATCGCAATTACTTTACAAAATTCTGTGCTGTCGCTGCAGGACGTCTGTGCCACACTTGGATTGCAATTAATTCCAAACCAAATAAGTGCGCGAGGGATTCAAAGAAGTTTCTATAAAAGGTATTTCCGCAGTCACAAAAACAAATAAATTTCTTGGACATTAACGTACTCGTTATATATTTCAATCTGATATATTCAAAATTCTTTTTTTGGGACAGTGGCTCCGATAACAGTACATCTTGGCGAGGTGTAAAATAGTAAAAGGATAGTTTACGCTATCATCTTACTGCAGGGTTTAGACTTGTAAAGGTTGCTGGAGAGATATTCAAAGACAAATGTGGAAATATAGCCTATAGGCTACAATGAAGTTACTATCGGGGTCAAGTTTTCTAAATTGGCCACTTTGGCAGGCCTTACAGAACGCAATGGTGTCAGCTTTTGCGAGATATCTGCTGATATCTATGGTGGTCCCTCTGTTTTCAGTTACAAAAGCCTCAAAATTAAAATCCCTGGCTTAAAATGTGTACACATACATCTTACCTCTGTGCGCTACAAGTCACGGTAAACAAATCGTGTGAACGCTGTGTAACTCGGTAGTGTCTTATCGTGCTACTTTTTACCTACAAATGTGTCTTATTTGCAAAGCACAAGCAGCTACTGCAGATTAAAGTGATATGCGGCGTGTCTATATTCTGTGTGCGACTGCAGCTGTATCGGCATGCCAAATGCTACATTAGAGTGTCAGCGGCTGTGACACTATAACGTAGCATTCTGCATGCATATACATCTGCAGTTGCACATAGAATATACTGAAGACATGCCGCATATACTTTTATTCAGCAGAAGCAGCTTGTGTGTCTTATTCACATAGCTTTGCAAATAAGACACATTTAAAGGTAAAAAGGCAAATTAAAGACGTTCAGCGATACCGAGTCACGCCGTCATGGCGCAACTATAAGGGCTGCGTAACACACAAGGAAGTAAGATGTACAGTATGCGGACACATCTGTATATATTATGAAAATCCACCGAAAACTGACAACATTTTACCACAAAACTATTTTAATAAGTAGGCTCTTATTTTGAAGATATACCGTATATAATCGAGTATAAGCCGAGTTTTTCAGCACATTTTTTGTGCTGAAAAAGTACCCCCTCGGCTTATACTCGAGTGAAGTGTAACGCTGACTGGACGGAGTTTGGTCAGCGCTACACAGCACAAACACACAGCCGCCGGAGCCGGCAGCTGTGTGTTTGCTGTAATCAGCAGCCGCTGAGAGTCTGTCAGACTCTCATCGGCTGTTGCTGCTCCCACTGAGGGAGCCATCCTCCGGCTCCCGCAGTGGGTAATGGGAGAGACGTCATGAGTAATGACGTCTCTCCCATGCAAAGCGGCCGGAGGAGCTGTTAGCGGCGGGACCAGGAGCGGGAGTTTCAGGTGATTTTTTTATTTTTTTATTCTTATTACGTCTCTCTCTACTGGGGAGGGGGGGACTACTGGGGGCACTACCAGGGGGCGATTACTACAGGGGGCACTACCAGGGGGCGATTACTACAGGGGGCACTAAAAGGGGGGATTATCACTGGGGGAACTACCAGGGGGGGATTACTACAGGGAAGCACTACCAGGGGGGGATTACTACAGGGGGCACTAAAAGAAGGGATTACCACTGGGGGTACTACCAGGAGGGATTACTACTGGGGGCACTAAAAGGGGGGGATTACCACTGGGGGCACTACCAGGGGGGGATTACTACTGGAGGCACTGAAAGGGGGGATTACCACTGGGGGCACTACCAGGAGGGATTACTACTGGGGGCACAACCAGGGGGAATTACTACTGGGGGCAGTACCAGCTGCTGCCATTTCCCACCCTAGGCTTATACTCGAGTCAATAAGTTTTCCCAGTTTTTAGTGGTAAAAGTAGGTACCTCGGCTTATATTTGGGTCGACTTATATTCGAGTATATACGTTACACTATATTTACACTATGAAGTGTGTAAACTGTGCTTGACATTGTGAGCAGTGCTTGACTATAAAAATAAGAATGCAATAAAGGCCATTGATATCCACAGTATCCCAACTGATGTAGGAACAAAATATGCACCAAATAAAATTTGCCATAAGCCTCTTAAAGATTCCACACAAAACCAAATTCCCAAAAGAGGAACTTTAGATTTTACCTTAAGGTGCCCATCCACTAGACGATTAAGTTGAGCGATTGAACAATAACGATATCGTTATCGTTCATAAATCGTTTGCAAAAATGTCTAAAACGATCAGCGATGCGCGCTCCTGCTGGTTATTTAGACATCTATAATCTGGCAAACACGCTGGACAACCTGATAATAACGTCAGGTTCAGCATATTAGCAGATGATTGATGTTCCTACACTGAATGACTGCTCGTTCATTGTAGGCACATTACAGACTGACAAACGACTGCACGATTACAATTTCGTAATCGTGCAGTCGCCTGTCTTCTAGTCTTCTTTGCAAATAAGACACATTTAAAGGTAAAAAGTAAAATTAAAGACGTTCAGCGATACCGAGTCACGCCGTCATGGCGCAACTTTACACGTCTTAAAAACACATTGATAGGGGTATGCAGTACACTTGCAACAAAGTACCTTGTACTGTATAGAAAAGTGTATTATTATTGCAATAGAAAGGTATTTCTATTTGCCATGTGGCATCATAAGGCAACATTTTGTTAGTGGCTTTATAACTGTCCTGAAGGATCAAAACTTTATTCTTGTGCTCTTGCCCTGTAGGAAACGTAAAAGAGTCCCCAATGTCCCCTCACTCACATGATTGACTGAAACCATACTTGAGACTAAACAAGTCAGCAGTTTAGGAGAAAGAACAATGAATATACTGTACCTCCCAAGTGTCCCAATTTAGGTGGGGCTGTTACATTGTCCTAACATCTAGGAAGTTAGTCCCGACTGCTGAGAACTTTGGTGTGTATGGCAGTGCAAGGGTGTTGTGGGGAATGTAAGCAGATCGGGGGAGGTCTAGCACTACAGAGACCTGCATCTCTGTGGTGCAATCGTGCTCCCTCATTGGTAATCATACCTGATTATGCCCATGCCATGATGTGTGGCACTCCCATCCAGATTACTAAAACTGCATTGTTGGGTGGTATAGATTAATGTAATTACAGGGATAGTTCTACAGATGTAGGAGGTTGGACTTTGATGTGATATTTACATTATTGCAAAAAGCACCTCTTCAGATTTTTAGTCTACTGCCAACATGTGGAGAGTAGGCATACAACAAATAACAGGAATGTGCTCTTGGGATCAAATGAACAAATGTAGTTCCGGGCTACCATGACAACGCAAATCAACAAATCACGTCATTGTCTGCAAGTGGGGTGGTGGTTGACCAAACACTTAATGGTCTGAAAATGTTTTCTAGGACATTAGGGGTTATATGTACTAAAGGTTGATTTGGGTTTTTTATTGTAGTCGATTTTCATTTGTTTTTGCAAATTGAAGATATATTAAAGGCAAACCAAACTGCGACCAAAACCGAATATCAACCAAACGTCAATACTTTTACATAGACGATTACAAGATCCCCAATATTTACTATCAGTTGGTTTTAAAAACAAACTAAAATCTGACTGACAAATTACCAAACAATAGGCCTGCCTGAGGCAGTGATGTTTGGGAGAAGCACTGCAAAGATTACTATGAACTGTGCAGGTTTCTTAGGGTTAAAAGCAATTTAATAGTTGAAATTTAATTAAAAAAAAATTGCATGGGGTTCCCTTATTTTCCTATAACCAGCACCGGACTGAACCAGCCGGGATGGCAATGCCATAGCAGGGAGGACACACAGCGTGGGGTTCTCCTGCCAAAGCATTCACCAGCCCCAAACTGGTCAGCCCAGGGCTGGCAATCCTTGGAAAGTGGGGACCCTAAAGCAGGCTAGAAAAAATATTGTTCTTCACAGTGGGACTACAGCTCCCAGCAAGCCTGCCCTGTGGCACTTGTAGAACCACAAGTGTCAGTGAGCCCTGGCACTAGTATCCCCACTGTGAAGAAAATATATATATAAAAAAAGACAGGACATGGACACGGTATATTGTAACATTTTTCTTTACACACTCGCACTCACACTATACAATATAAGTACTTACCTACTCCATGGCACTGTTCAGTCCTCTTCTCCAGTAGGCATCCAGGGGGCTTGTCAAAAAAGAAAAAACAACACTCGATATGGCGGCCACAGAAGTGCTGTATATACATACTGTACATACAGAATTTCCCCGGAGACTGACAGGACCCACAAGGTTTCCTGGACCATAGTCATGATTGGGAGATGTATTGAAACGCCCACCCGCGGATTTAGAAATCTAAGCATCTGCATAAAATGTCGCAGCATCTGTATACAGCATCTGCGTACAAAGAAGCAGGTCAATCATTTGTTGCAATCCTACAGTAATTGAGTCTACAGATGCGCAGAACTGCCATGGGAATTGAGAGGCAGGAGCCATATTCCTTGCGTATAGGACACAGTCGCAGGGTGTGACACACAGTTGCACGTCTGCATTCTGTGCCTCCATTCCATCACCTCTCCCAAATGCTCCCTGACTGTCAATGACACTGCAAATAAATAATTGCTGCAAGCGACTATGGCAATGGTTCTTGATGCATACGCATTGCAACTTAGAAACATGCGCGGTTTACTGATAATTTGCTTAACTCCGTAAACATCGGAATAGTGTACTGAATCAGTCCCATATTGCGCAGTGCCATCGCATCTGGGTATCTGGTAGTGTATATCATTACCACCAAAATATTCTGATGACAGGAACAGACTTTAATAGAGGTCCAACCAAATCCATAGCTATTCTCAAATGACACCTTCATAATGGGCAATGGGACAAGTGGACTTCTATAATGTGGCCTGGGAGCATGGTACCGACGCTCAGGGCAGGATGCCCAGCAGTCAGATATATCTTTATGGATCCCTGGCCAGAAACAAACACAGCAAAATACTCTTTTTTTCTCTCCCCCTGCAGGTCCCACAGTTAAGTGACCATGAGCCAGGTATAACACTGTTTTTCTATATGCCTTAGGAATCATCAATTGTTCCGCAATATCTTCTGCCTTTTTGGACACATAGGGGGGAATTGAATTAGCCACGGTGTGGCTAATGAATTCCCCGGGGACTGTTCAATTACCCCTGAAGTCGGCAGTTATCAGGGATTTTTTTTCACCTACCTGAAGCAGGTGAAAGAAATCCCAAACAAGCAGCACCGTTTTCGCAATCATGGCCGCGAAAACACATAGGTCCGTGCCCTTATCACGGATCCTATGTGTATGACCCCGAAAAGGGGAAATTTTTCGGGCGAATAAAAAGGGATCTAATTGAATTGATCGAAAGCAACAAAAATGTGGAAAGTCCAGATTATTCGCTCTAAAAATTATCGGGCTAATTGAATTCCCCCCTTGGTATAACGAATCTTGACATGCTGCCATGTGATGGTATGACATCCTATCATCACATGGTTTCCATCAACCACTTTTACATTCGCTCTCGAGCCAGTGGCTCCTTCATTTAAGCATAAGAGTAATATACAGTGAATGATAACTACCACGCTCCACGTGTCATACCTTGCAAGTTAAAGGATGCCTGCTGTTACTTGAAATATGTCATACGGTTGTAGAAGGAAATATCCAATTGTTACAGAGTGAACACATGGAGGCATATTCAATTAGCCGCAAGGTTAACCCCGTGGCTAATTGCCGCGCCGGACCTATTCAATCAGCGGGAATACCCCATGCGTGAGTCCCCGCAGTCGGACTTTACCTCACAGCTCATGGAGGTGCGAGGTAAAATCTGCGTAAAAACCACCAAATCGAGCTCACGGGGAAAAAAACCATTGATTCCACAGTTAACGCGGAATCAGTGTGTTTCCGCACATGTGGGCCCTGATTTTTCGGCGCGGGAAAAATGCTATTTTATTGAATAGCTTTTCTCTGCGCCACGGATTTTGGCCGGCAATTGGTCGCGACGTAAACCCCGCAGCTAATTGAATATGCCCCATAGTAACAGATACCAGTTACAGTATCACTTGTCACTTCTCACAAGCCCAAACAATTTATTAGAAAATGTAACAACACAGTCATAGAGAAAGCCCACATCTTACTATACAGATAAAAGCTGAGAATAGAATGTACATAAAGGCAACTGTTACTCGGATGTATACAATTAAATAATGTGATATGACTGACGACAGAAGGAATTTTTAAATCACCCTTTCTATACATCTAAACACATTCTTTCCTATTATAACTATACTTTGATTTTATTTAATATTTTCTCCTTACATTTTGGACACTATATTTTAATGAGTCATAAATAAATATTTAACTTTTATTATTTTTTCAGAGATCAATGTTGATATAGGAAACTATGGACCTATGGGGGTCATTCAGACCCGTTCGCGAGCAAAGGACGCTCGCAAACGGGTCGATGTTGCCCCACTGCGCATGCGCACGACAGAGGGAGCTCCGTCGTGTGCATGCGCGAGACCCGGATAGCGACGGGCTCTCCGTCTCTCCGGGTCTCGCACCAAAGGGGACGTGCTGTCGATGTTGATTGACAGCACGCCCCCTTTGGTGGGCGTGCCGGGGGCGTGACTGCCAGACGGAGGCGTTCCCATGGGAACGCCTACCGTCTGAGTCCGGCCCCACTGACATCAGTAATGATGTCAGTGGGAGTGATTTTGGCTCTGATAGAGCCAAAATCACTCCTGGGCTTGCGGAAGCGAGACCCTACCGCAGGGTCTCGTCGCAAGCCTGATGGTCGTGATGGTCTTTGACCATCGCGACCATCTTTTTGGCCGCTCGCATAAGCTGTGGGTGGCCACCCACAGCTATGCGAGCGGCCAGGGGGCCGCTCCAAATTTAGCTGGGACGGCCCTGATTCAGAGCGAAATCAGGCCCTATGTGCACAATAATACAATCTTGTCTTTTCTCCTGTTGTCAAATGTGCTAACAGAAATGTGCACCAGTATTAATTGTTCTACACTATTGGAGGCTGATTTTTTTTTTCTCTTTTTTGAAAGCCCCTCTAGTGTTTCCAAAATGTTAGAATTATGGCCCTCATTCAGAGCCGTACGCTCTGCATGAGGGCCGGGCTCCATTTTCATGGAGCGTCCTCCTGGACGCTCGTATAGCTGTGGGTCACCACCCACAGGCTATACGAGCGTGCATTTTGATGGCCGCGATGGTCGTGACCATCGCGACCATCGAAATTGCGAGCCGGAGCCTGCGGTTGAGGTTTTCAACCGCAAGCTCCGGAGTGATTTTGGCTCTATCAGAGCCAAAATCACTCCCACTGACATCACTAGTGATGTCAGTGGGCCGGCTTCTGACGGGAGGCGTTCCCGTGGGAACGCCCCCGTCAGGGAGGCATGCCCCCGGCACGCCCACCAAAGGGGGCGTGCTGTCAATCAACATTGACAGCACGCCCCCTTTGATCGGACACAACGAGCGAAGGAAAGTCCTTCGCTCGTCGTGTCTGGCGCATGCGCACGACGGAGCTCCCTCCGTCGTGCGCATGCTCAGTGCAGACCATCGACCCACTTGCGAGCGGACAGCCGCTCGCGAGTGGGTCTGAATCAGGCCCTATATTCATATGATGAGCGAAACTCAGCAAACAACAATTTGGTACAAAGTAAACAGGACATTGGGAGTTGCTGGTGCACACTTCTATTAGCACATTTAGGGGTAAATTTACTAAGAATCATGTTGGTCCGAGAATGCATTCACAGGTGTGTTTGGGCATTTTTTAAACTCGGAAATTGACTAAAGGCAAACACAGGTGTAAAATCATGATTCTCTCTCCAAAACACTGGTGAAATCACAAATTGAAATTAATAATATACCTTCGGCCAAATTCACAAGTACTTTCCATAGACAGGAATACAATGCGGAAATTTACTAAGAATCGTGATTTTAATCATCGGGGTGTAAATGAAGCAAACTCCGTCCAAAATAGAAGTGTAAAACAGAATATCACCTGAGCAGCGTGTTTAGCAGAAACACACACAGCTCAGTGTGATCCATGTATGTTTCTGCCTGTTTGTAAGGAAATAAACAGTAAAAAGAACAGAAAAACGATGTGGGGTCCCCTCCCCTGAGCATAACCGGCAATGGGCTCTTTGAGCCAGCGCTGGTTCACAAAATATGGGGGACGAAAAACGTAGGAGTCCCTGTATTTCATGAACCACCACCAGGCTCTTGGCTGGTAGTAAAAATACGGGAAATAATGATGTGGGGGTCCCCCATATTTTTACTACCAGTACTGGGCTCTACCAGATGCAATGTAATGCCACAGCCAGTGGACTCTTTCACCGGGTCCCCCGGTGAGGGACCCCCATGCCCGGTGTGTGCAGAGTTCATGGGGTTAATAATGTAATAAATAATATTGTCTTTTACAGGGGCGGTAGTGTTGCCAGTAAGCCTCCCCCGCATGCGAGGCATTAAGGGCCCACTGGTGCCGGTGACCCCCCCCCTGTAAAATACATTTTAAACAAAAGACAGGACACACACCATAGAATTTAGTCTTTTATTAAACATACACTCACTGATTCACTCACTTACACTCACCTGCACTCACACTACATACTTAGCTAGTCCCTAGCGCCAGTCTGTCCCCTAGTTCAGTAGAATCCAACAGTGCTACCTGTGAAAAAAAACATACGTACTAACCTCTTGGTTCAGGTCCTCTTCTTTCCATGTAGGCATCCATGGTCTTCGCAAAACAAAAAACAGACATCGGACCCCACGGACATAACACCGTCCTTGCGAATGACGCTCCAGCCACTGCATTTCCCATAGAACGTTCGTTGGCTAGAGAGCCTCTGCTTCTCGTGCACTGTGTATGGACGGCGTGATGTATTGTGTCGTTACATCGTGCCGTCACTGGGTACACACATTGGGTAGTGTGTAATCACCTTAAAAAACATTGGGCCCAATTCAGAGCCACTAAGCGGCTCAATGTTCTAGCCCTGCACACGCGCCGTGTCCGGCGCGCGCATGCTCGAGCCCTGGAGAGCGACTGAAGTTCAGTCGCTCCGGGGCTCGCAACAATCAACATCGACAGCTCGCCCCACTTTGTGGGAAGGTAGGGGGGGGTTGCCGGACAAACACAGGCGTTCCCTTAGGAACGCCTGGCGTTTGTAGGAGGGCTTACTGACAACACTAGTGATGTCAGTAGTGGACTTCCTGCTCTATTAGAGCAGGGAGTCCACTCGGGCTTTCGGAAGCTAGACCCTACCCCAAAGTCTCCTCGCAAGCCCGATGGTCGCGATAATCGCGACAGTCTTCAGCCCACTCGCACAAGCTGTGGGTGGTCACCCACAGCTTTGCAAGCGGCATGGAGACAAAAAAAAAAGAGTGGGTTTGAATCAGGGCCATTGTATGAACAAACATGGTAGAATAAAAACAACACGTATATAAAGTGATACAATGTACATACTGTACTGCATTTTGTGGACAAAAGAACTAACTATTGGAAAGAACATGTGCAATTCTCAAACACAGTATCAGCAATGCAACACCGCTATAGGCACCAACTATATCAATGATTCCTAAACATGTAACTATGCACAATGTTGGTAACAGTCTAATAGCTAATCCATTAAAGTACAGTAAGTCAATGCTTGTCCATCAAGGCCCCTGCTGCAGAGCTGGATAGCAGTCTTGGTTGACAAAAGCCCAGGTGATTCTATCATTAGAACACATACACAGATCTGTCATTGTGACTCATCCCCTGACTGATCTCCCTGTGCTCATTTGAGGAGCCGCTGAAATCCGGCGCTGGAAACGAAGCCATTAAATCCAGAAAATACAATATATGCCTATGAAGGACAGGAAAGCTTAAAATTCACTTGACCTCATCGTAAAAGTCAAATTTACAACATTTACAGCAATTTAACTTTTATCAGTCATTTTTATTTAATGTTCACGTTGCCTCCTACAAATGGAGTTCGCTATGAAAATTGTGGTTGATAGTGAAACCGCCTGTAGAAATTATATCTATGAGCCAGCTGTATGAAGACCGGCAGCCCAGAGAGACAGTATGGGGCACAGTGAATACATAATCACAATAGACATTCGCCTCTGGTGCACTATCCTGCGCTGCATACACAAGAATGTGAAAAGAGTTTAAAAACAAATAAAAACAGTAAGCAATGTGAAAAGAAACATAGGGCCTGATACAACGATGTACTCTATACCCATTGCCGTCTTCGTACCCAGCGGCTGTGTTATAATATGCTAATACCGCAGGACACGCCTCCTTACTGCTTCGGTGATCCACTGTTGCATAAGGGGATGCAACCTAGCATCACTTGCGCGAACATCGCCCATCTGAGTAAACCTCATCTTACTCAGGATGGTTGTGAAAATTCACTAAACAGCAATGGCCAGTGAAGCTGTGTCAGAAGTCGCAGACACTGGTCTCGGCACGCTCAGAATACGGGGCAGACAGGCCATTTTCTGGGACGCTGTCCATTGTCGCCCCATCCCTTCCCTCAAACAGCCGCAGCAATAATGCTGCGGCTTAGGGGGCACTGCGACTGTTGTCGCAGACACCGGTCGGCATATGCGCCGTACAGATCCTGTACAAAACCATCAGATTCGTGTACATCTATGAATAAGACCCATAATATTGCAGCAATATTTTTCAAAGCAATCATTTGACCATTATGTTTGAAGATTATTAGACACCAAATCTGAATTGAATGTCAAACAGATCTGAACAGACACCAAGGAGTACATTTACTAAAGTGTGAGTTTTTAGAAGTCGAGATGTTGCCCATAGCAACCAATCAGAATCTAGCTATTATCTTCTAGAAGGTGCTAAATAAATGTTAAATAGAATCTGATTGGTTGCTATAGGCAACATCTCCACTTCTAAAAGCCCGCTTTTTAGTAAATATTCCCCCAAATAACTAAACATAAGCTAATATTTACTGTGTTACAGCCATATAGTTTCTTCCATGTTTACCCTTTTTTCATGCTAATAGCCATCTTTTTAGGCTGCTATCAATGTTTGTGAGCATCAATGAAGGAGTGATCAGCCTATGGTACTGGCAGGAGCATGATCACTGCAATCTGAGAAACACCCTGTGACATCATCGCACTGCCAGCTTTCAGTACATTGGCTCTAAATGATCACATGTGCCAGAGGAACCTCTGAGGTATTACGCAGAAAGGGAGGGGCACAGTTTTATAGCTGATTTTTCTTGAGATTGGTATTTTTATTAAGAACTGCACATTGCAATTAGCCATTAACTTAGGTTGTACGTTTAGTACTACATAATATATTTGTTTTTAAGTCCATTGAAGCTGAATTCACCTTCTGGCAAACGCAGTACAGAGCAATGCATCACATAGGGATAAAGTACACTTCCATATTAAACCTGGGAAAAGCAGATCCAATTTATACTAGGAGTTAGGGGTTTAATGAAGTTATACTTCAATTTATGATGTCAAAATTACAGTAGATTAAATATTCATAAACACTATGGTATTCATAAGCTAGGGCAAGTGCACAATAAAACTTGTATAATACACTTTATCAAAATATGTGGAGTAATGTATAATGTATTGGTAATTATCAGGTTTATGGAATACACAACAGAGATCCATGATTGCAGGCTTGCCTATCCTCCTGATTTGGCCGGGAGCCTCCTGATTTTCGGGTGCCGCTCCCGGCCCCCCGTAAAGGCAGGCAAGCCTCCCGGAAGTCTCCAACCCTCCCCACCTTCCCCCTGAAAAAAACAGACATACCCGCAGCGGGGGGCCCGGTGACGCGATTCGCGCAGAATTGCGTCATCGTGGCCCCGCCCCGTGCTTCACAATGCCGAAAATCACGGCATTGTGAAGAGGGGGTGGAGTCACGATGACGCGATCGTGCGTGTCCGCCCCCAGTGTGATACAAAATGGCCGCTCCGCCCCCAATGGCCGACCCCGCCCTCCGCTATTAGCCGACAATCAGCTCCCTCCCGGAAGGCTGGAGCTGATTGTCGGCAAGTATGCATGATTGTCATAAGGTACAATGGAACACAATGGTGCTCCTACGTTCATCATGGATTACATTATTCCTTAAAAAGTATATATCGATCACCCATAATATTAATACCACCTAATACTGTGTAGATCCCCCTCGTGCTGCCAAAACAGCTCTGACCCATTGAGGCATGTACTCCTCAAGACCTTTGAAGGTGTCCTGTGGTATCTGGCACCAAGATATTAGCAGCAGATCCTTCAAGTCCTGTAAGTTGGAAGGTGGCTCCATGGCTCGGACTGAGATCTGGGGAATTTGGAGGCCAACTCAACACCTTGAACTCTTTATCATGTTCTTAAAACCAATGCAGTGTGGCAGGGTGCATTATCCTGCTGAAAGAGTCCACTGCAATCAGGGGTGAACATGGTCTGCAACAATGTTTAGGTAGATGGCACAAGTCAAAGTAACATCCACATGAATGCCAGGACCCAAGGTTTCCCAGCAGGACATTGCCCAGAGCATCATATTGCCTCTGCCGGTTTGCCTTCTTCCCATAGTGTATCCCGGTGCCATCTCTTCCTCAGGGAAATGACGCACATGCATCCGGCCGTCCATATGATGTCAAAGAAAATGAGATTCCTCAGACCAGGCCACCTTCTTCCATTGTTGCAAGGTAGGTACAGTTCTGACACTTACATGCCCATTGTAGGCGGTTTTGGCAATGGAAAGGGGTCAGCATGGGCACTCTGACTGATCGGCATGTCTACTTAGGAAGCTGCAATGCAGTGTGTTTTCTGACATCTTTCTATAATAGACACGTGAGTATCTATAATGGGTGCAGGGTGTGCAGGGAACACGGGCCCCTGGGTCCAGGAGGGGCCTGCACCCATAGAATTACTTACCTCTCCGGAGTCCCACATCGGCGCGGG
Source organism: Taudactylus pleione (assembly GCA_031769625.1). Lineage (NCBI taxonomy): Eukaryota > Metazoa > Chordata > Amphibia > Anura > Myobatrachidae > Taudactylus > Taudactylus pleione. Next base: position 1,751,113 of record JAUIMM010000299.1, read on the forward strand.
GGTTCAGCTCTGTAAAAACGACTGGAAAATGGGCGCCGCTGTCATTTTCCCGTTGTTTGCGCATGCGCAGTAAAGGGAAAATGGTCACCGTGGCCATTTTCCCGGTGACCAGCGCATCCTCTATAGACTCTGGGCGCACTCTAGTGCCCAGAATCTATAACTCCAGCACTCGCCACGCACAGCTCAGTGCGCTGCCCACCGCCGGACAGAGAAGAGGGGGTCCGCGTGGGAGACTGCACATGGGACCCCTCCTCCCTAGAAACGGCCCTGAATAGCCAGCATTGACATTTTCCTTTGGCTACTGTGACCCTGTAGCCAGTTCAGCGGTTGCCCTTCCTTGAACCATTTACTCACCTGCCAGGGGGCTTAATGTTATGGCTGATCTATGTATATAAAATGGGCACTTATTTTTGTATCCAGGTGCCAGAATGAAAGAAATTCAAGCAAACAAGAAGGCAGGAGTTGTAATAAACACTTAGTGGTAAATTTACTAAGCATCGAGTCTGGTCGAGATGTCAATCACGGGTGTGTTTGGCCATTTTTTACCACTCGCAAATTTACTAAAGGCAAACTCGGGTGAGAAATCATGAAACTCTGCAAACCACGGGTAAAGAAAAAGTTTGTCCTTATCACGATGTTGTGGGCTTGAAAAAGAGGGTCAAACCTCGAAACGTTGCCCGGCCTGGTGGTGAGTCCACTGAGAAAGGCCAAAAAAGGAAGAAAGGGTGAGACGTTTAGAGAACACTTGGTAAGTGGGGATGTTAAATTTACTAAAGATTTGGAGGAGAGGTCAGAGGCAGGGCCGGTTCTCCCGTTACGCATGGTACGCAGCTGCGTAAGGCGCCACATAGTGAAGGGCGCCTCAGCTGCGTACCATGCGGGCCGCGGTGCAGACTGTGTCTCCTTGACACAGCTGCACCACGTGTGTAGCGCTGACCGGATGGAGTTCGGTCAGCGCTACAGAGCACAAACACACAACCGCCGGCAGCTGTGTGTTTGCTTTAGCAGCTGATGAGAGTCAGACAGACTCTCATCGGCTGCTGCTGCTCCCACTGCCAGAGCCGGACATCTTCCGGGTCCCGCAGTGGGTAATGGGAGTGATGTCATGACGTGACGTCACTCCCATAATGCAAAGCGGCGGACGGAGGAGCTGGTATCGACGGCGGGACCAGGAGCAGGAGCGGGTTTCAGGTAAGTGTTTTTTTTTTAATTTTCATTACGTCTCTACTGCGGGGGGCGGGGGAAGGTGGAATACTACTGGGGACACTACAGGGGGTAATACTACTGGGGGGCACTACAAGGGGGGATTACTAGGGGGGAATACTACTGGGGACACTACAAGGGGGGATTACTAGGGGGGAATACTACTGGGGACACTACAGGGGGTAATACTACTGGGGGCACTACAAGGGGGGATTTCTATGGGGGGAATACTACTGGGGGCACTACAAGGGGGGATTGCTAGGGGGGAATACTACTGGGGACACTACAGGGGGTAATACTACTGGGGACACTACAGGGGGTAATACTACTGGGGGCACTACAGGGGGTAATACTACTGGGGACACTACAGGGGGCAATACTACTGGGGGGAATACTACTGGGGGCACTACAAGGGGGGGATTACTACTGGGGCACTACAAGGGGGGATTACTAGGGGGGAATACTACTGGGGACACTACAGGGGGTAATACTACTGGGGGCACTACAAGGGGGGATTTCTATGGGGGGAATACTACTGGGGGCACTACAAGGGGGGATTGCTAGGGGGGAATACTACTGGGGACACTACAGGGGGTAATACTACTGGGGACACTACAGGGGGTAATACTACTGGGGGCACTACAGGGGGTAATACTACTGGGGACACTACAGGGGGCAATACTACTGGGGGGAATACTACTGGGGGCACTACAAGGGGGGGATTACTACTGGGGGCACTACAAGGGGGGAGGAATACTACTGGGGGCACTACAAGGGGGGGATTACTACTAGGGGCACTACAAGGGGGGGACCACTACTGGGGGCACTATATAAAGGGCACAGCATAGTGGGTACCACTACTGGGGGCACTGCATAGGGGGGGGGAGTACTACTGGGGCACTATATAAGGGGAATACTACTGGGGACACAAGGGGCACTGCACAGGGGGGACCACTACCGGTGGCACTGTGAAAGGGGCACTGCATAGGGGGGCGCCAAAAAATATACTTGCTTACGAAAAAATTTGGGCTAGGGCCGGCCCAGGTGAGAGGAGAGGTAGTGAGGAAGTTAGGCAGCAAAATTATCAAGAAATTGGGAAGTTATAGTTACATATGCGCATGTGTTTGTTCTCTCTCTCACAGTGGCAAGATTCTTACTAGTGGTTGAATAGGTTATTCTGGTATAATAAATATGTTTATTGGTTAATCTATTTGCACTACGTTCTTTTTATCCTTTGGTCTATTGGGGTTTAGCTATCCCCATTTTTGGAGATGGCAGCAATCAGATTGGTTTTTAAGTACATGAGCTTAGGGCTTGTCTTGTTTTCCTTTTTTTCCCCTAATACAGTAAGTAATAAGGAATGAAATAAGGTAGTGCCTAGGGAAGAAAATAATATTGATTGCTGTGTACTAAAATCTAGTTAACCGGCACCGGGAGAGGTCCAGCTCATCAGAGTGGTGGCACACGATAATGGGAGGGAGGGCAAGATGTCTGTGGTCAGTGGCGGGGTGTAGAGTGCCAGTTTCACAGCCCACATTGATGAGAGGACTTACCCCAGGGCCAGACTGGCAGGCAGAGAAGCCATGTGGTCAGCATGGCGGCAGGTAGGAGGCATCAAGGATCATTGGAGACAGCGGAGGCAGTGTGGGACCCTAAGGTGAGTACCAGGCCGGCAGGGTAGCTCAGGTCCCAGTAAGCTGCAGGGGAAGGAGGCATAATCATGTTGGAGGTGATCAAAGGCGGAACAAAAGCAGGACAGGAGAATCGAGCTGCGGGTCCTGTTAGCAGCATCCAGCCAGGGTCTGGATAGTAATGGAGAGGTGTCTGGGTTTAAGGGGAGCAGAGGAGGGACCACAGAGTAGATCTGCGATCCCAGTAGCAGCTGCAGGCCGGGTTGATTGGAGCAGCCCACAGTAAGTACAGCAAAGAGGCTCTGGGGAGTGTGACGCTGGCGGTGCCTGCATTCACTGAGTGTGAGTGACCACCAGGCAGGCCAGGACCCAGGAGGGAACATTAATTTTGGAGCCTGCTGATGGCCGTGGCACCGCCCGCTGCAGTCTCCAAGTGCTCATGTACGGGTCGGGACTCCTCTCCAACACCGTTCACAAGGATCCAGGCTGGCCATCCCCAGTCTTCTTTGCGCAACGTGCACGTCACATAGCCCTGCACCCTAGCAACCAAAGAGCCGGAGATGCGGACTTGGCCCGCCCCTGGTAATATAGGTGCGGTGCAGAGAGCTGAGTCACAGTGACATGGTCTGACTGCCACCTGCCAGCCTGAGCTGCATATTGCTGGCCACGGCCGGGTCAGGGCGCCCTCCTTTATGCAGCGCCCTACTCGGCTGAATAACCAGCATATGTGTAGAACCGGCCCTCCATATCAGTGTAATTTGTGTATATTTCTGCCTGTAAATAAAAAAAATGGTTAAATTTAAATATTACGTGGGGTCCCCCCCTCTAAAAGCATGACGAGCCTCAGGCTCTGGGAGCCAGTCCTGCTTCTAAAAATACAGGGGACAAAATGCTTAGGGGGTCCCCCGTATTTTACGAACCAGCACTGGGCTCTGTGAGCCGGTCCTGGTTTTAAAAATAAGGGGAAAAAATGGCGTGAGGTTCCTCATGTATTTAAAATCAGCACTGGGCTCAAACTAGCCGGAGTGTAATGCCACAGCCTTTCACCGGCCTAAACATGAAGAACCCAAACTAGTCGGCCCAGGCCAGGGATCCCAGGGGAGTTGGAGACCCCCCAATAAAGGGGTCCCCACTCTCCTGAGCACCCCAGGCCTGCACTGAAGCCGGGAGCTCTTCCCTGCACCCCTTGCTGGTGGGTGCAGGGGTAATAGTGATAAGAAGAATAGATGTATACTATTGTTTTTTACAGTGGGACTACAGGTGGCAGCATGCCTGCCGTTTGGCACTTGTTGAACTACAAGTGTCAGCAGGTGGCCGCCACCGGTACCCCCACTGTAAAAAAAAAAAGTAAAAAAATAGACAGGACACACACACACACACTAGAAAGTATAAGTTTGTTACACACAAAACACACACGTAAATACTAACCTTATCTCTGGGTGGTCGGTCCCCTTCTCCAGTAGTAATCCACGATTATTACTAAAACAAAGAAAAAAAATACTCACCTAAGTCCTGGCACAGGTTGGCCTTATTACCCCTGCACCAACCGGCCAGTGGTGCAGGGAACAGCCCCGGGCGGCAGCCCAAGCCTGGGGTGCCTCAGGAGAGGAGGGACCCTTTCATTGGGGTGGTCACCACCTTCCCTGGGATCCCCGGCCTGGGCTGACTAGCTTGGGGTGTTAATGTTTTGGCTGGGGGACCCGGTGAAAAGGTTCCCTAGCTGTGGCATTACACCCCGGCTAGTTTGAGCCCTGTGCTGGCTTTAAAAATACGGGAACCTTACGCTATTTTTTCCCTGTATTTTTAAAACCAGTACCGGCTCACAGAGAATCTGGCTTGTTATGCTATTGGGGGGAACCCCACGCTGTTTTTTCTATTTTTTTACATATTTTTTTAACAGAATACACGCATGCAGCCTGCAAGTATCTCACTGATATGCACAGGCTGCTTGTCCTGGAGTGTTTGGCTGCAGTCAGACACAGGGAACTCTGGGAGAAACACAAACACATGTGTGGAAGGCTGTGCTGGGATCACATGTTTGATCCCAGCATCAGCCGACATGCAGGGGCAGGCAGAAGGGATGTGTCCTCTGTGGGACACATCCGTTGCCGGCGCTGGGACAGTAATGTCCCTAGCGTCTGTGCAGATACCGCGGGCACCTGGTGAAGGGACCGCCTGGTCCCTTTCACCAGTGCCGGCGGTACTGTGGCGCCGGGAGAAGCTTGGCTCCGGGCGCAAGCTCAGCGGAACTTGGCGCCCGGCAGCCAAGAAGCGGCGGGTAGCCGGCGCTGGGAGAGAGTACCTGCTCACAGCGCCGGTCAGGCGTTGGGCGCGGCGGGCGTTTGGCCCTGGCCGCGAGCCAAACCTGGCTCGCGGGCAAGCAGCCAATCAGAGGCGGACGCGACGAGCCTATCGAAGCTCGCCGCATCATAGCCCCGCCCACTCGCGCCGTCTTGTATTAGACGGCGCCGAGCGGGAAAGTTCAGTTCGGCGGCGGAGATGGAGGAGAGAAGACCTCCCGAAGAGCGGAAGATCGGCGCGGCAACAGGGGCGGCGGCCACGGGCCACGGAAGAGGCCAGAAGCCGCCGCTGGCCAGGACGGGCCAGCGGCCGAAGAATGCGGCTGAGGACCGGAGAGGACTGAGGGGGAGGAAAGTAAAAGAGCATCACGAAGTTCCCCCCCGCAGCCTCTTCCAACGTAGCAGGTAGGCCCTCCGTGAGGCCCACCATATACCCCCCTCCCTAGACCGCCGGGGTTGTCGGGCGCTAGGCCCGTGGGCAATTAGTCGGGCACAAGGCCCGGGGCACTATAGCGGGCATTAGGCCCCAAAAAAGGATCCCCTCTTAATTAGGTATAAGTGGCCTGGGTACTAGGCCCAGGTCACTACCCAATAAAGTAGGCGGGCACCAGGCCCGTGGCCATAAATCAGGCATAGGCCTGTACCCATACAGGAGGGCACTAGGCCCTATATATGAGCCCCACAGATAGGCAGGCAAATAGGCCTGAGCCCCATAATAAGTGATCTGGCCATTAGGCCCAGACCACTACCTACCACCATTTGGCAGGCACCTAGGCCTGAGCCGCATGTAAGACCCTGGGCGTTAGGTCCAGGGCCCTGAGCCCATTAGGTGTGCCCCTCATATAGAAAGGTAGCCCCCGCATAGATGATTAGAGGTTTGAGCAGTGGTGGAGAGCTGTACGGCTTCCACCCATGAGGTAGTGGTTTCCCCAGTCACAGAGAAGAGGAGCTGGTCAGCTCTGGATAGGTAGCAGACATTTAAAGGGACAGCACTGTGTTTTGCTCTTGTGTATTTAGTCTGTGTTTGGTGTTCCGTGCAGGGCAAAAGTTTAGTTGTTGTTATATCTGTCGCACTACACACACACCGTAGGTTGAGGGTGATGCCGTTTAGTATGTGTAGTTGCTTGACATAGGTTTAGGCCCTGCACGGCTGTGTTGTGTATCTCCTTACAGGGACCTGCAGGCGAGTGAGCGGACGAAGAGCAAGAGTGGACACGGTGAGAAATATCTGTGTGTACTGTCTCTCCCTGTTTGTTTGTCACTACCTATCTCCTTCCTTCTGGGCGGACGGTGAACCTTGCAACCCGGTGCAAGGACGGATCTTCACCTGGTGCGTGAGTACCGATAGGTGAAAATTCGGGATCTGAGGCCAAAAGTGCCAATGATGATCTTCACTTAAAACCTGAATTTATCCCCCGGTTCGGTAGGGCGCGTCGGTCGACGTGAGGAAGGACGGTACTCACCTCGTCTCCTTCCCCCTAGGTCATCGTGTCCGTGTTCTATTCGGAGGTTCCAGGACCGTCTGCTCAACACACGGCCTGAAGGTGAGAGGGTGCGACGCAAGGTAAGTAACAGACGTACACCTGCACGGCAGCAGGCATTGCACCGCACCCGCCTCTCACAATGCACCATCGAGAAACACGATTCAGCACAACACGATTCTTGGTGTTTCCCGTGTTTCTGCAATGCTGTTAGTGTTTCTACTCGGACCAGACACGATTCTTAGTAAATTTACCCCTTAGGTTCATTTGAAACAAATGTAACTTTTTGGGTCAATGTAACCCTTGCTCACATTAACACCTACTTTACCTTGCACTGTATGCGTCACAATTGACCATACTAGAGAGTCAGTTGTTACGATGAGCACACTTTTAAGATGTGGAGGTCTAGTGCTTGTTAATGTTGTCTCATTCAGCCAAATCTATTTTTAAAATTAAACACCTTTTTCTCCCAAGTATGAGAACACCAAGGGTCCAACATCCTTTGCCGTGTGGGAGATACTCCCCATTGGTGCCGCTCTAACAGCTGTTTCTCCTGCCATGCATGGCAGCAAAATGTTGGCATTAAATGCTCCAACACTTGGGGGCTTCTCGTGTATCAGGGGCACTAAGCAATCAGTATTATGATACATATTTAAAGAAAATTATCTGGGGACTGCACTATTTCAGTGCTTGGAGACCAAAGACTTGGCCTGGCCTCTGTAGTGGGCAATGACAGTCTCATACAGCTGCTTATAGTACACCAGGGCAACTAATGAAAAAAAATGGTAGTCTATTCTCTACTTAGCATTTGTTATAGGCAATCCTAATAGTTCCCTGCTAATAGAGTAATGGTAATTGTTTTTATTCAGATTCTGAGCCCGCCTATTTACATACTGAACCCAAAATGCAAAAGCTTAGTCTCTCGGATGAAGAAGTGGCAGCAAAAATGATGCATCTTAATTAGACAAACCTTATTCTTTGCTAGATAGGTCATTGCATTACTTTCTATGGCCCCCATAATCCTCCTTGATACCTTGGAAACAATGAACAAATAATGAATAGTGCTATATATAACATAAGTTAATTTCCAGACATGTATCAATGTAGGGGCACGGTGGTGTAAGTCACCTCGTAATGGAACAGAAGAACATAAATAAATTTTAAGGTGTATGGAAAAACCATATGTTCAACTTAAGTATCAGTATGTACCATGTATTAGACACCTTCATTGTCAATCCCTGATGCGTTATATATTGTGCTGCTATAAATATTTATGCATATGCAATTATTGATCATCCAACTTTATTTTCTGCATAGTAATATTATTACATAAATAATGAGATTTTCAAACATCATAAACATTAACAGAACAGTTTGAAACCAACAGAAAATTAGTAAAACTTCTTTCTCCCCACCTCTCTGTCTACCCCCACCCCTTCTCTCTCTTCCTCCTCCTGCTCACTCTCTCCTGTGCGTCTCTAACACTGGTGGGAGGGGTCAGAGGTCATACTAACTGTCATTACATTCCGATATATATATATAACTTTAATCAGCAGTATTGAAGATGCCTTCTTTCAAATTTAATTGATATGTTATTGGTATGTTATTAGTGGATGGAGATGTTTGTATTTAGAATTTAATGTATTAACAAAAATATTTATTTTATTGAAACCATTTCTGAATATTTTCTTTACAAATACCAGATAGGATTATTTAATAAGTGCAGTGAATGAAGTAAGTGAATGCATTTTCCTTGCTATCTGGTAAGGTACATGCTAAAGATACTTACAGAAAATAAGCACCGACAACTACCATATACAGTAGTGTTCGGTTTTTAAAAATGGCAACTGTCAGTAAAAGTTATTGCACCTCACACAACATTTTCTAAATATACAGCTATTAAAACCAACATAAACATTACTGGGTGAAACTTATTTTCTACCTTGTAAACAGATTAGAGTTATTCTGCACTACTATACTTTTCCTCACCAACCTTGTGCACATACCTGTGTCTCTGCAGAGAAGTGGGTCTCTCTGTAAATGATAATGAAGAGTCTGGTTGCCTCGACCATGAAACCCCACTCATATGGTGAAGCTTTGAACTTAACTCAGTGATCATGTTTGCCTTAACTGTAGAGACGGGTGATGTTTTTTCATGGGTGTAGTCCTCCCATGGGAGTGTAGGAGATTTCCGCTGAGAATCCTTGGCCGACTCTGAAGGAGCACTGAGTGAAGGTCCTTTAGATGGTGTTAGTGTGAAGACATTTTCCGTGCAGGGAGCAATTGAAATAGTGGTACTGGTGGCAGTGATGGAATCTCTGAGTAGCCCAGGTGTTCTACTTGGGAATGTCCGGGAGCGAATCTTATTTTGGAGGACAGCCTTTTCAGCACCAAATGCTTGCCCATCTAGATAAGTTATGTAAGTGTCCAGAAGTTCTGTCCCTTCTGTTGATAGTCCTGACATACTTGATAATGTAGAGACACTGCTAATAGTCTCCAGGTGGTGATCACTACTGCTTCGACTATCAATCTCTTCGATGCCAGAATCAGTCACTGTCTCTATTTTGTCTGATGCCGGAATTTGGATTGATGACACAACAGAGGAAAAATTGACATGAGGTTCTTTAAGTTCTGGTGTCCCCTGGGTTAAGTTGGCTACTTCACTGTCATAAGAAGTGAGGCTAGAGGTTGTAGAGTCTAAAGTAGGAGTATTACCAGAGTCAGGAGGTGGCGGGGGCACAGGAGGTGGAAGGGTCGCAAACCCACCTGATACACCTGGTGGGGAGTCGGGTTTGTCAAAACTATTGGAAAATTCTAAGGGTGGAGGGAGGGGCTCTGTAAATAAAAAATCATCATCAACATCAATAGAAGGTGCTGGGGGAGGCAAGACTAATAAAGGGAGTCCATTCTCTTTGGAATTTAATTCACGTGTTTCCAGATTTGTGCTAGATAATGGGGGATGGTTCATTGCTGTGTTGGCTATTGGCATATCGTTCTTTATTTCCCTACATAAGGATACCTTATTATGTTCTTCTTCTTCTTTGTGGGTTGAGTTTTCCATGAAGCGCACATGCAGTTCAATCTTTTCTTGGCCTTCTGTCCTCTTCTCCCAGGCTTTACCTTGTTCAACCCCTTGGAGCAGCAAGAGAGCAGGAGATCGATGCCCGGAACTCTCATCTGATTTTCTTTCACCACTTGGAGAGACCATGCAGGGTTTATAATCCATCTCTTTTCTTTTAACTGGGCCAGAATCCCAGAGACGATGTGGAGAGCTGCTTCGGGAATTTATTGGTGACTTCTGTTCTGCAAACCGTGGTGATGATGGCCTTGATTTCCTCTCTTCTATTTCATTTCTACTATGTTGGTGTGACTCTTTTAAAGCTCTTTCTCTTGCTGCCAAAGCAAGTCCTAGAGGAGAACTAGGGTCTAGGATTTTCCCGGTTAGAGGATGTATAAGTGGGCTGGTTCCTCCGACTGGGCTAACATTAGACATGGACAGCGGATTTGAGCATGATGACTGTAGTTGTGGTAAAAAAGTGGAACACACAGTGCTAAATGCGCTAGTGGTACTGGGCCCATATCCCTTGCCAGATTTTGTCTGGTAGGAGTACCCACTAGTAATGTCTCTATTTACAGGGGCCACATAATTTGGGGGAACATTCAAGTGCATGTACGGTTCACTAGAAAACATGCCCTCATCAATTGATTTGGATTGCTTCAATCTAGGGGCAGGCGTGGGCTCTATATCTTCATCTGTGGACAGAAAAAGAGATGACTTCCGACGGGCTTCATTAAACCATTCACGGTCCCGCCGTGCTGCACCAACAATAGCTGCTCCAAATTGGCTTGTGAAGTCAATGTTGTCCCGCAGTTGCAGCGATGGGATTGGGTCTGCCTGGCTTTCAGCCTCCATGCTGCTCCCTTGGCTGCTTCTTCCACTACTACTGGTTGATGGGGCTTTGATTATTATAGTAGGTATAGGTATAGAACTTTTTTCATGGGACTTGGTGGCCTGTTGCTGCTGGTGATGAGACTGGTATTGCTGCTGCTGTTGCAAGTGCTGTTGTTGTTCATTCTCTACTTTTACTTGTTTAACCAGTTGACCTTTTCGACGCACTGCTTTTGGTGGGACATACATTGCAGTGCTGGCTGCTCTTGAAGGTAGATTAAAGTAGCGCATCTCCTGTGCCTGGGACCTCCAAGATCTCATGTTTGCCTGTGAAGCCATACCCATTCTAATCTGCTCATCAGCTCCCTGTTCAGAATCTTGGTGGTAAAGCTGCTGCAGTTTCTCACGTCGCTGAGATGCTTCCATCATTTGTTGGTCAAAAAGACCTGTCTCTTGTCGCACTGTAGGGGAGTACAGCTTGGAATCTCCACCTTGACTGAAGTTAGACCTCACAACTGGGCTAACCCTGGCTGAAGGAGAGGGAGCAGAGCTATAAGGAGGATCAGGAGGCGAAGTAGTAGGAGGGGGAGGGATATCTTCTGAACTAGGAACTGAGAGACTGCGGTTGAACTTCATAGGGGGTGCAGACAAAAATGGCTTTTCGTCATCCACAGCACCTATAAGGAATACAAAAACATTTCAACTTCAATACACAATTATAATTTTAACTCGCATCTAAAGGTAGTATAATTATGTACACAATGGTAGCCAAGACAATGGCTTTAAGGGGAACGGTTGTCCAAATACCCTACTGCATTAAGTCTAATATTATAACTACATGAACACTGTTTCATAGAGAGACGTATTTCACAAATATTTTACTTCTTTGTCTCTTGCAGTTGGTTGGAAACTGAATTACTTACATTTGTATTGTAAGTTATCTAATGCTACGTGTTGGCTTACCCCTGTAAATGTCTGTCTGATTGACTACAGGTGGGTTCTGTCCCCATAAAAAGAAAAGTTACAAAGGCACAACACCAACATTACTAATTATATATAAATAATACATTTTTGCATCTGTCCCAATTCAGACTCGATTTCATAAATAGCAATATGAAGAAAAAATTAATACAATAGGCAGGAACAACCCAGTGAAAAGTGCCTAGTACTTTAAAGGAATCATGAGCCTATATAGTACTGCAGGTCTTTAAATATTTCTTACCAATAGACTTTTGTCGCAGCATCATGGCCTGGGAGGGTGAAGAAGACAGGTATGGTGGGCCCTCATACACGGATTGTGCACTTGAGACTCTATGCTGTCCAAAATTTGGCTACATAAACAGGAACATATTATTTACCAAACAGACACAAAGAGTAACAGAACATGGAATATATGTAGGTAAAAAAAACCAAGTCCAATATTTTTCAGACTCAATTTTCTAGAGCATTTAGAAAAAGCCTCTAGAGGTGATTCATCCATAGTAAGGTACATACAGAGCCAGTGGCGCATGCAGGGGGGGTTTCTGAGTACCCACAAACTCCACCTGATCAGTCAGAGAGCTCAGATTATCAGAGGTCAGTCTCTGCTTTGCATAGGAGGCGGCTGAAGGGGAGCTGCTGCGCATGCCTAGCAGCAGCTCCCCTGTTCAGTCTCTCCCCCTCCCTCCGCCCCGTCTGGAGAAGCAGCCAATGTGCGCCACGATCGGGGGCATGTCTTGTTCTGCTGCAGCTACTAAGGTCTCCAGGCACTATGGTTTCCGTATATGTACATTATATATATATCTATATTTATGTGTATATATATATATATATATATATATGCATACATGTATACACAAAATTAATCCCCCCTTATAAATCCTGCATTTGCCCCTGAGAGTACTTATGCAATTACAGCTAGAGGGCTGCAGCATTCTCCCAAAGTGACACAGCAGTGAGGGAAAAATTTGGTTACCGCTGAGGAAGTCCAGGAGATGAGACATAGCTTCATCCAGACGAAACGCGTTAGAAAAATTTGCTGATCAACTTTGTTCAGATAATCTGTTTTTCTATTGTTCAATGTACTGGCATTTATGTACATACTTGTGTTCTTATCATAAAATCATATTGCACTATATATATTTGTTTTTATCTTTTATGTGTTTTGGAGTTGTATTAAATCTATGAAAAATCATATTGTGGATGACTTTGTGTGGACCTATACAGGATTTTGAGATAACCCTACTCATTTGATCCATATGGTACGGTTTCACCTATAAGCTACATTCAATTCACACTGGTTGCACTAGCACATTGTTGCACTGGGAGGCGACCTTGTCTTTTACTATATTTTATATATATATATATATATATATATATATAACAGGTGGGTGGTCAGTGGTTTCCATATATGTACATTATATATATATTTATGTGTATATATAAGATAAAATAAATTTTGCGTTTGTCACACGGGAAGTATTTAGGAAGGTAACCGTTAGGAGAACACGGGACACTGCAGTCTCCCAGCTGACGTGCGTTTTCCGGTTACTGTTGTGTCTCACTGAGGCAGCTTCAGGTTGCAATGTCCAACACCACAGTTATCAGTTATACTGCACCTGAGCTGAGAAATCTTATGAAAATCAGGAAACTCTTAAACTTAAATAATTTGTGTTTCAGTTTAAGATTAAGAGCCATCCTATCTATAGATGTATAGTTTTATCCATACTATGCTATAGATGTAGTTCTAAACGTACACTCAAACAGCTCATATACAAACATAGCAGAGTCTCAGGTGCAAGACTGTAGGGCAGCTGGATTGCTACCTCTGAGGAATAAAAGCTCTTCCCTGCAGTCCTCGATGTTCCCATTGATGCCAGTGTACCCGGGCTGGAGCTCTCGTTCACACTAATGGTTTGTTGGGCAGCGGCCAAAATCTCATCCAGTTTGTCTGCATGTAGAGGAGAGAGACAACAGTGCAATCATGTAAGGCATAGGTGGTGCTGAAACTCTATACTTGTTCCATTTTATTCATCTTTAATATGGCTATGCAATTGTCTATTGCTGTTTCTGTTGAGCAGTATGTGATAGTGGAATGAAAGCAGTTCTGGTGAAGCGGAGTCTTACTTAGTGCCATCTGATACACAGTCCGTTTCTTCTCCGTCTTCTGAGCTGGCTCGTATTCTAAGAAAAACGGAAGGCAGGCAGTGAATACTCAGGGGTGGCATTATAAACGCATAATTATCAGTTTCCAGTTTCGCTTTTTTTTCGTGCAAAACAATAGCAAATTGTATCAATAACTTATACACCGAGAAGGCAGCAATGTTACTGTTAGCAAACAGTACATTCACATAAATATTGGTTCATGCCATTAACTGGCTGTCGCCACTGTGTGTAGGGAACGGGCAAAATGTAAAATGAAAATGAATTAGGAATCACACAGTAACACAAGCACGATGTTACAGGAGGCGGGACTATGACATCATAGTGGGGGTGGCTATATGGATGCAACATGCTTACACAGTGCTTGTGACAAAAAATTCATGAATGTTCTCAGAAACTTGCTTTAAAAGTAGTACAAGGCTGCTTGTATGGTGGGCATTCACACACTACGGTCTTTATACTGTACATATGGGACACATACAACATGTACAACTTTATAAAAGAGCCTGTATAGAGTATCCTTTTGGGAGAGGGTTTAGCTCTATGACACAAAATAAGTAGCTGTGTGTTCCCATGAAAAGGTCTTTCAGGCAACTGACCTGTTTATCATAATACCTATTGGTACAGTGGCTATTACTCATGTATCTCTAAGAACAGTGGGCATTACTCATGTATCTATCAGTACAGTGGTCAATACTCACGTAACTATCAGTACAGTGGCCATTACTCATGTATCTATCAGTACAGTGGCCAATACTCATGTAACTATCAGTACAGTGGCCATTACTCATGTATCTATCAGTACAGTGGCCATTACTCATACAACTATCAGTACAGTGACCATTACTCATGTATCTACCAGTACAGTGGCCAATAATCATGTAACTATCAGTATAGTGGCCATTACTCATGTATCTATCAGTACAGTGACCATTACTCATGTATCTATCAGTACAGTGGCCATTACTCATGTATCTATCAGTACAGTGGCCATTACTGATGTATCTATCAGTACAGTGGCCATTACTCATGTATCTATCAGTACAGTGGCCATTACTCATGTAACTATCAGTACAGTGGCCATTACTCATATATCTATCAGTACAGTGGCCATTACTCATGTATCTATCAGTACAGTGGCCAATACTCATACATCTATCAGTACAGTGGCCATTACTCATATATCTATCAGTACAGTGGCCAATACTCATGTAACTATCAGTACAGTGGCCATTACTCATGTATCTATCAGTACAGTGGCCATTACTCATGTATCTATCAGTATAGTGGCCATTACTCATGTATCTATCAGTACAGTGACCATTACTCATGTATCTATCAGTACAGTGACCATTACTCATGTATCTATCAGTACAGTGGCCATTACTCATGTATCTATCAGTACAGTGGCCATTACTCATGTAACTATCAGTACAGTGACCATTACTCATGCATCTATCAGTACAGTGGCCATTACTCATATATCTATCAGTACAGTGGCCATTACTCATGTATCTATCAGTACAGTAACCATTACTCATGTATCTATCGGTACAGTGGCCATTACTCATGTATCTATTGGTACAGTGGCAATTACTCATGCATCTATCGGTACAGTGGCCATTACTCATGCATCTATCGGTACAGTGACCATTACTCAGTAATCTATCAGTACAGTGGCCAATAATCATGTAACTATCGGAACAGTGGCCATTACTCATATATCTATCAGTACAGTGGCCAATACTCATGTAACTATCAGTACAGTGACCATTACTCATGTATCTATCAGTACAGTGGCCATTACTCATGTATCTATCAGTACAGTGGCCAATACTCATGTAACTATCAGTACAGTGGCCATTACTCATGTATCTATCAGTACAGTGGCCATTACTCATGTATCTATCAGTACAGTGGCCAATACTTATGTAACTATCAGTACAGTGGCCATTACTCATGTATCTATCAGTACAGTGACCATTACTCATGTATCTATCAGTATAGTGGCCATTACTCATGTATCTATCAGTACAGTGACCATTTCTCATGTATCTATCAGTACAGTGACCATTACTCATGTAACTATCAGTACAGTGACCATTACTCATGTATCTATCAGTACAGTGGCCATTACTCATGTATCTATCGGTACAGTGACCATTACTCAGTAATCTATCAGTACAGTGGCCAATAATCATGTATCTATCAGTACAGTGACCATTTCTCATGTAACTATCAGTACAGTGGCCATTACTCATGCATCTATCAGTACAGTGGCCATTACTCATATATCTATAAGTACAGTGGCCATTACTCATGTATCTATCAGTACAGTGGCCATTACTGATGTATCTATCGGTACAGTGGCCATTACTCATGTATCTATCGGTACAGTGGCCATTACTCATGTATCTATTGGTATATCGGTACAGTGGCCATTACTCATGAATCTATCGGTATATCGGTACAGCGGCCATTACTCATACATCTAACAAGGATCCACAGCTGGACCATCTACCAATTAGAAACTTGCTGAGACTGACTCAGAATCTACTACCCATAGCTTGGCCTATTTGTGCAGCAAAACCAATTAAACACCTCCCATGCTGTACTAACTCTCCCCACTCTATCCAAATACTACTGAAGTGCAACTAGATGTGAACACAGCAGTGGAAGCATCGTGCAACGAGCTCGTACAGACAAATAATCCATCTGTATGAGCAATATTTCCCCACATACATGAAGAATAATGAAGAAAATAAGTGCACCGCAAAATATATTGTAACCATTTGCGGCTCCAAAGTTGGTCAAAAATTCAAATAGTGGAGCCACATCAACTGCCAGTGTGTCCCGGCCGGCGATGTTTGGTAGCGTTTGGAATGGCAGTTGGTGTGGCTCCCCTATTTGAGTTTTGTGGATTATGCTGCAGCTCCCCCTCCCCCGTAACTGACGCTGATACTGTAACGTAGCGTTTCTCATGCAGATACACCCGCAGTCACACAAAGAGTACAGGCATGCTGCATATCAGCAGAAGGTGCTTGTTCATCGCTGTGTGAATAATATGCATTTGTAGGGAAATATCTGCAATAAAAGATGCTCAGCACTACCAAGTCGCAAGGAGCGCACATGTGTAACACGACTTGTAGCACACGGAGGATAGATGTATGTGGACACATCTGTATGTATTAGTCACAGAAAAGTTAGTCAATTAGCATGAGGCTCAGAGTACTCCTGGCGAAAGCCACCTGATGTGGGGTGAGGAGCCCTCCTGATACCCCTGATGGAGGAAAAACCACCTGATGTGGGGTGAGGAGCCCTCCTGATACCCCTGATGGAGGAAAAACCACCTGATGTGGGGTGAGGAGCCCTCCTGATACCCCTGATGGAGGAAAAACCACCTGATGTGGGGTGAGGAGCCCTCCTGATACCCCTGATGGAGGAAAAACCACCTGATGTGGTGGCTTTGAAGATTGAGTTTAAGCCGAGATACTGTAAGTCTGCCACTGTGGTGGGACTACAAATCACAAAATGTCCATTCTACTGACGACTGCATCACATGCTGGGAAGTTGCTCTACTAAAGATCTGCCCCCCAGACTCAGTCACTGGTGCCCCATGCCCTCTTACACGCAGCTCCGTCCAGTGCAACCTTTTGACATCCAGCTGCTGGAAGAAGATCTGCACTCGCACATGCTTGGGCCAGTCACTCAGGACTCTGCTGCATGGCTCTGAGGTTAGAGCTGCCGCCAGGGAGGTGAGTGAGGGGAGTTGTGAGTGAGGGAGTGCTGCACTGGTCTGGGGCTTGGTCTACCACCAGGGAGGAATGAGACAGAGCGTAGTGGGCGAGGGGGGGGGGGCACCGGAAGTATCACACTGACAGAGGAAGCTGCTGAGGAGCAGCGACACCAGTGAGTCCAGGCTATTGATAGATGGAGGCAGCAGCTGATGGTCTGACATAGAACTCTTCACTAGTGTATGGTGGCTTCTCAGGTGCCATGTATTAAGTGGCCTTCATGGTACACTCCGGGTACTTACAGTAGTTACAGACCTAAGTGGGGTGAATATATTGTGGGCAATGGAGAAGGTGCCCCTTCAGTGCTGGCGCCCGGTGGCAGGCGCCTCCATGGTCTCCCATAGTTCTGCCCCTGCCTCTGGAGCCGCCACTGATTGTTTTCTATAGGTTACAATCTGATTCTGTAACTCTACTAATGGATACGATACACATTTCCTGAATGCTAAAAGTAAGAGAAGTCCCCAAATAGTTTTTTGAATGTTAAAACTAATTTAAACACTGAGAGGACACGCATCGAAATGTGCTGTAAAAAGCAATCGCAGTACTGCGCCTGTGCAGAACCCTTCATACGCACTTGGATGGAGACTGAAAGAGCGGATGGATTGATCCGTCCATCTACTGATTACTCTTCATGTGAAATGGACGTTACTCTGCAGCAACTGGGCGGCAACCACATACGGCACTGATTCATCACGTGAGAGTGTCATGGGAGTGTCATGAGCATGTAGGCCAACTTCCGTGCTTGTTTGGAGTGTGCATACAGAGGTGGGATGAAGGTTTCAGCTCAGTTACTAATGATGACAGCTGTGGCTGTGGAAGGAAAAACTGTGGTCTGCCTGCCCATCTTCCTGAAAATTTGCGAATATTCGGTATTAGAGATGAACGGTTCGGTTTTGCTGAACACCTAACACACCCGAACTTTGAGGTTCTGAATAGAACCTATTGTCGGCTCGTATCACTTTGGGGTTCTGAATAGAACTGAGTCCTGGATTGTATCACTTTGGGGTTCTGAGTAGAACAGAGTCTTGACTCGGGTCTTCTTGGCAATTTCGGAACTCGGATCTCAGAAATGAGTCTTGTGTGTTTTGGATTGTATGTAAGTTCCATCCTAAGGCACCATTTCACATAAAAGTGTATGGAGAGGGTGTGGGCAGTAGTTCATGCTGCAATACTACATTCTAGTCACCATTACAAAGGGTTGTAGATAGATTGAGTGGATGGGAGCATGTAACAGACTACAGGTTTCTTTGTCACTGTGTATGTTTGTTTGTCAGACACTAGCTAGCACATACATGCCGACAATCTGGCCAGGTTGGTAACGCGGGGGACCTGGTGAGGGGGCTTGACGCGAGTTTGGGGGCAGAGCGGGAGCGTGACCACGTGATCAGATTTGCAGAGATTACCAGCATCGTGCAGCAGGGGCCGGGGCCACGATGAAGCAATTCAGAGCGAATCATGTCATCGGCTCCCCCCGGACCACCAACTTGTGTTCTATACTGTAAGTGGGCGGCTGTGGGGAAAAAGTGGGCACTGGCAGGGGGGTGCGAGCAATTTTAGGGAGCCACCTGGCCATTTCCGGGGAAGTAAGGCAAGTATGAGCTACAGAGCAGGATTAAGGTTTGTGGGGGCTCAGGGCAACTCATTTGTGGGAGCCAATAAAATGGCATTATGCCACACTTTGTCCCAATTATGAACGTTATGCCACACTGCCCCCAGTATAAACATTATACTACACAGTGCGCTCAGTATGTCGCACAGTGCCCCACAGTATACCACACAATGTCCCCATTATTAGTATTATGACACACTATACCCCCAGTATGCCCCACAATGCCTCCAGTATTAATGTTAAGCCCCACAGTGCCCCCACGATGCCCCACAATACCTCCAGTATTAATATTATGCCCCACAATGCCCCCCATGATGCCTCACAATATCTCCAGTATTAATACTATGCCAACAGTGCCCCCATGATGCCCCACAATACCTCCAGTATTAATATCATGCCCCACAGTGCCCCCCCCATGATGCCTCACAATACCTCCAGTATTAATACTATGCCAACAGTCCCCCCACGATGCCCCACAATGCCTCCAGAATTAATATTATGCCCACAGTGTCCCCAGTATTAATAATAAGCCCAGTGCTTCCCCAATAAGCCATACAATGCCACGGTCGTCTCCTCCCCCAGTGTCAGTAGCGCGGCGGCGTCAACAACAGAGGAGGGAATCAAGCAGGGAGGAGATTAGCCAGCGGGGAGTCGGGACAGACAGTGCCGTTGCTTCAGTGCAACTGCATACAGAGCGGCGCTTTGTAGGGATTATGCCTTCAGAGGCAGCGGCACGGCTGTGAGGTGATGTCCGGGAACAGGTGCCCTAGCTGCGCACCTACTCTCTGCAGATTGATTCTGTGTGCCCCTTGGTGTGGGGGCCCAGGGACGACCGGCCCTATCGCCCCGCTATTAATCCGGCCCTGATGAGCTAGCACCTGCAATACAGTGAAACAGGCTCTGTGTATATGTATTAGAAGTGAACTTGAAGTAAGCTGCACTTACTTACAATTGTTTTTCATACAGTAGATGTGCTATATTCTTTTACACTGCCTTGTGCCTGTGACGCTGCTCTCTCGCTTAGTTTGGCCAGTCAGCTCTCTGCAGCCTTTGGCCAATATGGGTGAAAACAATACCGTGAGCTATGAGATGGTCCAAAATTAACTGGAAATTACTGGACATTAATATTATTTATGTTAATACTGTAGGAACAAAAATAGGTGCAAGTTACATGTTTTTAGTTGTTTTTATCAATTGCTAAAGAAATACAGATCAAAGAGCAAAGATGAAAACAAAACACTTGAGGGTAATTTTGCCAAAACAAAAAAATAACACGACGATGATTTAGAACCGAAATCAAAACAGGAAGTTCTGCGCACATCTCTATTTGGCATAGATGGGCAGATTCTGGCATTGGCAATAGGGAGCAAGCCTGCCACAGCCGTACGGTGAAGCGGCCACGGATTTATTTGACTCTGAGTCAGCCCCTGATTGTATAGGTGAAGGAGGAGCATTGTATATGTCACACAAGAGAGTCTCAGAAAATGGTGCATGCTGTGTGACAATATAAGAGTGCTCCACTTTCATTTCAAGATGTCTGTGGGCTCTATTTACTACAATCCGCATTTGTATGCAGATTGTAGTGTGATATTACCGACTGAATTCGCATTGCGAATTCAGGCAATATCACAGGGAATTACTACAAAGCCCCCCCCCCCCGTGATCGCGGACCCCCCTCCCTCAATAGCACTTACCTGCAGTCATCGGTGCTCCGGTGATGTCTTCCATGCCTCCGGTCAGCTGACATCCCCTACTGCACTGGGACACGGTCACCTGATGACCGGGCCGCAGTGCCATATGGGAGACCAGCTGACCGGAGGGTGAACATCACCGGAGCCCGATCACCGGTCCCTGGAGTCAGGTAAGTGCATTTTTTTTTCCTTTTTTTATTTTTTTAGCAGAGATCAGCTTGCGGTCTGTTTAGACCACACAGCTGATCACTGGGACCGGCTCCGGGCTCTGCTCTGCCCGTTACAGCAGAGTAGGAGCCCGGTAACCGGGGGAGAGCCTGGATAACGCCACCTCCAGGTGTAGTTATTATCACAGGGCCACCCTAGGTATTTTTTTTTCACTATTTATTTTTAGTAACTACCAGACAGATCACATTTCCCATTACAATTATGGGAAATGCAATCTGCTTACTAAAAATAAGTGATACTTAGGGGTTGGAGTAGAATTTTACGAAGTCTACTCCAATTGCCCTATAATAACTGTAGGTGATACTAAAATAATGTGAAAAGGGTGTGAAAACATGAACTTTCCTAAATGGAAAAGAGAATTGTTCAAATACTCCTGGCTGAGAGCTTCCTAAATGATGGCCAAGTCCTTTGTAACTTTTGGGGGTATATTTACTAAAGTTCGAGTTTATAGAAGTGGAGTTGTTGCCCATAGCAACCAATCAGATTCTAGCTATTATCTTCTAGAATGTGCTAGATAAATGATTAGTAGAATCTGAATGGTTGCTATGGGCAACACCTCCACTTCTATAAACCAGAATTTTAGTAAATATACACCTAGGTAAGCGAGAAACTCTGCATACAGATATGCCCAACTATATTGTTGCCGCTAGCGCGGCATATCGCGCTACTCATAGTGCGAGATGCGCGCCTCCATAGGAATGCAACATACCGTAGCATATGCAGGTGTGGGGAATCGCAGGGCACGATGCGTGCGCACGTTTGTGGTGCAATCAGCCACAATGTAACTGGGCGCATCTGTACTAAACAAATCCCACTTACAGGGAAAATACACCATAGATATTTTCTCAAGTTTTGTACAAACGTCATTCAGGTATTTGCACACTATTTAATGGAGACACAAGTACAGACACAGACATAGCAAGCATCAAACTCTCTTTTACTGTCGGGTGGTTGCACTGACATCAAATATGAGCTCACCCTATGTAATGTTAATCAGAAAGCTACTTGAAAACATTTCCTAGCAATACTATGGCACACCACATGGTTTCGGGTTGTAGATGAGATCATGCTGAGTGAGTGTACAATGAATGACAGATGATGACAATAATACATTTAATGAATGAATTAGCAGCACCTGAGGCCTAAGCGGAGGTAGCTGGCAGTCACTTGCAGGAAAGATACACATTGCTGAATATGAAGAGCTGCAAGTTTAGAACACATTCAATATTGGTAATGTATGCCACGCATTTCACCACTCGATCATTCAAAAGGATTATTTTTGTCAATTATTAGAGAATTAACATATGTATGATAGTACATTCGATACGATCAAATGCAAATTGATAATCCAAATTAATTTAGTGGTATATAATTGTCTGCAAACCACCGTATTAAAGTGTATGTGTATAACAGTGTGTATTGCAGCCATGAATTAACGTGTAATTATCATATGACTGTCCTATATGGAGCATGTACTAAAAATATTGCTTTCTGGGCCTAAGTGAAGGGGAGCGTTGACAACTGGAACCACAGCAACACTATGGCGTTGTTGTCTTATACAATGTGCTTGGTTAACCTACCAGTATGTGTAGTTGTAGCATGGGTGACTATTTGTTATGTTTCTGGGCAGACAATGGTCAAGTTGTTTATCCAGCTTCATTTAGCTTTGTCTTTATGGCCCCTTCAGTGTTTTGACCTCACCAGCCCAGGGAACTTGCGTTAAACATGCTTGGGGAGTCAGTAAACTCTTTGGATCTTGTGGTAGGGCAAGTTTCTGAGTCTTTGTTATATGGTGTTAAAAGCAATTACAGTATGTGATCACAGACTTCCTGTAGCTGGTAGAGGCTGTTATAATCCCGACCGCGGGGATTCCAGTGCTCAGAATGTTGTCTCTGGAATCCCGGCACCTGTCAGAATCTGGGTGCCGGGATCCCAACCGCGGGAATCCCAAAGGTAAATAGTGGGGTTAGGAGGAGGGTAGGGGTTAGGCACTAGTGGGAGGGATAGGAACTAAGGGAGGGGGGGTTAGGTTTAGGGTGAGGGTGGGGGAGGGCTTATTTATGCACAAGGGGGGAGGTTAGGTTTAGGCGCCGTTGAGGGAGGGTTAGGGGTAGGGAAAGGGGAAGGTTAGGATACCGATCGACAGGTGTTGGCATCCTAACCCTGTCGGGATGCTGACCGCCGGGATCCCAAGCACCGGCATCCCAAGGGCTGGCATCCTGCATCCTGTACCCAACCCGTTATATGTAATCCAATAAGACATCATGCTAATAAGGCCACTGTCCTCTCCTCATTAAGAGCTACCATGGATCCCATGTTTCTTGTGTCTTTATCGATAGACAGTGCCAGGGCCGGATTGGCCATCTGTCACTTCTGGCAAATGCCAGAACAGGGCCGGCAGGAGGAGGGCAGAAGTGTCCCCGCCACCAGATTCACTATGTGAGCTCAGACAGAAGGGGTGGTTTGGTGGCAGTGATGGGCCGGTGCGATCTGCATGCCCCCTTGAAACTTAGTCACTCCCCCTTCGCGAGTGGCGCGCACACAGGACGGACTGCCAGGGCTGGACTACAACCTCAGTCTGTCCCTGGACGACTTGTGTTGATAAGTAAATCCTCTCATTCTGTTGCCTGAGACAACTGCGTCATTATAAGCAACGTCCTGGACAGGAGATATGTACTGAGCGCAGCCACTGATTGTTTGCTCCTGTCCACAATCAGTTGCAGCGTCCATCTTCTATCTAGGTATTGTTAGCGGGCTGCTTTCTATCTCCACTGTGAAGTTTTTTTTAGCATATCACTCACTGTCTTCATTACTATCAAGAAAATCAAGAAAATGTCTCTGTTCTTCGCAACGGTTGCAGGAGTTGCAGCAGATATTTGATGGGAGGAGATGAGGTCTAATTGAGAGGTGCATTATGGAAAGAGATTGGGTTTGTGGTAGTTACAAGGAATGTGCAGGAGTTCCTGGTCATGCCACATAGTTGATAGTGGCAAGCTGTAGTGCTTCTACATAAAGATGGCTGTCCTGTGTTGTGACATAGTGTCATCAACCTAGACAAGACTTCCTGCATGAAAGCTAGGGAGATGTAGATGAGATATGAAGTATGTCTTGTCTGCCAGACAGACTAGAGGCCAGAGGTGCCTGGGCAGGTTGGGAAGTAAATGCAGATGTGACCTCATACACCCACAGATGTGTCCTCATACACCACGTCATATGGCACAAGACGCCTGGTGCAAATTTTGCATCTTAGGGCCTGATTCAGCAAGGATCGCTACTGCGATTGCAATAGCGATTAAGCATGCAGTCTCACTGCGAAAATATGCTAATGATTGCAATCGCAATGCCATACGCAGCCTAACATAAGGACGTCCACTTTACCTTACACACATCCGTAATACTTAGCAAGACTGCGAAACCATTGGTAACATTGAGTACCATCGCAGCCTCACACACACTTGCACAAGGTCTAACCTCAGCGCACCTAGTGAAAGCCCAAGCTGCGTATGGCATCGCAATGGCTAATTTATGCACGCCCCTGCAACGACGTTCAAATTCACTGGCACGCCTGCATTTCGCCGAACACCTCCCCGTCACCACCCCCAAATGGTACTTCCTGTCAATCACTCTACAATGGGTTTGCATAGTCATTGCAATCGCAATCCTGATCGCATAAGCATGCGCAGAACATAACAATCGTCCGTTTGCGTGCTTAATCGCAGTTGCAATAGGTAATCGATCAGGCCCTAAATTCACAAGTAGTTTACCAAGTAGCTAGTAGTGTACCAAGTCACTAAAAGTATACCAAGTCACTAATAGTGTACCAAGTAGATAATAGTGTACCAGGTCGCTAATAGTATACCTAGTAGCTAGTAGTATACCAAGTCACTATTAGTATACCAAGTACTGTAGCTAGGTAGCTAGTAGTATACCAAGTCATTAATAGTATACCAAGTCACTATTAGTATACCAAGTCACTATTAGCATACCAAGTACTGTAGCTAGGTAGCTAGTAGTATACCAAGTCACTAATAGTATACCAAGTCACTATTAGTATACCAAGTACTGTAGCTAGGTAGCTAGTAGTATAGCAAGTCACTAATAGTATACCAAGTAGCTAGTAGTATACCAAGTCACTAATAGTCTACCAAGAAGCTAGTAGTATACCAAGTCGCTAATAGTATACCAAGTAGATAATAGTGTGCCAAGTAGATAATAGTGTGCCAAGTCACGAATAGCATACCAAGTAGCTAATATTGTACCAGGTCGCTAATAGATACCAAGTAGCCAGTAGTGTACCAAGGTCCTGATTCTGCTTTGGGAATAGAGTACAATATTGCAAGTGTCTGTGCATCTTGGTAACACCGTGTTGCACTGCAGGTGGAGCAGATATAAAATGTGCAGAGAGATTTAGATTTGGGGTGATTGTGTCCAAACTGAAATCTAAATTGGAGTGTAAAAATAAAGCTGTCAAGGTTTTGTTTGCTACATACAAAAGCAGTCAGTATATACCCTGCATGCAAATAAAAATTTATGTATTTGCACCCCTTGCATAGCAACATGGGGCCTGATTCAGACCCGGACGCAAGTGGCCGTTCGTACGTTGGGCGAACGTAAAGAAATATTTAAATTCTGGCACACGCTCGTATTTTCGTTCGCATCAAAACATCCTCCCCAAACTCAGGCGACCCCTCCTCTAACTAACAAGCGTGCCAAATAGCGAGCGTACATCCCCGAAGTGGTTTGAAGGGAACGTACGCACTAGTACTACCCGGAAGTTGGCCTGAGACATTTCGATTAACTGCTCGTTTATTCTGCCTACCTCCCTCAATCGTAACATGCCAATCAATATATCAATTAGCTTAATTTTTTTTTTTTTTTACACAATGCAATAAACTTTATTTATGTCCGTGTTTGTGTTTACCCGCAGAATACGTACGGCTTAAAAAATCGCTTTTATTTGTCAAAATACATGTTAACCCCTATTAAATAATTGGTCTATTTGTTTTTAGCCCCGCATATTTCATGGAGTTTATTTTATTTATGTTAATTTGCTTACGCATGTCACTGCATTAAACCTATCATAAGTCTCCTCATATTTCTGGCCCTGTCGAACACATGACTCATACACTAACCAATAGAATTGCTCCTGTTAATATCCTAAATACATTAGCCAATCATAACATTTTTGAGCACTTTATCAAAAATGATTTTTAAGAAAAACTCCATTGCCATCATGAGAGCCTCCGCATTCACCAGGCGCGAGCTGCTGGTGCTTACGGAGGTGATGGATCGGCGGATAACCAGCCAGCCTCCACCCATCACCAAACGGGAGAAGCGATCCGCATATGCGGAGGTTCGGGCCGGCCTGCGCTCCTTCGGCTCACGCCGCCATATCGGGCAGCTGGAGCGCAGGTGGTCGGACCTGCAACGGCGGACGCCCCGCTTGCTGGCATGCTTTCGCATGCAGATCGCTGCGAGTAAGTTTAATGGTTTGTGGTTTTCATGTTTGTCTTTGTGGCCCTAACTGCATGGCCATGTTTTCCGTGTCTTTCATATTTATTCATTCTCCTCATATCTGCATGGCCATGTTTTCCGTGTCTTTCATATTTATTCATTCTCCTCATATCTGCATGGCCATGTTTTCCCTGTCTTTCATATTTATTCATTCTCCTCATATCTGCATGGCCATGTTTTCCGTGTCTTTCATATTTATTCATTCTCCTCATATCTGCATGGCCATGTTTTCCCTGTCTTTCATATTTATTCATTCTCCTCATATCTGCATGGCCATGTTTTCCCTGTCTTTCATATTTATTCATTCTCCTCATATCTGCATGGCCATGTTTTCCCTGTCTTTCATATTTATTCATTCTCCTCATATCTGCATGGCCATGTTTTCCCTGTCTTTCATATTTATTCATTCTCCTCATATCTGCATGGCCATGTTTTCCCTGTCTTTCATATTTATTCATTCTCCTCATATCTGCATGGCCATGTTTTCCCTGTCTTTCATATTTATTCATTCTCCTCATATCTGCATGGCCATGTTTTCCCTGTCTTTCATATTTATTCATTCTCCTCATATCTGCATGGCCATGTTTTCCCTGTCTTTCATATTTATTCATTCTCCTCATATCTGCATGGCCATGTTTTCCCTGTCTTTCATACTTATTCATTCTCCTCATATCTGCATGGCCATGTTTTCCCTGTCTTTCATATTTATTCATTCTCCTCATATCTGCATGGCCATGTTTTCCCTGTCTTTCATATTTATTCATTCTCCTCATATCTGCATGGCCATGTTTTCCCTGTCTTTCATATTTATTCATTCTAGTCTTTTTTTTTTTGGTTTGGTTTTGAGGGTGCATTTGAAATAGTTTTTTTTTGCGGATTTGTGTTGGAACTAACCACAATTTGTTTTCCATCTTTTAGGGGCCCAGCGAAGACTACGCCATCAGCGTCCCGCCAGACGGCGAGCACGGCCACTCTCCCCCACCCCCAGCCAACACTCCAACTCCACTCCTTCCCCTATTCCCCCCTCCTCCCCAGCCTTCCTACACCCTCAGCCAGATTTTTCTGGACTCCTTCCCCTCTGTCCCAATTCCCCCTCTCCTCCAACCACCCCTCTTCGAATGACCCCCTCCCCGGAGTCGGTCATTACACCGCCCCGATCTTTGGGGAATGGACCCACCTCCGAGGAGGACGATGGCGGGCCTTCTGGAGCTGGCGTTGGGTCTTCCGGTATGTTATTTGTTGCTGGTTGTTATCGACACAAACTGTTTTTTTTTTTTTTATATTTTTTGTTTTTTTGTGTGTTTAACCCAAAAATAAGTGGTTTTGGTCGATTGCCGTAACCTGTTACTGCTTTTTTCAACATACACATAGCACACCTGTCTGAATTTGGACATAGGCCTTGTATTTTTGGCCTACACCATTTTAGTGTGATGATTTTTAATGCAGTTTTGTAATAAAGTGTTTTGTTGTTTTTTTTTGTAACAATTGTTTTTTTATGTGGTTTCACTATTGTTGTATTAATCCCCAATTTTTTCTCACCCACAGAGGAACAGAGGCTTCGGGCAAATTTAGCCGGATGTGTGGCCCAGATGCACAGCCAAATCATCGGGGTGCTGGTGGTCCTTGACCGTATGTCGGTCCTCCTTAGGGAGTAGTTTTTTTTTTTTTCAACATTCTGTAAATAAATTGTTTTGTTTGAAGTTACGTTCTGGCTTATTCGTTTTGTCCCAACCACATATTGTTTACCCTGACATAAGTAGAGTGTTCATGCAAAGATTTCACATTTTGGCCAATAAGAGCGTGTGTTGTATTTTTGGGTCAAACAGCCACAAGAAACACCTAACAGTACAAATCTGATTTCCCTTTTTTGGTGTAGTCACAATTAGATATTTCAACATTTTCCAGGTTCCTAGTTGGTGTGCAAGCAGCTTAGGGCAATATTACGACGCCAAAGGATTGTACAGGCTTCCTTTTGGTGTTGGTTTGGACCCTGAATAAAGGAATCATTTTGGCTCTAATGGCGTCAGTACTGGATTACCCCTTAGTCAAATGTTACGTGTGTGAACCTGGTTACACTTGGTGGTAACGTTACAAAAAAAGGTGCAACATTTCACTCTAAAAAATTTTATTAACAACCTAACAGAAAATTCAAAGTGTTCACTCACAAACAAAACACACAGTGATAATCTCAAATACAACACATACCAAAAAACAAACATTAAAAAAATACAATCAAGAACTGGTTGACGAAGGACCATGCCAACATGATTCCACATATATGGCGTGGCAATAAGTGTTCAAGAATATAGCCACAAAATATCCACATACAGGTTTGGTAAGGTTAGCAGGAAGTAGTCATCGTTGGAGTGCCAAACATTATGTCAAAAAACAGAAGAGGGAGAAACAAATTAGCAAAAAATTAGATGCTCTCAAACAAACCCAAACACATTAGGTATCAACACTGGTTTTTTGCAAATAATTACCTAAAAAATCTGGCCACCACATCATCGCGTATGGCCCCCCCACATACTGACCTCCGACCAACCTCAGGGGGGCCATCCTCAGGTAAGGCATCCTCTGGCTGCATTGGGACACCACTCCTTATGGCGATGTTGTGAAATATCCCACACAGGACCACAATTTTCGAAACCATATCCGGCAAATACATGAATTCGCCACCAGAGCGGTGGAGGCATCTGAATCGGCCTTTTAAAAGGCCGATACAGCGCTCCACCACTTGCCTGGTGGCAGTAAGTGCGGAATTATACTCACTTTGTGGCCCTGGTGTGGGAGCCAAATAAGGAGTGAGCAGCCAGGGCGTGCAAGGGTAGCCACTGTCTCCTGTGAAAACGAAAAGACAACATCAGGCTCACTCTGTATGTAGCTTAACATTGTAAAGTACTAAAGGTCTCCACTTACCCAGAAGCCACGCATCACCAGCTTGTAGGTTGGTTAATTTGTGCCACATCCCTGATTGCCGGATGACGAAGGAGTCATGTGCACTTCCTGGTAATTTTGCATTCAGGGACAGGATCTGGAGGGAGGCATCACATACCACCATTACATTCAGGGAGTGATAGTGTTTACGGTTTCTAAATATTGCCTCCAGCCGTGCTGGAGGCTGAAGTGGTATGTGAGTACCATCCACAACCCCTATGATGTGTGGGAAGCCAGCTATTTGGTAAAAATTGGCCTTGGCCACACTAAGGGCACCCATATCCAAAGGCATTTGAATAAAATGATGGAGGTGCTTGAAAAGTGCCTCCATCACTGCCCTCAGGATCCGGGAAAAGGAGGATTGTGAGATGCCCGCCACTATTCCCACCGTTGTTTGGAACGATCCTGAGGCACAGAAATGTAACACCGCCATTAATTGCGTAAGTGGTGGAATTGCTGTAGGACTGTCAATTTGCAGCTCAAGATCACTCTCTATTAATGAGAGAGTGTCTATGATGATTTTTGGAGGAAGACGGTATCGTCTTAAAACCTCATCATCTGGCATTCCAAAAAGGGTGACACGTGTTCGAAATATCTGGGGCCTTGCACGCCTACGATGCCTACGCCTGGGACGAGATTGAGATTGGTCGGCTTCCGGGAGCAGGGCCAGAACAATCAGACCCAAATCAACCTGAAATGACAACATTGGAAGGTCAGCCTTTTTACAACAAACAATAAAAAAAAATATGTAACTTTGCTTTCAAATACCATCCATTGATGCTTACATGCCGGGGTATTGTCATGATATGTTGTAACTGCAAATAATAACATCAAAAATATACATCATTTTATGCTGGCCATGTCATTATCACAAATTTAAGCAACACAAAACATAAAAGGGGACATACACACATTTGGCCCAAGAGCAAAACGACGTTACGCACACTACGTCAAATAGAGGCCAAATGTAATCAACCAATGCTCCAGGCGACAAAAAACATTATTAAGGGATGAATACACATTTCACAATGCGCTAATTAGTTCGCAAATACAGGGCACAATAGTATGTAGTAAAAATGCGCTAATTAGTTCGCAAATACAGGGCACAATAGTATGTAGTAAAAATGCGCTAATTAGTTCGCAAATACAGGGCACAATAGTATGTAGTAAAAATGCGCTAATTAGTTCGCAATACAGGGCACAATAGTATGTAGTAAAAATGCGCTAATTAGTTCGCAAATACAGGGCACAATAGTATGTAGTAAAAATGCGCTAATTAGTTCGCAAATACAGGGCACAATAGTAAGTAGTAAAAATGCGCTAATTAATTCGCAAATACAGGGCACAATAGTAAGTAGTAAAAATGCGCTAATTAGTTCGCAAATACAGGGCACAATAACGCCGCCAAAAAAAGTAACAAAAAATACAGATTGCGATTTGTCCAAAAACAACGTAACATGTGGAAGGCCAACCAAAGTTGCGTACAGACAAACAAGAACAACCCCTAAACAATTTAACACATGAACTTACTAAGAGCTAATAGCTAAGAAACCGGACCAAAATGTCTTTGGGGCAGAGCCCAAAAAAAACCTAAGAGAGATGAAATGACGGAAAAAACATATTAGAAAAATGAACACCACAATGAGAGACAAATTTTCCCGAAGTTATAATTCACCAAACTTACCAAAACTGGAAACGAGCCAAAAAAACAAAAGTGAAAAAAAAGGAACGGAAAACCAAGAAAAACCGCTACCCCAAGGAAAAAACTCAATAAACGCTATCTCCTAAACCAGCCAACAATCAACTCCAACCAATGTAACCTCCAACATTCAATAAACGCCACCTCGAGTCGAAACGCCACAACCCATAAATAGTGTTTAGTTTCCCGCCCAAATTAAGGAAGGATCAGAGGAACGCACAATCAATGATGCGGCCGCAAAATAAGGACGCATGTATAAATACGCCACGAGACAAAAACACAATTCTGGTGTATTTGGAGTTGGAACAACACACATGGATACAGACCAGGAAAACAATGGACAACAGTCCCGCAGTAACTATTTCATGCATTTTGACTCAATGATTAATTATAAACATATTATTCTGCAAGTTGGCAAGTTGAGATTTCTCAAATTACCCCAAATAGGTGAGGAGGATGACATGGAAGAGGCTGCTGGGCCCAGTAATCCGGGCAAAGCTGCCAAAAAGAAAAGGCAGCCACAATTCACAAGAAAGGAGATGGAGGTTTTGATACAGAAGTGTGTGGACATCCTGCCACAGGCAGACAGGAATATGAGTGCAAGCCAGAAGTGGAGAATGTGGGAAGTGGTAGCCGTGGATGTCAATAGGGTGGGGGATTTTGTCCGTCTAGCCCGGGATGTCAAAAGGCGGTAAGTAAACACTTGACCACCCTAAAACCAACAACCAAATCAAATAAAAAGTAATGGTTCCAATTTAACCCACAGATGGCAAGACTTCAAATATCGCCTGAAACAAAAAATGGCACACAGGGCTAGGCATGCAAGGGGGACAGGTGGAGGTCCCACCCCTGTGTAATTGGAGTTTACAGATTTAGAAGAGCTGGCACAGGGGTGTGTGCAGCCTGTGGAGGTGTTTAGCGTGTCCAACATGGATACGGACATGCCAGACTTTGCGGCTCCTCATGTTGTCCCAGGTAAATGTTGTGATGTCACCAACTGTGAAATGTTATTGTGCCGATATGTCGATTCTAATGTGAGTCTTTTCTCATTTTTCCAACAGAGACACAGGCGGATGAGTCTGCTCCAGAGGGGAGCCTTGGCCGCAGAATTTCTGCTGGCTCTGCAGGGGAGGAACCAGTACATCCGGCTGAGGATCCTGCAGAAGCCAGTCCAGGGCAATCCCCCTCGCAGGCAGTGTCCCTCCTCACAGAACTCAATTTAAAATCGGATTTCCATACGGAGATT
Source organism: Taudactylus pleione (assembly GCA_031769625.1). Classification (NCBI taxonomy): domain Eukaryota; kingdom Metazoa; phylum Chordata; class Amphibia; order Anura; family Myobatrachidae; genus Taudactylus; species Taudactylus pleione. The sequence goes on from JAUIMM010000299.1 coordinate 1,783,476, forward strand.
CTGCAGAGGATGGACGCCAGTCTGGTACAGGTGGCTGAGGCCCTGGAGCAAAATGCTGCGGCCAACGTGACCATTGGTCAGGCCCTGGTGGAAAATACCAGGGCCAACATCCGCATCGCCACTGCCCTGGAGCAGCTCGTTCGCCAGCACATGGTAGAGCCGACCTCCCTTCCTACCGGAACATCAGGATCCTCCACCTCTGGCACAACATCAGCCAATCCTCCAAATGTGCCTAGCCCTGTGCCTAGTCCAGAGGCCACAACATCTGCCTCTGGACAGGCCAGCCCGATGACATCCCGGACTCGGTCTGGCGCCCTCCCTCCCCCAGCCAAACCGGCGAAAAAACGGTGACACCATTGGCTACTTTTCCCACACTCCTTCTGTGCTTGCCTCATATTCCTTTCTGGCCAAAACTTCCCTCTCCTTTCTTGTGAATTGTTTTTAATTTTTACATTTACGTTTATTCAAAATTTATTGTTTGCACAATTAATAAATATTGTGGAACAGTGCCCAAAATGTTGTAGTTCAATATGTGTTTTTATTTATGGGTGGATACAAATAAATTTACCAGAAATGTACGACTTTGTATTATGACATTCTTGACAAAATGGGTTACTTTTAATCCTGGCCCAAAAGCCAACAACGTTCAAAAACACAAATTACACATTGTAAAAAAAGTGCTCGTTAAGGAACGTTTAAAACATTACCTAAGGAGTAAAAAACACCTTGCAAACACAAAATGAGGGACCAAACCTAAACATGATGACATTATTGTTACAATAGTCCAAATACGAACACATTGCGGCCAAAATACACCCCCACAAATGTACGCTAATTGATTGTGTAATCCTGACATTAGCAGCTATGATTTCCACCTGCGTTCGGTTTTGTGCTATCCAAAAAAACTGCTTTCCAAACACATACCAAGCCGGTTTTCAATCCAACACTAATTGAGTTTCTGACAAGCCGTGATTAATCGAAGCAACATCGTGGAGTGCCGGGACGGAGGAGAAGGCCATCGCCACTGTGGTCGAGTTATCCAGCCCCTAAGCTGTGCGAGCATTTTGAAGGGAAAGAGGATCATCCAGTGACGTATGAGTTGGTACGAACACATTTGACGTTCGCATTTGTTAATGTATGTACGCCCCAAAAACGCCTCGCCACGCCTGCGTTTTTCCATCTCCACCCCCGTCAACGCCCAAAAACGGCCTGTTCTGTCAATCACATTTGACATGTCACTTCCTGTACGCTATTTGACGAACGAGACCAAAAAAACTCGCAATCTGCCGTACGCACATGCGCAGTGTAACACCGACGCATGCGCGGTTACTCAACATCGGAACGCAACGAGCGTACTGCCTCTAACGAACGGCTCTGAATCAGGGCCATGGTTTGTCCAGGTTCACAGTTACTTGTTATATCTTACTCTATTCCCAAAGCTGAATCAGGCCCCAAGTCGCTAATAGTGTACCAAGTACAGTAGCTGATTGTCACGACCATGGCTAGTTTTTCACCTTTTGCCTTGAGGCTTACCCCTGCCAACTGTCCTGTGGATCTGTATGTGTAATTTGCCTGGGAGATCTGTCCTTATCATGCTGGCTGCAACACTTCCCCTGGGAACACAAAAATGCTTGAAGGGCTTAACCTTTATAATCACGGGATTCTTGGAGTCCATTGAGAACAATTAAGCCAAGTTGTTAATTGAGAGTTATGGAGGCAAAGTTTCTGGGAAGTCAAGTCAATTATCTTGTTATGGGCCATTTCCATAGCAGTTACTCCAAGCGAGTGAGCAAAGAGTTTAGGGGTCAAGGTTATTAATGAGGATGGCTTGTTTGAATTGATTGACATTTTGTTCACCAGGGAATTATATTTAGAGCAAATCACCTGAGGAAGCAATATTCCAGCACCTTCTGGAGTTCTCAAAGTTTTGAGTTCATGAAGATGTTTGAAGAGATGTTCTTAAGAGTTATGGTGTCCCTGTGTTTGGAGCTCCTGGAATGTTATGTTTGGAAGAGAGAGTTTTTATGGTGTCGAGTGCACCCATAAAGAGGGGGGGTACTGACACGACCCTGGCTAGTTTTTCACCTTTTGTCTTGAGACTTACCCATGTCAACTGTCCCGTGGATCTGTATGTGTAATTCGCCTGGGAATCTGTCCTGATCATGCTGGCTGCAAAATTTCTGTGTAAGCATTTGGACTGTGCTCTCCTTTCCACATTGATTATTCACGTGGGTCCCTTTCTGTCTATGAACACTAGTCTTGATTGGATTCGCAGGGGTAGTTCTGACTCTTAGTACTGATCACCTGACTGTGTACACCAATTCCTGAGATACCCAGGGTATAAACATCCTCCTCTGATAGCATTCAGGGCCTGAACATCTCGTTACTTCCCGTGGTGCACAGATTGTGCCATTTCTATCTCTCTGTGTACAAGTGTATCCCAGGCTCCTGCTGGCAGCAACCCTTGGTGTATCCAGAAATCCTGCTAGTTCCCAGACCAGTTCACCCAGTAATCCTGCTGGCAGCAATACCTGGTGCATCTGGAAATCCTGCTGGTTCCCAGATCAGTTCATTTAGTAATCCTGCTAACAGCTATACCTGGCGTATCCAGAAATCCTGCTGGTTTCCAGACCAGTTCATTCAGCAATCCTGCTAATAGCAATACCTGGCATACCCAGAAATCCTGCTGGTTCCCAGACCAGTTCATCTAGTAATCCTGCCAATAGCTATACTTGGTGCATCCAGAAATCCTGCAGGTTCCCAGACCAGTTCAATCAGCAATCATGCTAATAGCTATACCTGGCGCATCTGGAAATCCTATTGGTTAACAGTCCAATTCAGCAAGTCTATCTACTAGTTGTCAGTCCAATTCTGCAAGCCCACCTACTGGTACCCCGGTCAGCTCAGCAAGCCTTCCTGCCGGTCCCAGTCCGGTTCCTTCAAGTTTTCTACTGGTTCCACTCCAACGTTACAAGTTTCCTGTTCCTGTCTTTTATCATCAAAGGCAGTTCTCACTGCCATACAATTCATATGCAAATAGAGCTATTTACATCATCCATGGTTCCAGTCAAGCCGGTCTCCGCTGAATCCAGTTCATCACCTGAGTCAGGTAACTCTGAAGCACCAACTGTGACACTAATATTTTACCAAGTCGCTAATAGTATACCAAGTAGTTAGTAGTGTACCAAGTTGCTAATAGTATACCAAGTAGCTAATAGAGTACCAAGTCGCTAATATTGTACCAGGTGGCTAATAGTATACCAAGTAGCTAATAGTGTACCAAGTCGCTAATATTGTACCAAGTCACAAATAGTATACCAAGTAGTTAATATTGTACCAGGTGGCTAATAGTATACCAAGTAGCTAATAGAGTACCAGGTCACTAATAGTATACCAAGTAGCTAATAGAATACCAGGTCACTAATAGTATACCAAATAGCTAATAGTGTACCAGGTCACTAATAGTATACCAAGTACTGTAGTTAATATTGTACCAGGTCGCTAATAGAATACCAAGTAGCAAGTAGTGTACCAAATTGCTAATAGTATACCAAGTAGCTAATAGTGTATCATGTCGCTAATAACATACCAAATAGCTAATAGTGTATCATGTCGCTAATAACATACCAAGTAGCTAATAGTGTATCATGTCGCTAATAACATACCAAATAGCTAATAGTGTATCATGTCTCTAATAACATACCAAATAGCTAATAGTGTATCATGTCTCTAATAACATACCAAGTAACTAATAGTGTATCATGTCTCTAATAACATACCAAGTAGCTAATAGTGTATCATGTCTCTAATAACATACCAAGTAGCTAATAGTGTATCATGTCTCTAATAACATACCAAGTAGCTAATAGTGTATCATGTCGCTAATAACATACCAAATAGCTAATAGTGTATCATGTCTCTAATAACATACCAAGTAGCTAATAGTGTATCATGTCTCTAATAACATACCAAGTAGCTAATAGTGTATCATGTCGCTAATAACATACCAAGTAGCTAATAGTGTATCATGTCTCTAATAACATACCAAGTAGCTAATAGTGTATCATGGCTCTAATAACATACCAAGTAGATAATAGTGTATCATGTCTCTAATAACATACCAAGTAACTAATAGTGTATCATGTCTCTAATAACATACCAAGTAGCTAATAGTGTATCATGTCTCTAATAACATACCAAGTAGCTAATAGTGTATCATGGCTCTAATAACATACCAAGTAGCTAATAGTGTATCATGTCTCTAATAACATACCAAGTAGCTAATAGTGTATCATGTCTCTAATAACATACCAAGTAGCTAATAGTGTATCATGTCTCTAATAACATACCAAGTAGCTAATAGTGTATCATGGCTCTAATAACATACCAAGTAGCTAATAGTGTATCATGTCGCTAATAACATACCAAGTAGCTAATAGTGTATCATGTCGCTAATAACATACCAAGTAGCTAATAGTGTATCATGTCTCTAATAACATACCAAGTAGCTAATAGTGTATCATGTCTCTAATAACATACCAAGTAGCTAATAGTGTATCATGTCTCTAATAACATACCAAGTAGCTAATAGTGTATCATGGCTCTAATAACATACCAAGTATCTAATAGTGTATCATGTCGCTAATAACATACCAAGTACCTAATAGTGTATCATGTCTCTAATAACATACCAAGTAGCTAATAGTGTATCATGTCTCTAAAAACATACCAAGCAGCTAATAGTGTATCATGTCTCTAATAACATACCAAGTAGCTAATAGTGTATCATGGCTCTAATAACATACCAAGTAGCTAATAGTGTATCATGTCGCTAATAACATACCAAATAGCTAATAGTGTATCATGTCTCTAATAACATACCAAGTAGCTAATAGTGTATCATGGCTCTAATAACATACCAAGTAGCTAATAGTGTATCATGGCTCTAATAACATACCAAGTAGCTAATAGTGTATCATGGCTCTAATAACATACCAAGTAGCTAATAGTGTATCATGTCGCTAATAACATACCAAATAGCTAATAGTGTATCATGTCTCTAATAACATACCAAGTAGCTAATAGTGTATCATGTCGCTAATAACATACCAAGTAGCTAATAGTGTATCATGTCGCTAATAACATACCAAGTAGCTAATAGTGTATCATGTTTCTAATAACATACCAAGTAGCTAATAGTGTATCATGTCTCTAATAACATACCAAGAAGCTAATAGTGTATCATGTCACTAATAACATACCAAGTAGCTAATAGTGTATCATGTCACTAATAACATACCAAGCAGCTAATAGTGTATCATGTCTCTAATAACATACCAAGTAGCTAATAGTGTATCATGTCGCTAATAACATACCAAGTACCTAGTAGTGTATCATGTCTCTAATAACATACCAAGTAGCTAATAGTGTATCATGTCGCTAATAACATACCAAGTACCTAGTAGTGTATCATGGCTCTAATAACATACCAAGTAGCTAATAGTGTATCATGTCGCTAATAACATACCAAGTACCTAGTAGTGTATCATGTCTCTAATAACATACCAAGCAGCTAATAGTGTATCATGGCTCTAATAACATGCCAAGTAGCTAGTAGTGTATCATGTCACTAATAACATACCAAGTACCTAATAGTGTATCATGTCACTAATAACATACCAAGTAGCTAATAGTGTATCATGTCGCTAATAACATACCAAGTAGCTAATAGTGTATCATGTCGCTAATAACATACCAAGTACCTAGTAGTGTATCATGTCTCTAATAACATACCAAGTAGCTAATAGTGTATCATGTCTCTAATAACATACCAAGCAGCTAATAGTGTATCATGGCTCTAATAACATACCAAGTAGCTAGTAGTGTATCATGTCACTAATAACATACCAAGTAGCTAATAGTGTATCATGTCGCTAATAACATACCAAGCTATCTAATAGTGTATCATGTCGCTAATAACATACCAAGTAGCTAATAGTGTATCATGTCGCTAATAACATACCAAGTACCTAGTAGTGTACTCAATTCTATACTTAAGATAACTATTTTATTTTGCAAAGGAATTGGTATGAAGTAGCAGATTAAGCATTGGAATGCGTGGCACAAGTCACTAGTACTGTATACGAGTGTTCCTACACCACACATCGTTATGCTCAATCTGCTACTGTATACTAATTTCTTTGCAACATAAAATACAGTACGAAGCCTAAAAACAGTACTTTGGGGCTGATTCAGCACGGATCCTTATTGCCATCGCAGCTGCGATTGCGCACGCAGTGAAGCTGCAAAAATATGCTAATGTCTACCACTGCTCTGCCAGCATAGAGACACCCACTGCTGCTTTCTCACATCAGTAAGACCTCGCAGTCCTGCGTACACATCGGAGAGCATGGGCTCCTCACGCACAATTACAGCAGGTCTGACCTGACTCAGAATGTACAAGTCTTGTCGCACGCAGTAAGTACTCAGGTGTATGCCGTCATAGTGGCTAATTTATGCAAGCAGGAAACGGCGTTCAAACAGATTGGCATGCCTGCGTTTCTCCATCCACACCCCCGTCACCACCCCCAAACGCTGACTAACGCAGCGATGGCTCTCTTTCTGCATGCGTGATCGCAATGCTATCCTGCGCACATGTACTGCGGTGCATATGCCTGCGCAGTATGCATCTCCGGTCGATCTGCGTACGCGGTTGCCACTGCAATCCATGCTGAATCAGGCCCTTTGTACACTATTAGTAAATTAAGATGCAAATTTCAGTACGTAATCTGGGTAAAAAGGCAAGAGACAGTGGACCTGATTCAGAGCCGCTCGCTAGATGCGATCGCTCGCATCTAGCGTATGCAAATTTTTCAAAGTGACGCCATGGGAAGCGCTCGCTCGCCAAGGCATAAGCACACCCACTTTGGCTGTGCGAGCGATCGCTCTGTGTATGCAGACACCCATTAGCGTATGTAGTAGAGACGCCCAATTACACACGTCATCTCCAGGTAGTGTTTTAAAACATTGGTGCATCGAGCACCATCGGATGCGATCGCAGTGCTTGTGGTTGCCTTACCCTACCGCAAGCACTGCGAGGACTTCAGTGTAAAAAACAGGCATGTGACGAGTACTGTGACGCTGCTTGTAATCTATGCACACCGTAAAAACGGCGTGGAAAGACCCAGGCACGCCTGCTTTCGCACCTCCACTCAACAACCTCTCCTGTCACTCATTTCACTGAGCTGTCTTTGCTGGGCGAGCGAGCGGGCTGCGATTGCTCAGAGTAGTTCGTGCACGCGCAGAACGAAGCATGGGCATGCGTGTACGCATACCATTGGGCCGCTTGCGAGCGCACAGCGCTTGCGAGCGGCTCTGAATCAGGTCCAGAGGTCCTATATTTTAACCAGATTATGTACTTTTTCATGAATTTTGTAATTCGCTAATGTGTAATAACTCGCAAAGTTTGCGGCGCCAAATGGAGCTATATAACGCAATTTGAGGATAGGTGTATGTGGACCCAGCTGTACGTCTCCTCCCCAAAATTTGCAAATGAACCTCTAGATATGCCAATGTGTATCAGTCCTTTACGTGAAGCAGACAGGAACAAACATGCACAAAATGATTTTAGCCAATCACGGTCATGCACAAAAACTGTATAAGGATAAGCAAGTGTGTGTTTAATGTTTTGTAGGAAACATTTAGAGACTGTGACTACTGTATGTTCCTGTCTCACAGCAGTGAATGACTAAGGGCAGGTCTATGGTAAATCTATTTCACACGAGTTTGCTTTCAGATGCATGTAAATAATCTCATTTTTACATCAATTCAGAATGTCAATATTAGCAAAAAATATAATTGGAAATGTATTCCAGAACTGTGGGCAGGAAAACTGGCAAAGTTCAATTCATGACACAGAGTTCCTTGGAACAAAGGCCCTCATTCAGAGCCGTACGCTCTGAGCAGAGCGCACGCTCTGAATGAGGGCCGGCCTCCATGAAAATGGAGCGTCCTTCTGGACGCTCGTATAGCTGTGGGTCACCACCCACAGGCTATACGAGCGTGCATTTTGATGGCCGCGATGGTCGAGACCATCGCGACCATCGAATTTGCGAGCCGGAGCCTGCGGTTGAGGTTTTCAACCGCAAGCTCCGGAGTGATTTTGGCTCTATCAGAGCCAAAATCACTCCCACTGACATCACTAGTGATGTCAGTGGGCCGGCTTTTGACGAGAGGCGTTCCCGTGGGAACGCCCCCGTCAGGGAGGCACGCCCCCGGCACGCCTACCAAAGGGGGCGTGCTGTCAATCAACATTGACAGCACGCCCCCTTTGATCGGACACAACGAGCGAAGGACTTTCCTTCGCTCGTCGCGTCTGGCGCATGCGCACGACGGAGCTCCCTCCGTCGTGCGCATGCTCAGTCCAGAACATCGACCCACTTGCGAGCGGACAGCCGCTCGCGAGTGGGTCTGAATCAGGCCCAAAGATCTGTAAGTGAGCCTTACTGTAGATGCAGCAGCTATATATATGAGATATTCTTGAGTCAATTGCATTATCGCTATTAAACAAAGATTGTCATTCTGTTTCCCTTCTCTGTATAATTATTACACCTGGCAGCAGACCAAGCACAGAAGAGATAAATTATTACATTGTATGGGGCTTGCTCACATCTCAGTGATTTTTCAGCCTGTTTATTGATGCTTCATTATGTAACAAAGTGGCATAGATCATACTGTCTCAGCCACACCCCCTCGCAGTGATATGCTGCCATTCGTGCGTCTATGGCATCATTTTCATAGAATCGCGTCATATTGGCTCTACCCTCTCCCAACAGACCTGCAAAATGCAGCACAGCACCACAAGTGGGTGAGGCTAAGACCGTTGCACCAAGGTCAGCCTAAAAAAAAATTTGGTCCATCAGGGGGTGTTTCTGGGTACTCGGAAACCCCCCCTGCTTGCGCCACCTATATTCCATCACACTTTACATTTGGGAACAAAGCAGTAATAAAACAAGACTGGGGAATAACAGACAGACAGAGAAGTCAGACGTTCCTGGATAGCAGGAGTTTAATATATGATGATACGTACTACATATTGTGTAATAGTCCAGCCAGTTTGCAAGGATAAAATGGTTCTTGGTGAGCGATACAATACAATCACACAGCAATGTTGGTCTGAGGTGAGAGGGTTGTGAGAGTGTAGAAGGGGACCAGATATAGGTTTTTTATGAACTGTGTAGAAGGAAGGTTATTGGGTAGAATAGCTCACGGAGGTTACATGGGTGATTCAGTAATCCACTCAGACACAAGGAGTTCCTGTAATGTTCTGACAAATAAACCAATAAAACACAACAATACTGTAACAATGCTCACCATTCTTCTTTTTCCAAGGAGATACTAAGGAAAGCAGCAGATAAACAGTCAGCGCAAATGATGTAAAGCTCAAACCCAGTCCCCTCCCGGATAGTACATAGCAGGTATATCCATATTAGACCAGTCATAACAAATTGCAGGGTTGAATACTGTAGCATTTGGGTGTATTTTGCTTTATTTTTTACTAATAGTTAAAAATTCAAAACAGGCTTTTAAGATGGTTTCCATATCTCAGGTCTAGGGGGTCTAAGGGAAAGCAGAGAGTGGGCCATGAATGTCTGACTTGAAAAAATGAGCTGTTAACCCAAATAAATAATCACCAAACCCTGCAATACTCGGACTCACCCATAGAGAGCAGTATAATTAGCAGAAATAGCGTGACTTACAACAACGGAGATGAAGCTCCTCTTGCAACTTCCAGCAATAGATCCATGCAGCTAAAAACTATCTTTCCAGCAAAATGAGGTGGAGTGGCTGGTGGCTTACAGGGAGCAACAATGCATGACTGATTGATACATCTATGTGTAATACCTTTTTTGGATGGGCACTTAATTATCTCTATGTATATCTTATAGGGACAGGCTAAAATAAATTTTGTATGGATGCAAAAAAACAAAACATGAATGACAATCTCTACATTAAAGCATTGTAGTCTCACTTCCCCCACTGCCGTAAATGCTGATTGCTGACTCTGATAGTGGTTGGTGAGGGTATCTTAAAAAAGGAGGGGTGTTCAGGGCCAAAAAGAACTGTTCATCTCCTATACAAATATGGTTTATATGATCTACCTCTCAATAAAGCCATTTCTTGGGAGATGACTGGCCCACAGTTTACCTCCCAACGCATGAGATTTAGAATTAGGAACTCCTTACGTATGCCGAAGGAGCACGTCCAAAAAAGTGGCGTGGCCTCATTGGGAAAGGGGTCTGGCCTTGTGCTCCCATTTTCATCTCTCTAGGGGAGTGTCCAGCCCTTTCCGAAGATGCTGTGCTGCCCGCTGTCTCTCACCCACACTGTGTAGATACCGTGCGCATTCACCCACTGCTCTGCTATGCAATAAGAGTATTCCCACCCACTTCAAAACCCCCACCCCCCACGGGACACTACGGCCCGTGGATGGGACGATGGGACAATGCCCGAAAAGCGAGACTTTTATGCCAAATCAGAATGGTAGGGCCCATTCTGAAGCCTCTTCCTCCCAGATCCTCCTCCTCTCTAAACTGTCTGATAAGCAGTGGCGTAACTAAGAAGGGTCGAGCAGGGCGTGTGCCCTGGGCGCTGTAGGACCGGCGGCGTGGGGAGCGCCACCGGCCACGGTACCGGCCCGTCCTAGTTACCCAGTGTAAAGCCGACCGCAGTGAGTACGGTCAGCTCTACACATTTACACAGGAACGGCGCTAGGCTTCCCTGCACCCAGTGTCGGTCCTGTGCTGCACAGTGGAGCCCCTTCCCTCCCCCTGAACACTTACCCAATAGCGCCAGGAGAAGGGTGGGAGGCGGGCTCAGGCTGTGCATTTTTACAGACACATCGCCGCCAGCACGGCGGCAATGTGTGTGTTAATCAGCAGCCAATGAGAGTCAGACAGACTCTCATTGGCTGCTGCGCCCACTGCAAGAACCGGGCTGGAGATCACTCATGAGCTCCGCCTTCCGGCTCCTGCAGTGGGTAATGGGAGAGACATCATGAGAGATGTGCAGACGGCGGCAGGGGCAGTATCCGGAGCGGGGATTCAGATAAGTTATTATTTTTGTACTTGTATTCGTCTGCACTGCATTGGAGGGGGGGGACTACTAGTGGGGGCACTGCACTGGGAGGGGGGACCTCTACTGGGAGCATGACTGGGGGGGCTACTACTGGGGGCACTGCATTGGGAGGAGGGTCTCTACTGGGGCACTGCTGGGGGGGGACTACTACTGGAGCACTGCATCGGGAGGGGGACCTTTACTGGTGGCTCTACTGGGGGGGACTCCTACAGGGGGCACTATAAAAGGGGCTTACTACTAAGGGCACTGCATGGGGGGACCACTAGTGGGGGCACGGGATAGGGGAGATCACTACTAGGGGCCTACATAGGGGGTACCACTACTGGGGCACTGCATAGGGGAGGGACTACTTCTGGGGGCAATATATAAAGGGCACTGCACAGGGGGTACTACTACTGGGTGCACTGCATAGGGGAGTACTGCTGGGGGCACTGCAGGAGAGGGACCACGACTGGAGGCACTGTATAAGGGGAACTAATGGGGGGCTGCATAAGGGGGACCACTACTGGGGGCACTTTATTATGGGAACTAATGGGGGGCTGCATAAGGGGGGCCACTCCTAGGGGTACTGTATAAGGGGCACTACTAGGGGTCTGCATAAGAGGGACCACTACTGGGGACATTGCATAATTGGGGTACTGTATAAGGGGCACTACTGGGGTTAAGGTGTATATATGGAAAGGAATGTTCAGAGTGACAAGAAAGGGGTGTGTGTCATGTTGACACGCCCCATTTTTAAGTGACCACGCCCTTTTTTTTTGCTCGCGCACATAGGGAAGGGGGGACTCCATTTTTAAATTTGCCCTGGGCTCCAAATACCCTAGTTACGCCACTGCTGATAAGTAAAATACATCTAACATTTTAGTAAATATAAGATGATGGGAGGTATATATCAAACCATCTAACAATCAATCCGCTTCTACCTACCATTCTATAGAATGTACTTGATAAATACTAGCTAGCAGCTGATTGGATGCTATGGGAAGCTTCTCAACTTGTCCACTTCTCCATTCTCGAAGGTTTTATACATTCTCCCTAATAGATTATCAACAAATAAAATGTTTTTTGATTTTACCCTGTAAAATTTTTATTCCAGTATGAATTAATGTAGTTCTTGCCGACGCGTTGGGTACAGGATCCCAGCGGTCAGGATGCCGATGGTCAGAATACAGACAGAATTTGGTAAGTAACCCTAACCCCTACCCTAACCCTCCTCCTAACCCTAACCCACCTTTACCGCAGCCTAATCCTAACCCTCCCCTCCTGTGGACTAACCCTAACCCCACCCCGCAGCCTAACCCTAGCCCTCCCCTCCTGCAGACCAACCATAGCCTCACCCCGCAGCCTAATCCTAACCCTCCCCTCCTGCAGACTAACCCTAACCCACCCCGCAGCCTAACCCTAAACCTCCCCTCCCACAGCCTAACCATAACCCCACCCTGCAGCCTAACCCTAAACCTCCCCTCCCACAGCCTAACCATAACGCCACCCGGCAGCCTAACCCTAAACCTCCCCTCCCGCAGCCTAACCATAACGCCACCCGGCAGCCTAACCCTAAACCTCCCCTCCTGTAGCCAAACCCTAACTCCACAGCTTAACCCTAACCCTCCCCCTAATACCTAACCCTAATCTCTAACCCTAAACTAATTTTAACTCTAATACTCACCGTCAAAATGTCAGCGGTCGGGATTCTGGAGCCGGGATTCAAACCACCTTGATGGCTTACTGTATACTGTAAGTGAGGCTGTTTTATATCATGAAGCACAGCAGGAAATGTTTATGCTTAATTGATTTGTTCCTGATACTTCATGCTGAAGAATTCTTTGGAATGTTGTCAAGTGAGTGTTCACACATCGATTAATAGATTAAATATTTATGTTATTAGAGTATATTTTTAAATAATTCACATAATGACGGCTGTCCTGTTTCTACTATTATGTGTTATGACAACAAATATACCTGTAAATTGCTTTACACATTTAATTGCCTTTCTATGAATGTTTGGTGTGAGGCAAATGGGATTATTTAAAATGGTTATAGAATGTTTGTGAACCCTTTAGTGTTAGTAGTATTCCTGTATAAGAAATCAGATGTAAGTGCGCTCTCTTAGGTGTGAATGCAGTGGAGAGGAGAAGGGGGGAGAGAGGTGGTAATGTTTAATGAGCGTAAGTGTCTGACTAATTGTACTATCAATAATCCACAGAAGGGTATATAGATGTAGGGTGTAAGTACGGAAATTAATGGGCAGACAACAATGGGTACATGCCTAACTGTTTATTTGAGAAGACACAGTGGCCTCGATTCAAAGCCGGACGCTCTGAAAGAGCGCTCACTCTGAATCAGGGCGGTTTTTATTTTTGGAGCGGCCTCGTGGCCGCAAGCCCCAGAGAGCTTCTGGCTCTAATAGATGTCAGTGGGGCCGCCCACAAACGGTAGGCGTTCGCATGGGAACGCCTCCGTTTGTGAAGCCACCTCCATGCCACGCCTCCAAAACGGTGCGAGCTGTTGATCAAAATCGACAGCCGCCCTCTTTTGGTGTGAGACCCGGAGCGACGGAGCGCCCGTCGCTAGCCGGGTCTCGCGAATGCGCACGTCGGAGCCGGCACCATTGTGCGCATCCGCAGTGGCCTAACATCGACCCGCTCGCGAGCAGATCTGAATCAGGCCCAGTGCTTCTCTGGAATGGCAGTAAAATTAGCATGCATTAAATATAACCGGGATAGAACTGTCCCATTAGTTTAATGTACACGTGCCAACATCCACTGATGGAGGTGGCAAGCGGTTAGCTCGGGGGGAGATGTGTTGACCCTTTCAGGGGTCTTCCTTAATGTGCAGTTCTGGACTAGCATGTATCCCCTGCTGGACCTATGGTCTACAGCAGGCGTGGCCACCCCGCGGCTCTCGAGCCGCATGTGGCTCTTTTGTTTCTAAAATGCGGCTCCCCCCACTGGAACTGGAATCGCTGGTCTCTGAAGCATTCAAAGACTAAAGCAGCCTCTGATCGCTTCAGAGGCCAGCGTTTCCAGTGATGCATTGTGCGGGTGACGTCATGACATCACCCACGCAATGCATGTGAGGAGCCTGCCCTGCGCGCCTGCTGGATTTAGTTAGATATAGTCAGAGCGAGGCAGCTTCAGCGGGAGCCAGAGCCAGCGTTGTCAGGTAAGTACTGGGCTGGGGGTACTGCTTAAGGGGCACTACTTTAGGGGGCACAAATACAGGGGGCATTGCTTAAGGGGCACTGCATAAGGGGAAAAACTACAGGGGGCACAACTACAGGTGGCACTGCACAAGGGGCAAAAACTACAGGTGGCACTGCATAAGGGGCACAAATACAGGGGGCACTGCATAAGGGGCACATATACAGGGGGCACTGCACAAGGGGCACATATACAGGGGGCACTGCATAAGGGGCACAAATACAGGGGGCACTGCATTAAGGGGCACAAATACAGGGGGCACTGCATGAGGGGCACATATACAGGGGGCACTGCATAAGGGGCACAAATACAGGGGGCACTGCACAAGGGGCACATATACAGGGGGCACTGCACAAGGGGCACATATACAGGGGGCACTGCATAAGGGGCACAAATACAGGGGGCACTGCATTAAGGGGCACAAATACAGGGGGCACTGCATGAGGGGCACATATACAGGGGGCACTGCATAAGGGGCACAAATACAGGGGGCACTGCACAAGGGGCACATATACAGGGGGCACTGCACAAGGGGCACATATACAGGGGGCACTGCATAAGGGGCACAAATACAGGGGGCACTGCATTAAGGGGCACAAATACAGGGGGCACTGCATGAGGGGCACATATACAGGGGGCACTGCATAAGGGGCACAAATACAGGGGGGCACTGCACAAGGGGCACAAATACAGGGGGCACTGCATGAGGGGCAAAACTACAGGGGGCACTGCATAAGGGACAAAACTACAGGGAAACTACAGGGGGCACAATACAGGGGGCACTGCATAAGGGACAAAACTACAGGGGGCACAATACAGGAGGCACTGCATAAGGGACAAAACTACAGGGGGCACAATACAGGGGGCACTGCATAAGGGACAAAACTACAGTAAATTACAGCAAAGTAAACAGGTAAGAAATATAATTATATTGGGAAGATTATGTAAATTGTGTATTTTCAATGTGCTGGGCTCACCCTCAGCGTGACTAAAAACGGGGGTGTGACAAAAGGTCATGCTTCTGCAAATGTCATACCAAAGGTGTGAGCACAAAAATGCTCACGCGCATTTTTGCTTGCGCGCCTACAGTTGGCTCTTTAGCTTGGCTACAGGTATTTTTTGGCTCTTTGCCTCTGACTGGTTGGCTACCCCTGGTCTACAGTCTTATGGGCTCGAGCTGTTTAGGTGTATTCAGTGTGACCCCAGATCTGTCCTGTGATTGACGGCGTCCCGCACTTCTCTTGGTAAGTAATGCTTACCTACCGGCAGGAGCATAGGATTGATCCCTGTGTCTAACTTATGGGGATGTAGTCTGTCAGGTCCTGGCTTAACTTCGTCGTTGGGCGGTGATCGCTGTTGTGATTCCCCGGGCCCATGGGGTCTTGAAGCCAGTTGTTAGAGATATATCCCTGTACCTATTTGGTAAAGTACGTCCCCTCTGTGGTTCTTTTCTATGGGTCCAAGTCCCGGAGGTACACGGTGTGGGTGACCTGGAGTAAACCCACATGTGGTGTAACTCCTGGGGTTCTCTTTTAATGGCTGTGTAGCGGTATAAGAGGGATGATGCGTCCTCTCACCCGGTCCTGGTGTCCCGGGGTCTGCGGTTGGAGGGGCATTCTATAGGTGCATTAAAGAAAACAAGTCCATGGGCAGATAAATGTTCAAGTAGGTCCTCCGACACGTTTCGGCTATTAAAGCCTTCTTCAAGGAGTTACTGATTTGTGGGTAAGTGTCCCTTTAGCCTGGATTTCCAGGTTGATTTTGCATTCACGTGACCTGGTGCGGCCAATCAGCGTGTGCAGCATCACTGGGTCATGTGATGATGATCGGATATGATGGGAGGGCATCAGCATACTCTTGTGCTGGATAAGGCGACTAATGGGGTAGCTTCTGGTGTGTGTACTAGGGACAATGGGCGGATAGGGTGTTTGTTATTAAACATTGTACCAGAGACTGCAACTATTCAGTGTAGTTTTATGGAAATATGGGGAATGCTTGAGGTCCAGTGATGTAATAGGCGCAATTGTATTATGCCATTGGTATCTGTAGTAAACTGTATCTAAATGCTAGCGTTTTCTGGTATGGTAGTGATGATGTTTGATGGGGGTTGAAGTGTATCACGTGTCTGGATCAAATAGTCCGGACAAGATGGTCAGTATGGTCATATTGGTGGTGGTGTATATCACAGAAGGTATCACATGTCTGGATCAAAAGTCATAGACAAATGTTAAGGACCAAAAAAGGGAGTTATGGAAGGGGAGGTAATGTGCTATAAGTGAGATGAATAACAGATGCAGTGTGGGGGTTACCTGCAAAATTTAATTGAGGTCAAGAGCTCCAGTGAATAGGTTGCATTTGGGCTAAACATTTAGAGTATTGTGTTAGTGGGGGGGTGATATCTAAAGTTACGGAATGGAGATGTATATGGATGGACTAAGTATGAAAATGTGTAGAGATGCTGAAGGGGGGAGGAAGTTATAATCCTGGTGTAGAATCAAAATCCAGGGAGTAAATGTGAAGGGGGGTGGGGGGTAGGATCATGTTGTATGTATGGAATCTAAAATGCAGGGGGCAAATGTTAGGCAGGAGGGGGAGAGGGGGGGGAGTATGTTCATGTTGTATGTATAGAAAATATTGGTGCACACTTAATTAGGGAGCAGGTATGTGCTGGCGTTGTATAAGTTTATATAAGGAAGGTTATGTTCCAGGTGTGTAGATGGCTGGCATCATACATGGGATGCTGAGTATGACCATTATATGTATAGAGAGCCATATCTGTAGGCATGCTTTAGGATCAATAATGATTACTTCAATATTGTTATATTCTATTTGGAGATGACAATTTGATTTTGTTATCTATATTTAAACCGTGTGGTGTCACTGTCTATAAAGTGAATATCCGCCATCTTCTTTATTCAGTCTCCTAATATGGTCACCCCCTCTCCAGTTTTTGGTAATGCTTTTGGTGCCAATAAAGGGGATTCCTTTTGTGTAACTCTGGTGGTTCTCAAGGAAAAGTGGGACGCTGTGGTTGTCAATCTTTCCTTAAGTGTTCAGCAATTCTGACTTTAAGGGGTCTTATTGTCCTCTCCATGTAATGTCTATTCCCCAAGCATTACAGGAGATAAATGACATTGCTGGTGTTGTATGACATGTGTTCCCGTATTGTGAATGCCCTCACTGTTTTTGTGGAGGTGAAAGATGTGGTTGGTTTTGTACTTCTTCATTGTAGCTGCAGAAGAAACCTCCTCTGGTGATGGTGTTATCCAGAGTTGACTGAGGGGGCATCCTTACTATTATGCAAATGCAAGAGGTGGTGTATAACACCCCCTGCTGTATTGAAGATCCCAGCACTGCAACCGAGGTCACAGGCTGAGATCTCCATCACAACCATCGGTGGTTGATGGTCGCGATGGTGGACGGCGCCGGGCCAAAAGCCAGCTGAGTACGCCCCAGCTTACTCAGGCTGGCCAACTTGCGAGCCCAGGACACTGTGTCAGTTGACGCAGACCCTGGGCTTGCCACTCCCGGAAAATGGGGAGGACAAAGCCCCCTTTCCAGGAACGCCGGCTGCCCTGCTCCCACACCGCCCCTTAAATGCCTTTGCCTGTCAATCACACTCACAGAATGGGTCCTGTGCATGTGCAGATTGCGTGCACTGCTGAATCAGGCCATGAGTGAGTGTAAGTGGTGGAATGTGATTAGAGACCATTTTGTATTTGATGTTGGGGGGCTTCCTGTAAATTACCTTTGGTCTCACTGGCAGTATATCTGCCAGTTGGTCGTCCTTCAGGAGTACATGCCATCGTTTATTGACTGTGTTGTATTGTGTGATGAAGGGAACATGATTCTGTAGGTGATTTTCTTTTCTCTTTGTGTACTCCAGAAGTGATGTTCTGTCCTCATTCCCTATCTGTGTTAATGTCTCTTGTAAAGTATTTTTGTCATACACCTTGTCTATAAACTGTAGATTACGTGTTTCGCCCTGCTTATAATAGTCTGTTAAACTGCTGCAATTGCGTCTGCTGCGTTTGAATTGTCCTATAAGGTATATTGTGAAGCCAGTTGGGATGATGACTGCTGCTTTGACAAGATGTAGCTATTTACAGCTACTTGTTTTTGGAATGTTCTCTTGTGTATCTGTTTCTGGTCGATGAAAATGTGAAGGTCTAAGAAACTTCCATCTCTCTTCCTGTATTGTGTTGTGAATTTGAGGTTGCTGTCATTGTCATTGATGTAGGAATCATGTTCCCTTCATCACACAATACAACACTAGCACTACCCAGATCAAGAAAATACCACCATCACCAGAGGAAGTTTCTTCTACTGCGGACCTTGCAATAAAATCAAATCTGTCATCTCCAAATAGAACATAACAATATTGAAGTAATCATTATTGATCCTAAAGCATGCCTAAAAATACAGCTCTATATACATTCAGGTCCATAAATATTGGGACATTGACAGAATTTTCAGATTTTGGCCTCTATTCACCACCACAATGGCTTTGAAATGAAACAAACAAGATGTGCTTTAACTGCAGACTTTCAGTTTTAATTTGAGGGTAATTACATCCAAATCAGGTGAACGGTGTAGGAATTACAACAGTTTCTATATGTGCCTCCCACTTTTTAAGGGGCCAAAAGTAATGGGACAAACTAAACAATCCTAAATCTAACCTTCACTTTTTAATACTTTGTTGCAAATCCTTTGCAGGCAATTACAGCCTGAAGTCTGGAACGCATAGACATCACCAGACGCTGGCTTTCATCCCTGGTGATGCTCTGCCAGGCCTCTACTGCAAATGTCTTCAGTTCCTGCTTGTTCTTGGGGCATTTTCCCTTCAGTTTTGTCTTCATCAAGTGAAATGCATGCTCAATCGGATTCAGGTCAGGGGATTGACTTGACCATTGCATAACATTCCACTTTTTAGCCTTAAAAAACTCTTTGGTTGCTTATGCAGTGTGCTTCGGGTCATTCTCCATCTGCACTGTGATGCACCATCCAATGAGTTCTGAAGCATTTGACTGAATATGAGCATATAATAATGCCCGAAACACTTCAGAATTCATTCTGCTGCTTTTGTCAGCAGTCACATCATCAATAAATACAAGGGAACCAGTTTCATTGGCAGCCATACATGCCCACGCCATGACACTACCACCACCATGCTTCACTGATGAGGTGGTATGTTTTGGATCATGAGCAGTTCCTTTCCTTCTCCGTACTCTTCTCTTCCAATCACTCTGGTACAAGTTGATCTTTGTCTCATCTGTCCATAGGATGTTGTTCCAGAACTGTAATGGCTTTTTTAGATTTTGTTTGGCAAACTCTAATCTGGTCTTCCTGTTTTTGTGGCTCACCAATGGTTTGCATCTTGTGGTGAACCCTCTATATTCACTCTTGTGAAGTCTTCTCTTGATTGTTGACTTTGACACATATACAGCTACCTCCTAGAGAGTGTTCTTGATTTGGCCAACTGTTGTGAATGGGTTTTTCTTCACCAGGGAAATAATTCTTCTGTCATCCACCACAGTTGTTTTCCATGGTCTTCCGGGTCTTTTGGTGTTGCTGAGCTCTCCGGTGCATTCTTTCTTTTTAAGAATGTTCCAAACAGTTGATTTGGCCACACCTAATGTTTTTGCTATCTCTCTGATGGGTTTGTTTTGATTTTTCAGCCTAATGATGGCTTGCTTCACTGATAGTGACAGCTCTTTGGATCTCATATTTAGAGTCGACATCAACTGATTCCAAATGCAAGTGTCACACCTAGATTCAACTCCAGACCTTTTACCTGCTTAATTGATAATGAAATAACGAGGGAATAGCCCACACCTGTCCATGAAATAGCTTTTGAGTTGATAGTCCCATTACTTTTGGCCCCTTAAAAAGTGGGAGGCACATATTGAAACCGTTGTAATTCCTACACCGTTCACCCGATTTGGATGTAATTACCCTCAAATTAAATCTGAAAGTCTGCAGTTAAAGCACATCTTGTTTGTTTCATTTCAAAACCATTGTGGTGGTGAAAAGAGGCCAAAATCTGAAAATTCTGCCAATGTCCCAATATTTATGGACATGACTGTGTGTATATATATATATATATATATATATATATATATATTATATAGCAATGAATATGGGGGTGCCCAGATAAAAAATAATATTGTGATTCCAACTAAATATAGTAATAATAGTCATACTCAGCACCCCATGTATGATGCCAGCCACCTACACACCTGGAACATAACCTTCCTTATGTAAACTTATACAACGCCAGCACATACCTGCTCCCTAATTAAGTGCTTACCATTATTTACAATACATACAACATGAACATACCCCCCCTCCTTCCTAACATTTGCCCCCTGCATTTTAGATTTGATACATACAACATGAACCTACCCCCCCTTTCACATTTTCCCCCTGAATTTTGATTCTACACCAGGATTACAACATCCTCCCCCCTTCAGCATCTTTCCACATATTCATACTTGGTCCATCCAGATACATCTCCATTCCGTAACTTTAGACACCCCACTAACATAATACTCTATTTGTTTAGCCCAAATGCAACCTGTTCACTGAAGCTCTTGACCTCAATGAAATATCACAGGTAACCCCCACACTGCATCTGTTATTCAGCTCACTCATAATTCATTCCCTCCCCTTCCATTACACTTCCTTTTTTTGGTCCTTAACATTTCCCTATAACTTTTGATCGGGACATGCGATACACACCATTTGACCATACTGACTATCTTGTCCGGACATTTTTTGATCCGGACACGTGATACACTTCAACCCCCATCAAACATCAACACCACTAAGCCATACTAGGAAACGCTAGCATTTACATACATATCGTCAGTTTACTACAGATACCAATGGCATAATACAATTGCGCCTATTACATCAACGGACCTCAAGCATTCCCCATATTTCCATAAAACTACACTGAATGCTTGCGGTCTCTGGTACAATGTTTAATAACAAACACACCCATCCGCCCATTGTCCCTACTACACACCAGAAGCTACCTCATTGGTCACCTCATCCAGCACACGAGAATGCTGATGCCCTCCCATCAAAACCGATCATCATCACATGACCGAGTGATGCGGCACACGCTGATTGGGCACACCAGGTCACATGACCGCAGAATCAACCCGGCAATCCAGGATAAAGGGACACTTGCCCACACATCAGTAAATCCTTGAATAAGGCTTTAATAGCCGAAACGCGTTGGTACACCTACTTGAACATCTACTTGAACATTTATTTGCACATGGACTTGTTGTTTTTAATGCATTTATAGAACGCCCCACAAACCCCAGACCACGTGACACCAGGAACGGATGAGAGGACGCATCTTCCCTCTTATACCGCTACACAGCCTTTAATAGAGAACCCCAGGAGTTATATCACCTGTGGGTTTACTCCAGGTCACACACACCGTGGACCTTCAGGACTTGGACCCATAGAGGGGACGTACCTTACCAAATATGTACCGGGATATGTCTCTAACAACTGGCTTCAAGACCCCATGGGCCCGTGGGTTCACAACATCGATCACCGCCGGACAGCGAGGTTAAGTCAGGACCTGACAGACTACATCTCCATAAGTCAGACACAGGCATTGATCCTATGCTGCTACCAGTAGATAAGCATTACTTACCCAGAGAAGTCGCCAACCACAGGACAGATCTGGACTCACACTGAATACTCTAAACAGCTTGAGCCCATAAGACTGTAGGCCATAGGTCCAGCAGGGGGTACAAACTGGTCCAGAACCGCAAATTAAGTAGCCCCCTGAAAGGGTCAACCCATCTCCCCCTGAGCTAATGGATGTTGGCACATGTACATTGAACTAATGGGACAGTTCTATCCTGGCTTTATTTAATGCACGCTAATTTCACTGCCATCCCAGAGAAGCACTGTGTCTTCTCAAATAAACAGTTTGGCATGTACACATTGTTCTCTGCCCATTCATTTCCATACTTATGCCCTACACCTAAACACCCTTCTGTGGATTATTGATACTACATTTAGTCAGACACTTAGGAGTAAATTTACTAAAGTGAGAGTTTTTAGAAGTGCAGATGTTGCCCAAAGCAACCAATCAGATTCTACTTAACATTTAAAATAGCACCTTCTAGAAGATAATCTGATTGGTTGCTATGGGCCACATCTCCACTTCTAAAAACTCTCATTTTAGTAAATGTACCCCATACACTCATTAAACATTATCACCTCTCCCCCCCCTTCCCCTCAGCCTCTCCACCTCATTTACACCTAAAGGTGGGTACACACTAAACAGATATATCTGCAGATATATCTGCAGATGATGGTCGTTCATACACACTGAATGACCATCACCTGCATGCTGCTGTAGGTCGGGCGGCCTGGTGGCGGGTAAGGGGCGTGGCCTAATCATGGCACCCTTCGGGGAAAAAAAAGACAGAAAAAAAACATTTGTACCGCTGCACGCTGGGGAGGGGGAGCTGTGTGCCCCTCAGCCCAGCACACAGCCAATGGGGGGCGCGATCAGCGTGATCGCTCCCCCCCTTTGGCATAGGAGACTCTCCAGCTGCTGCTTTACAGGCTCGAAGAGTCTCCCAGTGCAGCCCAGCTCACAGCAGCGTGTGCTGGGCTGCTGTGTATCTAAGAGGGATGGGGAGCAGTGCGGGTAATTAGTACCCGCTCACGGCTCCCCCCCCCTGTGTACGGGCGATCGGCTGATCGCCCGTACACACTTGCCAATGGACAGATATGTCTGCAGCACAGCCAATGCGATATGTCTGTGAACTACGTCGTTCACAGACATATCGTCTGTACACACTATACACACTGGCCGACGGGGGCACGATATATTGGCCGATCATCGATCGCCCAGTGTGTACCCAGCATTAGAGAGCGCTTACATCTGATTTCTAATTTCCACTTGTAGCAGGAACAGGTACTTCGGTAGTGAGTTGCTGCACTCCAACCCTCCCCTCTTTTTCCCACTCCCCCCTCTCCTCTCCCCTTCCCTTCACATAACTGGCACATCCCCCCACCACGTTTTAAAAGTGCGGCTCAACCTTTTTTATCTAGTATTCCTGTATAAATTTGACTTATATTATACAATGTAAACCACAGTATCAGGTTTACATATCTAGGAACAGTATTTATAAGGCAGAATAACTAGTGGATGCAGCACTTTAATTTTGGTATGTAACACCACAGATGACAGCTTCTTTAATGTGATGCCCAGGAAGTGTGGCACTGCCCAGCAAAGCTGCCTCAAACCGTACAAAAAAAAAAAATCCAAACACCCTCCTCAAACAATATTAAGAAATGGCTTCTTCAAATTCAAATAATTACACTTGCATAGTTTGAGAGACCATATATATGTCTAAGGCTGACACGTTTAATATAGAGATTGGCCAAAGTTTCCATAGCCGGAACTGCACACCTGGACGAATCAGCTTGTTCCTCCGTAAAACTAAAGTTGTGCAAAATGTTATCGCAATATCTCTCTTCACTAATCTCCTGATGCACTCCCACTCAGTCTCTATATTCTTAAGTAGATGGCCGACTTTATACTCCCTACACTAAAATGACTTACTCTTGCTTAACACCTATTTCCTGTACTGGTCCATATTCCAGGAACTACTTCACTTTCAATATTCAACTAATATTTTCCCTTTATACCTTTTAAAACCCTTCTTAAAGAGCAATCAACTAAGAACATGACCCCTACTTTATACTTGGAGATAACATCTAACAGGTAGATGAGCACTTCATTTTAACCCGCTGCCTCTACTTGATTTCCATCACCTACTGTAGCTAGCTTATATGCTCAGCGGGGCAGTGACCTCTGTGATTTTAGTTGCATTTCAAAGTACTGTTTTGTATATTATTCCTTATATTGTTCTTTTATTAACATTCTAAAGCGCTTTGTATGCATTAAAGCTATGTCCATAAAAACAAGAGATATGGTAAGAACTTACCTTTGTTATCTCTGTTTCTACGAAGTCCATAGGGTCCACAGGGTTGACCTTGGGGTTTAGGTTGGGAACCAAATCCGGGCACCACGCAGTTAAAGCTTTCAGCTCCCAGGATGCACTGGGTCCACTCTCCCTATAACCCAGCCCCCAAGCCAGAGGCACCTCAGTTTGTAAGCAGCCAAAGGCCGGAGGAGGAAAGAAAGAGAGAAGACTGGAACACTCAAGAACCATACTCACAGACAAGGATACGGGAAACCGGTGACCAGTAACACAGCTCGTATGAAGCCAGATGCGTCAGGGCGGGAGCCCTGTGGACCCTGTTTTGTACTTCAGGGTCCATAGGGGGTCCACATGGTTGACCTTGGAGATGTCCCAAAGCAGTCCTTATAAGGGTAGGGATGCTCCTGTGCTGAGAAGAGAATCCGTGCTCCAAAGGAAGCATTGTGTTGCGAATTCGAGCTTCCAACACAAAGCTTGTGTGTGCTGTTGGTAGCAGAAATGGGATTGAGGAGACAAAGCTGCTGGTGCTGGACTTTGATGTGGACATGAAGTGAAGACTGGGGAGAGCCATTTGTCCAAATTTCTAGACTGATAAACACACCCCCCTTTCTGCCTCCTACTTCTTACCCAGCTGTTCCCTCCAAAAATATCCAAAATGAGAGGCAAAGGAAACCAATGCATAGAACCTTAGAAAGGTCTGGACAGAAGACCACGTGGCCACCTTGCAAGGCAGAACAGCCAAGGCACCACAGCGAGCCACCCATGAGGGGCCCACAGCCCGAGTAGAATAAGCATCAACAGAAACAGAAAGGCCTTCCTATGTGTAGGCCCCTGAGATAGGCATACGAAGCCATCCAGCCAATATCTGTTTATTGGCCGGCCATCCTTTCCTTTGAAATCCAGAAATCCATAGACCACAAATAAGGAGTCTGATTTCCTGAAGGAACTTGAACGGACACTTAAATCCGGAGAGGAAGGACCACAGTCAATGAGACCACCCCAGCCGATAGGACTGGAGACTGAAAAGTCGGTACAATAAGTTCCTGAATAATATCGAACTCAAAAACCACTTTAGGAAGAAACACGGGGCAAGTTCGACTCACAACTCTGTCTTGGTGAAATATCCAGAATAGGGAGCCCCTTGAGAACGCTCCCAATTCCAATATACTCCTGGCAGATGCAAACGCCATAAGAAAGAGAGTCTAAGCCATAAACCACGTAAGGGCTATCAAAACTAGTTGTTCACATGAAAGCCACCGGAGGGCACGAAGAAACACTGTCAAATCCCAAATAGCCCCTAGGGGGGATAAAGGGAGGAAGAATCCAGAAAACACCCTTAAGGAAGGATCTGGATACCCTAGAGTGGAACAATTCCACATCCGAACCATCCTGATAGTGCAGAGACCTGCACTTTCAAGGAGGCCAGGCAGAGGGCTAGAACCAAGCCAGCTGGAAGGAATGCCAGAACTTCTGGAAATCCTACACACCTGACGATCGTAGCCACATTCTGAGGTAGATCCCAGCAAAAGCTGGCTTACATGCTCTAAACATCCCGATGATGACAGAGCCAGAAAAGCCTTAGGACCACAGTAGGGACGCAGCCAAAGACAAATGATCCAGGTCCATGGAAAGGCAAGGACCCTGAGACAACAGGTTCAGATATTAAGGCCGCAGGAACAGAGTGTCAATGGAGAGACTCCGAAAATCTAAGTACCAGTGACGTCAGGGTCAATCTGGAGCCACCAGCAGGGCAGTACCTCCATCTTGATTGAACTTCCGAAGAACTCGAGGAAGAAGGGAGACCAGAGGAAACAGGTACAGAAATTTGAAGGACCACTTCACTGACAATGCATCACCGAAGGTTGCTTCAGTACCTCTAGTTCTGGACCCTAACACCGGCAGTGTGTGATAGAGTCTGGAGGCCATGAGGACCACCTCTGGGAGGCCGCCTCTGCTCACTAGGAGTTGAAACCTCTCTTGGAGAAAAGACTAGTCCCCAGAATGCATGTCGTGATGGCTGAGGAAGTCCGCTTCCCAATGGAAAACTCCCAGAATGAACACTGCAGAGATGGTCGGGAGGAGACCCTTGGTCTGTGTCAGAATGTGTGACACTTCCGTCATTGCTACCCAACTACGAAAGTCTCCTAGATGTAAGCCACTGTAGTGATATTGTCGGACTGAACCTTGGCAGGTTTACCGTGAAGTATGTGTTAAGCCAGAGCGAGGGCCCAAGACAGCTTGAAGTTCCAATAAGTTCATTGGCAGGGCGGAATCGACAGATGTCCAACTGCCCCGAAAAGGAGTGTGGACCGGTCACTGCGCCCCAGAGACTGGGGTCCATAGTAAGGATTACCCCAAATGAGATGGCCATAGCCATCCACATAGAGACAAACGCACCTCCGGAGAGAGCATCATCGTTTGAACAGTGATCCGATGGAGAAACCCATTCCTTCTAGAGAGGAACAGTTTTTGCAAAGGCCTGGAATGGAACTGAGCATATTCCACCCTTCCGAAGGTAGGCATCCTGGATTCCAGAACCTGCATTACAGAGTGTAATGGCACTTGTCGACTGTGGAGACATCCGCGCACTCGTAGTTGAAGAGTGGAGATCTTGTCTGACATCAGAAGGATTCTCCGATTCTGAGAATCCAGCAGGGCTCTCAGATGAATCATACCCTGTGAGGGATTCAGGGAGGACTTTTTCCCAGTTGATTAACCATTCGTGCTTGTGAAGGAAAGCAATGGTTAACTGGAAATGGCCTTAAAGTACCTTGGTGATCCTGCTGAGAGCAGGAGGTTGTCCGGATACAGGAGCAGTCGGATACCCTGAACAGGTAGGCTATCATAAAAGCCATAAATCTGGTAAACCCCGGTGGGGCTGTGGACAGTCCAAAGGGCAGAGCCCGAAAACTGGAAGTGTTGCTGTGGCACAGCAAACCTGAGTTAACGCTGATGAGAGGGCTCTATAGGTACCTGTAAGTACACGTCCTGAATATCCAGCGATACCATAAAGTCCACAGGTTCCATAGCCTGGATGATGGAGCGTAGGGGTTCCCTCCTGAACCTAGGTACCTTTAGGAATTGGTTCAGGGATTTGAGATAGAGGAAAGGCCAATGAGGGCCATTCGGTCTCTGCCCCAGAAAGAAAGCAGAATAACCAGTCCCTCGCTGAGATAGCGGGGCTGGCATAATTACTCCTGCTTACCGCAAGGACTGTATAGTTTTCTGGATTTGTAAGGCCTTGTTCAGGTCTGAAGAAGGGCCTGTGTAGCAAAACATGTGGGGAGGCCGTCTGAGCAATGAGAGGGCATACCCGTGAGAGAATTCAACTCTTACCCAAGCATCTGTGGTGACTTGACACCAGCACTGGGCGACCTGAAAAAGTCGGTATCTCACTCTGGGATCCCCAAATGAAGACCTGTCCCATCAGGCTGAAGGTTTATCCTTAGGTTTAGAAACAGGGCGTCTGGATGTCCAGGTCTGCTCGCTACCGGGTATGGTGGCCCTCGTGGAGGCTGACAGCCTAGGAAAAGACTGGCATTAGGCTGTCCCTGAGGACAAAAAGACTCAACAGATTTAGTACAAGGCCTTGTAGTGGGAGCAGCTGAAGGCGAAAATTTGCAGAGTGATACTGCCAACGTTGCTACAATCTTGTCAAGGTCAGGACCAAACAAGATCTCCCCAATATAGGGTATCCATTTTAAGGCCTATCTTGGAGTCCACATCTGCCTTCCATGAGCGCAACCATAGGGTATGGCAGCGGATACAGTCGCAGCCGAAACCCTGAAGGTTAGGAGACTGGCATCCAATGTTGTTGCTCCAACATATGAAACTAAATTTTAAATGTGAGCAACAAAAGGCATCTGATCCCCAGACGTTTTTGAGGGATAAAGCTCTACAAATGCAGCAGCCCAGCACTCAATAGCATTAGCCACCCATGCGACAGCCATGGTTAGACGAGCAACAGCCCCTGAAAGTGAGTATATTGATTTCAGGCAAAGTTACCACCTACGGATCCGTAGAATCCGTCCAGGCAAGGATGGGAGGCGTAGTAGCACTCTTAATCAGACGAGTAACATGAGAATCCACCCCAGGAGGTGATTCCTATTACTTGCAATGACCCTCAGGGAATGGGAAACATGAGGCCAAACGCTCTTGTGATTCCTCTTATCTGGCAATTGTCAGACTCCCACCATGTGATCCACCCACTGGTCAGAGAGGGGGAAAACAGCTGAAGACACTTTATTGCTTACACTTAGGGTGATTTGATTTAGGTGCAGGTTCAACATACTCTATAACTAGGATGGACATGACCATCAGCACCAAACCAGGGATAAAAATACTTGATTTATGCTCCCCTTCGTGTGAAGGAGTCCGATACATCATCCAGTGCACCCTTGGCTGACGATCTGTGTTAGACAGCAGTGTAGACTGGGAAGTAACCACAGGGCGTTTATTACGCCATTTTGTGTTTTGTAGAAATGACATCCACCCAGGATGGCTGTTGTGGTAATCCCTGCCAGGGAAATGACAGACTGTTGTGATACCCCTGGAAATTTGAAAACCCCCGGTAGGGAGCGGTAGTCTGTGTCACCGGGGTAAACCGCAAGAACTGTGAGATACCCTGAGAGGGAAGGGTAGCATGTTGAAGCAACCCCAACTGGGTTACAACTAAGGGGATCCGCAATGGTGGCCAGGGTCTTGAAAACAAAGCACCCAAGGGGTATCCTGTAAGGGGCTCGGCACCTCATACTGTACATAACCCTTTCCGAGTCAGATCCTCCGTACTCACACCTGCAGCACATGGCTGGCAGGATAGCAAAGATGGGTGCAGTATCGTGCTCTATTTCCTGGTCAGACATATCTGACTAACCACCATCTTGGAAATATCAAGCGGCGCTATACTGGTCCTGATTAACGCTAAGATTAGCTGCAGGAACCCATTATCAGCGTATGCAACACACAGTTCCATCTAAAATATGGCAACTTGCAGCACGCACAGTATGTGACAAATCTCACAAATACTGTATATACATGTGAGGTCTCAGAACCGCCCTAAGTACACCTGTATTAGGGCAGATTGTAAAGAAAAGGGATAGATATACACTGACAGGTGAGAGAATAAAGCACAAGTCACATATAATGCAGAATATATATACATAGACATTACATAAAATATACTGCAAATGTCGCTACATTCAACTGCCCAGATTCAGTGTCTGGGAAGGCTATAGCGCTGTGTACACTGACCTAAATGGTGAGGTACGCAGGGGGACTGGACTCACTGTCATCCTAGGAGTTCTCTGCTGCTCCATAGAGGAAATGGCCGCCTGGAGACCTCAGAGGAAGCGTGGTCCACGGAGGAAGCAGCTCAGGGATGCCAGGCCATGCGCTGAAAAGGCGCGCTGAGCTGAGGGGAGGAGCCACTAGACAGGGAAGGCTGCCTCCCTTGGCTAGCAATTAACCCCCGAGACACCGGTTTCCGCTGCCGGCATAACTCCCTGGTGGTCTAGCGGTCACATGGGGTATGCCTCTGCAGAGGGGGAGCCCGCTGCCGCTGCTAGCGCCTCCGATCTGTCCCCAGAGACCGGAGGCAGGAGACTGCAGGATACACACGCCGGTCACCGCGATCTTTCCTGTCCCCGTCGATCCAGCTGCAGCCTTGGTATACCTCCAGAGCCCAGCTAGTACAGAGTCTGCGGTCCCGCCGCAACCCCCAGATCTGTACTGACGTCGCGGCGCCGGCGGGGTGTAGGAGCGGCAGCTTGGACGTCCAATGGACAGTCTGATGCTGCCGCTCTGAAGAGTTCCAAAATAAAATAAAAATGTATCAAACTCAAATAAATAAAAGCTTAATCAGCCCCCCTGCGCATAAAGGTGACCCAGTGCATCCTGGGAGCTGAAAGCTTTAACTTTGTGGTGCCCGTATTTAGTTCCCAACCTATACCCCAAGGTCAACCCTGTGGACCCCCTATGGACCCTGAAGTAGAATGTATATATACCATATGTGCATACACAGACCACTGGTCAATTCTCTGACCACGGACCTTGAACAGCCTGAATACTAGCACTGATGACTAGGGAAGGCCATCGGTGTGTTTTCCATTGATGATTGCCATCGATGAAAAACAAGAGAGGGACCACTGATGGTATGAAATTACAGTATGCAATGGCATACCGTTAATGGTTCCTTCCATTGAAGTTTCACTGCCAAATCGCATGCAATTGTTAGTTGGGAGATGGAGACCACGCCCACGGAGGAGGGGCAAGATGCAAATAGCCACCTTGCCCACTTATGAAGGAGAGTAGGTGGGGCTGAAGCTGACTGACAGCTGAGGCTGTCAAGTCAGCACACACAGCTAGAAAAGGGAGGCCATCCCGATAGCACTGATGAACTGTCACAATGGCTCCGCAGCACAGGGCTAATACTGGCTGACAGTGTAAAATGAAAACCATCTGCTGGCGGACCCATGGTTACCATCGATGGTGAGAAACTAGCTGATTCTCCACCATTAATGGTAAGACCACCGGCCATTGAGTAATGATCAGTGATGGTTTCTAACCATTGATGGTCGATGGCCAACCCTACTGGTGACAGCAATGTGTAGACTGTAGTTGGATAGCTGTGGCTGGGCACAGAGAGCCCCTGAAGTTTTTCTAGATGCAATTCACATTTCTGAGCACCCTGATGTCCTACACAACCAGCAGACTTCCTATGAAACCAGGGGTCATATTACCAGCTTCCAGTGTAATCAGGATCGATAGTACAACAAAGTATCAGCTCTACACATAACCGATTACACAGGCCATGGCTTCCGGAGTTATCGCAGAACAGTGTTATACTGTATGTATATGTGCTGACTCCTCTCACCCATGTCACTAGAATTTAATCACATTACAGAGCGGCCAGAGCACAGTGTAGGTAATGCAAAGTAAATAATATGCATTCAATTATTCTGCAATGATCAATATCAAGGATGTACCTTTTTCCACTTAACATTCAATGGAGAAGCAGAACGGTGTAGGGGAAAAAAAATGAAACAAAAAGCCATATGAACAGTAGTGTGTAGCACAAATGCAGACGCATGTATGGGAATGAAAATGGGGATATCAAAATCAGGACACACAAGGAAGGAAAAAGAAAGGAGAGAAAAGGTCCTATTGTTATCACTTCTCTTTAGAATACATCATTGAAGAGAAACTATCAAGTATTTTTGACTCATTTCACCTTTATACCGTACCTGTAGCCTACACTCAACATGTGTGACAACAATGCAGCCTATCAATTTACCAGGAAGCAGTGACATCACTGAGGCATGAAGTGCCCGCCTACACTGTGCGTAGGCGACAGGTATACTTTCCATATATATGATTGTGACATTGTGTACTCTTTACAACAGCAATTACAATCTAGATTTCAGTCTGTTTTACTGAGAAATCTCAAAGCAGATGGAAGGAGTTCTCATTCTCTGGAAAAGCAAGGTTTCTGCAGCTTATTCACATGAAATGAAGCATATTATTCACTATCTGATGATACTAATCACTCAACTGACTCAAACCAATAGGAATTTTGTTAGGTATTGCGATGCAAAAATGAAATTAAAGTGACCAGACCATATTTATAAAAGCTATTGTCACACATTAGTTTGAATGGAACAGTTTAATTTCTCTTTTGGAATTCAGAACAAAACAGGCCATGCCTTAGTCTGTCCAAACTATACCTACATATGTCCAAGCTATGCCTATTTCCTGTGAGACAGTTCTTTATTCAAAAAGTGAAAATCAGTATGTTTTTTAAACAATGTTGTTAAAGTGGTATTAAACTCAAAACATTCAAAAACACATTAACTCACCATGTAAATCAGGCCTCATCCTATACATTAAATGGGATGCATACTGACTTTAGAATTGTACTCCTGCTAGAAAGAGTACATATCGGCGCATTTCACCCCAATGCAACAAAAATCTTCAAAAACACAAATGTAACACATCTCTCTTTTAATTTAAGATGTAAATAAGTCTAAACCAGGTAGAATTGTAATATAAAAACTAAAAAAGTATAAATTATAAAAGGTATTAAAAAGTCTAAAGGTCTAGTTGGGCTGGTCTTTGATGTGATGGTGTTATTGTTTGCACCACATGCAATTTTTGGAGCAACCACAATCTCACAAATGTACTCATATCTGCACGTAAACAGGAGTGTTCTCGAAGGCCAAAAAGTGGCAACACACCAAAAAATGCAAAGGAAGGATGGTTATAGCGCAATTGCACAGGTTAAAGGCCAGTTCTGCATTTTTTTTCACTTTGTAAATGAGCCTAAAAAGTACAGTGACACCATGCTGTATACAGCTATAATAAATGGAATGTAGTAATTTATTCCTAAAATTGTATTATATATATATATTTATGCATATATATATATATATATATATATATATGTATGTAAAAAATATAAATGTAAAAAATATAAAAATGTCTACAAACTCAGCATTTACATTTAGGTAGAGGTGTATTTCATTTAATGCATATAGAAAAACATATAAAAATTAATCAATGTCACATGAATATAACTGTAACCCTCTAAATAAAAAAAAATACTATTTAAAAACTATATCACCAACATGCAACAATAAATTTATTCTAAAAATAGCAGCTTATTAACCGTTACCACTTTAAAATTATTATAATTACTATAAAAAGGTAGTCCAATGATGCTCAAATAACCAGAAATAGCAGCATCCAAATTATATTTGTAATTTAAAATAATCCGTTCAATTAAAATTGCTTAAAAAGCTACAATAAAAGTACAAGTCAAATAATTGGTAAAGTAACTCCAATATAGAATATTGTAAAGTGCAAGTTACTAACTAAAATATAAAAAATATATATATATAAAATAATGAATTGTTCAGGCAGCTTCAAAACTTGCAAAAATGTTTTTGTTTGTTAGTCAATAAAAAAATAATTCTCTTCATTAAAATATTTTTGGGGCTTATGTGATTTAGGTCATGATTCAGAGGTGCACGCTATGTGCACGCGATGTCTACAGAGGCCTTGTTCAGATGGGGAC
Source organism: Taudactylus pleione (assembly GCA_031769625.1). Lineage (NCBI taxonomy): Eukaryota > Metazoa > Chordata > Amphibia > Anura > Myobatrachidae > Taudactylus > Taudactylus pleione. The sequence continues at coordinate 1,816,874 of JAUIMM010000299.1, forward strand.
ACTGCACACAGGGCAGGTGAAAGTGTCAATGAAGGTTGGAATTTCAGGGAGATGGCAGTCAATAGAAAATTTGACAGTCTACGTAGATACCAACTGGTAGACAGACAACAGGTCGACAAAAGGTCAACATGGTCAAAAGGTCGATATACAGAAGGTCGCCATGGATGAAGATCAACAGGTACAAAAGGTCGACATGGTCCAAAGGTCAACATTGGAGTGGTTGATACAAAAATGGTCTACACATTGTTTTTAATTTTTTTTTTTTTTAGGGTTAGGGTAAGGCACTTATCGGAGGGTTAGCGTTAGGCTCTAGAAGGGACGGTTAGGATTAGTCACTTACCAGAGGGTTAGGCTCTAGGAGGGACTGTTAGCATTAGGGACTTACCCCGATATTTAGGGTTAGGCACCAGGTGGGTTAGGGTTAGAATGAAGATTAGGGTTAGAAATTCAAAACATGTGTCGATCATTTCTTGTGTTGACCATTCCAATCTCAACCTTTTGTACCTGTCAATCTTCATCCATGTCAACCTTCTGTATGTTGACCTTTTGTACCTCTCGACCTATTGCCTGTCTACCAGTTGGTGTCGATCTTTTGACTGTCTGTCTAAATAGTGTAGATCTTTTAATCCACACCCGTTTCAGGGTTTGCACAATCAGGTGCACGCTTCTGCTCAACAAAAAGACACAGCCACGGTGGCGACTGCGTGCACCTATGAATCAGGTCCTTAATGACAGTCCATGTTACTAGAACTTCAGCTTGGGGCCCTATTTATCAAGAATGTGATTGCGATAAATGACTGAAAGCTTAATGTTCCTATTTGCGGCACTACAGGAACAGGTTACAGGGCTATATATATATCATTAGCATGTTCCAATTAGAAGCTGTCGCGGCAGGGATGTACTTAATATAGTGGGGAAAGGTACACTTTCAATGGCAAAGGGTTACCGCTTCCAATGCTATGGTGAATTACGTTGAGCTGCATTATATAAGCAGTGGAGAGCTGAATGAGCTATTATGCATCTACTTTTCTTTCCTGCTGTACTGAATACAGAATAATTACATAAGCAAGACAGCTATCATGAGAACTGTAGAACTCCACCAAATGGAAATTTATTACAGTATTATAAACAAAAATAAAAAATAAAAAAATTAAGCATTTCTTTCAAATTGCAAAACATATGAACCAGTAAACAACTGTGTAAGCATATGTTTATACACATAGGTAAACTAATCAAAACATTAGTGATAGTTTCTCTTTAAATGACACCAGTGTAGCACATCCTGAACATATGAGATAGACCCAGTATGGTTGAATAGCCCCCAAGCAGAACATGCTTTAATTCTGTTTAATAATGACAATGGGAAGATTGTACCAGTTCATGCCAGATTTTTCCTGGATACTTTGCTATGTCCTGGAGAGCAGGCATGACACATACAAAGCTTACACGTCATTCTCACAACAACACATAGACACTGCAGATGCTGGGACTTGTTTCCACGCTTATAAAGCCATCTGTGGGGCTTCATGTGTGCACTGTCAATGTCAAAGGACTTCACAACAAGCACTCCTGGTAGGGTTACAGGAAATGAAACCTCTGAGCCATGAGGTAATACTCGGGGTGTCTTTAAAGGGTATCTAACACCCAAAAAATATATTTTATAATTGTGGGGGAGGGAGGGGCAGCAGCAGTGTTATAAAATATATATACCTGATCCCAAACACTTCTGCACAATAAGCCGACAGAAATCGAAACCATCATGGAGTGTCCCAGCAATGTACCCTGGGAAGGTTCACAAATAAAATGCTGGGGCATGGCGGGCGTAAGTTATGTTTCTATTGGGATTATTACAGAAGCCACAAAACCTGTCCGCTATTACAGAGAGCTGAGATGCCACAAGAGACTGAAGGAATGAAGGAATATATATATATAAATATTTTTTTTACACACCTGGCTAATACAATATACTTTATGTATGAAAATAGTGATCTAAATAACTTTTTGAAACATATTTCTCAGGGGGTTTTATTTACACAATTTGCAGGTCATTGTTATTACTGTGTGTCATCCTATGGCTGAAATACAGCACTTAAAATGAGAAGTTTCTCTGCAGCAATAAGTGGAATAGTACAATAGCTAATTTCTCTAATTGATAAGCTATGGCTGCCTTCTAAGATATATTAAATGAGTCTGTGGATCACTAGCGTTATTTCAAATTTTCCAACTGTATTCTGCTGCAGATATGTGGTAAAACTGCTTTAGCAAGTGCTTTATTTCAACCTGAAGGCAGCAGAATATTAAAATTGATAACAATGTGAATATTCACCCAATCATTTGGTAGATAATAACTGAAAATTTATTGGGTGGTGCTCCTTTTTAATGTACCTTTGACTACAGTATAACAATGTTGATAAAACCATATGGTTTGGGAGGGAGGACTTTGACCTATTGAAATCTATGAATGATATTTTACATTACATCAAGCCTGGAAACTCTACTGATGGGGGCTTATGCAATAGACCGTGAGATGTAGGCACTAGGAGTGATTCCAGTTAGTTAGCCCATATATTTAAAGCAGTAATAAAATTCCCAAGGCAGTTGGGGGGGAGGAGGGGGTCGCCGGTCGCATTCTGGGTACACACGTAGTTTAGTGTGCATCCAGCCCAACTTCACTCGCACACATGTGCCTGCATCTTACAGGTTATTACATAAGGTCCTAGGTGTATAATGAAGAGGTGCAGAAAAATAGGACAGTTAGAGTACGTTATGCTATGTTGAAAGTTTGTACAGAAGTGAAATAAAAAAAATAAAAAAAAACAACCACCCTGATCAATAAGGCAAAACTAGATGAGAAAAACAACAAAAAACATTTTCAAGCCATTCTCCTTATTAGAGGTTTATCTGATGCTGGATCTATGCAACGACGCATGCCCTTATGCAGACTATCATGGTGAGACTTCATGCAGGGTGACTGATTAATATGCCAGAGCATAACCACACAATGTGACAGTAACACTTACCCATTTCCTCCAGTTCTGATGTCATCGATTTGGAGCGCAGTGATATTGCAGGTGGGGTAACACGCTTTGTTTGCTGGGGTACTAGAACAGTTTAGAAAAAGAAAATTGTAAGAGCAAACATATACATAGACAGTAGAAGCACTTTAGTCCATGGACTGTCGATTCTGAGACCTCAGCTCTCTATGGGGTCTAAGTACTAAGCAGTGATAAGTGACAGAGGGGGAGATGTATTAACGGCAAAATGCGGTAAAACCCCCGAAAATGCAGTTTTCGGGGGTTTTACCGCATTCCCCGTATGTATTAAGCAGCAGAATGCGCTGCATTCTGCTGCTTCGCGTCGCTAGGTAACGCCACCTTCAGGTGGCGTTACCCAATAGAAGCCTATGGGCTTCTTAGCGCAACGCTCGGGGCTGGGAGGGATCCGATCGGATCCCTCCCATGAGCCCCCGCGGCCCGCGGCCTTCTGCGCATGCGCAGAAGGACTTCTGGGTGCTCAACCCGGAAGTCCCTCTACCCGGCAGCATCGCAAAGGACAGCTCTCATCGAGAGAGCTGTCCTTTGCGAAATCCTTGGTCCATACCGCGGTAATGAACCGCGGTATGTACGCGAAGTCGGGGGGGGATGTACCGCAACGGCGATGTCGCCGTTAATACATCTCCCCCAGAGTGAAAAGTCATAAGTCTGTGATAAGTGCCAGCCAATCAGCTCCCAACTGTCATCTCACAGGCTGTGTTTGAAAAATTACAGTTGGGAGCTGATTGGCTGGTACCTTATCACAGACTTATCACTTTTCACTCTGACACTTATCACTGCTTAGTACATAGACCCCTATATATACAAAAAAAAAAAAAAAAAAAACACGGGAGACACAGGTATCTGGTCGGAATGTTCACTTTCAGATCAAGGGGTTTGTAATGCAGCAGGAAAATAACACTGTTTAATTTCAGAGCATTGTTAACCCGTAAGTTAGCATGAGAACAATTGTGTCAGATAATTCGAAATAACCTTTGTGTTTACTACTGTATGTATATTGTGTAGTGTTTCTTATCAAGATACTGAAGGATTTGATTTCAAACCACGGGGTATTTCTCTTAGCCCAGAGGTTTCCAAACTCGGTCCTCAAGGCGCCCTAGCAGTCCAGGTTTTAAGGATATCCACACTTGACCACAGGTGAATTAAATAGTACCTAAGTCTATTTGATTTAACACCTGTGGTCAACAGTGGTGTAACTAAGGAGGGGTCGGACGGGGCACGTGCCCTGGGCCGCCGGCCACCGTCCAGGTCAGTGGTTAGTGTGTAGTGCAATCTGCACTACACAGTAAAACAAACACACCTCCGGCAGCACCGTGTACTACACTCACTGACAGTGAGTATACTACCCAGCGGCGGTGTGTTTGTTTGAGCAGACTCTCATTGGCTGCTGCACCCAGGGCAGGAGCTCACTCATGAGCTCCTCCTTCCAGCTCCTGCAGTGGGTGAAGGGAGAGAGGTCATGACGTCTCTCCCAAAGTGCCAAGCGGGACAGGAGGAGTGGATGGCGGTGGGCGCATGAGCGGGGATTCAAGTAAGTATAATGTGTGTCTGGGTTGTATGTGTAAGGGGCACTGTATAAGGGGCACTACTGAAGGGGCACTCCATAAGGGGCACTAATGGGGCACTGGATAAGGGGCACTACTAGGGGCACTGTATAATGGACACACTATAAGGGGCACTAATGGGAGCACCGTATAAGAGGCACTATTGGGGGCACTGCATAAGGGGCACTACTGGGGGCACTGCATAAGGGGCACCACTGGGGGCACTGTATAAGGAGCAATACTGAGGGCACTACTGGGGGCACTGCATAAGGGGCACTACTGGGGGCAATGCATAAGGGGCACTGTATAATGGACACAATATAAGGGGCACTAATGGGAGCACCGTATAAGAGGCACTATTGGGGGCACTGCATAAGGGGCACTGCATAAGTGGCACCACTGGGGGCACTGTATAAGGAGCAATACTGGGGGCACTACTGGGGGCACTGCATAAGCGGCACTACTGGGGGCAATGCATAAGGGGCACTACAGAGGGCACTGCATAATGTGCACTACAACAGGGGGCATTGCATAAGTGGCACCACTGGGGGAACTGTATAAGGGGCAATACTGGGGGCACTGCATAAGAGGCACTGTATAAGGGGCACTACTGGGGGCATTGCATAATGTTCACCACAACAGGGGGCACTGCATAATGTGCATCACAACAGGGGTCACTGCATAAGGGGCACTTCTACTGAGGACAATGCATGAGGGGCGCTACTACAGTGGGCATTCCATGAGGGCACTACTACAGAGGGAATTCCATGAGGGACACTACTACTAGGTGCATTAAGGTGCATATGGAATGGAAAGTAATGTTCCCAGAGTGACGTGTGTTATGTGGGCATGCTGTCATTTTCCAGTGGTCACGCCCCTTGTGGCATGCGGCCAAGCTCACTCTTTCAGCTTGCATGTCTTCGGGTGGGGGAAGGCTCTATTATTCATCTTGCCCTGGGCTTCAAATACCCCAGTTACTCCACTGGTGCTCAACCATGGATATCTAAAAAACCTGAACTGTTGGGGTGTCTTGAGGACCGGGTTTGGAACCTCTGTCAATTAATTAGTAGGAACATTACTGCAGTCATTCATTGTGCTGAGCGCATCCCCAGTGCTTAAAACTGATGTCTTCAGAAGCACTGATTACTTTTCAATACACACCTGCCAATCTTTGGGGGTGTCCTATGTATGCACACAGCGTTGTGTTGGGGGAGATGTGGATGTATTGGGATCAGTGATACTGAAGCATTCAGCATTTTCAAACCACTGTGCAAAAGTTTAGTGCAATAGTACCGTGCTACGGTACATGCACAGTACATATTATTCAAGTCAAGCCGTGGACGAATTAGGTTTAAAGTAAATGTCACCGAGGACTAACATTATACCACCTGTCTAAGGATGTACAGTAAATAGTACAGATTGTAAATACAAAACATTAAGAAAGTTTAGCCGGACTTGTACCTTTTTTCCGCATGGCATCCTCCATTTCAGGGTTCCGCGTCACCATAACGACTTTTACCATTAAGTTGTTTCCTCCCTGCCGAATCATGTTAACTACCTGCCGATGACCCACTTTCACAACATTCTGCCCATTCACCTAAGAACAGAGAATGTCACAGCTTACACAACCTGGGTAGCATAGACTACCAAACTGTTACATTGCTGTTACACGTAGTCACCGTCCTTGACAGATGTTAGTTCAGTTGTATTGAGGTAATCATATTGCTAGTTATGCATTAATGAAACAGAAATGGGGAATCTGAATTTGAAACGGATGTACAGGTAGGTGTATTAGTAGAATGCTGGCTAGCAGTGCACAGGGCACATATTTATATATTCAGTAGATAGATTGAGGGTGTCTGAAATTACATTTATTTATTAAATTACAAATTATTACATGATGGTCCATGCTGAATGTATGCTTGCATTCCATCTTTGGGCTAAATGTAATATGGTGACAGTTTAGAAAGTGAGAGTTTAGCAGTAACCTCTCACATTGGTCGAGTTTTATCTTCAAAACGGGAAAACATCTGGATGAGAGTTTAAATAGTGAGAGCTTTTTCAGTCTAAAGTCTAAAACACATGTGATATTGCAGGTTCTCGTACTCTACTACATTGGAAAAGCTTAAAAAGTGTGAGAGTTTACTGCTAAACTCTCACCCTATTATATTTTGCCCAGAGTCTTTGTGGTAAGATTATGGGACCTATTCATCATCAACTAATTTAAATAAAATTTTCACCTAATTTTGTATAATTTAAGTGTCAGGGTTATTCATCATTCATGTAACGCAGGAGATATCAGAGATATCTCCTGGTTACAATTCTCCCACGATAATTAGTAATTACCACAGTCCCCATACAATAGTACTATACAGTCCCCATACTATAGTACTATACAGTCCCCATACTATATTACTATACAGTCCCCATACTATAGAACTATACAGTCCCCATACTATAGTACTATACAGTCCCCATACTATAGTACTATACAGTCCCCATACTATATTACTATACAGTCCCCATACTATAGTACTATACAGTCCCCATACTATAGTACTATACAGCCCCCAAACTATAGCCAGGGCCGGATTAACAATGGGGCGGGTGGAGCTACAGCTCCAGGCCCCCCATTGAAAATAGGCCCACATACGGTACACTGGCTGCGGTGGAGACTTTTTTTTTTCCTGTCACCACCAGCCCAGCTAACTCTTCCCCCGGCCGCCTGCAGCTAAGTTTGACCCTTTCCACAACCCCTTGCCCACCTCCTATCCCTTCCCCTCGGCTGGTGGACGGACCGGCCGGCCGTAGCCCCGCCCATCTCCGACCCTCGGAAGCTCCACCCCCAGCAGGTCCATATTAACCTCCCACAGGTCAGTGCAATGTCTGGCCCCGGAGTATGTGTGTGTGTGTATATATATAATATATATATATATATATATATATATATATATAGCAACGAACTGTCTCTCCCATATGAGGTGTAGCAACCCCCAGGAAAAAACAACACAGAAGGCACTCCCTTAGAAAAACGAAAAAAAATTGTAATATACTTAAATCATGGTGAACAAAAGGTACAGCAGCATGTCGACGTTTCAAGGTCCGCAGACCTTTTCATCAGGACTGTATAACTGGTGACTTACTTTATATATATATATATATATATATATATATATAAAATATCATACAAACTCGGCACTCACATGCTTTTCAAACTGCAACTCCTTTGAACATAGGGAATGTTGGTTCCAAAATATTGCAATAATTTGTTAAGCTGGCCACCGCTTCACGGTCGTTCCCATCTAGCCAGTCCCTACACTGATTCTCAGATAAATGAACTTGATCTGCCATCTTGGCCTCAAGCTTGCAACATTTTAAACAGAAAACTGGGTCCTGCCTTAAAGAGACAGGACCACACCCAGGGCTATCAGTTAATAAGCACCTGGAAAAAGAAAAAAGTTTGTCTTACATTTGAAAAACAGGGTGCCCTAGCAAGTGTGACCACAAAATGTAAATAAACGACAGGCTCAATCCACGGCACTCGACCATCTGGGGTGCCCTTGGTATGTGACCACACCATCTACATAAAAAATATCATACAAACTCGGCACTCACATGCTTTTCAAACTGCAACTCCTTTGAACATAGGGAATGTTGGTTCCAAAATTATTGCAATATTTTGGAACCAACATTCCCTATGTTCAAAGGAGTTGCAGTTTGAAAAGCATGTGAGTGCCGAGTTTGTATGATATTTTTTATGTAGATGGTGTGGTCACATACCAAGGGCACCCCAGATGGTCGAGTGCCGTGGATTGAGCCTGTCGTATATATATATATATATATATATATATATATATATATATATATAAAGTATATATATATATATATGTGTGTGTGTGTATATATATATGTGTATGTATGTGTATATATATGTGAGTGTGTATGTATGTATATATATATATATATATATATATATATAGTGTGTGTGTATATATATATATATATAAATATATACATACATACATACTGGGGCATATTTATAATGGGTACAGGGTGTGTGGTGCATGCACTATAGACTCAGGACACACTCTAGTGCCCAAAGTCTTATCAGTGCGGCACTGCGCTCAATGGGCTCGATTCAATTAAATGCGAAGTGAATAGCACCGGGAATGAGCTCCCGGCGCTATTCAATTCAGTGCGCTTTTAGGTCGGGGAATGGCCATTCTCGCACCTTAAAAAGGGTGTTTAGTTGCGAGAATGGGCATTCTCCGACTAAACTTCCCGGCGCGATGCTGTTTTCCCGGCGCTAAGGGCAGAAAACAGCATCGCATCTGATCCTTTGTCGGGTTTCTGCTCGCATCCTAGGAGGGATGCAAGAAGAGATCTGTAGTCGGACTTAGCAGCATGATGAATTGAATAGCTCCGGGAGCTATTCACTTCGTGTTTAATAGAATTGAACCCAATGTATATATATAATTATATATATATATATATCTATATATATAAATATATATAAGAACACAGCAGGCTTGGCACTCATACTCCAATAATAAACGATAGGTGCCCTCCGCTATGTAAGAAACACGGGGCCTGATTCAGAGCCGAACGCTCTGACCAGAGCGCTCGCTCTGAATCAGGGCCCTCCTCCATGAAAATGGAGCAGCCCCCTGGCCGCTCGCAAAGCTATGGGTGACCACCCACAGTATATGCGAGTGTCCATGCTGATGGTCGCGATGGTCTTGACTATCGCGACCATCGGGCTTGCGACGGAGACCCTGCGGTAGGGTCTCGCTGCCGCAAGCCCTGGAGTGATTTTGGCTCTATCAGAGCCAAAATCACTCCCACTGACATCACTAGTGATGTCAGTGGGGCCGACTTCCATGGGAACGCCTCCGTCTGGCAGGCACGCCCCTGGCACGCCCACCAAAGGGGGCGTGCTGTCAATCAACATCGATAGCACGCCCCCTTTGGTGCGAGACCCGGAGCGATGGAGAGCCCGTCGCTCGCCAGGTCTCACGCATGCGCACTATGGAGCTCCCTCCGTCGTGCGCATGCGCAGTGGGGGAACATCGACCTGCTTGCGAGCGTCCTGCGCTCGCGAGCGGGTCTGAATGACCCCCACAGTCACCAGGCAAAGGGGCCTGCTCCGTCCCTCAAGGCGTGCGTCTGAAGCAGCAATAACATGTAACAACACTTACCTATATAACAAACAGATACACCGCTCGTGAAGCCTGCTCCGTCCGTCAAGGCGTGCGTCTGACTTCAGCGCGACGCACTGTTAGTAGTTAAATTATTATACCAGATGCTGGTACTGTCGCTTTGGGCATTTTGACATCTGAATGTTGTTGGTGGAGGTGTAGTTAACATAGGGATTGTTTTTCTCCGTTACCATAGAGATGTGAGAGTCAGACGTCACGCCCGCTAAGCAGTGCGACGCGCTGACGTCAGACGCACGCCTTGAGGGACGGAGCAGGCTGCACGAGCGGTGTATCTGTTTGTTATATAGGTAAGTGTTGTTACATGTTATTGCTGCTTCCTGACGAAAATCCTTATCGATTGCAACGTTGAAGTAAACTACAAGGTTTTTCAACCGGAGTATATTATTTCTGATACAGAGAGTGCTGTTGCCTTTGCCTGGTGACTATATATATATATATATATATATATATATATATATAATGAATATATAAAAATTGAGAGTGGTGTTTGGAGGGAAGGAGAGAGAGTGGCGGATTTCCAACAGTGGCCGCTTAGTTTTAAGGTAAGCACCAGCAATACCTTCCATTGAACTAAACACACCCACATCACAGGCCACACCCATATGTTTACCACACCTATACCTAATGGTCATGACCCCACATCATCAGTCACACTGCCGCGGCACTTGTCACACCCCCAACAGCGGCACACAATAGGCCCCTCATGAATTTCAGCTCCAGGCCCATGTGGACGTTAATCTGGCACTGACTATAGCACTATACAGTCCCCACACTATAGTACTATACAGTCCCCACACTATAGTACTATACAGTCCCCATACTATAGTACTATACAGTCCCCATACTATAGTACTATACAGTCCCCACACTATAGTACTATACAGTCCCCATACTATAGTTCTATACAGTCCCCATACAATATTACTAAACAGTCCCCATACTATAGAACTATACAGTCCCCATACTATAGTACTATACAGTCCCCATACTATAATACTATACAGTCCCCACACTATAGTACTATACAGTCCCCATACTATAGTACTATACAGTCCCCACACTATAGTACTATACAGTCCCCACACAATAGTACTATACAGTCTCCATACTATAGTACTATACAGTCCCCATACTATAGTACTATACAGTCCCCATACTATAGTACTATACAGTCTCCATACTATAGTACTATACAGTCCCCATACTATAGTACTATACAGTCCCCATACTATAGTACTATACAGTCCCCATACTATAGTACTATACAGTCCCCACACTATAGTACTATACAGTCCCCATACTATAGTACTATACAGTCTCCATACTATAGTATGGGGATGTAGAAAATAAGAAAAAAGCATTTTTTCCGGAACTTGACAGTGATGCTGAACGCCACTCTGAGGTGGCATACAGCATCCTATACAGCAGAGGGATCTGAAAAGATCCCTCCCTGCTGTGTTCTCTTACCTGCCTGATGCTCCCTCCCGGCTCCCAGAGCAGTCCTTCTGTGAGCAGGGACCAGGAGAGGGCACTGCAGCAGTGGCAGCGGTTATCCTACAGCAGCAGCTGGTATGACGGAGGGCAGGCCAAGTCTCCAGCAGCAGCTTAGATGAGTAGGTTCCCCGCACAGCCGAGGCGGCGGGGGGCCTACTTGGTCAGCAGGTCTCAGTGGGGGCCGCGGCGGGGGACCTACAGCGGGTGCGGCCGGCATCAATGAATCTAGCAGGTCTCAGTGAGGGGGGGCACAGTATCCGGTGGCTACGGCGGGGGTCCTACTGCGGCTGCGGCAGGGGAAGAGTGCATCTAGCAGGTCCCAGCGGTGGGAAGGCAATGGGCGCTGCATGGGTAGCCTGCAGCTTCACAAGGATGGTGGGGGGGGTGACAGAAGTCAGGCAGTGAAAACTGAAGAGAGACAAGTGAATAGTCTTTCGCTTCTGAAAAACTGCTTCGCAGAAACAGCGGATTTTCGGAAGTGATAGTTCAGGGCAGGAGGCAAGATGAATGGATCCAAAACTGTGTTTGAACTTGCAGCGAGTTCAAACCATAATTACCACGTGTGATAATTATGTTTTGATGAATACGCCCCTATATAACTGTACTTTGTTCTATAATAAGGCAGACAGGGTGGAAAATAAACATGTTTTCTTGTTTTGGCTGAGACTTTCTTCAATATGAATTAAATATAAATAATAAAATAAAAAGGTAATTCTTTCATGTTGGAAAATAGTGAAAGTTGGATATCTGGCTAGTTCCTTTAGCCTCATATCATGTGTTACTCTTCAAAACAAAATGTTTCTCTTGATTTCTAGAACAGACCCAGGGTTCACATATTAAAATGCAAGGAGTGCTTTACCGCCTCTATAGAAGCCGTACATATATGTACAGCAAACATTTATTGTATTAGTGGCCAAGGAATTGCATTTGTTACATGCCTACAATGTGGTTTTAATATTCGACATAAAATGACAAATACACTTATAATTTCCCTTTCTCCAAAGAATAAAGGATTCTGAGTCTGATTCAGCAAGGATCGCTATTCTGCTTATACGCACGCAGAACAGTTGCTAATATCAGCGGTGATATGTAAATGTTAGCATTGCGATCGCAGCCTAACATAAGGACGCCCACTTCTCCTTACTCACATCCGTACACTTGAGTGACACAGCAAAACAATCAGTAACATCGAGTAACATCGGACCCATACACACAGTTAAGGCAGGTCAGTCCTCACTCACGGGAATTGCTTACATCAGCGCACGCTATGAGGTCTCAAGCTGCGTAGAGTTTCGCCGTGGCTGATTTATGTACGCCACTGCAACGCCGTCCCAACGCACTGGCACACCTGCGTTCATTTGACCACCCCACCCCTGTCACCACCCACAAAGGGCACTTCCTGTCAATCACTCTGCGATGGGTCTGCGTATCCTCTGCAATCGCAGTCCCGATCGTAATAGCTAGATCGCGCACTGCGATGCATACGCAACAATCGGCCGATTGCGTGCATATTAGCAACTGCGATCCTAGCTGAATCAGGCCCTCTTTCCCATATCAGCGTGCATACAAAACCAGCAAGATGGGCACGCCACTCTCCATGTATGTGTTTAGTCAGCGGCTCCCCGAGAACCCCACTACCACTGTAATACATTCGTAACGCTTACAGCTGATGGAGGAGAGAGATGTAAGTGCTGCTGGACCCAGTTTGTCCTGCCGCTACCAGCATTAGGTTAATTTAGGCAAATGCCCTGAATGGCACCACGGAACAGTTTCCATTCGTTAAAACTATGCAGACATATAGTTACAAATATCCCTTTTAAAATAGATGCAATCAGTGATCTGAGTGACTGACTACACAAGTCTGGTATTCAGTTATTTGACCAGAGTGCTTTTATTGAAGAGCTTCAGCCTTTTAGATACATTCACAGCTATATTCCTACATTAGGCTAGATGGCATTGTGGATACTTTTCCTAATAAAAAAAAATGTCCATTCAAATTAAATTAGTCTAAAACACAGGGTTACCGACATTCTGGCTGCCCCTTCTGCGTGTCTTACATAACGGGCCCATTCATCTTTAGTGGCCCGATGTAGGCTCTCCGTATTCAACAAACTCAGAGATCTAAACGTTTGCGGTATTCGGCCGCCATCTACAGATGGCATTAGTACCTGGAGACCAGCTCCTTTCTAGGGATAGGAGAGCCAAGTTACCAAGAGGTATTCCTTCACCCCCTCCAGCCCTGCCCCCATCCAGAAATCCATGCATATGCACTGCTGCCTGATACCGGAAGTATAAACTTTTGCTGCTAGTAGTTAGTGTTAGAGCTTTTAGAACAGCTGCTCTTTGGAGCCAATCAATCGAATATTGAATTGATCAGTTACTTTAGAATACACTCATGGTGAGTTGGATACTTAATTATCAGGGCCAAATCGAGACTGAATAATAGATAAATTCATAAATTAATACCATCCAACTGTGCAAACTGCGGCAGGACAGGACCAATTTGAGAGCCAACTTACCATGCAGTACCATAGATGATTCTGGAGCTCTGAGCAAATCAAGGGGGTTTCAAGGGGAAGAGATCTGGTTGTGGCCTAGTGCTTCAGAAGCGATACACGTGCCCTTAGGTGGGGGGTGGCATAACCATGATATCATGACCACTCCCTAATTTGACCTTTCCAGAGGAGGCATTTCCAGATTTAGGAAACATAAAAATAAAAATATGTAAAATACAACCTAACATCTGATTGGTTTCCATTGGTTACAGCATGTTTGCATGCAGTGTGCCATGTTATTATTACACTATGTATCAATCAGCTTGTATAGAAGTTCCCAGCTGTACATATGTGACAGTAAAGATCGGTTTCAAAGTCTGAAGCAAATGTGATTCTTCGCCATAATGTGTGTGTCCCAAACAATCATACGTAATAATTCCTAAAACAGATTGAACTATGGTTACCTCAATTAAAAAGTCCCCCATCCTGAGCCCTGCTCTCCAGGCCACTCCCCCTTCATCCACACTTTCCAAGTACTGGAGCGCTGGGAAGGCCGGAGTTGGAGTGAATTCTTCAATTGGTGTTTGTGCTGTAATGGAACATAATAATAAATCATAACTGTCCAGGCCTCAACCTTTGTGTCAGGCTTGCAGAGCATTTCACCCCCATATATAGTGCTAACATGCCCCTCTCCAATATATACTAAAGCTGGCCACCCACTAGACCAACTTACATCCAACCAGCCAACTAGTTGATTGGTTGGAATGAAAATCTGGTAAGGAATGAAAGCAAATGACAATCATCAATTTTCTCCCAAACTCCGGAAAATGGACTAAAAACTGTTGTTTGAACAAATTGTTTTCATCAAACATTTAACAAACTTGTCTGACGACCATTTTCATCTGTTTTCTTTCATTTAGGAGCAAATTGCTGATCATCATTTACTCCCATACGTTACCAGATTTTCATTCCAACCAATCAACTAGTTCTCTGGTTGGATGAAAGTTGGTCTAGTGTGTGGCCAGCTTAAGGCTACAACCAGGCGGACATCTGGTTTCTTTTTGTTACTCAGGAGAGTGGAAAATTCTGTATACATCACTTTTCACACCTGTACACAAATAAACGCACATATGTTCTAGTAAACTTACAAAGACAAAGAAAAAAAGCTAAGGAACGTTTTCTGAAGCACGCAAGCTTTTCTCATTTCATATTACACAGAACTGGTTGTATAAGGTAAATGCATCTCACAAGTAGTACAGTTTGGTTCCTTCACGTAATCTGTATGCTTGCAACATATACAGTAGCTGAACTTTAACATGATATGTACAGTGTATCTGTCCTGTAATTTTTTTACATTTATATTCCTCAATTGATTGATGTTGTCATCGGTAAACATAGGGCCTGATTCAGTGATGGACGTTTGTCACACAGCCGCTACCTCTTTGTCCTCCATCAGCTACGCAGGAATATGTTAATGCCGCAGGAGGCGTCCGGTGTTAATAGACGCCTCCTGCCGGCTTCTCTGATCCGCTGCTGCATCTGAGGATGCAGCATTAGATCATCTGCATGACCATCGGTCATCTGAGTAACCCTTATGTTTCTCAGGATGTCCGGTGTACTCAGGCAGCCGGGGCCAGTGAAGCTGCATCCAAGGACGCAGACACTGGCTTCAGCATCTCCAGAAAACAGGACTGACATATCCCTGTTTTCTGGTATGCTGCCTCATCGTCGACCCCCTAAACGCCAGCAGCATGTCAATTACACTGTGGTGTTAGGGGTGCTGAAAGCGACATCGCAGCCCCGGATCTGCACTTGTGCAGGTTTGCGTACATCTCTGAATTAGGCCCATAGTTATAACTTTTCCTGCTGCTCATGGTTGAAAAACAGCATTTAAGAAGGTTAATTCCATATAAAGATAGGGTGAGATAATACAAATACAAAGTACCTGTGCTGAATCAATACAGCAATTTGGTGGATCCTCCAAAGTATGTTGGAGTCTGGCGGAGGGGATTCTCCTACCTGATCACATAAACTTGGGCGTTGTCAAGGCCCTTCCGTGACATTTCCATTCACACGATTAAAAACTTCACAGGGGGGGAGCTTTGACAACCGTGAACAAAGGGCCTGATTCAGACCCACTCGCAAGCGCACAGCACTCGCAAGTGGGTCGATGGTCCCCCATTGCGCATGCTCCGCCTTCGGCGTGTGGAACGCTGGTGTTTGTGGGCGGCCCTAATGACATGACTAGTGAGGAAGTCCACTCGGGCTTGCGGGAGCCAAGACCCTACCATAGGGTCTTGTCGCAAGCCCTATGGTCACGATAATCGCAACGGACTCCAGGCCACTCACACAAGCTGTGGGTGGTCACCCACAGCTTTGCAGGCGGGCTGGAGAAAAAAAAAACACACCCTGATTCAGAGCGAGCGCTCGCTAGCAGCGAGCGGCTCTGAATCAGGCCCAAAGACAGCCCAACTACTGCAGGAGGATCTCTTGCTTGAGATTGTTAGATGATAGAAGGACCCGCTGAATCAAGAGAGCACCGATATGTAACATTTGATAGCTTCTCTTTCCGCGAACAAGATGGGGGCACATCACATCATATTGTGAGGGTGTCACATCCCTCTCCAAAGAACTGAGCAAATCCACCCCCACCCCCCCTGCTGGCAATTATTATGACATAACTCATCTTTTGATCAGGACAAAAGTAATTTTACTCAGGACATCATCTCAAATTGGGACACCTGGGTGCAATAGCTTCAAATAGATCACCTTCTCTGTAGGACTAAGGACTGTTTCCTTGGAGAACGACCACATAATTACAAGTTCATCAGAGTAAAAATAACTCATGGCAGTTTTATCTACTGTAGATAAAAGGAAAGGGAGACAGACTGTGGTAGAGCGGACTGCGGGCTTGGGGCCTGATTCAGCAAGGAACGCAGTTGCTAATACGCACACAATCAGCTGATTGTTGCGTACTGCACATGCGTTTGTATCGTAGTGAGCATGCGTGAACTAGTCACTGCGATCGCAGGAGCTACGCAGACCCATCGCAGAGTGACTTGACAGGAAGTGCCATTTGTGGGTGGTAACAGGGGGGTGGTTCGGTGAACGCAGGCATGCCAGTGCATTTGAACTCCATTGCAGAGGTGTGCATAAATTATACATTGCGAAGCCCTACGCAGCCTGAGGCCTGATTGCAATTTCTGGGTAAGGTCAGAGCTTGTGCAAGCGTAAGGTTGCAGTGGTAGTCGATTGTACAGATGGTTTTGCAGTCTTGCTAAACATTACGGATGTGTGTAAGGTAAAGTGGGCGTCCTCATGTAGTGCACCAGCAGCACTGTGATCACAATTAATTAGCATACTATCGCAGTTGAACTGCATGCGTAATCGCTATTGCATTCGCAGTTGCGTTCTTTGCTGAATCAGGACACCAGATGTTAGACAGTCAATAGGTCGATAGGGACAAGAGGTCGACAGCGACAAAATGTTGACACAGAAAGGGTAGACATGGAAGAAGGAAGACAGTTACAAGTGGTCGACATGGTCAAAAGGTCGACATGAAAATGGACGACACACATATGGTCGAGACTTTTTGTTCAGGGCTAGGGTTAACGATAGGCACTTAACCTGACCGTTAGGGTTAGGCACTTACACGACGGTTAGGGTTAGGCACCAGGAGGGAGGGTTAGGGTCTTACCGGAGGATTAGGGTTAGGCACTAAACACAAGAGATATGGTAAGAATTTACCTTTGTTATCTCTGTTTCTACGAGGTCCATAAGGTCCACAGGGTTGACCATGGGGTATAGCTAGATCTGGACCCACGGGCACCATGCAGTTAAAAGCTTTGCTGCTCCCAGGATGCACTGGGTCCATCCTCCTATATACCTCGCCCCAGCCACAGGCACCTCAGTCGGTAAGTAGCCAAGGCCGAAGGAGATAAAAACAGAGCGAAGGAAGACTGGAACACACAAGAACCATACTCACAGAAAGGGAGACGGAAAACCGGTGACCAGCCACATAGCCCATTTGAAGCCAGGTACGTGAGGGCGGGCGCCCTGTGGACCCTATGGACCTCGTAGAAACAAAGATAACAAAGGTAAGTTCTTACCATATCTCTTGTTTTCTACTTCAGGTTCCATAGGAGTCCACAGGGTTGACCTTGGGGATGTCCCAAAGCAATTCAACTAATGGCGGGGACGCTCCTGTGCTGAAAGGAGAATCCGGCGCCCGAAGGATGCATCCTGAGAGGCGAACGTGTCAAACTTCTAGAATCGTAGAAAAGTCTGTATGGAAGACCAAGTGGCCGACTTACACAGCTGAACAGCTGAGGCGCCACGTCCACCAGCCCAGGAGGGACCCACAGACCGAGTGGAATGAGCCTTAACAGAGGCTGGGACAGGTAAGCCCATCTGGGAATAAGCCTCACAAATAACTAAATGAAGCCAATGGGCCAAAGTTTGCTTGTTAGCAGGCTAACCCCTCTTATGAAAACCAAACAGGACAAAGAGTCAGACCTGCGAACAGAACTAGTGCGATCAATATAGACCTTGAGAGCACGGACAACATCTAAGGTAGCCTCACCTGCCGAGAGATCAGGTGACTGAAATGCCGGCACCACAATTTCCTGATTAATGTGGAAGTTGGAGACAACTTTAGTAAGAAAATTCGGACAGGTGCGAAGAACCGCCCTGTCCTAGTGAAAAATCAGAAAAGGCGAACGGCAAGAGAGTGTGCCTAGTTCTGAAGCAATCGCCAGGAGAAAAACAGTCTTAAGTGTAATCCACTTTAGCTCCCCCGACTCTAGAGGCTCAAATGGAGGACCCTGCAAGGCCCGAAGGACCACAGCCAAATCCCAAGGAGCTACTGGTGGATCAAAGGGAGGTTGAATCTGGAGGACCTTGGAAAAAGGTACGGAATCAGGCAGAGTAGCGATTCTACGCTGGAACCAGACAGAAAGTGCGGACACATGAACTTTCAATGAAGCGAGGCGTAAACCCAAGTCCAAACCAGACTGAAGAAACGCCAAGATCCTATAAACTTGAAACACTTGAGGATCGTAGTTCCTGGACTCACACCATTGAAAATAAGTATGCCACACCCTGTGGTAGATCCTGGCGGAAGCTGGCTTACGTGCCTGTAGCATTGTGCCGATGACTGAGCTGGAAAAGCCCCGGGCCCTGAAGACTGATGTCTTAAGAGCCATGCCGTCAAAGACAGGCGACCCAGGTCCGGCTGTAGGCAGGGCCCTTGGGACAACAGGTCCTGACGTTGAGGCAGAAGAAGCGGAACTTCGATGGATAGACTCCAAAGATCAGAGTACTAGGGACGTCTGGGCCAAGCTGGTGCCACCAGCAGAAGCGTGCCGCTGTCTTCCGTCTTCGTTGAATTTCCGAAGGATCCGAGGCAGCAAGGCTATCAGAGGGAAGAGATACGCTAGTTGAAATGTCCATTTCACTGACAGCGCATCCACTAGGGTTGTGCCGGCGTCTCTTGTCCTGGACCCGTACAATGGTAATTTGTGATTGTGATGGGAAACCATGAGATCCACCTCCAGCAGTCCCAACATGTCCATGAGCAGTTGAAAGACCTCTGGATGAAGGGACCATTCCCCGGGAAGCACGTCGTGATGGCTGAGGAAGTCCGCTTCCCAGTTCAGAACTCCTGGAATGAAGACTGCCGAGATGGCTGGAAGGTGGCACTCCGCCCAGGACAGGATGTGTGACACCTCCGACATCGCTGCTCGACTGCGAGTCCCTCCTTGACGGTTGATGTACGCCACTGTGGTGGCATTGTCAGACTGAATTTGTACTGCGCCTATCATTGACCACCAGGTCAATGATAGGCACACCTCCAGAGGCAATACAAGCATTTGTGTCCTGATTCGATGAGGCAACCTGTTCCACTTGGATAGAATCAGCCCCTGCAGGGGCCTGGAATGGATTGGGCATACTCCACCATGTCGAAAGTTGACACCATGGACCCTAGAACTCTCATTGCCGAGTGCACTGACACCTGGGAACTCTTTAGACAACTGCTCACTCGCAGTTGTATAGAGGCAACCTTCTCTGGAGTCAGGAAGATCCGTTGCTGACAGGAATCTAGAAGGGGTCCCAAACGAACTATCCTCTGTGACAGAATGAGAGAGGACTTCTTCCAGTTTACTAGCCAGCCGTGCGCTTGGAGACAAGTGATTGTCAGGTGCAGATGGTGTAAAAGGACCTCCGGAGAGCTGCCCAGCAATAGGAGGTCGTCTAGATATGGCAGAAGCTGTATACCTTGGTTGCACAGATGTGCTGCCATGACGGCCATCACTTTTGTGAACACCCTCGGAGCCGTGGAAAGACCAAAGGGCAGAGCCTGGAACTGGTAGTGAAGATGTTGTATAGCAAACCTCAGATACTGTTGGTGTGAAGGGACTATAGGAACATGGAGTAGGCATCCTGTATATCCAGGGAGACCATATAATCCCCCGGATCCATAGCTAGAATGATGGAACGCAAGGTTTCCATCCTGAACGTAGGCACTTTGAGGTACTTGTTCAAAGATTTCAGGATGAGAATGGGCCGATGAGACCCATTTGGTGTCGGAACCAGAAACAGAGAAGAGTAGTAACCCATCCCGCGTTGAGATGGCGGAACGGGAACAACTACCCCTGCTTTCAGCAAGGACTCTATTGCTTCCTGGATCAACAACGTCTTGGTCTTGTATAGGGAAAGGCTCGTGAAGAAAAAATGCTGAGGGGGTCTGCACCGGAAGGACAGGGCATACCCCTGGGAGACCACTTCTTTTACCCAAGCATCCGTGGTTGTATTGCACGAGCATTGGGCGAAGCGAAGAAGTCGGCCTTCCACTCTGGGATCCCCCAGAGAGAGGCCCGTCCCATCAAGCTGAAGGCTTATCCTCGGGCTTGGCAGTCGGACGTCTAGTGCTCCAGGCTTGCTTTTTTAGTTTAGGGGCAGTCTTGTTTGATGACTGTCTCAGGAAAGACTGACCCTTGAACTTACCTCGAGTCCGAAAGGACCGAAAGGCTGATGTCCGAGGTTTAGAAGGTGCAGCAGCTGAAGGCAAGGATTGCGACTTAGACTTTGCTAAGGTTTCAACAATTTTGTCAAGGTCCAGGCCGAACAAAATTTCCCCATTAAAGGATAAGGCCTCTAAGCCTTTCTTGGAATCCGCATCCGCCCTCCAAGAGCGAAGCCACAAAGACCTGCAAGCAGAAACTGCTGCCGCAGACACCCTAGAAGTGAGTAGACTAGCATCTAAAGATGCTTCCCCAACATAGGAAGCGGCATCCCTCATTGGACCAATTAAAACTCTTTGCACTTCCTGAGCTTCCTCAGGAAGTGTATCCTCTAGTACATTGGCCCAACTCTCAATGGCTTTAGCCACCCGAAAGATGGCCATGGACGGATGGGCCACCGCCCCTGAGAGAGAATAAATGGACTTTAAACAAGTCTACTTTCCTGTCTGTGGGGTCCTTTAAGGACGAAATAGACGGCATGGGTAAGGTAGCACTTTTGATTAGGCGAATGACGTGAGGATCCACCACCAGTGGAGTTTCCCACTTCTTGCAATGACTAGCAGGAAACGGATAACTAGTGTTTAAACGTTTCTGCGGCTGAAACCTCTTACTGGGTGACTGCCAGGCCTCCGCCATATGATCAGCCAGTTGGTCAGATAAAGGAAAAACGGCCGACGTCACCTTTGCCTGCCTAAAGTTTGGATATTTTGACTTAAGGGCCAGAGCATCCTCCTCAATATCTAGAATGGACCGCACCGCCCTCACCAACGCTGGGACATTAATGGAAGACCTTGTCTCCGACTCCTGAGCAGGGGAATCTGAATCAGAATCCTCATGCAACTCACCCTCATCCGAGGACACATCTGAGTCGGATAACTGCGCAGACTGGGATGACGGAACAGTGCGTTTTGACGCCTTGTGAGGCTTGTCACTAAGCAGCATGGACTGAAAAGCCGAAGAGGAGGCCACCAAACTCTGTACAGAATTGTAGAACACATTGAACCACGGAGGATTAGCGTGCAGGACACCTTGAAAAGGGATGACGGACTGCTGCATCATAGGAGGAGACTGCACATACTTAGGGAACCCTGCATATGGATGAGCTGTCTGAGGTCCAGGGGGAGACTGCAACAGTCGCGGTACACCTGGAGAAGAAGGGATGGCAGGTTGTGCTAACTCCCTATGGGGGAGGGAGGTTGGACCGCCAGACGGTCCGCGATGGAAACCAGCACTTGGGAAAACATCGCCCAAGGTGGATCTGGTTCCGACGTTGCGGGATGAGAGGGACCTGGTAACAGACGGCACCTGGCACACACATCATCCTGTGCTAAATCCTCCATACTCCCCACTGCAGCACAGCGTCTACAAGTGAGTAGACTGGGATCGGCCGAGTGCTCAACTTCCTCATCAGACATTATAAACAATAGATATACCGATTTATATCCAAGTATATATAGCCAAACAATCCGGGAAGCTAGCACTCCCAAGTGTGCAGCACACAAGTCCACAAATATGGCAATGCGTAGCACACAACAATATGTGACCAACCTCACAAATACGTGAATTTATATATGTGAGATCCTTGAAAAGCCCTTCCCACACAAACCTGCCAGGGCTGGAGGAGAAGGAAAGGGATAGGTACAGACTGACAGTAGAAATACAGCAGATACAGTCAGCACTGTACTGGGCACCAACTAAAACTGAGGTGCCTGTGGCTGAGGCGGGGTAACTAGGAGGATGGACCCAGTGCATCCTGGGAGCAGCAAAGCTTTAACTGCGTGGTGCCCATGGATCCAGATCCAGCTATACCCCAAGGTCAACCCTGTGGACCCCCTATGGAACCTGAAGTAGAAAGGGATGGTTAGGGTCAGGCACCTACCCTGATGGTTAGGCACCAGGAGGGAGGGTTAGGGTTAGGCACCAGGAGTGAGGTTTAGGCACCAAGGAGGGGGGGGGGGGGGTAGGGTGAAGATTAGGATTAGAAACAAAAACATGTGTCGATTATTTGTGTGTAGACCATTTGCGTGTTGTCCCTCTGACTATGTCGACCATTTATACCTATCGATCTTCTTCCATGTTGACCTTTTGTCCTTGTCGACCTATTGACTGTCTAACATCTTGTGTCTAGACATTGTCGACCATTTTACTGTCTTTTTACTGTCGTATTATGGGTAACTCCCTGGATGCCGGAGCTGCCTGCCGGGACCTCATCGCTTGTGAGCGCTGTTTAACTGACGCCAGTGCCTGGGGAATTAATTTTACATATAGTATACGAATGGTAAGTTATCGTTACCATTTGTTATTAAATAAAGGGTTCCATCCTTCCGGGAGGGAGCTGAATGCCTGCATTCTGTGGGGGGCGTGGCCGGACTGTGATGCAGTTTTGGGGGCAGGGCTGGGGGCGTGACCGCCCGATCGCGTCATCGTGGCCCCACCCCCTCTTCACAATGCCGGAAAAAAGGCATTGTAAAGCAGGGGGCGGAGCCTCGATGACGCGATTCAGCGCGAATCGCGTCATCGGGCCCCGGGCAGCGGGGGGTTTTACTAGTAGTCTGGGGGGGTAGGCGGCAGCCGGGAGGCTTGCCTGCCTTTCCGGGGGGTCGGGAGCGGCACCCGATATTCGGGAGGCTCCCGACCAAATCGGGAGGGTAGGCAAGCCTGTCACGGATGATACTCTAGGAAATAGCATTATTCCAAACTAACCTAAAGCATGCATTACTACATTTCCAGAATTCTTGTTTTTCATCACTAACGAGTTTGAACAGCTACAACTCGTTACCAAATGGAGCCGTAAAGATGGGTACACTACAAATCTAAACGACGGTCTGAGCCAAAGACATGATGTAACAATACATTGCATCACCGTAAAAACGACACGATCCACCATACGATGATGCCATGCATGTAACAACACTGCGTCGCCCATGGGATCGTCTCATTGGACATGCAGCCCATCCAATGGGACGATGCGATGAACGACAGCAGTGACCGACAGGTTGGGCAATCACACTATAAGTTGGTTGTGTAGATTGGTCGAAAGTACCAATATCATACGATATAACGTATAGTAGTGTGTACCCAGCTTTAGTGGCATAGCTAGATTCTAGGTCCCTCCAGAATCCAGCAACACTCCTGCAAACATCACCTAGATCCACAGTTTAGGGATAAACAGGGTCACCCTGTAACTTTCTGCCCCTCTGTAAAGCTGGTATGCAGTCGGGAAGCCGGCAGATCTAAACCCGACAGCCGGCTTCCCGACTGCTTAATCCCGGCGAGGGTTAAATGACAGGCGTCTAAATCTAGATGCCTGGCATTTTACCGACCAAAGGGACGCCGGGCGCAGAGCGCGGATAGCCGCAGGGGGGGTGGGTTAGGTTTAGGGTTCCCGGGGGGGACATAGGGTTAGGCACCCCCCCGGGAGGTTTGGTTTAGATTAGGGGTAGGGCAGCCAAGAGCCGCGGCGGGCCCGGGTGACAGGGGGCGTGGCCTAATCAGGGTAGGCGTGGCCATGTCCCCTTAGGAAAAAAACACAGAATAAAAAAAACATTTTAGCAGCGCCGCTTCACTGGGAGGGGGGCACTGTGAGCCCCTCAGCCTGGCGCACAGCCAATGGGGTCACGATCAGCATGTCAGCATGATCGCTCCCTCCATAGGCATAGGAGACTGCTCCAGCTGCTGCGAGCAGCGTGTGCTGGGCTGCTGTGATGTAGGAGGGAGGGGGGGCGGTGCCGGACCAGGGCCCCTCCAACAAGCCTGGGCCCGGGTAATTTGTACCTGCTCCCCCCCCCCTCTCGGCACCCCTGGCTAGGGTAAGTGGGAGTTAGCGTTAGGCACCCCCGGGGGGGGGGGGACAGGGTTAGGCACCCCCCCGGGGGACAGGTGTAGGCGGCGGGGAAGGGGGGTTAGGTTTAGGCACTTAGAGGGGGGATTAGGGTTAGGCACTGGGGGGTGGGGGAATTTAGGGTTAGGCACCCCTAAGGGAGAGTTAGGGGGTAGAATTAGGTTAGACAATACTTACCTTGGACGATCGGGATTTCCTCCTCTGCCGGGATGCCGCTGCCGGGATTCCAACCGCCGGGCATGGGTCCGGCGGTAAATCATACCGATTCCATAAAGCTAACCCTGTTTCAACTGTGTAAAAAATGTACATATATCATTGTCTAACCAACCCTATGTTCTACCCCTCATTCCCTGCACTGAAAGTTACAAGATTGTAAAACAGACATTGGATGTGAACAGTAAGTAGCAGTGGTCTATGTTGCTGTCTCTTAAAATCTGACTGAGATCTAGATACCTAGGGGGTATATTTACTAAAGTGAGAGTGTTTAAAAATAGAGATGTTGTCCATAGCAACCAATCAGATTCTACTTAACATTCAACCAGCACCTTCTAGAAGATAATAGCTAGAATCTGATTGGTTGCTACGGGCAACATCTCTACTTCTAAAAACTCTCACTTTAGTAAATATACCCCTTAGCCTTTGAGTTCCATGGTGAGACTCTGTGAAGGAATAGTGCTCTACGCAATCAGCTTAGAATAAAAAAATATATATAATCACCCGCTACTGCTGCAGCCTGGTATGATTGATTTAGGCAGAGCGGCTCTCTCAATCATCAACCATGCAGACTACAGCTTTACCTTTCTCTAAGGTATAATACAGATGAGATCTTCCACTTATTATATTCAATTGGCTTAATATTGGTCATTTGTACTTGCTAAAAGAAAACATGCCTTTTTACACAGCTCTGCGGACAGCCCAGCACTTGGTCCCAGCCCAGGGAGACACAAACCACCCCTGGTAAATATAGAAGAGAGATCCTCACCCTTCGCTCCTCTCAGCACAAAGCCGAACCCTTCGCTGTCCTTCTTCTGCAGCAGCACAGTCTTTTCCTTAATAATGTAGTCACTGAAATAAGAAGAGTGCCGGTGTCAGTACCTGGAGCACATGCATGAGAACTGGGACATCATCAGGTGACAATGGACCTTTAGCAATTATTTTTTCATACTTCTCTAAGATATTTCAAATTATCATAAGGTATAAACAAGCAATGTAGTACATTTTAACATTAATAAAAAGTATTAATTAAACAAAGCCATTACAGGAAAAAAAACACTCCAAATCCATAATATAATAACAAAGCATTGATAAAAATGGTTAATACATTGCGTTCCTGCTGCCTGTACACAGCCATGTTGTGTGGCAGACCCATACTCTTTACACTGCTAGGGGTATATTTATTAAAGTGCAGGTTTTTAGAAGTGGAGATGTTGCCCATAGCAACCAAACAGATTCTAGCTATTATCTTCTAGAACAGGGGTGGGGAACCTTTTTTCTGCCGAGGGCCATTTTAATATATATAACATTATTCGAGGGCACGGGGCAGGTCACACCCCCTCCGTGTGACGCCACACGGGGCAGGGCCACGATCGCCGGTGATTACAGCAATGCTCGGAACATCTTGAGGATGCTTCGGGGAGCTGTAAGGGCAGCAGTTTGACCATCTGAAGCGTCCTAAGGAGGCTTCAGGCGGCCCTGCTGCATAGATTCTGGCTGCAGGGTGTCATTCTAAGCACCCTGCTAGCCAGATGAGGCTAGCAGAAGAAGCTCTGAGACTCAGACCAAATGATCCCGGGGGCCTTATACGGCCCCAAGGCCTGAGGTTCCCCATCCCTTTTCTAGAAGGTGCTAAGATAAATGATAAGTAGATTCTGATTGATTGCGTCCTAAGGAGGCTTCAGGCGGCCCTGCTGCATAGATTCTGGCTGCAGGGTGTCATTCTAAGCACCCTGCTAGCCAGATGAGGCTAGCAGAAGAAGCTCTGAGACTCAGACCAAATGATCCCGGGGGCCTTATACGGCCCCAAGGCCTGAGGTTCCCCATCCCTGTTCTAGAAGGTGCTAAGATAAATGATAAGTAGATTCTGATTGGTTGCTATGGGCAACATCTCTACTTCTAAAAACCAGCACTTAAAAATACCCCCTTGAATGTATGGGAAACTCATGACTATTGCAGTCAGTCACCCTCCTGGATACAACCCACTTGATGTGAAGATAACACATTTGCCTACTGGACCATCAAAGGGGGGACTCCTGAATAATGAGGCTCTGAGAGGAGTGGGTCACAAACTTCCTAGTGAAATATGTAGGACAAGGGGTTGGCGTGATGATGCAATTCTCAGAGAGCCACGTCATCTTGGCGCTGCCCCTTCTTATTAGGGGAAGGGTTGCATGGCCTAATGACACAAAATGGGCGACCCCTCCACCACAGGGATCACTTGCATCTCCCCTCTAAAGTTGGCAAATATGTGTTACTTTGATGCAATACATGGTCCACCAACGCCCCCCCTCCAATGCATGGTGGAACCAATTACAGAGGAGATGTTGCAAAAGAAGGTTGGTATGAAAGGAAACAATGGGCCTGTTTCTGATATAGATGCAATGCAGATTTACACGGAGCTGAGCAATTTTGTATTTTACTAAGCAAAGTGTGTAAGTCACACCGCGCATATCTGCCATTGTGTACGTACACAGTTGCGATTCCTGACGCAGAGAAATTGAAAATGTACTGGGCAGTGACTGGGAGGTGGCTATTCCAAGGCCTAGAGATGGTCCATCATATGGGTGTGTTATGGGAGTGTTGTAGGCGTTTCGCTGAACTAGTTGCGCACACAGACCCCTCATCAATCACATAGGAGGCCATATTCAGCTGGATAAAATATATTACACACAAATGCAGATGTATCCTGTTACATCTTGGCTCCATACGCATGTAGCGCACCATGCTAGTCGCGCTATGCTGTGGAGTATGGAGTCGCATCGTAACATACTGAAGCGCTGGAAAAGCCAGAGAGTGTAGTACAAGTTTCTGTCTACCAGATGTGGCTTTTCCTAAACTGCACTGCGCATGCGTACAAAAAGACAATGCAATGTCTGTATTACCACCTGCTCATTGGATGACTGAACCTGTCATTCGGTACGCTGTAGTTGTCATCGCTTGACAGCTGTTATTGTGTACTAAAGGATTAAATCATTTGGTGTTCAAGTCCTGAGTACACTTTTGAAAAACAATTTATACATGTGTTCTGCCATCATTATTACAGTGCTAGATACATGCACACCTCATTTTAGAAAAAGTAAGTGCCAGTCAATGCGATGTGCTACATTATTTTTGCAGGGATGTGCGGCACTCACACAGTGATGACATGCCTTGGAAATTAACAATTGGGTTTGAAGGGCACTGTATAAAACCTTCACTGAACTACAAGTCTCAGCCCAGTAAGAGGTATCATTAAATTACAAACTGACTGTGCATTTTATGCAGCACGATTGCGGCAATGTCGGCGCTACTGTTCCACTAGGAGTTTGTACATGTCACTACTCGACACTGCAGAAAGTGGTGTCCGTCGCTCACATGCTGCAGTGATTTCATGTCTTAGAAACTAGTAGTGGGGGTTGAGTGAAAAAGGGGTCTCTGGATTACAAACTGACTGTGGTTTTATGCTGCACACATGCAGTGCTGTTGGCACTATCAGCGCTGTCCCTGCTGCAGAGGCTGCCGGCTCAAGGGGATGCACATGGGATCTTGCAAAGCTTGCGAGATCCCATGCATGCCCAGTGGAGTCAGCCGGGAGGGGGACACAATGCATCAGCTCTAGGCTGATGCGCTCGTGCTCAAACAGGGATCACCAGAGGAGGTTTCCACTCCCCCGCCCCCACTGATGAGATGTTCATACAGTGGGGTAGGGACAGTGGGGTACGGAAGGTGCACTCGACCTGTGGGTGCAATGATGATGGGGGAGTGTTGGACTGTTTATGTGGTTGCTAGTGTGTGTGTTGTGAATGAGTGGAGAGGGGTGGACCAATGGAATGACAGAGGCAGACACAAGGTGGGAGTAAATGGTTTTATTGGAGTAGTCACAGTGCTTCTCCTATATAGTCCCGGGCAACAAGGTGGGTGTGGTGGTGGGTGAGAGAGGTGGGGGGGAGAGACTGGGGAGGTGGGTTGACCCTTTCAGGGGGCTCCTTTCCATGCGGTTCAATAGACCGGCACGTTACCCCTGCTGGACACTATGGTCGACAGTCTTGGGAGTCTCGGTGGCTGAGGGGGGGGAGAGCGAGAGGGGTATGGTGTGGTGGGTGGGTGTAGTGCACCTGGCGGCGTCCCACGTATGAATGAAAAGTATTATACCTACCGGTAGGTAAGGCCTGAGGTCGGTAGGCCGTAGGGGTGCTGCGTTGCTGCAATTTACTTGTTGACTGATTGAAGCTGCTGTGGTGGTATAATGAGTAGCTGTTGCAGCGGTCAGCGACCGGGTGGTGCTGGTGGTTGTGAATGCAGCAGTGGGGCTGTTGCTTGTGGGAACTGCCACTGGTGCCGGGTCACTGGGGTGGGTCCCCCTGTGAGAGCCGGGGGTGCGGTGTGGGTCACCCTTCTGGCAGGTAGATGGACTGCCCGGGATGGGCTTGATGTGTGACGATCTGTGGTCTGTATGGTTAGGGTGGAGGCGCTTGCAGCAGCAAGTGCGGGGGCGATGCAAATAGGACGGCTGAGGCCAACCGGAGTTCCCCGTGGGGATGAAGAAGGCAGAACCCCTGCCAAAATGCATTGAAGACCCCATACGCCCACATTCCAGACCCACGGCCCACGGCCTACTCCCACCGAAGCTCCTCATCCCCGCGGGGACCTCCGGTTGGCCTCAGCTTGTATGGTGTGGTGGGTGGGTGCACTACACCCACCCACTCACCACACCATTCCCCTCTTGCTCTCCCCCCCTCATCCACCGAGACTCCCAAGAC
Source organism: Taudactylus pleione (assembly GCA_031769625.1). NCBI lineage: Eukaryota > Metazoa > Chordata > Amphibia > Anura > Myobatrachidae > Taudactylus > Taudactylus pleione. The sequence continues at coordinate 1,846,497 of JAUIMM010000299.1, forward strand.
TGTCGACCATAGGCCCTGATTCAGAGCCGGATGCTCTGACAGAGCGCTTGCTCTGAATCAGGGCCGTCCTTCTTGTTTTTCAGAGCGGCCTCCTGGCCGCTCGCATAGCTGTGGGTGATCACCCACAGCTATAGCGAGCGGCCAGGAAGATGGTCGCGATGGTCAAGACTATCGCGACCATCGGGTTTGCGATGAGACCCTTGTGGTAGACCCCAGAGTGCTTTCGGCTCTAACAGAGCCGAAAGCACTCCCACTGACATCACATGGGAACGCCATCTGGGCAGCCATACCCCCGGCCCACCCACCAAAGGGGTCGTGCTGTCACTCAACATCGACTGCACGCCCCCTTTGGTACGAGACCCAGAGCGACGGATTGCCTGTCGCTATCCGGGTCTCGCGCATGCGCTCAACGGAGCCGGCTCCGTCGTGCGCATGCGCACTGGGCCATCACACACCCGCTTGCGACCGCATAGCGCTCTCGAGCAGGTCTGAATCAGGCCCATAGTGTCCAGCAGGGGTAATGTGCCGGTCTATTGAACCGCATGGAAAGGAGCCCCCTGAAAGGGTCGACCCACCTCCCCAGTCTCTCCCCCCCACCTCTCTCACCCACCACCACACCCACCTTGTTGCCCGGGACTATATAGGAGAAGCACTGTGACTACTCCAATAAAACCATTTACTCCCACCTTGTGTCTACTTCTGTCATTCCATTGGTCCACCCCTCCCCACTCATTCACACCACATGCACTAGCAACCACATAAACAGTCCAACACTCCCCCATCATCATTGCACCCACAGGGCGAGCGCACCTTCCGTACCCCACCGTCTCTCGGCAAGGAGCTTGTACAACATGCCGCTACTCAACACATATCTGTAAGTGATGGTCGCTGCGGCACTGCAGAATGTGGTGTGATTTCATGTCCTGCGCACGCGTGCACTCCTATGCGTTAATATCTGGCATCATGCATCGTGCATCATGTGCCCTGTATGCTGCTATTGCAGTACGCTGTAGAAAATGGCTGTGAGGCAGCGGCCATATTCCAGGAGGGAGTTGCAGATTCTCCTTGAGCGGAGGGATTGGCCACTTCTCAGCAATGCTGAGAAACGCTGGCCATTTATAAATGGCAGGCGTGATATCCTGGCCCCAGCAGGCCCGGGATAGATAAATTCGGTCACTACAGCACCGCTTTAGTGACGGTGAGGAGGGATGTCCCATGGCTGCAGAGACTCAGACAGCGCCGACATTGCAGAAAGTGATGTCTGCAGCACACTGGAGCAGGAACAGACCAACAGTGCTGATAGTGCCACATGTGTGCAGCATAAAACGCACAGTTTGAAATCCAGAGACACCTCTTTCTTTTAGACCCCACTACTAGTTTCTAAGACATTAAATCACTACAGTATTTGAGCCCCGCACACCATTTTCTGCAGTGCCACAGCGACCGGCACTTATAGCTCTGTGTCGAGTAGCGACATGTTGTATAAGCTCCTTGCCGAGGCAAAGCAGGACGCAATAACGTTGAGATGTACAGTATGAACATCTCATTGGCCGGAGTGGGGGTGCGAAAACTCCCCCTCCGGCGATCCCTGGCTGAGCACACAGCACAACAGCTTAGTGCTGATGCACTGTGTCACACTCTTGGCCGGCTCCACTGGGCATGCGCGGGATCTCACAAGCATCGAGAGGGCCCATGTGCGGCCCCTCGAGCCAGCAGCCACCGCAGCAGGGACAGTGCTGACAGTGCCGCAAGTGTGCAGCATAAAACGCACAGTCAGTTTGTAATCCAGAGACACCTCTTTCATACAGACCTCACCACTAGTTTCTAAGACATGAAATCACTACATTATGTGAGCACATCCACACCACTTTCTGCAGTGCTGCAGCGACTGGAACTTATGGCTGTGTCGAGTAGTGACATGTTGTACAAGTTCCTTGTGGCACAGCAATGCCGACATTGCCACAAGTGTACGGCATAAAACGCATAATCAGTTAGTAATCCAGAGACACCTTTTTCTGGGTTGAGACTTGTAGTTCATTGATGGTTTTATGCACCGCTACCCAGAACCCACTACTAGTTTCTCTGCAATACTCTACAGTATGTGATTGGCCCATCTGTCAGGGATTACTGTCCATTGTACTGTACTCTGTAGTGCCATACTGTATCCATCCACTGCTGTATTATTCACCACTGTGGAGCACTGGCTACCCAGTGTTGAAGCTGTGTATTGCATGCCGTAGATGTTGTCAAGTCTCACTGCGCCTTACCGCGCTCATGCCGCGACTTAGAAACCTGTATGGCGCACTGAGCAAAGATATAGCAGCCGGACACATCTGTATTAGCTCCCTATTCACTTTCCATATATCGTAGATGACAGATTTGTAATCTAATCTGTTTCATTTTGTAGAAAAGACAAATAAAGTTGCAGAAATTTGAAGATTTCAGAGACACTTTGTGCTGAGCTGGTGCATCCAGACACCTATGATGAGTGATACTATTTTAGCGAACAAGGAGCACTACAATTCCCTCCATTTTACTGAATATAATTACATTTTACATAATCTACTTTAATAAGTATTAATTGATAAAGCTGGGAGAATAAACATAGCTGATAAGAATGACATCTAACATGCAGTAGAACTGTATTATACTAATGGCCAGTACTGAAATATAGGGACATTATCACTGACATGCATTTCAGTTTAAGGGGGGTATTCATGAAAGCTTGGAAAGAGGTAAAATTGTAAGAGAAAAAGTACCAACCAATCAGCTCCTGTCACGTTACAGGCTGTGGGCCTGATTCAGAGCCGCTCGTAAGCGGCCGCTCGTTCGCTCCGAGCGATGTTCGCACATCTGCGCATGCGTATGGGTCGTAATGCGCATGCGCAACCAGTCATTGTGGTCGGAAATCGTGTGTTCGCAAAATAGCGAGTGCCTGCTAATTTGAGTGACAGGATGAGGCGTTGTGGGTGGTAACAGGGGAAGGTGCTTGAAAACGGGGAGTGGAGATCTGAACGCAGGCGTGCCAAACGGTCAAAACGGGCGTTTTAAGGGTGTGCATAATTAACAAAGCAGCGTCATCGGCCACGTCACTTGGTTGTCTCTTAGCCTGAACTGTTCGCATGATTGCGGTAGGAAAATTCAACCACAAGCACTGCGAGCAGTTCAGACGCCTTTCGATGTACTCGATTAATCTAATAAATAGCGGAGATTACGTATGATGCGAGCGGCCAGGCGGGCGTTTTTACAAAATAGCGAGCGCATATTTCGTTCGCTCACTCAGACATAGAGGCGTCAACAGACCGCAAAGAGCGAGCGCTCTATTTAAATATCCGGCCCCTTTTTCTGAACGAGCGAGTGCAAATAGCGTCCGGCTCTGAATCAGGCCCTGTGTTTGAAAAATGACAGGACTTGATTGGTTGGTACTTTATATTTCACAATTTTATCTATCTCCAATATTTCATGAATACCCCCCTAAATCTTTAAATTTGAAAACCAGGGAAATGTGACTACTACGAAACTTGGTTGCTTGCACAGGAGTAACTCTGGACTTCAGGCAATAAGCTAAATACTGAAATTCTTGCATGAAGACCTGGATTTTCAATATATCATATATACTATCTGTAATCAGGACCTAGGCAATATTTCACCCACTGCCCCTGCGCTCTCCAATTCATAATATACCATGCTCTAGTGCATACCTACCGACTTTTAGGCTGCCCCCTCCGGGAGGGGGCAGCCAGGTCGGCTCTCTCCTCACAGCAAGTGGTCGGATATTACATGCACTGTAAATCGGGAGGGGGGGCTACGATGATGTGATTCGGTGCGAATTGTGTCATCGCCCTCCCTGGACTGCCCACTTTTGCTCAGTAAATGGGGGGCCATGGGGGTTGTGAATGGCCACGGCGGGGGTGAGAGCTGGCGGCAGCCGGTTCTGGGAGACTTGTCTAGTCTTCCGGGTGGTCGGGAGTGACACGCGATTTTCAGGAGGCTCCCGGCCATTTCAGGAGAGTAAGTAATTATGCTCAAGTGTCCCCAATTTATAATGTGCCACACAGCAGTGTCCTAAATTCATAATATACTATATAGAAATGCCCCAACTAATATGCCACACAGCAGCAGAAACTCAAAATCATAATTTACCTTATAACACTGCCCAAATTCATCATACTGTATGCCACAAGTTCAATATATGCCACACAGATGTATTTCCACTTCATAATTATGCTACACATCAATGCCTCCACTACATAAAACATGCCAAACATTTGTGCCCCAATACATTATTTTCCACACAACTGTGCCCTAAATGAATTGTATGCTACATTGCTGTGAACTATGTTGCACAATGTTGCCACAAATTCTTTATACATACAGCTGTGCTCCCAATACATTATACCACACATCCATGCCCCAATGCATATTTATGCCACACATCTGTGCCCCAATATATGTCAGCACCCATTAACCCCCCCCACACACACTCTGCCAGCACTCATTAACACACGCACACTAACCCTTTCAGCACTCGTTAACACACACACACACTCTGCCAGTACTCTTAACTGCCCCCACACACACCTACTAACCCTTTCAGCACTCATTAACACACACACTAGCTCTGTTACTACTCTTAACCCCCCCCTACACACACGCAGACACCCTGCCAGTACTCATTAACACACACACTAAAACTTTCAGCACTCATTAACACACACACGCCAGGCCATGACTCATTAACCCCACACACACAGACACCGTGCCAGCACTCATTAACACACACACAGACACCGTGCCAGCACTCATTAACACACACACAGACACCGTGCCATCACTCATTAACACACACACAAACAGGTTAACCATTTCAGCACTCGTTGACACACACCCTTCCAGGACTCACTAAGCCCCCCACACACACACACACACAAACAAACATGCACACACTGTCAGTGCTCACACACACCCTGCCAGCACTCATTAATCGCCCCCCACACACACACATACACCCTGCCAACACTCATTAACCCCCCACACACACTCACCTTGCCAGCACTCATTAATCCACCCCACACACACACAAACACACACACCCTGCCAACACTCATTAACCCCCCACACACACACCCCGGCAGCACTCAGTAAAACACATACACACACACACACACACACACTAACCCTGTCAGCATTGAATAAAACCACCCCCACACACACACTAACCCTGTCAGTACTCAGTAAAACAATCACAACAAAAACACACACACTAACCCTGCCTACACTCATTAACAAACACATACACAAGTCCCCACCCCCTACATACATACACACACAACCACCCAATAATCCTATCTTCTCACCAAAAAGTCATATACCTTACCAGGCTCCATTCAGCAGCAGCTCCTCATGTTGTCTAGGGGGGCAGAGGTTCTTAAGTGAGTGACAGGCTGGGACGCAGGGGAAAGGAGAGTACTAGAGGAGAGGAAATGGGCGGCCACCACTGCTGCTGACTCTACCAGCACTGAGGTCACTGGTTCAATTCCCACCAAGGCCCTAGCTGTTTGGGATGTGTATATTCTCCCCATGTTTGCGTGGGTATCCTCTGGGTACTCCGATTCCCATAAAGCAAATACTGCATACTGGTAAATTAATTGGCTTCTGACAAAATAAATAACCCTAGTGTGTGTGTAGCAGTGGAAGGGAATATTGATTGTAAGCTCTACTGGGACAGGGACAGATGTGAATGAGTAAAGATTTGCTGTGAAGCGCTGCAGAATATATGTGTGCTATATAAATAACTTTATAGATATATAATGATATTTGCACTTCGATATCCCATCAGAGCAGGGGCGTCGGAACGATTTTATGTTGGGGGGGGGGCAATATATAATTTAATTTTGGTGGCATATAGGCGCCGGAGCACCATAGTGGAGCAGTAGGAGGCAGGGACTGGAGCAGCGTCAGAGGACCGTCAGGAGCTACACTTTATAGCAATAGGCTGCACAGCCGCAGCACTGCACGGAGGAGAAGGTGTAATGTGCAGTCTTTTAACTTAACGACCGCACATTACATATCCTAAATGCAGTGCTTTGCAGCCTATTGCTATATAGCACAGCCCCTGACCGCCTATGGCCTCCGCTCCGCTGGCCCCTTTCAAATGATTGGGGGGGGGGGGGTCTAAAACGTTTTACAGAATACTGTTGAGCAAGGGACTTTTTAAGTTATGAGGGGGCCCGAGTGCCAATTTCCTTGGGGCCCCTCCTTTCTGAAAATATGACACATTCACAGTGCCAGCTTCCTTGTTATCTTTCGAGAATGTTCCATATTTCTGGCAATATCTCTGTAATATGATGCCAGCGCCATGTTTCCAGAGATTTCTCCAGAAAAATGGAGCCAGTGCCATACTGTACTTTAAAATAAATAAGTGGAATAATGGCACAGGCAGTTGCCCTGTAAGTCTCTACAATGGATGCAGGGTGTGCTGACTTGTCCCCTTCACTCAGGGGATTTTGTGGACTGCGGCCATTTTAGGTACACAGCTGTGTTGGGCTGCACTTAAAGAGATCAATGCCGGCTTTATTCACTTGACACAATACAAAAAGCATTTGCAGTGTATCCCTATATTGTTTGAATTAAGAAAAAATAGTTAACGCACATGATAGGGCTTTCTCTTTATTCTGCTGGAAATATATAAAAGTTGTATAGACATATTAAAGAGGGTCTCATACAAGTGAATTGGTATCCTGGAGGATATGAAAAAATCAGTTCACGTGGAAGAAGTGTCACAGCACAGGGAAGCTACAATGGTCAATAAAACTGGGGTTTGTGTGATTACAGATGGGTAAACTAAGTGTAAAACTCCGCCTGCACAACCACACACAAACAGTAAGGCACTAGGGGTCTATTTCTTATCACTAATAAGCCTGATACACAGGCGGAAATGCCAGTTTCCGCATGTTTTAAGAAACTGACTCATTCATTATTAGGGTCCCAATAGGGCTGCCTAATATTCAGCAAACTTTAGATGGTGCTTGTTCCTGGAGCCCCACTCCTTCCGATGAGAAGAAGATCCGGTGTTACAAAGAGGGATCTGAGAGGATTCCTCCGCCGCCTCCTCACAGCTTAACCTTTGGCTATGCACATGCGTGACCTCAGCTCACACATGTTCAGTCGGCTGGGAAGTCTGCAATGAGTAAAACTGCTACTTCTGTAGTAGTGTTTATGAAATCGGGGACAGATGCTTTTTGGAGCAGATGTTACTGTCCCAGAACAATGTTGAATTGTGCCGTTAATTAAGTATCTCCTGCCTCAATTCAAAGCGAGTTAGATACTTAATCAGTGGGGCCATTCAGCCCCCGATAATGAATATGCTCTTAAGTAACCAATTCATATTATCTATTATATAATGCACAAACCCAATGTATAAAATCAATAAAAATGCAAAACAATCAAGAGAAACGACTGCAGCTCATTAACTAGGTCCCGCAGTACCAAACGCAAGGATAAGGAGGATGCTCTGATGAAACCGCCCCTTAGTAAGCTGTCAATCATCAGGATTGACAGCCTTATACATATTCCCACCAGGAAGTACACTCTAATCTCACCTCCATGCCAGCTACTAGTACACATGAAAGCTCACTACTTGGATCCCAGCACCACAAGCCGCACATCTCTTGTCCCTGGGGCATAAACTTACAATAAGTGCCATTGTGATGCTCCAAGAAGTCGCTTTAGGCAGCCAGCCCTGAACGTTCTACACAGTTACCAGTATAGAATAAAAAACAGTCTGCCTCTTTGGCATTCGGTCACACTGACTCTGGCAACTGGATAGCAATAGCTGCCAGCATTTCTGCTCGCACCCTCCTGAGGTGGCCAGCAGAAATGTGCTATAAGTCCATGGTTTGGGTGCCCTAACCAGGACTTTAGATGGGGTTAGCCATTTTACACAGCTAAACCCGGTCTAATTGGGCACGACAAGAGTGATAATTAATGGGTGCCCAAAACAACTGAATTGCTAAATTGGTCACCCATTAATTAGCGCGCCTAAAAAAAAAAAAAAAAAAAAAAAGAATTCAATCTCCCCTTAAAGTGACTGATTTGTAAATAGGTTGAAAAAAATGGTGTGAAAAATAACAGTATTAGAAGAAAGGTCAATAATGTAAACAAAAAAAGTTGTGTACAAATGTCCCTGTCATTTGGACAATTTTCCATTGGTTTTGCAATGCGAAAATTTACTAAAGGTAAAACCGAAGTGAATCGTCCAAATCAATTACTTTAGAATATCGGACCAACTATTAATTATTTTTCATATATAAGTATACAAACCACAGATTTACTAACCATCAGTTTGCAAACTGACCAAAAACTGATCACAAAACGATCAACTGGTCCAAATAATAGAGCACCCACTAACAAGTGCATTGGAGATTCCTTTGTGTCTTTTTATTGCAAAGCTAAAAATACAGCAATGTTACCTCATGTAGGATAGGTGCTTGAAGGATGTCTATACCGGCAATTATTTAAAAATAAAAAAATACAATTGAAAACGTTTGACAAAATAGGTTTTACTCTGCCTGTCGAAATACATTGGGCTCTATTTACTACAATCCGCGTTTTGATTGCAGACTGTAGTGTGATATTACCAACTGAATTCGCATTGCGAATTCAGCCAATATCGAAGGGATTTACTAAAGATCCCTTGCAGGGACAGAGCTTGCGATAAAGCTCTGTCCCTGCAAATCCCCTCCGCACACTTTTCGCAAAAAATACCGTGACAAGTGCCCACGCATGTGCCGACCAGCCGCCGTTAAGCCCCGCTCCCAGTTGCTAAGCCCCGCCCCCCGCAATCGCGACCCCCCCTCACTTAATTGCACTTACCTGTAGTGATCGGGACTCCGGTGATGTCCTCCATGGCTCCAGTCAGCTGAAATCTCATCCTGCACTGGGACCCGGTCACTTAATGACCGGGTCCCAGTGCAGGATGGGAGCCCAGTTGACCACAGGGAGGAGATCTTTGGTCCCTGGACTCAGGTAAGTTATTTTTTTTAGGAGCCAGGATGAAATCCTAGGAGCCAGACCAATGTCCCCGCCAAAAAATTACAGGTGTGAGTAAGGAGCACAGCTCCACAAAATGGTCACAGTTGAATGGATACAGTAAAATGGAGGCCCCCTCACTGCTCTGCACAGCTTCTCTGCTCCACCCTCCAGTCATAACGGACCACATTTCACATAAAACAATGGTGCCAAAAAGTACAACAACCCCCCCTCCATCCCTCATGGTCACACCACTATCCCTCTGAAGCTGCTCCGCAATCCCTGGCCACACATAGACCCTACTACCGGAGCGCTCTATGCAGCCGGAGATAGGAGACAGTAGACAGTTGGGACGCACAGGCGGATCAGCATAGACTGGGACAGACAGCAGGGATCAGAGCAGGCCAGGATGGAGAGGAGCCAACAGCGCAGGCCGGGACGGACAAAGGCATAGCAGTCACCGCAGGCGACACTCAGCACATGCACTCCTGTGCATGATATGAACACCGCAATACTGTAGGCATGAAACTCCACTAGATCTGATGAGGATCTGCTTCCTTCCTCACTGCAAAATCTGGTAGCCAGGCAGCAAAATCTGGTAGCCATGGCGACCTGGCCCCCGGGATTTGTCGAGCCCTGGTTTAGACCGCACAGCTTATCACTGGGGCCGACTCCGGGCTCTGCTCTGCCTGTTAGAGCGGAGAAGGAGTATGGTAACCGGGGGACACCCTGGATAACGCCACCTCCAGGTGGTGTTATTATCACAGGGCTTCCCCCAGCATTTTTTTCACTATTTATTTTTAGTAACTACCAGGCAGATGGCATTTCCCATTAGAATGTTGGGAATTTGCGATCTGATTATTAAAAATAAGTGATAATTAGGGATAGGAGTAGAATTTTACGAATTCTACTCCAATTGCCCTTTAGTAACTTTAGGTGAAACTAAAATAACGTGAAAACACCCTTTTTCACTTTATTTTAGTAAAAATAATGATAATAAATAGAGCCCATTATGTGAAACATTGCACAAAATCAGTATACCCAATTTGGTGCACTTTTACAAAATATATTGTGTTTTGTGTTAAACATATTTTCGAACAACAATAAACATTTAAATGGTAAGTACGCTGATATGTAAACTTATTGTCAGCAAATAATTGGACATTATAGGAAGTGAGGCTGGGGATGCGTCCTCAGGTTTACGAGTGTGGGTCCTCTCTGCTCCCCCTCCTCTCTCCCTCCATATAAACAAATAACAACTAACACAAAGAAAACAGACAAGACAAACAAGCACTGAAAAAGAAAACCTACACTAACACTACACCCTCTCACAGACACGCTACAGGCACACACAAATACGCAAGTCTGACAAGATGAAAAATAAAAATGACACCAGACAAAAAAATAAGAAACTTTTACATGAGACAATTACTACACAGAAAACAACAGGAAACCGCAGTAACACTCACCAAACTTCTCTAACAAATCACCTCTCACCTACTACCTTCAACCGCCAAACTACACCCTCACCGTGTGGCAATGCTTGTTCTGGTGGGGGCAGGTTGATTGGGGCCTTGTGATGTAGAAATTGCATGTGGTATGTTTTATCCTATAGAAAACCAACGGGAAGTTTTGGTCTATTTGTGGTCTATTTTTGGACAGTTTTGTTGTAGTTTTTGTCGTTTGTTTTCATCGGGAATGTCAGTGAACAATTAATGTTAGTATAAAAATGTTAGGATTGTAGCGTCTCTGGCCAACTTTACACTTTACAGAGCAGCTGTAGTTCTCTCCTTTGTTGTCTGGTATTATCAACATTACCGTACTTTGTTAATGAGGCAGCATAACTTAACATTTTCTTGAAGTATACATCTTAGTTGCAGAGTTGCATTTCTGTACTGGTTTTATTTCTGTTTACTGTATCTCCATTTTATTAGTTGCCACTTATGATAACACTCAGCAGCGCCCATAAATATTGTGCTACTATAGATTGCACCACTTTCATACCTTATATATACAGTACTAAGAAACACAAGTGAATTGGAAATGCAAATATCACCAATATAAAGTAATCTTACATACAGTAATGGAGAAATCAATTTTATGTATCTGGAAACAATTTATTTTTTTAAATGAATTTCCAACATATTTCTGCTAATATATCATACGGTTCCACTACTCCCCGAAGATCCTGCTGGTTGATATAGGTGCCTCAAGGCAGAACACTCTAGAGTATCACATTTATTCAAAGGAAAAGCATGGCAGTAGTTTAGTTGAAGTGCGTACAGATGTGCCCAAGTTCATTATGGCTGATCGCGCCACAAACGTGCACGCACATCTCACTGTGTGACACGATACACTATAACGCATCCCTTTCAATCCTATGGAGACCCGAATGCACATCTCCGATCACTGGAGTACGTCTTCCATTCATTCCTATGGAGACGCAAATGCGCGTCTCCGATCGCGGAAGTCAGTCTCGCGCCTCGCATGGCGCAATTCACTGTGCTACAGGCAAGTATGTAGCTGGACATATCTGACATATCTGTAACTTCATTTATCCAGTGTATTTATTTTGTAATAGGACAGGCAACAGTATGATATGGTCAGCAAACTACCATAAAATGCCACAACTTGAAATGTTGCAGTCAGTTGTAAACTTTCTTATTTAATGTTGTATATTTATTCTTTAATTATCATAATACTTGGACCTGTCATTTCAAAATAAATGAAAGAAAACTATTAAAACATAAGAAATCATGCTATTGTAGCCTGGAACAATGGCAGATCCAGGACGTCCCTCGAACGGTCCCATTTAAGTGGTCTCTACAGCCAACCCTGCAATATAAAGCTGGGTACACACTGACAGATATATTGGCCGATCAATTGCTTGGCCAATATAACAGGTGCCCGTCGGCCAGTGTGTACCAGCTATATGTCTGTACGTCGTTCACAGACATATCACGTCGGCTGTGCTGCAGAGTTGATGGACAGATATATCTGCAGATATATCTGTCCATCAGCAAGTGTGTACGGACAATCAGCCAATTGCCCGTACACATGCAACGGCAGCCGCAGGGAGGGGGTCGCAGCGCAACACCCGGCCACTGGACCGGCGGCTGCTTGGACGATGATAGTCGTTCAGTGTATATGAACGACCATCATCCACAGATATGGCCACAGCTTCAGATAAGTAAAGTTGCTAGGTGAAACCCTCTAATGTAGGAGACTGGGGTCCTGAATAACTGATAAGGCCAGCAATTTTCACATCTCAGGAAGTATAAACTTACCTTACAGAATGGATAGGCAACAGCTGTAGTAATAAGAGCACAAAATAGGTTTTACCAAGAGAGAACGCAATAACAAAAATACTATGGTACTGACTTTAGGAGGACAGTAATTCTTAACAATTGAATGCAAATACAGGTTGAGTCTCCCATATCCAAAATGCTTGGGACCAGGGGTATTTTGGATAACGGAATATTCCGTATTTTGGAATAATTGCATATCATAATGAAATATCTTGGGAATGGGACCCCAATATACACACAGAATGCATATATGTGTTATATGCACCTTATACACATAGCCTGCAGCTCATTTTATACAATATTTTCAATAATTTTGTGGCTCAAGCAAAGTTTGGGTACATACATGAAATAAATTTATGTTTCATTTACACCCTATACACACAGCCTGAATGTAATTTTATACCATATTTTTAATAATTTGTGCCTTAGACAAAGTTTGTGTACATTGAACCATCAAAAATCAAAGGTTTTATTATCTCAGTCATTCGGAATTCCGTATTTCGGAATATTTGGATATGGGAGACTCAACCTGTACATGTAATGCAGCTCTCTCAGGACTTTCAGTTCATGTAATAATAATAATAATAATAATAATAATAATGTAAAACTAAACAGCTTCAATGTTTTCTGTCATTTATCCCACTTAACTACGTTATCCACGAAATGGTGTTAGGGTTCTTCAAACTTTTTGTTTGCGAGTGTGCGAGTACTGTCTGTATCTTAATATTATCTTTACAAACAGACTGCATGTGCTATTGGGCCCAGAGCCGTAACTAGACTTTTTGGTGCCCTGTGCCAGAAAGAGAATTGGCGCCCCCCTTTTTTTCAAAGGGACATAATGCACCCAAAAAAGGGCCATGGCCTCATGGGGAAGGGCCAGGGAAGAGATAGGAGAGGCCAGGAGATGCTGGGGATGAAATAAGAGGAAGCTACAAGCAAGAATGATAATAAACAGAAATTTGACAGGCCCAAACAGCTACCCCTGACCTGTGGTGCCCTGTGCGATGGCACCGGCCGCACTACCCTAGCTATGGCCCGATTGGGCCCTTTGTGTCCGGGCATGCTGGCACTTGTTGTCCACATGTACCTGCATGCAGGGGTAGGTTTGCTGTTACCTGAAGTTTTCCTGTAAAGTTAAAATATTATGATATATTTTTTACACATTAACCCCACACCTGCCACCACCAGGGGTGCGGGGAATAGCCCGGGGCTGGTAGTTTTTTGGGGAGAAGAGGCCCCATTTTATTTTTGAGCTGACCAGATTGGTGCTGTGAGTCCCCATACTATGGTATTATCGCCCCCTCCCTTACCGCCATGGCTGGTATAGCCTGGTGCTAGTTATTGGATAATAGGGAGAATCCCATGCCATTTTTTCTCCCCTATTCTTTCTGTACCAGCCCAGGCTGAGAGCTCGAGGACTTGTTATGGATTTTTTTTGGGGGGGGGGTAACCTTTTTTTTTTAAATGTAACCTTTTCTATACAATGTTACCCTAACAAAGTCTGTCTGTGCAGTGCTACCATTTGGACAGGATTGCCGTCGTGTTTGTACTTCTCATTGGCGTTGGTTTTGAACTGAAAGATCAAAAACGATGGCATTTAGAGTAGCAAAAAACAAGTGACATCGCCATCGGATTTCAATTGAAGCTGAAACCCGATGGTTAATAAATATCGATTTTTAAGACATCAAAACAAAGTCGATGTCCGTCGGTATTGGTTTAGAATGCAGCCATCCTTCCCCAGTACCTGCTGCCTGTTAGGCTCACCTCTGTCCTGCAAAGAAGGTGGTGCCCTGGGACTGTATGCACAGCGGTATAGTTACTGGTTATTCTGCAGCATTGTTTGTTAAAAACCAATTTGTGAAAGCATGTTTTTATTTATAGCAGGGATCTTGCAATAATAATGATTTTGCAGAAACGGACATTGTTTATTTTAAAAAATAAAATAACTGTGTTGTTCTTCAACTGAGATCGCACCAAACTGAAATATTTAGGATATAGGGAATCTAAGGCAAACAATGAAACTTAAATAGCTGTATATCTTGAATTAGGATTGTCCGTTAAGTGAGCAATGTTGAAAAACAATATTACAGAGTGAACATATAACATACTCTGTGACCATTGATGGTTAACCCACCGATGACCATCCTTACACCAGTTAAAAAGATGTCCAGTATCTGGATCTAATATATATTAGAGTTACAAGCTTTTTATTTTCATATTCATGAACAAAGTCCCGTAGAGAGCAGGTCCGGGCCCCGGTTATTTTTGGGGTGTTTGGCCTAATCACGGGAGGCATGTCCACGCCCACTTAGGGATGAAAATATTTGAAAAAAATATTTGCAGCATTGCGGCGTGCGGGAGAGGGGGGCGCTGTGAGCCCCTCAGCCAGGGGCAAATCTAAGGGGGGGGACACAATCATTGTGATTGCTCCCCCCCACCTTCCGCACAGGCAGAGGAGACTGCTGCAACCCAAGCCCGGGTAATTAGTGCCTGCTCCCTCCTCTCTGTGTCCTGCCTCATATGCCCCTTTTCTACGCCTAAGCCTCCCATCATGCCCCTTATATGCATCAGTCTTCTCATGCCCCTTTATATGCCTGAGTACCTTTGTGCTGCTCTATATGGCTCAAAGCCTTATCATGCCCCTTTATATACCAGATTAGTAGCAACCCTAATGAAGCCACATCCAAAAAATAGATGTACTGTATACATAAATGTAAGTGCAGAAGAACCATAACAACGAGTGGACATGTATGAATGATGTTTCACTTTTCATCTATACCCTGCACTACATCACTGACCCCTCCTATTCCCTGCACTACCTCCCCACATTACATCACTACACTACCTCAATAACACCTATATACACAGCACTACTTACAAATCCTACAATGCTGCCTATACAGTACATCTCTGGCCTTGCTATTTTCTGAACTAAGGGCCGGATTCAGAGATGAATGCTATGCCGTTGTTTTAGCAGATAAGCGATTATCGGCCGCCTGTGCATGTGTCTGAGTTGCACTGCGCTTGCCTCAAGGTAAATAACAATAGTCGCTCGCTGCCATATTTATTCACAGTGTGATTGAAAGTCAGGGAGCATTTGGGAGTGGTAACGGGGGGAGTGTCGGCTAAAAACGCAGGCGCGTCTCAACCAATTTAGGGGGGTTTCACATCCTGCGTCTGCGATCTCGTATGCAAGTAATATGGTTTTGGCATCTCAGTTCCAGCGACCATTCTGTGTAACCATAGAGTTACTCAGGGCTGTTAACATGGAACGATCTGCAGCCGTCATTGCAATACATTCCCCCCCAATACACTACGCTATGGGCCTGATTTATTACGGATCGCAACTGTGATTACGCACGCAGACGGCCTATTGTTGTGCTCTGCGCATGCGTATGCACTGCATGTACGCGAAGGCATCACTGCGATTGTACTGCAACAGCAGTGACCACCCAGACCCATTGCAGAGCGGTTGACATGAAGTGGGCGTTTGGGGGTGTTTCCCGGGGGGGGGGGCGGCGAAACGCAGGCATGCCAGTGTGTTTGTATGCCGTTACAGGGGAACTAGAGCAATGACCCCTCTATACCCCACACTACATTGTACTACATCACTGCAATACCTCCCTGCAGTACATAACTACACTATATTCCCCCTATATACTGTATGATGCACTACATACTGTAACTGACCCATTTATACACTACATACTACTACAGTACTACCCACTTGTTCATCAAAGCATAACCTTCCACCACATAACCGTGTCACCTAGTCTCTGTCCCTCCTGCCTCAGCCATCTCTACCTTGCTTACTTCCTGCACTCAGGTCCCTCTCTACACACTCATCCCTCATGTCATCTGTCTGTCTCCCCTCTCCCCCAAATTGTCTCACAGCCTTCTTCTCTAGTACTTCTATGACAGCCTTCACCTTCCCAGCTGTATTGTGTATGGAGAATTGTGTTGCTAATTGTTACTTGTGCTCTGTTTATATTTTGGTTACTGTATTGTAATATAACGTTCTGTACACCCTGTACTGTATGTACGGCGCTGCGGACCACTTGTGGCGCCCTATAAATAAAATGTAATAAAATAATAATAATACAGTACATCACTGCACTACCTACCCACTATATCCCTGCACTACATCTCTTCAAACCCCTACATTTAGCATATATAAAACACTACAGCAGAATAATTACATCAAAATATGCATTAGTTACTATCATACAGTAAATGGAAAAACATATAAATGTAACATTGTGGTACACTCTTACGCTCAGCACAAATAACATACCTGCCTTTAGAATTCAGACCACGCAGCTGCTGGTGTCAGGTATTATAGCTCTTCCACCCAGCGACATATCAATAATAACATCTGACAGCACTTACCAGACATGACACCACCAGCTGCCTAGTCAGAAGATAAAGCACACCTATATGTGCTGTGTATAACATGCTATAGCAAAGTCCATTTGTGGCACTATATCCGGGTTGGGTACTGGATCACGGCGGTCGGGATGCTGGCGGTCACAATTCCAACCCAACTAGATAAGTACCCTAACCATCCCCCCACAGTCTAACCCTAACTCTCCCCTCTGCGGCCTAACCATAACTCTCCCCCTGCAGCCTAACCCTACCTCTCCCCATGCAGCCTAACCCTAACTCTCCCCTCTGCAGCCTAACCCTAACTCACCTCCCTGCAGCCTAACCCTAACTCTCCCCTCTGCGACCTACCCCTAACTCTCCCCATGCAGCCTAACCCTAACTCTCCCCTCTGCAGCCTAACCCTAACTCTCCCCTCTGCGGCCTAACCCTAACTCTCCCTGTGCAGCCTAACCCTAACTCTCCCCCTGCGGCCTAACCCTAACTCTCCACCTGCAGCCTAACCCTAACTCTGCCCCTGCAGCCTAACCCTAACTCTCCCCCTGCAGCCTAACCCTAACTCTCCACCTGCAGCCTAACCCTAACTCTCCCCACTGCAGCCTAACCCTAACTCTCCCCCTGCAGCCTAACCCTAACTCTCCGCCTGCAGCCTAACCCTAACTCTCCCCACTGCAGCCTAACGCTAACTCTCCCCCCTGCAGCCTAACCCTAACCCTCGTCCCCACAGCCTCACCTTAGCCCCCCACCTAGTGCCTAACCCTAACTCTCCCCTAACCCTAATACAACCCTAATACTTACCATCAGGATGCTGGTGGTGGGGATTCTGGCACCGCTATTCCGACCTCTGTTGGGATTCCGTCCGGTGCCGGTATTTTAAGTGCTGGCATCCTGACTGCCGGGATCATAACTACATCCCCTATGCCCAGACTAAATTCAAATATGTATTTATAAGTACAGTATTACTTGTAATAAATGTATTACCTGGTCTTCAGTTTCATGAGATCTCTTTAATAACTACATCTGTTTTCTTGGGTGTGGTATGACTTGTCAACATTCTGAATGTCAACACCAGAATGTTGACAGGTTATGAATGTCGACAGTCAGAATGTCAACATGGTCATTAGGTCGACAAATAATATGTAGACCTTTATTTAGGTTGACAAGGTTAAAATGTCGACACATTCAGAATGTTGACATTTAACATGTCGACAAGTCGACCGGACGCCGTTCTCTCATATATTTCACTATTTTAAAATATGGTTAATTGCTATTTTGTGGCAAATTTAATACCTGACACATGTTAGGTTGAGCAATCAAGTATTAAGAGGCCGCGACTCACTGTAACCCCCTCTTGGAACCCCTGTGGTATTATAAACATGCAGCATGGCCATGCATTATTGTATTTAGGGCCAATTCAATTCAGCGCACTGTGAATATCTCCGGGAAGTTGGTGTATTCAATTCAGTGCATACTTGCCTACCCTCCCGATTTTAGCGGGAGGCTCACGATTTTTAATGAAGCTTCCCGCTCCCCCGCAAAGTATACATCAACTCCCGGATTTTTTATAGTTTTTTTTTTTACTTCGGACCGTGCAAGTGTGAGTCCTGGAATGCCAGGGGCGAGGCCTGCACGGGACCTCATGATACGGCCATCGCGGGGTTGTAGGTAGCAGTGGCCGGCTAGACAGCAGTGAGATCGTCGGGATCGGTAAATAGCGGTGCTGCGGCTGCGGTGCTCTGATCAGAGGCACAGGTGTACACAGTTCAGCAGCAGCGGTGACCTTTTTTCCTCCCACGGTGGCCTGGCTCAACGTAAGTAGAAGTATTATTAAATGGAACTGATTAGTGGCTAGTGGCGCTGAGTGTCACAGGCATTAACTGCACTCCGAAAGGGCACTCACTGACAGCCATCCATTTAATCATGGATGGCTGACAGTGAGTGCCCATTTACAGTGCAGTTAATGCCTGTGACAAGATACAGTATATATATATATATATATATATATATATATATATATAAAATGTAGTATATATATATATATATATATATATAATATATATATATAGGAGGGAGAGTGAGGCTGCCTGTTCACAGCTAGCAGCTCAATCCTCCCAGCAACTACTGTCCTCACTTTGTAAGGTAGGACCCTCTCCCTCTCTCACCACACTCCCAGCATGGGATTTATTATCTACCTCCATTGTGCAGGACATGTACAGATACTGAATTTGTTTATTTTTAATTTTCTTTTAATTTTTTTTACATGTAACAGCAGTGCCAGACATTCAGGGTGATATAGGGCTCTATTTATTAACATTATTTTGACTAAAATAAAGTGAAACAGGTTGTTTTCACACCCTTTTCACATTATTTTAGTATCACCTATAGTTATTACAGGGCAATTGGAGTAGAATTCGTAAAATTATACTCCAACCCCTAAGTACCACTTATTTTTAGTAAGCAGATCGCATTTTCCATAATTGTAATGGGAAATGTGATCTGGCCAAAGTTACTAAAAATAAGTTGTGAAAAAATATCGGGGAAAGCCCTGTGATAATAACGCCACCTGAAGGTGGCGTTATCCAGGGTCTTCCCTGGTTACCAGACTCCTGCTCTGCTCTAACAAGCAGAGCAGAGCCCGGAGCCGGCCACAGTGATCAGCTGGGTGGTCTAAACAGACCACACACTGATCACTGCTAAAAAAAATAAATAAATAACTTACCTGAGTCCAGGGACCGGTGATCGGAGCTCCGGTGATGTCTCCCCTCCAGTCAGCTGGTCTCCCATCCTGCACTGGGGCCCGGTCGTCACCTGACCCGGTCTCAGTGCATGATGGGATGTCAGCTGACCGGAGCCACGGAGGACATCACTGGAGCACCGATCACCGGCGGTAAGGGTAATTAGGGAGGAGGCGGTCACGATCGTGGGGGGCAGGGCTTAGTTTCGGCCGGCCTGCACATTCTTGGGCACTTGTCACGGTATTTTTTTCGAAAATACCGTGATAAGTGTGCGGAGGGGATTCACAATTACAGAGCTTTATCGCAAGCTTTGTCCCTGCAAGGGATTTTCAGTCAATCCCTGTGATATTGCCTGAATTCGCAATGCGAATTTAGTCCTTAATATCACAATGCAATCTGCATTCAAAATGCGGATTGTAGTAAATAGAGCCCATAGTGTATTGACACCTATAGTACCTGCTTGTAGGTTAGATGTGTTGTTAAATTACTGTAGAACATAAATCATTATATGCTGCTACACTACAACTCCCAGCTGGTGGCTGGGCATGCTGAAAGCTGTAGTCCACCAGCAGCTGATGAAGGAAAGCTCGGCTCCCCAGATGTCTCTGGCTGCTTCCTAATTAGTTTCATTCTACCATAAATGTGTTCTGTGGCTTAGGAAAGCCACAGAACACTGTGGCTGCAGGGGGAGAGTTAGGGTTAGGCCGCAGAGGGGAGAGTTAGGGTTAGGCCGCAAAGGGGAAGAGTTAGGGTTAGGCTGCAGGGGGAGAGTTAGGGTTAGGCCGCAGAGGAGAGAGTTAGGGTTAGGCCGCAAAGGGGAAGAGTTAGGGTTAGGCTGCAGGGGGAGAGTTAGGGTTAGGCTGCAGAGGAGAGAGTTAGGGTTAGGCTGCAGGGGGAGAGTTAGGGTTAGGCTGCAGGGGGAGAGTTAGGGTTAGGCCGCAGAGGAGAGAGTTAGGGTTAGGCTGCAGGGGGAGAGTTAGGGTTAGGCTGCAGGGGGAGAGTTAGGGTTAGACTGTGGGGGGATGGTTAGGGTATTTACCTAGTTGGGTTGGAATTGTGACCGCCAGCATCCCGACCGCCGTGATCCAGTACCCAACCCGGATATAGTGCCACAAATGGACTTTGCTATAACATGTTATACACAGCACATATAGGTGTGCTTTATCTTCTGACTAGGCAGCTGGTGGTGTCATGTCTGGTAAGTGCTGTCAGATGTTATTATTGATATGTCGCTGGGTGGAAGAGCTATAATACCTGACAACAGCAGAGGCGTGGTCTGAATTCTAAAGGCAGGTATGTTATGTGTGCTGAGCGTAAGAGTGTACCACAATGTTATATTCATATATTTTTCCATTTACTGTACGATAGTAACTAACGCATATTTTGATTTTGCGACAGTAAACATCTAGTAATGTGAAATTTGTGCATGTAGAGCATCTAGTAATGTGAATGTGTGTGTAGGGCATCTAGGTGGAGCTAGACACGCCCCTTGGGTGGAGCACTGCGCATTCTACTCCCATCTGCAATCTCCCTGAAAGTGGTTTTCAAAAGTAGGCAACTATGATTCAGCATGCTGTTAGGGTGACCAAAGGATTTCTTCTTGCACCCTCCTGAGGGTGAGAGAAATCCAACTAAAGTACCGGCCGTGAGGCTGTGTGCCGGCTTAGCGCAGCACTCACAGCCTAGCAGCATGGCAGGAGAATGCCGGTTCTCACGACTAAACACCCAGGTTAAGTCGCGAGAACTGGCATTCACCAACTTAAATTGCTATAGTCGGACTAAACAGTGAGCTGAGGACCTGATTCAGAGTTGGGAATAGAGAGTTATCTCTCTCAACTGATCATCTTGGTGAAACCATGCTGCACTGCAGGGGGGGCAGATTTTAAATGTGCAGAGAGATTTACATTTGGGAGGGAGGTGTCCAAACTGACATCTAAATTGTAGAGTAATAATAAATCTGTGCAGTATTTGTGGGATACATGTAAAAGCAGCCAGTATTTACCCTACATGTAAAAAAAATTTATGTATTTACACCCCTTGCATTGCAATATGGCTTGTCCAGGTACACAGGTAAGTGCTATCTCGCTCTGTATTCCCAACTCTGATTCAGGCCCTGAATTCAATAGCTCCAAGACCAACATCCCGGAGATATTCACAGCGTGCAGATTTGAATCGGCCCCATTAAGAGAAAAAAATGTTTTCAGTCTCCGCATGCGGCGGATTTGAGTCGCAACCGGTGGCTGTCTCTGTGCAAATCCTATGGCCTGCAGCATTAGCATAAAGAGGCACAGTGGCGGCTACATCACCGCCCATCTCTTAATCAAGCATGGTTGCCAACATTCTGGCTGCCCCTTCCAGGAGGGAGCAGCCAGATCAGCATTGGCATAGTGGCGTGGTTTGCAGCTTACTGTCATTTGTGGGTGAGCGGGGGACGAGCGTGTAATTTTGGTCCTGCCCCCTCTACACAGTGCCGATACTACAGGCCAAAATATTGCAAATCAGCATGAATTGCGTCATCGCCCCCCGCTGCGGGGGTTTCTCAGGTTATCACGCACCGGGGGGGAGATGGGGCTGGAGGCCGCCAGGAGGCTTGCCTGCCTTTCTGGGGGGCCGGGAGTGGCACCCAATTTTCGGGAGGCTCCCGGCCAAATCGGGAGGGTAAGCAGGTATGGAATCAAGCCCTCAGTGTCTTGTCACCTCTAAGGCCTTTACACTGAGCACTAGACATGAACATGAAGGGACAACAACCGGCAGCTTCCTACCTATGAAGCTGAAAGTAGTAGGTCCACCATGTTAATAATAACTTGAAAGTGTAGTGCTTGGCCACTTCATACCCAAGCACTACACTTCCCTGAATAGAAGATGTCACCACCTCTGTACCACACTAGCTAAAAAGTGGGGGGAGGAGGCGAATAGGGCACACAGCACCCACATACTGATCCTGTGTATCTATGCCTAAATTCTGCACTGGGACCTATTTCCCCCTCTATTTCACATTATATGCTCCCATGTATAAGAGACTTTCAGAAAGAAAATAACATAGCTTATGACAGTAATAAAAAGTTACCAAGAAGGGGTCTATTCATCATCTCTTAATTTCTACAATAGAGAGAGAAAATTAAAATGTTCCCCTACTTTTGTAAAATTTAAGGCTCAGCTTTTCGGAAGTGATACTTTTGTTAGGGAGGCATAATGAAGTTAGGGAGGCATAATGAAGTTAGGGAGCCATGATGAATGTTAGGGAGGCATGATGAATGTTAGGGAGGCATGATGAATGTTAGGGAGCCATGATGAATGTTAGGGAGGCATGATGAATGTTAGGGAGCCATGAAGAATGTTAGGAAGGCATGATGAATGTTAGGGAGGCATGATGAATGCCTCCAAAAGATTTTTAAAACTCACAGCGAGTTTACAACATAATTATCACTAGTGATAATTATGTAATGATGAATGGGCCCCTAACAAACCACATATAAGCAATCAAAAACCATGCAGGAACAGCACTGTGAAAATGTATTGATTATCATTGTAACTGCTTACTTTCAATTTAGATACAGTATAAGCAGAAATTAACTTTTGGGAAATAAAAGTGTTATAAAAAGGTTAAGAATATTGTAGTGATCTCAGCGCTAGTGGTGTAAAATAAAAAAGATATATATATATATATATATATATATATATATATTTATTTAAAAGCCAGATTTAATATCTTCACATAAAAAGTACAATATAATATCACAAAGAAAAAAGTATATGTATAGTGCAGAAAACAAATTATTTACAAATTAGTAAGCATAAATCATACACATATATAATTAGCTCCAAATTGGAAATACAGCAAGTAGTTCCTATCATAAGGTAGCTGTGATAATGCCTTGATAAAGAGCATTTAAGCTCGAAACGCGTTGGTTCACTACACTATTCTTTACCTGTTTAATTATTGTTTGGGTAAAGGGATACCCAAGATAGCTCATTAGGTGTGGTGCGCTAAGGGACTTACCATTCATGTTTTATAAAAAGGTTGTTATAGGATTATAGATTGTACCATTAAAAAAAAACAAAAAATTATTTCACCCTATTGCACTGTGACAGCTCACAGTTTGGATTCTCATAGAATCGGGTCATGGACAAGGCACAATGCTTCCCATCCTACTCTTCCGGGGTCCCCAGACTTGAATAGAGAGTAGGTAAATGTGCCAGTATGGTGTAACTGAAAGATGTAATATACACAAAGTGGCCACCTAATTAGGTATACATGCTCATTAATGCAAATAATTAATCAGACAGTCTGTGGCTGCAACTTAATGCATGAAAGCATGCAGATATGGTCAAGATGTTCAGTTATTTAAACCAAACACCAGAATGGGGAAGTAATGTGATCTAAGTGAATTTCACTGTGGAATGATTGCTGGTGCCAGATAGGGTAGCTTGAGTAATTGAGAAACTGCTGGTCTCCTGTGATTTTATCGTACAACAGTTTCTAGAGTTTAAGCAGAATGTTACGCAGAACAGAAAATATCTACTCAGCAGTTCTGTGGCCGGAAATGTCTGGTCATTGAGTGAGAGGTCAGAGTAGAATGTTAAACTGGTTCAAGCTGGCAGAAAGGTGGCAGCAACAACTATACACTATCAGGGACGCCGAGAGGGGGTGGGGTGGTACTATTTACCAAAGAACAGGCTTGTTGGAGGCACCCCTCTCCTTCTTACCTGTTAGCTGTTGTATGCTGGGCTGCAGTGGGAGACCAGGGAGCAGTCTCCTCTCATCTGCCTGTGGGGGGAGCAATCACACTTATCGCGCCCCCCTGGATTTGTGCCGGGCTGAGGTGCTCACAGCTCCCCTTCCCCAGAGCACAAATAGTTTTTTTTCTTTTTCCTTTTTTTCTAAGGGGGCATAGCCACACCTTCCACAATTAGGCCACACCCCCTTCACCTGGACTCTGGCCTGCTCTCTACGGCCCTGTGCATTATAACAATAGCATGCAGAAGAGCATCTCTAAATGCACTGTACTTTGAACCTCTAAGTGGATTGCTATGGCAGCAGAAGACCACACCAGGGGGGAGATGTATGAAGGGGAAAATGTTAACTGTGCACATTAAGTGCTGCAATTACCTTTTCCCTGCATGTAGTAACGCAGGGAAGCAAGCAGAATGACAGGGGTTCTATCTGCCCCTGTCATTATGGACGCTCCTATCTTTAAGAACGGGTACCGATAGGGGCGTCTTAAGAGAGGAGGTGGACTGTGTGCATTCCCTGTCTTGGGCCCTCTCCACTCTCCCCGGCAGCCGACTGACGCAGCTGGCCGGCCACCGCAGCATCAGTAGACTCTGGGCACTAGAGTGTGCCCAGAGCCTATTGTGCATGCGCAGATCGCCAGGAAAATGGTGCGCCCTCCATCTTCCCGGTGATTTTCTCACTGCACATGCGCAAAACGCCGGAAAAATGGCCGCCGCGGCCATTTTATACACGTTTTGAGCAGCGCTGAGGCAAACGACATGGAACCTCGGAGGGGTCAGTTTTAAATAATATGGGTGCAGGGTGTGCATTGTGGGCCCCCCCTGGACCTGGGGGCCCGTGTGCACCGCACACCCTCCACCCATTATAGACACGCCGCGGGCACCGATGTTCAGGCAAATATATGAACGGTCAGTGGCACTGACCGATCCGACAGCTGCAGCTTTCGATTTTGACAGAAACAGCTGTCATTGCCGCTCGCAAAGCACTGTCCCTGGCTGTACATTTTTTTTTTCAATTAGCCGCAGGTGCTGGTAGGGAGATTTCAGCTGCACTGCAAGCGCCGGTCAGAAGCCGAATGAGGGAGAGTGCGATTCACCATAGAGGTGAGTTAACACTCTTCCTCTTCGGCAAAAGTTTTGTTATAAGTGCGGCCGATATTGGGACCCTCTTCAACATGATCCGGAGGTGAAGCGAATTCACACAAATAGCTGTTAGTCACTGCATAATACATCTCCCCCAGCGATGTGGGGTCAGGTGAGGCAGAACCTTTCCTGTCATACTTAGGTATACTCCAGAGTTTTGACAATAAAAAATATAAAAAAATTTAAAGAAAATATTTTAAATAGATTCTTTGTATTATTCTAATAATTTTTATAGTCAAAACTCTGAAGGAAAAAGTGTATGGCAGGGGTGAGACACTGCCTCCCCTACCTTTTCCGCACATACTTGATCAAAACTCACCAAATGTCCAGCACTATACAGTATCTACTGCTGCACCTTTGTATAATGCCC
This sequence comes from Taudactylus pleione, assembly GCA_031769625.1. Lineage (NCBI taxonomy): Eukaryota > Metazoa > Chordata > Amphibia > Anura > Myobatrachidae > Taudactylus > Taudactylus pleione. The sequence goes on from JAUIMM010000299.1 coordinate 1,872,200, forward strand.
ACATGAACCCTTGCATTCATATATGTACCAGGTTTGCCTACCCTCCCGATTTGGCCGGGAGCCTCCCGATTTTCAGGTGCTCCCGGCCCCCCGGAAAGGCAGGTAAGCCTCCCGGCAGCCAGCAACCCTCCCGACCTCCCCCCAGAATAAACATGAAACCCCCGCAGCGGGGGGGCCGGTGACGCGATTCGCGCTGAATCACGTCATCGTGGCCTCGCCCCCTGCTTCACAATGCCGAAAATAATGGCATTGTAAAGAGGGGGCGGGGCCACAATGATGCGATCGCGCGGCTCCGCCCCAATGTGCCGTGAATGACCGGGCACACCCCCCGCTGTTAGCCTACAATCGGCTCCCTCCCGGAAGGAGGGAGCTGATTGTCGGCAAGTATGATATGTACTGTAAATCTGGCTCTGATACTAACCAGTGCCTCCTCAGCCATTTACCTCACCGCACGTCACTGATCTCCCCCCAAGTACCTCAACGGTCAGTTAAGAACAGCAAAATTAGGCTACAGTAGCCACCGGCTCACCAACACTGGACAGTTAAAGACTGGGAAAACATTGCCTGATTTGGCAAATATCAGTTTCTGCAACAAGCAAGATGATACGGTCAGAATTTGGCATAAATAAAATGAATCCATGGATCCATCCATCCTGTCTTGTGGCAATGGTTCGGGCTGGAGGTGGTGTGGGAAATGATTTCTTGGCAAACATTAGACCTCTAAACACCAATTGAACCTTGTTTAAATGCCACAGTCTATAGGCCCCCATACACGGTGCGATTTTTTACACGATTTGGCCGTTTTCGATCAACTGGAACGACCAATCGTGTAGAAAGTACAGTGTGCGGGGATGATCACGATGCCGATGCGCACCCCCGCCGTCGTACATCGTCGTCACTGATCAATTGAACCAGCAGAAAGATATCTACCTATCTTTCACGATTTGGCACACATCGTTTTGTGTGTGTGCATGATGAATGATGCGATGGATAATGGACGATATGTTCCTCCCATTATTTAAATTCCAGGATCGTGAGGTTGTTTGCTACAAACAATATATCGTTTACGATCTGCAGTTGTTTACGACCCATCTTTGGTCGTTAGTACAATCGCTCCGTGTGTGGGCACAATATCTATGACCGGGAGAGTTCAGGACTTCAAGGGAAATCGCAAACGAGATTGGATCGTTTGCAAATCACACCATGTATGGGTGCCTTTAGTGAGTATTGTTGCTGACCACTTGCATGCCTTTATGGTAACAGTCTACTCATCTTCTGATGGTTACTTCCAGAAGGGTAATTTACCATGAGGCCTATTCATTACAGGGGGCCGCAAGTTGCAGCGGTGAATTTTTAACTACCGGAGCAATTCAGCATGTTTGACCTCCTTAGGTTCCTCACCAACTGTACAAAACAACAATAAAAAGGGCCACTGAGTATATGTCCTATTCAAAGTATAGAACAAGCAATAAACTCCACTAGTACAGTACAGACAACATGATTCTTTGGCGCTGACTTCAACACACAGTGAGGAACAATCTAGGTAGTTGTAGTTCTATATAAAACAATCAAACCAAAGGAGAGGAACAAACATTTATTCAATTGTAAGGTTAAAAAAAATATTTCTGAATATGACATTACAGTATATCCTGGAGTATGGGACTACAAATACAGAATATGTATATAATACAAGTCGATAATTCTAGCAGTATTCAGAATATCAATGGCTTTAACAATATTTACAATATCAATATAGAGATAAAATTGATATAAAAAAAAGGAACATAAATGTCAACTTTTCTAGTGTACAGGGCTAAACTTATTCATATTCACAGACTAAATATATTACCGCCTGAACGCCTCAAAATATTTTAAGCATAAAATACAATTTAAATTACCACACCAGAAAAACAACACAGAAAGAATAAAATGACATTGCATGGACAGCAGCAGGAGAATCTTTGGGAGGACAAATAGCAATCATATTAGATTATTGTAAGTGATTTACAAGTTCAAAATAATTGAAAGAATATGAAAAAAACCCATATTCCATCATAACTATGTCCAGAGGTTAAGTTATCTAGAGGAAATAAGTATCTTATTACCATTATATTCAGAGTTCACGTCATTTAGGTGGATGTAGTATACTATTTCTGTATAGTGTGATACAACTGTTTTATGATGATGTACAGGGATAGAATTGTGTTGTGTAGGTGTAGAGTAATACAGTGGTTCACAGACTCGGCCCTCAGGACCTCTAACGTTCTTGCTTCAAGACCATCTATGAATCTTTACAATATGTCACAGTGGCGTAACTAGAGTATTTGGAGCCCAGAGCATATTGAAAAATGGAGCCCCCCACCTCTATGTACGTGAAAAATTGGCGTGTCACAAGGGGCGTGGCCACTGAAAAATGTGTGTGTCATGTGTGAAACATGACACACACCCCTTTCTCGTTACTCTGGGAACATTCCTATCGATTTTATATACTCTTTAATGCAGTGCCCCTTATACCAGTGTTGGCTAACCTTGACACTCCAGCTGTTGTGGAACTATATATCCCAGCATGCCCTGCCACAGTTTTAGCATGCCCTAATAGCAAAACTGTAGCAGTGCATGCTGGGTTATGTAGTTCCATAACAGCTGGAGTGTCAAGGTTAGCCAACACTGCCTTATACAGTCCCCCCTATGTAGTGCCCAGTAGTGGTCCCCATTATGCAGCCCCCAGTAGTGCCCCTTATACAGTACCCCCAGTATGCAATGCCCCCAGTAGTGGTTCCTCTTATACAGGCCCCCAGTAGTGCCCCTTATACAGTACCCCCAGTAGTGGTCCCCCTTATGCAGCCCCCCATTAGTTCCCCTTATACAGTGCCCCCAGTAGTGGTCCCCCTTATGCAGGCCCCCAGTAGTGATCCCCCCTAGGCAGTGCCCCTTATACAGTGCCCCCTGTAGTGGTCTCCCCTATGCAGGCCCCCAGTAGTGCCCCTTCTTATGCAGGCCCCCAGTAGTGATTCCCCCCTATGCAGTGCCCCTTATACAGTGCCCCCTGCAGTTTTTCCCCTATGCAGTGCCCCCTGCAGTGGTCCCCCCTATGCAGGCCCTAGGTAGTGATCCACCCTATGCAGTGCCCCCTGTAGTAGTCCCCCCCATGCAGGCTCCTTCTTATGCAGGCCCCTAGTAGTGATCCCCCCTATGCAGTGCCGCTTATACAGTGCCCCCTGTAGTGGTCCCCCTTATGCAGGCCCCCAGTAGTGATCCCCCCTATGCAGTGCCCCTTATACAGTGCCCCCTGTAGTGGTCCTCCCTATTCAGTTCCCCAGGGCCAGTAGTGGTCCCCCCTGTGCAGTGCCCGCAGTAGTAACAGCCCCCTATATAGTGCCCCCAGTAGTTGTCCCCCCTATGCAGTGCCATTTATATAGTGTCTCCAGTAGTAGTCCCCCCTATGCAGTGCCCCGAGTAGTAGTTTACCCCTTCGATGCAGTGCCCCCAGTAGTAGTCCCCCCCAGTAGTTGTCCCCCCCGATCCAGTGCCCCCAGTAGTTGTCCCCCCTGATGCAGTACCCCCAGTAGTTGTCCCCCCCAGTAGTAGTCCTCAGTAGTGGTCACCTGATGCAGTGCCCCCAGTAGTAGCCCCCCCCCCAGCAGACACACGTAAAAAAAACAAAAACACTTACCTGAATACCCACTCCGGTTCCCGCCACAGCCTCAATCCGCTCCTCCGTCCTCCCGGGCCGGCCCGCTCTCTACATTATGGGGGAGACGTGATGACGCCTCTCCCATTACCCACTGTAGGAGCCAGAAGATGGAGCTCATGAGTGAGCTCCAGCCCGGCTCCGGCAGTGGGCGCAGCAGTCAATGAGAGTCTGTCTGACTCTCATTGACTGCTAATTAAAACAAACACACAGCTGCCGAACTCTGTCCGTTCAGCACTACACTGACCCAGTAGCGGCTCCAGTCGGTCCATCGCCCGGAGCGCCATTGTAACCGGCGGACGCAGGAAACGCCCACCCTTGGTAGAGTGCATATGTAAGCTCAGGGGAGGGAGTGGTGGAGGGAAGGGGTGGCAACAAAGGACGGCGCTGGGCACAGCAAAGCCTAGCGCCGGCCCTGCACTCACCACAGTGTCCTGGACCGCCGGTCTGTTGGCGCACAAGCCCTGCTCGATTCCCTTAGTTACACCACTGATGTGTCAGTTTGGAATTGGCACCACATATTTTAAAATGTGTTAGCAATCAATACACGTTTCATACAAATCTTGGATTGAGATGAAGTGGAGAGAGATAAAGTACCAACCAATCAGCTTCTGTCATTTTTCAAACACAGCCTGTAAAGTGACAGGAGCTGATTGGTTGGTACTTTATCTCTCTCCATTTTATCTCACTCCGAGATTTGATACATCTCACACTTAGGGCCGTATCCAATTAGCTGCGAAAAGCCGAGGTTGGTATGAAAGCTTACACTTATGCGAACTTTTCAGGAAAAACGCATATCGTTCAATCCTATTAACCGCGGCTTTTCACACATGCAAATTTTGCGCGGCAAAAAGTTTGGTGAAAAAATGTGCAAAACCCCAATTTTGGCCAAAAAATGTGGGGAGTTGGTTCAGAACCCCTTGGACAACCCCCCACCATCCTAATGACATGTCATTTTTGGGGCCAAAATTTAAAAAGTGTTGGAAAATGGGTTTAAAGTAGGGATGTACAGGCTCGGATTAGTTCGGATTTTCCCGCCAAATTCAGATTTTTCCCTCCAAAAATCGGGTCTCAGAAAGAGGCAAAACGTCATCTTTCATGGACAAACATTATCTTTCACGGATAAATCCAAATTTGGCGGGAAAATCCGAACTAATCCGAGCCTGCACATCCCTAGTTTAAGAAGTTTGGTAGGTATTTTGGGGGACAGTATGTACAAAAGTACCCTAAAATGACTCAAAAATATACTTGCACCCATTTTTATGTACCCCTAATTTAACTGCAGCATCTATTCGGCCCAAAATAACTTGCTTTCTTTAATTTTTCCACTGTTAAAGAAAAATGCATATAACAGCCATTTGACACAATTTAAAACCCCAAACCCTTTGATTTTGACCAATAATACTCTTTTAAACTATTATTTCTCCATTTTCAGGTGCACTTTTCGCCATAATTTTTTTTGAGAATGCTGCGTCTTTTGCAATAGGATTGCCCGAAAACCTGCATATGCGATAGCTGCGAAAAGTGACACATTCGTGGGCAGGGTGCGTAAAGTTCACACAAATGCGAAAACATTACGTTTTCACGTCTACTTGGATACGGCCCATAGTTTGAGAAATATTAGAGTGATGTATAATAGAATTGTATTGCTTTTCTGTGATTGATGGGTGTGTCGCTGAACTGGCTGAATACACCGATGGTTAATCAATTGGTGTAATGCCCTCTCTCTGTATATAATGTACTAGAACTGTATTAGTATCATGTCTCGGACAAGTTAGATTATTATGCCACTAGCAATTGGCACAGGTTAACCCTAACTTAAGACTCTAAGGAAAGCCTTGGTCTTCACCAGAGAAAACTAAAAGAGAGAACAGAATTCACTGCAGGGACTTCATACTATCAGGGGTATTCAATATGGGAACGAAAAGTCCATGCTCGACTTTTCGCTCCACATCGGAGCTTTTCCTGGGATAAAGTATCGGGCGCGCACCCACTTTATCCCCGTATTCAATTAAAAATCTACGAAAACGGGAGCCAGCGAAATAGGATCGGTGAAAAAAAACGGGATGTACCTGGAATAACTTGTAGGACCCCCCTAAAGCTGTCAAAACATGGGGGATCACTATGGGTACCCCTGTTTTAGCCTTCAAATGAAAGTCAGGGTTTTAAATAGCAGCGGCAGGTGTTTTTTTTCCGACATTGAAGAAAGTGATGCAGAAGAGCACGTAGGTTTTTATTCCGTTTTTTTTTAGTGGTCCCATCAAATTTGGGGTACATGAAAATGGGTACGAGCATATTTTTAAGTCCCTAAAGTGTTTTTTTTTTAAATTCTGCAAAAATGCACCTGCCGCTAATAATCTATTCTAGAAAACACCTGCCGCATATTTGCAGAATAGCCCTGAACCTATTTCCCTATTTTTAAACACTTTTTTTCCTTTTTTTCAAGCCAAATTTTTAAATTCATTTTTTGGGGTGTCCCTATTTTTTTTAAAAAACTTTTTTTGACACAGTTATTTTTTAAATGTCTATCCCAGGGGTGCAGGCAATTTTTTTAAGCCTGCACCCTAAAACCCCAATTCTGCACTTTTTTTCGCCACCTATTCAGTGGTGAAAAGTTATCCCCGTTTTTTATCAAATAATTTTCGAACCTGCGAAAGTCTTTGAAATTGAATACGGGGGATAATTGAAATTGGCGAAAATTACGTCATCGATGATAATTTATAGCCGATTCCAAAATTTTCGCTACAAATTGAATACCCCTGTATAAGTCACAACTCCTATGCTAGTCTTGATAGGTGTCTGCTGAAAGAAAAAAGGGGGAATACTACCGAGTCATGGCAGGCAGCTCAGGTTCAAAATCATAAGCTACTTTTAGGTTGCAGAACCCTTGATTGGTCATGAGACAGCTACACGTGCAGATGATCTACCATGGAACGGATGCGTTAATCCATGAACATTCATTAGGACCATAGCCCTTTTTGTTCAGCAAACACTGCTGCTTTGAGGGAAATTTATTTAAATTCTAAATTTTTGATGAGCATCAATGACAACAGTTTTAGGTGGAGCACTTTGAGAAGAAGAGTGATTGACAATCAAAGGTTTCAGATAAGAAAAGTAGAAGACATTAGGCATTTACTAATTACGATACATCAATTAAAGACAAGAAGTTACTGAATCTACCTGGCTGACTATTTATAAGAAAAGCCCTATGAATATTGTTTAAATGTAAGAGATTGAACTTCTAGTTTGATATTGCTAGTAAAAAGCCAAACTTTGCCTCCTGTTTTTTTCTGAAGGACAAGTCTAAGGTGTTTATGAGCTGCTCAATTTTCAAAGGCAGTAGCTTAAGTCAATGGCCATGCAGACCTTGAGCAAGGTAATTGGGAGATTAGTTATGGTGTCATTGCCTGCTCTTACTAACGGTAGTACTGTATGCCAGTTGAGTCATTAGTGTGATCAAATAACTGGAAGCAAATCACACTAGGCATTCTGGGGTACAGAAATCTAGGAATTATTTAAATATTGCTTGAGAATTTGATTAACTCTCACCATTGCACTGTGGACTACAGGCCAAAGAAAAATGGACTCCTATGTCCTTACAGAAGTCTCTGCAGGACATGGGAACAAATTGTCCACACTTAATACTATTCCTCCATAGGCCAAAAAAGGACATTGCTGAAAAACAATCAACTATGACCCAAATAACTGAAAAGTTTCAGAAATTCGTAGATCAGTGCTAAAATCCATTGAGACATCCACCTGGGTAAACTCTGTGTAAGAAAAGGCATTAGAGGTCCTGCTAGTTTAAAGCCTTTGGAAATAAAAAAAAATAGCAAATGTGTTTCTTATGTACAGTACAACACCTACTGGAACAGTAAAAGAAAGTTTTAAACTGAATGGAACCTCCAGGGATACGACCCATGCGAATATCATGAGTCAAGGGAATATTTCAATGGTACTGTGGGGATTCCAAGTTCTTGAATGAGATTGCCTTCAATGTCTATAAAGTCTAGGAAGGTAGAAAATAATGTTTTGTTTTGAAAAAACAAAAACACATATTTAACATTATAACAAATGTAAATTATTTATTTTATTCCTTGAAAAGCAAAAATCTTGAACTCTCCAACTCCCAAGTGGTCGAGTTTTTCAGCTTTTGTGAATGTTTGCATAGGTTTTCAAAGGAAGTAACGGGGGTTTGAACTGAGGAGCCAGATTGCATATTTCCTAAATTGAAATGGCTCTTGGTTACAGTATGTTGTCTGAAACTGAGGTCCACCTTACAGCACAAGACCATCGCATCAAGTGTGACTGGAAGATCCCAAGATATAAAAGTAAGGATTATGAAGGCACCTTGTGCTATTTTTGTCTGTTCTCTAATTGGAAATTATTTATAGACAACACACTTCTTAAATAAAAAAAAAAATTATATCATTATTTTCTGGTCTGCATAAAGGATCTGATAATATAGTACATACATTATATAATCTAACCTATATATATATTCAGAAATTTATGGAAGACTAAATCTGTATAGGATTAAGGATAGATAAGATTGCTGGTTTTCTGCTGGTTGTTTGGGGATATGACAGCCTTGTTGCTAGGTAAATGTGTGTGTCACCTGATTTGATGATCCTATGGGATTTTTGGAAGGAGGAGTTAGATTGGGGGTATTTAAGGGGCTGTTAGAGTTCAGCCCAGACTCTTTGGTAGCTGGATCTTTTTAACCCACCATCCCACACAATTTTTCAGTTGTGTCACACTAATCTTTCTTTTCCTAACTTAGGGGAGGCATAGCACGGCAGGAGTACGCTGCAGCTCAGTGGCTTTAGGTGGCGTAAGACAACTTTGTGGGGGCACTGGCCCTCATTGCCCCTGGCGAATTTGTCCTTCTCTGTGCAGGGGGACTCAGGTGCTGTCTGTATGGATGCACCTCTGATTGGCCCAAGAGGGAAGTGAGACTCACATCGTTAGTACGTCTGGAGGGGGGACGTTTTAGTCGTCCTCCGAGTATTTGATCAAGTGAAAGCTAGAACTTAGTTTGCAGCGTCTCTTTGCCACCTTGGTTAGGTTGATTGATTAATTTATAAATAAAAAGCTGTGACCTTTTTAGCCAAGCTCTGGTGTCCGTGTCTTTATTTATTTATAACTTAAGTTAAGTAAGCTAATCAAGGTGTTAATGTATGTTGAAGCAGTAAACCAATGTAGATCTTATAAAAATGTATTGAACATAAACTTGTGATTGTGGCCAAAACATTTGCACATATACACAGCTGACTTGTGATCAGCAATCCGATCATTATTCACATTAAAGGAAAGTCCTCAGTCAGAAATTCATGATAACAAAACCTATAATGTGCACATAGACTTATAGCAAATGTAATTACAACATGAAATCTGTACCGGTGTCCGAGTAATGTAACTGGTACATGTACATACCGCCATATTTCAAGCCACAAAATCAGGACACAAAGGAGTACTTTTCCCTAAACCAAACCAAGATCCATGGCAGCCACGCCAAGATCCACTCAAACCACACAGACGTTACCAATAATAACCAACATGTTTTGTTCGAGTAGGACCCACCTTATAGGGAAATATATAGCTCTGTTATTTATAGTGTCTTTTTGTAAGACAGCTAGTATTATGTGCTGCATGGACCAGCTGCATGCACTATTTGGTGTAGCGTGTAGGGCATAGTGTAGTTCAACCAAATGTTCACACCAACCATGAACATGAACCCTTAAATGTTTCTGAATTTACGCAAACCAATTAATTCAACCCTGGACCTGATGCCAACATATGGGTAGTTAGTAGTTACTGCATTAGCTATCTGTAAGTGTTTAGTATGATATTTTGGTAAGATTCTCTTTAAATTGCTAAGGGCAAATACACATGGACGCTTGTTTTGCGCATACATCGAGTTCAATGCAGATTGAACATTGCAAATATCCAGATCATTGATCTATGTACTGAACATGATGTTAGTCCACACTAAACATTTACGGAACATCTGCTAGACCATAAATGCCACATATTTTGTTCATGGTACAGCAAGCATTTGGGAAGTGATCACAGTGTTCCGGCATGCTGTTTGCTATAGAGATCAATGATCTCTGTTCTACCGTCTGCCCAAGCTGTGGTGACAGCAGATTGCTATGAACATATCACATGTGCAAAAGCAATTGTTCCTCCAGTGTATATTCAAAACAAGGCAACTTCATAGTGGTGGATAAATAAACATATATGTGCAAATATAACCTACAAAGCTTTCTGGGTTCTATAAATGCAGGTTCTAAATGTGATATTTTATACTGTCAGACGGATGCACATGGTGGGATTTTTTTTTGTACTTCTTATACCTACTGCCTTATTCTAGGGACATTCTTCCTGCAATCAGCTACTTTAGTGCATAGCTGGTAACGTTAAAGCATGGACATGGGGATAGCAAAGTTAGGGGATAGGAAGGTAGATAATAAAATTTTCTTTGCAACCAATAAGATGGTGCCAGTAGAGACAATGTTTGCATCTATCCTCATAGGAGGTAAACCACCACTGTACACACTGGCCAAAGTCTGGGACTCCTACCACAGTGATGAGCACCATTTGATGGCCTACTTTTTTTTTTCCTCCCCTGGAGAAACCGATGGGGAGGAGAAGCAGGTGGGCACCGATGAGGGCGGGGCCTGATGTGGCGTGTCATTAAGAATCCCCCTCATGGTAAATTGTTGTGATTAGTGCATATTTAAATAGGGGATGGGGCCAAATGACACGATTCTTGTGGACTCGTGTCATTAAGCTCCACCCTGTACTCGGAGACCCCCAACTGCCATGGAAATTCTCCCCATTCTGCCCACTTCACTAGGAAGTGGGCAGGAATGCAGGAGAAGTGCCTACTCTACCGGGGGTTACCCAAAAAAATCAGGAGCCTCCGGTGACTTCCGGGAGAGTAGGCATGTACCATGGCTTATTGGTGAAGTGAACAATTGCCGTCACAAATTAAGGCTACCTTTTAAATTGGTGCATACTGTGGTCCCCCAGACCATGTATGCCAGGCACTGATCCCAAGGGTAGTACTTAGTGTGATCCAAATGGACTGTCTCACTGCTATAACTATGAAGAGATAGAATTTAGGAAAATAAATTAACCAACTACTCTGAAATAATGGCATCAAAACTCACAGTAATAAACAACAGAACTCACAATTATACCTCAGAACTCACAATTATACCTCAGAACTCACAATTATAAGCAATGACATCAGAACTCACAATTATAAGCAATGACATCAGAACTCACAATTATAAGCAATGACTTCAGAACTCACAATTATAAGCAATGACATCAGAAGAACTCACATTTATAAGCAATACCTCAGAACTCACAATAATAAGCAATGATATCAGAACTCACAATTATAAGCAATGACCTCAGAACTCACAATTAAAAGCAATGACTTCATAACTCACAATTATAACCAATGACCTCAGAACTCACAATAATAAGCAATGACCTCAGAAATCAATGTTGATGCAGATTATTTGCATCGATTTAAAACAGATATTTACATCACTTGCACACTATACGCATAATATTAATTCAATCTGTGCATGGTGCTGCAGACACCTTATCACAATATAAATAAAATAATAATATTAATGTCACTTGCATAATGTATTTCTTATAGTACAGGCTATATTGCTATTGCTACAGTATATAGTGATGTTATTACAACAGAAATCTTTCATGCTAGAAGTTTATACTGTACGTATAAATATTTCATTTCAAGAGGCCAAATAGTAGGATACCCAGGTCCAAAGTCATTTGTCTCTTAGGCAAGTCTGGCTTATATTCATTGCCTTCATATATGATAATACTGTAGATTTGCTATATAGATATAAATCAGGTCACGAGTACTTAATGCAAAAATGTATGAAAAATGCGTACAACCGACTGGGAGCTCGCACAGTGCATGTCATTGTGGACATGGGCACAGAGCAGACATGTTCTTCACTGCCAGGGAAAAAGTTTCCAAATAGTGGTTTGCAGGCAAATAATTGGTTTAGTTAGTTGGGAAGTTGAATAAGTGGCCAGGCCAAGATGACTCAGAGAGGTGATATAAGTTAAAGATGTGTTAGGCCCCCCATGTTTTAATAAGGTAAAAACCAGGGACGTGCGGTCAGGGTAGACAGGCAGAGCCTCCCCTGTCATACTCCCTCCCCTATCATACTCCCTGTCATGCTCCAGAGAATTGATATAAAAACTGTAGTGAGGGGAGAATTACAGTGAGTAGGGGGTGAGACAGGCTCCCAGCACTAGGACCCATCTCCATGTGTGCCTCCCCAGCCATTCACCTCACCACACGTCACTGGTAAAAACGACCCTCAAATGTTATGGTTTTGGCAAAAGTGTTTTGGTTCGGATTTGGTTTTGGATTTCTTTAAAATTGACAAAAACATCTAAAATCATATCATTTGTACCTATTCACATGAATCGAAAACCCAAGATTGTAAGTTCCGAACTTACAGCAGACCCGAGCCAGGATTCGATTCTACACGGAACCCCAAAAGTGATCCTAACCACACATCTCTAGTATAAGTACATATATACTTTTATTGCGTGAAATGTAATGGGTAATCAGAGAGATCACTTTAGGTCAGTTGCTACGTACAGTATGAATGTTGGGGGCCATATGTTTTCACAATGCATATCTGAAAATCGCCTCCTGGAATGTTTCTCATCTTACCACTGTCTATAGATTGGTGCAAATGAAAGGAGTAACTAAAGAACACTATGACTAATGCTGGGTACACACATGGCCGATGGGCCAACCCGCGGCGCCAACCTATCTAATTATTGCTCAGTGCATACACACACACCGATCGTTCTGCCGATGTGTCTGCGATGTCAGTGCTGACATCACTAGGCGCGCATCTGAAATTGCCCATTCAGTTGAGATGTCTCAGCAGGTGTATGGGCAGTCGACTGGTCGCCCGTACACACAGCCAGGCATGCCGATATATCTGCAAGATATATCGGCATCAGCTGTGCTGCAGGGCAGATGTGATAGGTCTGTGAATTATGTCGTTCACAGGCATATCTCCTGTATACACCCGTTGATGCTCTACAGGGGATAGGTACGGGATGCTTTAGCTCGGGATCCCGGTGGTCAAAATCCTAATGCCGGCATCTCGACAGGGTTAGAATACCGACACTTGCCGGTCAGTATTCTAACCCTCCCCCTCTCCCTACCCTAACCCTTGCTTCCCTAGTGCCTAAACCCAACCTCCTCCTCTTCGCACCCTAAACCTAACCCTCTTCCCTTAGTGCCTAACCCTCAAATTAGTGCCTAACTCTAATGCTAACCCTCCCCCCAACACCGCTACTTACCTTCAGGATGCCAGAGCCAGGATTCTGACAAGTGTCGGGATTCCGGCATCGGCATTATGAGCCCTGGGATCCTGGCGGTCGGGATATTGACCGTATCCCCTCTACAGATATATCGCCCTGTTCAATTGAACAGGTGATACTGTATATCTGTCAGTGTGTACCCAGCTTAAGTAACAGCCACATTACAGCTAATGACAGTTGGTCTAAACTCTGAGCCCTACCACCAGCGTCAGTGATGTAATTACCTGATAGTTCCCCCCCTACTGAGCATGTCAGAGGCAGCGATTCTCCATTATTACATGCTTGGCTACTCACCCGGAATGACCGGGAGGCTCCTGAATCTCGGGTGGTACTCCCGGATGCCCAGAACAGCATTTCAGTTTCCCGGAGCTGCACCGCATCCGCCGCCCGCTTCCCGAGTAAAGTGGGTGTGTCAGTCGCCCAATAATTTACAGTGAATATGTCAGGTAACAGATGTGCGCCATAGAATTTGCATGCATTTGTCACAAAAATGTATAAGTGCGGTAATGAGAAAATGAAGGTTGGCTGTGTGAACTTTGCTTTATTTAAATACATTTGTCTCCACAATCTTCTTGGCTGAGTTTGTTAGGACACTCACATCACGACTATGTACTGCTCGGAAACTGCATATCATTTCACTATGTAACACAGTACTTACCTACACTCCTGTTACTGAGAAAGTGCGCACAACATAAAGGGGTCTATTTACTAAACCTTGGATGGAGGTAAAGTGAACGGAGATAAAGTACCAGCCAATCAGCTCCTAACTGCCATGTCAGAGGCTGTGTTTGAAAAATTACAGTTAGTAGCTGGTTGGTTGGTACTTTGGCCCTGATTCAGACCCTCCCAGGGTCTGTGGGCATTTTTTAATTTTTCTCCATGCCGCTCGCAAAGCTGTGGGTGTCAACCCACAGCTATACGAGCGGGCTAGAGACCATCGCGTTTATCGCGACCATCGGGCCTGCGACGAGACCCTGGGGTAGGGTCTAGGCTGCCGCAAGCCTGAGCGGACTCCCTGCTTTAATAGAGCAGAAAGTCCACTACTGACATCACTAACGGAACGCCTGCATTTGTGCAGTCACCCCCCCTACCCGCCTACAAAACAGGGCGAGCTGTCACTCACCATCGACAGCCGCCCCGTCTTGTAGCGAGCCCCGCAGCGACTGAAGCTCAGTCGCTCGTCAGGGCTCGCGCATGTGCAGGGCCCAAACATCCAGCCGCACGCGAGCGCTGTGCGCTTGCGAGCTGCTCTGAATTAGGCCCCTTATCTCTCTTACTAAATAGACCCCAAAGTCACTGACTGCCTAGACACCAAATGCCAAGCACTCGCACAGGTTTCTGGTGTAATTTTCTTCCTATCTTTTTGTGTGATTACAAAGATTAGAGCAAAGCAATTGAATTATCATTATTGGTTTAATACTGACTCCTTGGAAACCAGCTGAGATAGTAGATTAAATTGATCAGTTCAGCTACGGACATATTAATAAATAAATAGCGATGGATAGTTTACATGACCACTGTGTCACTTTCAAAAGGAATAATTCTTTCATTAAAGAAGGACCACATGCAGAGTTAAAAAAATACTGACAGTAACACTCCCTCCCTTCAGATAGCAGTTACCACATGGCTCCGATGTCCCGGACTATGGCCATTAGTCTGGAAGATGCAGGAGAACCTTGAATTTCAGTGCTATAAAAATATATCTCATGTCAAGAGTGATGACTAAACAGCTGTCTAACCATCTTCTTTGGGCTCTTGACATAAGAATGCACAGAGGTTCTACCAGAGCTCTAAGTGAAAAGTTTTACTGGATACTGCAGCAGAAGAAATTACCTTTGATCTGGACCCAGGGGTAGTGGGTATCTTACAAATGGCAGGGGCCCAAAACTGTTCCCTTACAGTGTTAGTTGGGGCAGGGAAGAGATACAGTAATCTTCTGATTTTGGTAGAATTTTTCTATAATATAATAATAATAATAATAATAATAATAATATAGTGTAGTATACGTGTTTTAATGAGTGGGGATGGTAATAAGTGGGACTAGAGCAGAATTGGTACCATTACTAATATAAGGAATAGAGGGGGGTGATTCAGCACAGATGGAATAGCAAAGCTGCAGCTTTGAAATTCCGTCCTTGCAAATATGCTGCAGTTTCGATCCCAGCACTGCGACCAAGGCAGGCCGGCTTGCGAGGCCAGGAAACTCCATCCGTGGACACAGCTCCTGACCTTGCCACTCCCAGAAAACGAGGTTGACACTCCCCCATTTTTGGGGACACTAGCCATCCACACACCTCGCTGTAAATTCCTCTGCCTATCAATCAGGCAGAGGCATACTGGTGCCTGCATGTGATCACTCAGGATCTGTTCTACACTTGTGCAGAATGGATACTGAGCACATGCAGATTCCTGATCATTGGGAATCTGCGTTCAGCATTGCACATACATGCAATACTGAATCAGGCCCAGAGTAAGGTACACAGGGGATAATTCAGCATAGCATCTTTGTAATTCCGTCTTTGCAAATATGCAAATGCAGCAGGAGGTGTATGACACCCCCTGCTGCATTTGGAATCACGCAGGACCCGTCCTACACATTTGCAAAATGATTCATGCGCAGATTCCCGATAATCAGGAATCTACTTTCAGCATTGCACTTATGTGCAGTGCTGAATAAGCCCCACAGTGCAGTTTGACCATGGGGATCATTTGCTGCTTCCTATCATTTCACAAGGGGGAATTCAATAAGCTCCTGTTGTAATTTACTGCGTGCTAATTGATTCCCTGGGACTATTCAATTAGCCCCAAAGTGCAGCATGTATCTGGGATTTTTTTTCACCACTACATAAGCAGTGAACAAAATCCCCGATCAGGGACGTAGCTAGGGTAGTGCGGCCTGTGCCATGGCACAGGTTACCGCAGGGCAGGGGGCGCTGTTTGGGCCTGTCAATTTTCTGTTCATTATCATTCTTACTTGTAGCTTCCTCTTATTTTACCCCCAGCATCTCCTGGCCTCCCCTATCTCTTCCCTGGCCCCTTCTCCATGAGGCCATACCCCTTTTTCGGATGCTTCATGTCCCTATTTGAAAAATAGGGGGGGCGATAATGCTCTTTCTGGCACAGGGCACCAAACAGTCTAGTTATGGCTCTGTCCCTGATAAGTGAGCGGTTATCTGGTTCCACAGCCCTGTTAATGCACGATCTGAGAACTTTTTACTGACCTGTGCGTTAACGCCCGTTAATCCGTTTTAATGCCTGTTAACACGTCAAATTAACGGGTGTTAACAAAGGTACTGGGTGAAAAAAGGAGCCTATTTGAATAGCCTAAAGCCCGAGGCTACCTCCCTTTTTCACCCATGAAAACTTTATACGGCTAATTGAATTCCCCCCATAGATTCTTACTAATACAGCACAGGACAACTGCAGTCATCTTGCCATAACATTCTGCTTCCAATCCTAGAAGTTGCATCATTTGTGATGTTAGTAAGCCAGAGTGAACCAATGCCAGAATTAGTCACAAATCTGACTTCAGCCGCTATTCCCTTAAAACTGATATTTTCTCAGAAAGATAAACAGAACATACAATTTTATTTTGCTACTACAGTATTTTAAAACCACCCTGAAGAACCACCAATGCTATTCATCATCTTGGTAACCTACGAAACATATCAAATACATGGATTATGCAAACAGTGGACAAACTATTTTTAAGTTTAAAATTTCCCTTTAACTGTAGTTTTGAAGTATATTTGCTTTTAAATCTTTAGCTAGAGGTAACTTTGGGGTGTCTTTATGGCATGCAGTAGACCAGTGATGGGCAACCTGGTACAAGGGCCGCATGTGATGTCCTCTCATACAAAAGAGCCACACATTAACCTTAAATGGGTAAAAAAACATAAAGCAAGACATTTAATAAAAGAAAGAGACACCATAAGTCTGTACAATGGATCACACATGCACTCTACAACAAACCAAATATTTCCCAACAAACTTCTCAGTGGGGCAATAAACACAGAAGATGAGCTGGGGGGCATCAACAGAGAAAAGTACCCATACTCATAAAGCAGGAAGGTGCTGTTGGCTGCAGGTAAAGGGCAAACAGGTACAAGTCCGTTACCATGACCTTCTGACCACCTGATTCCCATCACAACTGTATACTCTATGGAGCAGCACAATGGCACTGTGGTTAGCATTGCTGCCTATCATGAGTTTGATTCGCTCTAGGTGCTCTGGTTATCTCCCACAATCCACAAACATACTGATAGGTTAACAGGCTTTACAAAATGAATCCTTGTGTATATGTGTGTTTATAAGTAGGATATATAGATTGTAAGCTCCACTGAGGTAGGGACTGATGTGAATGCCTAAATATTCTACAGTATGTATGTATAATGTGTTAGCACCTGCATAAAGACATGATGATAAACAAAATAAATACTGAAAACATCTATGTTAGGTTTGACTATAGAACGACCTTTACCTAAAACCCATCAAAGCCAATACAGTATTTACATGTTTCTAAAAAATCCATCATATTATTCGTCAAATAACATATACAGTGCCTTGCTAAAGTATTCACCCCCTTGTCTTTTTACCTTTTTTGTTACATTACAACCTGTAATTTTTTTTTTTTATCTGAATTTTATGTGATGAATCTGCACAAAATAGTCTAATTTGGTGAAGTGAAATGTGAAAAATATATATAAAAAATAATCTTTATAAATACAATTCTGAAAATTGGCATGTGCATATGCAATCATCCCCTTTGCTATGAAGCCCCTCAAAGTTCTGGTGCAACCAATTACCTTCAGAAATCACATAATTAGTAAAATGAAGTCCACCTGTGTGAAATCTAATGATCTGTGAATATAAACACCCCTTTTCTGAAAGGCCCCAGAGGCTGCAACACCACTAAGCAAGAGGCATCACACCATGAAGACCAAGGAGCTCTCCAAAGAAGTCAGGGACAAAGTTGTTGAGAAGAACAATTCTGGGTTGGGTTATAAAAAAATATCCAAATCTTTGATGATCCCCCGAAGCACCATCAAATGCATCATCATCAAATGGAAAGAACACGGTACCACAACAAACCTGCCAAGAGAGGGCCGCCCACCAAAACTCACAGACTGGGCAAGCAGGGCATTAATCAGAGAGGCAGCACAGAGACCAAAGGTAACCCTGAAGGAGCTGCAGAGTTCCACAGCAGAGACTGGTGTATCGGTGCATGTGACCACAATAAGCCGTACACTCCATAGAGCTGGACTTTATGGAAGAGTGGCCAGAAAAAAGCCATTACTTAGTGATAAAAATAAGAAGACACGATTTGAGTTTGCCAAAAGGCATGTGGGCGACTCCCCAAATGTATGGAGGAAGGTGCTCTGGTCAGATGAGACTAAAATTTAGCTTTTCGGCCACCAAGGAAAACACTATGTCTGGCGCAAACCCAACACATCCCATCACCCCAAGAACACCATCCCCACAGTGAAACATGGTGGTGGCAGCATCATGCTGTGGGGATGTTTTTCAGCACCCGGGACAGGGAAACTGATTTGAGTCGAAGTATAGATGGATGGTGCTAAATAAAGGGATATTCTTAAGCAAAACCTGTTTCAGTTTGCCTGTGATTTGAGACTGGGACGGAGGTTCACCTTCCAGCAGGACAATGACATGAAGCATACTGCTAAAACAACACTTGAGTGGTTTAAGGGGAAACATTTAAATGTGTTGGAATGGCCTAGTCAAAGCCCAGATCTCAATCCAATTGAGAATCTGTGGTCAGACTTGAAGATTGCTGTTCACAAGCGGAAACCATCCAACATGAAGGAGCTGGAGCAGTTTTGCCTTGAGGAATGGGCAAAAATCCCAGGGGCAAGATGTGGCAAGCTCATAGAGACTTATCCAAAGTGACTTGCAGCTGTAATTGCTGCAAAAAGTGGCCCTACAAAGTACTGACTTTAGGGGGGTGAATAGCTATGCACGCTGAAGTTTTCTGTTATATTGTCCTAAATGTTGTTTGATTCACAATATAAAAAAACACAGCTTCACAGTTGTAAGCATGTTCTGCGAATGAAATGCACACCTTCAAACAATCCATTTTAATTCCAGGTTGTGAGGCAACAAAACATGAAAAATGCAAAGGGGGGTGAATACTTTTGCAAGGCACTGTATATTGAATAATGCAGATTAGGTATGCTGTAAAAACTAAAATAGAATACTGTCAATTGCATTAAGACTTTCTCAAAGAACAATATAAATGAAAGATTTAACAATAAAAAAAATGCAAAATAAATACTCAATCAACATTTATATCACAAAATCCGTGCATCATGCCAGTCTAGGTGGCTCTACAGCTGTTTTAGAACTATAAGTTTCAAAATAACTGGAATCGCAGCTGGGTGTTCTAATGCTGGCTCCCCCTGAATTACATTATATGGTATAATGTTCCTGTCAGTGTAAATTATA
Organism: Taudactylus pleione; assembly: GCA_031769625.1. Classification (NCBI taxonomy): domain Eukaryota; kingdom Metazoa; phylum Chordata; class Amphibia; order Anura; family Myobatrachidae; genus Taudactylus; species Taudactylus pleione. Next base: position 1,891,761 of record JAUIMM010000299.1, read on the forward strand.
AGGATATGAAAAGTTACTAAGAATTTCTGAGAACTTTAATATGCTACAATGTTTCATACTGTACGTCTTTATCATATAGGAATGGATTGCACATAAGTAGAAAATTCTGCTTTTATATTCTGGTGTGATTCTAAAGAATGCCAAATGAGATTAAAGGCTGATCATCTCTGCCATGAAATTAAATAATAAACAATAAAGTTCTTTGTTTTTATTCCCATTTAGGACAATATGCTACAGGGAGATTATGAGCTGTAAATCACAGTTGGGTTTGTGCAAGTATTTTAACGGAAAGATACATGTTATACAATAAGTGCATCTTTGTAGACTGGTTAGTTGCCAACATTTTGCAATAATTTCCAAGGATGCTGCTGCTGGGAAGGTCAATGTCAGTATACCCTGAGCGGTACTTCTAAATATTACCATGAAAAACTAAAAACAAAATTAGAATTTCATCCAATATGCAATAGCATTGCTCAGTACTGACAAATAGGGACATTTCCATTAAACAAACTTTTCCAGGGAAAAACCTTTACCATCTGAGAGAGCTCTAACAAAAAGCAGACAATATAATTTGTAGAACTTCTCATGGATGCAGCTGGTTGTTAGTTGGAAAGCCCTGCTACAACTAATCAACTTTCTGCAAAACTAGTCCACGGGTAGCCACGGTTTCATGTGGAACAAATGGTTTCCTGCCACAACCTTTCTTTGACCTCACCAAAAAGCACATTAACAACAGTATATTAATAAAGATATAATAGCCATCAATTACATATTCAATACATACATCACAATAGTTGGTTATCATTTCTAACTTATACAAATAAACTTTTATTGCTACTGTAGATGTTACAAAGTCCAAGAACTTGGGGTGGCAACCCTTCAATTGGTGAATTTCAACACAACATCCTGAAATGTGACCGTTTCAATACTGTAGCCCCAAAAGTTTTAATACTGTCACCAATCCCTGTACTTCTTCAATAATGTGAAACAATGCAATAGAATGTGAGCAAGAAAGACCATGATGTACACAAGCAGAAAAATACTAAGCTAAAAATACTTTAATAAAAACAGTAAAGCTTCTTACAGACCTAAACAGAAAATAAGATATAGTATCAAGGATAAAAGTATGCTCATTGGCTAAGATTTTTCCTTTGCACTCAATCTTAGGGGTTTGGAGAACATGAACTTCACTTTCTTTTGTCTGAAAAGGCTGTTTATTACCAAAGCCTACACAGAAGTTGGAAATACATTGGTAAACGGTTGGAGTTCAATCAAGGTATAGCAACTTTAACATGTATATTTATGAATGTTGTTAGTGACTATTTTATATTAAGCAAACTTCTATATTAATGCTCCATTCCATGAGTTCATAAAACACTCAAGGGCACAAACTGGAAACTTAGGCCAAATCCTTCCTGTAACATCTCTAGTGATCACAACAATGTTTTGGAGCGAGCAGGTGAACAGGCATTTGGGCCAAAGGTTTAGAAAACATTTCTTGAAAATATTCTGTGGAGAAACGGGATATACAGTAGTCATAATCCCGGCTTTCGGGATGCCGATGCCGGAATCCCAACACCAGTCAGAATCTTGGCACCGGCATCCCTATGGTGAGTAATTTGGTTAGGGGGCAGGTTAGGGGTTTGGGTTAGGCACTAAGGGGGGGGGGGGGTTAGGATTCTGACCGCCGGGATTACGAGCTCCGGCATCCTGTACGCAACCTGGAGAAATATCAGACAATGTTCATATATTGTTTTCTTTTGAAAAATTTAATATATTTATTGTTTTAGATTTAAGCTTTTCTGGGGGGTTTTTGTGACCTATATAATTTGCATGTTATCACATTTTTAAAATATCCAGCTCCAAACATAAGGTGATGATTTTGCTGCAACATTGAGAAAAATACTATAATATATTTTATTGCTTAAGACAATAACTTACTGTACACGGTACCATAGCACAACAGAACATACTGTACTACTGTACTGCTATTTAAAGAAAAGAGTAAGGCTGCACGTAAAATCTGGACTGATTTCTAGGCCATTATCTTGGCAATAGAGATAAAATTGTGTGTGGACTATGCAGTTAGGGAAGAATACAATTACCACGGTCCAACGATATACCGGAGTACGCAAGATTCAGAAAGCGGAGGACATTACTCAGAGGCAAAAGGACGCTATATGCAGTATAGTACAGTACCCTTGTATTTAAAAGTTTCCACTGTGATTGTGGGTGGGAATAAAGAAAAATGGCTCATTTCAAATGCATCCTGGAAAAGGAAGTCAGCATTGAGGGTGTATATTACAGCATTGTATAGCATGTAGAAATGCAGCTGTAAGGAGAATATTCTGATGTTATACTGTACTTACAACACTGTATATACCATATATACCATGCAAGTGCAGATGAACACAAAATACAACTGTGATGGAGAGGCGGCTATAGAGATGGATGTACAGGATGCATAATGAGTAATACAGCTACTAGAGGCCCAAGTGAAAACTTTGCATCATGCATATTAAGCAGGATTTAATTTAACTCAGGTACTACCATCTAGTGCTTAACACAGAACGTATTCTATACTGGTATTATCCATCAACCGCAAGATTTATGATTTCACCTCAACTTCAATGCAAATGAACATCCTCTTAGTATGATCCAATGAAATGTACGGCACACACAGCTTTCTGGCCAGTGAGTCTACAACACAATGCAGCTCTATCCAGCACTGAAAGGGTTATCTGTGCAGCATATAAATGCTATACATTGGATGTAGGCATTGAAGCACAGCAATAGATGCTGTCATTCTAAATTGCACATATGTTTAGGGGAGCTGAGGACTTACTCCATATTAACCACCGACTTGTCATCAAAGATACATGTGTGCTGTCTTCTCTCTGCAAGACCCTCCACTGCAGAGCGATGCCTCTGGCCTAGTGAGGGTTAACTGCAGCATAGGAGCCACACATACTGTAGATAATTCCAAGCATTCACAATCCTTGCACAACGGATACATTGCCTTAAAGTGCCCCATCCTCCCAACTGTGCCAATAAGGGGTACATTTTAGAGTGGGGTTAATTACGCAGGCACCAGCATATCAGCCAAACCCCCTCCCCCTACCTCATTCCCTCCTGAATAGAGAGACAGACGAAAGCCATAGCAGCCTGGATAAACAGGAATGGAGCAAGACAGCACACACACTCACATATATATACACACATGGGTGAATGGGGGTGGGGAGAAGGGGGCGGAATGTGTGTAGCAGCAGAGAGAAAGAAAGATGAATGAATTGTGTGAATGAATAAGAAATGAATGGAAGTTAAAGGCAAAGCTAGGCCCTTCACGGAAGAGCAGCATCATCAGAGTGTGTGTCTAGGGAAAGGGAGGGGGGTTTAAAGCCCCCTCTCATCCCTTCCACAAACACACACACACATACACACGCCAATAATGCATATAAAACAGTACAGTGAAAGGAGGAGAGAAGGGTGACAAGAGGCGTTTTCCCTGCTTTGAACGAGAGATCCTCTTTACCTGTAAATATACCAGACACTTCTCCTTCGGGGGCCCAAGGCAGGCCAGCTAGAGGAGAGGGAGGGTTGCATCCTGCCATCTGACAAAGCCATGATGCTTCTCTGAACCTCAGAATTACAGCAGAGCTCAACCTCATTCTAAAAAGCCTCGCTGATATATATAGAGAGAGAGAGAGGGAGAGAGAGAAAGAGAGAGAGAGAGAGGCAGTGCGCCTGTGATGGTATAGCAGCAGCGCAGCCGTCTGTACGCTAGCCTAGCCAAGACCCAGTGTAAGATACTCACATCATTGCCTCTATGTGTCTGTGAGCAGGGCAGCAGTGGCTAAGACTGTAGTCATTGGCAGACTGTTCAATCAAACCAGAGTGGAAGCAAGGAAAGGAACTGTTCCTGGTGCTGAAAGCGAGCAGCACGCTGCTAGCTTCAAGATGTTAGGGTCTTTTAACCCTAGCTGTCCTCCACTGTACTTGTGTACATTGAGAAAATGTTGTGGTGAAAAAAAAAAAAAATCAAAAGCCAGGTAGAATGAAAGCAACTCAATACAGCATATGGAGAAGAAAAAATAACGAGAGACTTCTAAAATAGACAATAGCACAGTGAGAGATGATTGTTAACTTGATTGAATAGGCGGATCAGTAAGGCTGAAAAAAATCCCGCTGCAATGTATGGGGAAGAACGAGTCATTTAAATGCCAGTGACATTTAACTTAGTGTTGCCTCTAGTGAGGTGGGCAACCTGTGGCTCTCCAGCTGCTGTGGAAGTACAAGCATGCTGGGACTTACAGTTCCACACCAGCTGGACAGCCAGCAGCTGTTGCCCGAGTTTGATCTGAAGAAATATTTTGCCGTCAGGGATACTAAAACACAATGTGGCTCAGAAGAAAGAATATGATAAATAGGGAGTTTCCTTATGTAATGTAGGGCTTGAGACATCGGCCATTGGCATTGTCCAACAGCTAATGTATAACGACTATACGAAAAAAAAATTCTTGTGGGATATGTGCTTAAAGATTGCTTCAAAAGTTTTAGAATCATAGGGGTTCATTTAGAGTTGAACATAGGTTTTTTTTGATCATTTGCATCCACACAAATATGCCACGAGGACACAAGTTTAATTCAGAGTTGCATTATGCCAAGGTGCATCTCAATTCTAAGTATGAAGGCAAATAACTTGCAAGTTAGTACTTTTACCTACTTATATAGGTGCAGAAAATACATTACAGAAATAACTCTAAATCTATATACAGGAGCTGCGAGAGGGGGAGCAAGTACAAACTACCTACACCAGGGCTGCCAAGGAGGTGCAAATGTACCCCCTAGATGTTGTGGCCACACCCCCAAGGTGGAGTGACCACAACCACTTTCAGAGGGCCCCATTATAATTAATAACTGTAGGCGTGGTACCCACACATTTGCCTACAACCCCTAATACTGGGACTCGAGAGCTCTTCTGGCAGTCATGCCTATATAGGTGTACAGTTCAGAGAGATTAAGGTTAACTTGCATCTCTACAACCCCGAATACCTTTGATCTACCTTGAAGCACTAGGGGACGGAAAAATTACAGTAGATACTGTACTGCATGTACTACTAAATTTGCTGGTGCAAGTTGTGTACATGCATTTTGTAGAATTATTAATAATTTATATCAATTTAAAGCTTTTCCAAATAATAAATACATTATGGTACCTTCTCCCCTGTTTTGATGTGTTGAGGTTTTGTAAGATATAGATTTACTGCAGGGTTTTAGTCAGAACACGGTGTAGTTAGTAGTGCAATGGTAGAGAAATAGCTTGGTATGTGCAAGGTGATGAGTTCTAATCTGTATACAGTTTTTATTTTCATCTTCATTTATATTTATAGCAATTTTTTTTTCTTCATATTATTGAATATCAATTTAACATATAAAGGTTGAGTCTCCCATATCCAAAATGCTTGGGACCAGGGGTATTTTGGATATCGGAATATTCTGTATTTTGGAATAATTGCATACCATATTGAAATGTCTTAGGAAGAGGGCCCAAATCTAAACACACAATGCATTTATGTGTTATATACACCTTATACACACAGCCTGCAGGTCATTTTATACAATATTTTCAATAATTTTGTGGCTCAAACAAAGTTTGTATATATACATGAAATTCATTTATGTTTCATGTACACCTTATACACACAGCCTATAGGTCATTTTATACTTTATTTTTAATAATTTTGTGCCTTAATAAAGTTTGTGTACATTGAACCATCGAAAATCAAAAGTTTCACTATCTCAGTCATGCTAAAAATATTCTGTATTTCGGAACATTTGGATATGGGAGACTCAACCTGTATAGATTTTTTAGTACGTGGGTTTTATATTGTGATTGCAATATCTTTCTAATCTATGTGATAGTAATATGTATGTATTTAAATGAAAGCAACTGATCTGCTGAACACGTGTAGGTTTCATCAATGATGGACACTGTGGAATTCAATTTCTCAATTATCTACGGGCTTTAAAAGGTCATATAGACTGAATGGCTAATCACTCTTTGAAAAAGCTCTCTCTATACAGGAGCGAAACCGGTTAGAGGATCCAAAGCCCTATGCGAATGCACGTCTGGACAATCGTTATCTTTAGTGCATTCACCCCTTCGCCATCGCTCGGACTGGTTGCCATACACTTTCCATTGTTGTTGCTGTCCACTTGGGGAATTCTCCATATCATCTGGAATATAGAGGCTACTGACGTCCAATTCTATCGTCAGCATTTGTGGCCAAGGCGGATATACGGGCGGCGTGCAAGTGGAGTCGCTGCACCACTGTTTACAGTACGGGAGATATTCAGGACTGCCTAATCCCTCACAGCATACTGAGTGCTGACTACTAACATTAGTGGAGAGTGGCGACTACACAAGTTTTCATGTTTCCATTTGCATCTGATTTGTGGCTTAAAACCAGGAGCGATATTTTATGAATATATGGACTGAGGGCCTGATTCAGAGCCGCTCGCGAGCGCACAGCGCTCGTAAGCGGCTCGATGTTACCCCCCTGTGCATGCGCGGCATCCACTCGGCCTTGCAGTAGCCGAGACCCTACCACAGGGCTTGTTGCGATTATCGTGACGGCCTCCTGCCCGCTCATACAAGCTGTGGGAGGTCTCCCACAGCTTTGCGAGCTGCCAGACAAAAAAAAAACCACGCCCACAGACCCTGCGAGCTGCCTGCGGCAGCGAGCAGGTCTGAAACAGGGCCTGAGTCCTTTTAATAGCAGTGTCATTTATAGATTAGACTTGGAGATCTCCATGGAGTCATTGTGATTACTATTGTTGTTCAATTACTGTAGTTTCATGTATTTTTATATGCAGCGTTTCTTGGTACATACAATATGTATGTGTTACATGTTCAAATATAAATGTTTGCAATATGGCTTGTCATATCCTAGTCTGAATAAATATATATTGCATAGAGAATATATCATTAAATATATATATATATTTTTATTGAACATCAGACCCCCTGATTATTCTACTTTATAAATTAATGGTGTCTTATCAGCGCAAATAGACTTTTTTTCTTTGCAGGACTCAGAATCAGGCCCAATTTCTCTGAAACCAGGTGAATTTACTCTTCAACGCAACTCCTCATAGCCCACGCATCCAGGGTCGGACTGGACCACAGGGGTACAGGGGAAACCCCCGGTGGGCCCTATTGCCTGAGGGCCCACGCCTTCCTCTAGGGATCAGGTTCTAGACTGTGCACTTGAATTATACATTATACAGATGTGTCCACATGCATCTAGCCTCCTTGCGAGTTTAACAGCCCTTCTAGTCACGCCATGCCATGACTCTGTAGCGCAGAGCGTCTTTTCATCCGACTTTCTACCTTCCAATTCATCTTATTCGCAAAGCAATGCGAATAGGATGCACAAGCATCTTCTGCTGATTAAAATTATATGTGGCATGCCTATATTCTGTGTACAACTGCGGGTGTTCAGCATGCTAATTGCTATGTTACAGTGTCACAACCGCTGATACTGTAATGTAGCGGTTCAGACTATAGGCATGCCTCATATCATTTTAATCAGCTTGTGCGCAATATTTGCATTGCTGTGCAAATAAGACGCATTGGAAGGTAAAAAGTCGCACGAAAAGATGCTCGGCGCAACAGAGTCACAGAGCACTCACATGTTATGTGTAACGCGACTTGTATGCACGGAAGATAGATATGTGGACACATGTGTACATATGTTACATTATACTGCACATGACTATGGTGTATTTTCTACAATGCATTGCTATTATTAATCTGGTACATTATCATGCATGCACCAGCCGTATTTATATATTTTCTTAAAGGGGCCCAGGCTATGCGCTCTCTAATGGTTTCTCTCCATCCTGCCCACTTTGTGCGATGCGGGAGATCCGGAAACTCTTCTGTGGCTAATAGGAGATTTGGGAGCATCCCGCAAGTTCTGGGAGAGTAGGTAAGTGTGCCATGCAGGCAAGATATTTTAAGGGCAGAATTAATTACTAAAAATGCCCCTTAGTGGTCTACTTAATTAGTGGTAAAGAACCAAAATGCTGATTAAACACCAGTAAAATATCGCTGCTTTTGACTGTTTAGCAAAGGGTTAATGACACTGAAATCAGAAATTTCACTATTACGCTAGTTAACACACTTAAACCCCATTACTATACACCCCCATGGGGAGGGGAACCGAATTAATTCATGAAGTAGTAAAAAAACCGCCACTTTTTGCTGTTACTGTAGCTAGTGCCATGTCAAGAAGGCATCAGCTACACCTGGCTTCACTGAAGCCCCTCTGGGTTAAACCACTATTGCCAGCAGCGGTAGAACATTATGGGCTCTATTCATCATCACTTAATTTCTACAAATGCAGGTTAAAATTAACATTTTCATCTGCAATTGTAGAAATTATGTTTTCTGGCCATTCATCAAAGGGGTAAAGCTTCTTCTTACCTTCCTCTGGCGGAATGGCCCACTGTCCCCATACACTAGTATCACAGATATCTCCTTCTTACCTTCCTCTGGCAGAATGGCCTGCTGTCCCCATACACTAGTATCACAGTCACAGATATCTCCTTCTTACCTTCCTCTGGCGGAATGGCCCACTGTCCTCATACACTAGTATCACAGATATCTCCTACTTACCTTCCTCTGGCGGAATAGCCCGCTGTCCCCATATACTAGTATCACAGATATCTCCTACTTACCTTCCTCTGGCGGAATGGCCCACTGTCCCCATACACTAGTATCACAGATATCTCCTTCTTACCTTCCTCTGGCGGAATGGCCCGCTGTCCCCATACACTAGTGTCACAGATATCTCCTTCTTACCTTCCTCTGGCGGAATGGCCCGCTGTCCCCATACACTAGTATCATAGATATCTCCTGCTTACCTTCCTCTGGCAGAATGGCCCGCTGTCTCCATACACTAGTATCATAGATATCTCCTTCTTACCTTCCTCTGGCGGAATGGCCCGCTGTCCCCATACACTAGTATCACAGATATCTCCTTCTTACCTTCCTCTGGCGGAATGGCCAGCTGTCCCCATACACTAGTATCACAGATATCTCCTGCTTACCTTCCTCTGGCGGAATGGCCCGCTGTCCCCACACACTAGTATGGGGACAGAATTCATCAAGCTCCGAAAATAAAATATTTTCAGAGCTTGATTGCAGGAGCATTCACCAACTTCAGATGGTGAGTGTTGCCGCTACCCGCTCCTTTAGGATCCCTCCGCCCTGTCCAGCTCCTTCTTGTAGGTCACACATGCGCATTAGTTTCACTGCTCCTTTCGGAGCAGTGAAGCGCTTCGGGGAGGCAGCTGATTTTCGTAATGATGAATTGCTCCAGCGCTCGCGTTGAGAAGAAACATTAATTATCGGGGGCCATTTGGACCCCGATAATTAACATGTTGAATAGATCCCTATATATCATTGTGATATGAAGTAATACATAATGATTTTTCTGCAGGGATATGATAAATAAATAAATATAGAGTTTCATAAGTGTTAGAGGACAATCCCGCAATATAAGATTCTGATGGGTTCTTTGGGATTTCATCTGTGAATCTTGTGGACTTGAGGCCAGTGCTCCGGCTAGTTGAGCCACAGCAGACACAGTTTGTTTAGCCTTTGCTTTTGATACATTTGATCTTTCTGATCAGTCTCTGCTCTCTGCCCACTTCCTGGACACAGCCAATCTCCTGTAGGCTATGGGTATATAAGGCAGGAAGTGAACACATCCAGTGCTGGTGATAATGCTTGTCCTTGGGATTGTGTTAGAACTTTCTGCTGTTTATCTAAAGATACCTGTAACTGACCCGACTGTTTTGACTACACTGATTCCTCCAATTCTGACCTCAGCCTTTTTCTGGACTTCTCTTTGTTAGCTGCCTGCCCCGTACCAGTATTGTTTCTCATTTGCTTTGCTCCTGTATCTACAACTCTGACCTCAAACAGAATTTAGACCTCTCCTTACTTGCTGCTAGCCAATACCCAGCTTTTTTAGAAGACCATATCCGCTTGCTGGGAAGGGGGGGTCACAGGTGAAAACCTGCTCTGTGTTTAGACTCCATGCTTTGAAGAAGGGTGCAAAACTAGACTGGAGAGAATCACTAACCAGGTTAGTGATTTATAAGAAGATCTACCCCCAACTACATATAACATGCCCCCTGTATAGCAAAGAAGTGGTGGGTTGGAACCCCATCCCCTGTTATCAGCAGCCATGAGCCAACTTGCTTCCTGAGATCATATGGACAGCTCCATTATTCAACCAATGGTCATCTCTTTCCCACAGCTGCAATGTTTTCTTATTCAATTGGTGGGGAGAAATTCAGCCGCAGTCATTTCAATATGAATTAACACATCTTATTTCTTGCAGCCCTCCAGGAGGAGCAAAGTCAGTGAAAACCCTCATTTTAAGTTAAAGTCTGAACTTTCTTCAGAACCCATTTAGACCCCCTCAAGACTAATTAAGCAATTGGAAATTTCCATTTAGCTTAATTAGTCCAATAATTATGTCATTATTGGAGTTTTATAAAAAAAAAATCCTCAAATTACCCTAAAATAAACTTTTTGGCTTATTTATGCACCTCACATTTTATTTGGACTATTTATGTAAATGAAAAATCAAAATTATAAATTGCAATTATTGTAAATTTTTATTTTTTTTATTTTTTACACTTGTACTGTTTTTAAATGAGTTTCTTTTATTTTATTTTGTTTTTACTTTTCTTTTTTTTTAAAAATGCACACATTAGCCATTTGCAGAATTTTTAAATATCAAAATATTTTTCTTTGGGACAGTAATAAACATCATTACTGCTACCTAATATTTTTTTTAAAGAATATTGGTACATGCTGTTCCCCATTTTTATTTATTTTTTCTCCCAGGTTTTTGGGCAAAAATTACAGTGACCTTTTTTATTATTATTATTATTATTATTATCCTTTATTTATATGGCGCCACAAGTGTTCCGCAGCGCCTTACAAAGTACATAAACAAATAATTTGACAGCTGACTTACAGTAAAAAATAGGACAAGGACATTGATACATAAGTGACCATAACACCTAGATATGCAACAGAGTGTAGCAACCAAGTGTTAGGTGCCCTGGTGGGGGTTAAGAAGTAGGTGAAAGTAAAGTAAGGAGAAGCACAAGAGGGTAGAGGCCCTGCTCATAAGAGCTTACATTCTAAAGGGGAGGGGCAGACAAACAGGTGTGACACAGATGGGGTAAACGGAGGAAGGATAATATGGGTAACTGGAGCACGCCTATCTGCATCAATTAATTTTTACAGCAAAAATTGTGAACCTAATTGAATATGCACCTAAGGGGTATATTCACTAAATATTGTTTTTTCAAAACCTTTGAAAGCTGGATTTAAAAGGACAGTAGTAACACATGCAAAATAAGGCTTCTTTTGCCTACATTTCTATTGCCATTTTAATTCTAGCCCTCAAAGCCACTAAGAATTGTCAGCTTTGGAAAACTAATCTTTAGCAAATAACCCCTAATAGTTTATCGCTTTTGCTTTAAAAAGGAGTCCTCAAGTCGTTCTATACGATGTTTAGAACATAAAAGTACATCTACCTTAACCACTTAACTGGCAATTTTTTTGTTTTCCAAAAACCGCTCAGAAATTTACATATTTTATTATGATTGATTTGGGACAAGACCATCTATTTAAAAAAATAAATGTTTTCAAACACATAACATGAACATCGATTTTTTAATTATTATTATTTTTTTATCAGCGATCGATATGTCAGACCACTGATGTTCTGAACAGCACAATCATTGCGACTTTGAATTCCTCTGAGCGGCCGCCAGGTACACACGCCAGGGGTGGTTAATTTACATTTCCCCTGCAGCTGTTCCTTTCTGCAGCCACTGGGGGGGTTTCCTGCCAAGCTGACACAGGGGGAGGGTGCACATATGCAAATGGGCCAGGAGGAGCATACATGCCTAACCTCCTGGCAGTCGCGGGAGGCTCACGATTTTTCGGGTAACCCCCCACCCCCCTGCAACCCCGGAAGGGTTGGCTCTTCTTCTGTATTCTGCCCACTTCCTAGTGAAGTGGGCAGAATGATGAGAATTTTCTTGAGGACCGACAGGTCCGTGAGTAGGGGGCATGGCCTAATGACGCGATTAATGAGAATTGCGTCATTTGACTCCGCCCCCTTACTTAAATATGCACCGTCCACAGCAAATTGACATGAGGGGGGCAGGGCTTAAACATGCTACTTGCCAGCTCCGCCACCAACACCTCCTACCTGCTTCTTCTCCTCGGGCTTCTAACGGGGAGGAAAAATCAGATGTCGGCGAGTATGGCCGGGAAGTCTCCTCTGGAAGATAATCTTCCAACAGCCGCCCACTGTGCATTTCTGACTGGTAACATTGTTTGCGACTATCACTAAATGCACAGCCTGGTGTGGTCGCAAACGATGTGACCACCACAGGCAAGTGGTTCATGCATTGCAAATAGTGTGCAAATCTAAAGCAACACTATCCCACATCTCCCAAACACCCCATCCAACTGGCATAAGTTTCCTGCTACTGGCAGCCTGGCTAGACTAAGTAGGCTTTTAATACCGCCTCCATGGTATTGGCAGTTTTCCAAGGTAACAAAAAGTGTGAAGGCTTAAGTCTGACAATCCTAAAACTGCATAGCGGTTATCTATCACCCAAACCCAAATTAAACAGGAGGGGCAGGCAGCGCTGGGTCTTCTAAACTGAAGCTCAGAGATATCACTTGTTTGTACCAATTCTACAAGTTTAATGTGGACATGTTCTTATAGTTTTCACAAAACAACAAGATTCTAAGTGTAATATGCCTTATTCAGGTACTTTTATGCTATCTTAACTTTTTGATATCTCTGTTTAAAAAACATAGGACATCTTTCAGATCCGCTCACAAGCAGGTTGATGGTGAGGACCTGCGCACGCGCAGCAGCCGCAGTGCGCATGCGCTACCTCCGGAGCGAGTGTCAAATTCACTCGCTCCGGGGCTCGCTACAAACGGGGCGGCTGTCAATGTCGATCGATAGCTCGCCCCATTTTATAGGCGGGGAGGGGGGGGTGGCTGGACAAACGGAGGCATTCCCGAAGGGACACCTGCTGTTTGTGGGCGGCCCTACTGACATAATTTGTGATGTCAGTAGTGAGCTTCCTGCTCTATTTGAGCCGGAAGCTCACTTGGGCTTGCGGGAATGAGACCCTACCAAAAGGGTCTTATAGCAAGCCCGATGGTCGCAACCATCGCGACCATCACCTGGCCGCTCACAAAAGCTGTGAGCGAGCGCTCACTTTTTGCGAGCGCCTCTGAATCAGGCCCTATATTCCCTATATATTATCATCTATATTCCCTGTATATTACCAGCTATATTTCCTATATATTATACACTATATCGCCTACCACACACATGCTAATTTTGTCACAATCAAATGAACCTAAAAATACATTTATTGGGGGGTGGTTGCAGATAATGCTGGTGAGACACTACAAGCACATGTCCTTCCCCTGTTTATTTATCATCGGGACCATGACCTGGTCACTCGCAAAAGCTGTGGGTGGTCACCCACAGCTTAGCGAGCGGCCAGGAGGCCGGATTTTAAAGAGGGAGAAACCGCCCTCATTCAGAGCGAGCGCTCGCATTTTGCGAGCGGCTCTGCATGAGGTCTATAGGGTAGGGTAACTTCAAAACAAGTGTCCAGACCACTTCTCCAAACTAATGCTGCATCCATGACCTTTAAGGTCCTGGTCTCAGAGCACACGGGGATGTCTGCATTCCAACGAATTGAAAGCCCTTTCTACAATTCAGCAAAAGGGAGTCTGTATATCTTGCAGACTAAAATTTATATTTTGGCACAACGCCTTTGTATGTGTACAGTACTTTAACCTGTACAAACTACAGTTCTTCGATATTTTTAAACACAAGCTTGAAACGAAAATTATTAATGATTAGAACACTTAAACTTCAGGAATATGTAGTTTAAATGATTTTATATTTCAATTTTAATATTGTTTTTTCTTTTCTGTTGTATATAGCACTGATTCCCATACAGTGTGTTAGGACACATCATGTTTTACAAAGCTGCCAACATTATTTGGCAGCACAGGCTCCTTCTATTCCAGGGACACGCTGCTGTGCAGCTACATCTAAGCACATAAAACGCACAGTATTGTCTTTAATGCACGACAATCCCATACCTCTCCATATTCCCAATCGAAAAATCTGGATAATGGTGATCTGGCTAGGTTTACCTATTCTGCTCCAATTTCACAATAAGACTTGTGACTGCAGGAAACTGGCGCTGCTGATGGAATGCAATATCTATTATGTAATGATGCTGAACTTAGGGCCTGATTCAGACCCGTTCGCTAGGCTGCGTTTGCAAGTAGCCTGCCGATGGTGCGCATGCAAACAAGACAATGCGCGTGCACAAAGTAGTCCATGCGATCAGGAAGCGTTCGCACCCTGTACATAGATGCTCCGCTAGCATGAGTGACAGGACGAGCCGTTTGTGGGTGGTGACAGGGGTTGGCCGATGGTAACAGGGGTGTGGTGGTGCGAACGCAGGCATGTCTGTGCGTCTGAACGCAGTTACAGGGGAGAGCATAATTAAGACGCAGCGTCAGCATACATGTCACATGGCTGAATTACACACTGCAGCACTCGCAGTGCTTGCGGTAGGGTATGGTCGTCAGCCTTAAGTGCTGCGTATGGGTCCGATGTTACTGATTGTTTCATACACTTCCTGGAGATGATGTTTTTTACTAAGTGAATGTGGGCGTCTTGTGATAGACAGGTGGGCATCTAAATACATACTGCGATCGCACAGCAAGACATAGTGGGCGTGCTAATGTCTTGCTAGCGATTGCGGGATTTGCATACTCAGGCTGCTAACAGCTGCGTGCAAACGCATCCTAGCGAACGGGTCTGAACCAGGCCCTTAGTTCTAATTACTTATTTCTCAGTTGTAATACTTGTCATCAATAAGTGCAAAACACAGACTCAAAGGATTTACCTTGTGCAAATAGCTTGCATTAAAAAATAGGGAAATTTCCAGGTCAAATTTTAAACCTGGGACTGAAGCATGGGTGATTAGGGACAGTTGTCAGCAGTGGCATCATACTGTCACATCATAAAAATGTATTAATGAGTAGCATTGGTGCTTGTTTCTCCTGCACCCCTCAGTCCAGACTCCCGTACCTACTGCATTAAGACCTTTCGGCATGTCACTAAGACATTGGTGTGTGCAATGAGATGCCATTGTGCGTCCACAGTTTCATATATAATCACTCTTGCTAAAATACCCTGCTCTGCTCTCTCAGGTGGAACCACACCGGAAGCAGAGTAACCAGGGAAACCTCCAGCAACGCTTCCTGACCTTGCTAGTCTAGGATAAGGTAAATCACATTTGCTATGAGCCGACTGAACCCCCTTCCTGACTTTGAAGCCTTAAGGCCCCCATACATGGTTGTCCAACATATCAGGCAGTCCACACGCACGCTGCGATCGGGTGGCCGACCGCCCGATATGTCGGCTCTCTCCTCCCTCACTCGCATAGCCATGCATGGGATCGCACATCGCATCCCCTGATCTTTCGGTTATGCAGAAAGATCAGGGGGTGCGATGTACGACCCCACGGGAGCGTGCTCGGCCCGACATCAGGGCCAGACACGGTGCAATATAGCAGGCAAATCGCAACAGTCAGTCGGATCGCCTGCTTGATCGCCCAGTGTATGGGGGTCTTTAGAACGGGAAGAATTTAAAGTCAATCAATGTTCTTACCATAACATAGTCTTCCTTAGGGTCAATGAGCAGCCACAATGCAAAATACTACAGTACAAGCTGTGTAGGAGGGATTATAATATCATTCGGAAGAGAACTAGAAAATTGCCAGTACCCCTAGATCTATCAAGAACAGCTCTAAGCACTATGTGCAAAATTCACTTGGTTGTACATATGGGTATTGAGAAGAAAGGATCTTGCCTCCTGCAAACCTGTTTCTGGCAAGACATAGCCCAGGAAATTATGTGTATAGTCATGGCCATTCCTAGGGGTGGGCAGGCTGTGCAATCACAGAGGACACACTCTGACTCCTGCTGTCACTGGTCACTTAACACAAGGAGAGCCATTCTAGTCTCTATCTATGGAAGAAACCACCACTCCAAGGCCAAGGACTAAAAATGGGTGAACTGTGGCAAATAGGGGTTAAAGGGCTCATAATGATTGTTGAGCCCTATTGATATCCCTCTTTCCAACAATGTACTGACTCTTCCCTGTACCCAACCACTGTCTCTGTCTGTTTATTGTAAAAACAGCAGTTACCTAATGCCACAACATTTGGATCCATACCAAGCGGGATGTTTGATATGTCCTACCACTCACTCTGCCCATCAAATAAAACTAATCTAATTAATGGATCATTTTATTTTACAAACTTGCTCAGCCCATTATTCAACTAATACGTTTAAAGGAAAATGTAAGTTATACAACTCACTAAGAGTCTAATGGGGGCCAGACGTTCACCTGGGAGGCCCGCAAAGAAGCTTGGATTCGCTTTTGACACGGCAGTTTTCCAGAATGTCAGGCAAGTACAAATTGATGGAGTTGGGATATCCAAGCAGGCAAATGTGGAGGCTTAAATGGAATGGGTATGAAGTCCCTTGCCGGGATTCTACTGTCGGTATTGAGACCACATCCCTGCTGAAACAAAGTCCAAATAAGACAAGACTGAACAAACTGCAATTACTGTAGCTTAACTGGCCAGAACGCTGATCTCATGTCTACAAGATTCCACCATCAAATCCTGTGGATCACATTATAATTTTTTATTGTGGCATTGTGCTTCTAACATCTACTGTAGGACCCGTATTATCTGGGCTTTACGGCATGGGTGCTTTATCTCATATATAATAAGCCTGTTATATCAGAACACCAACTCAAGTATAAAATCCAATATCACATTGTGTGTGGCTGAAAACATCACTGAAGGCCTAAAACAGGAGCAATTATAACAGAACATGCGAGTAATGAGGTCCGAAGGTGACCTCTGTTGCGTGTAGGCATTGTCTGAGTCCACAGATAGTGCTAATGCTAGAAGAGGTCCATCTGCTCAGCCCTCAATGAACTGCATGGCACAAACATATCCCTACACTTATGTTTATATGTTGGGTCCATTTGAACAGCTTTTTCACTTGGAGGGAGTTACAGTGATGAATACTGCTTACCCTGTTAATGTTTGACAAAGGGCAATATCTAAGGTGAGGTTGGCATGGGAAGTGGACATCATCAACAAGGAGCAAAAGCAGAAAGAAACATGATTTTCTTGCATTGGTTCCACATGTCAGGCAACCATGATTTTCTTGCATTGGTTCCACATGCCAGGCAACCATGATATTCTTGCATTGATTCCACACGCCAGGCAACCATGATTTTCTTGCATTGGTTCCACATATCATTATAGAAAGTGAGTGGGCAGGGTCATCATACCACATATGAAGCAGCGCTATCTTCCTGGTATACAATGCAAAGCAATCTGGAGTCCAATATGAAATGCAGAGCCCAGTCTGTAGACCAGTACAATGTAAAGTCCTATTATGATGACCATTATATAATATAAAGCATCCACAGCCTGTTCTAGTGCCCCATACAAAGTGCAGATCACTATCTAAATAAGACTATACAGTACAATTTAGAGCCCGAATCATCTGCAGGCCAGTAAATCATGCTTAGCCCTATTCACATACCGATTTTATAATGCAGAGCCCAATCCCAGCCTGACCTCTCCTCATCCTTAAATAAGAAGGCAGAAGCGGGTGCCACCAAAATGTGCAGGCCCCAGACAAGTACAAAATAATATTTTGTGTCCCTTTGTAGCTCTGTGTATTCTGTAGTATTGAAGCCTCCGTTCAGGGCCATGGATTCATTATGACAAGCAAAGAGATACTGTACTGTGCAGCCATTTAATGTAGCTTGGCACAACCACTGAGAACCATTTATATAAATAGCCATCCTGAGTGATCACAACCAGGTTATGGTGTAACAGCACTATGCATACATTTGTATGACAAAGTGAAATAAAGCAGTTCTGGCAATGCATAGTTGCCGAGCACTCAATGGAAAACCTTTACAGTATGTCAATATGTTATTTTAGTTAGTAATTACCTCTATTATGCTCAGTGGTGGACCTACAAAGGGGTATAAGGGGTTGTTACTGCCACAGGGCCCAGAGGAGCACTGTAGCAAAGGAGCTAAGCAGAGGCCTCTTTGAAGTAGGGGTGTGCACCGGCCACTTTCGTGTTTTGTGTTTTGGTTTTGGATCTGGATCTTTCTTCGTGTTTTGGATATGGATTGGTTTTGCCAAAACCACCCTTCCGTGTTTTGGGTTCTGGGTTTTGTGTTTTGGATCTGTATTTTTTTTAAAAAAAGCATAAATACAGCTAAAATCACAGAATGTGTTGGTTTTTCTGCTCCTATGCTATTATTAACCTCAATAACCTTAATTTCCACTAATTTCCAGTCTATTCTGAACACCTCACACCTCACAATAGTGTTTTTGTGTCCAAAAGGCTGCACTGAGGTAGCTGGATGACTATGCTAAGCGACACGAGTGGGCGGCACAAACACGTGACCCATCTAGGAGTGATACTGCAGTGGCAGACAGAATGGCAGTTTGAAAAACTAGGCCCCAAACTGTACATAATGCAAAGAAAAAAAAGAGGTGCAAGATGGAATTGTCCTTGGGCCCTCCCACCCACCCTTGTGTTGTATAAACAGGACATGCACACTTTAACAAACCAATCATTTCAGCGCCAGGGTCTGCCACACAACTGTGGCTGAAATGATTGGTTCGTTTGGGCCCCCACAAAACAAGCTGGCAATTAATCTGTCCCTGCACAAACTGGCTCTACGGAGGCAAGATGTCATCCTCATCCTCCTCATCCACCGATTCCTCACCCTCTTCAGTGTGTACATCCTCATCCTCACAAAGTATTAACTCGTCCCCACTTGAATCTACCACCACAGGTCCCTCTGTACGTTCTGGAGGCTGGTCTCCCTGGAAGAGCTGATAATTCATTTTGATGAACATCATCTTCTCCACATTCTGAGGAAGCAACCTCCTACGCCTTTCGCTGACAAGGTTCCCGGCTGCACTAAACACTCTTTCGGAGTACACACTGGAGGGGGGGCAACTCAGGTAAAATAGAGCCAGTTTGTACAGGGGCCTCCAAATTGCCTCTTTTTCCTGCCAGTACAGGTATGGACTGTCTGACATGCCTACTTGGATGCTGTCACCGATGTAATCCTCCACCATTCTGTCAATGGTGACAGTATCATATGCAGTGACAGTAGACATGTCAGAAATTGTTGCCAGGTCCTTCAGTCCGGACCAGATGTCCAAACTTGGTCCTGCCTGCCCTGCATCACCGCCAGCGGGTTGCTTAGGATACCTAAGTTTTTTCCTGGCAGCCCCAGTTGCGGGAGAAAATGAAGAAGGAGCTGTTGACGTGTCACGTTCCGCTTCAGCTGACAGTGTGTTCACCAGCAGGTCTTTGCACCTCTGCAGGCTTGTGTCGGCCGGAAAGAGAGACACCACATAGGCTTTAAACCTAGGATTGAGCACGGTGGCCAAAATGTAGTGGTCTGATTTCAACAGATTGACCACCCTGGAATCCTGGCAAAGCGAATGAAGGGCTTCATCCACAAGTCCCACACGCCGAGCGGAATCGCTCCGTCTTAGCTCCTCCTTCACTTTCTCCAGCTGCTTCTGCAAAAGCCTGATGAGGGGAATGACCTGACTCAAGCTGGCAGTGTCTGAACTGCCTTCACGTGTGGCAAGTTCGAAGGGCTGGAGAACCTTGCACAACACGGAAATCATTCTCCACTGCGCTTGAGTCAGGTGCATACCCCCTCCTTTGCCTATGTCATAGGTGGATGTATAGGCTTGAATGGCCTTTTGCTGCTCCTCCATCCTCTGAAGCATATAGAGGGTTGAGTTCCACCGCGTCACAACCTCTTGCTGCAGGTGATGGCGGGGCAGGTTCAAGAGTGTTTGCTGGCGCTCCAGTCTTCGGCACGCAGTCGCTGAATGGCGAAAGTGGCCAGAAATTTTTCAGGCCACCCAAAGCGTCTCCTGCACACCCCTGTCGCTTTTCAGAAAATTCTACACCACCAAGTTTATTGTGTGAGCAAAACATGGGACGTGCTGGAATTTGCCCAGATGTAATGCCCGCACAATATTGGTGGCGTTGTCAGATATCACAAATCCCCAGGAGAGTCTAAGTGGGGTAAGCCACTGGGCGATGATTTCCCTCAGTTTCGCTAAGAGGTTGTCGGCGGTGTGCCTCTTACTGAAACCAGTGATACACAGCGTAGCCTGCCTTGGAACGAGCTGGCGTTTATGAGATGCTGCGACTGGTGACGCTGCTGCTGTTGCTGCGTAAGGTGATACATCTACCCAGTGGGCTGTCACAGTCATATAGTCCTTAGTCTGCCCTGTTCCACTTGTCCACATGTCCGTGGCTAAGTGGACATTGGGTACAACGGCATTTTTCAGGACACTGAGGACACTTTTTCTGACGTTTCTGTACAGTCTCGGTATCGCCTGCCTAGTGAAGTGGAATCTAGACGGGATTTGGTACCGGGGACACACTACCTCCATCAATTGTCTAAATCCCACTGCACTAATGGCGGATACCGGACGCACGTCTAACACCAACATAGCAGTCAAGGCCTCAGTTATACGTTTTGCTTCAGGATGACTGCTGTCGTACTTCATCCTCCTCGCTAAGGACTGTTGGAGGGTCAATTGTTTAGTAAAAGTAGTGGTGTTCCTACTTCCTCTCTGGGATGATGAACGACTCCCAGCAGCAGCAACAGCAGCAGCGGCAGCAGGAGGCGTAGCAATGCAGGATCCTCCGGAGGAATCCCGGATAGGAGAGTCAGTCATGCCAGTGACATGGCCTGCAGGACTACTTCCGATCCTGACTAAGGAGGAAATTGACGAGGAGGGAGTTGACGGTGTGGTTTGCAGGCGCTTGGATACAACAGGACAACGGGATTTAGGTGTCCCTGGACTGCTTACGGTCTTAGCCAAAGTTTCTGAACTTGACAGTAACTTATTATGAACGCGCTGCAGGTGCCGTATAAGGGAGGATGTTCCTAGGTGGTTAACGTCCCTACCCCTACTTATTCCACCTTTACATAAGGTACATATGGCAAGACAGTTGTTGTCCGGTTTTGGATAGAAATATTGCCAGACCAAAGAGGTGGAATGTTTGGTCTTCTGCCCAGGCATGATCGTGATGGGCTTTTTCATCCCACGGACAACAACTGTCTCCCCCGGAGCCTGATTTAAACAAACCACATCACCATCAGAATCCTCCTCGCCAACTTCCTCCTCAGCGCAAGCTACACCAGTATCCTCATCCTGTTGTACTTCAACAGTGACATCTTCAATTTGCATATCAGCAAGTGGACTGTGGGTGCTCCTTTCAGCACTTGCAGGGGGCGTGCAAATGGTGGAAAGAGCCACCTCTTCCCGTCCAGTGCTGGGAAGGTCAGGCATCGCAACCGCCACCACACTTGGACTCTCCTTGGGGATTTGTGATATCTTCTTAGAAGGCACAGTACTTCGCTGTGCTTTTGCCAGCTTAACTCGTTTGATTTTTTTAGTGGGAGGAGGGCTTCCATCGTCATGTGAAGCTGAACCACTAGTCACGAACATAGGGAAAGACCTTAGCCGTTCCTTGCCACTCCGTGTCATAAATGGCATATTGGCAAGTTTACGTTTCTCTTCAGATGATTTAAATGTTTTTTTTAAGGTCATTTTCCTGAACTTTGTCATTTGGGATTGTATGTGGCTTCTACTATAACATTGGGCATCGGCCTTTGCAGACGACGTTGATGGCATGTTATCGTCTATGTCATGACTAGTGGCAGCAGCTTCAGCACTAAGAGGAAGTGGTTCTTGATCTTTCTCTATTTTATTTTTATCGGAGAAAGTTTGGTCCTCCATTTATGTTATATCGATATGATATATACGTGCGGCTAAGGCGCACACAAACACAGATTTTTATTTTTGCTGGAGAGTAGTGCACTTTGTGGGTTACACCACCCTTTAAAAAATGAGCCAGCCTGCTCTTTACTTATGGGACACAGGCGCACGCTTGGCGCTGCTCCTTTGTTGATGCACGTGCGGCTACTGCGCACACAATTCACAAACACAGAAAATATTTTTTTATTTAGTTTGGAGTGTACTTTGGGGGTTACAGCACCCTTTAATTGTCAAGCCAGCCGGCCCTTTACTTATGACACAGGCGCACGCTTGGCACTACTTTGTTGATGCACGTGCGGCTACTGCGCACACAATTCACAAACACAGAAAATATTTATTTTTTTGGTTTGGAGTGTACTTTGGGGGTTACAGCACCCTTTAACGGTCAAGCCAGCCGACCCTTTGCTTATGACACAGGCGCACGCTTGGCACTACTTTGTTGATGCACGTGCGGCTACTGCGCACACAATTCACAAACACAGAAAAAATATTTTGTTATTTGGTTTGGAGTGTACTTTGGGGGTTACAGCACCCTTTAACGGTCAAGCCAGCCGGCCCTTTACTTATGACACAGGCGCACGCTTGACACTACTTTGTTGATGCACGTGCGGCTACTGCGCACACAATTCACAAACACAGAAAAAATATTTTGTTATTTGGTTTGGAGTGTACTTTGGGGGTTACAGCACCCTTTAACGGTCAAGCCAGCTGGCCCTTTACTTATGACACAGGCGCACGCTTGGCACTACTTTGTTGATGCACGTGCGGCTACTGCGCACACAATTCACAAACACAGAAAATATATATTTTTTTGGTTTGGACTGGAGTGTACTTTGGGGGTTACAGCACCCTTTAACGGTCAAGCCAGCCGGCCCTTTACTTATGACACAGGCGCACGCTTGGCACTACTTTGTTGATGCACGTGCGGCTACTGCGCACACAATTCACAAACACAGAAAAAATATTTTGTTATTTGGTTTGGAGTGTAATTTGGGGGTTACAGCACCCTTTAACGGTCAAGCCAGCCGGCCCTTTACTTATGACACAGGCGCACGCTTGGCACTACTTTGTTGATGCACGTGCGGCTACTGCGCACACAATTCACAAACACAGAAAAAATATTTTGTTATTTGGTTTGGAGTGTACTTTGGGGGTTACAGCACCCTTTAACGGTCAAGCCAGCCGGCCCTTTACTTATGACACAGGCGCACGCTTGGCACTACTTTGTTGATGCACGTGCGGCTACTGCGCACACAATTCACAAACACAGAAAACATTTTTTTTTTTTGGTTTGGACTGGAGTGTACTTTGGGGGTTACAGCACCCTTTAACGGTCAAGCCAGCCGGCCCTTTACTTATGACACAGGCGCACGCTTGGCACTACTTTGTTGATGCACGTGCGGCTACTGCGCACACAATTCACAAACACAGAAAAAATATTATTTTTTTAGCACTTGGGGGGAGCACCCCTGATGGACAGAGCACCCCCTGGACAACACTACAGCACACCTTTAGGACTGGGACACTGCACAGGACTTTGGAGTGGGCACAGCCCCTATGGAGAACTGACTGCACAACACAGTCCAGCCAGCCCCTATGAACTTTGAAGTAGTGGACACAGCCCCTATTAATAACAGCAGCACAGCACAACACAGCCAGCCCCTATGGACTTTGAAGTAGTGGACACAGCCCCTATGGACAACAGCAGCACAGTGCAGCACAGCACAACACTACTCTGCACTACACTACACTACACAGCCCAGCCAGCCCTAACTCCCACCCTCCCTCTTCACTGTCCACAGCCGAGTGAGAAAATGGCGCCGACGCAGGTACCTTATATAGGATCCAAAACCCGCGAGGGCGGGATGATGACGTTTTGCCTCGATTTCAGATCCGAGTCAGGCGGGAAAAGTCGAGCCTGACTCGGATCTGCCTCGGATCGGGGGGGCTCGGGGGGGTTCGGATTTCAGAAATCCGAACCCGCTCACCCCTACTTTGAAGCCTCTCCAGCTTTATTGGTCCCCATTACCAGGTATGATGAGAGATAGAGACCTCGGGGATGACACTAATTAGCTGTACTTTTTGCAGCCTTTTAGACTTTGACCACCATCCTGACAGAGGATGGCAACTTTGGTGGGAGTGTTCCAGACTATCCTCCAGGTTCACTTATGTTACCTGAACATCACTATCAGAGCACTGCAAGTATATTGCAGAGTTATCAGCCCTGGAGAATTGAACCAGTCCTCGGATTTTTGTTTTCTAGAACAAGGGATATTGAGTCAATTTGAATTTGATTGTCTGTTTAATTAAGTGCAACGTTTACTAGACACCAACCCTGCAAATTGAATTTCCCACTCGTTCCTTCCACTGTAATGACACCTTCTATTCTCACCATCATTTAGCTCTCCAGTTGCTGAAATGAAGTACGCATGGAAGGGAGGGGGTTTCTGAGGAAGAGTACTTGTTCAAAAATGGCCAACCCCTCAAATAGGCAAAATACTGTTATACTCGTACATACAACAGAAACCAGAGCAACGGAGCTGTACTGTAAGCTGCAGTGCCGTATACACTGTTTATTTTCCATTACGGTGTCTCTGAGCATATAACAATGGGATGCCCCTGCAGGCTTACAATGGAGATGATGAGGCTGGTGACATTCAGCGCCATGCTAGTGGATGTGTCGTGGTGAGTGAGGAAGAGGTAAAGAGTGCTGAAAAGAGTCTGAATGAGATTAAATATGTATCAGGGGATCCATTTACATGTTAAAAGCATTTTCATACCGCATCAGTGTGTGCAGACGATTTTCTTCAGCTTTTCTGTCTTCACTAAGGGATTCTGGGAATTGCTCTCTTTCAAGCAAGCAGAAGGTAAGTATCACTGAGCAATCATATAATGAGATGTTAAACCCTTCACTTGTACAAGGGCCAGCAGTACAATGTTATACCGTACTGTATGTGCCATTGTCTGGAGGCTGTGTATAGTTATTATGCCTTCCCTGTAAACCAGTGAGAGTATTTTTTATGTTATTGATAATAATATGGGTTAGGTTTGCAATTAGTTTTATACCCGTATATAAATCAATGCTTTCAGATAAGGTGGAGGTTACATCTCATATACAGAAGTGTCTTCATATATCTAGCCTTCAAGCGCAGTAAACAGCCCTTTTAGTGGCGCCATTACGTGGGGTGACTCGGTAGCGCCAAGTGTCTTTTAATGCGGCTTTCCCCTTAAATTGAGTCCTATTTGCACAATGATTCTACACTTAGTAGCCTATGGCCGACAAAACGAAGATCAGTAGTCATCTTCAAGATGTGCCGAAAACCTTTCTAGGCCAAGGTTATATGGCTCCAAGACAAAATTAAGTACACAAAGCAGTTCCCCAGTGAACCAACGCTATCAATATGCATGTATCCACTTTTTGTGCACAGTGTGTAAAACAGAGGGATACAATACACTACCCTCCAAAGTGCTGCAGGTTTTAGGAACAGATGAGGTTAACAATAGGCTTTACTTCTAGAGTGTAAAGCAAAGCAGGCCCGTGGTTTGCTGCCATCAATAGATTTCATGCAAGAGCAATGGAGAGTGTAATTAAAAGCTGCTCTCTTTCTCAGTCCATTACTGGCACATGCAGTCTTTAAGGTACAGTCACAGTTACCTGTCGTTCGCTCTGCCTTAAACCTGCAACACTTATATATGTCTTTACAGGGTAATACAGTGCATTACGCAGCATGCGGTTCTTTGCACAGATATCAGGATACAATAGATAAATATTTGTATCTACAGTAGTCCCATGTAAAAGAGCCCAGCACTGGCCATAATGGGAGATTTATATGGGACTGTGACTACAGGGCCTATATATCAAGTAATATTTGCAAGATATTCCCTGATAACACCCGTTTTTGGGGGATATCTGCAAATATTAAGTATCCCCCGAACGCAGGGCTGCCGACAGCTCTGCCGGGCCCCGCGAGAGGACATTGCTTACCGGGGGAGGTGTGGCCAGACTCCCTCCTTGCAAAAACAAAAACATAACAAGTTTCTGTCTGGGGATGGCAGGCCCAGTTACAGGGGGGACTAAGGGGACACCCGTACCGGACCCCGAGGTCCAGAGGGGCCCCGAGGACTTGACGGGTAGAAAACAGGGCCGTGGATGAAGGACTCTATTCCAGCCAGTGGGCCGTGGCCGCCGGGACCCTTGGTAGCCGACCAGCCCCAGCTCCCAAGTCCCTTGTAGTCTGGCCTGGGCAGCGCTGGACTCTTCCAGGTGGCTCAGCTGTGGCCCGGGCTGGGCCTGACCTTTAAGTGAGCAACATGACGGCGTGACGTCATGGGTCACGTCACCGCACATCAAACAGGCTGCAGCGCTGCGGTGTTGAGGGGATAGGGGATGGTAGAGGAATAGGGGCTGGTGCAGGGGAAGATGATGGGTGCTGGGGATGGAAAAAGGTGAAGGAGGCATAGCAAGTTGATAGGTGCTGGAGGCAGAGGAAGGTGATGGGGCTGGGGATAGAGGAAGATGAAGCAGCAGAGGAAGGTGATGGGGCTGGGGGTAGAAGGTGAAACAGGCTAGGGGCAGAGGAAGGTAATGATGGCTAGGGTCAGAAGGTGACATGGGCTGGGGGCAGAGGAAGTTGATGGGGGCTGGGGGCAGAAGGTGAATTGGGCTGGGGCAGAGGAAGGTGATGGGGGCTGGGGTCAGAAGGTGACATGGGCTAGGGCAGAGGAAGGTGATGGGGGCAGGGGGCAGAAGGTGAAATGGGCTGGGGACAGAGGAAGGTGATGGGGCTGGGGACAGAGGAAGGTAATGGGGGCTGGGGATAGAAGATGAAGGGGCAGAGGAAGGTGACGGGGGCTGGGGCCAGAAGGTTACATGGGCTGGGGGCAGAGGAAGGTGATGGGTGCTGGGGACAGAGAAAGGTGAAGGAGGCAGAGAAAGATTATTCAGGCAGAGGAAGGTGATAGGGGCTGGGGGCAAAGAAAGGTGATGGGGGCTGGGGATGAAGGAAGGTGATGGATTTTGACCAGTGCTTTTTAATATCTTTATTTGTGACATTGCAAATGGCATTGAAGGGAAACTATGTCTTTTTGCACATGACACAAAGGTATGCAACAGGGTAGACACACCAGGAGGGGTAAACCAAGTGACTGATGATCTAGGTAGACTAGAGGAATGGTCAAGAACGTGGCAACTACAGTTTAATGCCAAAAAATGCAAGTTTGTGCACTTGGGTTTCAAAAATCCAAAGGTTAAAAATAGTATTAATGGCACTATACTGGAAACTACTGAAGAGAAAAGGGATCTAGGAGTCATTATTTTAAGTGACTTAAAGGCAAGCAAACATTGTAACAAAGCAATGAGGAAGTCAGATGCTTGGTTGCATAGGGAGAAGAAAGAAAGAAAGAAAGAAAGAAAGAAAGAAAGAAAGAAAGAAAGAAAGAAAGAAAGAAAGAAAGAAAGAAAGAAAGAACAAAGTGATAATACCATTGTATAGGTCATTGGTACATCCTCATCCCGAATACTGTGTTCAGTTCTGGAGGCCATATCTCTAGAAGGATATTAATACATTAGAGAGTGTACAAAGAAGGGCAACTAAATTGGTGCAAGGTCTACACTACAAAGAGTACCATGAAAGACTAAAAGATCTTAATATATACAGTTTGGAGCAGAGAAGGAAAATGGGGGACATGATAGAAACGTTCAAATATATATAAAGGGTTTTAAGAAGGTAAAGGAAGGAGACATTCTTCAAAGAAAGAGAAGTATTAGAGCAAGAGGACATGTTCTTAAACTGGAGGGTGGTAGGTTCAGGGGAAATTTGAGGAAAAATTACTTCACAGAAAGGGTAGTGGACAAGTGGAATAGCCTCCCATCAGAGGTGGTAGAGGCTAAGACAGTAGAGCAATTTAAACATGCATGGGATAGTCATAAGGATATCCTTCAGAAGAAGTAAGGATCAATAAGGGTTGAGGTAACAATATGTTTAAAAATGGGGCAGACTAGATGGGCCAAGTGGTTCTTATCTGCCATCAAATTCTATGTTTCTATGATGGGGGCTTCTGGGCTGAGGATGGTGATGAGAGGCTGAATTTGAGGAAAGTGATGAGTACTGTCGATAGCTGGCTGCAGACACCATTCCTCCTACGCCTGAGGCATCCATAGCACTGTCATCAAGAAGACCTTGCAAGAGACAGCAGACAAGAACTACAGCCTACATCATCAGTGACAGAGAGACAGTGTGGAAAGTCGTAGTGTATTTTTACTTTATTTAAAGACTGGCATATCTTCAGTTAACATTCTCATGCGTCACATATCACACATGCAGGGGGGATGTGCGGGATCGGGGGTTCTGGTGACAAGGTGGGCCCCCCAGAGATATCAGTGTACTGGGCCCCCGAGATTTCTGTTGCCGGCCCTTGGGTGTGAGGCCACAATCACTCTCCCCTGCACAAAATGCAGGGAGAGAGAGGACTGACTGTTGCTGGAGCAGCCTCTCTCCCCAGCCCAGCACACAGCGTGAAAGCAGGGGAAAGAGGCTCAGTCATCTCTCTCCCTGCCCGAAGTAGAGTACTGGTGACGGGCAGCAGAGGGCAGGAGTTTGGGCTGCACCGCCATGCCCTTCCAACAGACCCTGGCTCGGTAAATAGTACCTGCTCCCCTCCCAGCGTCCCTGCCTGAATGTACCATGGAGTTACCACAGGTACCCTCCCTTTCCATCGGTGGCTGCAGCCCCCATAGACATACTGGCCAACATTCTGGCTGACAGGGTGGGGGTGGGAGCATGGCACAGTGTAAGGGGAGCATGGCAGGGACTTTATGCAGCATTGAGGGCGGCGCAGGGGATGTGACTGCGCGATTTCCTAAACTAGTTATGTCTCATGCGACCTTGTCTGGCATGGTCGCATGAGACATAACCACACTAGGCTGGGCTTTCCTTGACATTGTCGTAGTGGCCTCTTTCAGCAGGATAATACTCACGGCCAAACTGCAAAAACTGTTCAGGAATGGTTTGAGGAACATGACAAAGAGTTCAAGGGCCTAAAAATTCCCCAGATTTTAATCCAATTGAGTATCTGTGGGATGTACTGGAAAAATAAGTCTGAGTCATGGAGGCCCCACTTCACAACTTACAGGATTTAAAGGATCTGCTGCTAGCGTAGTGGTGCCAGATACCACAGGATACCGTCAGAGATCTTGTGAAGTCTATGCCTCGATGGGTTAGAGTTGTTTCAGCGGATCGAGGAGGACTTACACAATAATAGGTTTGTGGAGTTAATGTTATGGCTGATATGTGTATAAAAATATATAGGGGGAATTCAATTGTTTTGTGCAAGTTCATAAATAACAAAAAAGGTCCACAGGAAAACTGCAGTGACACTTTAAACTGAGGAACCGGACCGGTGGACTTACCATTTGCTAGGAAGGACCATAAGAATTTTTCTGGTTCCATATGTTTTCTTGGAACTACAGTATTTCTCCACATGTGTTTGATTAATTAATTATCTTGGAATATAGGCCCTCATTCAGAGCCACTCGCTAGCGGCAGTATGCTCGTTCCGAGCGATGTTCGCACATCTGCGCATGCGTACGGATTGTTATACGCATGCGCGAACCAGTCAGTGCGGCCGAAATTCATGTGCTCGCAATATAGCGAATGCCTGCTATTTTGAGTGACAGAATGAGGCGTATGTGGGTGGTAACAGGGGAAGGTGCTTGAAAATGGGGAGTGGAGATCCGAACGCAGGCGGGCTTAAAGGTCAAAACGGGCGTTTTATGGGTGTGCATAATTAATACAGCAGCGTCATTGACCACGTCACTGGGTTATTTTATAGCCAGAACTGCTCGCAAGATTGTGGTAGCAAAAACCAACCACAAGAATAGCGAGCAGTTCATACGCTGGTCGATGTACTCGATTAATCTAATAAATAGCGGACATGACGTATGGTGCGAGCGGCCAGGGGGCGTTTTTAACAAATAAACGAGCGTATGTTTTGCTCGCTCGTTCAGACTTAGAGGTGTGAACAGACTGCAATTTGCGAACGGATCATTTGAATAGCCACCCTTGTTTTTGAACGAACGACCGCAAATAGCGAACGGCTCTGAATCAGGCCCATAGTGCAATCCTATTCCCTCCTGTTAATTGACTTTAAGGAGGTGAGTATACTTATTGACATTGATGCTGGTCCGCTAAGATTCATTTTATTGGTCATTACTATTATTACTATTTTAATGAGTGTTGTAAAAATTTTATTTTAATGTTTAGTGTAATAAACTACAGCTGATTTATTTATGTGTCTGTTGGCTATAATCTAACCGCGCACCCAGTGTTTTACACCAATTATCTGTATATATACAGTATATATATATATATATATATATATATATATATATATAGCAATCCAGACTTGCTTTTTTAGGGAGCAGTGTAGTAGTATTTTATATTAACTTAGGATGCTTCTTTATAACTATGTAGGTGCGCCCTAATTGTGGATCATAAGGGTGATTCTTGTCTTAAAGGTGATACTTTGCGTATCACCAGGAAAAAAGTACTGGTGTAGAAAATACTATAGACAATAACAGGGCTTAGTCAATGGGAAAGAGGAGGAGTGGGGGAAGGTTTGAATAAAGCTGTTTGTAAACTAAATTAAATTATCATAACAAAAAAGAAAGAATTAATAAGGGAAAGGATGTTTCACCCCTAAACAAAGAAGAAGCATTGCCGCGTTTCACCCCTAAAACAAAGGTGGTGGGCGTCAGAGCTCCTCCGATTGTGAATGTCCCCAATTGGGATTTTACTTGGCAGATGCTCCGGTGTCCGGATAATTCAGAGCGGTGAACGGAGAACCGCCATGTTGCAACTGATCCCTTGTGATCCTTCCCAGCAGCGCACTGACAGCCCTCTGGAGACAGTGGGCGGATTGATCGAGAACAGCACAGATGTTGCCCGACGAGGCACAACCTGACAGTGCACAGTCAGCCGTTCATATAATAAAAGGCAGTGCTACCAACTAACAACCATTTACTGAACTCCAGAAATACTCCCATGAAACTGAGGCTCTATATACAAGACGAATAATTATCTGGAGTATCCCCAGAACTTTGCACATATATCACATTTACCTTTGTTGCAATACAGCGGTACCTACAGATTCCGTGTGGATCAATCCATATAACATTTCAAATTGACGGCATATGGACATCATTTAAGCCGTCCAACATTGTTACTTGGAACTTCCAAAGATATATTACTTCAGCAAATTATCGCTACAGTATATATTACCTACAGTAATAAGACACTGGATACTTTTTAATATGAATAGTAACATTCCATTAATATAGGTGTCTTTCAATGTAATTACTAATTGTTATGTGATTTTATTGGATTAAATACATTTCCTTGATTATTATCATAGCTGAGTCCTGACTGATATCAATCTTACAATTTAAGAGTAAAACAAGCGCAGAATCCGATTTGTTTTTTTTTTTATATATTTTTGTCAAATATAGAAATAGCAAACATAAGAATAATTAAACTTAGATTATTGAGTCACTAAATATACAGTAAGGAAAATATAAATAAGATGATCAAGCAAGAGCTGATCATTAAATGTTTTTTTCCATCAATTTTCACAAAGAAAGAAAATTAAAATATAATAGATGTGTGGAAAGAGCATAAGCAAACCATTAACTTGCATGTATTTAACAAAGGAGAAAATAAAACACCTGGGCCAAAATATCCACCCACGTGTACTACAGAAGCTGGGTTCAACAATTGATGAACCGCAATGTTTTATATTTATAGTCTCACTCATAACAGTGTCAATGAGATAACACTCTCATGGTTAAATTATTTGAAGTGATTCTTAGGGATGAGATTCTGAAATATACTGTTTTGTAGAAAATAACTTGATAATGCTGCATTAGTATTAGTATAGTCAACTTCATTAATAAAGGAAATGGAAGGTTTAACTTAAAAAAAAAAAGAATAAGAATAACTATATTAAAAAAGGAGCCTAATTAAAAAGGAATCCTAATTAATATGTATACATATATTTATAGGTTGAGTCTCCCATATCCTAAATGCTTGGGACCAGGGGTATTTTGGATAACGGAATATTCTGTATTTTGGAATATTTGCATACCATAATAAGATATCTTGGGAATAGGACCCAATTAGACACACAGAATGCATTTATGTGTTATTTACACCTTATACACACAGCCTGCAGGTCATTTTATACATTATTTTCAATAATTTTGTGGCTCACACAAAGTTTGTGTACATACATGAAATTCAGTTATGTTTCATATACACCTTATACACACAGCCTGAAGTCATTTTATACAATATATTTAATAGTTTGTGCCTTAGATAAAGTTTGTACATTGAACCATCAA
Source organism: Taudactylus pleione (assembly GCA_031769625.1). NCBI lineage: Eukaryota > Metazoa > Chordata > Amphibia > Anura > Myobatrachidae > Taudactylus > Taudactylus pleione. The sequence goes on from JAUIMM010000299.1 coordinate 1,924,264, forward strand.
AAATACAAGGTTTCATTATCTGAGTCATGCCAAAACAATTCCGTATTTCGGAATATTCCGTATTTCGGAATATTTGGATATGGGAGACTCAACCTGTATATACTGTAGCTCAACACAGTTCTAAGGAACTTTTCTATGAAGGACTACAAGAGAATTCCAGTTGTCATCAATTGTGAATGGGAGTAAACAGATTTCAGCATCAGCACTGGAAGGAGTTCTGTAGGGAAGTTATGCTCTTCAATTCCTTAAAATATGAAGTGGCAATGAGAAATTAAAAAAATGTGTTCCAAAAAGGAATTTTTAACATCTCTTTCTTACTATAAATATCTGTGAACCTAACTCAGCAATGCGCTGCTGAACGCAGATTCCTGATGATCGGGAATCTGCGCAGGTGCATGGCCTGTTCTGCGCATGCGCAAGAACGGGTCTTCGTTCCCGCACGCAGACTGCCAGCAGACTGTCAATGATTGAGAGGGGGCGGCGATGGCCTCCGTTTCCTGAAACAGAGGGTGCTGCCGCCGTTTGGGGGGGGGAAGAGACCAGGATCTCCGTCGGCTGATGGAGATTTCCTGGCCTCTTACTCTAACATGTGGCGGCTGGCTGCAGAACCCCATGGGTCACGCAGCAAGCCGATGGTCCGCAGAGTATCCGATGCTGCGTGTGTGGAGAGCCGTGCTGGGATCAAGTGGCTGATCCCAACTTCGGCACAAGTAGAGGAGATGTGTCCCCTGCGGGACACATCAGCGTCCGGCGCTGGGATGCTATTTCTACTCCCAGCGTCGGGGAAGCAGAGGCGGCTGGTAGCTGGCGCTGGGACAGAGTATCTGTTCCCAGCGCCAGTCAAGCGTCGGGCATGGCGCTCTGTACCTGGCTCCGGGTGCAGGCTTATTGTAGCCCGCCGCCCGGCAGCCTGGTTACAGCGGCAGGTGCATGGCTCTGGCCGCGAGCCGAACATGGCTTGCGGGCCAGCAGCCAACAGGAGGCAGTTGCGACGAGCCAATCGCGGCTCGCCGCGTCATAGCCCTGCCCACTCATGGCGTCTTGTATTAGATGTCGCTGAGCGGGAAAAGGCAGTTCGGCGGCGGAGAGGGAGGAGAGAAGATCTCACGAAGAGAGCGTCGCGGCAACAGGTCCAGCGACCATGGAAGAGGCCAGAAGACGCCGCTGTCAAGAAAGAATATAGGCGGCACCGGCTGGAAGAAGAGGCGGCGCCGCTGGTGTGTCCTGGCCAGCAGAGCCGCCTCTTCTTCTCTTCTTCCAGCCGGCGAAGAATGCGGCTGAGAACCAGAGAGGACTAAGGGGGTGGGAAGTAAAAGAGCGAACAAAGCTCCCCCCCCCCGCAGCCTCTTCCAACGGAGCAGGTAGGCCCTCCATGAGGCCTGCCATATACCACCAGGGTTGTCGGGCACTAGGCCCGTGGGGCATTGTCGGGCACTAGGCCCGTGGGCAAATAGGTGGGTACAAGGCCCAGGCTCAATAGCAGGCAGTAGGCCCTATAAAAGGATTTACCCTTAATTAGGTGTGAGTGACCTGGGTACTAGGCCCAGGTCACTATTGGGAAAAGTAAGCGGGCAGCTTGCCGAGCCACCCAAACTATAAGGTGGCCTGGGTATTAGGCCCAGGCCGCTAAGTGAGCCCCACAGTTAGGCAGACCCATAGGCCTGAGCCTCATATAAAGTGGCGCTGGGCATCAGGCCCAGGCCACTACCAGAGCCCATCATTAGGCAGGCCCATAGGCCTGAGCCACAATATAGAAAGGGGACTCTGGGCAGTAAGCCCAAGTCCCTCCTATGCCCTGTAATAGGCAGACTTAAACGCCTGAGCCGCTGGTAAGGCCTTGGGGCATTAGGCCCAGGGCCCTGAGCCCATTAAGAGTGAATCACTGATATAGAAAGTTGGCAGCCCCTGTGTACTTGATTAGAGGTGTGAGCAGAAACCCCCATGGAGAGCTGTCAGGCTCCCATCAATAAGCTATTGTTTCCCCAGTCACTAAGAAGAGGAGTTGGCCAGCTCTGGATAGGCAGGTAGCAGGCATTTAAAGGGACAGCACCGTGTTTTGCTCTTGTGTACTTATAGTCTGTGATTGGTGTTCCGTGCAGGGCAAAAGTTTAGTTATTGTTATACATGTCGCACTACACAGACTGTAGGTTGAGGGCTATGTTGTCCTAGTATGTGTAGCTGCGTGACATAGGTTTAGGTCCTGCACGGCCGTGGTATATATCTCTTTACAGGGACCTGTAGGCGAGTGAGTGGACGAAGAGCAAGAGTGGACACGGTGAGAAATATCTGTGTGTACTGTCTCTCCCTGTTTGTTTATCACTACCTATCCTTCCTTCCTTCTGGGCGGACAGTGAACCTTGCATCCCGGTGTAAGGACGGTTCTTCACCTGGTGCGTGAGTACCGATAGGTGAAAATTCGGGATCTACGGCCAAAAGTGCCAATGATGATCTTCACTTAAAACCTCCGGTTAAGTAGGGCGTGTCGGTCGACGTGAGGAGGGACGGTATTCACATAGTCTCCTTCCTCCTAGGTCATCATGTCCGTGTTCTATTTGGGAGTTCCAGAACCGTCTGTTCAACACACGGTCTGAAGGTGAGAGGGTGCGACGCAAGGTAAGGAACTGAAGTACACCTGCATGGCAGCAGGCACTGCACCGCACCCCTATTACACTGCATCGATGCAGCAATTGCAAAGCTGCCTGTGTGCAGCTTTGCAATTACAGTCCTTGCTAAATCAGGCCCTGTATCTGTAATTCTGAGATTTGATTATTAGGGTGATCCTGGGAATTATTCAGGGCAGGAAGGAATTTTCTCCTCCCATCACCCCCCAGAAATCTGAATTTGGTAACAGTGACACTGATGGTTTTATGTTGCGATCCTCTGGGTCAATGCATCTAGAATTGAAAGATTGAACTTGATGAACCTTGGTCTTTTTTTGCAACTTCACCATGTAACTATGAACAGAAAACAGGGGAGTTCATTAATTGTGAAATCATTTCTGTAATTGACCTTGGGAAAAAAAGAGCTTTTTAAGCAATGATAAATTTGGACAAAGCTAAACAAGAAGCGTCTGTAACAAAAAAAAAATGTTTTGACTTTTACATATTTAAAAAAAAAAAAACATTCCAAAATAAAAATTGTAAACAAATGGGCTTTTCTGGTCTTAGGGGGAAATTTAAAAAAGCTTGGAGAGAGATAAAATTGTGAGAGATAAAGCACCAGCCAATCTGCTCCTTTCATTTTCCAAACACAGGGCCTGATTCACTACCGTACGCAACTGCGATTACGCACAAGTACTCGACCGATTGTTGCATACTGCGCATGCATCGCAGTGCGCGAACTAGCCATTGCGATCGGGAATGACTATGCAGAACCATCGCAGAGTGATTGTGTCACAATCCGGTGCAAATGTTCCTCTGTGGAGGACGGTGAGCCAGGGTGGTTCGGGTGACTATGGGAGTGACTGGACTAGGTCTCCTAGTTGCGACCAAACCCAGGTTTGGCTAGACCTGCCCAGAGGCGCGGTCTAACTCACTTGGTGGTTTTCTTCAGTGACCCCTCCAATTGGGATTTGGTTTTCCGCTGCACCAAGTGAGCAGGTCGCGGCCCTCTGGACAGGTACCTGGGAATGGCAGAAGACCGGAAACTATAATGAATACTATAACACTGGTGGTGAACCAAATGCTTGAACTCTGGAGCTGGATCTGAATACTTAGAAAACAGGGAAAGAATCTGGATGCTAGAACACAGGCATGGACTGGAAATAGTTAAATATATTGGTGCTGATTTGCACAGACAAGATACAGAGCAGAGTGGACAAAGGCAAATACTGTGAGTGCTGGAAATGCTGGTACGGCTTTGTACAGACAAGACACAGAGCAGAGTGGACAAAGGCAAATACAGATTCTGGAGCTGATTAGTACAGTGAGACCTGAGAGAAGACAGCCATATACTGGGAAAGCTAGGAATGCTGTTGCTGATTTACACAGACAAACACAGGGCTGTAGACTGGCTGGGAATGCTTAAAGAGGCAGCTGGGAGCTAATTAGTACTAGCAGGTAATCTGACACCTCAGTAGCACATATACAAAGACACACAGACATAGAAAAACATGGTACTAGGAGAGAACTAACTCTCAGACTGAGAATAGCAAGGAAGCTAAAGCTGGAGACTTTAGAGAACTGTGAGCAGGCTGAAGCAACTCTCTGCAGGAATAGCACAGAGCAACATAGTGTCACAGGCACTGGAACAAAGAAGTTGAACAGCAGTTACTTGAAGTTCTGGGGGCGGATTTATACCCAGGGGTAGCAGATTATTGGAGACAGCATCAGCTGACTGAGATCATGCTACCATTGGTTAGGAGGACTGTCACATGAGAGGAACTGTCATGGCGGCGCCCATGATGGGAACTCCGATCCCCAAAACACACGACCATGGAAGTCCGCAAAAGAAACCAAGGCAAAATACTCAGCATCTCACCCCTCACTGCACCAGACGTCTGACCACAAGAAAGTCAGGGGAAGCCAGCACAGAGGTGAGCGATAGCCGATCCTAGGCTGAACCCTGACAGATTGACAGGAAGTGCCGTTTGTGGGTGGTAACAGAGGGGTGGTCAGGCGAATGCGGTCGGGATGCTGGTGCCGGGATTCTGACTGGTGTCGGGATTCTGGCGCCGGCTTTCTGAGTGCCGGCATCCCGACAGCCGGTATTTAAACTACATCCTTGTGTCAAACCATAATGCAGTTATTCTAAGGTGAGCTCAGGGAGGACAAGTGCAAGAGCCCTTGAAGGTATGCATTCACTATCACCAATAACTACTACTACTACTAATGTCATAACCAAACCCACTTGCAATATGAAAAATATCTCTACTTAAAAAATAAAAAATAAATATCCAACATATCACATCATTCCCATTTGGCCGATCACCCGATGATATGGAGCTCCCCTTTAGAACATTTTAACCTCCTGATCGCAACTATTTTAATAATGTGCTTTTTGACAACCACATAGCATTTTGATTCATGTTAAATAAAATATTTTATTTTAAATAAAATTTTAATTGCCAAAAAAAAAAAGAGTATATTTTATATGAAAAATATAATAATTGTGAAGCACATTGCAACTTTCATGGAAGATTTTAATATGAAACTTATGGGGTGTGGTATATCTTGTTGACCTTCCCATGAGAATGGTTCTAATGTTGACATGTTCATTATGTCAACATTAACAATATCAACACTCATCATGTTGACACTAATGTAAAGATGACATTGCTGAAATGCCAACACTATGTATAGCCCTAACTCTAACCCAACCCTAATGGTAACCCAACCCTAATGGTCACCCTAGCCCTAATGGTCACCCTAACCCTAATGGTAACCCCAGCCCTAATGGTTCTAATCCTAATGGAAATGTTAACATTTTTGATGATGAGATTCTGTCAATGTCAACATTTTGCAGTTGTCTGCATTCCTGATGTCGACAATATTAACAGTCCACATCATCTGACCCTCTGGTATTGACATTGTGAATGCCGACCATTGTGAACTTATGGTTTGAAAACAAAAATAGCTTTCTATGTAAAGTTGCAATACAACTACAGTGGGTTACCAACTCGATGACAAAATTTAATATGATGAGACAAGAAAGCAAGTATAAAACATAAGGTTTGACAATCTATACATTTGTTTTTCATATTTTGTTATGTAATTGTAATATATTAAGTGTGAACAAAAAAAAATATATATATATATACTGTATATATATATATATATATATATATATATATGTAAATTGTGGAAAGATTTCTTCATTCTGTTAGCTGAATTCTGCCTCGGAAATCACAAAATAAGCGACTGTTTGGCCAAGACAGCCTCATCACTAGCCGTCCTATCTACATTTTGAGTTGTCATTGATGCTGTGGGATAGAACAACCTCACAAGTACCCTAGGCCAGACTTAGGGGTTTATGTACCAAAGGGCCTGATTCAGCTTAGGACGAATTGCAAAGCTGCACGCATGCTATAGATATGATGTATGCACGCATGCAGCTTTGCAATTCTGTCCATGCAATTATGGTAATGTAGCAGGAGGCATCACGCCTCCTGTATGCATTACTTATGCGAGCTGCGTTGTACAACGCGGCATCGGATAATCTCCGGGAACATCAGCCGGCTAACTGACCCATGGAGTCCCACAAGCCGACCGCCGCAAATGAGATAAAGAGGGCAGGAAATCTCCATCAGCCAATGGAGATCCTGGCTTCTTCCCTCCCCCCCAACTAAGGCAACACGCCTCTGATTCGGGAAACGGTGGCCAGTCTGCATGCAGGATCGCAGACCCGTTCGGCTAATGCGCAGAACGGGTCAGGCACCTGCGCAGATTCCCGGCCATCGGCTGAATAAGCCCTAAGTCTTGTAACGAGATAAAGTGGATGGGGATAAAGTACCAACCAATCAGCTCCTGTCATTTTTCAAACACAGTTTGTAAAGTGTCAGGAGCTGATTGGTTGGAACTTTATCTCCATCCACTTTATCTCTTTCCAAGGCTTAGCACATAGACCCCAAAATTATGGATGGCACAGCACAGACAGCTTACCTACATTGAGGTATATGGGACACGCCATTTTTTTGGGTAATAAAACAAACATTCATTGCACTATTTACATATCCCTGGCAATCTAAGATTATTTCACAAAACTTGATACTTGTTGGATAGCACATTAAGTGAGCCCAAATTTAAATCCGTACTATCACTGTCAGTTTAGCCTGGTAGTGGAAAAATTTGGAGAGACAAAGAGCCTGGGGTTCCCCGGAGCTATCCACAGCCAGCACTGGGCTTTACCAGCCAAGGTTGGTAGCACTATAGCAGAGAGCTGATGGCTGTCCCAACTCTCTGACCAATCAGAGTGCAGCCAATGATTTTGTCTCAGGGTAAAAGTTTTTCGTTGTGGTTTTCAGTTTTTTTATTCCAACAACGTGGTACAACTATGGAATAGTAAGTTATAAAGTGGTGAACAGGGATCTCCCTGGTGTAAAGCTGTGCGTCGACATGTACTAAGAATAAGATACCCACTTGTGTCTTCAGATGCGACTTCATGCTAGGTGCACATTGCCCAACCCCAATGTAAGCGTCTGATTTCACAACCACTTCTGTGACACGCCCACGACACTCACATAACAAGCCCATAAAATGGTACATCTCCGTGCATCCAAATAGCCACCACCCAGGAACGCCCAGTACATTTCTGATCTGTGCTTCTCAATTGCAAATGCGGCTTTGTGTGTACACAGCATGGGATACATGCGCTGTGCATCATTTTAGCAACTTAGATGCATGTGCAGTTGAAAAACATCCACCATTTGGTTGAATATCGGCAGCGCATGCTATCAGAATCAGGCCCAATGTGTGGACAACAGTGTCTTTATATTCTTCAGCTCCATAACTAGCCACTATAGGCTAAACTAGACATTTGGTAATGGGTGGTCCCAGTTCCAATGGGGGATGTCATCATTGCACTTCACCCACTCCACAATAGTACCCCTAACTCAAATTACGCCACACAGCAGTACTCCTTATTCACATTATGACACATAACTCCACACAGTAGTGCCCACAATGCCACACAGTAATGCCCCTTATTCACATTACACCAAACATTACGGCCCCTTATACACATTATGCCACACAGTAATGCCCTTTATTCACATTACGCCACATAGTAGTACCCTGCTTGCACATTATGCCACACAGTAGTACCCTTATTGCACATAATGCCACACAGTAGTACCCTTATTCACATTATGCCACATCCCCTTATTCACTTTATGCCGCACATTAGTTCCCTTTATTCACACAGTATTGCCTCATATACATGAAGACATAGTAATGCCCCTTATACACATTATGCCAGCCACAGAATTGACCCTTACTCACCCATCTTCTTTCCTTTGATAAGCCCTGTCCCTTTTTATCTCTCTCCAGCCCCTTGGGTTCCTGGGAAAAGAAACCCTGGATCCCCATTGGGCAACGGCGGCCATCCTTAAGTAGCCTTCTATGGGGGCAGCCATTTTCTGTTAGCACCTGCTACTCAGAAAGATCTCTCCTGGCTGGGTTGCTCCACGGGGTTACTGCAGCACAGAAAGGCCGCGGAGCAGGCGAATGGGCGGTGGAGGCTAATGTTTCGCCTAGCTAGCCACCCTAATCTTAATTAATTGGCCTCTTTCTTTAACTGAATAATACAACAGCAAAATATAACACAAAACAAATACAGCAATTTTAAATTTTACTACTCACATACTGTACACAATAAATACATTTTACTAAACCAAGAACTGATTGCAAATCTTTAAACACTCCCTGCCCCCAAACGACAGCATCCTGTCAATCAGACTGCCTCTATGGGTAACTGCGAGAGATCCCGCAGTAGAAGATTGGCGCATGCCCAGTACAGATGCTGAACATGCATTGATTTTCTAACATAGGAGTAATACGTAATCCATCAGGTTTGCGTACTAATCTGAATCAGGACCCTAACTAATAACAGTCAATAAAACACTAAACATGGTAAAATACAATAAAAATACTCAAGAACGCGATCTGAAACGTGAGTGATTAATTAAATAAAATAGGTGATTAAAAAGGTCATATACGAACATTTATGTATATTATATTGCAAATGGGTTAATCCTGGAGTAGTCTTACTCCCCCACTTCACCCCCATAAGCCACCTCCCGAGTCTGCCAGCAACTCCCAAAAAACATTATTGGCAACTAGCCACAAGACACGTACACAGGAGCGTATAAAGAAAAGAAGTATTGTACAGTAAGTGCACAATATGTCAACCCCCACATAAGATGCAGGGAGCACAGGATTACAGAAAACTCCAGCCCCCTCGTCACAGCCACGTACTAAAAAAGTTACAATTAAGTATTTCAGCCTAGGCTTCGGAAATGATTACCCATTTTTACATAATTTTTACATAAATTACTTGCTGTGAGTCAGAACAATTTCCTTCTGTATTATACTGCATGGGACTGCAGCGTGTGTGGTCCTTTCTTATCATAGAAGGTGATGAAATATTCACGTCCTCACTCAAAAATGTAATGTAGGTCAAATTGCACAAATAGATTAAAATGCCATGATAAACACAGCGATACATTTGTAAAGCTGTCTGTGGTCTTGTATCAACCTGTACTCTCCTAACTGGGTCATAACCTGCCTTTAATTATTTTTGTCTTTGAACATTGGTTGATAGGCACTGCACAGAATTTTAACCCACCCCTAATGAGCAGTTTTAATCTTTTGGTTATCTGAAATTGAAAACTGATGTGTTGAAATGGAGTTGGACAGATTAGACACCCATGCAGCATAATCTGTGCCAGTGTGGCAACTTGCCCACTAGAGTCCTCCCAAGATGACATGCATGCCTGATATCGATCTGACCGGAAACAGTCGGCAGATGGCGACTGTCGGCCTGTCTATGCGATCATCTGCCACATGCACAGACCCCCATATGATCTGCTTGCACAGCCAAAGTGTGCATCCAAGCTTGAAACCAATCTAGTATAAACCCTACATTTTCACTGAAAACCAACTACAAATATTAATCTACATTACAGCCAAAAAAAAATAGGCCTCTATACATGTTCAGTGAGCTGCAGATGAAACAGTAGTTTTGGATACATTTTTTCTGTAAAGTTTGGTCTGAAATTTGGTGCACACAATAAAGATGGGTACACTCTAGACGGTGTGCAAACGACACAATGGTAGTTTCGATTATCCCTTCATCCCCAGAACAAATCATATAGTGCGTACACTATATGATTTACACTAATCCTCCAAGCGAGCGAATGTTCTTGCATCATTTGGTCGTTAGATTGTTAATAATCTATTGTTTGCTTTTTAAACACCATACGACCATCTTAACAGTTTTTGGAAAATTAAATAATGGGCAGTACTTTAAACAAATTTCATCTATACTTGGATGTGATGGATCGCTATCAAGTTTTGGCATCATACACTGTGGGTATGGTGTCGTTTGTTGGTAGGGAGGGGGCACTGAAGAGGAGTATTGAGCAGAGGTGTAGGAAGAGAAAATGGAGGATATGGAAGTGGCTGAGGTGACGTCTTCAGAACCCAGATCGGAAAGGCATATCGCCTGGTCGTCCGGATGGGCGTGTACACATTTCACAATTTGCTCAATATTGTTAAAGATATCTTCTCATCTGCCGTGCAGTACAGCAGATGAGAAGATGCGACTAACGACACACTGGAGCGTGCAAAAGTCAGGACCTAAGCTGAAATTGATAAGTTGTGAGGCTCAAAAGTGAAGACAATGGGTTGTAGTAGGTAGGATTGTGAGAGGCAATGCTAAAGTTGATGAGCAGGCACATAAACAAGACTCTTTGATGCACCAACACGGAAATACAAATTCAAAGTTTGCAAATGAAGGCTTTTTATAGAGTACATATGAGTGAGGGCATAATCAATTGCCGGCGAAAAGTCCCAGACTTTTCGCCTGGTGCACTTTCCGCCTACATCGCTGGTTTTGGGTCCAGAAAAGTATCGCATGTGCGGCCGATTTTCTGCCTATTCTATTCCAGGGGACATGAAAACGGTACCCAGCGAAACTCAAACAGGCGAAAAGTGCTGTCAGTTTTGGGGAAACACCTGCAAAGAAGAAAACACCTGGGGCATACTTGGGGACCCCCCTGGAGTCTATTTAGCTAGTTTTTAAGTTTGTCCCCCAACTTTGCACTTTGTCGCCCCCAAAACAAAAGTACTTTTTTGGGGTGTTGTAAAGGTTTTTTTATAACTTTTTTTGATGCAGTTTACCTTTGGGGGACTGTCCTAACACTGCACAGGGGGCTCCCGCAACTTTGCACCCCAAAACCCCCAAACTGCACCTTTTTCCGCCTCCATTCAGAGGCAAATCTTTTTTGTCTATCTGAATGCATTGACTTTCCGCTTAGGCGAAAAGTCATTGCAATTGAATTGGGCGAAAAGTTTCCGACAGGCGAAATGACGTCATCTGCAAAAACTTTTCGCCAAGAACGGCTTTTCGCCTGCAATTGAATACGACCCTCTGTTATTTTTGCCTTGACCTTTGGCAAAAGTGTCTTGTTAGCAGTAATTGTTACTGTATATAATAGTGCTGCATCATGCAGTGTTGCATCATCCATGCTTTTGTTGTGTAAGGTGTTGCAGTTGTCAGTGTTGACGGTTCACTAGCTCCCGTCATCGGTAGCTCATACTGCATTGGATCCTCATACAAGATATTGTTGCATGCTACAAAGTTAGGAGAAACCTGGAATGGTAACACGAACATGACAACGAATGCACCTTGAGGCAGTGGCCATCACAGTCACCAGATCTCAATTAAATCAACTATTTGTGGTAACAGGTGGAACAAGATATCCAGAGGAGAGATCCATCACCAGGTTTGAAGTCAAATAAACCATCATCTTTGCAATGATGCTCAAGGAGAGATAGGACTGTCATTGACTACAACTGAACAAATGTCATCTCTTTTTGCTGAATGACCACCCAACCAAGATGAACCCATAATGACAGACTACGGAACATGGACTCTGGACAGGCAAAATAAATAGGTGTTTAGAAAACAATGCACTATGAAACTAATGATACATAAACTCTACTTAAACTGGCCCCTGAGTACCCACATAAAGTACGTCAAACAAAAGTGAATTTTCTGGTTACTTTAGCTACTAAATTAATTTGCTCTTCCCACTTACCATGCTGTGACCACTCCACACAGGTCTACTAGCAACTTGACAGTGGTCTATTCCTGGTATCTCCCCATTCTTGGCCCACACAGGCAAGTGAGACCTCAACCAGACACCACTCAACCAGTCCATCCGCTCAGAGTTCATCTCCCAGTGTACATTTTGTGCCCATTTGATTCTTACTGTTTGGGATGTACCTGTTGCTGCCTTCCAAGTATCAAGCTTGATTTCACATAGAAGATGGGTCTTGACTAATTGTGAATTGAATTCTTGAGTTGTATATGAACCATTTCCACCCCCCAGTCAGTGAAAGTTCTTGTTCATGCATCATTCACCCAACTGCTAATAGGAATAACTGTTTCAATACATTAAATAAAGTGGAAGCAGAACTTTGAACTCTGGACCTGATTCAGCAAGGAAAGCAGTTACAAATACGCACGCAATGGGCGGATTGTTGCATATTGCGCATGTGTATGTATCACAGTGACTACGCAAGTATGGGTGAGGCTGTGATGGTACCGATGGTTTTTCAGTCTTGCTAAACATTACGGATGTGTGTAAGGTAAGGTAGGCGTCCCTGTGTAGTGCTGCAATGGCATAGAGATCGCAGTGGATTAGCATACTATCATATAATAATTGAATACCGGCCTAACTTGAGACAGGTGTAGTGTAAAGACAGATAAATCAATATAAAACAATAGCGTCCATGTTAAATAGTGCTGCCCGGGAACCAAAGTGATTTTCACAGATCACAGCCGTAGTATACCAAGAAAAAAAGAGAATGTTCCCAAGCGCTCCTAATGGGAATGATGGACAGTTTTTCAGAGCAAATATTTCTGAGTCAAATTATCTGTGTGTGATGTTATTTCACCACCGAATCGGTCCTAGTTCAATACTCCTGGATCAGTGTCACTGTGCCAGAAAAGTTAAAATAATTCCCAGTAATTCACCGTAACTTCAGTAATATCAAGTCGTCACTCCAAGCTTTGATTAAATTCCTTCATCCAAGGCAAAACCTCCTCTGTGTAGACTTTTCAAATGTGCATACATGCAAAACAAAAGAGGGTTGCCGCAATAGTGTAAAATCTTCACAAGTTTAAAACACACAAATGGATGGGTACCATAAGTGACCTTTAAAGCAAGGCACACTGTTGTACATATAGGGGTATTAATCTGCTTCCCCTATAGAGCGTTACCTTCCCAGTCTGGGTACTCCAAATGTAATCACCATAAAACCACCAACGCGTTTCCACCTCCTCTGAGGTCTTTATCAAGGTATATGGTTGAGTATGGACTGACTTGCTATATATAGCAAATGTGGGCAGAGACGCCCCTTTATAAGAGTATACATGAAAATGGCACTTACTTAATTCAAACGGAGCTGTCTCTAGGCTCCTTGGTGCTGAGATGTTTTTCCTTACTTTAGAGCGCACCACGTGACCGCTTACAATGCCCGGAAGTGCTGCGTGGTCCACGTGATGCGCTCCAGCTCCTGGAGCGCATCACGTGGTCTGTTGACTCTCCGTCATTTGCTGCGCTGCGTTCCACTGATTGGACCGCAGCGTACATGCAGCTCTGACTCCAGACGGCTGTTTATTTACTATTGCCGCTGTCTCGTGTTGACGTGATTTGTTGCCGCGACCTGATTAATAAAAAGCGGCTATTATAGTTATCATATTCTTATTAAATGGGTACATGTCCCTAGTTTGACATAAGAGGATATACAGAGGTGGGGTCTACTTAACTCTGTCAGACATATAGCACATTGTCAGTGTTATATAATGGATATCTCCAGGGTGCTGAATATGCAAATCCTGGAGTAAGATATCCTGCATGTATATAAAGTGCATTGTGACTCAATTATGCAATGGGTCCATTGTCATATAAACTCTGCAACATAAATTATAAAAGCAGGTATATAAATGTATAAAAGGAATCATAGTGGGTTTAAATATCAGGATAAAAGCACAGAATAAAATCACAATATAACTATCCACAATGAGCTGGCCAACTATTGTACAATGTATCAGTTTTAAGAATAACTTAACAAATAATTACTAGCGTTGGCGGTGCACCAGGGAGCAGGAAATTAGAATATATACAGGGACTGGTCTAACATGCAGGCCAGAGAAAGCTAGACTCCTTGTTTGGTGCACTCTTATCTTGAAAAAAACTGTTAAAATATAACTTTAAATATAATCTATTAAGAATAATTATCAGGGCACAAATACATATGAAACAAATAACATACAATAATCTTATCAATATATATGAAAATTCCAATTATTGATTATATCAAAAAAATCCCTGAGGTAAGTATATCATCCCTATATAATAGGTATGTTCCTTAACAAGGATTTGTTAGGTGAAATTATAAGTAATTCAATCCTTCCTCTTTAAGGTAAAAATATCTAGATTTGTATCCTTATCGTATAAAATTAGATACCTAGAGGTAAATTTACTAAAGGTCGATTTGGCATTTTGAGTGATTTGGTATGCGATTTGCATGCGATCTTGCTTTTGAGTATTTACTAAAGCCTAAATTGAATGGTAATTCAAACACAAAACCGAATTTCACCACAAACCGACTCTATATCGAACATCGGCAAAACATTGGTACTTATTCATTGAACAACACAGAGCAACCTTATTTACTATTAGTCGATTTCAATTCACACACCAAATCGACCTTCAAATTGACATTCAAATCCCCAAATGAATAGACCTGCGTCATGCTTTCGATTTGAGCACGAGCAGGTCGAATTAACACAGACACATGCAGACATCAGTGAGATGCTTGCATGTATCTGACTGTAACAAGCAAATAGTTAAATGTTAAAAAAAAATGACGTGAGGTCCCCCCCCAAAACACATTCAGCCCCAAACTTTTGAAAGCCAGTCCTGGTTGTTTAAGTACAGAGAAAAATTTGTGTAGGGTTCCACTGTACTTAATACAACCAGCACTGGGCTTTGGGAACCAGTCCTGGTTCTGGACTTACAGGGAAAAAAATGCGTAGGATTCCACTGTGAGTTCCAGAACCAGCACCGGACCCTTTTTAGCAGGGGACTGATGCCACAGCCAGGGGAGCCCTATCACCGGGCCCCCCAGCCAGCATCAGTCCTGACTGCTAGTCAGCCCAGGCCAGGGATCCCTTGGGAGTTGGGGTCCCCCTCTCCAGGGCACCCTAGCCTAAGCTGATAGCCCGGGCTATTCCCGCCACCCCTTGGCGGTGGGTGACAGGTTGATTGTGAAAATGAGGTGTAAAAATAGAATATGTAAAACATTGTCTTTACAGTAGAACTGCAGGTCCCAGCAAGCCTCCTCCGCATGCTGGTACTTGGAGAACCACAAGTACCAGCATGCGGGGCATTAAGGGCCCACTGGGACCAGTAGTTCATCTGTAAAGAATGAACTCAATGATGGGAACTGCAGTATAAACTTTAGTTACCCTGCGGCTCGCCATTGAGTTCAATGGAGGGAGCCATTCATTGGCTGAGAGAGGCGGGGGTTGACCTCTCTCAGCCAACGAACACTCAGACACGGACCTTCAAAGGAGGAAGCCGCGTCTGAGTGCTTCATTCGGGAAGTAATAACCATCCTGGTTAAGGATGGTTATTACTTAGTGTGTGGTTCGCGTTTTCCATTTTGTTATTTTAAGAAGACCCATGGATGCCTACTTTGGACCGAAGAGGACCGAACCACACATAGGAGACGGTGAGTATGTTTTTTTCAACAGGTACCCTATGGAATTTCTACTGGAGAAGGGGACCGATGCTACAGGGATACATAGGTGAGTATGTGTACATGTGTGTGTATGTGTGAGTGCATATATGTTTATTAAAATTATACTGTGTACGGTGTGTGTGTTTATTTCAACATTTCTTTACAGGTGAACTACAGGTCCCAGTGGGCCCTTAATGCCCCGCATGCTGGTACTTGTGGTCCTCCAAGTACCAGCATGCGAGGGAGGCTTGCTGGGATCTGCAGTTCTACTTTAAAGACAATGTTTAATATATTCTATTTTTCCCTGGCCTGGGCCTACTAGCGGTCAGGACTGATGCTGTGGCTGGGGGGCCTGGTGACAGGGCTCCCCTGGCTGTGGCATCAGCCCTCCGCTAGAAAGGGTCTGGTGCTGATTCTGGAAGTTACAGTGGAACCCTACACATTTTTTTCCCTGTAAGTCCAGAACCAGGACTGGTTTCCAAAGCCCAGTGCTGGTGGTATTAAGTACAGTGGAACTCTACACAAATTTTTCCCTGTACTAAAACAACCAGGACTGGCTTTCAAAAGTCCGGGGATGGTTGTGTTTTGCGGGGGGTGGGGGAACCTCACGTCATTTTTTTTTTACATTTTACTATTTGTTTGCTTGTTACAGTCAGATACATGCAGGCACTTAAAGAAGAGGGGAAAAGGGGAGAAGGGGAAAAATCGACGCACTGACTCTCAATAATGGAAAAGTAATCGTAAGGACATATAACCACTGTTCCCTATTCTGATAGAAAAAATACCATAACGGGTAGTGGAGGTGCTCACTAGAGCAGAAACTGAATTGCAAGAAACAAGAAGAAAAGAAACTATTTTGTGAGCACTCTTAATGAAAAATTAAATAGTTAAAACATAACCTTTAATATGACAAGCTAATAATTCTATGACAAAGGACAAAAGACTAGACAATTGACATATAACATAAATGCACCCAAAAAATATAGTTAATTAAGAGGTCTATAGGTATATGCTAATTTAGTAAAGCATCCTATTTCATAGACGACCCCTTAAATCGACATATAGTTCAATGGGTGAAAAGTAGAAGGCATAGTCACATACTCCAAATATATTGTTCAAAAAACAAGCGGCGAACATCTAGAGCAGCATAATAAACACATAATACCTTGATGGTACTTATTAAGATCACAACAGTCAGTATAACATATTGCCTAAAGAAGATGAAGTAACAGGACGGTTGGGGTGAGGATTAATCCACCTATAATTCTACTCCCCCTCACTTAGCAAAGCCATCTATGAGGGGTGAGAGATCATCTGGTAGCAATGTTACCCCTAGAAACAACAGTGTAACCGCAACGTTGCTCACTATTTCGCTTCTGTTGTTAAGTGTCTTACTCAATGCATTGGACCCTTAATGAAATTAAGATACTTTAAATGAGATTGTCATCAGTTAATAGAGTAGAAAGATAGTAAAAAATAGTTAGTAACCTATCATGGATAGATGCTGTTGAACCTTGACCACAGTTGTTTTACCAAAAATGCAGGATAAAGGTATCGTTTTGTAATCATATATACAATAAGGTCTCAGGTTAGTTCTAAGGATAATAAATTGGTAGATAAATCCTGTAATAACAAGGCCTTTCTCAAACAAATAATGTTAGAAGCATGCAAAAATTCAATATGAAATGCCTTGTTTATAACGAGACCTTATTGTATATATGATTACAAAACGATACCTTTATCCTGCATTTTTGGTAAAACAACTGTGGTCAAGGTTCAACAGCATCTATCCATGATAGGTTACTAACTATTTTTTACTATCTACTCTATTAACTGATGACAATCTCATTTAAAGTAACTCTCTCATTAAGGGTCCAATGCATTGAGTAAGACCCTTAACAACAGAAGCGAAATAGTGAGCAACGTTGCGGTTACACTGTTGTTTCTAGGGGTAACATTGCTACCAGATGATCTCTCACCCCTCATAGATGGCTTTGCTAAGTGAGGGGAAGTAGAATTATAGGTGGATTAATCCTCACCCCGACCGTCCTGTTACTTCATCTTCTTTAGGCAATATGTTATACTGACTGTTGTGATCTTAATAAGTACCATCAAGGTATTATGTGTCTATTATGCTGCTCTAGATGTTCGCCGCTTGTTTGATGAACAATATATTTGGAGTATGTGACTATGCCTTCTACTTTTCACCCATTGAACTATATGTCGATTTAAGGGGTCGTCTATGAGATAGGATGCTTTACTAAATTAGCATATACCTATAGACCTCTTAATTAACTATATTTTTGGGTGCATTTATGTTATATGTCAATTGTCTAGTCTTTTGTCATAGAATTGTCATAGAATTT
Organism: Taudactylus pleione; assembly: GCA_031769625.1. Lineage (NCBI taxonomy): Eukaryota > Metazoa > Chordata > Amphibia > Anura > Myobatrachidae > Taudactylus > Taudactylus pleione. The sequence continues at coordinate 1,942,103 of JAUIMM010000299.1, forward strand.
TGTCCTTTGTCATAGAATTATTAGCTTGTCATATTAAAGGTTATGTTTTAACTATTTCATTTTTCATTAAGAGTGCTCACAAAATAGAGTTTATTTTCTTCTTGTTTCTTACATGCAGGCACTTCACTGATGTCTGCATGTGTCTGTGTGAAAACGAACTGATCATGCTGACAGTGAAAGTATGAAGCAGTTCTATGCTTTATATATGTAGCACTTTATACACTTTTTATTATAACCTCCTACTTATTTAGGACTTAACACATAGGCTTTCTTTATTATTCTTTAACCCTCACTTTAAATCTCACACTACTGTGATGCCATGGGGCGGTTCTGCTGGGTTGGCCTGGAGAGTCCCGTGCCCTATATTTGTTCCATAGGAGTGTTAGGGACCTGCCTGATAGAGGTCACCTGGACGCGGTGGGCAGGCCCATAATTATGGCCATTATTATGCAAAGAACCTCTTTGATGCTATTTAGCAGTTATATTATTAGGTTCAGCATGGTTAGAGTGTACACTTGCATTTGTCTCTTTATGCTTGCAGCACTACAAGTCTCAGCAGGTAGCACCTCACATTGTACTTAGGGTGTGCAATCTAGGGCCCCTCCCCCTATGCTGTCAGGGATTTGCAGTTCGGTTTGAAGTGGGATTTGCCATTCGATTTGGACATGAACATGTCAAACCGAACAGCAAATCACTGTTCAAAACCGAATCAGATCGAATTCGATTTGCAAATCGCATGCAAAACGAACAATAGTAAATCTGGCAAAAACACAGGGTCTTCTAACTTCGATTTGAGCCGGTTGAGGTGAGCTAGATTGACCTTCAAATCGACAATCAAATCGACCTTTAGTAAATTTACCCACAAGTGTCTCTAGAGGCTGGACAGCAGAAGCACACGTTACTAACTTCTTTCTGTTGATGACTATAGGCATTAAACTCTCTCATTAACCCATTCCCTGCCAAACATAATGCCTGGCACAAGGGCTAAAAGCTCCAGTGATTTGCCAATCGGGCTTGAACACCTATTGCACACTCTCTCTTAAGACTATTTGCATGTAGGCAAAAAATGATGATTAGTCTGCACATAAGGAAACATTATACTGTGAATAACTATGTACATGTGAACTTCTTGTCCTGTTATCTGAATCGGTATTATACAGATTAACTCTTGTCAGAAAGCTACCTCTATATAAACTGCTTAACACTTTATGCAAAAAAATAACAATGTATACTAACCTTTGAAAAACACCAATATACAGTATATGAGGAGGTCTCTTTCTTAACAGAATTATGCGCCATTGGTAGAGGTGAGGGCAAGATTCACCATACTGGACATTGATCTTCAGTTGGTTGGTAATGTACTGTTCATCCTATTACCCTAAAGTCTTGCTGACCGCATACTAAATACTAACCTGATTACACTACTGGCTGTGACTGCATACTAACAGTATCTGCTTACTGACTGTGACGATATATTATAACTTCTAACACTGTGCCTCATTTTATTTGATTCTTCCTGAACTACTGGTGATACGATATCTAAAGTGCTCTGACCCAGAACTATTGAGAAGAAGTTCACTTTAAAGCATTTTTATATTATTATTTTTACAGAGCCGGATCCGTGCTTGTTCCATTTTGATAATATATATTTCTTAATTATTATCCATCTGTGTATTATTGATTGGTTGATCTAGGTTTTAATGTGATTATGTGCAGTAAACTCTAAATATTTTTCAAATCAGCAGGCTTTAGACAGCGCTCCCATTTCTTTCTTTGCTAACAATAAAGCTGTCCAGCATTTGTGGGCTACATGCAAAAGCAGCCAGTATTTACCCTGCATGCAAAAATATAAATGTATATGCACCATTTGCATTGCAGCACGGTTTGTCCCAGATACAAAAGGCCTAATTCAGATCCGCAAGCAAATTCCATCGCAGCTGAGATTTCTCACGGAATGCAATTGTGAAATTATGCTAATGAACCACTCTCTGTCCAGGGTTAAGAGGCGACACTGAAAGCATCTCACATCGGTCCCTTACTGTACGCACAGAAACATCAAATGCAGATAAGGTAGCCATCAGCCCCCTGAGTTAATCTAACATGCCGCTCATACGGCAGGTCTCCAGACACGCAGAGGACTCTCCTGCTGTGAACAGTGGCGACTTTATGCACGGACAGAAAACAGTATTTAAACCGTCTGACACGCCTGCGTTTTTCTAGCCATCCCCTGTTACCTCCCCCAAAAGCTGACTACGGGGTAAATTAAGAATCTTGCTGGCGCGATTTGGTGTTTTTCTGTGATAAAAGCGTGAGTTTGCAAATCGGGGAGTTATTAAAGCCCAGCTTGCATGGATTTTGCATGTCATACACGACTTCATGACATGACTTAATTTCACGGCATATCTCCATCGGACCAAATGTCATATGAATAACATTGACATCAATGCAAATCACGGATTTACTAAGATTCGTGTTTGCCAACACGAGCAAACTCGCACCCAAGTTGCAACACAATCCACAAACTGAATAGACGCCCAAATCAGTGGCATTTTTGCACGTGCAAAGCATTTCAATTAGGACAGTTTCAATCATGATGTTTATAAAAGGTGCCCAACTCAGCTGCAGCACTGTGTGTGATTTCAACCATGGCTGAAACAAACTTTTCAATCATGTGGACCCAGGCTGTTATTTTAGGTGGATTGCACCAGCTGACTGAAAGGGCCCAGAAACAGGGGCGTTTCTAGAGAGGAGAAGGACCGTGTGCAGTCTCAGACACGAGTCCCCTCCTCTCCTGCCGGTGGCCAGCAGCGCCTGTCAATCAGGCAGAGGCATTCAAGGGCTTGCATTTGTCTTAGCAGGACCCATTCAGCACACTCGCAGAATGGGTTCTGTGCACGGGAATCTGCGTTCAGCAGTACAGTTGCATGCACACTCTTCCCAAATCAAACGCCACCAATGGACATGTCTCTACGGTTTGGGGGTGTATTTATTTGGACATGGTGATGACACAGTAACTTGTGTGGCTTTGGACCAATCGGAATATTTTTGTGAATGTGTTGCAAATATACTCGGATTACATGAAGAATTCTGATGCGTGTTCAGGTGCATCCGGCTTTTGAGATTTGCTATGCGAATTTTGCCGCATCTAGGGTTGCAAATTAAATTGTGATTATGGGTCAATACGAGTGAACTCACACACGTCAGAAGGTGGGTATCACCATTGAATGCCAATAGTCAGGCAAACACACTTCTTAGTAAATTTGTGATTTACAACTGAAAACATTCCAGCAAAGAGCTACAATTAGGGGGCCTGATTCCGCATGGATCGCAACTGTTAAAGCATACGCAGACGGGCGATTGTTGCGTACTGCGCATGCGTATTCATTGCAGTGCGCGTGCACAAAGGAGTCACTGTGATCACGCAGACCACGGAGAGCCATCGCAGAGTGATTGACAGGCAGTGAGAGTTTGGGGGTGGTGATGTGGGTGTGGTTGGCGAAACGCAGGCGTGCCTGGCCGTTTGAACGCCATTGCATGAGCGTGCATAAATTATTCACTGTGACAACATACGCAGCTTGTGTACTCACCTCGTTCAACGAGGTTAGCAATGTCTGAGTAAGGTCAGACCTGCTGTAATTCTGCGTGAGGGGCCGATGTTACCGATGTGTACGCGGGATTGTAAGGTATTGCGGATGTGAGATAGCGGTAGTGGGCGGCAGTGGGCGTCTCTATGCTGGCTGAGCGGCGGCATTGTGATAGCATTCATTAGCATATTTTCGCAGTGGGGCTGCGTGCATAATCGCAGCTGCGATGGCAATAGCGATCCGTAGTGAATAAGGCCCAGGGTTTGTAGCCCAACACGATTCTTAGTAAATTTACCCCTACCTGTCACTCATTTTGCGAGTGATTCCTCTTTGTGTGTGGGATCACAAACCAATCGATGTGCGTGCGCAGTACAGCTTTCACGCTAACAATCTCTCAAACTATGCAAATATTAGCATATCATGCGGATCTAAATCAGGCCCACTTACTTCTTTTTGCTTTGGCTCTCACCTCAGAATCAGCCTTGACAAACAGGACAACAGCTGAGTGCGCTTTTCTTCCCTGAATTGATTCCACATATGGTTCCTACCACAAAAGCTCCCCAGGCTCTATAATAAACAGCTATGCATTTAATCTGAAAATAATACTTCTGCTTCATGTCTATTAATAATACATTGAGAGGTGTAAAAATAAACCATGTGCACCTATACGGTCCTTTCTTTACATAGCTCAGAAATGTGTCTGGCCATCCAACATGTCCCCTTCCCCCTTTTATGAAACCCTCTGCTCTCGAAGTCCCCTCTTAGAGACTGATTCAGAGATTTTCGTTGTTTCGATATTCATGCAAATCTCCATTTTATCAGGAGCCGCATTACACATGTGCAGATCTGATTGTGGCGATACTGGATGCAATGTGGCTGCAGACTTAGAGTGAGTGACAGTCTGCAGTCGTTTGGGAGCGGGGGTGGGAGCATTGCAGAAAATGGGAGCGTGTCGGCCCAGTTTTCTGTATGTACTGAAGCCAGTGACTGTGTCCTTGGACGTGGTTTCACTGGCCCCGGCAGTGTGGTTTTGCTGGACATCCTAAGTACCTGAGGGATGTTCGATGCCCCTCGATGTTCAATCAGTGGATCAGATACTGCATTTTTAAGAGGCAGCTAGCAGATCTGAGAAAGCCAGCAGAGGGCGTACTTTCACTAAAGACACCACCCGCTGCATTAGCAAATATACTCCAAAGTCGCAGCACCGACTCACGCTGCGTCCATCTGTAAATCAGGCCCTTTGCTTTCTTTCAGTTACAGTACCTCTGCTCAATGAATCACCTTGTTTCCACTTCTTTCAGTAAAGATATGTGCAATAGATTAAGGAGGGAAGTCAAATAGATCTGATCATTTTTCGGCAAATAAAACAGGATTTTAACGCTTGAATTACCTTTGGGTAATTCAATTTGATCCTGTTTTATTCACCTGAAAAACTATTTGTGTTTGGGCACATAGGATCTGTGATAAGTTCATGGATCCTATGTGTTAATGCAGACGCCTGCCCGAAAACAGATAGTTATCAGGATTTTTTTTTCAGAGCCTGCAGAGCTCCTGAAAAGAAATGCCCGATAAGCAGCTGTCAGCAGCCCTGCACACGCTGCGGGGCTGCAGTGGCACCAGGGAAACTGCTGCTGCTGAGAAGCAGCAGCAGTCTCCTCTCCTCTGCCTGTGCGGGGGATCACACTGATCGTGCCCCCTCCTGGATTTGCCCCTGGCTGAGGGGCTCACAACGTCTGGTCTCTCCTCAGCACCACAACAAATATTTATTTTCTAAGGGGGGGCATGGCCACACCTCCCACAATTAGGCCACACCCCCGGCTTCAGGGCTAATTCAAATAGCCTGGGGGATCAATTAGCCAGCGGCAATGAATTAACCCCTAAGTGTTTCGTTGGGGAGGACATATTGTACAGGATGGAGGTCCTTACTATTAAACCTATTAAAAAAAATAATGAAACATTTTTCGTAGTACGTATTTTGGTATTGCACTGTCTCTGTGATATGTAATTGTATACTGTTACTTGTAATTAGGCTATTATTTAGATTTATACACCATAGACAAAGATAGAGGGTCTGATAAAAATTAGCCGATGACAGCTTAACTGAACGGAGATGTAAAATGTATATCTGGGGAATATGATTTAAGTGACGAGGGAATAATGACAATACTTTTTTCTCTTTTGCGGGACCTGTAGTAGTAAAGACTGTTACATTACTTGTGTGTCTAGTAAATGGGGTATGGTTCAGGTCATCAAAGTGCAGATGTGTCGTCATACACCTAGCATCCATGCGCCATATGGCGCAAGATGCCCGACACGTTTGAACCACTCCAAGGGGTGTATTTTGAGAAGTGGGGATGTTGCCTATAGCAACCAATCAGATTCTAGCTATTATCTTCTAGAAGGTGCTAGTTAAATGCTAAGTAGAATCTGACTGCTTGCTATGGGCAACATCTCCATTTCTAAAAACTCTCACTTTAGTAAATATACCCCTAAGAGATTTTGGGTAGAGTATGCATAAGCAGCAAAACACCACTCCTAGAATCCTAGAGATGTTGAGCTGTGCCTGTAACCACACAGGAATTACTTCTAAACACGTACACGGAACGGAACTTGGCATGTGAAAAAGCCACGGGCGCTGCATGGTGACACTTCGTATACACATTCAGACTCACCCGCACGCAGATATACATATGTCGCACATCACATTGATCAGTGGAATCTAGCAAAGTAGTTTTGTTGCTTCCAGATGTTTTATGTATGTACTTGTAAATGTGAGCTGTGTGTTCTTCATACCTTTATCTCACTCAAAAATGTTGCCCTGTAAACCATGAATCTGGTGGTGATTATTTGCATGTTGGTGCCAGAGTAGACTCTCTCATGTATCTAATCGACACCCCGCAAGAACGTTCCCAGATAAACCAAAGTCAACCATCAACTGGCAAATTAATTTGTGCCACCCCCTCTCTCCCCCCACAGATGCCACCATATTGGCCAACAAAGCCAGGGGCACCTCCAGAATCACAAGTGCACGTGAACAACGATGAGCATGAGACGTCAAACTAGAGCATTTCTGCTTTCTTGTACAGTATTTAACTTCTAATGATAATATTACGTAGATGTTTTTGAATGTTAGAACAAGGACTGTCCATTCTGGATTAAATGTAATTTGTGGGCTTTGAGGACCTTTAATAAAACACAAGGACGTATGCTCCTATATTTGATGACTGAATGTGCCTTCTTTATAACAGTCCCTGTGCTAAAAATCCAGAAATATTAGCATGGCAAGTATACTAAGATATCTCCTGTATAAGTGTTACACTGCTCTGAGGATTATCAATCTGGCAATCCCCAATCTGCCCGACTCCCACGTTCCTATTTTAACTTAACCTCTTGTTTCATCAGCTTTCTCCGCAGCCTCCCGCTTAGGGGCTTGGTATAAGTGACTCTTCTAATGCTTCACAGTATGTGTCTGATTATTCTTTGCTTCTGAAAAACTGTGCTTCAGCTAATTTCCAACAGGCCTGGAATAGGAGAAGTATGGTAGAAAACCTACAAATTTATAACGCGATATTTGAAATGCATAAAAGACTCCTATTATTATACATAATCATTTTAGAAACACATCTTGGCAGTTAGTACATTTGTGTTACCTCTTGTTTGTGTGTTTGTATGTTTTTATTTTTATTTTTTTATTGTTCAGTGTCAAGCAATGGCAATTTTGTGACTAAGAAAAGAGAATGGGGTATAGAAAATGTATATAGCAAAAGCTTAGAATGAATATAATGTAATATCTAATACAAGTGGGAGAGGTTGACTGCAGCTGAAACTTAACAGCCCGTACATGAAACAGAATTCGGACAATCTTGTTCTTTGGCTTAATAGCAGCTGGTATTATTTTTCATACCGATCAATATTTCTCCTGGAAAAAGTAGCCTGTCTCGATCCTCTCAAAATCATGTCACAAGCCTTAACCAAGTCCACTTTTTCATAAAGAAGCCACCAGCGAGCAGACAAGCACACGGATTGGGGCATTCCTGACAAAGTCTGGTTTGGCAATAACAGGCAGAAAAGTAATTTGCTAAATGTCAATGTAAATGATAGTACTGTATAGCAAAAATATAAGACAATAGTACCATATTTGGATCCAAAAATGGATACCTTTTTCTACATTATTTTTTTACACATGACAAAGATGACATGATCTACAGCTATGGGTTCTGTGGATGAGATGAGCTAGGTCTCCAGTAAACACCAGTAATCAGGTACAGACAGTAGAACAGTCCCAGTATCCCCTTATACGCATGCACATGGGAAAGGGGAGTAGTTACTCCTCAAAGGGGCATGGCCCACTGGGCGTACAGTGAGGCACATTGGCGTGGCTTCTCGGCACGCCGTTTGAGAAGAGCACTGGGAGGCAGAGTTGCTCGGCCAGACTTTTTGGGACGGACAGGCCCATCAGGCCATGGGCCCTGCTGGCATTTCCCAGAACTGCCCCGATGGCTATTCCGGCCCTGCCAGTGATCATGCTGCCTTGATGATCAGGTTTCCTGCTAATTCCAGGGGGTCACTGTGATGCATGAGATGAGATTCAGCTATTTCTATAAGATCACTGTTCCCACGTATTTAGGCAGTAATTGGGTGTTCTGGATACACAACAGCTTCCAGGATCCAGTCCTCATACGTAGCTGACGCTGTATGATTAATGGCCATATTATCTTAAATACAGTATGAGACAGCCTTTAGTGTACATTCTACAAGCAGTGCCTAGTGACACTACTAGAAATGCCTCATAGTGTTGCAAAAGGTGAAAGCGCATTCCATTAACTTTAATTTCTATTACAAGCATTGCAACCACCTACGAAGACCTCTCTTATATTCCACTAGCTGGGGTACGGGTTAAAGACTGGACCCTGAAGTACACCTGCAGCCTTTATTTATTTACATTGTCCTCACCTATAACCCCATTCCATTGATCCTGAAAAGGACCCCACTGTTTGCTAACATGCATGCAAACAGTGGCGTGACTACCGCAAGGGCTATGGCTGCTAAGGTGCCCAACCTGCCTCTGTGGCCTGGCAGGCAGACATGGAGACAGCGCCGCCAGTCGCGGAGCAATCAGAGCTCGCGGACCGGCAGCCAATCAGCTGGCAGCTCCTGATTGGCTGCCAATCCGCGATCTCCGAAGATGACCGGCACCAGAATCAAATTGCCCTGGCGCTGTCTGTCCATGTCTGCCGCTGCCGCCCGGTGCACCAGCTGTAATTAGCTGGCAGTCTGGCCCCAAATCCACACCTGCTGGCTGCTGATGGCACACAGGGGGAGACGAGAGGCTGCTGAAGGGAAACGGGGAGGTGAGTTTCATTACTGTGTGGCATAATGTTTTAAGGAGCATTACTGTGTGGCAACATTTGTAATGGCCACTACTATTGTGTGGAATAATGTGCTATGGGGCACTACTACTATGTGGCATAATCTGTAAAGGGCATTACTGTGAATTATAATGTGTAAGGGGCATTACTGTGTAGTGCATGTCATAACGTATATAAGGAGTACTACTGTGTGACATAACCTGAATGGGCTCTGTGTGGGCGCAAATGTATGTATTTTTTTTAATGCTGGGGGGAGCTTTTAAGATTTTGCTATGTGGTCCCCAAAGTTCTAGTTATGCCCTTGCATGCAAACACAGACTAATATATATGGTCACTTTAAAAAGGACTAACTCTGGATTTAATATGAACTTGCATGAGTCATAAAGTTTAACACTTGCTCAGACTGTGAGGTTGAAAGGATACTTTTGTAGCTTTCACACAGGTTTCTGGCAGACTGACAATTTCCCCTTGAGCCAGTTCCGGAACCTATGTCCCAATATTTAGGGATAGTGTGACAGTGTGTGGCCCTGATGAAGTTCAAACCTAGGCAAAAACCTAATCCTGGTCAAACTGCATCACCCTGCTAAATTTGGTGGAGTTAGGTCCAAAACTTTGGCCTTGCATAAAGGACAAAGGCCAGACAGACAGACAGACAGATACGCTTTCTCGCTTATTACATAGTTTACATATTTACTTATCTACTGGTAACACACCAGCTTACCTTCTGTTACACTCCCTGTCCCATGGTTAGTGTATTCTTTAGAAAACTGAGGCAACATCTCAATACTCTTCCCATCATCTCACCTTGCATTCCCTCCAAACTTCTCCGTCCCTTTCGGTCTGTGAATTTTCACATGTAGCTCAACTCTGTCTCTTTCCACTGGCACATTTCATCCTCCTTTACAAACTACTGCCTTATATTTCACTTATCCCTTACTGAGTCCAAACTACATGTGCAGCTTGTGTACAAACGCCTATCTCATTTTCTTTCCTCTCAATTGCTTCTTGATTATATGCATGCAATAAGACTTTTGACGAAAACAGAGGTCCTTCTCTCACACAAGTGATCAACTAGCTACTTACAGTACTGCAAAGTTTAAAGGTCCCTACTCCGCACTCATCCCCCTGGATCTCTCTGATGGTTTCTACGCTGTTAATTCCTATCTATTACCATTCATGCTCCACGTAGTTTTTTATGTTTTTTTACACAATTGCTTTACGGTTTATCTTCCTACTTATTGAAATTCTCCTTCAATGCCTTTATCTCTGGCACAGTCTCCCCTTCACTACTACTTGTTTTGGTCTCAAAAGGCTCTGCTTCTAGTCCATTGCTTTTTTCACAGTACACTTTCTCTTCTCCAGTACCAACTCTTTGCTGAAAGTACCCAAATCTATTAGCCAGTGGCGTAACTTCGTCCCAGTTGCCCGGAGGCAAGATAAGTGTTGGTGCCCCCCCCCCCCCCAAAAAAAAAAAAATAATACAAAATGCTACTTTGGAAAAATAGGAGGAGTAGTGGGAAGCACTGCAGTGGGCAGGATGGGAAGAGTAGTGGGAAGCACTGCAGGGGGCAGGATGGGAGGAGTAGTGGGAAGCACTGCAGGGGGCAGGATGGGAGGAGTAGTGGGAAGCACTGCAGGGGGAAGGATATGAGTAGTGGGAAGCACTGCAGGGGACAGGATGGGAGGAGTAGTGGGAAGCACTTCAGGGGGCAGGATAGGAGAAGTAGTGGGAAGCACTGCAGGGGGAAGGATAGGAGGAGTAGTGGGAAGCACTGCAGGGGACAGGAGTAGTAGTGAGAAGCAGAGCCGTAACTAGACTTTTTGGTGCCCTGTGCCAGAAAGAGCATTGGCGCCCCCCTCATTTTTCAAAGGGACATAATGCACCCAAAAAAGGGGAATGGACTCATGGGGAAGGGCCAAGGAAGAGATAGGAGAGGCCAGGAGATGCTGGGGATGAAATTAGAAGAAGCTACAAGTGAGAATGATAATACACAGAAATTTGACAGGCCCAAACAGCGCCCCCTGACCTGTGGTGCCCTGCGCGATGGCACCGGCCGCACTACCCTAGCTACGGCCCTGGTGAGAAGGGACTCACTGGTAAGAAGTCCTCTATGCAGATCCCGGGTCCTGGCCAGTGGTTCTCTTCCTGGGGAGAAGTGAGTGCAGGGCAGCAGCTGGGAGACTGTACCGACCGCCGGGGACTGGCTTCTGACACCACATGTCCCAGGTCCCGGCCACTCTCCACTCTCCACCAAAGTTCAGACTCAGTGCTACTGCCAGCCGCAGGTGCACTGTCGGAGGCTCCTCAGACAGAAGGGGCAGGCACAGGGTGAGGTCGCGGGCGGTCACATGATACGTGACGTCCGCGACCCGTCGAGACCACAGAGTGTAGTGGAGCCGGAGGAGGAGCGCCGCTGATGCTGATTGGCGCTCAGGTCAGCGGCTCCTCTGGCTTTCTTTTTACAGCAGAAGTGAACGAAGCCGGCGGTACTATAGGTGTAGGTGCGGTGGAACGTCCGGGACCCTGGAGACAATGGAACCATATGCCCCCTTCAGGGCTGGAGCCCGGCGGCAACTGACTCCATTGTCTCCGGGAGTTCCGCCACTGCTATTAGCCCTGATCTCTCCTCTTCTGTACTATCCTTGGTAACTAACTTTATCTTTATTATCGCCACATGGAAATCCCAATGCCAGATAAAGCTCATCGTGTCCAAAACAGAGCTTGAGGAATCACCACCTTCCCTCTAATTTCCTTCGCCATCTAAATTGCAGGGTAAAAATAAAGCTTTCCAGCATTTGTGGGCAACAAGCAAAAGCAGCCAGTATTTATCTTGCATGCAAATAAAAATGTATGTATTTGCACCCCTTAGTTTGTCCAGGTACACAGTTACAGTATCTGCTCTATCTTATTCTATTCCTAAAACTGAATCAGGCCCTCAGTCTTCTAAGCCTTAGTGTTTCTCTATCAGTCTTATAGTCTCCACTTTCCATGTATTGCAAGAAAACAGGATGCTACCAAAACAAGTAGATCCATTCTCTCATCATCTCCTGCGCTGACTTCTGCAACCCCCTCATGTATGGCAACCCCCTCACCCATTTATCCCAGCTTAAATACAGATATGTCCTCAGACACTATTGCAGCTGTTGCGCCAAACATCCATTCTAAGCGCCATGTTCCATGCGACTTGGCTTGTGTCTTTGTTGCTGAAATGTGCATCTTATTTGCACAAATTAAACAATTGGATGTGACAAAACAGCTTCACTAGACTGCACAGATTAATTTGATGTGTAACACTTGTACATCGGTGTGAGTATGCGTCTGAATCTGTATACAAAGTGCTACGTTGCTGCAGCAGCAGCTTTTCTCACGCCAAGCTCATCCGCGACTTCGTAAATGTTTACCACTAAGTTCTGTACGGTGAAAGTCGCAGTCCAGCCCTTGAGTACACTGTAAGTGGTGTTTTGCTGCATCTGCAATGCGACTACAACTTAAAGAAAAAATTACTACACTATAGCGCTCGGCACTGCTCTGTTGCATTGGGCGTCTCATGCCATATGGTGTATTGGGTCTTGCTGTATGAGGACCAGTGACAGATCATACAGCCTCGCAGCCCCCCCAGTAAAATCCTCCACTGTTCAGTGAGCCAGTGCAGTCCGTGACTGCACTGGCTTCACTGTGACTTGGAGGTGGCTTCCCATTGGAAGCCCCACCTGCCAGTCACGCTGAAGACAGGAAGCCAGGGGGAGGTTTCTCCTCCCCCTGGGACTGCCTGTCTGGGCTGCGATCAGCAGAGAGCGGCTTCCAGTGGAAGATGCTGCTCTTCCTTTTGGGCAGCCATACAGGGCTTCTCGTGGTTGCAACCAATGCAGCCCTGGGAAGCTGGTGTTATGCGTGCGCATGTGCTGCGCCACCACCGCTCATGCACAAGTCCCAACACCTGCCAGATTCATTGAGCAGGTGCCGGTAGCCAGGTCAGTAGCAGCAGCGGCAGCCCCCCTCAGGCAAGAGGGCAGGAGCCACTGCTGATGATGACACATCTGCACCATAACAAGACTGATCTTCCTTCACCTCTGTCACTCCACTCTGCACATCCCTACACTGGCTTCACATGTCCTTCAAAATCCAACAGTCAGATCTTACTTCATCTCGGGTAACCACCTCTTACTCCTGCCTATAAGACTTCTTTCATGTCACTACACACATTTTTGCTATTCAATTAGGTGCGGGATTCTTTAGATTTTGAGCGCTGGAGTTTTTTTCCTCGCATTTCCAGAGCAAGTTTGATTTTAACTAAAATCATTAATTTTAGGAAAAATCTGCGGGACTTGCTCTGGGACCCCAACACCCCTCCCCCCTGAAGACTAATTAAGCAATTGGAAGTTTCCAATAAGCTTAATTAGTCTTTAATTGCTTACCTTCCAGCGCTGTCTTCTTCCTCTAGCGTAATGACCCGATGTCCTGCAGCAGCAGAGTATGTAGTGTTTGTGAATGTGTATTAGTGTGTGTGTGCGTGATTGTGTGTGTGACCCCCCCATGTGTGTGTGTCCCCTCCCTGTAACAGGCACTGGGATAACTACATCTCCCAGCAGCCATTGCTCCTCCCACCAGCCCCCCGAAGCCTCCCAGCAACCCCCTACCCAGTGCAAAGATGGAGAGGAGGCCACTGGGAGCCACGGAGACCACCAGAGACCCTGGACAGATAAGTGTGATTTATTTATTTTATTTTTTTAAGCGGCGCAGGCTTTTCAGAGCTGAAAACCCCGCAACCACTGTTTGTTTATTGGATACCATGGGTATTGGGCGCACGCATACCCACGGTAATCTAAAATTGGCACAAGATTTTTTGCCTCGCTAAACCTCCCGCCCAATTGGATATGCCCCATAGAATTGCATATCATTAATGAGAAGACTCACCTTAAAATATTTTTGAGCTCACCCTACTCCCACCTACACTACTCACACTAACACATCCTCACAAATGTCACAATCTCCACTCTGAGCCTCACTCGCTCTTCTTACCTCTTCTCTGTACTTTCCTAATAGATTTTAAGATTTCTCATGACCAGTGCCCACACACCTCACCCTATGTTTTCATGGCTGCAGTATTTCCTATTATGAATGCCCTGTTTTCTTCACTGTCTGGTGCTGTGGATCATTGTGATGCCTTAAAAATCAATGACAATAATAATAATACACATAGCTGCTGTCTATATAAATATGCAGCCATTCTCAGCAGGGTCTTTGGATGAGCAGATCTTATTCTGCTGCTGGGCCCTGTAATATCTGAATCAGCTGCTATGACTTGTGCATGCTCGGTGTTAACAATTACAGTGACCAAGGGTCCTGCAAACTTTCTAATGGCTAATGTTAGGAGGTATAAGTCCCATAACCTTAAATAAAATAACAACACAGAGACAGGAAATGGCATTACAAAATGTTAGCTGTTATTGAAAGATCAACAATTTCAAGACAGTATGGTGGCAAGAATGGATGGCCAATAATCATCACAGCCTACCAATGCACCAACACAAACAAACAACATGCATTGCAGACAGAGCCCGCCCTACGGGTGCTTACCACACAAAACTAAAAGGGTATCCAACTGAACTTTGTAACATAACAAGTCTCCCGGAAAGGTATAGTGCTGCCCCTGGTGGGGTGGTCCTTCTGTCCTGAGATACGTACACAAATGCTGGGTGCACACTAGATGATGTGTACCCAGATGATATGGCGGCTGACGGGCCGCCATTCCATCCTTCATTATCTTGCATGGAGCCACATGCAATATCGTCTGGTTGGCCGTGCAGCACAGTTGACCAGAAGATATCGCTAACAACCATGGATTGGCCGCACACACTGAGCTATCCGGCTGATATGATATCGTTCAGATTCGGCCGGAAACTACAAAGCCTGATATCGCTCTATTGTGTGCCCAGCTAAAGAAAGATATACCGCACTGCTCCTATTAATTAATTAAAGAGATTAATTATAAAAACCAACAAATAATAGGAAATTATGTTTCCAAAACATGGAGATCCAGAAAATTATTATAGGGTTGGTTTTGTTCCCTAGAGTCAGTATGGCAATACTAGGTCATAGAAAAGAAAAAATATGTTGCTTTTTTGCTGTGGGGCACACTTTCCAATTTAAATATAAACTATATTAAAAAATAACTTTTATATTGTCTCTTACAACAAAGAGAATATCCAATTGGTTCAACAAACAAATACATAAATAAACATAAAGTTTGCTGAATATATCATAAAGGGACAACGTGTATATATAATTTTTACCTACATAGACTAATTCCACTGTTTCCCAAGTGTAATGGAGACCATATCATAGGTAATATATTGTTGTGGCAGCTTTCTTGAAAACAACATATAAAATATTTTTTACCAGATTTGTTTTAGGAATCCTTACCCTAATAGTGATACAGAACAAATAGTATGATGTCTGTAAATTGACTGGAAGTTCAAATATTACCAATATAATATAAAAAGAAAATAATACCCCACATCATCTAATCCAATACTGCTCTGACAAACAAACGATATAAAATATAAATAACAGAAACATATATATTATTTGCAAAACGTACGTCAACTACACTACACGATAGCGGTCTGTGCACGGACTGGAGACCTGTCACCTTTCTGGATTTACGTTTTTAGTTTAACATATATGCCGGTGGCTGTGCATCTGTGAACACTCCCCAACACTCCCTGAATGGACCATTTTGCATACAATACTAGCCACTCCTAGTCACCACCCAGATCGCCACACTACTGATAACGTCTGAATCGGTTGCAACGGAATCAGTATGTATTACTGCTGGACCTAAGCCCAGCGGATGAAATCCCGATGCCGGAAGGCCGGCAGAGGAAGATCCCGACTGAGGTGAGTAAGTACCCTAACCCTCCCCTCTCCCCCCTAACCCTAACCCTCCCTTAGTGGTGCCTAACCCTAACCTCCCATCATAGTGCCTAACCCTAACCCAGGGGTGCCTAAACCTAACTTCCCCTCCCTGCACCCTAAACCTAACCCTCCCGGGGTGGTGCCTAACCTGACCTCCCCCTGTGGTGCCTGACCCTAACCCCCCCTTCCCCTAGCCCAACCCTAACCCTCCCGGTGGGGTGCCTAACCCTAAATCCCCCCGGGAATCCTTAAACCTAACCCCCCCTGCCGTGGCTATTTATGAGCTTGCGACGCCCGGCTTACCTACGTTTGGTATGTTGGGCGTCGGGATTTCAGCATGGGGCTAATGATAGGCGTCGGTATTTAGACGCCTATCATTAGTACCATGCCGGGCTTTCACTGTCAGGAAGCCGGCGGTCGGCATTTCGACCGCCGGCTTCCTGATTACATCCCGTTGCAACAGCACCTTTGTACATACACTCAGGGTAATGCATGTGCCCAATGAGATATCAAAATCTTTCATGCATGCTCAGTTGCAATAATCACTTAACTATGTGAACATCGACATTGCATGCGGCCCCATGTCCAGAAATGGAGGATAAAAGCACAAAATCGAAAATGATTGATAACTTATTTAATGGAAATACACATATATTGGTAAAATATTCAGAGTAGAAAACTTCATAAAAGTAAAACTGGCCCCAGATGCTCTGAAAATGCAAAACATCTCAAGCTGGGTACGCAACGAAGTGCCCGGCAATCTTTCCTGACGATTTCCCTTGAGCGGGGATTGAGCATACTCATATGAAGGATGGAACTATATATCGTTCTGTCCTTCATTAACATACATTAGGTCGCATGCAATATCATCAGGTTTGATGTGTAGCACATCAAACATGACGATGTCGCTAGTGACTGTGGGCACCGGCATATTGAGTATACACACTGAGCGATATAGGTGATTTTTCGTTATGAAATGGCAATTCGCTCCAACATCGCTTAAGTGTGTACCCAGCTTTAGCATTAAATCTTTTAAACAAGTCCAATAAAATAGAATATGACAATTTATATAATACATTTTCAACTTCAATTTTGATCAGCACAAAAAAGAAACATTAAGATTGCTTAGTTATCAGATTGAACAAATTAGGAGTGAAATGACACTGCACCTAAGAGGGTCGGGCTCCTTCAACAAGCTGGAATTTAGCATTCTCTAGAACAGTGAGCTAAGGTGACCTCTCTTGGGTAAGACTATTTTCTACCTAAAAAAAGGAAACACCACCTAACACTAATGCAGTGCTTAACAAACTCAGATCACTATGATAAGAAGAAAATAGACCTTGGCAACCAGAGACTAAAAAATAGAGGAAACATCACACACCACCTGCTAGCTGCTGAACTCTTCAGTCCTCCAATAGTTTTGACCATGTCTATTGCCAGAATAACTGTTCACATTGTTCCTGGACTGTGCTTCTGGCTAGTTATTGTTTAAATACTGGTCTGTTGTATAGAACACGTACATAAACCCAATAGTCTAAAATCTAATTTAAAAAATCCTACAAATATGAGGAAAAGCCATGGGTACTTATTGACCCCTATTTATGTCAATATAGTCAAGGGATATTGAATAAAGAGATAAACGTGGACCTACTTGGAAAATAAATAGAAGCTAGAACAATTCATTATGCTTATTCAATAGTAGTAATGTTAATGTATCATTTACTATGAATTGAAGTAAAAATGTGAATAATTTTTATTAATATTTGTATATTCATTGAGGAAACCATTATAAAAATAAAAGTACTTTCCAAAGTGGTAGAGTGTAACAGTTACATATTAGCTAGCAAATGTAATTTCAAGCAATGACTGTTTAGTATCCCATACAGACAGTTCTCGAATATACACAGCAAAATTATTTTGAAAAGCTATTATTTAAAAGTTAGTTTTTAGAAAAAAAGACTAAAGTAGAAGAATTTAAAATGTTAGTAGAATAAATAAATATATACTATTAAACCAACCAACCTGATTAAATAACATTGAATATAACAATGATTAAGCTTTGTTACAGATTATAACATAGAACATAAAGCAATAAAATCAATCCCTAACAATTACTGAAATAATTGTGACATAAGGTGACATAATAATAATAACAAATTATTTTTAGATGTGCATCAAACCATGACTTATTGATAGAACCAACAGAAAAAAACAAATCTACAAGCAAAACATACTGTACAGGTTGAGTCTCCCATATCCAAAATGCTTGGGACCAGGGGTATTTTGGATAACGGAATATTCCGTATTTTGGAATATTTGCATATCATAATGAATATTTTGGGAATGGGACCCCAATATACATACAGAATGCATTTATGTTTTATATAACCTTTATACACGCAACCTGCAGGTAATTTTATTACACTGATTTCAATAATTTTGTGGCTCAAACAAAGTTTGTGTACATACATGAAATTCATTTATGTTTCATATACACCTTATACACACAGCCTGAAGGTAATTTTATGCAATATTTTTAATAATTTGTGCCTTAGACAAAGGTTGTGTACATTGAACCATCAAAAATCAAAGGTTTCATTATCTCAGTCATGCCAAAATTATTCTGTATTTCGAAACATTCCGGATTTCAGAATATTTGGATATGGGAGACTCAACCTGTACTATAATAGTACCAAATATGTGGGTCTATTGTATCTGTAAAAAAAAAGTACACTACCAGTATATATATAGTACTTATTAATAAGTAAGAGAAATTGGAGAAGGGAAAACCATTTACAAGCCACACTACCAATGGCCTAAATATGTAATTGGAGATATTCTCTCAACTCTTTAATACAGTAGGTTTTATATATGTAGGGTTTTTTTATGCAAACTGTTTTTATTGAAAAAGGATCAGACATTTTAGACATTTTAGATGGAATACAGCGGAAAAAGCATATAGATACAAATGTTGACAATTGGTGTTTCCATTTCAAATAGTACAATCAAAATCATAATATAATATAGATAGATTACATAAAAAAATATACATTAAAATAAAATAAACAATAAAAAATATAGGGGGGAGTTCGGGGAAAGGAAAGTCAGAGGGGAAAAAGGAAACTGAGCGGGAGATTAGAGGGTGATCGAGGGGGGGGGGGGCGTTTTATCATAGCCTCAAATAGGTTATATTGGAATCAAAAAGAAACATACAGATGTGGAGTTTGAGCCATTAAACATGGAATATTGTGTGGAGCCCTTGAACACCAGCCAAGGGGACCCGATAGCAGTAAAGTCGGTAGGTCTATCTTTAGTAAAAGATACTGTGTCCTCCATATCCATGTAATAATCTATCCTCTTTAATGGAGGGAGGGGAAGTGGATTTCCACAAAACAGGAATGACCGCTTTAGCTGCTTTATTTAAGTGCCTCAGTAAGGAACTCTTGTAGGAAACTGTGGAAGATGAGGTCATATTTAAAAGCCAAAAACCAGGATCTCTAGGGACCTCTCCCCCAAGAATTATCTTAGAACACTCAAATACATTCAACCAAAAAGGGGCTAGGGAAGGGCAATCCCACCATATATGGAGAAGGCTACCTGGTGCAGAGTTACATCTCCAGCAAATTTTTGGGACCTGAGGAAACATTTTATTTAAAAGTACTGGATATCTGTACCAACATGATATAACTTTATAAAGAGTTTCAAGAGTAGCTATACAAGAAGAACTAGCAAAGGTGTTATTAAAAACAATCTCCCAATCAATGTCCTGGACTTTATCTTGGAGTTCTTTTTCCCACACTGTAGTAAAATGAGGAGGTAATTTAAACAAATTTCCAATAATTAGTGAGTATAATGTGGATATAGTATGTGATGGAGTTTGAGAGGTGGAACATAAGGATTCAAACAAAGTGAGTGTCCTAGTGAGATCAGAAAGCTTGCATGAGGAGGTAATAAAATGCCGTATTTGAAGGTATTTCCAGAATTCGGATTGGGGAAAATGCCATGATTCCTGGAGTTCTGTAAACGGACGCACCCCTGATGAACAAACCATCTGACCCAGTCTAAAGTGGCCTTCGCTCAACCAGTTTTTAAAGGACAGAGTGGAGAGCCCAGGGGGAAAGTCCAAATTCCCCAGAAAGGAAGTGAGAGGGGAAACAATAGATGAAATATGGGAGAGACGTCGCAGTTTCTGCCAAGAACGTAATGTGGGTGTTATAGTGGGATGTCTAAAAGTTGGTAGTTTAGGAAGCCATGGAACAATATATATAGGCTGAGCCAGACTGCTTTCCTCCAACATGATCCACTGTTTGAAACCTCTTGCTTGGGTCCACTCGAGAACACGATTAAGCATTATGGGGTGATAATAGCTAGTGATGTGAGGAAGCTGCAAACCTCCATCTTGTTTACGGCGGTATAAGGTAGCGTGTTTAAAACGTGGTGTGGAATTGTTCCAGACAAACCTACGAATAAGACATTCCATTTCCGTAAACAATGTTGGAGGGATATGAATTGGAAGGGTTTGCATTAGATATAAAATTTTGGGTAGGGAATTAATTTTTATCACATTAATCCTGCCGATCCAGGATAAACGAGTGGTGCTCCATCTAGTCAAATCAGTACGGATAGTTTGAAATAATGGCATAAAATTGTTTGAGAATAGTTGGGACAGGTCTTTAGTCAGGTAGACTCCTAAATATTTAAGTCTAGTGGGATGCCAAACAAAGGAGAAGGATTGTTTCAAGGAATTTACCAAAGACGGGGGCGCAGTCAGGCTCATAGCCACAGATTTGGAATAATTAATTTTAAATTTGAAAACATGCCAAATTTTTGGAATTCTGATATAAGGTTCGGGAGAGAAATAGCTGGATTAGTAAGCAATGCAAGAAGATCATCTGCAAAGAGTGCTAGTTTATATTCCTGACCACCTATGTGGATACCAGAAATATTAACATTACTTCGTATGGCCCTAGCTAGAGCCTCCATACAAAGAAGGAATAAAAGTGGGGAGAGTGGGCACCCCTGTCTCGTACCGTTTGAAATAGCAAATGAGTCAGAGAGAGACCCGTTTATCCTAATTCTTGCTGTGGGAGCATCATATAAAGCCAAAATTCACTGCAGACATGTAGGCCCTAACCCAAAATGTCATAAAAGACCTGATATAAACTCCCAGTCAACCCTGTCGAAAGCCTTCTCTGCGTTAGTCGATAAAATAATAGACTGGGTAGACGAGAGAGAGGCTTGGTGTATTAAATTGATAACTTTAGTTGTGTTGTCTCTGGCCTCGCGACCTAAGACAAAACCAACGTGGTCATCATGAATCAATTTGTGTAAGAATATCTTCAACCGGTTAGCTAGGAGCTTAGCAAAAATCTTCAAATTGATGTTTAGGAGTGAGATAGGCCTATATCTAGGGCATAAGGTAGGATCTTTACCCTCCTTAGGTATAACGGTAATGTATGCCTCCAGTGATTGTTTGGAGAAACTAGTTCTATCTGTGATCGAATTAAACGCGCGAGTCATAAGGGGTGCCAATCTATCCTTAAAAGCCTTGTAGTAGGCTGTAGAAAATCTATCTGGACCAGGGCTTTTACCAGCTGGAGAGGAGGAAGCCTTATGGGAAGTGTCCAGGGATTTGATCTCAGCTTAAAGGGCATCCCTTTGCTGCGTTTTCTGTTTTTTTAAGTAGGAACCTAATTGTATGCAAGTGCCCCGTAGAACACATTTATGTGCCTCCCACACCGTTACCTTAGAAGTGTCATCCTGATCATTTTGTTCAATGTAAGAGTCTAAGGAGGACTTGATTTGGGATTTACAATAGGCATTTTGTAAAAAGAGGTCATTAAAATGCCATGACCAAGGGTTGAGTGAGCGCTGTGGAAGAAAAAGTGTAAGGAAAACTGGAGCATGGTCAGACCACGTGATAGGTCCTATTGAGGTGTTTGATATGAGATGTAAATGTCGGTGACGCAAAAAAAGATAATAGATTCTCGAGTAAGTGTGGTGGGGGCGAGAAAAGAAGGTGAAGTCAGACCCAGCTGGATGAGCGATCTGCCAGGAATCAGCAAGTTGATGGTCGTGAAGGGTGCGTCTCACTCACCTAAACTCCTTCCCTGGCCTATGATATGTTTTATTGGAAGTGTCACGAAGAGGATCAAGGGGCCAATTTAAGTCACCTCCTACAACCGTGATCCCCTCCAGCAAACTTTAGGCTTTATCTAAAACAGCAGCAATAAAGGAGGGTTGACCAGAATTAGGCGTGTACAGATTCAAAAAGGAGAAACGCTGATGGTATAAAGTACATTTAACCAAAATACCTCTACCTTCTACAAGGCTATGTATGGAAATGTCAGATATCGGTAAGTGGCGAGCAAACAAAATGGCAACACCTAAGGTTTTACCAAGTGAATTATCACTAGAAAATGTATGTGGGTAATAATAATTTTTCAAGGGAGGGGCGTGCCCTTTCTTAAAATGTGTTTCCTGCACCAGAGCTATATCCACTTTATCAGCACGAAAGGACCGGAGCATTTGGGATCTCTTTTCAGGGATATTCAATCCTTTAGCATTAATGGTGACAATCCGCAACACAGGTTTACGACTAGACATAGATTTCCAGTGTGAAGATAGCGTAACAATCTGCCCCTCGAGATAGAGTGTAAGTTACCCAACTACATATGTCACCCTTGAGGAATGGGAGGATTATGGAAAGGAGAAAGGGACGGAAAAAAGGGAGGGGAAAAAGAAAAAATAAAGTAAATAACATAATCGCAAGTAATAAGCATACAATTGAAATATTGAATGTAGATAGAGATTGAAACATTGAAATGCTGCATCTGGACAACCAGGAGACAAAAATCAGCTCCATGTCCAGGATATGAAGAAAAAAATGCAGCATTGGGGGGGTTCGGAGGGACGGTAACAACAACAACCCGAACATACAATTATGAAATTAAGTTAATTACTACTAAGGGAATCTTACAGATATCTTTACATTGTGAAACTTACAGACATATTTTGATATAACATCACAGATATTACTACAATAATTAGTTAAGGTGCGCTAAAAGTGCAACAAAATGAACGTTGGCATCAAAACATTTAAATATAGGATTAAGACCGAAGTCCTATGTATATAGGAAAAACTGGAACAGCCTCACCAATTTTGTATATGAGATGAAGTGATCAAGTTTCTTCCGTGGATGCTGGGGGAGACAGACGTCTTGACTTCCGCTTGGAGCTGGAAACTCCTTGCCAACTATCTCCATCAGGAGGAAGGGAAGGAATCGTTACAGGGCTGTGAAGGTTCTCCCAGTCCGGAAGTGCCATTGGATCTATACCCAAAGCCGTGAAGAAGGAAGGAAGGGTGTATGGAGAACAACATTTTTCCCATTATGAGTTACTTGTAGATTAAATGGAAAACCCCAACGATATCTCAGAGAATGTTTATGAAGCTGTTCTGTGAGTGGTCTCAGGGCTTTCCTTTGTTGCAAGGTATACCATGATAGGTCGGGAAATAGTTGAATTTTGTCACCATTAAAATCGACCTCTTCAAGATGTCGAACCTTCTGCAAGATAGCTTCTTTTTGGGTGTGATAATGAAGGCGACATATAACATCTCGGGGTTTGTCAGTAGGCAGACCTCTCGGACAAACGGCACGATGTGCCCTATCAAACAAGATTTCACTATTGGGATCTAGGCCAAGGATTTCACCAAATATCTTCGTAAGGGCATCTGTGAGATTGTGTTGCGTTACATCTTCAGGTACACCACGTATCCTGATGTTGTTGCGTCTACCGCGATTATCCAAGTCATCCAAACGTGATTTAAGAGAGCGGATCTCGGATTGTTGGTGAGAGAGTATATCTGTGAATTGGTGGAAAGCGTCCACAGATACATCTTTGTAGACTTCCAGACCGTCAATCCTAGTTGCCAATTCAGCCATATCCAATTGAATAGGGGCCACTTCCTGGTGAATAGTAGACTGAAGTTTGGCCTCCAGAGACTGAAAGTCTTGTTTCGTAGGTAGTGATCTAACATAGGAGAGAATTTCACTAATCTCGTCCCGGAAGGTAGAAGCTGACGGGCTGGAAGTATGAGTAGCTCCTGTAGACATTCTGTCTGAAGAACAAGAGGCAGCAGGTGAGGCTGGTGCGGAGGTTTCATATGCAGCAGTGGTACCAGAGGGGTTTAGGAAATGATGCAGATCTTGATGGGATCCGCTGTCCGATCTACCACCAACTTCCGACTTGGACCATTGTTTCTTTTCCTTCCTCATTCTGAATGTAAAAAGTGTAAGTATGTGACATGAAAAATAATCTGCACACAATTTCCATGTGTAAAGCCAGCTAGAAAAAAAGTTGGGTCATCGCCAGGTACCGTCCCTCCCAAGGACCTAGGCAGCCATCAGGATTACCGTCACATCATGGTTGAGAACAGGACCGGACGTGGTCTCATATCATTGGAGAAGAGCAAAACTCGTGCTGGGTACAACAAATAAGAAAAACACTTGGAGTGAAGTATGACAGTCTCTAGAGGATATTGAGAACTCTTCATGATGAGTTTCCAAAATTCCACCACAAGAGGGAGCCAAAGGAGCTGGTATTGTTGGTGAGTTTAGAGTCAGTGTAGAATAATTATGGGAGACTTTTATTTAGCAATATAGATGGATATAGGGATTGATCCGAAGTAGGCCTCTTTGGAGAATGTGTGTGTTATAATTGTCACAGACCTCTTAATATTTATGCAGTGAGGTGTAGGGAATTTGAAAGTTCTGTATGGAATGGATAGGGTCACTGCAGGGTAACTGTTAATCCACAAGAGATGAGCTCTATTCAGCCTTAACTCAGCACTCTATAGGTAGGGGAAACAGCTCAGGAGTCGCTGAGGATATAAGAAAATCAGGGAGCTTTCAGCTAATAAGCGGTAGCAGGACTGTAGTAGGTAGCGTTGGTCGCCCCTCGCAGCGTCCTCCGGCTCACTCACCGCACATCATCTGGTCAGAAGGCCCAAAATGGCCCGCCGCGCCCGCCAGCGGTAATCCACAGCCTCTGGGTGTCAGAACTGTACAACTGGCAGCTGGACAGGGCCTGGGGATGTGCTGTAGATACCGTGTTTCCCCGATAATAAGACACTGTCTTATTTTTTTTTTTGGTCAAAAAAACACCATAGGGCTTATTTTCGGGGTAAGTCTTATTTTAATTAACATTGACAGCAGTGCCCCTTATACAGGCCCCCTTGTAGAAGTGCCCCTCGTGCAGGCCCCCTCTGTAGCAGTGTCCCTTATGCAGCCTCCCTTGTACGGTAGCAATGCCGCTTATGCAGGTCCCCCCTGTAGCAGTGTCCCTTATGCAGCCTCCCTTATTGCAGTGCAAGCCCCCCTGTAATTGATCCCCCACCTACCAGTACAGTACGGTACTTACCTGACTCGCTGCCGTCCGGGATATCCCTCTCACTTCCGCGCTGACTGGATCTAAAATGATCCAGCAGGCGCGGCCGCGCAGGATCCTCAGCGCGCGGGTGATGTCATGACGTCACCCGCGCACTGCATGACTGGGAACGTAGGCCTCTGAAGCATTCCCAGCTCAAAATGGGGATTTTGTTAGGTCTTATTTTCGGGGTAGGGCTTATTTTGGACCGGGTTTCAAAAGTAAGGGTAGGGCTTATTTTCGGGGTAGGTCTTATTATCGGGGAAACACTCCGGGTTTTCTCACATCCAGGAGATCCAAGATGGTGGGCGCTCCCCTCTCACAAGCGCAGGTCCGCACCAGCCGCCCACACAGAGCCAGCTGGCGTGTGTAGGTAAGTCTCTCCAATGATTGTGCAGTCATGCCAGCAGGGGGGACTTCAGCGGAGGCCGACTGAAGCTGACAGCGCCTTCGGCAGATCCGCAATCCCGAGGGTCGGCGAACAGGCAGAGAAAATTTAGGTCCCGGCTTCTGGAAGGGGGGGTAGGCCACAGCCTGCAGGAAGGTAGGAGAGCTTCCCCGGCTCCATTGTTCTACCCCAGAGGTACCCACCGGTGCTGGGCACTATCAGGAAGCACACCAGGGATGCTGGAGCTGGTTACTGGCTGGTAAAGGTGGTGATTAAAACCACTAATTCAGGAGCTGCAGATGTGCACGTCTTCTCCAAATGGCCGCCAAGCCACGCTCCCTATATGTAGGTTTTATATATGAGCATTTCTATTCCCCAATGTATTATATTACATATATTTTTTTTTTATCCATAAGCTATCCCATATTAACCATACAAAATTAATTTTTTTCATAATTTCTATTTAAAATCCTATATGGTTTTAATTCTATTTAAACTAGCATTAATCTTTACATTTTATATTTTTGTCTGATTCAATCACCTCATATAGAGGTTCAGAACTTTCAGGTTAGCCAACTAATCTTCAATATAAATCAAATAAAATGCTAATATTAATATATCATATTATTATTACTATTATTATTTTAATCTGTAATTATATCCTTTAAAAGTACAAGTGTGAACAAGTCACTAGACATTTATTAAACTGTTTTGTCCATTATACAGAAGTGGGTTATTAAAACATTGTATTATCTAGATTAAATAAAGATACAATTAAATTAAAGCTAAAGATAAAACAAAATTGATATAAAGAGTAAAAAAATAATAAGGAAGAAATAAAGAGGAAGGAGAAGGACATATTTTTCTCTTTCCATATTTCTTATTCTCCATTTTTTTTTACTTTGGGACTAATACTTTCCCAACCTCCTATTATTTTAAATTTAGATTAACAATCTAAACATTAGGTTATTTGTTTTCATATATATATATATATATATATATATATATATATATATATATATATATATATATATATATATATATATAATTTTGTATTATGCAAGGGAAACATAATTCTGTTAATACAGAGCACCCATATTCCACAGCACCTATTTATTTAGATACACTAGCATCATTGCAAGTAAATTATGTCTCGAAGGTGATACCATTATTTCAAGGCTGAATGTATAAACATGAATGCATATGTAATACATCATCAATAATAACTCTATATCAATAATTACATCCAACTACAATACATAAGGGACATGTCTAATTCTACCTAAATCCAACTCTATTTATCTATTCAACATTATAGGAGCTTATACTTATACATATTGATTGATCCATTACTGTTTGCATGCAATTGTTTATTTCAATTTTTATTCTTTTTGATCACAATTTATCATGCGCCAGTGCTTTGCATATCATAATACATTTTAATGATTATTTTATTTAAATATACCATCTGTGTAGTTTTCAACAGCTCAGTGGAATACTGAAGAAAACCTTCTTTTTGGTTCTTGTATTGCACAAGCTCTTTGATGATCTGAGTATTATGTAACTTTTCCCATCCATGTTAGTTTTCCACATGACCTCTCCCAGCGATCATTTTTTTTATTTTCTTCACGTTACCCATAGAGCAGTTTAAAATAGTAGTAAATATGTTGAAATGATCTCTCACCTGGGAAATCATTCACTAATATATTTAAACAGGTTGTTGACTTTCTAGCTGCCCTCTCCAGGAGGGAGCAGCCAGGACGGCACAGTGGGGAACATGGTACAGCAAAGATGAGCGGCGCAGAGGAGTGATGAGACCATCGCATTATCGTGGCACCACCCCTGTTATACAATGCTAAGATTACCAGAGATTACGATGAAGTGATTCAGTACAATACGGGTCATCGGGCGCTAGGATTGCACACTTCACTCAGAAATTCGGCAGCACCAGCCAAATGCGTTGCAGCTCTAGGAGACTTGAATACTTTTCCGGGGGCCGGGATGGCCAGCTGAGATTCAGGAGCCTCCCGGCTGTTCCCGGGAGAGTAGGCAAGGGACAGGCAAGAGTCAATGTTGCAGAATAAATATGTTACATAATTCGTATTCATGTACAAATATGGCCTACAGCAGAGATGAACGCAATTAGGCTGCAGATGCTCCCACTTTACATGCATGGGTAAAAATGTGCATATTTGCCTTTATGTAGAGTTGTGTGTATCTTTTAAAGCAGAATGCTCCTAACTTTATGCTTGGTTTGACAGCAGTCATAATCATCAATGTACTAGCACTATACTAGATGCAACAGAAGCGTCTGAAAACAGGCGAATTTAGGCTTATGGAAAACTCTGCACCCTCACTATGGGCGGGATGTACTAAAATGTAAAATGCGGTAAAACCCTTGAAAATGCAGTTTTCGGGGGTTTTGCAGCATTTCCCATAAGTACTAAGTGCTTCGTCCCAGTGGTGGGTAATGCCATCTTCAGGTGGCGTTACCCAATACAAGCCTACAGGCTTCTTTTCAGGGCATCCCCTGAGAGGGATTCACTCAGATCCCGCCCATCTCCCCCCGCAGTGCTAGCATCATTCTGCACATGCACAGAAGAACGCCAGAGGGAGTTCTGGAGCATGTTGAGTATGTAAAGATGCCCCAGAAATGGCCATACGTTCAACTCTGTACTGGCCCCATGAATTATATCTCTATCAGGCAATAAAAAGGACAGCAGAGAAGTAAATAAAGGGCATCACTTTATCATAGAGTAAGGGACTATGCTAGAGCTGGATACTTCTGTGGTGGAGGGAGAGAGAGCACAGCCGGCTCCCAGTACCTGGTTGATTCTTCCAGTAGGATCTGCTTGTCTCAAAGACTAAACCATGCACATGTAAGTGCACATGCTTCGTATAGTGGAACTTCCAATGGCTTATTAAGGGGCCTATTCATCATCACTTTATTCATCAGCACATTTTCATCTGCAGTTGTAGAAATGAAGTATTCGGGCCATTCGTCAAGAAGGTAAAGCAGGATATCTCCTACTTACCTACCTCTGGCAGAATGGCCCGCAGAATGGCCCGCTGTCCCCATACACTAGTATCACAGATATCTCCTAATTACCTACCTCTGGCAGAATGGCCCGCTGTCTCTATACACTAATATCACAGATATCTCCTACTTACCTTCCTCTGACAGAATGGCCCGCTGTCCCCATACACTAGTATCACAGATATCCCCTACTTACCTTCCCCTGGAGGAATGGCCTGTTGTCCCCATACACTAGTATCACAGATATCTCCTCCTCTCTGGAAGAATGGCCTGTTGTCCCCATACACTAGTATCACAGATATCTCCTACTCTCTAGTGGAATGGCCTGCTGTCCCCATACACTAGTATCACAGATATCTCCTACTCTCTGGTGGAATGGCCCACTGTCCCCATACACTAGTATCACAGATATCTACTAATTACCTACCTCTGGTGGAATGGCCCACTGTCCCCATACACTAGTATCACAGATATCTCCTAATTACCTACCTCTGGTGGAATGGCCCACTGTCCCCATACACTAGTATCACAGATATACCCTACTTACTTTCCCCTGGCGGAATGGCCCGCTGTCCCCATACACTAGTATTACAGATATCTCCTACTCTCTGGTGGAATGGCCCACTGTCCCCATACACTAGTATCACAGATATCTCCTAATTACCTACCTCTGGTGGAATGGCCTGCTGTCCCCATACACTAGTATCACAGATATCTCCTGCTTACCTTCCTCACCCGGAATCGCCCGCTGTCCCCACACACCAGTATCACAGATATCTCCTACTTATCTACCTCTGGCAGAATGGCTCGCTGTCCCCATACACTAGTATCACAGATATCTCCTACTTACCTACCTCTGGCAGAATGGCCCGTTGCCCCCATACACTAGTATCACAGATATCTCCTACTTACCTACCTCTGGCAGAATGGCCCGCTGTCCCCATACACTAGTATGGGAACAGAATTAATCAAGCTCCGAAAATACGATATTTTCCGAGCTTGAGTGCTAGAACATTCGCCATCTTCAAATGTTGAGAGCTCCCGCTACGATGACGCAACCCGGGTTGCGAAGATGGATCCTTTCAGATCCCTCTGCCCCTGTTTGGCTCCTTCTGCCGGACGTCGAGACTCTTGTGCGCATGAGTGACCTGTAGGCCACGCATGCGCACACAGTGAAAAGATTCAAAGGAGCAGTGAAGCCACTCGCGAGACAGCTGTTTTTCGGATCAGCTGTCACCGCGCCAGAGCAATGCTGACTTGCTCCGGATTCTGCGGGAAGTTACAATGTTAATTAATATCATGAATAGGCCCCTAAATCAGTTTTGTGCTTGTAAGGAGAGCTAAATGACCAAAGATTTATGTTACTAGTTTCCTATGGCTATCACTTGTTTACCTAACATACACCCCAAACGTTATGTGAATTGATTCTGATGACAAAAAAATATAATTTGTTTTTTATTTAAACAAAAAGAAAAGCCATACTGCATATCCAAAAAAGTGATAGAATGTGCACCACTTCTGGCTATTTTTTTTAACTAAAACCCTAAATAGCTCCCGAAACCAGAGCATACAAAAAGACCATAGTATGAAAAACATGACAGAAAAAAAAACATCACTGACAAAATGTTGGATGGCAAGACAAGTTATCCTGATTATTTTCCTACCAGCATCCTGTTCTAGATTTATACTGTAAAAGCAAATCATACTCTATATACAATGTGACAAAAACACAATTATGTATTTGGATAATGATCATATTTATTGCACATATTTTTTATGAAAAAATAAACTTATAACTACTTGTCAATCCTTTAACAATATTCCTCTAGTTCTAAAGAATTACACTATTCCATGTATGTTATACACTGCAACAGTTTTCTGCATTATACACTGACCCAGTTACAGTGAGCCGTGTATAGACAGAGTTCTGTGCATTGCACCTTTGTCAGCTTAAGGTAATTATGGCATAACGCAAATATATTGCACGATGCCATTACTGTTGTATCTTTGCTGTTAGCACTTGATACCCATCTTTCTTGTTATCTCTGCTTCCAACTGACCTCTATGAAGTACCTGGCAACAGTCCACACTACAATCACAGCTGACTGTCCTTGAAGACAGAGTGCTGGTACGATGCCCACAGACAGATGGAACACAGCATAAGGAAGACCTGGAAATTCTTACCTGGGAGCATCGAAGCTGTCGTATGATCCAACCGTGTAGTGTCTAAACAACCGCTTGGCTTTGTCACTGCGGCTCTCTGCAAGGCACAAAGACAGCAAAGGGAGCGTGAGTCTCCAAGTTTATTTTGATAAATGCTAGTTAGCTAGCATCTTGCTGAAAGTAAAAAGTAAAATAATAATTTTGTTTATATAGCATAAAACAGAGCTACCGACAAAACGGTGTTTTCTAATTTACAAATGGGGATTAGATATAGTGTTATTTGCAAACATTTGCAAGTTATAAAACAAACAATACAGATTAAATATATAAAGGAGTACCAGAACACGGAAAGGGTTAGTATTTGTTTTTTTGTAGAAAACAAAGGGGCATTACTGTAATTCTTGGGCATATTATAGGTAAGTCTTGAGTCTGTTTTTGAAGATTCCTAGGGGTAAATTTACTAAGATGGGAGTTCTATTTAAGAAGTGATGTTGCCCATAGCAACCAATCAGATTCTACTTCTCATTTATCTAGCACCTTCTAGAAGATTATACCTGGAATCTGATTGGTTGCTATGGGTAACATCACTTCTTAGTAAATTTACCCCCTAGAGGGGAGGTGTCTTGGGTTGTGCGGAGTAGCAGGCAAAGCTGAAAGCTAGAGCCCCATATGAAGTGCGTGAGATTCTATGTACAGTTATTAGTCCTTCATCTGAGGATCGGAGTAAGTAAATAAAACCACTGTTAGCGCACACACATTCCACAGCACTTTACAGAGAATATTTGGTCATTCACATCGGTCCTTGCCCCAGTGGAGCTTGCAATCTATGGGGGTCATTCAGACCGGCTTGCGAGCAGCAGTACGCTCGCAAGCGGGTCGATGTTCCCCACTGCGCATGCGCACGACGGAGGGAGCTCCGTTGTGCGCATGTGCGAGACCCGGGGAGCGACGGGCTTTCCATCGCTCCGGGTCTCGCACCAAAGGGGGCGTTCTGTCGCTCTTGATTGACAGCACGCCCCCTTTGGTGGGCGTGCCTGCCAGACGGAGGCGTTCCCATGGGAACGCCTACCATCTGAAGCCGGCCCCACTGACATCACTAGTGATGATAGATAGAGCCAAAATCACTCCAGGGCTTGTGGCAGGGAGACCCTACCGCAGGGTCTCCGTCGCAAGTCCGATGGTCGCGATGGTCAAGACCATCGCGACCATCTTTTTGGCCGCTCGCATATGCTGTGGGTGGTCACCCACAGCTATACGAGCGGCCAGGAGGCCGCTCCATTTTCATTGAGAAGGGCCCTGATTCAGAGCGAGCACTCTGGTCAGAGCGTCCGGCTCTGAATCAGGCCCTATATTTCCTACACACTAGGGTTAATTTTTTGTCGGAAACTAATCAACCTGCCATTATGTTTCTGGATTGAAGGAGGAAACTGGAGTACCCAGAGTGAACCCATGCAAACATGGGGACAACATGTAACCTCCACACAAATGTTTTGGTGGGAATCAAACTTAAGACCTCAGTACAGTGAAGCAGCAAGCTAACAATTGCACCACCATGATGCCCACATATATATCAAAACATGGTTTTGAATTACATTCATTTGAACAATCGGTCAAACTGGTGCCAGCAACATCTTACACAGAGCTTTATGGAACATACTACACAGAACCTATCTCACTCCCCACAGTAGACATGTAATGGGATTGCTGGAAGATTCTAAATGTCTTCGCTGCGGCGAGCAAGATGCAGAATTGATGCACTGTTTATGGAGCTGCCCAATTATACAGGGATTTTGGATTATGGCGGGAAATTATGTCAATAGATAGTTGGTGGATTGTTTGCCGTTAACACCCGAGTGGGCAATATTTGGTATCACACCTAAGGAAACCAAATTACCAAGAGGGGTTAAAAAATTGCTAATTATCGTTTCAGCGGTAGCAAACAAATGCATTTTGCATGTGTGGTTACAAACTACAGCACCTACACTAACAATGTTTCAGGGAAAACTTTTTCACATCTTTCGAATGGAGTGACTGGAAGCCACACTACAGAAAGAAAAGTTTACGGAACAATTTTCTTCCACTTGGGAAAGTTACATTGAAACATTGTCCCAATCATTGAAAGAACAATTAGTAAAATGTTTTAGGAATACACTCTGGTACGCAGTAAGTAGTTGCGGAAATGACCCCCCCAATTTGTTTGTCTTAACATACCTGATGACCCCAATGAGAGTCATGAGAGGATGTCGAGAACCCGGGCTCACACTGTACTATACTATACTATATATACCTGTTAATATTATTTACATTTATATTGTTTTACTTACTGTATTACAGTGATATGTTGGTGAAGACATTTACTGATAAGTTATTGTATCAGTCTCTATATATTGTCTCTTCTGTAAATCTGTTACAAGATAAGTCATTGTTAACAATAATTCTAACTGTATCTGAGTATCTCTTGCATTTTTGACTATATTTTTTTTTGTGCTTCAATAAAGAAAAAAAACCTTGTTTTGATATATGTTTTGAGTATCTACCCCTTGGCCAGGGTTGCACTAGCCAGGGGCGCCAGCCAAGGGGGGGCACCGCCCGGTGGGTGAATAACTGTGACTGCACCCTGGAGATAAATTTTGCCTGTTGCCGCATGTGCCCTACCCTGAGATGGATGGCGGGACTGCTGCTCACGCTCCCCCCGTCACACAGCACTCAGCTCTCTGGCACCAGTCACAGTCCTAGAAAGGTGGGTGGTCCCGACAGCCATGACAAACAAACTTTGCAGGCTTGCGTGGACACCCCGGGCAAAGTGCACCTGCTGGAAGGGTCAGTCAGTGGGCGGAGTCTTAGGGGAATGGGCATACAAGTAATTATAAACTAGGAGTGTGCGCTGTCAGGTGTTCTGCTGAAACACATCGCGCCAGCCCCAGCATGGAAGGAGCGGCCTCAGGAGGAACAGTGACAGGCAGCAGATTGAACACCACACCACAGACAACAAAGTCTCAGTGGCGGATCCAAGCGGGGGCTGGTGGTACACACTGCATGAGTAAAGTAGGAGACAGAGGAGAGGCTGGTCTCTGGTGACACCACCATCACAGCTCCTCCCAGCACTACTGGCTCCTCCTCTTCTAAGTGGTTCACCGAGTCTGCACTGCATGCATCAGGTCTCAGACTCTTTCAGGACAGGTAAGCTTCTATGCACTATAATGTATGCAGGCTCACCTCATCTATCTTTCCTCCAACCCTCTTTGTCCTATCCCCATCTTTTTCTGTCTCCTCTTTAACCCCGTCTCTTTCTCTTCGCATTCTCCTCCTTTCTCTCTGCTGCTCACCACCCCCCCTCTTTCCTCCTCATTCCTTTCTCATCTGTCTCGCACCTCATCTGCCCCTTCTCTATTTAAATTTAACCATTCCCTATTTAAAATTGAGGGGTGGGGGCAGTCCATTACTTTGTAAGGGACTGCATTTTTCTTTACTTTGCATTTTATTTGCCAAGAAATGCATCTAAGTCGCAATGTGATGCAACTAGGAGGCACCAGCAGACTGTGCTGATTAATGTGATATGTGACACTTGTATATCTGTGTGCACCTGAGTCTGTATATGAACCGCGGAACGTGGAATGAAAAAGTTGCGGCCGCTACATTGTAGCACTTCATATACAGATTCATAGACTCAGTCACACACAGATATACAAGTGTCACATTCAAATTAATCAGCACAGTCTGCTGGTGCGTCCTACTGTAGTTGCATTGCAACATAGAAGCATTTTCGTCAAAAAAAGATGCCCGACGCTAGCAGAATCTCACGGGACCTGGCTTGCCGAGAGGTTTTAGGACACATCTCTATCTATAATTGTTTTCTGCCATTTTATTATGTGAGCAATAAATTTGATGTTTTTTACGTGCAATTGAATCTGGTGAGTGACCCTCTCTCTATTTATATAAAAATGGGAGCTCCATGGCAGGGCGTTTTAAGAGAGGAAGCCAAAATCTACTGCGCTGTGGGCCTGATTCAGACCCGGTCGCAAGCGCTGAGCGCTCACAACCGGGTCGATGTTTGCCCACTGGGCATACGCACGACGGAGCCGGCTCCGTCGTGCGCATGCATGAGACCCGGCTAGCAACAGGTGGTCCATCGCTCTGGGTCTCGCACCAAAGGGGGCCAGCTGTCGATGGTGATTGACAGCTCGCCCCTTTTGGTAGGCGTGGCTTTACAAACGGAGGCGTTCCCAAGCGAACGCCTGCCGTTTCTGGGTGACCCCACTGACATCACCAGTG
This sequence comes from Taudactylus pleione, assembly GCA_031769625.1. Lineage (NCBI taxonomy): Eukaryota > Metazoa > Chordata > Amphibia > Anura > Myobatrachidae > Taudactylus > Taudactylus pleione. The sequence continues at coordinate 1,977,261 of JAUIMM010000299.1, forward strand.
ATGTCAGTTGGAGAGCTTCCGGCTCTATTTGAGCCAGTAGCTCTCTGGGGCTTGCGGCCACGAGACCCTACCACAAGGGTCTCGTCACAAGCCCAATGGTCGCGATGGTCTGCACCATCGCGACCATCATCCTGGCCGCTCGCAATAGCTGTGGGTGGTCACCCACAGCTATGCGAGCGGCCAGGAGGCTGCACAAAAAAAAACAAGAAACGCCCAGATTCAGAGCGAGCGCTCTTTCAGAGCGTCCGGCTCTGAATCAGGGCCTCAGTGCGCTGACAGAGAGGAGGGGGCCTCAGCACGCCTTGCACCCATTATAAAGACAAATAAAAAGTATGGTGGTCGCTCACATCAGCTTAATGATATAGTGTGTGCTACTATTAGGTATCAATAATTATTTAGGGGTGAGCGTTTGGGCGTGGGAACCCCGGAGTTGCTCTGGCTAGGCCTTTTTCAGGGCATCACCACTTAATTCACATATATACTTTTTCATCACCTTTCTATTTGTTTATTATTCATGTAATTTTAATTCTCTCTCATTATATTAACACTTATTGATTATCTTTACACATCTATACTTTACAATTCACTATCACCTTTTTCCCTTTTTCGTGTGATGCCCTGGGGATGGTCCTTGGCTGGATTCTTTTTGGGTGCCCTGCGCCTCGGACGTGAACCCCTTAATGGTAGGGACGCCGGTATAGAGGAGCCTTGACGCTGGCCCGGTGCTTAATCATATATTTGCAAATGTGTGCAACTAATACCTCTGAATTTCTATTATCATGTAGGATTCAAGTATTTTTGTTGATATTGCTGCAGTGTGCTGGAGGGAATATTCTTTTTTTTCTGTGGTTCAGTGTAAACCCCGCCCTTTACAAGCACCTGTGCAAAATCATCAAGCTGATGTGAACGACCACCATACTTTTTATTTGCAGTTCTGAGAGGCATGAAGGGAGCCAGCATTGGAAGGATGTGCTGGTCCATATAGTGCCATTTGGAGGTTTCTGGGGTACCTCCTAGGTGAGTCAGCTCTCGGCTTATACATGTGCTGTTATTATGCAGTACATTAATTTGTAATTATATGACCCAGAGTGGGTGCTACTATTAGGTAGCAATAATTATTTTGGGGTGAGCGTTTGGGCGTGGAGCCCCCTGGAATTGCTCTGGCTGGGCCTTTTTCAGGGCATCACCACTTAATGCACATGGATACTTTTTCATCACCTTTCTATTTGTTTGTTTATTATTTATGTAATTTTAATTAGTTCTCATTATATTAACACTTATTGATTATCTTTACACATCTATACTTTACGCTTCACTATCACCTTTTTTCCCTTTTTCAAGTGATGCCCTTGGCTGGATTCTTTTGGGGTGCCCTGCACCTCGGATATGAACCCCTTAATGTTAGGGACGCCGGTATAGAGGAGCCTTGATGCTGGCCCGGCGCTTAATCATATATTTGCAAATGTATGAAACTAATACCTCTGAATTTCTATTATCATGTAGGATTCAAGTATTTTTGTTGATATTGCTGCAGTGTGCTGGAGGGAATATCCCATTTTTTCTGTGACCCATTATAAAGACACCTATGCTCCATGGTCTTACCCTGCATGAACTTACCTAATACTCTGATCAAGATAAGCACTTTGCACTTTTGGATTCCTTTTTATGAAATATTTTTTAATATTTATTCTTTATATTAGTTATTAAAATTCTATATATGTTGTTTCTTACCATTGCTAATGTTTTTTACTCTTGCTAATGTTTAAATAAATATTTTTAAACATTTAAATAAGTTGCAATTATATTGGTGCATACAAAAAAGATATAGGGACACCGGAATCATTACCTGGCTCTATTATATTACTTGCATGTTTTTTAAATGGTTGTAGTTTGGTATATGTACTGAACAAACATGGTGATTAACGTGCTAGAGTGGCTACACAATCTGTTTATTTGCACTAAGGGCATTCATTTTGCAATTTGCGCAACTTTTGCCCTGACACTTTTATGGACTTTGCACACTTTACTATTTAGGATATGTGGTTATCATACATTATTGTTTAAGCATTTAAACTAAAAGGTATCAATCTGTTAAAACTACACCAGTAGTCGTATTTTGGTTGCACTGATACTTTTTGCACCTTGTACATACATAGTGTGACACAGTAGGGATAGGGGGCCCTTTAATGGAGTAGATGGACTCCCTCTTTATACACACAGCAGCCGTAGAAACAGGATACAAGTCAGGGGTTCTCGTACAAACTGGTCGGCACCAGTCTTTATTGTGCCAAATGAATATGAACATAAACAAAACATATACATAAGTCCTAGCCCGGCTGGGCACTAGCTACACAGCAGATTCCCTCTTTATAATAGTGATAGGGCCTATTGCCCTCACCATCAACAAAACACGTGCACAGTACTTACAAGGAAAGTAACTCTCTGAACAGGCTAGTCTGCCTGCTCTCCCAGGTGTGAGACACTCAGCCACAAACAAACCCAGCTTATATTAGCCATTTCCAGCTGCAAGCCCTAATGAGCCTGTTACCAGGCTGAAAGGCTCAAAACCTGAAGTGGTCTGTGGATGGAGGCCTCTCTCTCCTCACATCCACACCCCCAGGACCCAAACCGGCTGTTCTCTAAAGCCGACATTTCTAGTCTGTTTTTCCCAAACAGACTTCTCCTGGGGGTTTCAGAACACATATGACAGGAACCTAGGACATACATAGAAGCCATTCCACACTTCTCCAGTGCTTCTATCACAATAGGTATCTTATCTACATTTCTTTCATTGTAATGCAATAAAGCACTTTAGTAGCTGTACATCAAGTTCACCTTTCATGTATATATGCTTGTGTATACTCGTTTGGTTCTCCCAGAAGAAGTCACGGCACTCAAAGGATTCAGACGCACCACTGGCACAGGAGGATGTCGTTGTGATGGTAATTGCGGGATGTACTGAGTACGCAGGCAAGGTGTTCCAGATGCACCACTGGCACAAGAGGAACTTGTGCAGTCCAGAAATCTTTCCCATATACTCCATTTAATGTGCTTTATTGCACTTCTGAGGGAAAGGAGACGCCCCCAGTCTGGATTAGCACCCTTCCTTATTGGTTTAAAAGCATGGAGTCTGGTAATGTATATGCACACTGGTATTAGGCACAATTCTAGGTAAGTCTTACAAGTTATATACTGAAGTGCAACTTTGGTTCATTTTTGGGGTATGGGTCCCTCTGGATTGCATTGGTTGATCTGTTTCAGGGCACCACATTATAACACATTTTTCTTTATAACACATTTTAACCCTTTACTGTGTGTTTAATATATATGTACTTCACTTTTTTATTTTCATTCTTTATATGCAGCTGTAGCTGCTCTTAACTATCTCTTTACACTGCACTTTTCTTACTATGGTGGTGCCCTGGGGCAGCTTGGCTGGGCCAGTTTTGGGGGGTCCTGCGCTCTGGATTTGAACCCTAGTATGTTAGGGACCTACCCTAAAGAGGTTACCTGGATATGGTGGGTAGGCCCATAACCTTGGCCATGATTATGCTAAAAACCTCTATTGATTGCAAAATTTTATTGCATTTATATATTATTAATAATTTGGAGATGTGCACCGGAGATTTGTCTGTTTCTGTGCAATTGAAAATCCTCCCAGATCCCCGTCTGCCAGAACCTTACCAGGATTTTGCTGATGTTTTTTGTGAACAGGCTGCAGATAAATTACCTCCTCATCGTTCTTGGGACTGTGGCATAGATATCATTCCTGGGAAAATGCCACCTCGTGGCCGAATCTACCCTCTCTCGGTTCCGTAAACAGCAGCTATGTCCGACTATATCAAGGGAAACCTAGCCAAAGGGTTTATCAGACCATCCTCTTCTCCTGCTTGGGCAGGATTTTTCTTTGTAGAAAGAGCACGCGGGCAAGGTGTTTCAGATGCACCATTGGCACACGAGGATGTCGCTGTGATGGTACTCGCAGGATGTACTGAATACGCGGGCAAGGTGTTTCAGATGTACCGCTGGCACAAGAGGGACTTAGAATAGACTTGAGAGTAGAACAACAAGGGAACCTAGAACGTAGTGACGGCAAGCAAACACTAGTAGTAACGATGTTGTACAGGCAACTTCCTGTTGTCCAGAGCCTGTTAAATACCCAAAGGTAGCCGTCCACTGGAAGGCAGCACCAGCTGACAAAGATCATGCTACCATTGGACAGAGGGTCAGTCAGATGATGAATACTGTCATGGCTGAGCCCATGATGGCAAACTCGGTAACCAAATCATGGAGCAGCAACTGGAAGACAAGCGCACCTAAAGCATAATCCTCAGCGCGTCACTCGCTGCTGCACCAGATGTCTGACAACGCTGAGATGAATAACGGCCGATCCTAGGCTGGAACCCACCTGACACTATCTATATATATATATATATATATATACTGTATAGATATATAATAGTAGGAAGAGCTTCTGATGGAATAAGTTCGCTATTTACTAAAAACAATTCTATTTATTAAAAACAATTTACTAGTAAAACAATTCTCGGAGAAGAAATAAGAAAAAAAGATAAATAAGCAGCCTTTATTCCATGTGCAAAGCATATTCTCTCTCTTGCGGCAGACAGAGTGGGGTTTTCCCCAGCAGGAAGTTATCAGACATCTAGCGGGATATACCATGCTAGCCTTTGTGCATGTTTAGGTATGTCCAGAATGGGATGTAGTAACAGGGAATATGAAAGGGAAGCAGGGCATTTTTATGTTCAAGTCTAGAATAAATTGGTACAGTATGTTGATTTATTTAATAAAACATTAAAGCTTACATAATAACAAATATACATCCACAAAAAAAAATAAAAAAAAATGGAAGATCAATTGCATATATCAGTGCTTCGTGGCCATCTGTAACCAACATCAAAAGACTGCCAGACTTCAGAGGGAATAAAACTCTGGTTTGTTACCTATGTAGAGAAAGACGTCCACAAGCTGTTCTGTTTGTTAGGTTGTGCATGTTCAGGATGTGAAATAGGAGGAGGTGAATGTTTACCCACATTAACTGTGGACACTCCCACTAAACCTGGGGCAGGGTATCCTCCTGCCTATAAAGCCCTCAACAGAGGTTAGTTGCGTGCAGGAAAAATGTAGAGACAAAGGAGCTCATTCAGACCCGTTCACTAGGCTGCACTCGTTTGCTGCCATAAGGAAAGTAAATATGCAAATTATGCATTCGCACACTAAGGTATGAGGACGCCTCTTATGTCTGAATAAGGGATCACCGGGTGAAGTAAGACACCCACCAGCCTGGGGTAAAGAAGCCCACTTTCAGACGTCAACTCCAGGAAGTGGATGAAAACATTGGTACCATTGGGCAACATGGTACCAGCACGCAGTGCCTGAGGTAGACTCGTATAACGTGTATGCTGATGCTGCATCTTAATTATGCACACCCTTTAAATGGTGTTTAAACGCACTGACACGCCTGCGTTCGCACATCCACACGCCCGTTTCCTATATCCTTCCTCTGTCACCACCCACAAACGTCCCGTTCCGCCAAACAAAGCAGCGGCCTGGCTGTATGCTGAGAGCGAGCATCTCCTGATCGCAGTGACTGGTTCGCGCACGCACACTGCGGCTTATACGCATGCGCAGTTTGCAACAATCGGCTGGCTGCGAGCGAACGCAGCCAAGCGAACGGGTCTGAATCGCCCCCAAAGTTCCATCTCTCATACACTTTGGGGCATTCAACATTCAATTAGCTGCGGTAAATCACAGCGTGCTATTTGATCCCCCAGGGTTATCCAATCAGCCACGAAGCGCGGCCACAGCAGGGATTTTTTTCGAGACCTCAGCAGGCTCAGAAAAAAGTTTCAAGGATTCTATGACCGGTATACAATTAGCCCCGATATTATTTTGGGGGAAAAAACAGGGATTTTTCTCCAATAATCCCCATTTTCCCCCAATGTTTTTATTTTCTCCATATCCTATTATTTCGGACGTAAAAAGAGGATATTGCGGGTGAAAACACATATTATCCGTGATAAGCTCACAGACCTATGTGTTCTTGCTATTCTGGGGGTGAAAAACTGCACTTTTCGTAGATTATTTTTCGGGACACATCAGGTACCAAAACAAACCCACGATGAGCATCGGGCAGCACTTCGGGACTAATTGGATAGCCCCACGACGATCCATTAGCACTGGATACTGCTCTATGTGTTTTCGCCCAAAAAAAGGAACATTTTTGCTGGGTAAATAAAGGGCTCTTATTGAATTGCCCCAAACTTAAAAACGTGGAAAAGTCATGTTTTTCGGTCCCAAAAAAATATCGGGGCTAATTGAATAACGGTGTTGTCTGCATTTTCTTTAATGCGGACATATGTGGAGGATGATGCTACGTTGGGACCGCTTTTTATACTAGCCAACTGGTCTAGTGTTTGGTTTTTACACTAGCCACCTGGACAGGGGTCTGATTTCTACACTAGCCACCTGCACAAGGTTTGCTTTCTACTCTAACCTATAGTCAATGTCATCTAAAACAACAAGGAGCGCAAATTATAATTCAATTCAACATTTAATATCCATGTATATATATGTACATTCAAAAAACGATCTATATTGTGCAGAACACCAATTTTTAACAAAAAAATAACAAAAAAACACAAAAAGTTAACCTTTTTGTCATTTTTTTAAAAAAATTGGTGTTCTGCACAATATAGATCGTTTTTAATGCAGTGTTTGGTTTTTACTCTAGCTACCTGGACAAGGGTCTGCATTTTACACTAGCCACCTGTACAGGTGTCTGCTTTCTACACTAGCCACCTGGACAAGGGTCTGCATTTTACACTAGCCACCTGGACAGGTGTCTGCTTTCTACACTAGCCACCTGGACAGGGGTCTGCTTTCTACACTAGCCACCTGGACAGGGGTCTGCTTTCTACACTAGCCACATTGACAGGGGTCTGCTTTCTACACTAGCCACATTGACAGGGGTCTGCTTTCTACACTAGCCACCTGAACTGGGTCTGCTTTCTATACTAACCACCTGCACAGGGTCTGCTTTCTACACTGGTCACCTGTACAGGGTCTGCTTTCTACACTAACCACCTGGACAAGGGTCTGCATTTTACACTAGTCACCTGTACAGGGGTCTGCTTTCTACACTAACCACCTGGACAAGGGTCTGCATTTTACACTAGCCACCTGGACAGGTGTCTGCTTTCTACACTAGCCACCTGGACAGGGGTCTGCTTTCTACATTAGCCACCTGGACAGGGGTCTGCTTTCTACACTAGCCACCTGGACAGGGGTCTGCTTTCTACACTAGCCACCTGGACAAGGGTCTGCATTTTACACTAGCCACCTGGACAGGTGTCTGCTTTCTACACTAGCCACCTGGACAGGGGTCTGCTTTCTACATTAGCCACCTGGACAGGGGTCTGCTTTCTACACTAGCCACCTGGACAGGGGTCTGCTTTCTACACTAGCCACATTGACAGGGGTCTGCTTTCTACACTAGCCACCTGAACTGGGTCTGCTTTCTATACTAACCACCTGGACAGGGTCTGCTTTCTACACTAGTCACCTGTACAGGGTCTGCTTTCTACACTAGCCACCTGGACAGGGTCTGCTTTCTACACTAGTCACCTGGACAGGGGTCTGCTTTCTACACTAGTCACCTGTACAGGGTCTGCTTTCTACACTAGCCACCTGGACAGGGTCTGCTTTCTACACTAGTCACCTGGACAGGGGTCTGCTTTCTACACTAGTCACCTGTACAGGGTCTGCTTGCTACACTAGCCACCTGGACAGGGTCTGCTTTCTACACTAGTCACCTGGACAGGGGTCTGCTTTCTACACTAGTCACCTGTACAGGGTCTGCTTTCTACACTAACCACCTGAACTGGGTCTGCTTTCTACACTAGCCACCTGTACAAGGTCTGCTTTCTACACTAGTCACTTGGACAGGGGTTTGCATTATACACTAGCCACCTGGACAGGGGTATGCTTTCTGCACTAACCATCTTTACAGGGGTCTGTTTTTTATACTATCCACAAGGACAGGCAGACTTATCAGAACATTGTCGAATTACTTAATTTTCCACCCTCGTTCCCATTACTTAAAGCCGGTAGCTGGGTCATATGTTCAAATCTGCTCACGGCAGACTGCAACACTCGAGTCCCCTTTAATAGAAACCTGGTGAAGAATTTGTGGGTTGATTAAGGGAACTATTTATTATTAAGAACACCACCGTGGCAACAATTTAACAAAACCAATTTAGAAAAACCAAAAATTCTCAGCTTCCACGGTTTGCATTGTTTAATAAGGAATGCACAATACTTTAGTCATGGACCAAAAATCGCAAAGTTGTTGCACAAATTCCCTGTTGAGCGTGAACATTAAGGTTGGTAGTGAGCCGAAAGCAGTGGTCTCCAACCCGTAGCTCGCGAGCTACCTTTAGCTCGCAGTCTTAATTTTGGTAGCTCAGCTAGCTGCAGTGCTGCTGAGTAAACTAGGAGGAAGTGACCTCTGAGGCGTACTCCCCCGTGGTGTCGACCCCATGGGTGAAGCCAAAGGGAAGCACGTCAGGTGATTGCCGCAGCTGTGCTTCCCTGTGGTTCCACCCACAGCATCTACGATACGGCAGAGCTAGTGATGCCTAACCCTGCCAGAAAATCACAGGGCAGCCCTGTGTACCTCCTTGGAGCCGGTAATTAACAGTAAAATGTGCCTGTGCGTACATTTTATTTACAAACTATAACAATATCACTGTAATAATTAAATGCATTGTTGTTTTCTATGATACAATTGTTCGGTTATTAGCCCGATTTTTTTTTCTACAATTTTAGTAGCTGTTCAGGAGGTTGCAATTCACTAAAGTAGCTCACACCTCAATTAAGGTTGGCGACCACTGGCCTAAAGGATAGGTCAATAACAATGATCACCAGTAGATGGCAAGACAGTAAATAAAACACTTATAGACACTTATAAAAGGAAGTTATGTCTGTACGGTTTTGAGGTCTTTTTGATCTTTGTATGCTGAATAAAATAGCTTTGGGTGTTTACCTAAAATAAAATATAAAGTTTTGCTTATCAGTGCTCGGTGCATCATTCGGTGCCTTGTTCATAGCTGTCCGATCTCTTCCCCTGTGCACTTTTCTTTCATCAGTGGGAAATTCATGGAGCAAGGGCTTTGCCAACCCACTCACTTTGTATTTTATTTTAGGTAATATAATATCAGCCAAAATATATATCAGAAAAAATTAAATTTAATTAGCAATAAAAATAGGAATACTTGTACATTAAACATATGCTGCACCCCCTTATTTGTTTGAGGTCCCTACTGAAATGCTTACATACATGCTGTAAAATAGCCAACAGCTATGTGTCTCTCAAACTATTTGCTCCTAAAGTGAAAAAGAAGGACATGGCGGCTCAAACAATTATAATAAATAAGTAGCGATACACACAGGCCAGATTGTGACCAAAGACAGACAGCAGCTCGCTAAAGTCAATACTAAATGTAGGTAGAGGGGGGAGATCACAATGCAGCTGTTAGTAATTGATGCTAATGAGACCTACAGACGCATCCTCATACAACTTTGCTCTAATCGAGCCAAATAGCCCCATCTGGCGCGCCACGGACTCTGCGACTTTTAGCCATGAAAACCATCATACTTCTTAAAATTTGTTTTTTATTCGCACCACTAAAGAGATAAAACTATATTGCAAGCGTACACTGGGGGTCATTCAGACCCACTCGCGAGCGGCAGTACGCTCGCAAGTGGGTCGATGTTCCCCACTGCGCATGCGTATGACGGAGGCAGCTCCATCGTGCGCATGCACGAGACCTGGGGAGCGACGGGCTTTCCATCGCTCCGGGTCTCGCACCGAAGGAGGCGCGCTGTCGATGCCGGGGGCGTGGCGGCCAGACGGAGGCGTTCCCATGGGAACGCCTACCGTCTGAAGCCGGCCCCACTGACATCACTAGTGATGTCAGTGGGAGTGATTTTGGCTCTGATAGAGCCAAAATCACTCTAGGGCTTGTGGCAGGGAGACCCTACCGCAGGGTCTCCGTCGCAAGTCCGATGGTCGCGATGGTCAAGACCATCGCGACCATCTTTTTGGCCGCTCGCATATGCTGTTGGTGGTCACCCACAGCTATGCGAGCGGCCAGGAGGCCGCTCCATTTTCATGGAGGAGGGCCCTGATTCAGAGCGAGCGCTCTGGTCAGAGCATCCAGCTCTGAATCAGGCCCCCTGACCACTGGGGCTGGCAGTACTTGTACATTTGTGTGTGACTAATTTGCATATCTGCGTAAAAAATGTTCTGATACAAGCGGCGCCGGCCATTCCTGCCGCCGCGCTTCGTTATGCTTAATCTGCGACTTTATACACATTTTATACCAATTCCTTTGCAACAAAAGTAGTAACCTAGGTACATCGTGAGCAGCTTTGTATGTGGTTATGGTGCGACTGAGATGCAATGCTTAGGAAAAAGTATGTTTCGCTACCCATGGCGGAGCATCTAAGTCATGCCAAAGAGCTAGTGCCATATGGAGAAAAGGTGCTGGGTGTATGAGGACACATCTGTAACATACATGCCTACCCTCCCGGATTTCGCGGGAGGCTCCCGATTTTTCGGGTAACCCCCCGCACCCCGGAAGGGTAGGCATTTCTCCCGCATTCTGCTCACTTCCTAATGAAGTGGGCAGAATGGGGAGAACATCCGCGGCGATTGCGGGCTCTCATGTAGGGGGCGGGCTTAATGACGCAATTCTACACGAATTGCGTCTTTTAGCCCCGCCCCTTATTTAAATGTGTGCCAATCGCAGCAATTTGCCGCAGAGGGGCAGGGCTTAATGACGCAAACCATCAGGCCCCGCCCCCGTCGTGACCCGCTTGCTTCTCCTCCCTGGGGAGGAAATGGAAAAGGTAGGTAAGTATGATCTGTAAGCGCAGAAAACTGGTATTGTAGCCACAAGTTGTGCATCTTCTCACATCTAGGGGGGAGATGTACTAATCCTTGGGGAGAGATACAGTGCCAGCCAATCAGCTCCTACTGTAACTGTCACTTTACAGATGTGTTTGAAAAATTACAGCTAGGAGCTGATTGGTTGGTCGTTTATCACTCTCCAATTTCTCTCTCTCCAAGGATTAGTAAATCTACCCCTATTAAGAAAGAAATACAAAGCTTACAAAAAAAAGTAAAAAAAATAAATAAAATTAACTCTCCAAAAAGGGCGAAAGGATTTTCCCAGTGTGCCATTGTTATGCTTCATATTCTGCTCTAAAAGCGCCTGCCACTTGTATCAGTATACCTATAAACATTTAGGGGTCTATTTACTAAGCAGTGTTAGGAGTGAAAAGTGATAAGAAAGTGATAAGGTGCCAGCCAATCTGCTCCCAACTGTCATCTCACAGGCTGTTTTTGAAAAATGACAGTTGGGAGCTGATTGGCTGGCACCTTATCACTTTCTTATCACTTTTCACTCTGTCTCCTAACACTGCTTAGTAAATAGACCCCCTAAGGCCCCTATTTAACAGTGAAAGGGGTTATGCCTCCCTTTCTGAATTTAACAAACAGCGGTAACCTAAGATTGCCGGCAATCAAGACCCGGCGGTGTCTTTCTGGCTTCAGCAAAGCCTTTCAGGCACTACTGGGTCTCCGTGTCATGCACATGCACAGACGGACCATCGCGCATGCACATAACACCGGTGCCCGGCGCTGGCAGCGTTAGGCTGCCAGCAGGTGAGCAGAGGACCTCACCGTGGAGGAGCACTTCGCAGGACCTCGCCGAAGGGGTAAGTATTGGTAAATATCAGTGGACTTTTTGTTAGTATGACAGTGATACTAAACGAAAAATTCCGCCGGTATTTAGCTTCGTTGTTAAATAGGGGCCTTAAGGTGCCTACACACTTGGCGATGTGCTCAAGATCCCGATTTCCCCTTGAACTCTCCCCAGCAGCTCCCCGGCAGTCGTGGGCAGGATTTGGTGTTAAAAACTGTCCAATGTGACAAACGATCTATCGTGCCTCCTAACTATTCCAGTGCATCGTGACTGAGATTGTCACATCTGCCCTACAGCACGGCAAATCTGAAAATGCGATGTACGACCTGCGGGTATACGCGTCAGCATCGTGATCGTGAGTGGAAACTCACGATTTGGGCATATTTTACACGATTTGTCGTCACGATTCGTCGGAATCTGGCAAATCATGTAAAAAATTGCCAAGTGTGTAGGCACCATTAATGTTGTGGGAATTGCGAGAATTGGAACAAGTGCTGAAGTGCTGCGGCAGAGTAAAATAGGGCGTAACCAAGCATGAATTGGGCACAGAGAACTCGGATCGCTATTCTGCTTATACGCACGCAGCACAGTTGCTAAATATCAGCGGTGATATGTAAATGTTAGCTTTTGCATTGCGATCGCAGCCTAACATAAGGACGCCCACTTCCCCTTACTCACATCCGTATACTTTGGCAACATAGTGAAATAATCGGTAACATTGAGTAACATCGGACCAATATGCACAGTTAAGGCAGGGCAGACCTCACTCAGGAAATGTTTAGTTCAGCGCATGCTATGAGGCCTCAGGCTGCGTCTGGTATCGCAGTGGCTAATTTATGCACGCCCCTGCAACACCATTTAAACGCACTGGCACGCCTGCGTTCACCTGGCCACCCCCCGTCACCATGCACAAATGGCACTTCCAGTCAATCATTCTGCGATGGTTCTGCATGCACAGTGCGAAATAACCGGCCGATTGCGTATGTATAAGCCATTGCGATCCTTGCTGAATCAGGCCCTCAGATTGTATGGGAGTTATGCATCAGAGAGTTTGCCTTAGCAGGCCATCCAGGAGTGACCATATTGCCACTTTTACACCGGCATGGTGAGAGGGATCATTTGTGCACAGGACAAAACCAGAGATGTTACAACAATCCATGTTATTGTCATTTAGCAAATGAGTTCCTTTGAGCAGTATGGGTGGTTAGAACAGTTTGTAGGGCCTGATTCAGAGTCATACACTATTCTGATGTTTATGGAGTTGAGTCATACTTGCCTACTTTTGAAAAAGCATTTCAGGGAGATTGTGAAAGCAGCACTTATGAGTACGGCGGTAAAGTGGGCGTGTACTGCTACATCTGAGAGGCGTGTCATAAAATTGATTTACATCCACATGTAAATGAGCCCCAAAGCTGTTAGTAAGATCTATGTGTTGATGAAAACACACTGATACTTCTCAGAAAATACATGTAACCATAGGGATCACTGTGCCTTAAAACCAATACAGGGAATAATACTAATGATCCCATTTGAATGTATATATCTCTGTGTTTTCTTTTATATAACAGTGTCATAATGGGGGTAAGGTGAAATGAGGGAGATTGGTAGACTCTTCAGGGAGACAGGGAGATTGCTGCTATTTCAGGGAGTCTCCCTGACAATGAGGGAGAGTTGGCAAGTATGAGCTGAGCGATTATCAGTAAAACGCAAGTCGCACTGCACATACGTCAAAGAACATTACCCGTAGTCGCTCGCAGTGACTTTTTACTCACAGTGTGATTGATAGTCAGGAAGCATTTGTGGGAGGTAACGGGGAGTGATGGCCAAGACTGGCAGCAGAGAACACAGGCTTGCCTTAACCTTTTTCGGGGGGCGTGTCTCACCCTGCCTCAATTCCCACGGCCTTTCTGCATGACCATAGTCTCACTCAGGACTGCGACAAGCGAATGATCTGCGACCGATGCTGCGTTTTTGCATGCAGCGAGGAAATAATAAACTTTTACATTTTGGAAAAGATATGTTGAAAATTCGGTCTGAGACGACCATCAGACATCAAATATTAAAACGTAAGTTTTGGGTTTAGTTGTCCTTTAGGTTTGATGGCTCCTACGCTACATTAGCAGAAGACTAATTAGATACGCTTTAGGCATTTTCAGTGTTGCCAAGCGGAGATCCAGGTGACGGACCTGCTGTTGTCTCCAGCAAAGTGAGTTCTGTAGTAGCCAGCCACTAAGTGCCCAGGGTGAATGTGCACCTGTCCTGTAGATGAACATATGAAATGATCAGGCCAAGATAGGCAATACCTCCGATGTCGTGCATTTGGCTGCGTGCCCGTGCCTGCACTTGTGAGCACATATTTAGTTTGAAATGGTAGTAGTTCTGACTGAAAGCGCACAGTGGGCCTGATTCAGCACAGATGGCTATTGTGATATCGTCTGCATAATCGCATGCAGTTCTGCTGAGAAGATAGGCTAATGTCTGCAACCGCTCAGCCAGCATAGAGACGCCCACTACCGCTATCTCACATCCGTAATGCCTCACAGTGCTGCGTATACATCGGGAACATCGGACGCTCACGCACAATTACAGCAGCTCTGACCTGACTCAGAAATTGCAAGTCTCGTCGCACGCAATGAGTACTCAGGCTGCATATGCCGTCACAGTGGCTAACTTATGCACGCCAATGCAACGACATTCAAGCGGACAGGCACGCCTGCGTTCCTTCAACTACTCCCCCATCACCACCCCAAATGCTGACGTCTCGTCACTCACTCTCCGATGGCTTTCTATGTGCGTGCGAGATCGCAATGCTAACCAATGCGGTGCAGAGGAATGCTCAGTACGCATCATCGGCCGATCGGCGTACGCTGTTGCAATTGCGATCCATGCTGTATCAGGCACGGTGAATGGAGCAGCAGGTATGCAGCAGAGATACAATAAAAGTAAGTGGACGTAAGTTAAAGAATGGACTTACAGGAAGTCTTGCTGGAAGAACTCAATATTGATAAATGAAAAAAAATAAAATTAAAGGAATAGTATATGTTTGGTACTACATTTTGTAGCTACTGTATGTGCTATCCACTTAGGAGAGACAATCCTGCCACTCAACTAAGAGGTAAGCAATAGCATCATAAATGTAGTTACTCAGATGGTTTGTTTAGGGCAGGGATGGGGAACCTCAGGCCCGGGGGCCGTATAAGGCCCCCGGAACCATTTGGTCTGGCCCTCGGAGCATTTTTCCTCTGGCCTCATTTGGCTAGCAGAGTGCATATAATGGCACCCTGCAGCC
Source organism: Taudactylus pleione (assembly GCA_031769625.1). Taxonomy (NCBI): domain Eukaryota; kingdom Metazoa; phylum Chordata; class Amphibia; order Anura; family Myobatrachidae; genus Taudactylus; species Taudactylus pleione. Next base: position 1,992,339 of record JAUIMM010000299.1, read on the forward strand.
AGAATCTATGCAGCAGGGCCGCCTGGAGCATCCTTAGGACTCTTCAGACGGTCACACCGCTGCCCTTACAGCTCCCCGAAGCATCCACAGGATGTGCCGGGCATTGCTGTAATCACCGATGATTGTGACACCGCCCCCGTGTGCCGTCACACGGAGAGGGCGTGGCCTGCACCGTGCCTGCAAAGAATGTTATCTATATCAAAATGGCCCTCGGCAGAAAAAAGGTTCTCCACCCCTAGTTTAGGGGAACCTCAACAACATTTAAGCACAGTGATGGATTCATTTCTACAAACTTGTTCACGGCTCTTTTTCAACTTTTGTTCTACTTTAAATCTGTTTTGCTCCACAACCTGTCGTAATAGCTGTTACTCGTTGCCTTAGTCACAGACACTGCACAAAGTTGGTGTAAGGACCATTGTCTCCATTATTATAGACTGTGGTATATAAAAAGAGGCTGCACAGGCACTTCAAGTCTAGTGGTGCTAATTCATCACAAGGCCACAATCAGGCATAAGATCCGCTGATTAGTTAGATGGCACAGTGCCCAGTCATCTCTTATCTTGCCACCAATTTTATCTCCACAGACCTACCCTGTATTATACCGCAAGTCCCATTTTCATCATGGGTTCTACTGTACAGGTTGTGACATCAGTTGTTAAACAAGAGAGGAAATGATTTATACTGAAGTTCATATCATGATCCACATGATGGCAGCAGAGTCCCATTAATGCACTTGCTGTTCTAGGAGTGAGTGACCATATTGCCCAGATGCTACACTTTGAACAAAGACAGTTTTTTACAAGGCTCATTTTTATCCACCAGTCACTGGAAGTAAACCTAAACCATAAACTCTTAAGATACAACCACACTAGCTAATAATAGTAGGAATTGTAACCCAAAAACGTGTTTAAAGCCACTGTGCTTTCCTTTTTATACAATATATAAAAAAGGACAAGCAAGTAATTGAAATCTAAATACATGCAACGATCATAAAAACACTGAACACAGCTTCCTCCAACATTCTGCCAATAGGCATAAAATATACGTACACAATAAATCCAGTTTATCTAATATATTAAGCAAGTTTAAACCGTATTCAGCAAAAAAAGAAAAAAGATACAAAAAACAATCTTACATGTCGAATACAAGCATTCTACTCACCCAGCTGACCAAATGGCCAAGAGGACATACTTTCCAATTCAGTAAGTCTATAACGGGATGAAACAACAGCATACAGTATATTGGGCCAATAATAGCCAGCCAGATGCAGGCGGGGCGAGAATCTGGTGAATATGCCAGTATCTTTTAATCGCCAATCCTTTAAAAGGGAAAACCACGTTGGTAAAACTATTAGGGCAGTTGTTCCCAAACTTTTTTGAACCATGGTGCCCTAGAGTATCAGCATTGTTTTCATGGCACCACAGAAGCGAAAAGTTTGTTATTGAGAAGTGAAGTAAATTGTGCTCACCTGTCATCTTTAGGCTCAGTTATGTGGTGATGGACAGTTTTGCGCTTCTGTTTGTTCACATAATTTGATTTGACCATAAATAATTTGATTTGGTGCTGGACCACCAACCTGAGGCACCCCTGAAAGTGTCCCAAGGCAGCCGGGGTGCCACGGCGCACAGTTTGGGAACCACTGTAATACGGTATATGAGAAGTGGGAAGTACACACTTCTTGACTACTTTGGGCCTGATTCAGACCCACTCGCAAGCGGCTGTCCGCTCGCAAGTGGGTCGATGGTGCGCATGCGCCAGACGCGACGAGCGAAGGACTTTCCTTCGCTCGTTGTGTCTGATCAAAGGGGGCGTGCTGTCGATGTTGATTGACAGCACGCCCCCTTTGGTGGGCGTGCCGGGGGCATGCCTCCCAGACAGGGGCGTTCCCAAGGGAACGCCTACCGTCAGAAGCCGGCCCACTGACATCACTAGTGATGTCAGTGGGAGTGATTTTGGCTCTGATAGAGCCAAAATCACTCCGGGCCTTGCGGTTGAGAAACTCAACCGCAGGCTCCGGCTCGCAGTGGCGATGGTCGCGATGTTCAAGACCATCGCGGCCATCAACCTGCACACTCGTATAGGCTGTGGGTGGTGACCCACAGCTATACGAGCGTCCAGGAGGACGCTCCATAATTATGGAGGACGGCCCTCATTCAGAGCGTGCGCTCTGCTCAGAGCGTCCGGGTCTGAATGAGGGCCTTTATGCTACTATCCCATCAGGCTGTGTGGCCTATTTATTAGAAATTAGATAAATGCTCATTAATGTTCCTTACAGCCACTATTCGTGCTGATGTTAGAATGGGTTTCAGGGCCATGTATCATTGCCTTTGAGTCAGGACAGCTGCTTTGATACAGCTGTCCAGGTGAAGCCTAAAAGCTATGCTTTCGTTGCTAAAACTTACGCTGCCATGTTCTGTCCCGGTGGTTACAGTCCATGCCTTAGGTCACGCATATGCATTCTGAGAGTAGGAGGAGGCAGAAGGATCTGGATGGATCTCACTTCAGACTCTGGGGGGTAAATTTACTGAGAATCCTGTTTGCTTCAAGATAAAACACAATTGGTATTGCAGGGATACGTGGGAGTTTTTCAGGCTCAAACACTGAACACGGAAAATTTACTAAAGGCTCATACACACTAGACTATGTGTGTATGAGCTGATATCCGCAGCGGCAGGCCCAGTGGGGGTGCCGACATCGATTAGTGTATACACACTTGCTGATGTCAACCACGATGAACGATGGCGGGGGGAAGGGAGCAGGGCCATGCTACATTCGGCAGCATGGCATTGTTAACGATGTCTCCAGATTTGGCTGCATGTACAGCCGACTAGGGATATCTCGTTAATGACCCACGGGAGCGCGCATCGTCGATCGTGCAAGGCATACATACTATACGGTATATCGTTGAACGATATCGTTGTTGTTCACTTTTATCGACCAGTGTGTACGATCCATAAGAATCATGTTTGACAGAAGCGTGTTTTCCAATGGTGTATGCAATCGTGTTTAATCATGTTTAATAGTGTGAGTGTTCAGTCGTGTCTGTGGCCGACTTGTAAAGTCCAGCCTGTGAGCAGTGAGTTTGGAGAAGTATGCACAGATCAGTGAGATCCGTGTATGCTTCTATGTGTAAAAGTGTTAAAAATCAGGAAAACAAAAATGTGTGGGATTCCCCCTTTATGCATAACTAGCCCCGGGCTCTTTGAGCTGACCCTAGTTCAAGAAATATGAGGAAAAAATGTTTAGTGGTCCCCTATATTTAATGAACCAGCAGCGGGCTGTTCAAGCCCTGGTTTTAAAAATTACGGGGAAAAGATTGCATACGAGTCCCCCATATTTTTAGAACCATCACTGCACTCCACTACTGACACACTATTGTCCACAGCCCATTATACTTGGGACCTGATTCAGACCCGCTCGTAAAGGCGCGATCGCTCACTCTGAGCGATTTTCACCCATCTGCGCATGCGTATAATTTGCAGTGCTTGTGCGCAAGCCAATCGTTGCGATCTGATTTTGTAAGCCACTATCAGGTCGCTGCTTTGAGTGACAGATAGTGCCGTTTGTGGGTGGTAACAGGGGTAGGTGCTTGTGAACGTGGGAGTGGATGTGCGAACGCAGGCGTTTCTGGCTGCCAAAACGCCGTTTAAAGGGCGTGCATAATTAGCAAAGTAGCGTCATTGTACACGTCACCTGCATGTATTTCAGCCAGCGTTGATCGCTGTGCTTGCGACAGGCTAAGGCAACTCCAAGGGCTGCGAGCAGCTCCGATGGCTCACGATGGTCCCGATTAATCCTTCATTTCCCGGAGATGACGCGTGTTGTGAGTGGCAAGGGGGTGACTATATACACTTGCAAGCGCACTTTGCCGTAGCTCGCTAAAACAAAGTGGGCGTCCTTACGCGACGCAGTACGAGTGATTCATGTAAATATCCGGCCGCTTTTTGGCAGAGAGCGGCCGCAACTTGCGAGCGGGTCTGAATGAGCTCCTTGGTTTGCCTGTATTCATTATTAGGAGGTGCATCCTGTTTTGTGGCAGATAGACAGGGAAATTACTGGCAAGGGGCTTGAGAATAGTCAGAGTGTGCTTGCATGGTGGAAGTGTTAGATCAACATCTACATAGATGCTGAAGAGAAATCTTCTCCACCTATACAGTGGTATAGAGAGGAACCGGCTATCCAGGTGGACTTCTATTCCAGGTGGACTTCTATTTCAAGTTTCTGGTATGGATTTCTTTTGTGAACTTACACCATACTTGCCTACCCTCCCGAAAATCAGGTGTCGCTACCGAGCCCCCGGAAGAGCGGGCAAGTCTCCCGGCCCATGCATCTCGCCTGCACCCCCCCCACCCCCTTCCCTAGCGTCCTCTCCCACCTTGTTTAAGTGGCTGACTTGGGGGAGCCGATGACGTGATTCGTGCTGATTCGCGTCATCATGGCCCTGCCTCCGGCTGCACAATGCCGACAATCTTCGCATTGTGTAACGGGGCCAGGGCCATGACCAGTGGCGGGCCGGGGGGCACGGTGCCATATGCCCCCCGGGCCGGTAGACTTTTGCCTCAGTGAGGGCCGGTATCACTAGTGCACAGGCATGACTGACGGCCGGGTGACAGGCAGAAAGTGCTCTCAGTCGCTCCGACTATAGCAGCATCAGAGCGGCTGGGCAGCATTCTCTGCCTGTTACCGGGCTGTCTGTCACCCTATGTAGCTTGTGGCTGCACACTGAGCAGCGCTCCTTCCGAGGCCGCGCCGCTGCAGGGGCTGTGCACCTACTTCTGTGTCCTCTGTCCCTTCCCCGGGCTCCTTCCACTCCCCGGCTAAGGCCCCGCCCCCTCTCTGGGAGGCCCCGCCCGGCCCCGCCCCCTCTCTTACCCTGTCTGACTATATTCATCTATCTCCTCCTGTCCCTGCTGAAGACCCCGCCCCCTCACCCCGAGTCTCCTCCCTTTCTTTAGTCTATCCTGTCTGTGTCATCTCTTCCTGTACCCTGGAGCTCCGCAGGGACCAGAGACAGAGCAGCCTTCCAGGCAGGTAAGTGCCAGTGGAGGTGTACATGTTTACATGACATTTGAGAGGGAAGGGGGGGGGGGGTGTTGGAATACTTATGCAATGGGGGGCTGTAGTTATTTTTATCTTGGGGGGATGGGGTGTTTTAATACTGTCGGTGCTGGGGGTGATGTAATAATGTGTGTGAATGTGGGGGGTATTATTATTGTGTGTGAGGGCTACTGAATACTCAGAATACCTGTATTATATGTGGGTCACTGATGATTTCTGCATAATCTGGTGATTACTGCGTTATCTGGCAGCCATTACAACGCTCCCTGATCAGGTGGTCACTGAGAACGTCCCTGCATTATATGGCAGTCACTGCGACGCTCCCTGATCTGATGGTCCTTGCGAACCTCTCTGCATTATATGGCAGTCACTGCGACACTCCCTGATCTGATGGTCCCTGCGAACCTCTCTGCATTATATGGCAGTCACTGCGACACTCCCTGATCTGATGGTCCTTTGCGAACCTCTCTGCATTATATGGCAGTCACTGCGACACTCCCTGATCTGTTGGTACTTGCGAACCTCTCTGCATTATATGGCAGTCACTGCGACACTCCCTGATCTGATGGTCCCTGCGAACCTCTCTGCATTATATGGCAGTCACTGCGACACTCCCTGATCTGATGGTCCTTGAGAACCTCTCTGCATTATATGGCAGTCACTGCGACACTCCCTGATCTGATGGTCCCTGCGAACCTCTCTGCATTATATGTCAGTCACTGCGATGCTCCCTAATCTGATGGTCCCTGCGAACCTCTCTGCATTATATGGCAGTCACTGCGATGCTCCCTAATCTGGCTGTCACTGCAAACCTCTCTACATTATTTAAAGCACACCCACATTAGACACACCTTATTAGGCTATTATAATGTGTCCTTTCTCCATTGCAATGCGCTGGTGGAGAAATCGGGCCACTTACTTGTGTCTGCCCCCCAGGCCAAAAGTTGCCAGCCAGCCCCTGGCCATGATGATGCGATCATGTGACCACGCCCCCTTCCCGCCCTCAAAATTGTATCACGCCCCCTTCCCTCCCACCGCTGTGCCAAGAAGGCTGCCTCCACCCGGAAGAGGCAGCCAGATTGTCTGCATGTATGACTTACACCATACCTTGGAACGGGACTAAGCACCATTTACTTGTATTTGTGTTTTATTGTGCATAAAGGTCTTTGGTATAGTGACTCTTGCTGCAAGTGGCTGCTGGTATTTACTGGAGCTCCTTGGGACTTTTCCTTTTTTATTTTTCTCAGCAGACACACTTGACAGGGTCCCCCGGCCAAAGCATTAACCCCCTCCCCCAAGTAGTCAGCCCAGGCCAGGGATTTCTGAGGAAGTGGGGACCCGCCAATAAAGGGGTCCCCCCTCTCCATTGTACCCCAGGTCTATCCCCTCAACGTAGATGTAGTACTCATTGCTGTAAGGGATAAATTATAACATGGTATGGGAAATACAGATCTAAAAGCAGTGTGCTTGTTTGGTCCCCATAGGTTTGTTGTCATTTTCAAGGATATGTGCACCTTTATGTAACTATATGTAGTACAGACCTGCTTAATGTACGTATCATGTTGCACCAAGACTGTCTTATCTTATTGATTGTTGGTTTTAGCATGTGTCCCTCACTGTAACTCATAGGGCCTATTTCTGAGTCGCACCCAGGGCCTGATTCAGAGCCGGATGCTATTTGCGCTCGCTCGTTCAGAAAAAGGGGCCGGCTATTTAAATTGAGCGCTCGCTCTTTGCGGTCTGTTGAAGCCCCTATGTCTGAGCGAGCGAACTAAACATGTGCTCGCTATTTTGTAAAGACGCCCCCTGGCCGCTCGCATCCTATCCTACGTCATCTCCGCTATTTATTTGATTAATCGAGTACATCAAAAGGCGTATGAACTGCTTGCAGTGCTTGTGGTAGCATTTTCCTACCGCAATCATGCGAACAGTTCAGGCTAGGAAACAACCAAGTGATGTGGTCGATGACGCTGCTTTGTTAATTATGCACACCCTTAAAACGCCCGTTTTGACCGTTTGGCACGCCTGCGTTCGGATCTCCACTCCCCGTTTTCAAGCACCTTCGCCTGTTACCACCCACAAACGCCTCATCCTGTCACTCAAATTAGCAGGCACTCGCTATTTTGCGAGCGCTCGATTTCCGACCGCAATGACTGGTTGGCGGATGTGCATTACGACCCATACGCATGCGCAGATGTGCGAACATCGCGCGGAGCGAACGAGCGGCTCTGAATCAGGCCCCCAATCCGCATGCAATGCCGCTATTCACGTAGTTGAGCGATTGCAACTGTGCATGGACGGAACTTTTTGAAAGCAACTAGGACTCCTGCGTTACACAGAGGTACGCATAAGATGCTGGTGCGATCTGGAAAGACGGTAACAGAAATGGGGCGGCAAAGTGATGGGCGTTCCTGGGGTGAAGACTGGGAGGTGGCCTGAAGGGAACGCCAAAGAAGTCTGTCTCATGGGCGTGTTATTTGAGTGTCGCAGGTGTGTCAGTGAAAGTGGCTGCGTTCCCGGGAAGCACAGCCGCCACCGCCGTAAGGGGCCGAGGCAGACGGAGAAACTGCACCTGCCATAGGGCTTGTGCAAGTGTCAATGATGCAAGCGATGGTGGTGCCTAAAGAATCATCGGCGGTGTTACAGCGTGCAGAGTTTCTGAAAGTGGGTGTTTCAGTCCTTGCACAGTCAGACACAGACTACTGCACCAGGGGAAGGGCTGATACTAGCATTCGCATATTATCGCAGCCGCCACTCCGGCAACTCCATTACATCCCACCAAGCTCATTTTTCATACTTCACCTCTGACAGGCTTGGAAGAGAGACAGAAAAAGTAGGCAAGCAGCCTATTACCACCATCACCATGTCATACATGCCAACTCTCCCTAGCAGCAATCTCCCTGATTGCACCTTACCCCCATTATGTAGCTGTTATATACTTGGGGAATAAAAATACAGATATATACATACAAATGGTATAATCAGTGCCATTTATATGCATTGGTTATAAGGCACAATGATCCTTAAGGCTATAAGCATTTTCATATAAGGTTTCTCGTGGCCACTTATATGGAACCCTTGTAAAACACCAGTGGTGTCCCTCCGAGTGGTGACACCCAGAGTGGGGGAGGGGCGTGGCCTCACAGCAGGGGTGTAGCCTCTCAGACATAGGCGTGGCCTCCCGGACAGGGGGCGTGGCCCGAACCCACGTTTTAGTTACTCTGGGGCTGCCCCCAGGGAACACACTGTGTGCAGTGCCAACTCCCTCACTGTATCAGGAGCCAGGTGCTGCACATAATGCTACAGTGCAGCACTTTGGTGTCACCCCTTGGCGGATGACACCCAGGTGCAGCCCGCACCCCCTTTGTGACGCCACTGTAAAACACAATACATGAGCAAGCCCTGAAAAATATCAGAGGGTTTTAATCAACAAGTAGATCTTATACACTGCTTTGGGGCTCTTTTTCATTTGGATGTCAGTCTATTTTATGGTACGCTTCTCAGATGCAGCAGTACACGTCCACTTTAATGCACGCTCATAGGTGTTGCTTTCACAATCTCCCTGCAAGTATGCACCATGTTCATGAGATCCTGGGGACAGCCCCATGGTGGGCCCTCCACAGTTTAAATTAAATTTAGTCCATTTTACAGCATCAGGTGTTCATTAGCTTTCCCACAGGTAATGGAGATAGAGCTGGACCTTTAAACTTACATACAATGCTATGAAGAGGGACAAAATACATGGACATGATGGTAAGTGGTTGTTTTGCCACCAGAGAGAAACGGTATGGTTATAGTGAGGAGATATCTGCTGTATCTTCCAGACACTTACTAGGAGGTAATTACTGTATGCTGTAACTGGAAAATGGTGCTCACATTGTGCACATACAAGTCTGTGATCTTTTATCCGCAAATATGATATACAGAAAGCTATAAAAAACAGACCAATAAAACATTAGCTGCAGCTATTTGGTGTGGTTGTCCTTGGTCACAGAGTGCCTCCTCCTACAGTCATTGTGAAGAGCATTGCTAAGCAAAGTAATAGAGAGGGGTATGTTATTCATACTTACTATCACCGGGCTCCTCCTGCTATATGAGGAGCACTGCTAAGCAAGGTAATAGCGATGGGCATGTTATTCATACTTAATCATCTGGTTCCTCTTGCTATAGTTACTATGAGGAGCACTGCTAAGCAAGGTAATAGAGAGGGGTATGTTATTCATACTTGATCACCGGGTTCCTCCTGCTATAGTTACTATGAAGAGCACTGCTAATCAAGGTAATAGAGAGGGGTATGTTATTCATACTTAATCACTTGGTTCCTCCTGCTATAGTTACTATGAGTAGCACTGCTAAGCAAGGTAATAGAGAGGAGTATGTTATTCATACTTAATCACTTGGTTCCTCCTGCTATAGTTACTATGAGGAGCACTGCTAAGCAAGGTAATAGAGAGGGGTATGTTATTCATACTTGATCAAAGGGTTTCTCCTGCTATAGTTACACTGAAGAGCACTGCTAATCAAGGTAATAGAGAGGAGTATGTTATTCATACTTGATCACTGGGTTCCTCCTGCTATAGTTACTATGAGGAGCACTGCTAAGCAAGGTAATAGAGAGGGGTATGTTATTCATACTTAATCACTTGGTTCCTCCTGCTATAGTTACTATGAGGAGCACTGCTAAGCAAGGTAATAGAGAGGGGTATGTTATTCATACTTAATCACCTGGTTCCTCCTGCTATAGTTACTATGAGGAGCACTGCTAAGCAAGGTAATAGAGAGGGGCATGTTATTCATACTTAATCACCTGGTTCCTCCTGCTATAGTTACTATGAGTAGCACTGCTAAGCAAGGTAATAGAGAGGGGTATGTTATTCATACTTCATTACCGGGTTCCTCCTGCTATAGTTACTATGAGGAGCACTGCTAAGCAAGGTAATAGAGAGGGGTATGTTATTCATACTTAATCACCTGGTTCCTCCTGCTATAGTTACTATGAGGAGCACTGCTAAGCAAGGTAATAGAGAGGGGTATGTTATTCATACTTAATCACCTGGTTCCTCCTGCTATAGTTACTATGAGGAGCACTGATAAGCAAGGTAATAGAGAGGGGTATGTTATTCATACTTACTATCACCGAGCTCCTCCTGCTATAGTTACTATGAGGAGCACTGCTAAGCAAGGTAATAGAGAGGGGTATGTTATTCATACTTGATCACCGGGTTCCTCCTGCTATAGTTACTATGAGGAGCACTGCTAAGCAAGGTAATAGAGAGGGGCATGTTATTCATACTTAATCACTGGGCTCCTTGTCCAACAGTTACTGTGCAGAGCACTGCTAAACAGGCTAATAAAGAGGGGCATTATATTCATACTTAATCACAGGGCTCCTCCTACTAAAGTTACTGTGAGGAGCACTGCTAAGCACGGTAATATGGAGAGGCATGTTAGTCATACATTATTACTACAGTTACTCTGAGGAGCACTGTTAAACAGGTTACTTAAAAAGGGAATGCCAGGGGCAGTATGGGTAAAAAAACAAAAGGTAAGATTAAAATTTACAGAAAATCATATATGAAAACCCTAAAGTTCTAAGTATAACCTACTCCATACTGTACATGTACTGTAATTACAATTTATAGCTACATATATATTTATAAATATTTACAAAATCTTTACTAAACAAAGGCATGTGTGGCGTTCTGAAGACCAAAGGGCACTGTGGTGATTTAAAGAGAACCTTAGAAATTCCCCCAGATTACGGGACAGTTACTGCAATTGGGACAGTGGGTCTGATTCAGCAAAGATCGCAATTGCTAAGACGCACGCAGTCGGCCGATTGTTGCGTACTACGCATGCGTATGCATCACAGTGCGCGCGCGTGAACTAGCCACTGCAATCGGGAATGAGATCGCAGTGTATACGCAGACCCATGGCAGAGTTATTGACAGGAAGTGCCGTTTGTGGGTGGTGAAGGGGGGGTGGTCGGGAGAACACAGACGGGCTGGGACAGCGTTGCAGGGGCATGCATAAATTAGCCACTGCGATATCCTACGCAGCCTGAGGCCTCATAGAGTGCGCTGAAGTTAGCAATTCCTGAGTGAGGTCTGACCTTCCTTAACTGTGTGTCTGGGTCCGATGTTACCGATTGTTTCCCTATGTTGCCCTAGTATATGGATATGAGTAAGGGGAAGTGGGCGTCCTTATGTAAGGCTGCGATCACAATGCGAATGCAATTATTTACATATCACCGCTGATATTAGCAACTGCGTTGCGTGCGTATAAGCAGAATAGCGATCCTTGCTGAGTCAGGCCCTGTGTTAGTTGCATAATAAGTAAAATGCTAATAGTAACTGCTGGCTACCTTGTTTTCCTTCCTGGGGTTTTGTGGCAATTTCCTCCACGCAGTCTGAAGGGAACCAGCCGGTGCGACCTCTGGCATTTCCTTCCCAAAATCCTCCTTCGCCCACACTCAGAACTGTAACACATAGAAATGTTATGTTAGAAGACATTCATAATGTAAACATAATAAAGTACCCCAAAATACCCCAAAATCACTTTTTCCAAATTTTTTTGCATTCTTAATTTAATTCGTTTGAGTTTAAATGAAAAAAGTTACATTTATATATTTTTTTTGCATTTAAAAAAAAAAAGCACAAATCAGCCGTCTCACACCATTCAAAAACCTACAGTACCTGCCTAATGCCCACAAACAGCCTTCTTCTATATGGTCCTGCTAATGATGTTATGAATATTGTGGGGGGCCAGGATGGTCTCCCCACTTTTTTAAGCACTTCTGTCACAGCTCATTTGGCAGTCAATCCGCCCCCCTCCGCTGCGAGCACAGCAAATAGGCATTTTTAATGGGATTGGAGAGTTCTCGGGAGCGCGCTTTAGTGCGAAGTCTGCGAGTTTCAAGAAACAAACTCACTACTCGCAATTCACACCTAATAGGATTGACCCCTAAATGTAAACATAATAATGATAATAAAAGGAATGCAACTGCGAATACAATAGCGATTACGCACGCAGTTCAACTGCGATAGTATGCTAATCCATTGCGATCGCTATGCCACCGCTGCACTACATAAGGACGCCCACCATACCTTACACACATCAATAATATTTACCAAGCATGCAAAACCATCGGTACAATCGAGTAACATCACAGCCTCACGCACACTTGCACAAGCCCTGACCTTAATCAGAAATTGCTAACTTCAGCGCTCGCTATGAGGCCTCAGGTTGCGTATGGCATCGCAGAGGATCATTTAAGCACGCCCCTGCAATGGCGTTCAATTTGAAACGCACAGGCACGCCTTCGGCCAAACCACCCCCATCACCACCCACAAACTGCATTTCCGGTCAACCACTCTGCGATGGTTCTACATAGTCACTGCGATCGCAGTCCCGATGGCTAGTTTGTGCACGTACACTGTGATGCATATGCATGCGCGGTACGTAACAATCGACCGACTGCGCGCGTATTAGCAACTGACATCCTTGCTGAATCAGGCCCTTAGACGTAAGTCTATTTGTTACACATAAAAATGTGACTCTCACACAAATATTCAACACTGCACCCAGCATGACGAGGACAGGGGCGTGACATGCGGTTACATCCCCCAAAACGGCACAAATCAGGGGGCGTAACCCCGCAGGCACATGCCCCCTTTTGCACAAGATGAAGGCATGCGTGAGGGGTCGGTAAGTGCTGCACTTTGAAATTTATAATAAAGGCCATAACAATGTTTATAAAAATGCACCATTTGTAAATGTATCTTTCAGGGCCGGCTCCAGGGGTCGGAGCACCCTGTGCTGCCCCTTAACAAGGCGCCCTTACATTGGGGCATGGCCTAATTACCATAGGTCACGCCCCCTACGTGATGTTATTTGGAGGCGTGCCCGCCTCCAATTAACGTCTGGCTGGGGGTAAAGCCCAGCCCTCCGTCACTGGCTGGGCTTCCCCATGCCCTCTCCCGTCAGTGAATGGATGCCGCGCTCATCATCCATTCACAACCCCGTCACACTCCGGGGGTCCGGCACTGCCGCACAGCTGCCCCAACCTCCCGATCTGACCACCCGCGGGACACTTTGGCCCACGGGTGGAACAGCGGGACAGTACTGTCCTGCTGAAATCGGGATGTTGGGGAGGGGTGCGCCCTCTATGGGTGGCACCCCTGTGCGACCGCACTGGTCGAACACCCCTAGAGCCGGCCCTGGTATCTTTACTACAGCATGTTACTACTGCTCGCTAACCAACTGCTAACAACCGTTTTTTATGCAAATGGTAGATCCTCATTACAATCACCACAAGCAATATTGTATTTTAGATTATTATCTTCAATAGCTTGGGCTAAATCCAGGGAGAATCATGGCCTACATATCAAAGCTTAGGGGCTTATGTATCAAAGCGTGATGTGAGATAAAATTGTGAAATATATATCACCAACCAATCAGCTCCAAACTATCATTTCTTAAACACAGCCTACAATATGTAAGTTAGAAGCTGATTGGTTGGTGATATATATCTCACAATTTTATCTCACATCAAGCTTTGATACATATGCCCGTCAGTGTAGCAAATATTTTTTTTTTCAATGAATAGTTTTATACAGTAAATACAGTGTCTACACATTACAGACCTGAGGGGAGAATGTGATGAGAAAGATACTGTATCTAGTGACTAGCTCAGTGTTTGTGCCTTGTAATACAGTGCACCACAGCGAGATCTCTACAATGCTGCATTATTGGCTTACCTCAAGCGTTTGCTCATCTCATGGCAACTGAGGATTCATGTCATTAGATGCATTAGGTGTTATTCAAGTTCACAGCTGGCACATACTAGAAATGTGAATTCATTCCACAGCTCCAGATAACCAATTAGTCAGTTGCAAACATGCTAACATCATATTTCTATACGTATGTACAACAAGTCAACCATTAAATAGCAATTTAATTATTATATAATATAAAATAAGCTTCTGTCAAGGAATGATGTGGACAGAGGTTGATTAGAAGCCTTAATTGCCAGACCACCTGTTAGAGGCTGATAAAGGGTATGTCAGTCTCTACAGTAAAGCTGGCCACACACTAGGCCAACTTACATCCAACCATGCAACTAGTTGATTGGTTGGAATGAAAACCTGGTAAGGTATGAAAGCAAATGACAATCAGCAATTTGCTCACAAATGCCAGAAAATGGACAAAAACTGTTGTTTGTTAAATGTTTGATCTAAACAATTTGTTCAAACTTGTCTGAACGACCATTTTCATCTGTTTTCTGGCATTTAGGAGCAAATTGCTGATCATCATTTTCTCCCATACGTTACCAGATTTTCATTCCAACCAATCAACTAGTTGGATGGTTGGATGAAAGTTGGTCTAGTGTGTGGCCAGTTCTCACTGTCTGGGGAACAGGTCAGAGGCTTGTTGAGAGAAACTGTAATAACTGTATGTAAGAGCTGTACTAAAGACTTCTGTTTTGTGAAACGGACGTCAGGTCTCTCCACTCTAAGGGGCATATGTATCAAAGCTTGATGTGAAATATATATCACCAACCAATCAGCTCCAAACTATCATTTCTTAAACACAGCCTACAAAATGTAAGTTAGAAGCTGATTGGTTGGTGATATATATCTCACAATTTTATCTGACATCAAACTTTGATACATATGCCCCTATGAGAGGGAAAGATTTTGTTTAGTTAGAGCCGGACAGGTCAGAATTTACTTTTAAGGTTTTTTTTGTGCTGCTAATAAAACTAGCTGCGAATACTTGTACTACGCCCTTGGGCTGGTGTACTACTACTTAGAATTTACCTCTAATCCAGCGGTTTTCAACCGCTGTGCCACGGCACACTAGTGTGCCATGGCCGGTTGTGTGGTGTGCCGTGGCGCATTCAGGATCGGCAGTCAGGGCCGTCGCTCTCATTGCAGATCTGCGAAGCGGGCAGCGCTACCGCTGAGGTCCTCTGGGATGAGCCCGGGCCGTGACCTGCCTAGATGCGGCGGCGTGACATCACAGGTCAGGCACGTCGCTTTGCCAACCCACCATGTCTTGCAAGACAGCCCACCATGACCACTCGCTCGCCCGCCATGCCTGCTCCGCTAGACAGCCCACTCACCTGCCCGCCAGACTGACTGCTATCCCGCCTGCATGCTTGCACACTCTCACGCTGCTGACAGCTCTGCGCTGACAGGTATTTGGTTAATAATGTGGTTTATAGTTTTCTGTGAGGGCAGCCAATGTTTTCAATTTTTGTGGGAATGTGGCTTAAATTTATTCTGTGAGGCCTATCAATGTAATTGTTTTTCCTAGGGGAGCAATGTGTTTTGTTTTGTTTTTGTTTCTGTGGGGGCCAATGTTATTTTTTCTGCGGGGGCCAATGTATGTGCGTTTTATTCATGTGGAGGTCAGTGTAGTGTGTTTTATTCCTGTGGGGGCAATGTAGTATGTTTTATTCCTGGGGGGCAATGTAGTGTGTTTTATTCCTGTGGAGGCCAATGGGTGTGGTTTTTTTTATGTGGAAGCCAATATGTATGTATTCTCATAGGTCGCACACGCCGCATTGCCATATGGTGCGCTTTGGCAATTTTGAAATCTTGCGTAGTGTGCCTCGAGTTGAAAAAGGTTGATAATCACTGCTCTAATCCATCATCAGTGAGGACATTTTATAAATCAAGCATACACTATATGTACTCTCACACATTGCCAGTAGGGGGCAGTGATGCAAAGCACTTAGGAAACAAGCATGTTTCTTGCACTTACTGTATTTTATCTCACAAGTAGATGCAGGTGTTTGCTTATTGCTTCTTGTAAAGTGCCAGTGCCACTATTTTTTGTGTTGATGTTAATATGTATTATGTGTATACATCTACTGTATTGTCAAGGCTTTGCTGACACAGAGAATAATATTGGTTATTTATTTCGTAAAACTAAAACTGAAAATAAAATGTACAAGACATCTAATTTTACAAAATGATGAATGTTAGGTTTGTCATGGCATGCTGGAACTCATAGTTCCAGACCAGCTTGAGAACCAGAGATGACATATGAATAAATACTTGAACATTGTGGGGCTAAAGCTGAGTTGGCCGTAAATGCACCCACAAATCGCAGGTGCCATAATTGTGGGCATATACAAAGACGCGACTATCTCAAGATGCCTGCAGGTCCGCAGCAGTATCACTATCAAGTTTTAGATCAGGTAATATATGTCCACATACATCTAGCCTCCTTGTGCATTAAACAGCCCTTCTAGTCGCGCCTTGCTGTGACTTGGTAGAGCTGAGCGTTTTTTTGTGCAAATTTTTACTTTCAAATGTGTCTTATTCGCAAAGTGTTGTGCATAGGACACACAAGCAGCTTCTGCTGAGTAAAATGATATGCGGCATGTCATGTGTGCGTCTACGGCTGTATGCGCTTGTGAAACGTTACGTTACAGTGTCATAGCCGCTGAAACTGTAATGTAGCATTTTGCATGCAAACACATTTATAGTTATAAAGTCACATAAAAAGACGCTCAGCACTACCGAGTCATACGGCACTCACATGTTATGTGTACCTCGACTTCTAGCGCACGGAGGATAGATGTATGTGGATACATCTGTACTTGGTTTTTAACCATTTGTTTTGCTGGTGAAATACACATTCAGTATTAGGTTTCAATATAGGACTCCTCTAATACAGCATCTCATGTAGGAAAGAAAAAAAGAAATTGCTAAAATCAGCACATACTGCATACCTCCAAACATTTGAGTCTGCAAGATCGGGACGCTCCTGAAAAAAGGGCATGGCCTGTCTGTAAAGGGGTGGGGCCTAGAGACACGCCCCCCCCTAACATCACTAATGGGCGTGCCCAGCATCTCCGAGATGCTGTGCTGCCCACGGGATTTCTCCCCGCACTGTGAATAGATGCCGTATGCGCACGGCATCTATTCTCTCTCTGCTCACCCGCTGCTCTGCTATGCAGACTAGCAGTGCGTGCTCCCCCTAACTTCCCCCCCACTGCGGGACACTCCGGCCCGCGGGTGGAACAGCGGGACAGTCCCACAAAAAGGGGATTGTCCAGCTGAATGAGGGACAGTTGGGAGGTATGTATACACTAAAAGCCATAATATATGCAGAAACAAAGAAAGTACTGATCAAAACCAGCGGGCATTCACAATCAACCAATCAAAAGGGTCTGAGTAGTGCTGGCACAGTCATCATCATGGTGTATTCTCACCTGCCCTCAAGTACCTGCAAATAATATATATTTGGCCTGTTTGAAAAAATCCTGGTGTTGCGGTAAAACTAATAAAAATAAGAACAATTGTACTTTACGGACTCATTGCAGAGAGAACCCAATGAATGGATTAAATGGTACTTGTGTACTTTACATACACAAGTACATACATACACAAGTACCGAAAGTTGTCCCCACCTAAAGAAGAAAGTTGTCCCCTCGCGGCCTCGGTGCGCTCGCCACGCTTCGGCCACGGTGGCTCACTACACTCGCCACAAGATTATGTTCCCCCTCGATGCCCACTTGGATGTTAGGGAATGACGCTGGACACTGGCTGATGACGTCAGGGTCCCCTCCGTGAAGGGGATTTAGACATTACCATGATTGATAATAATAATGAGTGTAGGACACTTGGGTTCTCTCTGCAATGAGTCCGTAAAGTACACAAGTACAGAACAATTTTTATTTTTATAGCGCTTTTCTGCAAAAGGATTTAAAGCGCTTTACATTTGCAAAAAAGAACCATATTGCAAAGGAGGCAGCCACCGGAGATATAGGAAGGGCCCCCGGAATAAGACAGCACACGGGCCCCCTCCTCTCTTAATACGCCCAATGCATGACTCACTTTTGTGTTTTTGAAGCCTTGCTTTAGAAAAAGTGCACCTGGAAATGCGTCCAAACTCCACCCAAATGTGCTACTGGAAGGTATAGGATGCCCACCAATAAACGTTTAGGAGAAAACACGATCGCCCCCAGATTGCAATCCTTTTGCAGAGAGGAGATGGCTGTGAGCCCCTCCACGCAGCACTGATCACCCATAAAAATGTACAATGGTAATGATCTCACTCATCACATGAAATGTAATCAGCACACAAAGCAAATCGCACCCATAGCATACTTTGCTGGAAACGCCCTAATGTCACCAAACTTTTTCCATTAGACATTGAAGTTCTGTTCCCTTGGAAGCCACCATCATGATCTGTAGACCTCTGCGCATTGGCACGAATATAGGCACATTTCAGTGTACAGCACAAGCAAGGAAGATTTTGTGCTGCAGTTATTAATATTGTTCAGGTGTAATGGGGTGTCTCCCATTCTGATATCCCAACTTCGGGTAGTGCATCCAACCCCCCATGTGTAGCAGTCGGGTACACATACAGTGCTTATTCCTAAAATAATGAATGCTGTATTTGATAAATTGCATATGGAGGTGTAGAGGGAAAACACGGGGCGCCACACACACTGGCACTGAGGTGAGAAATGTAGTGTGAGGGAAAGATTTTTACCTTTGACCTTTTCTCCTTTGCTGAGTGAGATTTCTCCTTCCCCTTGGGACTGGTAAGGTTTTATGGCCACAAATGTACGTCCTGGCACTGCCGAATACAGCTTCCGTTTCATACGGTGATTCACAGTCCCACCAGCAGGGGCCTCTTTGGTGGAACCACTGGAACTAAAGAAGACAAGAGAATGATATTATGATTACTTCTGTTTAATGTATATCAATGGTCCTAAGGATGAAATGCAACAAATACAGATGGAGCTAGTTTCTGCTGGTGCCACATGCCTCAATGATGCCATTAGTTACTAGCAAAACTATAAGTTGCCTTCCCATTAATTCTGGTTCCGCCCACAATATGGCGACCAGGTCCAAAGATACAGGTCGTCTTTGCAAAAAGCAGACCGTACAAACTCCTTTAAGTAAGTCACACAGGTAACCCAGTATACTATTTATTCATTGTTTGAGCTCTAAACATGTGCACAGCTCTGTTCTATTTGCACCTTGTCAGCCATTATTTATTTATTTATTACCAGTTATTTATATAGCGCACACATATTCCGCAGCGCTTTACAGAGAATATTTGCCCATTCACATCAGTTCCTGCCCCAGTGGAGCTTACACTCTATAGTCCCTATCACATGCGCA
Source organism: Taudactylus pleione (assembly GCA_031769625.1). NCBI lineage: Eukaryota > Metazoa > Chordata > Amphibia > Anura > Myobatrachidae > Taudactylus > Taudactylus pleione. The sequence goes on from JAUIMM010000299.1 coordinate 2,011,550, forward strand.
CACATGGGTTACACACTAGGGTTAATTTATGTTTGGAGCCAATTAACCTACCAGTATATTTTTTGGAGTGTGGGAGGAAACCGGAGCACCCGGAGAAAACCCATGCAAGCACAGGGAGAATATACAAACTCCACACACCATAAACCAAGCTCTAACCGTACAGTCTTTATGTTAAGACAGATGGCAGACAAGATGTCATTGCAATCTCATTGCTGTCCACACTGTATAATCAAGAGGAGCGGGTACAAATTACCCCAGCCACTCTCCCGTTGAGCGTGCCAAAGCTATGTCTCACACCATGAGACTGTACATCCAAAAGAGCCACAACCCCCTTTTCCACAGTAATCGTGTCCATACGATGTGTCAACGGCCTTGCATATACTGCGTAATGCTAGTATTCACTTTGTACAGGAGAAGCTTAAGTGGGGGCATGTTAGGGGGCACTGGTGGTATGCAAGGATGACATCCAGTGGCGTCAAAAGGGCAGGGGAGCAGGAACTAATAAGAAGCTTGGACTTCAGTAAGGGGCCTGGCAGGGGCCCAGGCTCTCTGTGCAGGGGGAGAATGCAGTAGTTTTCATTACTTGCTTTCGGGCAGATGTGGCCATGCTCCAAGGATTTGGTCACGCCTCCCCTCCCCCATCATCCGGGCCTGGCATTTGCTCTCTACAGCCTTGGTGTCATCTTACCACTGCTTCTTGTTGTGTGTTACTGTATACTTAGGTTGTGTGTAAAACTGCTCCTGACTGTAATGAGCAATTAATTGCAACAAACAGTAGCAAAAGCAAATAGCTAAGGGGCTGCTATATATACAGATGTGTCCACATACATCTTACCTCCATGTGCTACAAGTCGTGCTACACAACACACAGCGATGCGAATAGAACCCACAAGCAGCTTCTGCTAATTCAAATGATATGCGGCATGCCAATATTCTATTTGTAAATAGAGATGAATCTGCAGTAGTAACAATGGGCACACTTGGCGTCATAGAGGGGGTTCACATATGGTCACCCAAATTAGAATTTCTTCTACTGTGTTATGTGTATTAGTCTAGGGACGGAGCAGCCTTTTGTTACCAAACTGAATTTCCCGTACATGTACCCAGTTCAGAAGTGGGTGGGAATACAACAACCTGTAGCCAGTCAGATCAGGATAATGGTCACATGGATGCAGCGTATTTTAGGAGATGACTGTGCGGATTTTATGGAGGCAGCCGCCTCTCCATCCATGTGGCTGTATATGAGAGAGTAGGGCTCCATGTCACACTGTGACCATCAGAGGATGATCAGAGGGCAATAAAAGTAAGCAGAAAGCCACAGACTGTGAATTCGACAATAAAAGAAACAGGGTCCCCGACAGCACTTTCTGATTCTCTTGTCCAACCGGAAGATTGTAGTGTTCATACATCCAGCTAGTCTAATAGGAAAGGCAACTGTGACTAGTGGACTGGTCCCAACTAACCAGCATGTCAAGATAGAACAGAATAACCAACATGGATACATAGGTGTATTTAGATTGGGGGTAGGGTGTGTGCTGCACATGGGCCCCTGGGTCCAGGGAGGCCCCGAACCTCACACCCTGCACCCATAGTATACTTACCTTGTCAGCAGGTCCCTCCTCCTCCATGGCACCATCTTCCCGAATATCACTGGAAGAGGGACACGCTTGCCAGCACATGGTAAGATGCGAAGCTTCCCAGAGGAGGAGGCTCTCTCTGGAATTAATACGCCCCTGCATGGATATCTAGGTAGTATAAGGAAATGCTACGAGGCTATTGGGCTACAACTGCACATTGCAGCATTCAGCAGGTTTGCACTGGTTTCTTGTCCCAGTACTATGACCCACTGACATGTGTGCATGGGTGTGTGTCTGCCAGGGGATAACTGTTCATAAACCAAATAGTAAATGGACCACATGCCTATAAATTGACATTCATTTTAAAGCAAAGGAAATTATTAATATTAAACATAATTCTCCATATCCTGGACACTACTACCTAAACACCCTATGGCTCCTGCACTTCATCCTGTACATTCTCCCAGCTGGACCTCAGTAACCTGGCTATGAGTATAGGTCCAACCAACCCTAATACCTTAACCCTAATACCCCAACCCTAATACCCGAAGTGAAGCCCAAACACCCTAATCCCCTCTCAACCTTAACCCCTTATCCCCTTCCTTAATACCCTAACACCTAACCCTAAAATCTACTCCTAACTCTTAAAACCCTAAAACTAACACCCAAACAACCCTAACCCCCAATAACCTTAGCCTCTAACCCAACCCTAACCTTAACCCCTAACTATAATACCCTAACACTAACCCCTAACACTAACCCCTAACTATAATACACTAACACTAACCCCTAACAATAATACCCTAACACTAACCCCTAACACTAATGCCGCAACATCCTTAACATCCCTAACCCAAATAATCTAACCCTAAAGGGGCAGAGAAGATGAGTCAAATGGTTCTGCCGCCTAATGTAATAACACAGCAATTGTTCTAGGTTACTGTATTTAACATGAAGTAGAAAAATTGTAAAATCAAAGTATCTGTAAAATAAATGCATTAAGTTGGTGGCAGGCTGGAAACAATCTGCTCCTCCATCTATGCAGTTTAATATATCCTGAAAATTGAATATTTAATGTATGGAATACATGAAATACATGACTAGCATTATTAACCGCTCTTCTTTGACAAAATATGGAACCCTTGTTTAGCCTCTCATAACGCCTCTTCCCCTTTTGCCTTATAAATAATAGCCACCTATATCTAATATTTTTTTATGTTTCTAGAATTAGATCCCACCCCAGAGATAGTCTCTTTCTCCTCTTTTTATTTCTCTCTCTTCTATATGATCTCACCCTTCGTTGTACATAATGGAGTTTTTTTTTCTATTAGGGATAAATTTACTAAAGTGAGAGTTTTTAGAAGTGGAGATGTTGCCCATAGCAACCAATCAGATTCTATCTATTATCTTCTAGAAGGTGCTAGTTAAATGTTAAGTAGAATCTGATTGGTTGCTATGGGCAACATCTCCACTTCTAAAAACTCTCACTTCAGTATGTAAATATTCCCCTTAGAGTTATAATACCAAAACATGATTACTAAATTGTCAGATTTTTTTGTATTGACCTGATATCTGTTTTGCTTATGATTCTTATTTTTGAGTTTTCAAGTGTTGGTCTTTGTTGCTTACTGTAATCTACTTTTAAAATAAATAAATAAATGCATTAGATCATTATCAGTAACATTTTTTTTTTAAATTACAAAGATAAATACATTTTTGTCTAAACAAGTCATCCCAAACTAATTTTTTCAAGTTTCCAAACCTTGACAGCACCTAGACTATTGAAACCTCCCCGTGGGCCGTCGTACTTGTGTTTGGCTTAGTGACTCCAGCGTGACAATGCTCATGGAGTGAGGACAGATGTCTTCTCTTGGGGGTGTTATTACAGAGTATGAAAGGATGTAGTGTGGGGCGAGACAGCTACAAGCTAGGAGCAGCTGTACCACTTAATAACAGCGTGTACCTGGGACGTCCACGAGGTTGTTTCTTGGACTCCTCTGTGTGGCTACTCCGTGAAGGTGACCGGCTTCGAGCTCCCCTTGGGCTACTGGAGCTTCGCAGAGTTCCCCCTGAGACCTTTTGTCCCTGCAGAGTGACGGTGTTGGCTGTGGAAGCAGAGAAGACCATCCAGTCGGGCAGTGAGAGGCTGTTATCACTGTTGGCACGAAGGAGGACGTGGGGCACAGAGAGCGCTTTTCCGCCGCCCTCCTTACGATGGACAGCGTAGGAAGGAGATTCCTGAAAGGGGACTGAGAATAAAATAAAATGTATTTATTAATATTATTAAAATCCATGAGAATCTTGACATTTGCTCTACAAAATGCAACATGGGGAAAATTTACCAATGGCCGGTTTGGCAAAACTGCTAGTTTTCCACATTTAATATAGGAAAAACCACCAGAAATCCGCTAAAATATGAAGGAACCGCCATCAGACCCACTGTGGTTTCACTAGTGCAGAATAGAAAACTCTTAGCTAGTGGTAGTTTTCAGAACCGCAGAAACACCGCCAGAATAACGGAAGTGGTTGCGACAGATAAGATAGCTCAAACACCAACTAACAATTAATTCATATTGCTCCTTTAATCAATACATAATACTGTATTGTTCTCTTTATCAAATGAAACATTATTTTACACCCAATTATATTAATAAAATAATACTGCCCCCCATTAGAGTATTATTGTTATTGTTCTCTTTTGTCTATAGATAATGATTGCCTTTTAAAAGTGTATTGGGAGTCCTCACCATTTGATTGGCCACATAGATGCAGCGTGTTTTTCCAGCCATTTAGACCAAATTGCCATTTACAAATTTAGCCATTTGTAAACTGGAAAATTTAATTCCATCTTGCAAAACACGCAATAATAAATCTGGTGGTTTGGAGGTGAAAGCCGCTGGCATTGGATAACTGTTTTAAAACTCAACCAAACTCTCTCTTCAGTAGCACTGGCTACTCAACCAAACTCTCTCTTCAGTAGCAATGGCTACTCAACCAAACTCTCTCTTCAGTAGCACTGGCTACTCAACCAAACTCTCTCTTCAGTAGCACTGGCTACTCAACCAAACTCTCTCTTTAGTAGCACTGGCTACTCAACCAAACTCTCTCTTCAGTAGCACTGGCTACTCAACCAAACTCTCTCTTCAGTAGCACTGGCTACTCAACCAAACTCTCTCTTCAGTAGCACTGGCTACTCAACCAAACTCTCTCTTCAGTAGCACTGGCTACTCAACCAAACTCTCTCTTCAGTAGCACTGGCTACTCAACCAAACTCTCTCTTTAGTAGCACTGGCTACTCAACCAAACTCTCTCTTTAGTAGCACTGGCTACTATGGGCTAACACCATATGAAGATGACGTCAGCTACCGGGATATAAACTCCCCATCGCCTGATGAGTGTTCCTTCCTAACAGTGCAGGGTAGCCATGATCATAACGAAAAAACTACACATAGAGCGGTATCCAATTAGCCCCAAACATTGTTCGGACGCTAATCAATCTCCGCGATCGGCGAAAAACAGTGATTTTTTGCTGACTATCCCCATTTTTCACCTATGTTTTTTTTCACCCTATCCTATTATTTTGAATGAAATAATAGGATATATCTCACAAAACCATATAGGGTCCGCGATATGCTCGCAGACCTATGTGTTTTTCGCCTTTTTTAACGTGAAAAACAATACTTATCGTGGATTATTTTTCTGGACACATCAGGTCCGGAGAAAAAAGCACCGATCAGTGCTGGCGTCGTGCTGACTTCAGGGCTAATTGGATACCCCCCAGAGACTTGTATAAGGGGACAGGAAGGTCAGCTTTATTTATTTTTAAACAAATTAAACTATTTAATATATAACTGAACTAACTAATAGAAGAAGAAAGACAGACAGACAAAGTATGGTGGCGCAGAAAGAACGGCCCCACAATGCAAGATCACCAACTTCATACTCACACCGATCTTCTAAATGGGAGGCGAGCAGCCAGCCCATTACCATGCCCAAAGTATCCACCTCCCACCCCAATGACACGACGTGAGGCCCACCTGGTTAGGTGGTTGCCGCTGACCCCAGTAGGGTAAAACAGCCTAAGTCATGTATTGTAAGGGAGTGCACCTCAAGCTCCAAAGACAGATGGCGACTCCTACCGTTCTTTCTTGCCACAGGAAAAGCCGACACCAAACAACTCAATGAATAAGGGAGGGCGGGCAGGAAACAGCCGACCAGAGAAATTTCTATGAAATGGCTGCCAAGCAGCAACTCTGAAATAGCACTGACCCACCCTCTGCCAAACCTATAGGCTAACCACCCCACAACACTACCCTACTCAGCCGGCCCTAGCCAATTCGGTGCTCTAGGCAAAATTTTTGCTGGTGCCCCCTGGCATACATTATACTACAGTATATACACACACAGCCCCTCTCACAATCAGACTCAGCAGCACCTTCTGCACCAGCACCTTCTGTGCCCAGTAGGTGCCCACCCCACCGCCCCTCTCCTCCTGTCTCCCACCCTGAGCTAGCTTACTTATCTAGAGGCTGGAGTGGGAGTCGCCGGGACCATCTGCAGTCAGTGCCTGCCTGCTGCCTTCTTTCTTTATGCTTCTCTGCTGCAGATGCCTGGTGGCCTGATGGGTGATGGCGACTAATATGGAGGCAGAGCCATGAGTTGTCACTCAATGCTCTGCTCCGCAAAGGCCCATGGCAGTAGTGGCCGCGGCTGGGCATGCCTTCCCGTGGCCATCTTCCTTGTCTCCTCCTGTAGCCAGATTGAGCTTCTGAAGCTCATTCTGAGTCTCTGACTAGGCTGTCACCTGAGCTGCGATCGCGTTGGGGGTATGGGAGCTGCAATGCGCAGTGCCGTGGAATGACCCTAGGCCTAGGCATTCCAGTCGCCCTAGGCATTTGCTTAGAATGCCTATGCCTAAGGTCGGCTCTGACCTTACTAAACAATTAACCCCTTCTTATCTGGAGGCAGACACTCACAGGCTCGTGTGTTTAATTATCTCCATGTATATGAAATGCACTCCGTCCTACAGATTGAGATCTTGGTAAATCAGTATTTATCGCAGTCCCCTCAGACAGATATAGGAACTTTGCGAATGATAGAAGAGGGACTACAGCAAATGCCTCCAAAATCTTCTGTACTACCGTCACAATAAATATTAATATTACATAAAAATGCAGTGAGCTTCCAAAAATGTCTGTTTCTAGGAGGATTGGTCGCAAATTTAGTTTCTTAACTAAGCCCCTAAAAAGTTTATACTGACAACTTTCCAAAAAGTACAATCCAAAACTAGACCAGGCTACTGTACTTACTAAATCTGTGCTTAAAGAATAGTTTGCCTATGTATCACCACTTGGTGGCCACCAATGGTATTGCAGACACAGTGATATTTATTTCTTCAAATACCTATAAATTATTATTACCAGCTATTTATATAGCACACACATATTCCGTAGTGCTTTAAAGAGAATATTTGCCCATTCACGTCAGTCCCTGCCCCAGTGGAGCTTACAATTTATATTCCCTATCACATGTACATGCACAAACACACTACGGTTAATTTTTGTCAGGAACCAATTAACCTGCCAGTATATTTTTGGAATGTGATAGAAAACCGGAAGGAAATCCACTCAAGCACTGGAAGAATACAGTTAGGGCCATGGTGGGAATCAACCCAGGACCTCAGTGCTGTGAGGCAGTAGTGCTAATCATTACACCATATTAACCTTTACCTTTCACATCAAATAGAGACATTTATGAAACCTGTTGCCTAACAACCAGATCCTAGCTGACAATTTTATAGTACATTTGTAAATTCAAGCAAACATCTTCCTGGCTGTTATAGCAACATCATAGTATTGCTGATCCATAGTTTGTACTAATATAATTTGTTTGTAACAAGACCACCTACCTATTTTTTCCCACCCATTTGTCTCTTTCCCTTATAAAACATGAGTGAATGCAGCTTGGACTCTCCCACATTAACTGTGTACTGAATGGACAGAGCATATACTGCTTGCAAAGTAGGGATCAGTGGTCCCTGACTGTATAAGACACAAGCCTATGTCAGTCTACTCTGGCAGACAGCAGGGAGTAAGGTAAGAAGCAGCAGGGGCAGGGACACCATCTGTATGGGGGACGGCACAGCAGTTTCTGAGGAGGGTGAGTGTCCGCAGTGCTTCTGCCAGCTCGGGGTTTACACAGTGGGCAGCGGTCCAAGCTATTTATCCAGGTGGATGAGTGCTTACAGGGGCTACACCGCCCAGTGTGTATTCCTTTTTTAATTCAATAATTTTTTATTGAAATTTTTTAACATACATACAAAACAAAAACAGAATATACAGCAATTAAGCACGATTAAATATGGAAAATAAATATAGCATACAATGAGCAAGTGTGTAAGGTTGCACATAATAGTATATTATGGTATAGAATAACAGGACATATATGGAATACTCCTTATCATATATATTTAGAACAAAAGGGACTCGAAGGCACCATTCGAGCACATAAGTCCGGAGATAAGAGAAATACAGTATTCAAAATAAAGTGATACATACAACCTGACACAACTAGCTTAAACATAGAATTGCATATCAAAATACAGAGTAAGATCAAAATAATAAAGCATCCACATCTACCCAAATAGCAAAATAAAACCTATATCCCTAAAAAATAAAAATAATTATTAAAACAACCCCTTCCCTGGACCCCCACCCTGTATAACCTAACCCCAGCTCAGGCATACTTGGATCCCTAAATACCCCCAAACACACTAAGCTACCCTAACTACCATACAATAACTACCTAACCCCCCCCCCCCCCTCCATCCAGAAATACAGGATAACAGAAACCCATGTATCTGATGAGAACAATAAACTAATGACCCTAAGCTAGGTTCTGCCCAGCTCTCCCACATTTTAAAGGAATGGTGTTTCTTCCATATAAAATATGTAGCATTATACTTCTATATATGAAAACCAAATTAGCAGAGTAATTAAGTAATTCAAACAACTGGATAAATAATAATAAACAAAAATAAAATATCCAAAGACCTTAGAGCAAAATACTAGGTTACAAAATATTAGTCTTAATCTGGCCAGGCCTCAGCCTCTTGTAGGATTATATAAATAGTCCCGTCCCCATCTCCCAAAGAACACACTATGGAGCATGGAAGCAATAAATACTGTAAACTTTCTGCCAGCGGAGAGTAGATAAAAAGGGTCATGAAGTACTGCAAGGATAACTCCCGGAACTTTAACTTGTCTGTTGGACAGTGTGTATTCCTTAAGCAGATACATATACTCACCCACATCAGTATCTCTGTGACTTTTTATCAACTCCCCCAGTTCAAAGTTTCCTGAAATAACAGCTACCTGCGGGAAAAGAAAGGAGACCTGATTTAAATAATGGAAATGTTTGGGTGATGGAAGACAGATGGAGGAGGTCATAATGGAGAGAGAGAGATATAAAGATTGGGAAATAGTCTAGCAGATAGGAGAATGCTCTAAATGGCTATTTGCAAATTGTCTTCTGGCATAGTGATAGCTGTGCAGAATGAGGCCGTGCAATGAATTGTGACAAATAATTCTAAATTATGCACAGCGCTATAGCCAGCGGCGAGGGAAGGAAATTAAAAACTAAATATACAAAATAAACCCTGTTGGTAATGACTATGGGAAGTGAATGTTAAGTATCCGCTGGGAACGGTGTAAGTTGCAGGGTTTGCTGGTCAGACAGACAGGGCCTGAGCGATTCTAGCAACGACCCTTCATTTAGGTGACGTGTAATTAATCTTGTAGTCCGGCCAGGCCTCCTGCAGAATAATAGCTTTGTATCTGCACCCTTCGCCATGTCCCCTGCAAGACTGGGGATATGTATGACTGACGGGCATATTTATCTAAACATTTTTGCGGGATAACGGTTATTTTTCGGAGGGCAGTCGCATATATTAAGTACCACCTGGATGCATGTACGGGGGTCACAGCAGATATCAATCATGTTTTCAATCTCAAAGCCAGCCCTCAGGTTTCTATGGATGCTGAATTTACCAATCTCCTGAATGCGTTCCCAGTAGCTATAACCATCTTCACATGCCGTTAGCCGTTGTAGCCTACCAGTTACACTTCGCAAAATTTGCCAGGAGAGGGATCTGTAGGATCCATCCCAGGCAAAGGCCGCATGTGATCTGAGCGTAACCAGGGAGAGACACAGGCTGCTGCAGTGATGCGGGGACACAGACTACTGTAGAGACACCAAGGGGGGGGTTCTGAAATGATAGTCTATAGTTATGGGGGAGTGTTGCCAAATTACTGCCTTCCCACGGGTGACAGTAAATCCTAGTTTTGGCCCTGATATGCCTAGTAGTAAAGTGCATTTCAGTTTTATATGCAGGGTACCAATATAATGACTAATGGCTGCCTGCAGTGTCTTCAAGCTTTGGTAGCGGTTATTTGCCCACATTGGAGAGTGCTTATTGATTTAGCTTGTATTATATTGTGAGCTCTCGCTCAGTCTCCCATCTGCTCCTTCTTTATCAACCTCTCAGTCCTTGCTCTACATCTAGGTACAATCTGTTATACCGACTGTCGGAGCTGCAGACCTTTGTGGCGTCTTATAAATAAACCCTGATAATGATGATGGTAAATACAGCAAGAAGTAAAACACTGAATATGACACATCCATTGACATTGGGCCTAATTCAGAGATGAACGCAAACCTGATGGTTTACGTACATCACCAATATTTTTTGTACTGCGCATGTGCTGCGTCATTGGACGAAGGGCAGCTGCAGACATCAGGTGAGTGAGTCTGCAACCGTTTGGGGGTGGGGAGAGGGCAGCGACGGGGAACATTTCTGGTGCTTAACTGGTCCTGGCAGCGTGAAAAAAACGGCCATCCAGAGTAACGTTATGACAAATGTTCACGCAAATGATCCGATGCTGCATCTTCGGGCGCACCCATGGTTTACAAAAGCATGTGGTGGGCGTCTTTCTACTATAAACACCTCCTGCTGCTTTTGCATATTTTAGCCCTTCCACTGCATACAAAGACAGTGCAATACTGTCCATCTCTGATTCAGGCCCATAGGCCACACCTGATCCACAGTGGTCGCTGCCCCCAGTAGCACACACAGGGGGGGTTTCTGAGTTCTGACAGACTCCAGAGTAGGCATCATGCTCTTAAGCCCCACCCCCTTGTGGCAAAATGAAGCGATTCGTGGGTCAATAGGGAGGCAACGGAGCCAGTATGATGCAATTCAATTAGAATTGCGTCATTTGGCTCCGCCCCCGACTGACCCGCGATTCAATGCATTTTCACGCTATGGGGAGGGGCTTAATTAAATGGTGCCAGGTCTGCAAGGTAAGTGGCAGTAAGTGTGTAATGTACGTGTGTGTATATATGTATGTGTGTGTATGTCTATATATCTCTGTATATGTATATATTTTTGTGTAATATATATATGGACAGGTGTGGGCAATTCCCTTGTTATTTCATTATCAATTAAGCAGTTAAAAGGTCTGGAGTTGATTCTAGGTGTGACATTTGCATTTAGAATCAGTTGCTGTCAACTCTCAATATGAGATCCAAAGAGCTGTCACTATCAGTGAAGCAAGCCATCATTAGGCTGAAAAATCAAAACAAACCCATCAGAGAGATAGCAAAAACATTAGGTGTGGCCAAATCAACTGTTTGGAACATTCTTAAAAAGAAAGAACGCACCGGAGAGCTCAGCAACACCAAAAGACCCGGAAGACCACGGAAAACAACTGTGGTGGATAACAAAAGAATTATTTCCCTGGTGAAGAAAAACCCCTTCACAACAGTTGGCCAAATCAAGAACACTCTCCAGGAGGTAGATGTATATGTGTCAAAGTCAACAATCAAGAGAAGACTTCACAAGAGTGAATATAGAGGGTTCAGCACAAGATGCAAACCATTGGTGAGCAACAAAAACAGGAAGACTAGATTAGAGTTTGCCAAACAACATCTAAAAAAGCCATTACAGTTCTGGAACAACATCCTATTGACAGATGAGACAAAGATCAACTTGTACCAGAGTGATGGGAAGAGAAGAGAAGGAAAGGAACTGCTCATGATCCAAAACATACCACCTCATCAGTGAAGCATGGTGGTGGTAGTGTCATGGCGTGGGCATGTATGGCTGCCAATGGAACTGGTTCCCTTGTATTTATTGATGATGTGACTGCTGACAAAAGCAGCGGAATGAATTCTGAAGTGTTTCAGGCAAAATGATATGCTCATATTCAGTCAAATGCTTCAGAACTCATTGGACAGCGCTTCACAGTGCAGATGGACAATGACCCGAAGCATACTGCAAAAGCAACCAAAGAGTTTTTTAAGGCTAAAAAGTGGAATGTTATGCAATGGCCAAGTCAATCCCCTGACTTGAATCCAATTGAGCATGCATTTACTTGATGAAGACAAAACTGAAGGGAAAATGCCCCAAGAACAAGCAGGAACTGAAGACATTTGCAATAGAGGCCTGGCAGAGCATCACCAGGGATGAAACCCAGCGTCTGGTGATGTCTATGCGTTCCAGACTTCAGGCTGTAATTGCCTGCAAAGGATTTGCAACAAAGTATTAAAAAGTGAAAGTTAGATTTAGGATTTTTTAGTTTGTCCCATTACTTTTGGCCCCTTAAAAAGTGGGAGGCACATATAGAAACCGTTGTAATTCCTACACAGTTCACCTGATTTCTATGTAATTACCCTCAAATTAAATCTGAAAGTCTGCAGTTAAATCACATCTTGTTTGTTTCATTTCAAAGCCATTGTGGTGGTGAATAGAGGACAAAATATGAAAATTCTGTCAATGTCCCAATATTTATGGACCTGACTGTATATATAGGATACTTGGCACTCTTGCTTAACTTAACAAGCTGCACTGGGTGCCGTCCTTTGTGGATAGATACATAATGTGGCAATGAATAGGCGGCACTCGCAGCTACACAAGCATCAAAAATCGGAGGTCCTGTTCCCCTCAAGTTCAACGTTTCAAATTTAATGTAAATTTTTCATCCAGATGAAAAGTTGACATTAAATTTGAAACATTGAACTTGAGTTGTGTAGCTGCGAGTGCCGCCTATTCAGTGCCACTATATAAATATATATATGTGTGTGTGTGTGTGTGTGTGTAAGGTCGACATTTTGCCATGAAAATGGTCGACACACAAATGGTCGACACTTCATTTTTTTAAGGGTTAGGCACTTCCCGGAGGGTTAGGGTTTGGCACTTAACCCGACGGTTAGGCTTTGGCACTTAGCCCCGCGGTTAGGGTTAAACACCAGGAGGGTTGGGTTGGGGTTAGGCACTAGAAGGGATTGTTAGGATCAGTCACCTACGCCGACAGTTAGAGTTAGACACCAGGAGGGAGGGTGAGGTTTAAGCACCAAGGGGAGGGTTATAAAATGTTTTTCTGAATATTTGTGTGTCGACCATTTTTATGTCGACATTTGGTCGCAGTTGACATTTGTACTTATCGACCTTCTTCCATGTCGACCTATTGCTGTCTAACATCTAGGGGTATATTTACTAAACTGAGAGTTGTTAGAAGTGGAGATGTTGCACATAGCAACCAATCAGATTCTACTTAACATTTAACTAGCACCTTCTAGAAGATAATTGCTAGAATCTGATTGATTTCTATGGGCAGCATCTCCCCTTCTAACAACTCTCACTTTAGTAAATATACCCCCTGGTGTCTATCTAGACATTATCAACCTTTTAACTGTATATCTTTTATACCACAATATGCCTTCATAATAATTGCTGATAGGTTTCTGTGTATACCTTCACTGTGCAGATCTGCACCTACGTGATGTAATACATAATCTCCGCTCATTACATCACTTAATTATTAACTTTATTATTAACTTTTATTTATTAGGCGCCAGATAGTGCCGTAGCACAGTAGACAGTAAACATAGAAAACATTTCTCAGTAACAGAGTGTGATACTGTAATACCACTTTCAGACAGAAAATGGCAAAAAAAACAGCTTTTATGCGGCATTTTGCGTGCCAGGTTTTTTTGCCATTTTCAATAGATAGAGCGCTTCTAATTTGTAACCAAAGCAGCTTTCTTAAACAAAATAAATTGTCTTAAATTATGTGTTGTACCAGAAAGCGCTATAAATTAAGTGTAATAAATACAATAAATATGCCTAAAATAATAGCAAAAAATAAATAAATAAATAATTAAAAAAAATATATATATATATTTTTTTAAAGTTACTCATTGTAACGAAACATGTTGGTGAAGGAAGGCACCCAGCAACAGTGAGTTTACTCTTTTGTGGAAACTCCCATGGACTATCAGCTTACAGCGCTCAGGACGGAGCAGAGTGATCGTGCAGCCGCTTGCCAAAAACTGGACAGAGTGAACACCGCTGACAGCACGTCGGCTAGCTGCACTAACTGTGGACAGAAGATCACTCGGTAGGGTAAGACAGGGAAAGTTTTTCAGTACTTATTGTGCCGGACCCCAAGAGGTTAATCATCACATTCAAACAGGGGCTATAAACATCTTTTAAGTGTGCATTTTATGTGTCCTATTAACTGATTACACCCTGCAGATCCGTTTTTACTATACATTTATTTTATATATTATATATACTTTTTTTTTTCTAATTTATTTTTATATTTATATATTTTTTATTATTTAAAAAAAATATATTTTTTTTTTATTTTTTTTTTATTTTATTTTTTTGCTATTATTTTAGGGATATTTATTGTATCTATTGCCATTTTCTGTCTGATACCCCTTTCACACAGGAAAATGAAAATCCTGGGTATTTCACTTTTATCTGGTAATTTGCTAAACAACCTCGGTTTAATTCCCTGTGTGAAAGGGTCAACCTGGGACTTAATTCCCGGGTCTACAACCCTGCAAAAAACCAGGGTCGGAGACATGGGAATTTAGGCCCTGATTCAGAGCTGGACGCTCTGACAGAGCGCTCGCTCTGAATCAGGGCGTCTTTTTTTTATTTTATGGAGCGGCCTCCTGGCCGCTCGCATTGCTGTGGGTTTCCACCCACAGCTAATGCGAGCGGCCAGGATGATGGTCGCGATTGTCAAGACCATCGCGACCATCGGGCTTGCGACAAGCCCCTTGTGGTAGGTCTCGTGGCCACAAGCCCCAGAAAGCTTTCGGCTCAAACAGAGCCGAAAGCTCTCCAACTGACATCACTTGTGTTGTCAGTGGGGCCTCCCCCAGACGGTAGGCATTCTCATGGGAACGCCTCCGTCTGGGCAGCCCCCCCCGGGTCCGCCCACCAAAGGGGGCGTGCTGTCACTCAACATCGACAGCACGCCCCCTTTGGTGCGAGACCCGGAGCGACGGATTGCCCGTCGCTATCCGGATCTCGCGCATGCGCACGACGGAGCCGGCTCCGTCGTGCGCATGTGCTCTGGGCCACCATCGACCCAGTTGCGAGCGCTCAGCGTTTGCAACCGGGTCTGAATCAGGCCCTTAGTCCCGTGATGACCCTTTCACACAGGGAAAAATCCCGGGTTGTTTAGCAAATTACCAGGTAAAAGTGAATTACCCGGGATTTTCATTTTCAGTGTGAAAGGAGAATTATTTAGAGTTAATTCTAATATGGATTGTTAGATATACTGAAGTGCCAGACGCTGGGAACGTAGTAGTTATGTGGGAAATAACCATAAGAGTTTTCCCTTCTCTTGGGACAGCGACCCTGATTCAGAGCCGGACGCTCTGACAGAGCGCTCGCTCTGAATCAGGGCTGGCCTTCTTGTTTTTTAGAGCGGCCTCCTGGCCGCTCACATAGCTGTGGGTGACCACCCACAGCTATAGCGAGCGGCCATGATGATGGTCGCGATGGTCAAGACCCAGAGAGCTTTCGGCTCTAACAGAGCCAAGAGCTCTCCCACTGACATCACTTGTGATGTCAGTGGGGCCGGCCCCAGACGGTAGGCGTTCCCATGGGAACGCCTCCGTCTGGGCAGCCACGCCCCTGGCCCGCCCACCAAAGGGGGCGTGCTGTCACTCAATATCGACAGCACATCCCCTTTGGTACGAGACCCGGAGCAACGGAGTGCCCATCGCTATCCGAGTCTCGCGCATGTGCACGACGGAGCCGGCTACGTCGTGCGCATGTGCACTGGCCTACCATCGACCCGGTTGCGAGCGCACAGTGCTTGCGACTGGGTCTGAATCAGGCCCAGCATTTGTTTGTAACCTGTCACAAGAGAGTATTCAAAGAGAATGTAAAAGTATTTATGCTAATGCTGCTAAAAATTTAATTTTGATTTTATACAGGTGAAGATTTCCAGGTGAAATTAAAATAATTAATTACTGTATTACTTTTTGTTGATGGGATTTTTAATCTATGTTTTCAGTATGTCTAGTCTTGTCTAACACTTAAGCCAGGTACACATTATGCAATAATCGGACTGATCAACTGATTTTTGAATGCTCGGTTCTATAATCTCAGAGTGTGCAGGGAGCACACAGAGACGATTATTGGGCCTGATTCTGAGCAGAACGCTATTCCATTGTTCACACAGTTGAACGATTATCGGTGGTCTGAGCATGCGTCCCAACCGCATTGTGCATGTGCTGCAAATGAATTGCGATTGCGCACGCTATGCTAATGCGATCTGTGAGAGTATGCATTACCGTCCGGCCCATTGTTCCAAAAGCAGCGTGATCGGATGATCGGACATTTGTCAAACTATGAGCTGGTATCCTGCACATTTTGTAGTGTGTATGAATTTATAATGAACTGTCCGACATTTGTGCCCATAGTTCATTTAAACACGTCAAGTTTGTGACAAGCTTTTGGGCAGATAATTGTTCAGAACGGAATGATAAATCACCATTGTGAACCATTAGGCAGGCCCCCAAACAGAGGCAGTTTGTCAATTACACTGCGTGTAAGATCACAGTGCAACCAGAGGTGCTACACCATCGCAGCAAATGTGCACTGCGGCTGTGGCGCATAAAAGATACATCGGTCATTTGCACCGAATCGAAAGAGCGTCCACCTCTGATCAGCCACATAAATCCAAAAATGACTGCATGACTGCACATTGCATAGACAGAGCATGTCAGTTATACACAAATGAAAACAGGTTGTATACATTCTAATAATAAATATATATATATATATACATAGAGTATATATATATATATATATATATATATATATATATTAGGGGTGAGCGGGTTCGGATTTCTGAAATCCGAACCCCCCCGAGCCCCCCCGATCCGAGTCAGGCTCGACTTTTCCCGCCTGACTCGGATCTGAAATTGAGGCAAAACGTCATCATCCCGCCTTCCGGGTCTCGCGGGTTTTGGATCCTATATAAGGTACCCGCGTCGGCGCCATTTTCTCACTCGGCAGTGGACAGTGAAGAGGGAGGGTGGGAGTTAGGGCTGGCTGGGCTATGTAGTGTAGTGTAGTGCAGAGTAGTGTTGTGCTGTGCTGCGCTGTGCTGCTGTTGTCCATAGGGGCTGTGTCCACTACTTCAAAGTCCATAGGGGCTGGCTGTGTTGTGCTGTGCTGCTGTTAATAGGGGCTGTGTCCACTACTTCAAAGTCCATAGGGGCTGGCTGGACTGTGTTGTGCAGTCAGTTCTCCATAGGGGCTGTGTCCACTCCAAAGTCCTGTGCAGTGTCCCAGTCCTAAAGGGGTGCTGTACTGTTGTCCAGGGGGTACTCTGTCCATCAGGGGTGCTCCCCCCAAGTGCTAAAAAAATAATATTTTTTCTGTGTTTGTGAATTGTGTGCACAGTAGCCGCACGTGCATCAACAAAGTAGTGCCAAGCGTGCGCCTGTGTCATAAGTAAAGGGCCGGCTGGCTTGACCGTTAAAGGGTGCTGTAACCCCCAATGTACACTACAAACCAACTAACAAAATATTTTTTCTGTGTTTGTGAATTGTGTGCGTAGTAGCCGCACGTGCATCAACAAAGTAGTGCCAAGCGTGCGCCTGTGTCATAAGTAAAGGGCCGGCTGGCTTGACCGTTAAAGGGTGCTGTAACCCCCAAAGTACACTCCAAACCAAAAAAATATATATTTTCTGTGTTTGTGAATTGTGTGCGCAGTAGCCGCACGTGCATCAACAAAGTAGTGCCAAGCGTGCGCCTGTGTCATAAGTAAAGGGCCGGCTGGCTTGACCGTTAAAGGGTGCTGTAACCCCCAAAGTACACTCCAGTCCAAACCAAAAAAAAAATTATTTTCTGTGTATGTGAATTGTGTGCGCAGTAGCCGCACGTGCATCAACAAAGTAGTGCCAAGCGTGCGCCTGTGTCATAAGTAAAGGGCCGGCTGGCTTGACCGTTAAAGGGTGCTGTAACCCCCAAAGTACACTCCAAACCAAAAAAATATATATTTTCTGTGTTTGTGAATTGTGTGCGCAGTAGCCGCACGTGCATCAACAAAGTAGTGCCAAGCGTGCGCCTGTGTCATAAGTAAAGGGCCGGCTGGCTTGACCGTTAAAGGGTGCTGTAACCCCCAAAGTACACTCCAGTCCAAACCAAAAAAAAAATTATTTTCTGTGTTTGTGAATTGTGTGCGCAGTAGCCGCACGTGCATCAACAAAGCGCCAAGCGTGCGCCTGTGTCCCATAAGTAAAGAGCCGGCTGGCTCATTTCTTAAAGGGTGGTGTAACCCACAAAGTGCACAACTCTCCAGCAAAAATAAAAAAATATTTTCTGTGTTTAGCCGCACGTATATATCAAATCGATATAACATAAATGGAGGACTAAACTTTCTCCGATAAAAATAAAATAGAGAAAGATCAAGAACCACTTCCTCCTAGTGCTGAAGCTGCTGCAACTAGTCATGACATAGACGATAACATGCCATCAACGTCGTCTGCCAAGGCCGATGCCCAATGTCATAATAGAGGGCACATACAATCCCAAATGACAAAGTTCAGGAAAATGACCTTGAAAAAAACATTTAAATCAGCTGAAGAGAAACGTAAACTTGCCAATATGCCATTTACGACACGGAGTGGCAAGGGACGGCTAAGGTCGATCCCTAGTATGTTCATGACTAGTGGTTCAGCTTCACATGACGATGGAAGCCCTCCTCCCACTAAAAAAATCAAAAGAGTTAAGCTGGCAAAAGCACAGCGAAGAACTGTGCTTTCTAAGAAGATATTACAAATCCCCAAGGAGAGTCCAAGTGTGGTGGTGGTTGCGATGCCTGACCTTCCCAGCACTGGACGGGAAGAGGTGGCTCTTTCCACCATTTGCACGCCCCCTGCAAGTGCTGAAAGGAGCACCCACAGTCCACTTGCTGATATGCAAATTGAAGATGTCACTGTTGAAGTACAACAGGATGAGGATACTGGTGTAGCTGGCGCTGAGGAGGAAGTTGGCGAGGAGGATTCTGATGGTGATGTGGTTTGTTTAAATCAGGCTCCGGGGGAGACAGTTGTTGTCCGTGGGATGAAAAAGCCCATCACGGTCATGCCTGAGCAGAAGACCAAACATTCCACCTCTTTGGTCTGGCAATATTTCTATCCAGATCCGGACAACAACTGTCTTGCCATATGTACCATATGTAAAGGTGAAATAAGTAGGGGTAGGGACGTCAACCACCTAGGAACATCCTCCCTTATACGGCACCTGCAGCGCGTTCATAAAAAGTTACTGTCAAGTTCAGAAACTTTGGCTAAGACCGTAAGCAGTCCAGGGACACCTAAATCCCGTTGTCCTGTTGTATCCAAGCGCCTGCAAACCACACCGTCAACTCCCTCCTCGTCAATTTCCTCCTTAGTCAGGATCGGAAGTAGTCCTGCAGGCCATGTCATGGCATGACTGACTCTCCTATCCGGGATTCCTCCGGAGGATCCTGCATTGCTACGCCTACTGCTGCCGCTGCTGCTGTTGCTGCTGCTGGGAGTCGTTCATCATCCCAGAGAGGAAGTAGGAACACCACTACTTTTACTAAACAATTGACCCTCCAACAGTCCTTAGCGAGGAGGATGAAGTACGACAGCAGTCATCCTGAAGCAAAACGTACAACTGAGGCCTTGACTGCTATGTTGGTGTTAGACGTGCGTCCGGTATCCGCCATTAGTGCAGTGGGATTTAGACAATTGATGGAGGTAGTGTGTCCCCGGTTCCAAATCCCGTCTAGATTCCACTTCACTAGGCAGGCGATATCGAGACTGTACAGAAACGTCAGAAAAAGTGTCCTCAGTGTCCTGAAAAATGCCGTTGTACACAATGTCCACTTAACCACGGACATGTGGACAAGTGGAACAGGGCAGACTAAGGACTATATGACTGTGACAGCCCACTGGGTAGATGTATCACCTTACGCAGCAACAGCAGCAGCGTCACCAGTAGCAGCATCTCAGAAACGCCAGCTCGTTCCAAGGCAGGCTACGCTGTGTATCACCGGTTTCAGTAAGAGGCACACCGCTGACAACCTCTTAGAGAAACTGAGGGAAATCATCGCCCAGTGGCTTACCCCACTTAGACTCTCCTGGGGATTTGTGATATCTGACAACGCCACCAATATTGTGCGGGCATTACATCTGGGCAAATTCCAGCACGTCCCATGTTTTGCTCACACAATAAACTTGGTGGTGCAGAATTTTCTGAAAAGCGACAGGGGCGTGCAGGAGACGCTTTGGGTGGCCCGAAAAATTTCTGGCCACTTTCGCCATTCAGCGACTGCGTGCCGAAGACTGGAGCGCCAGCAAACACTCTTGAACCTGCCCCGCCATCACCTGAAGCAAGAGGTTGTGACGCGGTGGAACTCAACCCTCTATATGCTTCAGAGGATGGAGGAGCAGCAAAAGGCCATACAAGCCTATACATCCACCTATGACATAGGCAAAGGAGGGGGTATGCACCTGACTCAAGCGCAGTGGAGAATGATTTCCGTGTTGTGCAAGGTTCTCCAGCCCTTCGAACTTGCCACACGTGAAGTCAGTTCAGACACTGCCAGCTTGAGTCAGGTCATTCCCCTCATCAGGCTTTTGCAGAAGCAGCTGGAGATAGTGAAGGATGAGCTAAGACGGAGCGATTCGGCTCGGCATTTGGGACTTGTGGATGAAGCCCTTCATTCGCTTTGCCAGGATTCCAGGGTGGTCAATCGGTTGAAATCAGACCACTACATTTTGGCCACCGTGCTCGATCCTAGGTTTAAAGCCTATGTGGTGTCTCTCTTTCCGGCCGACACAAGCCTGCAGAGGTGCAAAGACCTGCTGGTGAACACACTGTCAGCTGAAGCGGATCGTGACACGTCAACAGCTCCTTCTTCATTTTCTCCCGCAACTGGGGCTGCCAGGAAAAAACTTAGGTATCCTAAGCAACCCGCTGGCGGTGATGCAGGGCAGGCAGAACCAAGTTTGGACATCTGGTCCGGACTAAAGGACCTGGCAACAATTTCTGACATGTCTACTGTCACTGCATATGATACTGTCACCATTGACAGAATGGTGAAGGATTACATCGGTGACAGCATCCAAGTAGGCATGTCAGACAGTCCATACCTGTACTGGCAGGAAAAAGAGGCAATTTGGAGGCCCCTGTACAAACTGGCTCTATTTTACCTGAGTTGCCCCCCCTCCAGTGTGTACTCCGAAAGAGTGTTTAGTGCAGCCGGGAACCTTGTCAGCGAAAGGCGTAGGAGGTTGCTTCCACAGAATGTGGAGAAGATGATGTTCATCAAAATTAATTATCAGCTCTTCCAGGGAGACCAGCCTCCAGAACGTACAGAGGGACCTGTGGTGGTGGATTCCAGTGGGGACGAGTTAATACTCTGTGAGGATGAGGATGTACACACTGAAGAGGGTGAGGAATCGGTGGATGAGGATGACATCTTGCCTCCGTAGAGCCAGTTTGTGCAGGGACAGATTAATTGTCAGCTTGTTTTTTGGGGGCCCAAACGAACCAATCATTTCAGCCACAGTTGTGTGGCAGACCCTGGCGCTGAAATGATTGCTTTGTTAAAGTGTGCATGTCCTGTTTATACAACATAAGGGTGGGTGGGAGGGCCCAAGGACAATTCCATCTTGTACCTCTTTTTTTTCTTTGCATTATGTACAGTTTGGGGCCTAGTTTTTCAAACTGCCATCCTGTCTGCCACTGCAGTATCACGCCTAGATGGGTCACGTGTTTGTGCCGCCCACTCGTGTCGCTTAGCATAGTCATCCAGCTACCTCGGTGCAACCTTTTGGACATAAAAACACTATTGTGAGGTGTGAGGTGTTCAGAATAGACTGGAAATGAGTGGAAATTAAGGTTATTGAGGTTAATAATAGCATAGGAGCAGAAAAACCTACAAATTCTGTGATTTTAGCTGTTTTTATGCTTTTTTTAAAAAAAATACAGATCCAAAACCCAGAACCCAAAACACGGAAGGGTGGTTTTGGCAAAACCAATCCAGATCCAAAACACGAAGAAAGATCCAGATCCAAAACCAAAACACAAAACACGAAAAGTGGCCGGTGCACACCCCTAATATATATATATATATATATACATATATATGTATATATATATATATATATATGTGCTTTTTAATGTAAAATAGCAAAGTACTAACCTGGAAGGGGGTTTGTCCGCTGTGATTCTTGATATCTTTGCTCGCCCCACGATACAGCAGCACCCGAGCACAGGTTTCCTAGTGAATAAAGAAATAATTCAGTGTAAGAAGTAAGATATACTGTAGGAGGTACCAGCATTATATTCAGGGCAGTCACAGTAAGAAACACTGCAGAAATCAAATGCATAAAAGGTAAATGTGCATGTGTGACTGGGACTGGGGAGCTTCATGCGTATTTGTGAGTGACCAGAGCCGAGTGTCAGGGCAGAGCATAGATCTAAATAGAAAACAATTGACCTGAAGCTGCAGGTGTATAGGGTTGTCAAACCTCTAAAGTGCAATAGTAATGAGACACCTGCGCTGTTATGTAATTAAAAACACATTGAATATATAACACTGATGGACAGTAAATAAAAATAAAAATGTTTAATACATCAATACAAGTAAATAAACATGTAAATGAGCTAGAGAGGTGATTACATGTTACTTTTCACTAGGAGCGGATCAAGTGGATCTCACTATGACCTATACTATATTTATACCAAGCCATGTGCATTTTTTAGAGCACCTCTCTAGCTCATTTAGAGCACTCTTACATGTTTATTTACTTGTATTGATGGATTAAACATTTTTATTTTTATTTACTGTCCATCAGTGTTATATATTCAATGTGTTTTTAATTACATAACAGCGCAAGTGTCTCACCTATTTATTAGCAGAGCATAGATCTATCTAATCTATCTATCTATCTCATATCTATCTATATATCTACAGTATATTCACCCTAATGCGGAGCTGTATGCATTTTATAGAGCACCCATCCACTATCCGTATGCTTAGTAAGATCGCCGTCGACATGATAAGGACACTCCTGCACCAGTCAATACTTCATGTCAGACATATTTACGCTTCTGTCCAATTCTTCAGAGTCTGCAATTGCAATGACATGCCCACACAGAACTACACGCCCTACAGGAGAACACCATGTTACAGCCCTGTTATGCCTCTTCAGTCGCATCACCTATAATTGCGTACGCATGGTTCCGCAGCATGCACAGTGCAAAAATGCAATATATGCTCTGCAAACGGGAGGAACACATGGCTCTGTATCAGTTTCCTAGTGTGCAAGATACGTAAGAGAGTTGGTACTGTACTGCTGTTTCTGCATGGTGACGGGGCAAATAAGATTTATAGGATTTGCAAGTATGTAGTCAAAATGTCGACATTCAGAATGTCGTCATGGTCTGAATGTCAACAGACCATGTTAGGGTGCTGTTATTGTTAGAGTGCAGCTAGGGTTAGATTAGGGTTAGGCTACAGTTAGGGTTAAGCTGTGGTTAGAGTTAGGCTGCGGTTAGGGTTACGCTGCTATTAGGGTCAGACTAGGGTTAGGCTATAGTTATGGTTAAGTTGCGGTTAGCGTCAGACTAGGGTTAGGCTATAGTTAGGGTTAAACTGCGGTTAGGGTGCGGTAAGGGTTAGATTAGAGTTAGGCTGCGGTTAGGGTTACGCTGCTGTTAGGGTTAGATTAGGGTTAGGCTACATTTAGGGTTAAGCTGCGGTTAGAGTTACGCTGATGTTAGGGTTAGATTAGGCTTAGGCTATAGTTAGGGTTAAGATGCGCTTAGAGTTAGGCTGCGGTTAGGGTTAGATTAGAGTTAGGCTATGGTTAGGGTTAAGCTGCGGTTAGAGTTAGGCTGCGATTAAGGTTACGTTGCTGTTAGGGTCAGACTAGGGTTAGGCTATAGTTAGGGTTAAACTGCGGTTAGACTTAGGCTGCGGTAAGGGTTAGATTAGAGTTAGGCTGCGGTTAGGGTTACACTGCTGTTAAGGTTAGATTAGGATTAGGCTACGTTTAGGTTTAAGCTGCGGTTAGAGTTAGGCTGTGGTTAGAGTTACGCTGATGTTAGGGTTAGATTAGGGTTAGGCTATGTTAGGGTTAAGTTGCGCTTAGAGTTAGGGTTAGATTAGGGTTAGGCTACGGTTAGGGATAAACTGCGGTTAAAGTTAGGCTGCGGTTAAGGTTACATTGCTGTTAGGGTTAGACTAGGGTTAGGCTATAGTTAGGGTTAAACTGCGTTTAGAGTAAGGCTGCGGTTAGGGTTATGGTGCGGTAAGGTTAGATTAGGGTTAGGCTATAGTTAGGGTTAAACTGCGGTTAGAGTTAGGCTGCGGTTAGGTTTAGATTAGGGTTAGGCTGCGGTTAAGGTTACGTTGCTGTTAGAGTTAGACTACGGTTATGCTATAGTTAGGGTTAAGCTGAGGTTAGAGTTAGGCTGAGGATACAGTTAAGGTGTAGTTAGGGTTAGGCTATGGTTAGGGTTAAGATGCGGTTATAGTTGGGCTGTGGTTAGGGTTACGCTGCTGTTAGGGTTAGATTAGGGTTAGGCTATAGTTAGAGTTAAGAGGCGCTTAGAGTTAGGCTGCAGTTAGGGTTAGATTAGGGTTAGGTTATAGTTAGGGTTAAGCTGCGGTTAGGGTCAGATTAGGGTTAGGCTATGGTTAGGGTTAAGCTGCGGTTAGAGTTAGGCTGCAATTAAGGTTACGTTGCTGTTAGGGTCAGACTAGGGTTAGGCTATAGTTAGGGTTAAACTGCAGTTAGAGTTAGGCTGCGGTTAGGGTTAGGCTATAGTTAGGGTTAAGCTGCAGTTAAGGTCAGATTAGGGTTAGGCTACGGTTAAGCTGCGGTTAGAGTTAGGCTGCGGTTACGGTTAAGGTGCGGGTAGGGTTAGGC
Source organism: Taudactylus pleione (assembly GCA_031769625.1). Taxonomy (NCBI): domain Eukaryota; kingdom Metazoa; phylum Chordata; class Amphibia; order Anura; family Myobatrachidae; genus Taudactylus; species Taudactylus pleione. The sequence continues at coordinate 2,036,419 of JAUIMM010000299.1, forward strand.
TACGGTTAGGGTTAAGATGCGGTTATAGTTAGGCTGTGGTTAGGGTTACGCTGATGTTAGGGTTAGATTATGGTTAGGCTATATTTACGGTTAGGCTGCGGTTAGGGTTACATTAATTCATACTTCCCTACTTTTGAAAAAGCATTTCAGGGAGATTGTGAAAGTACACCTATTAGCTCGGCGGTGAAGTGGGCGTGTACTGCTACATCTGAGAGTTGTGCCATAAAATTGTCTAACTTCCAAATGTAAACGAGCCCCAATGCAGTTAGTAAGTACTATTTGTTGATGAAAATACACTCATACTTTTCAGGGCTCGCTCATGTATTGCGTTTTACAGGTAGTTCCATAAAAATGACTGCAAAAAACCCTATTTGAAAATGCAGGGAAATGGCACTGATTATACCATTTTAATGTATATATCTCTGATTTTTTTTAAATTACAGCTTCATAATGGGGGTAAGGTGCAATCAGGGAGATAGCTAGACTCTTTACGGAGTCAGGGAGAGTGCTACTATTTCAGGGAGTCTTCCTGACAATCAGGGAGAGTTGGCAAGTATGCATTAGGGTTAGGCTGCGTTTAGGGTTGAAACGCTCTGAAAACGCTATGTTGACATGCCAACTGTCAACATTCAAGCAGTGTCGATATTATGTCAACATTTCACATATCAAAATTACGTCCATGTCAACATTCTCGTGTCGACATTTTAACACACCTGAGTTATAAATAGGCCCATAAGTATCCATTTTATTGTTGGACTATGCTCTGCTCTGTATTAGAATATTCTTTTTTTGTTTTTTTCCATATGAGTACTTACTTGTTCACTGTAAGTAGCACAAAGCATCTCTGATCATCTCAAGGTATAATGTCCGTAGTTAGTATGCTGTGCACTGAGTTAAGTGGATCTTTGCTATGAAAAATGAGACAATGCTTATAATAGCCACAGCTGCCTCTAGCAACCCACAGACTGTACTGCACCTGCTGCTGTAGCTCATGCCCTTCCTTCCATTTTTTTTCTGGTCCATGTCTGTCTATGGCCACGGTAACAATGTGCTACAGATATGTTATGGTAATGATACCGCTAGCTAGGGAAAGAAGTGTTAGCTCTATGTTACTCTCATCCTACACTGAATATCCTGCATGAAAGGAGTAAACAGAGGTGCCTATACTACACTGGAAATTAAAGGGTTAAAAATTAAATTTGCTAGGAAAGAATCGCTTGCCTACCTTCCCGAATATCGGGTGCCGCTCCTGGCCCCCCGGAAAAGCAGGCAAGCCTCCAGGCGGCCGCTGACACATCTGACCCCCCACCCCCCCGCAGTATTGATACAAAAGGGTAGAGGCGGCGACGCGTTTCGCGCTGAATCACGTTATCGTGGCCCCGCCCCCTGCTTCACAATGCCGTTAATTTTGCCATTGTTAAGAGGAGGCGGGGCCACGGTCACGCCCCGTCCCCAATACTTTATCAACGACCAGCCACGCCGCCCGCTGTATGCAGACATTCAGCTCCCTCCCGGAAGGAGGGAGCTGAATGCGAATCAGTATGTAATCAGGTTCTAATCCCAACAGCGGAAGCCCGGCAGGGGTGAAGATCCCGATCGCTAATTTAGGTAAGTACCCCTAACCCTACCCTCTACCCTAACCCTCCTTTAGGGGTGCCTAACCCTAACTCCCCCCTAGTGCCTAACCCTAACCCCCCTCTAAGTGTCTAAACCTAACCCCACATTCCCCGCAGCCTAAACCTCCTGGGGGGGTGCCTACCCTTAAGTCCCCCTGGGAGCCCTAAAACCTCACCCCCCTACTCCCCCCCCAGCTTACCTTCGATTGATATGGATAGGTCTAATGACAGGCGTCGGGATTTCGACACCTGTCATTAGTACCTTGCCGGGATTTGACAGTCGGGTAGTTGGTGGTCGGCATTCCTGACTGCATCCCGCTGAATATCGGTAAGTATGGCAAAAGATCCTGCAGATTGGCAATTGAGCTCATCAGGATAGAGGCCTCATTAAATGAATATTTAAATGATGCATTTTATAACTTGCTCATTTTATTCTTATTCTTATTATTCATTATTTACATGGCGTCACAAGCCTTACAAAGTACAAATAGAAACAGTGCAAACAAAACAAGAAAAAGTGCAAAAAGCTAAACCCAGGTACACACTGCAGCAATGTCGGGCTGACATATCGTCTACATCGCTCAGTGTGTACGCATGATTGCACACTCCCGCGGTCGCTAGCAACAGTCGCCTGGTTTGATGTGCTGCATATCAAACCTAGCGATATCGCTAGCGGCCAGTGCATTGTTAATGAATGACATAAAGGTGATCGTTCCGTTGTTTACCAAAGTTGTCCAGTGTGGACTCACAATTACTGTTCACGGGCAACAAATGCCTGTCGCTCCAGTGTGTACCCAGCCTTACAGTACAAACAAGGGATACAAGTTAAATAACCAATCCTGCAGATGCCATCATAATACCTAGAAAAGTAGCACCGGGTAAACCTGCATGTTCAGTGCCGTTGATGGCAGTGGGGGGAGCATTGGGGTGGTATAAGTGAGGGGGGGAAAGAGATGAGGTAAGTAGTCCATGCCCTTGAGAACTTACAATCTAAAGGGGAGAAACAGTGAGCAAGGAAGGAACATTGCTACAGAGCACGCCTTCATCATATTGATCCTAAGAGGGTTATGTAACAGATTCCGTGATTACGGAACCAGCATGATTTCAGTGAGTTTGCCACTAAATTTAGCATCAAACTCGCCAAAATCACACCAGTTCCATAATCTTGGAACCTATTACATAACCTTAAAAGGGGCAGATTCAATTAGCCATGAGGTTTACATGCGGCTGATTGCTCAGCCGTGAGCTATCCAATTGAGTTTCGAATAAATATATACTTCTCTTGCGTTTTAATTCCCTGTTCAGTTTCAAAAAACAGTTCAGGCAGTATCTAAACAAGATAGAAGAGGAAGGGGAAAACTCTGCAAAAACTCTCCAAAAAGAAGGACAGGTTGGAACAATAAGGAGGAAACAGATGGGATATTCAACATCTCTTCAAAACATTATCTACAGAACAAACAACGTCATTAAAAAAGGGGTTAAAAGTCACCTCAGACCAACATGTTGACAAATTTGGGGGTAAATTTATTAAGAATTGTGTCTGGTCGGAGATTGCCTGAGTTTAAACAGGCACACAGCATCGCTGAAACACTGGAGACTTTTGACAGCTGAAATAATAAGAGTTATGATAGACTTACCTTTGTTAACTCTTTTTCTTCAAGGTCCATAGGGTCCACAGGGATACCATGGGGGAAATGTGGTTGGAGTGATCCAGTTAAGCTTTAAGCTCCCATGATGCCTCAGGCCCTCCTCCACATATACCCAGCCCCTGGCCACAGGCATTCAGGTTTTGTAAACAAGCCCAAGGCATTGAGAAGGAAAGAGGAGAAGGAAGGGAAATGTTCACCAGAAATACTCTCACAGAAGATGAGGGAATCCGTGACAGAAAAAAAATTACCCAATGCAGCCAGGTGCGTCAGGGTGGGTGTTCTGTGGACCCTATGGACCTCGAAGAAAAAGAGTTATCAAAGGTAACTCTACCATCACTCTTATTTTCTTCTTCAGATTCCATAGGGGGTCCAAAAGGATACCATGGGGATTTTCTAAAGCAGTTCCCTTAAGAGCGGGGTCACTCCTGAGTAGAATGGAGAATCCGCCGCCCAAAGAAAGCATCCTGAGAGGCAGAAGTGTCAAAGCGTAGAACCTAAGAAATGGGTGGACAGAAGACCATGTGGCCACCTTGCACAATTGTTCAGCAATTGTCGACGATGGTCCCACAGACCGTGTAGAATGTGCTGTCGCTGTATTTGGAACAGGGAGATCAGCCTGCTTGTAAGCCTGAGAGATAGTCATGTGCAGCCATTGAGCCAGAGTTTGTTTGTTAGCTGGCCAGCCTCGTTTGTGAAAACCATACAACACAACAAGAGCATCTGGTTTCCTAAAGGAGTTTGTACGATCCACATAGATATGGAGAGCACAATCCACATCCAGGGAGGCTTCACCTACAGAAAGGTCTGAAGACTGGAAGGCTGGAACGACAATCTCTTCATTCACATGAAAACTGGATACTACCATAGTAAGGTAACCTGCCTGTGTATGGAGGACAGCTCTATCCTGGTAAAAAATCAAAACGGGAGAGCGACAAGAGAGCACTGCCAAATCAGAGACTCTGCGGGAAGAGGAGATAGGGAGGAGAAAAAGTGTCTTCGCTGTCAACCACTTTAAATCTACTGAGTCCAGAGGTTCAAATAGGGGAGCCTTTAGAACCAAAGACAAATCCCACAGTGCCACCGGTGGGACAAAGGGTGGCTAAACTCGGAGAACACCCTGAAAAAAAGTTCTAACATCCAGCAGAGAAGCGATCCTTCACTGGAACCAAACTGACAGCACAGAAACCTGTACTCTCAGTGTGGCCAGGCGGAGACCAAGGTCTAACCAGCCTGGAGAAAAACAAGTACCCGGGAAACCCTAAAAACCTTAGGGTCATACTTTCTGTGTGAACAACATTAACCAAAGGAGTGCCAAACTCTGTAATAGATGCAGGCAGAAGAAGGCTTTCGTGCCCTAAGCATCATCTGAATCACGGAGCTGGCTCTTTAGATGGAAGACTCAAGAACCACGCCGTCAAAGACAGACGAGGTAGGTATGGATGCAAGAAGGGACCCTGCACCAATAGATCCGGCCATAGAAGAAGAGGAAATGGCGTGTCTATGGACAGATTCCATATATCGGTGAACTAATGGCGACTGGGCCAAGCAGGAGCTACCAGTACCCCTGTGCCGCCTTCCTGCTTGAATTTCCTGAGGACCCTTGGGAGGAGGGAAATCAGAGGAAAGAAGTAAGCTAGCTTGAAGTCCCACCTCACCGCCAGGGCGTCCACGAAGGAGGCTTAAGGATCTCTGGTCCTGGACTCGTGCCTGGGCACCTTGTGGTTGTGACGTGAGGCCATGAGGTCTATGTCTGGTAGGCCCCAATTCTTCACCAGGAGTTGAAAAACTCCAGGATGGAGAGCCCACTCTCTGGCGTGTATGTCCTGATGACTTAGGAAGTCCGCTCCTCAGTTGAGGACTCCCGGGATGAATATTGCAGAGATAGCCAGATGATCAGAATGTTGTGTCGAACCCGGATGATTGGCTGATACAGAATCTGTTTAAAATCAAAATCTGCAAGATGCCATTTTGCGACTGGTCGCAAAATCACCATTTTAGCTACAACTGAAAATAATCCTTACATTAAAATATTCAGTGATGACAAGACAGGTTTTTGTAGATTTGTCTGTAACAAATAATCAAGAATACACAAAAACACTGATATACTCAGACAGAGTGAATTTGAAAATAATTGTTAGGGATTTATGCTATCGTTAGCCATTGTAGGCATGGTATCTGATGTGGGTTAAGCTAAATAAACCATTGTATTTAAGTCTGAGGCTTAAACAAATTAGCCTTACCTGTGTGATCTCATCAAGCCTCGTTTGATCACATGTGTAAACACATTGCCTGTCATTGTTGTAAGCCCAGTAATATCAAAACTAAGTAAAGCAGAGAAATATATATATATATATATATATATATATATATATTAAATTCATGATAAATACATGCATGCACATAGACAATCGCACGTGTATTCACAATGCATGCAAATATATACACAATTACATGAAAAGGTTCTGCAGTAATAAAGGTTATTACTCGAAGTTTTATTTATATTTGCAATACTGTGAAATGTATGTTATGTGATATTTATGGTTTAGTACATAATAAGTAGATCATGCTTGGTGCCATTCTGATCCGCTGTGTATTTGCAGATCTCCGGTTCTATCGGTGGGGAAATCGCTACAAGCATTTGCAAGTTATGAACTATAGGGAATTAGTTGATAGAATGTAAAATGTATGAAGTGTTCATTGCTTAGTTATGCGGCAGGAAAAAGTACACAAAGAGCCATTGGGAAGCTGAACTTCTCAAGTACAAACAGACCAATGAACTATGTCGTAACAGAAGACCAAAGAAGAAGAACCAATGTGAAGATGCCAGCTCATGCCTATTGTATTGCTTATCTCTGTTCGGGTACATAACCAGGCTCTCTGACCCTAGTTAGCTAGTCATATTTCTTGTTCCCGTGATGGAGGTTTCATGTTGATGCCGGAATCTGGATTCAGAGCGCCTGGGTATGTGTCGATTGTACCATAGTTATTGTAACCTTTGCACGTAGTGTCTAGATCATGTGCGATAACGTACCTTTTTCTTTTATGCCTACATAATAACTTTCTGTGCTTCGGAACCACAATCTGAGTCAGAAGGTATTTATTTCTGTGTGCGACTATTCGCAAAGCTAATTAGCGTCATCTAAAGTGTAGAGGTTATAGGCAGGATTCCTTAGAGGTTATAGGCAGGATTCCTTAGAAGTTGTAGGCAGGATTGCATAGAGGTATTAAGTAGGATATAACAGTTGCCACTTCCCTCATGGCTGCCTGACTTTGCGTGCTTCCTTGATGATTGAGATAAGCTACTGTGGTCACGTTGTCAGACTGAATCTGGACAGGCATGTCCTGGAGGAGATCCTATTCCAGGATCAACGCTTTGAATACTGCACGAAGCTCCAGGATGTTTATGGGAAGATGACTTTCCTGATTTGTCCATCTTCCCTGAAAGGTATGATGACCTGTCACCATCCCCCATCCACAAAGACTGGTGTCCATGGTGAGGAGCACCTAATTTGGAATCCAAAATAGGCGACCCTTGTCCAGATGAGACTTTTATAGCTGTCATGAGAGAGAGAGAGCCAAACCTCTGCAGTGAGAAGGATCCTCTGGGACCGCATTAGATGATACTGCACGTTCCACCGGGAGAGAATCAATTGTTACAGAGGCCTGGAGTGGAACTGAGTACATTCCACCATGTCAAAGGTGGATACCATTGACCACAGGGCCTGCATTGCTGATAGAATGGATACACTTCACTTGTGAAGCAGTTTGCGCACTAGCAATAAAAGGGCTGAAATCTTGTCCATTTGCAGAAACACCCTTTGTGCCTGAGAATCCAGAAGTGCCTCCAGATGTAGCATCCGCTGTATTGGAGAAAGGGAGGACTTCTTCCAATTGATGATCCAGCCATGCGTCTGTAGACAGGCAATGGTCAGCTGTAGATGGTGTTGTAAAACAGCTGGAGACTGTGCCAATATCAGGAGGTCATCCAAATATGGCAGTATTCTGACTCCCTGATGCCTGAGGTGGGCTGTCATAACTGCCATTATTTTGGTGAAGATCCGGGGGGACATTGATAGACCAAAGGGCAGTGCCTGGAAATGGTAATGTTGTTGCAGGACAGCAAACTATAGAAATTGTTGGTGGGATGGCGTAATGGGCACATGCAGATAAGCATCCTGAATGTCCAGGGAAGCCATAAAATCCCCAGGTTCCATTGCCAGAATGATTGCCTGAAGAGTCTCCATACGAAAATTGGGTACACGGATCCATTTGTTGAGAGTTTTCAGATTCAGAATAGGGTGATGAGACCCATTTGATTTCTGAACCTAAAACAGAATGGAATAATAACCCTTTCCTTGTTGAACCACAGGAACTGGGATTATCACCCCTGCTCAAACAGGGAGTAAATAGCCTCCTAGCGGGCCAAAGCCTTGATAGAATCTATATTTAGGATTGATTTGACTGCCCTCACCAAAGAAGGGACATCCACTGTAGAAGGATGGTCCTCCTCTCCTGAGATAGACCCTGGAGAAGAACCAGGCGCATCATCTGATTCTTCCGATGATGCGTCTGAATCTACATGCTGGGCAGACTGACAAAATGTTATCATCCGCTTAGGCGCATTAATGGTTACCGGTCTGTTTGCCTGCAACACTTGTTGAAACGCAGTAGCTGACTAAGCCAAACTCTGACTTGAGTGGACATAAACATCCATCCAGGAAGGATGTATGGAGGGGGAAACATAGCAGGCTGGAACTGCTGTGGGTATCCTATTATGGGAGGCAGCGTGGGAGCAGCCAAATGGTCTACTAGCTGCATCATAACCTAAGACAAGGAGGACACCCAAGATGGCTCCTGTACAGGGCCTGGTAGACTGGACTGGTGAGGTGGTTCTTTATAACAAATAGCACACAAACCATCCTGTATAAAATCCTGAGGGGATAAGCATGCCAAACAGGTTTTACATGAAACCAGCACCGGGGCCTCAGCTTCCTGTTTACCCTTACCTTTAGACATAATAAATAAGTGTAAATGTGACTGCCTTCACAAATATCAATGTGATGTACAATAGAGAGGAGAGAAAAAAAAATTTTCCCCACACACCTGTAGCAATGGGTTTGAGGAGAAATAGCAGTGAGAGTTATAATGGTCAGTAAAGAAAATGAAGGCAGTATCTCAATACAGCAGAGTTAGCAAAAGTCACATATCATGCATATACCATATACTTGCAACGGGCCCTGAATCAACTACTCAATACACAAGGCTTAGTAGCGTTGTATAACCTTGTCTCTGCAGAGAGGTATACAGGGAGACTAGACCCAAAACCTCCTGGTGCACTGACCTTATAACATGGACGCCACCACTGGCCGTGGCACCAGACTCACTTGCCCCAGTGGTCTAATGGGAGAGCGGATACATTGGTCACCGCACTACAGCAATCACCGGCAGGTCTCCAACCGCCGGAGGTAAAGACTGCCAGGTGGTTCCCCACGAGCAGGGAATCACCTTATCTGCATCCCCTTGCTTCCGGCTGCAGTCCCTGGTCCCAGCATCGCCACTAGCCATGCTCCGCTGGTGCCCACCAAATTCATCAGTCCAGTTACTGGTGTTGCGGCGCCGGCGGGGGTAGGTGGAGCAGCAGCACAGGCATCCTTTAGGATGCCTAGCGCTGCTTGCTCTGAAGTAAAAATAAATAATTTAAAACATAAAATAAAAAGCTTGGGACTGCCTTAGCAGTCCCCCTGTTATAAAGGTGTGTCTGAATCCTGCAGCACCAAATGAAAAACTGAATGCCTGTGGCCAGGGGCAGGGGATATGTGGAGTAGGACCCGAGGCATCCTGGGAGCTGAAAGTTTAACTGTTTGGTGCCTGGATCACTCCAACCACACCTCCCATTTGTATCCTTGTGGATCCCCTATGGACCCTGAAGAAGAAACTCAAACTTACCAAGAATCGTCTTTTGCTGAATCTTGTTTTTCAATGGTGTATGTGTTTTTGTTTTATCCCTTGTGTTCTCTGTGTCTGACCGCAGCAAAACACTTCCGAACATGCAGCCTGCACATACCAGTGAGACACGTGCAGGCTGTATGTTTGTATTGTGTTTAAAAAACATACAAAATCTAAAAAAATACCAATGTTGGGTTCTCCCTCAAAAGCATAACCAGCCCTGGGCTCTCTGAGTCAGTCCTGGTTCTGAAAATACAGGTGACAAAATGTGTAGGGTTCCCCCATATTTTATGAACCAGCACATTATCTATTATTACCTAAAATTCATGAGGCGTCCAGGTGTAGTAATATTGAAAAAATTGTATGACTTGGTTAAAGAGAACATTTGAGACCAAATAATGCTAATGATACTTTGATACTTTAACCCCAGGAGAAAAATCTGCTCTAAAACCATTATAAGATGAATCCTTAGTAATCAAAAGTGCTGAAAAAAGGTGGCGGGGTAGTGGTACAAAATAAAGAGAGTTATTTAAGAGCAGACACTCATTTTTTAGGAGATACGAGTATCTACAGGAGACTTTCTGAAGATACATCAGCAGAATTCCACATAGAATGGTTCCCATACTGGGTGTCGTGTTACAATGGGGTGCCACAAGGCACTTGCAGGAGTGCCACGGGTTGGTGGCCCAGGACCAAATCAAATTATTTCTGGGTAATATGATAGGCAAAACCACTGCTGATGGCTGCCAATCCTAAAATATGTGGACAAAAAGAAGCACCACCACATAACTAAACTAACTGAACCTTTAAGGGTGATAGGCAGGGCCGGTTCTAGACATTGTGGAGCTCAGGGTGAAAGTTCCCAGTTGCGCCCCCCCCCCCAAATAACAAAACTTTTTTTAGATAACATAACATTATGCCACACGCAGTAATGGCCTTTATAACACATAAAATGCCACATGCAGTAATGCCCTTTATAACACTATGCCACACGCAGTAATGCTCTTTATAACACATTATACCACACACAGTAATGCCCTTTATAACACATTATACCACACACAGTAATGCCCTTTATAACACATTATGCCACACGCAGTAATGCCCTTTATAACACATTATGCAACACACAGTAATGCCCCGTATAGCACATTATGCCACATGCAGCAATGCCCTGTATAACACATTATGCCACACGCAGTAATGCCCTTTATAACACATTATGCGACACACAGTAATGCCCTTTATAACACATTATGCCACACGCAGTAATGCCCTTTATAACACATTATGCGACACACAGTAATGCCCTGTATAACACATTATGCCACATGCAGAAATGCCCTGTATAACACATTATGCCACACACAGTAATAACCTTTATAACACATTATGCGACACACAGTAATGCCCTTTATAACACATTATGCCACACGCAGTAATGCCCTTTATAACACATTATGCGACACACAGTAATGCCCTGTATAACACATTATGCCACATGCAGCAATGCCCTGTATAATACATTGTGCCACACACAGTAATTACCTTTATAATACATTATCCCCAATTCAAATTACACCGCACAGTAGTCCCTTATGTTATGACACAAAGTGGTTCCCCTTTACATAATGCCAAAATTAGTGTACCTTATACACAAGGCCCACAGTAGTAGTGCCCTTTATACAATGCCCACAGCAGTGGTGCCCCTTACACAATGGCCCCAGTAGTGGTGCCCCCCATTAGTAGTACCCCCAGTGGTAATGCCCCCTATAGTAATGCCCCCTATAGTAGTTCCCCCAGTAGTAAAGCTCCACAGTAGTAATCCCCCAATTAGGTTTGCCCCCTATAGTAGTGCCCACAGAAGTAATGCCCCCATTAGTAATGCTCCCCAGTAGTAATGCCCCCATTAGTAGTGCCCACAGTAGTAATGTCCCTTATAGTAGTTAACCCAGTAGTAATGCCCCCCATTAGTAATGCTCCCCAGTAGTAATCTCCCCATTAGTAATGCCCCCTATAGTAGTGCCCCCATTAGTAATGCTTCCCAGTAGTAATCCCCCATAAGTAATGCCCCCTATTGTAGTGCCCCATTAGTAATGCTCCCCAGTAGTACTGCCCCCATTAGTAATGACCCCTATAGTAGTGCCCACTGTAGTAATGTCCCCAGTAGTAGTGCCCCCATTAGTAATGCCCCCAGAAATAATGCCCCCTGTAGTTGTGCCCACAAGTAGTAATGCCCCCTATAGTCGTCCCCCAGTAGTAATGCCCCTATAATCGTGCCCCCAGTGCTTCCGTCTAAAAAAGAAAAAACACAATACTTACCTTTAGCCCCGCTCCCGCTTCCGCTGCCGTCCGGTCTGACCGCAGCTCCTCGGATCTATGGGAGAAACGTCATGACATCCCTCCCATAGTACTCTCTCTGACGGAAGCCGGAGCTCAGGAGTAAGCTCCTGCTTTCGGCTGCCACATCAGGGAGGCAGCCGGGTGCCTGCTGATAACAAATATCAGCGGGCGACCGGCAAATGCAGCCTCCCGGCGGCGGCTGAGGGAGGGGGGTTTGGGACCGGCGTTTTTTTTTTTTCCTTCTAGGTTTTTTTTTGGGGGGAGGGGACTTAGTGGCGCCCTCTAGGTGTCGGAAATCCGGGCGACAGCCCTGTTAGCCCGCACCTAGAACCTTCACTGGTGATAGGTAAGAAGAATTTACTTAATTTAATTAGTTGTACTTTTGGTGTGCAGTGAAAAAAAGGTTTGGTAACCACTGGCATAATTTATTTTCTAAAGCCAAACTTGATGGCATTATTGATCAAGAATAATTTAATTATCTTTATGTTAAACATCCAAAAATGGGCACATTTTACCACTTACCAAAAGTGCACAAGAATAAAGAGTGCCCACCCGGTAGACCTATAATCTTCAGTGCAGAATATTTGACTGCCAATTTATCACATTATGTAAACATAAAATTACAGACTTATGTTAAATTTTTCCCTTTCTACATTAAAGATTTGACTGAATCACTTTGTATTCTGGTAGGGTTATGATGGGAAGAGGGTGGTTATTCGATCATGACGCCCAAGCATTATATTCTTCTCATTCACATGATAAGGGGCTACATGCAATCAAATGTAAACTGGACAAAGACTTAAATTTCGAAAACAATTAAAAAAAAATCACTAATTTTAGACTGTATCAGTTTTATTTTCTAAACATAATTTTTTAAAATTTGGGAAAGATTTTTTTTAAAGCAAAATAAAAGGCACAGCCATGGGCACCAAATTTGCAGTGGCTAATGCCAATATTGTTATAGGCATGTGGGAACAATAATCTGCCTAGGATAACAGTATAGTTATGAGCAATTTGAACTGTATAAAAGATATATTGATGATTTCATCTTTATATGGCAAGATAATATATATAGATAAATTACTATAAAATCTAAATAAAATATGTAAAATTAAAATTCACTCATAAATCAAGCAAAAATGGTATTGATTATTTGGACGTTCTATTGGATATTAATCCTAGGAAAGAAATCTGTATGAGCACTCATTTTAAAGATATAGATGTCTATAGCTACATACCCTCTACCAGTTGTCATCTGAACATCTGGTAGGAGAATATTCCTTATTCTCAATTTTTAAGAAGAAGAAAGAATTGTTTTCCAGTTTTTGAAAGTCAGTCCATTTTTATTAAAGAGAGATTTGTAGAGGTTACTGAGAAGAAAAATTGGAAGACGCTAGAATCAGAGCTGAATCAAAGAACAGCTGATTTATTAAAAGAAAAAAGCAATAACCATTCAGTCAAGTTTGAAAATAAAAACATTTATTACACAATATAATGCTGAATATAAAAAAATTACTCAATCGCCATTGGAATATTTTTCTCAAAGATATGATTTTAGGCCTGCATCTCCCATTTAAACCTCAAATAATTTACAGACAAGATAGAACAAAACTATGATACGACCCAGTAATATAAAAAATCATACGTCTATAAAAAAGGAGTTACAGTAGTAAACATCATAAAAAAGGATTGTATATTATGTACTTGTAATGTTTGCAAATTTATGGTTAAGAAGCCTAGAAAATGGTAAAACATATGATCCACAAAAAGCCTAGTAATAACCCTTATGTAATATGTAATATATGTGGGAAAAACAAAGAGACCAATAGAGATCCATATACAAGAACGGGATGGGATATAGCTACGAGACCAGCGGCCGTGATGCCAGGTCTCAATACCTACAATGAAATCCTGACAAGGGACATAAAATAGGTGTCGAAATACCGATGCCTATCTTAATCCCGACGCCGGAAAGCTGAAAGACACCAGACCGATTGAGGTAAGTCCGGGGCACCCTTAGCGATAGCAGCGGGGGAAGGGGGGGTTAGATTTAGGGAGCGTAGCGGGATTATATTTTGGGTGGAAGGTTAGGTTTAGGCACCCCTAGGGGGAAGGGTTAGGTTTAGGCACAAAGGGGGAGGGTTAGGGTGCAGTGTGGGGAGGATTAGGGTTAGGCTACAAGAAGGGAGGGTTAGGGGAGGAAGGGGGGAGGGTAAGTATACTTACCCAACCCCTGTCGGGGAATACCAACCATCGGGATGCCGCTGTCGGTATTCTGACAGGAGGCACCCCGACAGCCGGCATTACATACCCATTCCACAAGAACATTTGCATAATATATTAAATAAAATTAACAACCACAATTTATCTAGACATTTTACTGAAATACATGGATCTAAAACTCAAACATTTGAGTTTACAGTTTTGGAAAACTTTTCCTAATATCATTATAATGGAGATTTAATATTATCCAAAAAAAAGACTTATTGGATGTATTCATTGGATACTTTAAGTCCGAAAGTTCTTCTTCGCCGACTTAGTTTATTCATTTTATTCGCCATTCACTAATATTTTTTTCATATTAATTTTTGGATCCTTACTGTATGTTTGGGTTTATTGGTCTATTATAAACTTATTATGTATATTGTATACATACTATATGACTATATGCTGAATATGTGATGTTATATAACCATCTCCTTTTTGTAAACTGTATAATACTGAGATATCTGTATTGATGAATACCTTTGCCAATATATGCTATTATGTATTTATAATCATGAGATATGTGCAATGATGTATGTATTTGTCATTGGATGTTATTTGCCTGTAAAATATATTAGATGTGATTTGCCTGTATAATATATTTTCTATATGCAAGATATGACATAATTTACCTGTATGCTATTATATCTGTAGGTGTATTGTGAAAAAGTTTGCAATGATTAAAGTTAAAATAAAAACATATTCAATATTATTATTAGTAGTAGTAGTAGTAGTAGTAGTAGTAGTGTTATTATGTCCTAATAAGGTTGCTCCCTTATGACCGCTAACTTATGGCTTTTGTAAAAAATGGAGTTGAATAATTGAGTCTTAAATGTTAATTATAGAAAGTATTTTTATTACCAGCTTATTGCTTATTTTTCTTTGTTTATATATCACCAATATGGTGGTTATTATGAATCCCGTAATGTTTTGTTATAACACTATCACTTTATATATTTGAATAATATATGCACTTGGTAATTGTGTCAAGTGGGTAGGTCAATTGATCACCTAAAAATAAAAAAAAGGTTCCTTTGTATTTATTAATAGTTTATTTAGTTGAAACACATTGGTATAAGAAGCATTAGTTATTCATTATTGAATTTAGTCTCTCCCAGCCTCCTACTTATGCTTTATGGACTCCTTATAGGTGCCACCTTGACCCGATCATTGGGCCTTTCACATTACATTTAACACTATAGGTCTGCAATATGGTGGCCACTTTTAGTTACCCTATGGCTTTTTTTGAAGGTTATGATCACATATTTGCACATATTTTCATTTATGCTTATACTGTATTAGCATTTTAATTGCTTTTCATTAACATTTTCATAAGATGAATGTGCAGATTAATAAAACCTGTCACTTGTAGGTAAACAGCACTTTATATGAATAATTGTTGCCCATTTTGATGTAGTTCTATTAGACTTTTACTACATCACTATTCAGAGTCACTGTGATCATTTTCACAAACATTTTTTTTGGAGGTTGGTCAATTATTACTGCCCTATTTAAGCACTTCCATTTGGCTTACACCACATGAACCACATCCCTGAAGAAGTGTTATACGAAACGCACTGGATGTTTCCTGCCAGTAACCGGCCATCGCCCACATTGGAAGTTTCACCTCCACTGTAACTCCCACTCTCTGAGTGCTGTTGTGATGTGCATTCCATGTATTTTTCTTTGAACTTGGTGAATTATATTTGATGCACATTTGTTACTATTACATGTACAGATTTTTTAATCCCTTTATACTGTTAAAAAAATGTTTTTTAAATACTACACCATGTTATTTCATGGGGTTACTGGTGCTGGGATGTATTGCAGGCCTGTTGCATCTGCTTAATGTTTACTTATATGCCGCTGCTGTGATGACCACAATTAATTTGGAGCAATATGCTACAAGTACGCACAATATATGAGAGTTACTGTCATTTCTCTGTAGGATTATAACTACTACCTAATGAGCGCTTTCCTTTTTTTTTTTTTAGTGATTTCTAGATCCAGTGCTGACAAGGATCCTGCAGGAAGAGCTGCGCTAACCCTCCCCCTAATCCACCTTTCCCGCAGCCTAACTCTACCCCTCCCGCAGCCTAACCCTTCCCCCCCCCCCCCGCAGCCTAACCATCAACCTACTGCCTAACCCCCCTACCCTAACCCTAAGTCCAATACTTACCGTCAGGATGTCAGTGGACGGGATTCCGGCGCAGGTAACTGACCACCGGCTTCCTGACCGCCGGGATGCTGACTACATCTGGTCTCTGTTAAAAGCTCAATGTATGTTATTGTACTTATTAGATCCACAGCCATCTTTATTATCTTTAATATGACCATCAGAGGGCGCTGTGCCCTTAGGAAGTTTTATTCTTCATCTAACTTGTGACATATAATGTGCATCTTGCATAAAGGGCAGTCTCTTTGCTTTATCATGAGCATGGCAGATCATTGGAATATCCAGTTCTGGCCATAATACAAACTGATTAAATGCAACTAAACGCTAAAAAGATCTTGTAATCAGCAATACATTTTGTACTTTTCTATAATGGCTTAAATGCTATCCTTTACACTCTACGGCACATTTTCAAACTCCTTAGTGATTACGCAAGCAGTACAGAAAAGTATGGAATTACAAAGGAGAAAAAACATCAAAGATAAATTATAATTCAAAGAGAACCCAACCGAAATGTAATTGTTCCCATGTCGGTAGAAGATGACCCCCATTGGTGCCTGCAGTTGACAATTCTGCCAGACTAATAAAATTGGGGGTCAAGTGCATGAAAGCTGCATGCACTGAATGATCGTGAATGAAACTCCCTGGACAAGTCATAGCAAGTATACGATCAGAACTAGAGGCAATCACCATTGCCACTCGTATATTCTCAAACTTCTTTTTTTTGTCCATTTATATATTACACAAGTCCACATAGCACATCGGTGCCTGAATACAAATTAGATTATAGAAACCTCTTGTATAAAACTAAATGTGTTCTCCTATATTGTGTTGCTATGTTTGGCGGCTTTGCGTGCATTACTTAAGATGAATTAGCAAACCGTTTTCAAGTGTAAAGCTCATAGATGCAAACATTATTACTTGGTAAATTACAAAGCCAGCTCAGCTGTGATCTCCTTTGCTGCAATTTACCACAAAATGACACTTTGTTCTTTCAAAAGAAAAGCCTCCTCTTCTAGATGGTTTATTTAGCACCACGTGTGCTATTGGTGCTACAGTTATACACAATGCACAATCATTGCTGCAGTGATTGTGAGAATCTGCTCTAAATGGAGCTTAACTCAAAGAATTAAAATACTAATTTTAAAGTTGTTTGTAAGAGGCATCTGTACACACATCTGCGTGATAGATGGGTGTTTTATACTGGATTAAGTTATTTTTACATTCGCAGTTTTTGCTGACAGGGAATCAGTGGCGGATTTTACCTATGGGCTTCAGCCTCCCCAGTAAAAGTCACCACAGCCCCCAGTCTCCGAGTCCATGCACTGGCAACTGGCAGGCTTCCCATTGGAAGTGCTTTCTGCTAGTTACATGCTGGACTCTCAGTCACAGGAGAAGCCGTTCTCTGCACCTGGAACAGCCTATTCAGAATGTTGTTAGTAGAAAGCTCTTCCAACCGGAAGCCACTGCTGCACTGAGTACACAAGGGGCATTTTAAGAAAGGAGGGGGACCATGTGCCGCCTGCGTGCGGGCCCCCTCCTCTCCGCTAGGGCAGTAGGCTCTGGCTTTGTGCTACAGTCTACTGCGCATACAAAGGTCTCCAGGAATATGCGCCCGCACCTTGTTCCCAGGGACTTCACTACTGCACAAGCGCAAATATCCGGCAAAATGGCCACCGCGCCATTTTCTCTGTGATTAAAGTCTGAAGTACCGACTAGCGCAGGTCTCCAGAGAAGTAAGTATACTAATTATATGGGAGCATGATGTGTGGTGTCGGCTCCCCTGGACACCATGTACCCATTATAGATATACTGCACTACCTAACTTTTAGGGGCTGCAGCCGATGGAGTCCCTAGAAACCGGATTTTGGCCCTGATTCAGAGCCGGACGCTCTGACAGAGCGCTCGCTCTGAATCAGGGCCATCCATCCTAGTTTTTGGAGCGGCCTCCTGGCCACTCGCATAGCTGTGGGTGACCACCCACAGCTATAGCGAGCGGCCAAAATGATGGTCGCGATGGTCAAGACCATCGCGACCATCGGGCTTGCGACGAGACCCTTGCGGTAGGGTCTCGCTGCCGCAAGCCCTGGAGTGCTTTTGGCTCTATCAGAGCCAAAAGCACTCCCACTGACATCACTAGTGATGTCAGTGGGGCCGGCCCCAGATGGCAGGCGTTCCCATGGGAACACCTCTGTCTGGGCAGCCACGCCCACCAAAGGGGGCGTGCTGTCAATCACCATCGACAGCATGCCCCCTTTGGTGCGAGACCCATAACGACGGCTTGGCCGTCGTTATTCGGGTCTTGCGCGTGTGCACGACGGAGCCGCCTCCATTGTGCGCATGCGCACTTGGGCAACATCGGCCCGCTTACGAGCGCTCAGCGCTCGCGTGTGGGTCTGAATCAGGCCCTTTGTGTACATGCGCATTTTATCCTACCTTCCCTGTTAAATTATTGACGCATGTGCAATGGATGCATCCAACGCGACTGCTGCCCGAAATGAATTGCAGCTGGGCAGCCCCCTCTTTCCATAAGGTAGGAGCCGCCACTGTCCGCAATTAAATCTCTTAGGGGCCTATTCATCAAGCTCTTCGGCCACAGCAGTAATCATGTGAAAACAGTAGTTTCCACATAGTTATTGCCACTAAATTAAATAAAAAGGTTATTTAGTAAGCCTCTAATGCAGGGGATATCACAGATATCTCCTTTGTGACTATAAGAGCTGGAGCACAGCACAGGCTCCATACAATGTACAGGGACATTGTGCTTGTGCTATTTATCAAGCTCTGAAAACTGAGTGCTTTCCGAGCTTGACTTCAGGAACTAACACCATCTGCTCCTTTAGTTGAGGCCATCTTCTTATGAAAAGAGTTCCCGGAGTGGGAAGAGGGATCCGTGTAGATCCCTCCGCCTCCTCCACAGAGCATTGGGGCTAAGCTGAGACAACTACTTATATAGTTTTTAGTATGTAGAATCATTGTTGTATTCCCCTCTGAAGGGTTACACAAAAATGAAGTGACAGACGCTGTCGTTAAGGAAATGACCAAAGATTAGCTACATTTTCAAACTTGTACTGTGGAATATTTGGGTCATCCCATATTTGGCCGCAGAATTTAACGCACCCAGAAGGGACAGCTAATGACAGCAGAAGCCACGTCTCACTTTGAACAGGGATGTGCAACAGGAATGTGGTGCGTGGTGGAAACCTTGCAGCCGCACTGACCTTGTTGTACAGGGCGCAGATATGCAGAGCCGTGTTCCCTGACGCATTCTGGGCAGCAGGATCAGCTCCATAGAAGAGAAGATGCTCTAGGTGTTGTGAGTGGCCATGCTGACAGGCCTGGGGGAGAGAGAAACAAAACAACAACATACCGTGCATTAGACATCAATATATAACCAGTAACAAGAATAAGTGAATAAAAAAAAAGAAATTTGCTGATAAGGAGGTATGGAGTGATCTACAAACATGGAGCAAAGGAGCAACTGTTCAGTTACCTATGGCAACCAATCAGCAATAAGATTTAACTGTTCAAATCTAATGACAGCTATTGTCTGATTGGTTGCCATGGATTACTGCTCTTGTGCACCTCTCTGTAAAACACCACCATGATGTGTTTGGAAGAGTCACTGCTTCTTATTACCTGGTGGATTTCCTGCCAGCCGTTCTCATCCAGGGTGCCAATGTAAGCGCGGTTATAGAGCAGTAGCTCACAACATCTGGGGTCCCCACCTACCATGGCGGTATGATACAGAGGAGTAAGACCTCGCCGGTCCTTGTAATTTGGAGAACCACCCAGATCCAAAAGTGTCTGCAAAATGTAGAAGTAACAAACATATATTATACATTTATGTATGTATATATGCTGTATATATATATATTTATATAAAAATATGTCTATCTATCTAATCTATCGACACAACAGAGATGAGTCTGCAGCTCCCACCTTACCTGAAAACCCTTATGGCATCTACCGTATAACACTTTTTATTATCATGATCCATCCCATAGCGGTGATACTGTACAATGTATCTGTCCCATGTACAGAAGGAGTAGACTTTATTTCAGTACACGGATCATCACGTTACAGAATGTTGTTCATGAACTGAAATATTTTCAAGCATTTCACAGCTACCCTAATCAGAGATCTCTCCACGTATTCCTAATGCATTGTGCACAGCTGACAGCAATGAATACTGCTCCATCTGTAAAACACAGATATATCACATAATGCTATTGATGCCACTTACACCAGAAAAAGGCCCTGCGCTGTTTTTCAGCTCATCTGGGACTACAAATACCAGCATGCCTGCCATGCCAGTGGTATAATCTATGACAGCATTTTGCCTATTGATGACATTTTATTTTGTGTAGCGGATTTAGCAAGTCCATTTACCTATGAATATATCATGCCAGGTCACTAAAGCCTCACTGTGTGGAGCATAATACCTGCACTGCCCCTGCCCTGCGGCAGTGCGATGGTTAACAGAAAGCGACGTGCTGTGCCCGTGCTACCTTGAAACACAATTTTGCCAGGTTTCAGCGAGGATTGAGGATTACGGACACTCAGACACATGTGCCACAGTAGGATACTATAGTTCTGCTACTATTGACCTCAATATTCTTCACTCTCATTTGCTTCTATGGCAACTAGTTATTGTTTAAGGGAGGGTGGCTACAGATCTAGATTTTGTCTTGAACTATTGTCTGCAAACTGAGCAGCTTTACTGTATATATTATAACATTCCGCTGGAAAAAAAGGAGGGTATCGTGTGCCTAAAATGTTGCCATGGCAGCAAACCTCCCCCCGCTAGCAATTAACCCCTGTGGTAAGGATGAGCAGAACTGGGATGAATTCCAACATATGGTGCTAGGAGGAGGGGGGGGGTTCATAAACACTAACGTAGGGACTGCAGGGGATTCGTACGTCACTGTGTGCAAAATGGGGGGCTAGTGCCTGTAAATTATATTATAGCCTATTTCTCCTGCTTTCTGCATTAGTAATAGAAGCAACTTTCCTATTCTCCTAGGGCAATGATTAGCAGTGAATATGCGAGATGATGCATTTGCGTTATCTGTCAGTGTGTGGAGCCAAGTTCATGTTATTTATTCAGCGATTTTTTTTATGTCCTAGAGCTGGAAAGTGACAGATTTTTCCCATATGAATCTCAGAATGTGGCTGGAAGGATCGGTCATTTGCAAGACATTAGTCCAGCTTTATTTTCCTCTCTTTCCTGTGTTGCATATAACATTAGAATTTAAAACAGGGTCATGTGACTAGTGCTACCGGTCAGGTGATTGAGACCAATTCAATAATAATTTAAAGTTGTAGTTCTCATCTCTTTAGGTATCTTCATGAGAGACATTAATAATAAAATCAGTAAGGAACATTATCTTCATGACATACAGGGATGTAGGCATTGTGGAGCTAAAGTACCCTATTGCCTACACGCTAGATATCTGCGACATTTTCAAACCGCTAAATATTGGGCTAACACTGTATCACATTTTGCCATATAATTTCCTAGTACAGCTACTCAGCAACCCCCACTTTTCCATAAACCATTCCCCTTTTTTGTAGTCCATGAATCAGGACAGTTAGTAGGTATGCAGTACAGTATATTGGGGGAGATGTATCAAACTTTCTAAAATCTGGTGGCGTAGATACTCATAGCAACCAATCACCTTCTAGCTAGCATTTTCTAGACTGTACTTGATTAATGATAAGTAGAAGCTGATTTGTTGCTATGGGCAACTTCTTCACTTGTCCTCTATAAAAGGTTTGATACACCTCCCCTATTATCTAATCCAGTGGGGTGACTACAGGGTGTGCAGAGGGTGCAGCCACCACAGGGTATACGTGAGGGCCCCCGCTCCCCCACCCTCTGGAGCCCCTTGCCACTTTTTGAGGGCCTACTATCTTCCCTGAAAGAGTAGAATCCTCTACGAAGCGGCACACATGCCATATGCTCAGGCCCAGTAAAGACCATTGTCAGAGCACAGGGGGTGTATACTTGTCTATCCATGGGGCAAGGAGCATGATGACAGGAAATGCATTATTATGGCCTATCATAGGGCTGGTCAAACCAATAAGTCAGGTCACCCAGTAGCACATGCAGGGGGGATTCTGAGTACCTAGAAACCCCCCCTGACTGGCCACAATCTGAACCTCGCCCTCTCAAGACGTAATGGCGTGATTTAAGGGTGTCATTTTGTCTCCGTCACCCTCCCATACACTTGCGAATCACGGCATTATGCAGTGCAGGGGCAGGGCCTAATGACACAATATACTTGGCCCCACCCTCAGCAAGAGCTGCTTCATTGCATCAAGTGTGATATACATATATATGT
The DNA here is from genome assembly GCA_031769625.1 of Taudactylus pleione. NCBI lineage: Eukaryota > Metazoa > Chordata > Amphibia > Anura > Myobatrachidae > Taudactylus > Taudactylus pleione. The sequence goes on from JAUIMM010000299.1 coordinate 2,058,758, forward strand.
CATATTATGCAGTATATATGTGTTTTGGTTTTGGTTCTAAAACATCGTTAAGTGTTTTGGTTCAGATTTGGTTTTGGATTTCTTAAAAAATTTATAAAAACAGCTAAAATCAAGTAACTTGGATATGTATTTGTTCCTATAGTATTATTAACATCAATAACATTCCTTTCCCGTCATTACCAGTCAATTTTGACCACCTCACAGCACCTAAAATCACGATGGAGGGACTTATATGTAACCTAAAACATGAGATAAGTTTTTTTAAATCCGAATACCAAATTGAAAGAAGACTGTCCATGACATGATTCACAGTGATTCGCACTGTCAAGGCTCCATCCACTTCACTGAGGGTGGGATCTGGAAATGTGCTCACATGGGAGCCTGGGAAAACTCCCCAAAAATTATGAGTTGCCAGACAATCAGTATGGTTCTATGTATGACTGCCACGTACAGAGCAGGAGATACCTGTCATCACTTATAGAGATGGTGTTCCTTGTAAAAGTCCAGATACCATTATTCTGTAGATGTATGAACATGGAACCATCGATGTTCCAGTCATCCCTTAATGGTACGAGGCTCCTGTTACACTGATGATTGTGGTGCCAAACTAACCACTAGGACAAAGAATGCCTCCAACTTGTCAAACGTGAAAAGGAGCAGGAATGAGAGACTGACAGCATACCAGCACGTATGTGAAAGAAGACTAAAATATTGGGCAATGCTATAAATAAAGACCTTAGTGGCCAAGAATTAAAATGTTTCCTGCTAACAGCTTTTTGTGCCACTTGAGCGCCTTACCAAGGCTATGTAATAGAATGTCAGTTTGCTCTAGGCCAAGCGAGCGATTTAAGACTACACTACTGACATTTTATATTATTATCCGTCTATGGAATTCACAGGTCATTAAGCAAGCAAACCCTTAGCACTTACTAATCTTTTCATTCTGGGTATTACTTTGGATATTCCACCCAAAACTGAATTCTCCATTAAAATGCCACGGGTTGCATTGTATTACTGCTGCCAACCAATTAACTATTTCAGATCTACAGTAACAGGACCTGATTAAGAGGTGGATGCAACGCCCATTGCTGCTGCGTCTTTGTTTGTGGCGGATCTGGGACCTGGGACATTTGCAAATGTCGCAGGTGCAGTCTTTTATACAGAGATGCCAACCTGCGCCAACTCAGATCCGCTGCTTGCGTGCAAAGACACAGCATTGGGCGAACATCAGTCGCAACATCGGACTTCTGAGCAAACCTACCAGTTATAAAGAAATCTGTCAGAAGTAGGCTTCCCTGCGCTGTTCGCGCACCCCCAGAATAGCGCGGAACTCTAGCTACACATCCATGACACTCTAACAAGGCGGATCTCTTACATGTGGCCGCAATGTTTCCGTTCAGTTGACACCCAGAATTGTCCATTTAATGCAAGGATATGTAAAGTCACTTATGCGCAGTTCACTAAAACTCACTATTTGCCGCCATATACTGAGCTGTGTCCAACTTAGAATCAGGACCATAAATTGGTACTTCTGAGGAAGCTATACCAAATCAGACGCGGCGAAGGAAAGGACAGACAGGAGCAAATACCCGGAATGCTAGCGACAGTAGCACAACTCCAGTCAATGAGTGAGAACAGGTGACCACAGGTTAGCCATGCTCCTTCTATGCAATCTACCTGTACACATAAAGTGTACTGAGTAATGCCCTGGAATAGGGGCCTGAAGACAAATGAGCACTAGACTTTGAAACAGTCAGACTCATAGATGAGCACCAGCGTAGAATGGAACTCATACAAGACAACATGGAAAGTGACACCGGAGGGGCCCATAAAGCCACAGATGGAAAGTCACACATTAAGGAAAGAAGAGGATGTTTTAGATGCAAGAAACAGGGATACCTAAAGAAGATGTATCCAAGGTGTCATTTTTACAGACGACTAACAGGATGTATTGTACAATTGACAGGACTATGCAAGAAAGGTTCTAATTCAGAGATAGGCTTAGTGCCAGTATTTACACAATTGAGCGATGTTTTGCTACTACGCATGCGCAAATAGTCTTGATAATGCTCACTACGCACGCGCCAACCAATGTGTGCCATGCAGTTTGCATTTGCATGCGGTATCACTTGAGAAGGGGTATATCATAGTGGAGACTGGGAGGTGACTTAAAGTGATCGCAAAAAGGGGCAATTTCATGGGAGTGTCAGGGGTGTGTCTGGGAGCGCTGCTTCATAGGCCAAATTTATTTGGGATTTACGGAGAGTAGTTAGAGGAGACCTCAGGCTACCGCAAATGTGAATTGAGAAAGAGACCTGGGGGTGTAAGCAGAGAAAGACCAGGAGGAGAGAATCGCAAGGATCAGAGTGAGAGCTGTGTTAGGAGAATGAAGGGCCTAATTCAGAGAAGTACGGAACTCCGATGGTCACTTACATCTCTGAAGGTTTGAGAACTGCGCACGCTCAGAAACAGCACTGCACATGTGCAGATCTCCCCCTGCGACATCACTCGCAGTGCCCTGGATGCGACAGACTGACTGACAGGTGTTTCTCGTTGGAACCGGGCACAATGTCACCTCCGTTTTGTGGGAGTGCCTTTAACACAGATAAACCGGCCTCGGCAGCGGAGTTGAGGCGGCCATTATGAGTAGCCTTAGGCTCACTCAGATGGTTGATGCTGTGACTGAAGGAAGCGATGTAGAGTCAATGCTGCGTCTTTGGATGCGGCCTTTGGACCGGCTATAGGTCGTATTTTTACACTAGATACCTCCATCGGCATTACAATAATTTTGCACAGCAGCTGGGTACAACAACGCAGCGGCTGTTGCTCAAGCTTCCATCTTTGAATCAGGACCTAAGTGGAAAGAGAGAGAACAATGGGGCTATGGGGCAGTAAGGGAGAGAGAGAGAGTATAAGTGGAGGAGAACCTTCTGTCTATGCCTGTGTGAAGTGGAGATGACGGAGGAAGGACAGTGAAGATGATGATGGGGCGTGTTGATCGGATTAAGAGAGGACAATGATGAGAGCAGAGAAGAAGAGTGTATGGGTTTACAGAGTGGGAGGGCAAATGTGACTACAGTTTCCAAAAGCTATTGTGTTCAGTTCAGCTAATTTCTTCCAGTCTTGCATGCAATTTCAACAGTGCCAGTACCAGAATTATCATGGATACATGCTCTGTGTTACTGCTACATGCACACTACTCCTGCATTCTGTGTCTGTCCTTGTTGCTGGCCACTGGATGGTACTGTCTGGTGCTATGGCCCTCCCATTTATTTAAATGTCTTTCTAAGTGAGTATTGCTGTACACACTATGACAAATAGCCATGTACCCTTAGCATGACGGGGCTAACTCCCCACAAATTATATCACACAGCGCCCCCCGACTGCAAAGACTACCCCGTTATTTATCCATGTACCCAAATAACAGTTTCCCGCCCCAGTCCAGAAAAGTGAAAACAAATCTTAAACATCATAATAGAATAAGATGTAGCCTTATAATCATTCACTGGTGAATCTATGACAATGATGGAGAAAGAATGGAGTAAACTGATTACAATGTAGATAAAACATTTTCTCCTATTTTGAATAATTACATATTCTAGTTAATATATTTTTATTTTATTTTTTTACATTTTTCTATATTGTTTTTTTTTTTCTATTATTTATTTCCCAGGAAAGGTGGAACTGGAACTGGAAGCATAAGTCCGGGTCTTCTAGTCCACCGCCATCTCATCGAAAATAGAGTCTAGCCGCTGCTTTAAAGAATCAATCATTTAAAAGGCAAAAACAACCTGGTTTTGCCATTTAAATGATTGCTACCTTAAAATGATCGGCCTGACTCTCCGGGAAGTTGCAGATGCCTGCAATTCGCAGCCTATTACATTTAGCCCCAGATCTTATTAATAGTGCTTAATTACTAGGGTATCAATTATATGTTGTGTATTTTATGACATTCTCTTTGTCCATCAGCTACACGGTGGTTTGCCGGTCTGAAAGCATAGACACTGCTAGAACATTTTCATGGGCTGTCTGCGGAGATTCATAGATTTGATATATGTGTGACAAATAGGTTTATGCCATTGCTCTTATTGATGCACAAATCATAGTGGGAGGCAGAGCATTGATGAAACGTATTAAACCGTAATCATTACTTCTTATATTGCATCCCTGAGTGATTCCCTAATCAATCACCTCTACATTGAGGGTTACTGGATAACGGAGTCTCTGAGTATGAGAAATGTATATTCCACACAATTTTTCCATGTATCACCGCAGAGTTCTCCAGATCTTGATAAATCAATCACATTTTCATCTACTTTCCCTTCTTTCAGGAAGGCATTCTACTAATAACGGCTAAAACAGGCATTTACTTATGTCGCTGATTGCAAGATCCATTGTACATTCCTGCGCAACCATCTGCTTTGGGTGTTGATTAAAGCCGGCACTTTGGGACTTGTTTGCATAAATATCATCACGTTGACATGTTCTGCATTTCCCAGACAAAGTAATACACAACATTAAGGGGTACAGACCTTGATTGGCCGAGTCAAAGAGAACCTTCAGAAGATAATTGTTAAAAAAAAATTGTTAATTTTTTTTCTCTGTACCGAGACACTTTTATTTTCCAATTTAATTTCCTACTTCTGCATATGCTACACATTCATTGTTTGCCCCAGCAAACAATGATTATATGTTGATTTGGTAGAAAAAGATGACTTTTTAAAGCTTGTAGATGTTGAAAAGAAACGAATGTTAGGAGACTCGGCTCTGAAACATCCTGGTCAGGGGCAACTTTCGGGAAGACGTGACATCCCCGACCCGTTACAAAATGCTACCATATGTCACATTTTGCAGGAAGGGCAGGCCATGACCCCACTCACTTCACGAGTGGATGGGTTTCTGGAAGGGTTGTCTACACCTCTGGGATTCGGGAGCTTCCTGGACATTCTGGTGGAGTCTGAAAATATGTCTCTACGGCTAAAGCAACACCTGTGCCTCTCCTGCAAAGTGGGACTACAATAACTAGTTCCACGGGAGCTGGAGTGCTACGGGTTACTTACCCATGTCCTATACAAATTCCATTATCAAGACCCAATTGTCCCAACATTCCCAAATACCAGAGAACAGCTTTATACCATGACCTCTTCCTGAAGTGCTCCAGAAAGTAATCTCTATCAGGGCAAAAGTCCTCCAACATGCAGGTTCATTAAAAAATGAATAATGAATAAATAAATGTTACTAACGCGCTGTCAATCAAGCAGCTGGTAAAGGGATCGTCAGTCCCGGCAAAAATATAACATATATAGAGAACAAGAACCAGCGCTAAATGCTCTAAATAATCAATAGAATGTAAATAATGGACTAAGATGGACGGTTTATAAACTTAAAAAATCAACAATCATTTAATTCATCAACAAGAATATTACATTAAATATAATGCGCATAATGGGTGAATATATTCACATGAAAACATCAATGGAAAATAGTCAGCTGAAATGCAAGTTGTGCAAATGATAGCAATTCCTCAATTGTAAAGACTGGGATTAGGACTCCCTCCTTAGTGTCCAAAGGATAATAATGAGCAGCATAAGATATTACCAGTCTATGGAGCGTATTCCAAAAGTTCCTTTTAGCATCCTATGCGCCATTCATCGGTTTTGTAAGATGGAAACATCCAGGTTTCTTGTAATGCCGCAATCCTTGCCAGGAGGAGAAAAGATCCAAAGTACATCCAGTAAATGGGGAAGAATAAAGAAATGATCCTCTCAACGCGTTTCGCTGGTATAATGTCTCCCAGCTTCCTCAGGAGTATAGGTGAATACATGTGTAGGCTACTCATGGGATTTAAATACCCGTTCATTGATTAATAATTGTGAGCACATGCACTAATTAAACAGATAATTAAAAGAAAAACCGTCCATCAAAGCCCTAAAATTTAAATCATTGGCAATCTTACTTACTTTCAAACAGAACATATTTTGCTCATTATACCAGATAAAGAAAAAAAACAGGCATAAGCTTATGTATACAGCTACCCTGTTGTATTATATTTTGCAGTCTCCCATTGTTGCTGACTGACGCGGTCAGTCGGCAGAAATGAAGGCCAATCAATTATCTAAAAAACAATGATTTGAGCAAAAAAATATATATATATATTTATTAAACATTATAAATAAAATTAATAAATACAGTGTATAAGGTCCTGTGAATGCTAAAGGACACATACTGTTGTTTTACCCTTTATGCAGCCGTAGGTTCAGCCCAGAAATGTTCCATCAGGCATTTTACCAAAATTAGGACTTTTTGCTATTTGTCAAGGGTTACATTGTATTGCTGGCCTTGAAGTACAAGTACGGTACGGTGCAAGTGTATTTCTTTTTCTTTTTTAAATCTACAATGTGGAGTTCAGAGATTCAGGAAGATGGTCAACTGTCCTAGAATGTGGGAAAACTCCCCAAAATTGTGAAGTGCCCTTGAATTCAGTATAAACCATTGTTCTTGTAAAAGGAGAAGTTTTGACACAGAACAGTTATTTGAATAGGACTGGCAGTACTTTTACAACAATGCATTGCAAATAGTGTGTTAGACCTACCATTAGCGCATTGTAGTTTCGGGAGCAGACGGCTTTGTGCAAAGCCGTAGTCCCATCCCGGGCTCGGAAATCAATGTGGGCACCTCCCAGGCACAGCATCCTAATGACGTCGACAGTCACCTCAAGTTGTGCAGCCAGGGTCAACGGCGTCTCTGCAGAATAACAAATTGCATAACTCAATCTAGAGCCAGGCAACTATTGATAATACCCAATGTGCATGACCTCTATAGTTTGGAAATGAAAAGCTAAAACATCATGCACACGAGGTGTCCAGCCCTTCCACATGCTGAACGCTGAAGGACTCTTTGAATGCCGTGCACACCACCTATATAATGGGAAAACTGGGAGTTATGTATTCAAAATTATTGGTTGGTGAAATATATTCCACAATTTTATCTCGCATCAAGCTTTGATACATATGCCCCATAGTGCATAAACATATATTATGTACAGTTTCAAGCAAACTTCCTGTGAATATTATAAATTGTTGCACTAATAAATTGAATTGACAGCTGGCACACGTTGGCTTTCCTTTGGAACGTAATGAAAGAAATGACTCTTCTGAATGAACCCTAAAGAAAATAATCCTTATGGCAGACGGGTACAACTGCAAAAATACCCCCCTGTCACTTAATTCCAATGCCTGCCATCCTCCACCGGCCGAGAGTACAGCCACCACATCCCCCATATGTTCAGTGGTCTACAACTCCCACCATGCACCTTGAAGTGTCTGGACGACAGCTAATGACTTACAGTACACAAATACGCAGACGAGGAGCCACTACCGCACCACAAGACAAGACGGGGTGCACTGCATAGCTAATATATATATATATATATATATATATATATACATATACAGTCAGGTCCATAAATATTGGGACATTGACAGAATTTTCAGATTTTGGCCTCTATTCACCACCACAATGGTTTTGAAATGAAACAAACAAGATGTGCTTTAACTGCAGACTTTCAGATTTAATTTGAGGGTAATTACATCCAAATCGGGTGAACGGTGTAGGAATTACAACAGTTTCAATATGTGCCTCCCACTTTTTAAGGGGCCAAAAGTAATGGGTCTATCAACTCAAAAGCTATGTCATGGACAGGTATGGGCTATTCCCTCATTATTTCATTATCAATTAAGCAGGTAAAAGGTCTGGAGTTGATTCTAGGTGTGACATTTGCATTTGGAATCAGTTGCTGTAGACTCTCAATATGAGATCCAAAGAGCTGTCACTATCAGTGAAGCAAGCCATCATTAGGCTGAAAAATCAAAGAGAGATAGCAAAAACATTAGGTGTGGCCAAATCAACTGTTTGGAACATTCTTAAAAAGAAAGAACGCACCGGAGAGCTCAGCAACACCGGAAGACCACGGAAAACAACTGTGGTGGATGACAAAATAATTATTTCCCTGGTGAAGAAAAACCCCTTCACAACAGTTGGCCAAATCAAGAACACTCTCCAGGAGGTAGATGTATATGTGTCAACAATCAAGAGAAGACTTCACAAGAGTGAATATAGAGGGTTCACCACAAGATGCAAACCATTGGTGAGCCACAAAAACAGGAAGACCAGATTAGTTTGCCAAACAACATCTAAAAAAGCCATTACAGTTCTGGAACAACATCCTATGGACAGATGAGACAAAGAACAACTTGTACCAGAGTGATGGGAAGAGAAGAGTATGGAGAAGGAAAGGAACTGCTCATGATCCAAAACATACCACCTCATCAGTGAAGCTTGGTGGTGGTAGTGTCATGGCGTGGGCATGTATGGCTGCCAATGGAACTGATTCCCTTGTATTTATTGGTGATGTGACTGCTGACAAAAGCAGCAGAATGAATTCTCAAGTGTTTCCGGCAATATTATATGCTCATATTCAGTCAAATGCTTCAGAACTCATTGGACAGCTCTTCACAGTGCAGATGGACAATGACCAGAAGCATACTGCAAAAGCAACCAAAGAGTTTTTTAAGGCTAAAAAGTGGAATGTTATGTAATGGCCAAGTCAATCCCCTGACCTGAATCCAATTGAGCATGCATTTCACTTGATGAAGACAAAACTGAAGGGAAAATGCCCCAAGAACAAGCAGGAACTGAAGACATTTGCAGTAGAGGCCTGGCAGAGCATCACCAGGGATGAAACCCAGCGTCTGGTGATGTCTATGCGTTCCAGACTTCAGGCTGTAATTGCTTGCAAAGGATTTGCAACAAAGTATTAAAAAGTGAAAGTTAGATTTAGGATTGTTTAGTTTGTCCCATTACTTTTGGCCCCTTAAAAAGTGGGAGGCACATATAGAAACCGTTGTAATTCCTACACCGTTCACCTGATTTGGATATAATTACCCTCAAATTAAATCTGAAAGTCTGCAGTTAAATCACATCTTGTTTGTTTCATTTCAAAGCCATTGTGGTGGTGAATAGAGGCCAAAATATGAAAATTCTGTCAATGTCCCAATATTTATGGACCTGACTGTATATATATATATATGTATATATATATATATATATATATATGTATGTATATATAAAACACTTTAATGAAGTCTATTAGGACCCTTGTATTAAGTGCATGTGACTACCCCCCTTGTCATCACACAATAGAGCTTCCACTATAACACAAGCGCAGAGCACAGGGTTGGTCTGTAAAGAGAATAGATACCCTGACTAATAACATTTACTGTTGCTGTCATATCTGTGCTGTTATTTCTGGTCACAGACATGGTACAGAATTCAATAGATCTCTAGCCGGCACTACTGTATGTCACCTACTCCTGCAGTTGTCTCATATTACTTTACATTTTTGGCTAGGGTGCTATTACAGGTGTGACTCTGGTTGCCATGCCCCCTAATGTGCCAGGCAAAGCGTATGGCATAAAATAATTGCATTGGCATGGCATTATTTTTACAATAAAAGCTAGAAATGAAAACATTTTGTAATATTTTGTACATGTTTCTGATGCGGAATGTGGTCTCAAGGTTTCTGTCTGGAATGCGCGCTATAATTTGTGCTATGTCTGAAATTTTGCTATCATCTTTGTTCTCTCATATTATACTGTACCCCACCCACACAATAGAGCAGAATGAATGGACACTGGTGTTAATGGTTGTTAACCCAGCTCTATATATAGACTATAAATTCTGGGCAGTCCAGAATTGTGCAAACAAATTCTCAATGGAATGGCAAATCAAAAGCAGAACTGGAAGATTGTATCTCCGGAACTTCGCCCCTCTGCAACATGAAAATTTAAACAGCACATAAGTCCACCAGTAGTTTAAGCAGATTGGCCATGCGATCCCGATGCTCATAGTGCCAGCAGTCATACAGAATACCGGCAGCGTAATCCCGACAGTGGAAATCCCGACGCATGCAGGTGAGCATTATAACCCTACCCCTAACCCAACTTTCCCGCAGCCTAACCCTCATCTCCCACAGCCTAACCCCCACCTCCTGCAGCCTAACCATAACCGTCTCTCACCCCACAGCCTGTCCCTAACCCTCCCCCTACTGTTGCCTAACTCTCCCCCTAGTGCTTGACCCTAAACCTAACCCTAAGGCCTATTTCACACTTGCCGGTTTTGACCGGGCGGCAGAAAGCCGCCCGTTTTTTTGCCGGGTGTGAAAAATAGTGGTGGCTGAAAGCAGGTGCCTTCGTTCACACGGCACGGTCGCCGTGTTACAGCCGGGAATATCCACTGTGCAGGACTGCTGCTGTGCCGTGTCCGTCCTGTCCCTGCACGCCTGTGGTGTATAGGAAACAATGTTTCCTTTCACACACATGGGCTTGTGCCGGCCGGGCTTGTGCAGCGGCTGCTGCTGCGTATGCCCAATAAATAAAAAAAACAAACACATTAAAAGCGACTCGAAGCCACTGCTTGTGAAAGGCACTGAGTGCCTGAAAAAACGCGGCCGGCTACCGCCAGGTTCTTCCCCGGCCGGCCAAAACCGGCAAATGTGAAACTAGCCTAATACTGGCGGGACTGCAGCCGGCAGGATTCTGTAGCTGGGATTCTGACCACCGGCATTGTGTGCTCCAGGATGCCGACTACATCCCATTTAAGCACCTATGATAAACAAGCAGACAGTGCAGTTGGACGCATTTTACATCAAAAAAGAAAAAGTAAAATGCGTCCAAAAGAAGGATGAAATGACATGGGTATGCTGTGCTGCATGAATATTAAGATGGCTGCAATTTAGTATACTATGCAAAATACGTGTGCTGCATGAAAACACATTTAAACTAGATGACGATGACGACTGGCAATTTAATGTAGAATGTTAAACGGGAAAAAAACAATGAAAAAGAAAAGAAAATAGTAGCCCTCCCAAAACGTATCTAAGAAACAGTACTCTATGTGCACATCCACTAGGCGATATTAATGTGCGATTGCACGATTACATTGTATTCGTGCAAATGCTCATTAATCGTGCACTATAATGTCGTAAATGACCAGCGATGCGCGCTCCCGCTGGTCATTTCCGACATCAATCATCGCCCGAACACGCCGGTCAATCTGCCGATAACGACAGATTGTCCATGTTCGGGGATGACAGAGTGTGCCTACAATGAGCGACTAATTGTTCAGTGTAGGTACTGCAGGGGATGGTAAACGACGGTACGATTACGATGTTGTAATCGTACTGTCTTTGCTTGGTCGCCTAGTGGATATGCGGCAATAGTCTGGGCTGGTTGCAGCAATTGCTGGGGGACAAACAGCGTGAGATGCAGGGGTTTATGTCAGGTAAACACAGCTAAACAGCTGCTGCAGCACAAAGCAGTAGAGTGAGTGCTCGTCCTGGAGCACAGCTTGTGTTATGTACAGTGCCAAATCAAGGGAGGGAGTGGGGGAGGCACAAGTCCACCCTGCAAGCGCACAATCACTCTCCCAGCCGCATGCAGCGGACCGGAGTCGCAGTGGAGTCTGAGTCGGGCCAGAAGAGGAGCATGGGTGGGTCAGAGAAAGAGCAGGGAGGGCCAGAGGAGGAGTCTGGAAGGCCAGTGGAGTAGTGGGGCAGGAGGGAGGAGGAGTACGGCAGGTCGGAGAAAGACTTGGGCTGGACCAGAGGAGGTGTGGGGCAGGTGGGCAGCCGCAGGACAGACAGCTGGGAGGCTGAGACTCCTCATCAATGCCACACACAGCAGTAGCATACAGGGTGTCCTTAGCTGCACACAAACAAATTGCAGCTGTTAAGCCCACTGACAGGGATATCAGTTACTCTGTCATTGACACAGGACCAATCATTAGAAGCTGGCAGACTAGCAGTGTCCAATGAGACTGAGTCTGCATTTTGAACTTGATCTTATTGGCCGGGGCTCATCTGCTGGTTCTAATGACTGGCTGCTGTCCTGGAGCTGCTGTGATTGGCCTAAGCAGCTTTGCCACTTAATGTACAGGAAAGGAGAATTTAGAAATCAGTTTGAGGGTAGAACAGAGAGGGTGTTAGAGGAGGAGTGGGGAGAGGGGAAATATACCAATAAGAGGGAATGCTAGGAGAGAATAGACAGATAAGGGAAAGAGCAAGAGATAAAGCTAAAGCATGGAGGAGAGAGCACATGGGACATAGGAGAGCGGGGGGGGGATTTCTGTTTGATTGGGGGGTTTGGAGTGAAAGTCCTGGATGCATATACGTGCAGCCGCTGGCATAATAATAATACAGACCCTCCAGACCGAGTTTGACTAAAGACTGCCCCTGGGCCCCCCAGCAGCAGCGGTAGCCAGTGGTAGGCTATGACAGGCTGGTCACATCCTGATAAAATGTGGCACAGCCCCAACCTGTTCAGCATCCCCGGGTGTAAATCAGGCCTGCAAAAAAAAAGGTAAAAAGAGGCCTCTTCCTCCCCTCCCAGGAATAAAAAACAGCACTAGTTTTCTTGCTGGGTTATAATTTGTTAAATTAAAGAATATAGTATTCATATTATGTGGCATTACTGAGTGCACCAAGCCATGACAGTCATAAACTAATTGGGTATGCTGGCACTGGTAGAAGTACAAGTCTCAGCATACCCATTTCTGCCACAACATGCTGTCACTTGTAGAGCTAAAAGCACCAACATTGCCTGGCATGAAGAGCCAACTGAATCCTCCAGTCACATAAAAAAATTCACATGTAAAATAAAAAAACAGACATATTACAAATGAATTTATAAAAATAAATACTCTCCAAAACCCTCTTTCACAAATGTATAGTCTCCTAAATGTACGCTGAGACTTTCAGCTTCTAATAAATAATAAAAACCCATATACAGTACATGACTCATGATGCACCTTGCAGAGCCCAGACATGAGGGACAGGCTGGGGTTAGCAAGCTGCTTTGATTGGTTAGTAGCAGTTAGGACCAATGGAGGTGCGAGCAGACATGTGATAGCGTAATTTCTCTTATGTGCGCAGCAAACATCACGTGAAGCTGTTCACGTGTAACTGAGGCCTGATTCAGAGCCGGACGCTCTGACAGAGCGCTCGCTCTGAATCAGGGCCGGCCTTCTTGTTTTTTAGAGTGGCCTCCTGGCCGCTCGCATAGCTGTGGGTGACCACCCACAGCTATAGCGAGCGGCCAGGAAGATGGTCGCGATGGTCAAGACCATCACGACCATCGGGCTTGCGACGAGAGCCTTGTGGTAGGGTCCCGTTGCCGCAAGCCACAGAGAGATTTCGGCTCTCACAGAGCCGAAATCTCTCCCACTGACATCACTCGTGATGTCAGTGGGGCCGCCCCCAAACAGAGGCGTTCACATGGGAACGCCTCCGTTTGGGCAGCCACTCCCCCGGCCCGCCCACCAAAGGGGGCGTGCTGTCACTCAACATCGACAGCACACCTCCGTTGGTACGAGACCCGGAGCGACGGTTTGCCCGCTATCCGGGTCTCGCACAACGGAGCCGGCTCTGGGCCACCATTGACCCGCTTGCGAGCGCATAGCGCTCGCGAGCGGGTCTGAATCAGGGTCTGAATCTGCCCCAGAGAGTGTGAGGAATGAGAGAGAGGAGTAAAAATGTGATGAATTAAATATATAGGGGAGATGTATCAGACTTTGATAGAGACAAGGGCCTGATTCTGTGTTGCACGCAATGCCCTGAGTTGCTTGATTCTTTGCTACTGCGCATGCATCACTGGTGATGTCAGTGGGAGTGCTTTTGGCTCTGATAGAGCCAAAAGCACTCCTGGGCTTGCGGCAGCAAGACTCTATCGCAGGGTGTCATCGCAAGCCCGATGGTCGCGATGGTCTTGACCATCGCGACCATCATTTTGGCCGCTCGCTATAGCTGTGGGTGGTCACCCACAGCTATGTGAGCGGCCAGGAAGCCGCTCCAAAAAGGAGCAGGGACGGCCCTGATTCAGAGCGAGCGCTCTGTCAGAGCGTTCGGCTCTGAATCAGGCCCAGTATTGGATATTTTTTGGACGTTTTTTGGACTGAGATGGGGCTATGCGGACGACGCAGATGGTGCCTCTTATGGGCATGTTACAGGAGTGTCACGGGCACACCGCTGAGCTGGTTGTGAACTCAGACATTTAATCATTAACATTGGAGGCCATACCCTGAGGGAGAGTCTGCACCTACAGTAGCATTGGGGCTAGTGCATGTTTTGATGTTGAGACCGATGGTTGCATCTAAAGATGCTCAAAGTGGCCGCCTCAGCCCTTGAACAGTCTGGCGAACGGGGAAGGGCTGATACTAGTGACTGCTACAAAAGACGCTAAAGTGGTCGCAACAATGTACAGTACAACTCGGAATCAGCTCCAAAGTGCAGAAGTTGTCCATAGCAACCAATCAGCAAGAGAGAGACGAGAGAGAGATGAATTTTACCTCCAGTCTCAGAGTCGTGATAGTTGGGGTCCAGGCCTTTGTCCAGCAGTCTGGCCACTTTCTCAGCAGAGCCGTGTTGCACGTACTCCAGGAATTTCTTCAGACCAGCCTACGCCAACAGAAATAATATATGTATGAAAGGCATACAGTATATATAGACATGCACATGTGATATCATTAATTGCTCTGGTCTGTCTGATTTCAACATACCAGACAAGCTATTACATACAGTTAGACAATAAGGAGATACCAATTTCATAGTGTTGTGATTAGATTATTGGTAAGTAGCTGTATTGGTCCCACAAAGGGCCCATATGCTGCCTTTCTGAAAATGCATCCCATGAATTATAAGATTAGAGCAGCTAATTTTAGAGCAAGAATTTTTCCCAGTGTCCAACTATGCTGCACTGCCATTCTGGCCAGCACTCATCACCATCCAATAATAGACTAATGCAGGCCATGCATCTAGCGGGCCAATCCCAGATCCTATATGTGATCCGATAGTTGCACTCCAATGATCAGTGATTTCTCTGGGAATCGGCAATATACATGTTAAAAATCCTACACCTACCGATCACAGTAATTTTTGGGTTTGAACTGGCGAATCGAGATTGTCCAACATGATGGGTTTTGCCAATCACCCGACCCATGCATGGGCAGAAAGAGATATTGGCCTGATAGATGCCTGATGTATGGCCGGATTAACTTAAGGGGCCTATACATCTGTGATGGTTTGCCCCATTTCCCTGTCCTGCTGAAACTGGGATTGGGGAAACTGGGAAATCCAACATTTTGTAAATCCTCAATTCCTGTTTTTCCCCAATCCGCCATCAGATCGCCGTTCGTCGATGGCCACTGATCTCTAAATGGTATTGCAGATGGGCAGATCGGATCAGCAGAATGGGGAATGGGGACAGTAGATGTATGGGCCGCATTACATATAGACTGTGTATCACACAGTAATCTCACCATTGTATCTTACTCTAACCTGCTACACAGACTCTGGGCCTGATTCAGAGATGGACGCACTGCCAATGTTTATGCAGCGGAGCGATTATCGTGGTCTGCGCATGCATTAGAGTCGCACTGCGCATGCGTCAAGTTGCATTACCGATGTTACGCGCATTGAGGATTTATTTGCAAAGTGACTGACAGGAAAGAACCATTTGTGGGCAGCAACAAGGGGGTGACAACTCTTCAGCAGGAGTTTCACAACCTTTTTCGGGGCATGTCTCTGCCTGCAACTGCGATCACGTATACAGTAAAAATAGCTCCAACGCAGGGGCGTATCTATAATGGGTGCAGTGTGTGCGGGGCACACAGGCCCCTGGGTCCATGGGGGCCCCACACCGCACACCCTGCACCCATATTATTTTAAACTCACCTGTCCGTGGTCCCGCGTCGGGTGTCAGCGCTGCTCAGAACACCGGAAAATAGCCGCCACGGCCATTTTTCCGGCGTTCTGCACATGCGCAGTAGACTCCGGGCATACTCTGGTGCCCGGAGTCTACTAATGCTGCTGGCCACCAGGGAGAAAGGAGGGGGCACCACACAGGGAGTGCACACGGGCCCCCTCCTCTTTTAAGACGCCCCTGCTCCAACGTCTCGTTGCAGCAGCCATTCTGCGCGACCATGTCGATTAGATTTGCGAAACCTTACGCTCTCAATACCAATCCTGCCGGCTGAAACATTTGCATATTTTCTCACAGCAGTTGCGGCGGCGTTAGTGTACATTGTACATCTCTGAATAAGGCCCTATGTGAATGCACTGAGGGGGTCATTCAGACCCACTCGTGAGCGGCAGTACGCTCGCAAGCGGGTCGATGTTCCCCCACTGCGCATGCGCACGACGGAGGGAGTTCCGTCGTGCGCATGTGCGAGACCCGGCGAGCGACGGGCTCACCATCGCTCCGGGTCTCGCACCAAAGAGGGCGTGCTGTCGATGTTGATTGACAGCACGCCCCCTTTGGTGGGTGTGCCGGGGGCGTGCCTGCCAGACGGAGGCGTTCCCATGGGAACGCCTACCATCTCAAGCCGGTCCCACTGACATCACTAGTGATGTCAGTGGGAGTGATTTTGGCACTGATAGAGCCAAAATCACTCCAGGGCTTGCGGCAGCGAGACCCTACCGCAGGGTCTCCGTCGCAAGCACGATGGTCGCGATGGTCACGACCATTGCGACCAACATCATAGACACTCGCTATAGCTGTGGGTGGTAACCCACAGCTATGCGAGCGTCCATGAGGACGCTCCAAAAAAAGGTAGGAGGGCCCTGATTCAGAGCGAGCGCTCTGGTCAGAGCGTTCAGCTATGAATCAGGCCCTGAGCTCACACTATGAAATCACTATTTAATCACAGACTGACCTGCTAGACTATTACTATTACTATGGGAGTGCGCTGAGCTCACACTTGGCCTGATTCCGAGGTGCATGCTAACTGCACGCAATCTTCACGTAGTTGAGTAATTATTTACTAATATGCAAAAAATAATCTTTAAACCCTCACGACACACTAATTACCCAGTGTGTATACACTATGGGACCTCTGGTTTCAACACTGGTGAGGGAAAACCATGGGCATTCCTGGGAGGTAACTGGGAGGTGGCCTCAGGGCCATAACTAGGGGTGTACGAAAGGTGCCGTTACACAAAGCGCAGGGCTCTGTGGGGGCGAAACTATCGCTGCTCCATGGCCCTTACTTCTAGCTAGCATGGTGCCTGTAACAACAGGATTGCGCTGCAGTGTCGTCCTTTGGATGCCCCAGATGTGCACACTGCATCCTTAGAACGCTCCAGGCAGTGCTGTACCTCCCGGCGTTTGTGGCCCCGCCCCCTCGATGTGACATCATGACATCATCAGGTCAAGGGGTGCGACCAGCACAGGGCACAGTGCCTGCTAGTGACGGCCTGAAGGTGGCCTGAAGAGAACGTGCAAAAAAACATTGCGAGGGCGTGTTATGGGAGTGTCGCTGGCCATGTCAGTGACAGCTGCTGCATTCTCGAACGCAGAGCCGCACCCACAGAGGCCATATACAGATAGAGACACTACACCTGCCGCAGGCCTAGTGCAAGTGTTGATTGTGCTCGCGATGGTGCACCGATGGGCCACTATTAAATTGTAGACTAACCTGCTATATGCAAGCAGTAAGCTCATACAGTCTGTTGCTCAGAGAGGTTGGGTTCCAAGTACTGGACTAGGGCTTTGCAAAACAGGGGCAGCCCCGCCTCCAACCTCTGTGGCCACACCTACTCCTGACCCAATTTTCCAGTGTGTAGCCATGCCCCCACACACATGGCCACGCCTCCTCCATTCATACCAACATTTCTCATGGCTGCCCTGTAAACAAATTATGCAAAATACGTACTCTATAGTACAGTACAGTACAGTACAGTAGAGCACTGTATCATTAAAATTAACAAGAGAGCTAAACACGAAAATATACACTTATATCATTGTTCTGTGTGGAAGACCAATCTAGATCATACTGTATCTGCATAAATAAAGAAATTAATTAATTGATGGCTGAATTTCAATGCAAAAATATACTTGACGATGAAAGAGAAGAACCTATATCTAAGGAGGATTAAGGTCTAGTTGCAGAAAGAGAGCAGAAACAATTGGCAAAGCTATGGAAGTTATACTGTATAATCTGCTAATAGATCAGTGTGTGCTATAATACCGGTATGAAGAATTCATACTGCTGTGACTATTAAGAAATAATACATCTTTATGGTTATAAAGCAGAATAAAACTCTTCCATCACATAAATCATTGATATTTTATTATCTTTGAAAGTGCAGACACCTTGATAAACGATCCTGGCTATTTTCTACTAAACAACTTGGGCTGGTGATTTAGCTGTTTGTACATTGTTGTAGCTCGGAATAGATGGCTGGGAAGCCAGGGAACGTATTGTGGAGCTGGCAACCATTTCTATATTAGATTAATATAGCAATAAAATGTAAGGTACTTAGCTGAGTAGCATACTGTACATGACATACTAATAAAAAAATAATGACACATAGCATTCTTCTGCGGTAGCATTTAAATCATTTATGTCATTACTTGCGGACAATAGGTCTACAATTTGTATGCATCAAAAGGAATTAAAAGTTGAGCAATTCTTACTTCCATATGATAAGTAATACAACAGTTATGCTCTATATGATTAAATTGATAGAATGTAGTACCATTATAGCCTGCAGATGGAACTGTCGCTACTGCAAAGCTTTTTGTATGTAATTAGACCTTTTCAATGATAGCAGTGGCCGTTCTGTGCTGACAATAGGTGACAATAGGGTTTGACTTAAAATCTTAAATCTGACTGAGTGCAAAATAGCAAACATTTAAAGGGTATACGTGCTTGAGAACATATGACTTAATTAGTGTCCAAGATCTTTTGATTCAACCACCACCGCTCGATCGTGGATATCCTTAAAACATGGACTGTTAGTGGGCTTGAAGCTTGGAATTTTAAATAAAGAGTCTCATGCTAATTGGACATGTTGCTTTTCTGAGTAACTGTGTAGGCTCCATGTGAAACACGTAGAAAGGCTTGATGCAAGTACTGCAGACCAGGTGATTTTAAGGATTTAAAGGACCATCACTGAAGCATACTGAAGTCCGTAATTCACACAGATAATATAATGTTTACAAAAGATACTGTACTACACAGTGATGATTGCATTGGTTTCAGAAATTTTTTTTCTGAATATTATTTTTTTAATTCACACTGTGTTTATTTTGGATCAGTCATACCCTATATAGGAAAGGGTAGTACAACTTTAACCCTGTAAAATTATATTTCACCATATATATATATACAGTATATACAAAATATCTCGGAGAAGGTAAAATATAATAATAATAATAATAGCTCATCATTCTCTTACCTCTTTCAGGAGGAGGATCTTAAGAGGAAAACATGTTTTGTTATTTCAATAAAGGAATCTTATATATATATATATATATATATATAATATATATTTTTTTTTTTTTTTTTTGGGGGGGAAGTAACCTGGAAGCCCAAGTCTGGGCTTCCACTCCATTGTGCATGTGTAAACCAGCAAAGCTGAGTTCGGCATGCACTGAGGCTTCCAGAATGGTTGGTGAAAATGTAGGAGTAGCCTTACTCCTGCCAGCCAGTATTGCTAGGACACAGAGTATGACTCAGCTGCCCCGGTAAAATGTTATTGATAAATTGGGCTTAAGAAAATTTCCTACTGGTACAATAAACTGCGATATAAAATCTTAGTTTAGGCATTTTATTATGGTTTATTCTGTGCAATAAACTCACCTTGGTGTGGAGCTTGGCCAATTGCTTTTCATCAAGGTTAGTCTGTTTGTAAACTCTTGTCTTATAGCGGAACTGGAAATAAACACCATGAATTAGAGCAATCAACAATGCCCATTAACCACCTTCTGTAAGCCAGCCAGGAAAACAAATTGCCCAATATACTCAGTAGTGAAAGGTAAAGTAGGTTTCCCTGTCATACGGGAAGCGCTATAGCTGGGAATGCAGCACCCAGACTCTCACAGCTGAACCGCTTTTGCTATGTAACAGATTTTACCTTTGGGGAATATTTACTAAAGTGCGGGTTTATAGGAGTGGAAGTGTTGCCCATAGCAACCAGAGTCTAGCCATTACCTTCTAGAAGGTGCTAGATAATTTATAAGTAGAATCTGATTGGTTGCTATGGGCAACATCTCCACTTCTATAAACGCGCACTTTAGTAAATATACCCCTTTGTCTCATTTTGGGAACTGTTCTTCCCTGGTTGGAAATGCCTTTCCCGGGACAATACCCTTTAAATCACAGTCATAGACACCCAACGATTAGAACACAGGGCCTGATTCAGAGCCGCTCGTAAGTGGCCGCTCGTTCGCTCCGAGCGATGTTCGCACATCTGCGCATGCGTATGGGTCGTAATGCGCATGCGCCAACCAGTCAGTGCGGTCGGAAATCGAGCGCTCGCAAAATAGCGAGTGCCTGCTAATGTGAGTGACAGGATGAGGCGTTTGTGGGTGGTAACAGGGGAAGGCGCTTGAAAACGGGGAGTGAAGATCCGAACGCAGGCGTGCCAAACGGTCAAAACGGGCGTTTTAAGGGTGTGCATAATTAACAAAGCAGCGTCATCGACCACGTCACTTGGTTGTTTCTTAGCCTGAACTGTTCGCATGATTGCGGTAGGAAAATCCTACCACAAGCACTGCGAGCAGTTCAGACACCTTTCGATGTACTCGATTAATCAAATAGCGGAGATGACGTAGGATGCGAGCGGCCAGGGGGCATCTTTACAAAATAGCGAGCGCATGTTTCATTCGCTCGCACAGACATAGAGGCGTCAACAGACCGCAAAGAGCGAGCGCTGAATTTAAATAGCTGGCCCCTTTTTCTGAACGAGCGAGCGCAAATAGCGTCCGGCTCTGAATCAGGCCCACAGACTGTTATAACATTATAATGATACAAGTGAAGCATTGCTGATTTTGTTTTCATCTCCCGTTAGCAGGCTCTTAATTGATTGTACAGCTTGCTAAATATATTCATAAGCACCTTTACAGTACATGTATTGTGCACAGCAATCACAGTATGTTTTCAAACCTAGAACTTTAATGTATTACTATTTATTACTACTGATATAGTGAAATTTTATACTCAAATCAGGCAAGGGGTTATTTCTAGAAGTATTTCTAGCACTTAAAAGGGCAGCTCTAAGAATCAGTGAGATTCCGGTGAGCCCGTCCGATGTTTTAAAGTGGCAATCATTTAAAAGGCGAAGACAACCTGGTTTTGCCTTTTAAATGATTGCTACTTTAAAACAGCATGCAGGCTTACTGGAATCTCGCTGATTCCTGCAAGTCTCAGGCTATTTTATCCCCCTAATAAGCTGTGCTTATTAAGTGGCGAGTGCTATACCAGCTGGAAACCGGACCTGTGCCCTGGGGACCTCGTTGTGCGAATTGCTGAATCGCTAATTGGACCCTGGTATATTTGGACACTGGACCTGTCCCATCAAGTCTCCAAACACCATTGCATTCTGGGGAGCCGTGTGTATACAAACATCCACGATCACCAACGGACCCCAAACCTGTGTGGATATTGGACTGGTTAATTATCTGGCTGGACATCAAATATATTATTATCAGCATCTAGCACATGGATATTCCTATTGGTTGTGATCAGAAGCGTTTTTTGATTGAGATACATGCAAGATTCGTATTATTCTTTTTTTCATTCATTTATTTCTCTTTTTATATTATATGTGTGATTTGGGCTTAATACCCGGTATCAGTATTAAATACAGTATTACGTCTTTTAACTACAGAGCGCTGTTTATCTCTGTTTGTTTATATTGTGATATCTATTGAGGTCTGACCATCCTCTTATTTACAGCTGCTCTTTCTCATACATGGTATACACCCCTCATCAGCGCTCCTCAGTAGCAATACTGTTTTTATATTTGTGCTATTTTATCCCCCCCTAAAGCATAATTGAAAATTAGATAGATAGATAAACAATTTAAAATGACAGACAGACAGATAGATAATGCATAATGCTACATGTGATACATGCCTCCAAATATGGAACCCCTTTCTCAAAAGATTGTGGATACTCTCGAAGGAGACGTTCTTCATCCAGGAACTTGGCATCTCTCCCGTTGGTCGCTGGCTGGAAGAGGCCATAGTTGAGGACATCCTTCAGGCTCTCATTCAGAGTACACAAAATCTGCTGCTTGGCTACCCATATAGTGGCATCTGGATTAAATCGGAGGCATTTCTGCAAAGAAAAAAGTTAACATTTTGTTAACCCCTCTTTACCTAGTTTCATGCTTGGGGGGGATACCCATTCATATTTAAATAGGCACCCCACTGTTTGGGTGTGACCCCTCTAAAGGCCAGTAAAATTAGTAGTCAGGTCTTCCTAGATCTTGTTATATGTCGGATGCAAGATACTGTATATGCCCAATATTTTGATTCTATTGCAGTGATGTTTTGTGAATTAATTATGTGGCCTCAGATGTTCTTTCATACATTTCCTAAACCTAATGTACTCAAATTATGTTGAATTATTTATCATTAAAAATCCAGCGAACCAATCCATTTCAGAATATATAAACATGATGTACCCATGCATAATGCTTTATGGGCAATGTAATGTAAAATAGATTTTAATATTTTAATTTACAAGAAAAACAAAATTAAAAAAATTACAAAAACTTTTTAAAGTTTTGAAAACACCTTCGCCCCAAAGAGACTATTTGCTGGACCATCTTTGAAAAAAAAAAAAAAAACACAAAATACTAGAAAGCCTGCTGAAAATGTGTCGTCTCGCTTGTACAAAATGTCCTGTGAGTGTTAATAATGTACTTTACCTTTAGCAAAACTTTCCGAGCTATGGCTATGATTACTAGCATTTATAAGTTACAAAGAGATGTGCGCGACCCCCATGTTTTGGTTTTGGTTCTAAGGGCCTGATTCAGTGCTGGACGCTCTGACAAGAGCGCTCGCTCTGAATCGGGGCCGTCCTACCTATTATTGGAGCGGCCTCCTGGCCGCTAGCATAGCTGTGGGTGAAAAAGATGGTCGCGACCATCGGGCTTGCGACGAGACCCTTGCGGTAGGGTCTCGTCTGCCGAAAGCCCGGAGTGCTTTTGGCTCTATCAGAGCCAAAAGCACTCCTACTGACTTCATTAGTGATGTCAGTGGGGCCGGCCCCAGACGGCCTCCGTCTGGGCAGCAACGCCTCCGGCACGCCCACCAAAGGGGGCATGCTGTCACTCACCATCGACAGCACGCCCCCTTTGGTGCGAGACCCATAGCGACGACTTGGCCGTCGCTATTCGGGTCTCGCGCATGCGCACGACAGAGCTCGCTCCGCCATGCGCACTAGGGCAACATCGACCCGCTTGCGAGCGCTCAGCGTTCGCGAGCGGGTCTGAATCAGGCCCCAAGTCTTTATCGTGTTTTGGTTTTGTCAAAACCACTGTCCAATGTTTTGGGTTTGGATTTCTTTCAAAATTTATCAAAACGGGTAAAATCATGTAATTTGGACCTGTTTTTCTTCCTACAGTATTATTATCATCAATACCATTCATTTCCAGTCAATATTGACCACCTCATAATATAATTTTCACCAATATTGACCAATGGTTGCAGCGAGTTGGCTGGCTAAACTAAGCAACAGAGCAGTGGCACAAACACATGGCAGTTTAAAAGAATATAGCGCATCTAGACAACATAGTGGCACTGCACTGGCAGACAGGATGGCAGATTAAAACTCTACAGACCCTATAGAATGTTTTCAATTTCCTTAATCAAAAACTAATAGCGTAAAAGTAAAAGCCTAGTAGAAAAAAATATATTATATTATATATTATATTACCAACACACTTCTTCAAACAGCAAATCAGAAATTACAGACCTCAGGCCAATTCAAGCAATTTAAGCCAGAGTAACAGCAGAGCAACAGGCTCGTACACAAAATTAAGGGATCCGGTCAAAATCCTGACAGTAGGGATGCTGGCGTTTAGAATGCCGGCACCGGCATCCCAACGGTACGTAGTGGGGTTAGGGGGAGGGTTAGGATTAGGGGTTATGCTGAGGCACTAGGGTTAGGGTTAGGCACTAAGGGGGGAGGGATAGGTTTAGGGTGCGGGGAGGGGAAGGTTAGGTTTAGGCACCGGGGAGGGAGGGGTAGGGAGAGGGGGAGGGTTAGAATACGGATCAACAATTGTCTGTATTCTAACCCTGTCGGAATGCCGGCGTCTGGATTTTGAACACCAGGATCCCGAACGCTGGCATCCCGTACCCAACCTAAAATGAATAAATACTTCTCTATACTTTTAATAAAGTTGTAATGGTTGTGACTGTACATAGAACTTTATTTTGAGAAATGTACTCCTTGGGACTGTGTATGAACTATGGAGACATTTCTTTTCAGAATTTTTGTTTGTCTGTCTGCTCGTTCGGGCATCACGCAAAAACTATGTGATGAATTTGGGTTGCGTTTTCAGTATTGTATAGCTTAGTCACCTAGAAAGAAACTGAGGTATGTATTATCTCAGTTTGACATCAGGGAGAGAAGCAATAAAGGAAAAACTAGACGCTAGACAATCGGCGCATGCAGGCTCCTCGAGCCAAAAATGACTAGATGTACATAAATATAATTTTTGGGGTCAAATATACTTTTAGGGACTGTTTATGAACAATGGATATCAAAACATTTGTAACGGAATTTGTACAGGCTCGTCTAGTCTAAAATCACAATATGTATATAAATATATAATTTTATATATAATATATACTGTACCAGTAGCAAGATTTGGGACCAAACAATGAGGAATACTTGTCCCGATGTCCTCACAAATAAATTACATCCAATACAAAGGTGCAGCACTGTGGCTACATTATTTGCCCGAGTGCCGCACCTTTGTATTGGATAATATATACTGGACATATATTGCACACCCCGAATGCAAACAGTTATACATGTATGCATATAGAAATGTATAGCTACTGTATATATAGCTCAAGATTTATTTCACAGGAAATTCAACTATGAGGGGTATTCAATATGAAACGTTAACTTCACTGTCGAAGTTAACGTTTCATATCAGAGTTTTTACCTGCGTTAAAGTATCGGGCGCGCTCCCACTTATACCTGTATTCAATATAAAATTAGCGAAAACGGGAAACTCCGAAGTTGGATTTGCGTAAAGTTACGAAATTTTCCTTAAAAAAATTGTAAGACCCCCCCTAAAGTAGTAAAAACATGGGGGATCACTATGGGTACCCCCGTTTTAGCCTTTAATTGAAAGTCGGGGATTTAAATAGCCGCAGCAGGTGTTTTTTTTCCGACATTGAAGAAGTGATGCAGAAGAGCACTTAGGTTATTTTTTTCATTTTTTAAGTGGTCCCATCAAATTTGGGGTACATGAAAATGGGTACTAGCATATTTTTATGTCCCTAAAGTAAGTTTTTAAAAATTCTGCATTTGTGCACCTGCCGCTATAATTCTATTCTAGAAAGCATCTGCCGCATACTTGCAGAATAGCTCTGAACCTATTTCCCTATTGTTAAACAATTTTTTCACATTTTTTTTTTTCACCCCAATTTTTAAATTAATTCTTTGGGGTGTCCCTATTCTTTTTTAAACTTTTTTTGACACAGTTCTTTTTTAAATGTCAGTCCCAGGGGTACAGGCTATTTTTTTAAGCCTGCACCCCTAAACCCCAATTCTGCACTTTTTTTCGACACCTATTCAATGGTGAAAACTTATCCCCGTTTTTTATCAAAGACTTTTCAAAACTGCGATAAGTCTTTGAAATTGAATACGGTGTAAAACTAAAACCTGCGATAATGACGTCATACCTCCGATATTAACGCAAAAACGATGTTATCGCATCCATATTGAATACCCCTGTTAGTATTAAACACTAATCAGGCAGCTTATCCTGACTCATGAAGTTGCAGTATACATGTTAATCCAGTAGATGGTGCAACAAGACAAATACTACATATCATAAAGTCTGTTCATGTTACTTGCAACCTTTCAGTGTTACTGTAGGCTAAGTGGCTTGATCACAAGTTAGTAGCCCCAAGCATCCTTTTGTGTAAATCCCTGAAGGAAAAGCTGTAAATACTGTTTAAAAAGACATTTTGTGATCAATGGCTACAATATAAAATATACATCACAATATCAGATGGCACTACTGTCTTTGTAAAATTAGTTCCGCTGAGCAATAACAGATATCCACGCAAGCGAAGCTGCGGGCAAACACTAGTTATTAATAACTATCATTTAAACTAAGGAATAGAGCAGAACAACAAACACATGGCAATTTAAAAGAATATATCACATCTATGAAACATAGGCGTGCCACACAGGAGGCAGTTTAATAAATTATACAACCCTATAGAATGTTTTTATTAATCAAGAACTAATAGCCTAATACTAATAGTCTAATTTTAAAAGCTTAGTAGAAAATATAATATTTTACCAACACATCTCTTCAAAGCTGCTAGTTTAGATGCTGCTCGTAGCAGCAAAATAGTTACATTAAAAAAAAATGCGTGAGGTCTCCCCCCCCCCAAGTCAATAACCAGCCCTGGACCTCTAAGACCTCAGCTAGTTTTGTAAAATAGTTGGAACAAATTGTCATGTTGTTTCCCCTAGTCTCCAATAACTAATACCAGGCTGAACTAGCCAGAGGTGCTGACGCTACAGTAGGGCTAAGCACAGTGTGGGGTCCCCCTGCCATACTGTCAACCAGCCCCAAACTAATCAGCTAAGGGCTGGCATTCCTTGGAAAGTGGGGACCCCAAAAATAAAATGGGGTTCCACTCCCGAGAAACTACCAGGTGGTGGTGGATGCAAGGTTAATGATATTATTGAAAGAGTAAATATTGCTCTTTGAAGGTGGACTACAGGTCCCAGCAATCCTGCCCCAGCATGCCAGCTTTTTTGGAAGAACAAGTGCCAGCATGTCGGGACATTAAAGGTCCACTGGCACCTGTAGTGCGCTTATAAAGAAAACATTAAAATAAACATAGAACTCTCAGTCCCTGCTTCAGGGAGAAATACTGTGGGGAACTATGAAATAGACAGAGAGGGATTTCTAAGCAATTCAAAACACGCGAGATAAGACATTTCCAGGATTACGACGTTTTGCTTCAATTTGAGACCTATATTTGGCTGTAGGAACCAAGACATGCCAGTGTACGACTCGAAACCCCAGAGTTCAGGTGTGTACGGCTTTCAGGAAAACCGATTGTCAGGTAAATCGAACTGCTCATCTCTAGTTATAATCACCAGTATAACGACTCATATGTAGATGTATAAAGTATGCTGGCGTTAGATATCAGTGGGAATTCCAAAAACAGAGGGGACAGATAATGCACCTACTGAGGGAAAGACTTTAAAAACAATGATTGAAAGGAAATAGAAACAAGAATAGGTGCACTCATGTCTCCTCTGCTCTTGCAATGTAAGGATGGAACCACAAACCAGTCAAAAGAATAATTTTTACTAAAGACATGTAAACATAAAAGACAATAAGTAAACCAATAAACACAAAAGACAATAAATTTAAAGACAAAAAAATATAAAAGACAATAAGTAAACAATAAACAATGGGCCTAAAAAGGTTCAATAACATATCATGGTAAAATAGCAGACTCCCAGGCAGTGGCGTAACCAGGGCAGGGCGAGTGGGGCACGTGCCCTGGGCGCAGTGGCAGGCGCAGCAGAGGGGAGTGCTGCTGGCCAGGACACCATACCCCGCCCCGCATTACTCCCGGACTAAAAATAGAACAAACAGGCAAGTGTGCCTGTTGGTTATGCTAGGGGACTGTAGGGTGAGCTGCAGCAGAAGCACACAGTCCCTCCCAGGCAGTCTCCCCATTCTCTCTATACTGAGAGCTGTGGGTGCCGCCAGAGGTGACTGTGACAGGGTCATTCTCCATCCCCGGTGCTCTCTCTGCTCCGAACCAGCCAGGTAGGAGTATATATTTTCTTTTTGCAGGGATGGGAGGGGGAGCGGGCTTTCGCAAGGGGGGGTATCGGACTTCAGTAGGGGGGGTAGGGAAGGTTGACTTTTACTTGGCTGGCTACATTTGTGGTTAATGGTGTGTGTGTATGTGTGTCAGTGTGTGTATATCTGTGTCAGTGTGTGTATGTATATGTCAGTGTGTATGTGTCAGTGTGTGTGTGTATGTATGCATCAGTAGCACAATTGTGCTGAATTAAATAGATCAATGACATTGTAAAGAAGGAACTTGTTTCAGCCTCTAAGCATCTGGTCCGTCAACCAATACGCTATTACAAAACTTCTGAAAGTACTTTTAGTGCCTTAACAGTACATTACCTTGACATTATATTGAATGTTTGGAGGTATTATACTTTGTGACATTTGATGTTAAAGTGTTTTAATTTCATGCTTAATTTAAAAAAATGTTAACAGTTTTCGCTCCCAACCTACAGTTCTGTGAGATATCCAGTGTCCGACAGGTGTTTGAAGGACTCTACAGAAAACGTAGCCATAGGCATCCATTGCTATGAAGCAAAGAAAATATTATATGCACATCCATTTCATAGTTCAAATAATATGCAATTGCATTTGAGAATGTGCTTATGTCGTACAAGTGTTACTGAACAAAAATGTAGCAATCTACTACACTCAGTGAGAAACAGTGTTTCCCTGTAATAAAGTCAGAGACATGATGGCTCATGGAATCCATTTTATATTTGTTCAAATTCTCTGTACAGACTTACCAAGTAGTTATAGGGAAGTACAGAATGATCAGCATCAGCCCATCTGTATTAATTATCGTGCATGCTACTTTTTTCTAGCTCTCCCTGCCACCCATGCCTGAATAATCCACAGTCTTTGCTATTTCGGGCTGGCATATTAACCAATTAACATTGGATCTCATTTTTGCGTTGAGCTATTCAAATACAGAGTATTACTTACAAGCTTGATGTTACTCACTGTGCCTGCTTGAATTATTATCTGCACAGAGACACGCTGCTACAAATGATAAATTGGAGCATTGAGACTATTATTTCCTTCTCTCTAATTAAGGTTGCTACATCTCCTAAAAAAGTTACATATTTTGGATATTATTAACACATGTAACCTTTTGCAATCAACTTTTTTCAGTGCCCATGTGATAATTAAAATAAGGTCTATGTTCTAGTGCTTATCGGCCAATTGATGCACCTTAACTCATTCTGAGTATTTCTTATGCAGTCTCTTATATATTTTTTTGTGAAGATGTATGAATAGGGATATATGAATGCTATTGTAGTAGGATTAGAAACATTTCCTGGTGCAATATATACCAGCGCCTCCAACACTTTCTAGTTCTTTAAGTACAGAATGATGTGTAAATATGTTCACACAGTGGACAGCTCATCAGTATTTTGTGTTCAGATGTTTTAGAATGTTTCAGCAAATTTAGAGAGTTTTAGCTAATTTCAGTGGTGTTCAAAGCATAAGTATAGATAAGCATATAAGTTTTGGATAGGAAGAAAAGGCTTAAGACAGAATGTTTCAAATAAACTTGGAGTAAATTCAACTTTACACAAGCTGCAGACTCGTGTCAGTTTCATTCTCATGGCCATGAATGCCATCTGTATGCTGAATGCCTGATTGATACCTGTTGTGATGAACTCTTGGGGGTCCAGAGAAGCCCCCTTTGATAATTTGGAGGTCCCACCGAGATCCCCATACCCTGCTGACCAATAGACAACTGGACAGAAGGCCGTGGAGACTCAGACTCCTTAAAACCGTGGTGAGTAGATTTTCTGCTCTGGCCTCTGATTCTCAGTGTCTGCCCATCTGCTCTGTTGTAAGGTAGAACTTGGGGAAAGAGATCCTCAGACATTCTTTTATTCTCTGCTTGCTTATCTGTGCTTTTGTGTCTTTAACGGGTATGATTGTGCAAATGAAATTGTGACTGAATAAGCTGAGTAATTTTTAGAATGTATCCGATTTGTAACTGGCTGGTTAAGACTAACGTAATTGGCTTGCCTGGTCGGCATGAGTATAGGCGCCCCTGACCTAAGCTGACTTACAATTCTGATCTCAATGACCAGTTGAATCAAGTGACGGTGTATAAACCCACCCACTGCATCTGGTGAGGCTTCCTGTAGTTTCCTGTTGTGACTAATATTGGGCAACAGGGTCAGGACGCATGTCAATATATATTGGACCTGTTTAAGTTGTTAGCATGTTATGCTAAAAACCTGTTATAAGTGTATATCAATAATTACTCTGGTCAGGCCAGCAGGTGTTAGAGGATATTTCCGTAATGATATAAGTCCTGTAGGACAAGTGCCCCTATTTTCAGAAACCTAGGAAGAAGGTAATGACCTTTTTATACTAGTAACTTGTAATTTTGTCCACAAACCCACAGACATAGACAGACCCTGGTGTGACCTAATCTGTGATCGCACCAAGCTAACTCACAGAGCTGCAGTCAGGCACCAGCAAGAAGTAAAACCCAAATATATGTATTGTTATCAGTGTGTGTCTTTAGCTGTATTAGAAAACAGAGAAGGAGCAGGTAGTATATTTCTCACTAGCCAATGCCATGCTATTATCCTTGTAAATTGCCATTTTCCTCTCTGTAGACACCATTTGGATAGACTCTGGTCAGGAGTAGTATTAGATTCAGAAAATCAACCTCATGGGGTCTGATGTTATCCTGGATAAACATACTTAGAGGTACTTAAGTATGGGGAACTCAGAAAGTCATCCCTCAGGTGTAGAGATTCCTCGAACTTCCATGGACATAATGAAGTGTGTCCACAGCGAGGAATCTTTGAAGGGAATGCGTACATCATTTCAGCGAGTGGGTATCTCTAATGAGAGCACCCTAGACTCGAAAAAGCTGAAGAATATTATTTCAGTGAGCTGGTATCTCTAACGAAGGCACCCTTGACTTGGAAAAGCTGAAGGATTTAAAATTAAAGCATCACAGTTACGGTATGTGACGCGCAAAGGACTGACCCAGAGGCTTGATTTTTTTATTGAAAACGGGAATTGCTAGAGTACGCGAAAGAGCTAGAGGAAATGGAAGATCAAATGTCATCTATGGGAATGGAGGATATTGGAGATACCTGCCCAATAGATACACCAAATACATGTGCAACAGTAGCACTAGAACTCAGACAGAGGGGGCATAATAGGCAGAGAGGGTATCCCAATTGGAAGTGCCCTAGATGTGGACACTGCAATCTTGCAGGAGATACTGTTTGCATGATATGTGGTCAACGCTGGTCATATAACTGTAAACCCTGCTAGCCACCAACTAAGCAATCAGAAAGGCTAACTAAAAGGAGTACACACGAATGCATTGGGTTTGAAAAACAAGAAAACCACCAGATATAACTGGAGGTTCCCATGTCCCAGAGTGTTTCACTTTTGATGTGCAAAACAAGAAGGCCAGGGGTCCCTCCTGCCCAGGAGGTTCCCAATGTCTCATCTGTGGCATCTGCACCACCAACTTATGATTCTGTAGAACCCCCCACTAGACTGTACCCAGTCTGTTCACAAACTGCAAAAGTGCCTGCAGTGGAGGCAGATCAATCTTATGGAGAGGTTGCTATACCAGCACCGGTTAGAACTACCACATGGTACAAGCCATGGAGTAATTCTGAACTAATGATTATTTTAAATGCTAATCCTGACATCAAACAGCAACCAATGGGGTTCCTTAGGCAAATGAGAAGACTAAGGACAGTATATAGTGCCAGTTGGTTAGATTTAGAAAGGGTTACAAAGGCCTCTGTGGGTGAGACTATTGCCCAGCAGATTGCCATTGTGAATCCCCCTCAGGGACCAGGACATGGAGATGCTCCTGCTGTAGGTGAGGCTCAGAAGACTGATGCCTCTGGAGATCTCTGGATAGGTAAAAGTGAACAGTTCTGTAATCAGATGCTTGAAAATGCACCCACAGCACAGGAGCATAGACAAGGCAAAAATGAAGGTGTACAGTCTTACTATGACACGGTATATAGAAGACATACAGACAAAGGTTTTAACACACAGGACCCCAGAGACATTAGGGTATTCAAAACAGCTCTTCTTAATGGGCTCTTACTGGCCGTAATGGAAGAATTATATCACAGCAGACCAGAAGCAGGCACACTAGCACCTGGTGTGCTACTAACTATATTGAGAGCTATTGAACATTGGGCCTGATTCAGCAAGGAACGAACGGATGCAGACACACGCAATCTGGCGTTGTTCACAGTCTGGGTCGCAAAAGCAAGCGCAGTGAATATGCAGACCCAGGGAAAAGTGATTGACAGGAAGTGCCGTTTGTGGGTGGATATGGGGATCGGTCGGCCAAACGCAAGCGTGCCAGTGCATTCACACCCCATTACAGGAGTGTGCATAAATTAGCCACTGAGATGACGGACGCAGCGTGGCGTCCCTCTGCATGCTGGAAGGCTCTCAACTCCTGCGCCAGGGTCAGGTCTACCTTTAGTCTGTGTGCTGCTCTGGTGTTACTCGATGTTCCCGATGTTTTCTCAGCCTTGTGCATCAGTACGGACGTTAGTGGACAGTAAAGAGGGCAGCATTATGTAGTGCTGGGCGTCTGCAGCTTTGTGCTGCGATTGCCATGCGTATGCATTCATTAGCATATTCTCGCAGTTCCCGAGTGCGTGTGGCTGCATCTATGCGTTCCTTGCTGAATCAGGCCCATAATCAGAAAGAGAATGCAGAAAGAAGGTCTCAGAAACCGCAGACAGTATACCTAGTACCACTGGGTCCTCCCAGCCAGGGGGGAAATCAGACACAGGTATACAATAACAAGGAGGAATATAAAAACCTTAAGGGGTCTATTTACTAAGAAGTGTTAGGAGACAGAGTGAAAAGTGATAAGAAAGTGATAAGGTGCCAGCCAATCAGCTCCCAACTGTCATTTTTCAAACACAGCCTGTGAGATGACAGTTGGGAGCTGATTGGCTGGCACCTTATCACTTTCTTATCACTTTTCACTCTGTCTCCTAACACTGCTTAGTAAATAGACCCCTTAGGCTACTACTCATTGCAATTAGATCCAGTGACCAGAGCAGCACCTACTGACTATACAAGTACCACAAGCAGTTACAGAGATTCTCAATCATGTACAAATAAAACATCTATCAGCAGCTAGAATCACTAAGTATGAGGAACTTTCTGTAGTGCAGGACAAACGATATTGGGTGTACACTGAAAGATATCTTTCAGTGAAGTCATCCTGCCACATCTCTGAACATGCAATTCTTGGCGATGTCGTCAGATTGGCCTGCATGTATGGACGACATAAGACATCGTTAACGACCCGCGGGAGCGCGCATCGTTGGTCGTTCACTGCATACACACTGAACGATATACTGTTGAACGATATCGTTATCCTCCATATCGTTCATACAAATCGTGTAGTGTGTATGTGGCTTTACTCACCCCCTCTAATGTGACTATTAAAAGATGGATGGTATTGAACCCAGCTACGCTATTGCCGCTGGATTCAAAAGAGGGCAGAGAACAAACAGACAGTTGTTTGTATAATAATAAAGAAGGCAGTGACTCAGAAAGACAAATAGAAATTACTAACTTTTTCTTTTTCTGCACCAGATAAAGCAGGGACTTCAATTGGCAGGCAAACCAATTAAACATGCTGACTGTATTAGGACACTCTTTGCTACCTTTCAATTGCCCAAAAAGTTAGCAGTAATTAAGGTCAAGGCACACAAGGGAGAACACTCCAGAAGTAAAAGGGAATGCTCTAGCCGATAGTGCCGCCAAACAGGCCGCAGTACTCCCCTTACCGGACACCCAGATAATGGTAATGGTAGCAGTAACTTCAGATACATTGGACCTAGACCTACATTACTGGTCAAGCTTCAGAGCCAGGTCCCAGACAAGGAAAGACAGGAATGGGAAATTCAAGGAGCACAACTGCAGGGCAACAGATGGATGGATCAGCACCACCTCTGTCTGCTACGTGCCCTATACCTAGTCCTAGCTCAAATTTTACACCATCACTCACCAGTCCAGAGACACCAGGGTGAGGATAGCCAAGAAGCACTGGCTAGCTTCAGGCTTCAGCCAAGCCACACAGGCCTATGTCACAGGGTGTACTCTCTGTGCTTTGCACAACCCTGGCAAGGTGGTCAAGGTGCCACCAAAAAGTACACCCCAGACTTGTTACCCTTTTCAGGGAATACAGATAGACTTCATACAACTAACCTAAGTGTTCAGGCTATGAGTATAGCCTAGTGTGCACGGACCTTTTCTCTAATTGGCATGGCAAGACGGTAGCTAGAAAGTTGTTACAAGAGGTTGTGCGCCAATTTGGATTACCTGAAGCGATTGAAAGCGATAGAGGCAGCCACTTCACAGGTGCTAGGTAGAATACTGACAGATTTAGGCATCACACAGGCCTTCCACACGCCGTACCACCCCCAAAGTGCGTCAAATGTCTTAACGTTATACTCAAGTTAAAATTACAGAAACTCATGGCAGAGACTAATAAAACATGCCTAGAATGCTTGCTCATAGCCTTGTTTTCATTGAGAAACACTCCTATGAGCAACTTCAGCATGAGCATAGACATTTAACCCAAAATGTGATGCATATACAACAGGAACTAACCAAATTGCACCACTGAATATTTGCTTCTATTCCAGACCCCAACAGCAGTGAAAGCACTCATAAGCTGAAACCTGGTGACTGGGTGGTCACACAGAAGCACGTGAGAAAGTCTCTTGAGCCCAGGTTCAAAGGACTCGTGGATACACGTATCACACTACAAGAAAGTGACAAAGGAAGTATTATCCAATCACGATACAAACTTAAAATGTACAGATACAATTTAACAGACCCCAAGCCAGACAAGGGTCTATGGGGAAGTATAATGTGTTATTCATTCCTTATTGTTGGTTTACTTTTTCTTATTTGGTAACATAGAGACACTGGCTGAATTGTTTGACAGATCAAACGCTGGATGTTTTAGACATTCAAACTGAAACTTTAAGATATCATACTAAGATATTACGACAGCATCAGCTTATGCTTGATTACTTACCAGCCACACAAGGTCGTCTGGCTTCACCCGCACATTTGCTGCAGAGGCTGCCAGTAACTGACATCACAACAGGGCAGGCACATGTAAATGCCCGCCAAGTTTTGACATTAGGCACAACATATCGGGCCAAAGATTGGTAAGTGTGTATGCACCTACCAATCATCAGATAGGACGGCCGATCGGCCTGACAGCCAACAGCCAGCCCGTCATCCTAGTGTGTACCTATCTTAAGAGCCCCTTTTGACATAAGCCCAATATTGAAAGTTCTGGTAACTCTATTGACACATTTTTATATATTTTAAATATAATAATAATAATAATATTTTTTTAATTATCATTACTTATACATTGCCAGCTTGTTCCATAGAGCTTTACACTTGGAAAGTATCCAGTGCATTTTAGGAAGTGGCTTTCACTGTAACTACAGAAACATATAACTGAAATGACTTTACTCTCTAATGCATTGTTACAGATAACTAATGTACTGTGCTTTCTCCTCCCAGTTTTGGAACAGACTTGTGGCACTAAGTATTTGTTTTAACTTGATGCTAAGTTCTCAAGAAACGGCGCTGCCACTTTGCGTAGAGATTTCTCCATCGTCGTTTCCAAGGGGATAACAGCGTGTACTCCCTGGTTATAGTTTCCATGGTAACCCTAAGAACACCAAAGGCTCTCACTATATGACTATAAACTAAGTCCCTAAGGTCTGGCTAATGGAAGTGTATTGATGAACTATGCAGGGAGATCAGTGAGAATTTTCCTGAACAAAACCACAGTTTACCTTAATCTTACCTAATAAAAGACAGGTGCAATCTCTTTTAAAGAGACAGTGCTTACCAATTATCACCAAAGGATCTGGGGGCGCATTACAACTGCAGGCCCCATGGCTTTACCGGCGGATCTGAATATTTTCTGTGTATTATAATTATAACATATTGGTTCTGATTCCGAGATGGACGCAATTCATGTGTTAATGCAGCAGGAGGCGCCCTGACAGCATTGCAGATCCGAGTGCTGCATCCTAAGAAGCAGCATTGGATCTTCTGCGACACCATCGGTCATCTGAATAACCCCGAGGTTACTCAGATTAGGCCCACGCAGGTCCGTAGCCAAGGCCAGGTAGACGCAGCCTTGGCACTCTCAGTAAACGGGCGCGACACACCCGTTTTCCAGAACAGAGGCCGGCATGGCCCCCAAATAGTCAAAACCTGTCAACCAGACTGTGGCTCAGGGGGCACTGTGTGCGACAACTCAGGACTCACCATCGGAGATGCGTACATTTCTGAATGAGGCCCAGAGTACTCAGCACTTAAGTATTCATTAGTTGAATAGAATGTGTACAAGAAGGGATTATCTTGCTCTTGCTAGCTAATGTAGATGGTGTTTTTGGCATTGGCACTAGATGTCTTCTGAGCCCTGTGGCTGGAGGCAGTGCATTAATCTTTCCTGCAAAACTACTCACAGCAGCAGTTAATATGCTGCTCTCTCAGCAAAGTAGTGAACAATGAGAGACAGTCAGTTCTCTTACAACTTCTGTGAGGAATCTTTTATGTAACAGTGACCCTTAATAATAACATTGTGAGTCAGGGATTAGCCAGGACGATAGGCTAAGCATACATTTAGCTAGGATGTTAGGGGTTGGTTATGACAGGAAGAAAGTGAAACTATTTTGACTGAAGCTTGTCATGCCGGGAGACCTAAAAAACTCAGACAGGGCCGTAACCAGGGGCGTGCGACCTGTACCTTAGCACAGTGCAGAGGGCCCTGGGGGCGGCACCATTCCTGCCCCATGGCCATTGCTACTGGTTAGAAGAAGGGTGCCTAGAACAGCCAGTATCGCTGCTGCAGTTCTACCCGGCAGTGGAGTCTGTGACACCTGGTGCGGGGAGGACTGTAGTGCCGGCTACACTACAACTGCGGCCATTTTCCAGCGTTCTGAGCATGCGCAGTAGACTCCGGGCACACTCTAGTGCCCGAAGTCTACTAAGGCTCCGGTGGCCGCGTCAGTCGGCTGTCGGCCACCAGGGAGAGAGGAGGGGGGTCCCGCACGAGGAGTGCACACGGGCCCCCTCCTCTCTTAAGACGCCCCTGAGTGGCACCTTTCAAATTTTTTGGGGGGGGTCCTCACCCCCCCCCTCCCTATTCTGACATCTATGACTCAAATCTATATTGAAATGTAACAATAAAGCTGTCCAGCATTTGTGGGTTTCATGCAAAAGCACCAGGTATTTAAACTGCATGCAAAAAAAAAAAAATATTGCATTGCAGCATGGTTTGTTCCAGGTGCAAAGTTACCTATTTTGCTTTGATCCCAACTCAGGGGAATATTTACTAAAGTGAGAGTGTTTAGAAGTGGAGTTGTTGCCCATAGCACCCAATTAGATTCTAGGGGGTAAATTTACTAAAGTGAGAGTTTTTAGAAGTGAGTTTTAGAAGTGGAGATGTTGCCCATAGCAACCAATCAGATTCTAGCTATTATCTTCTAGAAGGTGCTAGTTAAATGTTAAGCAGAATCTGATAGGTTGCTATGGGCAACATCTTTTCTAAAACTTACTTCTAAAAACTAGTAAATTTACCCCTAGCTATTATCTTCTAGAAGGTGCTAGTTAAATAATTAAGTAGAATCTGATTGGTTGCTATGGGCAAGATCTCCATTTCTAAAAACGCTCACTTTAGTAAATACCCTCTTCAAAATCAGGCCCTAAGTTGACCATTATGGCTTAGTGTTACCTTCTTAAAGGAAAGTACTAGCATGTCAATTCCCTTACATTATTTTTGGACTATTTACAGCAAAGCACATTTGATAGGCTTTGAGAACGCACAGTAATAATAAAAATGCACCCTTGTGTACCAGGCATAAGAAGCAAGCTTGGCAGACCTATATGAAAATACCCTGAATTTTCCACAAAAATAATTGATATTGTTTCTTTCCAAAGATGCCTGCATAATTTAATATGAATGGAATAATGTTAACATATTCTGCTTTCCTGCTATGATCCGTGTCGTATCCATACATGTATATGAATTCAATAAACACAGAGCTGTGACTTAAACAGTGTAGACAGTAGATATATTCAGAAATACAATTAGCAGCACAAATAAATCAATGGTTGAGAAGTGAGACTTGCTGTTTGTTGTACAATATATGTACACAGCAGGCGTAAATGGAAGGGTATTGGTTTCAGAGCGTTTCAGAGAAAGTGAGTTAATAGGCAGCCATTTGATTATGTGTACAGTGAGTGACTTATTCTTGTTGGTAGTCTTTTTTCCATCTTACTTTTCTAGAAATTTAACAAAAACCCTATTTGAACCTACAAACTAAAGTGCATATTTATGAAAGGGCGAAGAGCCCAATAAGACTTTTTGAGGTCTATGTAAGAAGCCTTGGAGGGAGATAAAGGGCCTGATTCAGAGCCGGACGCAATTAGCGCTCGCTCGTCCAGAAAATAGGGGTGGCTATTCAAATGAACCGTTCGCTCTTTGCGG
The DNA here is from genome assembly GCA_031769625.1 of Taudactylus pleione. Lineage (NCBI taxonomy): Eukaryota > Metazoa > Chordata > Amphibia > Anura > Myobatrachidae > Taudactylus > Taudactylus pleione. The sequence goes on from JAUIMM010000299.1 coordinate 2,097,226, forward strand.
TCTGTTCACGCCTCTAGGTCTGAACGAGCGAACAAAACATGCGGTCGTTTTTTGGATAAATACGCCCCCTGGCCGCTCGCATCCTATGTCATGCCCGCTACTTATTAGATTAATCGAGTACATCGACCAGCGTATGAACTGCTCGCTAATCTTGTGGTTGGTTTTTCCTACCACAATCTTGCGAGCAGTTCTGGCTATAAAATAACCCAGTGACGTGGTCAATGACGCTGCTGTTTTAATTATGCACACCCATAAAATGCCGTTTTGACGCCTGCGTTCTGATCTCCACTCCCCGTTTTCAAGCACCTTCCCCTGTTACCACCCACATACGCCTCATTCTGTCACTCAAATTATCAGGCATTCGCTATTTTGCGAGCACATGAATTTCGACCGCACTGACTGGTTCGCGCATGCGTATAACGATCCGTACGCATGCGCAGTTGGGCAAACATCGCTCGGAGCGAACGAGCGCCCGCTTACGAGCGGCTCTGAATCAGGCCCAAAGTACCAACCAAACAACTCCTGTCACTTTACAGGCTGTGGGGTCTATGTACTAAAGGTGGGCAAACACTGGAGCAATGTTGGACCGATTTACCGTTTTGTGACGACAAATTGCCTACATTGATCAGTGTGTACCGGTGATTGTGCGCTCCCACGGTCGCTAGTGATGGTAGCCAGGTTTGATGTGCTGCACAGCAAACCTAGCGATATCGCTAGCAACCTGTAGTAAGTTAATGAAGGACGGAACAGTGATCATTCATGTGTGTAGGGCAATCCCCATTCAAGGGCATTCGTTCTGATGCCGGAACGAATGGCCATCGCTTCAGTGTGTACCCAGCTTTAGCCTTGGAGAGAGATAAAGTGGATGGAGATAAAGGAGTTCATTCAGACCCGCTCGCTAGATGCGAACGCTTGCTCCTAGCGTATGTAAATCCAGCGCACCCCCAGCAAGCCAGGCGATCGCATGGCAAGGCATTAGCACGCCCACTATGTCTTGGGGTGCAATCACTTTATGTATGTAGACGCGCACCAGCCATTCATAAGACGCCCACTTGCGCACGTAATATCCTAAAAGTGCATGAAACCATTGGTACATCGAGCACCATCGAATGTGCTCGCAGCGCTTGAGGTAGACTATACCCTGCCGCAAGCACTGCGATCACTTCAGTGTGAAATTCAACTAGGTGACGTGTTCTATGACGCTGCCTTTTAATTATGTACACCTCTGAAATGGTGTTGAAACACTCAGGCACGTCTGCGTTTGTACCTCCACTCCCCCGTTTCTAGTGGCCTGCCCCTGTTACCACCCACAAACTGTCACACACTCAGCTGGGCTGTTTATGCTGGGCGGGCGAGCGCTTCCCGATCTTGCGCAGATTGAAAATATCGGCCAGCTACGAGCGATTGCATCCTAGCGAGTGGGTCTGAATCAGCTCCTAACTGTCATTTTTCAAATACAGCCTGTAAACAGACAGGAGCTGATTGGTTGGTACTTTATCTCCCTTTTTCTTGTTAACCAATACCTAAAGGGGCTAATCCTGCCAGCGATATGTTACCGCCTATGATTGGCAAAGTGTAGCTAATAAGTATAATAGCTAGTTGTGCCATAATACCTCATCTACTATATGATAGACATCTCAGGAACAAAACAGAGGGCCTGATTCAGACCCGCTCGTGAGAGCTGAGCGCTCGCAAGCGGGTCGATGTTGCCCAAGTGCGCGTGCGCATGACAGAGGCGGCTCCGTCGTGCGCATGCGTGAGACCCGAATAACGACGGCCAAGCCGTCATTATGGGTCTCGCACCAAAAGGGGCGTGCTGTCGATGGTGATTGACAGCACGTCCCCTTTGGTGGGCATGCCGGGGGCGTGGCTGCCCAGACGGAGGCGTTCCCATGGGAACTAGGAAGTGGGCGTAATGCGGGAGCAGTGCCAACACATTTCCGATGGTGCGGGTGGTTAGTTGAAAAATCATGAGCCTCCTGCAGGTCATGGGAGGGTAGGCAAGTATGGCTATAATCTGTGCTGTGAGGGTTGCTGTGCTGGGAGAGGTGCTGTGCTGGGAGAGGGGTGCTGTGCTGGGAGAGGGGTGCTGTGATGTAATCTGTGCTGTGGGGGGATACTGTGCCCTATAGAATGCCTTCTCAGTTGGGGTTATAATGAACTTTCCTCCTTTCAAAACCTGTCTATTTTTGTACTGTTAGGGGAGAGGGGTGCTATGAGGGAGAGCATGGGATTATCTGTGGGGGCACCAGCCAAAATCTTGCCTTGGGCACCAAATTGGTTAGGGCCAGCTCTGGCCCGGATGTATCAAATTGTATCCGCAGGGGCAAGGGCTCTGAAAGGAGCCCGTCCCTGCGATGTGCTGGGAGTGAAGTAACCGCATCAGCAGTCACATCACTCCTGTGCCGCGGATCTTGCGTATGCGAGGTCTACAGACCATGCATGTGCCACGGGCATGCCTGGGGGAGGGTCCCTACGGAACCCTCTCCCGGACACATTTGCGATGTGTAGACCCTAGGCTACAGCCGCTTACGCCATCTACCAGAACGTGATAAATCTGACAGCATCTCATCCCCCATAGAAACCTATGAGGGTTGCACTGCCAGCAGAAATGGAGGGACAGCAGCAGATTTTGGAGATATCTGCTGTGATCCCTCTATAATACATTAGAGGGATAGTTAATATATGCAGCTATCCCCCGGGTGTTTTCAGGGAATACACCGCAAATATTGAATGATAAATGGGCCCCATAAAGAGTTTACCGCAGATCAGTAGTAGTTGAGTCATCAGCGCACCAATGAAGGGGCAGTGTCTGGGGTGTGGGGGGTATGACATGTCGGCATCTGCTTTTAAACACTACCTATAGTAAAACAAGGTAACATTTCAGGCTGACACAGTGGTCACAGGTCCAGCAATGAGTGGTGGTAACCTGGAGTAGTAACAGGGCCGGCTCCAGGAGTAGCCACGTCCTGTGCAGCTTGGGTAGCAGTTGCCCTCTAGTCGCATGCGACCAAAAATTGGGGTGTGGCCTAATTACCGTAGCCCACGCCCCTATATTGCGTTATTTGGGGGTGTGCCCACATGGCACGCCTCCCTGTAACGTCAAGGTGGGGGCAAGCTCAGCACTCCGTCACTAGCTGGGCTTGCCCCAGCCCTCTCCCTGCACTGAATGGATGTCACGTGCATGCTGACAGCATCCATACAGCTACTCCGGGGTCCGGCACCACCACACAGCTGTGGCGGTGGGAGTGCCAAACCTCTCAACCAGACCACCCGCGGGCACTTTGGCCACGGGTAAAACAAATTGGGATGTTGGGAGGGGTGTGCCCTCTATGGGATGGCGCCCCTGTTCAACCACACTGGTCGAACATGCCTCGAGCCAGCCCTGAGTAGTAAACAGGAAACAGGACTTCAGGATAGCCCAGGAGCAGGATGCAAGGACCAAGGTTTATGGATTAATTACCCGAATGCAGGATGTAGAGATGCAGGATTACATGATTACTGAGGTGCAGGGTTACAGGATTACCTGGACGCAGATATGCAGGGTTTCAGGATTACACAAATGCAACTATAATGTTAATATTCTGAGAATGTTGGGATTTCATATGTCGACATTTCAGATGCTCGTGGCCTCCAAGAGTAGAACATTTTTGTGTAACTATTTTTACATTTAAGATGTGACTTGTGTTTTCTTTATAGAAAGTTCAAACAGATGTTGTACTCACAAACACAGTTTGTCAGAGTGAAATATTCATTACCGTAAAAACAATTTGATAAGTTTCCTCTTTATTTTGAACATCTCAGTCCTGGTACAGTAGTGATACGCGTAGAGTTTACCTCTGCCCCTTTGGTGCCCATTGTGCTTGGACTCAAGCAATAACCCACCCATATCAGTTCCTGATCCATGCAAATTATTCATGAAATGTATATTATACCCTTTGGGATTTATGGAATGCTGGGGCATATTTTTTATCACATCTATATTTGTGATAAGTAAAAAAAACTGTTGTAATGTGAGGCAACAAGTTAAAAATACATCAGGGGTATGTTATGCCAGGCCTGGCCTGGGGAAGGGGTGTGGCCTAATAATGTGAGGCGTGGCCTAATCGGTCCCTTCGAGAGAAAAAAAAAAGCTATCAGCCCGGCGCAGATCCGGGAAGGGGGGGGGATTGGCATCAGCGTGTTCGCTCCCCCCAGCAGAGTAGAGGAGACGCTGCTGCTCAGGGGCAGTAAGCAGTCTCCCACTGCAGCCCCTGGGTGCTGGGCTGTTGATAGGTAAGAGGGGGTGGGTGCGGCGTCGGACAATCCAAGCCGGGTACTTAGTATCCGCTCCCCCTTCCCCTTGGCACCCCCTGATGTTATGTTATATGCTTTGGGGCTGATTGTGAGCCCCTATATCTGTTGCAGAAAGGCTTACAGTACGTTTCCTCTTCTTTACTGGCAGTTTCCTCTTTTGCCAGTGGCATTCTAGCAAGGCACAGTGAGGAAACAGATTAAGCAGCACTAATTACATTGTAATTCTTGTTTGAATAGGATTATTTGATTTTTGTTTGTGGTTTAGAAATGTTTCTTTTGAACTATGAAAGTAGTAGTATTTATTCTCTGTGCAATTATTGGAAAATTTCATTAAGACTTATATTCCAATGAAGCACTTAGATCCCAAGTCGATCTGTATGCCGTTTTTACTTCCTGCATGTCTGGGTTTCCTTGCTCAACTAGAGTCATAGGGGTGTATTTACCCATAACAACCATTCTAGCTATTATCTTCTAGAAGTTGCTACATAAATGTAAAGTAGAATCTGACTGGTTGCTATGGGCAACATCTCCACTTCTAAAAACCCACACTTTAATAAATATACCCCATGGTGTAGACATCAATCAAGATCCTGGGTTGGGCCTAGACACCCACTCTAGCTTGCCTGTCGGCAGAAAACAGTTATCTGAGTGCTGGGAACTGATAACAATGATATGAACTCCAGATAAGTGATGGAAAGGTGCAAGAAACAGTGGGAGTACTTAAGAAGAGTCAAGCAACGGATTAAGAGACACAACAACAACATGAATCTAAATGGGGTCATAATAGGAAAGATAAGAAGGTCTGTAAAGTTATATGGGGCATTATAAAGTTATATGATAACACTGTGAGGCTACCATATATAGAATATATTAGTATGAGCCATCTTAAGAGGCCACATAGTGACATCATGAAGCAATATGATAGCATATGATAGCATTATTGACCTACACCCGTCGGGTGTTATGGTGGCATTAGGAGGCTAATGGGGTGGTAATATGATGCTGAGCAGTAAGCTACAGAATGTGGTGACATGAGTTGGTATTAGATGGATCAGTTATATTGGTCATGTATTTGTTTATGGTAGAAATTGGATAGATTTTGAGTTTGGTTGTCACAATGGGTTTGTTTACTTGCAAAGTGAAACTATTGCAGCCTGATGTAACCTATCAGCAGTTACGTTTGATATGGAATCGGTATGACATACCGCCGGACTAAAGCCCGGTGGATGCAATACCGACGCCGGAAGACAGAAGAATGAAGATCCCGACAGGGTAAGCTATTCCTAACCCTTTCCCCCCCTAACCCTAACCATCCCTTAGGGGTGCCTAACCCGAACCTCCCCCCCTAGTGCCTAAACTCCCCCCAGGGGTGCATAAACCTAACAACCTTCCCCGCACTCTAAACCTAACCCCCACCCCCCACCAGCGGCTATCCCCTCTCGATGCCCAACTTACCTTCGTTCGGTATGCCGGGCGTCAGGATTTCGGTGTGGAGATAATGATAGACGCCAGGATTTCGACGCCTATCATTAGTCCCATGCCAGGATTTCCCAGTCGGGAAGCCGGCAGTCGGCATTTCGACCACCGGCTTCCTGACCGCATACCGTTTGCTATAGCTAACGTAAATAAGAGAGTGAAAGCAAATATCTTATTAGATGTTATGGATTACGGAACATTTATAGTTTATCAATAATGGCACACAGTGTACAACTACAAACACAGACATTTGCTACAACTACCTCTTGTATACCATCAACTTCTCAAAGCAACAAGTGTAATATACTAGATTAGCTGGTAAACCATGCACTCCCTCTATTTGATAGAGATTATAGAGTTCCATCAGCAATTAGATATTTATAATTGCCCATGTGTTTGTGTGTGAATGGGGTATCAGGAGAAGGGGAGAGTAAAGTGAGACAGTCAGACCCATATGTCACCCTGGATGATCCAGTTAATGGAATCTTTCAGGTAAGAAAAAGTCTGGTTGCCATCGTTGGGATGGCATCCCGTACCTAACCTTTTAAGTAGGCATTCCCATTTAAACATAGAGAAGCTGTTGTCAGTGTAACCATTTGTTTCATTGGGCAAAATTATCCTGTCATCAATGAATATGCCCATATAACCAGCAATAAGGTTTTTTGTCCTTTAATAAATCAGCACCTAAATTATAGGCAGACAATAGATTATGGCACAATGGGATACTTAATGTGCCCCGTCACATCAATGGTGTATCTATAATGGGTACAGCATCTGTACAGTCTTCACCCAGGAGCGATTTGCTGGTGACTGTACTTTCTATACTTTCTTTCAGTGGCACCATCTTTCCGGTGATGTTTTCAGAGAGACAGGATCGGCACAGCAGATAGCAAAGACTATCAGAGAGACAAAGATAGTACCGAGCAAGAGTCTTTACTTCATTTTCTGCATGAGCCATCTTACCGGATTACATTGCCAAAAAGAAGGCCGTGATGCAAGGAGCAAAGTATAGGGGGGAGGGCCACCCCACAGACACAACCACCATCGTCACAGGTATGGGCGGCACTGAATCGTGACGGTGCCCGCTGAACATGGGCCCAGTCATCTCTTAAAACATCTCTACACATACATACTGCAGTGCTGTAATTCAATGCGGGGCTTAGACAATATTCAGCCTAATAATTAACATTCAAGGAGAGCCATCAACAACCAACACAGAGGGAGATTCCCGCACAAGGCCCACCCCTTTCAAACAGAGATCTGAAACTGTAATATTGCCGGGGCAAGTTGGGTCAACCCATGTCTTTTCTCTTTGTGAAAGGGTCTACTCGGGCCCAAAGTCCCAGGACCTCGAACCTGGTTATATTCTGGTACCGACCCGGGTAGATGTAAGCCGGCTTTTTCGACTCGGGTCACACTGAAACATGCTGGTTGGCTGATCGGGAGTCGCTGGTGCATGATGCCATCAAGAAGCAGCAGAGCAGACAGCATGGCACACTGGAAAGAGGAGGAGGTCCGCGAGCTGCTGGCTATTTGTGATGAGGAGATCCGCAGACAGGATGCCACAGTATACTTCAACATCCCAAAAATCCTGATAAAGTGCTCTCAGCAGTAGGTGCAAAGGACAAAATGCACAACCACAACCGCAAGAAGAGTGTTGCGGACACCTCATCTTTCGTGTGCCCCCCCATAAAAAGTACATTTATTATGACACACCTTGTTTTGCAGGGCTGACATGAGTTCATTGTGAGGTCAACCTGGGAAAAACTAGGGACCAACGTGCAGTGTGAAAGGGGTATAGGAGCTGTGACCCGGGTTCAACCCATGTTCAATAACCCGGGTAAAAACAGGGTCGAAGCCTGGGCTTCTGTATGAAAGATTAAGAAAGAAACCAGTTTATTAGTAATCATTAGAAGTACTGGTGGTCAGGGGCTGGCTGGTAACTTTCAGCCTGGGGGGCAAACCAGAGCAAGTGGCCCAGCTTTTCTACTGGCGAATGCAATTTTAAAAATGGCCATAACAATAATGTTGGGGGTGTGTACCACAGTAAACTACTACATGCCTGATTTTTTTAACCTATATGGTACACATAATAATTACCTTTTTTTTACTTCAATGACATTGAATTTATTACACTATAAGGCGCTTGTTTCTCACCTTCTGTCAAATGACATATATATTTATATATATATATATATATATATATATATATAATAGGCTTGAAGTTTGCCGGTATGAAATGGTATGTCATGCTGTCACTTCACTTCGGCACCCGTCCGGCACTAGGACTGTCCCAGTGCTGGTCAACAAGCGGTTGCTCTCTGCTTATTAAATTTATCTCCGACCGCGAATCAATCATGGCTCGTGGAGCGGCAGCCAATCAGGAGAGGCCGGCGCTGGGACTATCACTGTCTCAGCGCTGGTCACCAAGCAGCTACATGTTTAAATTTGGCTCCAGCCGCGAGCCAATTAAGGTTAACGGACCGGTAGCCAATCAAGAGCGGCCACGTGGCCGCCCCTAATTGGCTGCCAGTCCGCGAGCTGTCATTTGCTCACAGCCGGCGCTGAATTCAAAATGCCAGTGCCACCAAGGAGAAAGATTGGGGAAGGGCCCAGGGAAGGGAGCACTGCGACCACGGTCACCACAGCAGAGCAGGGTGAGGTGGGCTGTGTCTTGTGGTGTAAAGTATGCAATGAGCTATGGTGTGTGGTGTGCTGTGACTGTGAGGGAATGCTGTATTTAAGAGGAAGTGGGGGTATGGAAATATCAGGGGGCTCAGGATTTGAGCCTGCCTAAGTAAAGCCCCCCTGATATTTCCATACACCCACATCAAAATGTCTACTCCGACCACACACACACTATATATATATATATATATATATATAATCTGTTCATATATAGAACAAAGGGGGCGCTCCATAGTGCATAAAAGTTTTAGTCATAAAAACATTGACAGACAATCCTGTCTGCAGACATGTAACATTCGTACCGTGTATCACACTGAGTGGGCTGTGTACCACTTGGTTTAATGTAGGTATACCCGGCGAACACCGTCAGCCGCTCCTCATCCTCCGGCATAAGCCATGTACCGCTCGCTCGGAAGCTGCAGCCATATATATACACACACACTCACACACACAATCACACTTAGGGCATGATTCAGAGCCGCTCGTAAGCGGCCGCTCGTTCGCTCTGAGCGATGTTCGCACAACTGCGCATGCATATGGGTCGTAATGCGCATGCGCCAACCAGTCATTGCGGTCAGAAATCGAGCGCTCGCAAAATAGCGAGTGCCTGCTAATTTGAGTGACAGGATGAGGCGTTTGTGGGTGGTAACAGGGGAAGGTGCTTGAAAACGGGGAGTGGAGATCCGAACGCAGACGTGCCTAATGGTAAAAAGGTCGTTTTAAGGGTGTGCATAATTAACAAAGCAGCGTCATCGACCACGTCACTTGGTTGTCTCTTAACCTGAACTGTTCGCATGATTGCGGTAGGAAAATCCAACCACAAGCACTGCGAGCAGTTCAGATGCCTTTCAATGTACTCGATTAATCTAATAAATAGCGGAGATGACGTATGATGCGAATGGCAAAGGGGCGTATTTACAAAATAGCGAGCGCATGTTTCGATCGCTCGCTCAGACATAGAGGCGTCAACAGACCGCAAAGAGCGAGCGCTCAATTTAAATAGCCGGCCCCTTTTTATGACCGGGCGAGTGCAAATAGCGTCCGGCTCTGAATCAGGCCCTTAGTCAGCACACACACACACAGTTACACTTAGTCAGCACACACACACAGTCACATAGTCAGCACACACACATACAGTCACACTTAGCACACACACATACACAGTCACACTTAGACAGCACACACACACAGTCACACTTAGCACACACACACACACACACACAGTTACTTAGTCAGCACACACACAGTCACACTTAGCACACACACACAGTCACACTTAGTCAGCACACACACACAGTCACACTCAGTCAGCACACACACAGTCACACTTAGTCAGCACACACACATACACAGTCACACTTAGCACACACACATACACAGTCACACTTAGACAGCACACACACATACAGTCACACTTAGCACACACACACAGTCACACTTAGTCAGCACACACACAGAGTCACACTTAGTCAGCACACACACACACACAGTCACGCTTAGTCAGCACACACACACACACAGTCACGCTTAGTCAGCACACACATATTTTAAATAACAAAACGTTTTATATCACTGTGACACTACATTTATATGCCCCACTCCACCCTCCACTTACCTGGTATGGGTGTAGAAGACATGAAGCAGGCACTCCTCATCTCTGCCCTCTCTCCTCTATGGGTATGATAAAAAATGTATTTTATCATTCAGCTCCTCTTTGGCTCTTCCCACTCCCCCGATAGGCCACGCCCCCTTTTTCATTCTCCAGCCACTTGGAATTGTGGGTAGGGAAACCTGGCTCCCCATTGGTCGACAGCGGACATCTTTTTGTAGCCTGATATGGAGGCAGCCATTTTATTTTAGTCTCTGTTACCTGAATCGGATCTCTCTCTGGGCAGCAGCACGGGAGCCAGAGCATCGCATCCTGTGCTGTCTGCCAGGGCCTGCCGGTCCTGAAATACTAGAATTGTACCGGCCCGGGGGGCAGATGGCACCCTACCCCCCGGCCCAGCCCGCCACTGCTGGTGGTGCTCCCCTGGAGTAAAAGGGAAACACTAGGGAATCCTCTCTTGTGGGGGCACTCTTGAAAATAAAATAGTTTGTGTATAGATTATTTATTTATTACCAGTTGTTTATATAGCGCACACCTATTCCGCAGCACTTTATAGGTCAGTTAAAATATAATTTTAATTCCTGTAAGGATAAAATACTAGCGACATAATAAATATACATATAAACAAAAAGCACGAAAATCAAAACATCACAAGTCTGAAGGTTTATCAAGGAGTTAACCCTCAGTGTGCACTGTGGGCTTTTTGTTTATATGTATATTTATTAGTATTTTATCCTTATAGGAATAAAAGTTAAGTTTTAACTTATCTATACAAAAACTATTTAAAATTTTTCAAGAGTGCCCCCGCAAGAGAATATTCTCTTTCTCCATAGTGTTTCCCAAGGAGAGACATCAGTAAGGCTCTTTGGGACCTATTCATCATCGGAGGCTGTATGGCCTCTGATGTTGAAATATTGAACTCGTTGCGAGTGACACTTAAGTATCCAACTCGCAGCGGGGGAAACGTGACACCGTTTGCTCCGGTGCGGGGACTGCTGCTCCGAAAAGCATATGTCCCCATGGTTAGTATCGCAGCTACAGATGTCGCTGCGTTACTTACCTGCTCCGTGTCATCCCGGCTGCGCATGCGTGACCTCGGGTCACGCATGTGCAAAGCCGCTGGGGAGGTAGTGAGGAGGAGGTGGAGGGATCTGCTCAGATCCCTCTTCGCATCCCCGGAACTCCTTCCCATAGGAAGGAGCGGTAATTCGAGAACAAGCGCCATCTGAAGATGGCGTTTGTTCTCAGAAGCAATCTCCGAAAACTTTTAGTTTTCGGAGTTTGCTGAATATCAGGGGGTCCTATTGGACCCCTGATGATGAATAGCCTGGTAACTTAAATATGTGGAAACTAGCGTTTCCGCATGGTTACCAGACCATTTATCGTATGATGAATAGGCCCCAGAGTCTTAGCGATGGCATTATTTCCTAGTGAATTTATAAGCTACATTTACAAATTTTGGTTCACCCACACAACCGCTGCCTACCCTGTGAATAGGTGACAGGTACTTACTATAAGTTTGTCATTGATTTGTGAGATACCACAGTGCTCTGCAGCAGGCAGTGGGGAAAACAGAGGATCCATAAAAAGGGGTATACAAGAAAAAATAAATAAATGCAGACTTGAAAACAGAGAGTAGGGAGGGCTCTGCTCATGCGAGAACGTACAATCTAGAGGAAAAAGTAGAAATCTAAAACAAAAGGAGTGAGGCCCTCATTCAGAGGTGGTCGGAGGATGCAAGCGGTCGCTCAGAAACTGGGCGGCCGCTTGCATCCTGACCGCCCGCCTCTGTTTCGGTCGTTAGGCTGTGGGTTTACACCCACAGCTCTAACGACCGCTAAGGTGATGGTCGCGATGGTCTATGACCATCGCGACCATCGGGGCTTACGACGAGACCCTAGGGTAGGGTCTCACTTGTCGTAAGCCCCGGAGAGCTTCTGGCTCTGTCAGAGCCGGAAGCTCTCCACTGACATCACTAGTGATGTCAGTGGGGCCTCCCCCAAACGGCAGGCATTCCCATGGGAACAGAATTAGAATTGACCCTTCAGCGACAAGTATGCTCAGTGAAATAAATATTAATCTATGAATAATAAAAACAACAACCAAACCTGGATATAAAGTGTCTAGTGCAATCAACGTAAGTTCATGACGTACAATAAATAATTAGTCAGAAAAACAAAGATAGTAAAAAAGTGCCTGTGCGTTATCAATAAATAATTAATTATGTAAACAGTTGAGGTTCTGTGACAAATACAGCCCTATAAACTGAGATCACTTAGGATGAAAGTGCCAATGCAATGAGATAAAAATCAAGAAAATTTATTTAAAGACAAAGAATAAAATTTAAATGAACCAACATAGAAGTAAAAAAGGCAGCAAAAATAGTTTAAAAGAGAAAATAGGTTGTAAACAATAGCAGCTTATCTGAGTGCGTAGAAAAGTTAATTCTCTCAGAAGTTCATGAGACAGGTAGCAGTCACTCCCAACGCGTTTCGTACTATGACTTCATCAAGGGGATAGTGTATAGGTGTAGTGGTCAGATATTTATACCCCTTTAGGGGTTCAACCAAGGTCAGGTATCCGCATCACTTCCTGTATAAATAAATTTTCTTGATTTTTATCTCATTGCATTGGCACTTTCATTTTTTCTACATTCCCATGGGAACGCCTGCGTTTGGGCTTGCACCCTCCCCCCCGGCCTGCCTTCCAAACGGGGCGAGCTGTCAATCAACATCGACAGCTCGCCCCCTTTGGAAAGAGACCCGCTACGACCGACATGGCTCCCTCGTGCGCATGCGCACTGGACAAACATTGAGGTGGCCTTGCGGTCGTAGACCGTACGGCAGCCTCTGAATGAAGCCCTGAGTGTGGCTCTGTGCAGTGTGTGAGACAGTTAGGAGGATGTACCTGTGTGGGTATATAGATACATACTTTGCTACTCACCCAGAACAACCGAAAAGCTCCCGAATCTTGGTGCTGCTACCAGACATCCTGAAGAGCATTTAAGTTCCCCAGCGGCTGACTCACGTCCACCCGGCGCCTCCCACTTCCCGAGTAATTTGGGCAGTCCAGTCAGTCGACGACATGATTCGTGTTGAATTGCATCATCGTAGTCACGTCCCCATCTTTAAAAATACGGTAATCTCATAATTGTATAGCTGGGGAAGAGCCATGATGATGCAATCGTGTAGTCACGCCCCGCACTGCGCCTATGCTGTGTCACACCCTCGCACTGCCCCACCTATGCCATGCCACGCCCCTCCGCTGTGCCTCCAGAAGGGCGGCCAGCCAGAAAGTTGGCAAGTATGTACTATAGATAGGAGCAGGGTTGTCTTAACAGCAGTGTGGGCTCTGGGCAAATCAATGCACTGGGGACCCTACCCACCCATTCACGGCAAAAAAATTTAAATGGTCAATAAAATTAAACCCTCCTGCATGCCCATCAGACCTTTCACACATGCAGAGAGACTCTGGACCTCATTCAGAGTCTCTTGCTAGATGCGATCGCTCGCCCCCAGCGTATGGAAATTTTTCAAAGTGACGCCAAGGGAAGCGATCACTCGCCAAGGCATAAGCACGCCCACCATGTCTTAGCGAGCGGCCAGCGTACGCCCAATCGCACAGGCAGAGCCGTCCACCAGCACACATCATATCCAGGAAGTGTATTGAAACATCGAGGACAATCGGAAGTGATCGCAGCGCTTGTGGTTGCCTTACCATACCGCAAGCACTGCGAGGACTTCAGCGTAAAAAACAGGCATGTGACGTGTACTATGACGCTGCGTGTTAATTATGCAGGCCTCTAAAACGGCGTTGAAACACTCAGGCACGCCTGCGTTCGCACCTCCACTCCCCCGTTATTAGTGTCCTGCCCCTGTTACCACCCACAAACGGCCTCTCCTGTCACTCATTTCTCTGAGCTGTCTTTGCTGGGTGAGTGAGCGGCCTGCAATCGCATAGAGTAGTTCGCGCACGCGCAGAATGAAGCGTGCGCCTGCGCATACGGAAATCAACTGGCCGCTTGCGAGCACACAGCGCTAGCGAGAGACTCTGAATGAGGTCCTCTGTCTGACTGGTCTGAAGCCAGCGGATGAAGTGAAACTGGGACTGAAGTGAGTACTCGCGGCTGTATGGGGGCGGGTTGGTGGGCCCCTACAAGCTTCGGGCCCTTGGGCAACTGCCCAACAAGCCCAATGGAAGAGATGGCCCTGGATAGGTGCAGAGTAGGCTCCAGTGTATAGGTAAACTTTCAGAGATGTTGTAAGCACTTCAAGGCTGGTTGAAAATCCTACCAGGAGTGGCAGAGAATTCTATAGGTGTGTATCGGCACAGGACAAGCCTTGTAGCTGGGAGGTAGTGGTGCCCATCTGAATGGATGGTAGGTGCAAAGCTAAAAGGGAAAGGAGTGAGAGTATATTGAGATGAAGCTAATTTGTATGAAGTGTGGTGCTACTGAGGGCTGTATAAGTGAGGGTAAGAATTCTGAATTGGAATCTGGGTGACATAGAGAGCCAATATGCCTGTTCAGTGAGATTTGAACTGGAGAATTCATGCACTGTCGACCTGTGTCCCTGCTGATTGAGCCACGGTTATGACTTTTAGCTCAGACCCTTGTTTTGGACATACTGTACTTTATCTGTCACTGTTCTCCACCACCTACTTCCTGAACAAAGCCAATCCCCTGCAGACTGTGGGTATTTAAGGAATAAAGTCAATCCATTCGGTGCTGGTTATATTCCATGCAGGGCCGGTTCTAGACATTGTGGAGCTCAGGGCGAAAGTTCACAGTTGCGCCCTCCCCCCCCCCCAAAAAAAAAAAAAGAAAAAACTTTTTGTAGATGACGTTCCTCTGCATGCGCTGAAAGCACATGCGCTTCCGGAAAGGGGGCATGTCCTTGCGGAACACCCCCAATTCATCACACTGTGGGGTGTGCCCAGCACTTATGAAGGTGCTGGGCTTCCCCCAAGCTCTCCCCTCGTGGCGAATAATTGCCATGTGCAGCAATGCGCCTTACACTGTAATGCCCTTTATAAATACATTATGCCACATGCATTAATGCCCTTTATAAACACATTATGCCACACGCAGTAATGCCCTGTATAACACATTATGCCACACGCAGTAATGCCCTGTATAACACATTATGCCATACACAGCAAGAACCTGTATAATACATTATGCCACATGCAGTAATGCCCTGTATAATACATTGTGCCACACGGAGTAATTCCCTTTATAATACAGTATCCCCAATTCAAATTACGCCACACATTAGTCCCTTATTCATGTTATGACACACAGTGGTGCCCCTTTTACACAATGTCCAAATTAGTGCCCAAGGCCCACAGTACTGAGTAGTAGTGCCTCTAATACAATGCCCACAATAGTAGTGCCCACAGTAGGAATGCCCCCTATAGTAGTGCCCAAAGTTGGAATGCCCCCATTAGTGCCCCCTATAGTAGTGCCCCCAGTAGTAATACCCCCTTATAGACATGCCCCCAGTAGTAATGTCCCCTTATAGACTTGCCCCCAGTAGTAATGCCCCCTTATAGACATGCCCCCAGTAGAAATGCCCCCTTATAGACATGCTCCCAGTAGTAATGCCCCCCTATAGACATGCCCCCAGTAGTAATGCCCCTTATAGACATGCCCCCAGTAGTAATGCCACCTTATAGATATGCCCCAGTAGTAATGCCCCTTATAGACATGCTCCCAGTAGTAATGCCTCCCTGTAGACATGTCCCCAGTAGTAATGCCCCCTTATAGACATGCCCCCAGTAGTAATGCCCCCTTATAGACATGCCCCCAGTAGTAATGCCCCTATGCCTCCCTTCTGAAAATTAAAAATTACAAACACAATACTTACCTTAGGCCCCGCTCCTGCATTCGCTGCCATCCGGTCTGACCGCGGTTCCTCCATGGATCTATGGGAGAGACGTCTGACGTCCCTCCCATAGTGCTCTATTTGGGAGCCGGAACTCTGGAGTGAGCTTCGGCTGCCTTTGCAGGGAGGGAGCCGGGTGCCCGCTGATAACAAATATCAGCGGGCGCCTGACAACGTGGGGGGACCGGCGCTGTTTTTTTTTATAATGGGATTATTATTTTTTTACCTTCTGGGGACTCAGTGGCGCCCTCTAGCGGCCGGCGCCCCGGGCGACTGCCCTGTTAGCCCACCCCTAGAACCGCCACTGATTCCATGCTACTTCCTGATCTGTGTACTACCCTCTGTCCGACTCTTGGTTTTGACTCAGATTGTCCTGACATCACTGGCCTTTTATTTCCCATACATTGGCCTGATATCTAGACTATTCTCTGTCTGCTGCTTGCCCCGAAATGGGAATGTATCTGTAGTACTTTTACTTGCACCCTGTCCCTGGCTGACTCTGGCCTGTTTGGACCCTGTTCTGCTAGCTACATACTGACATGCTGGTGTGTCACCCAACTCCTCTTTACCCGGGGGACGCAAACTGTCTAGTGTAGCAGCTCAACAAATATTTCCGCCTTGAATACCTGTGCTACATTAGACTCTGCTCCCCTGGCATAAGCAGTAACAAACTGGACGTGGTTCGAGTCGTAACATAAAGAATGTTGAAAGATAAATATTCTGGGCATAAAAATACAATTTACCAAGTAGTGAAAGTCGATTGGGCGGAGCTGACTCACCCCTGGCCAGGACCCCAGCCGCAGGACCCCAGCCGTAAAAAGTGAAGGAGCTGTGTGACTCAAGAAATTGCAGCTTGTGATTGGTTGTAGCACTCACACACCCCCTCCAGCAAAATGTTTACTAAGCCTATAAAATAAATTTAAATGAATTCGGAGTCTACATATAGTTTTCGGATGATGATTGTTAGTTTTCACTATATATCACAGCATTTTGATACAGTTGTGTTAAGTGGCAAGTCAGGTATACTCATATGTATCTGCCGAGTCACTTCGCTAATATATGTGCAGATCAGAGCAGAGAGTAGGCGATGAAAGAGCCGGCCATGGGAAGATAGGGGCAACGGGCAGTTAGCACTATGAAGTGACCTGGCATATGCCGAATCCGTTCTATATACTCTCCGGGAACCTCTCCATCAGTGGCTCAGTGTCCTGGTCGCACACGGGGAGCAGGGACAGACTTTTTCTCTCTGCTGCTTTCTCCCTGGGCCCCTCTAATTGGCTGCTGTAACAGAAGGGGACACAGAGAACAGGGAGACAGCTGTCTTCTATTCTCCCATCAGGAGGCTCATTACTCCATCCTGAGATAGCAATTTTTTTTGAGAAGCGAAATGTAAAGCTGAGCTTCCCTGAGTCTACGCTAATCAGGGGCACCATTGGGGGCATCTGAGAATTATCCACGGTAACCCCTTCTCTAAATGAGAGGAAGCAGTGAAAAGACCTGCTATCACTGATAAACGGCTTTTCAATGCTACATGAATAGGCCCCTTAGGCAAAGCGATGCATGAGAACTATTCCAAACATTGGAATGCAGACATGCTTCTTGTTATTCATAAGATGGTAGGGATGGCCATTGGTGGGTTAACCATCGATAGTCACCATTGATGGTACCATCAGTGGTTGACCTCGATGGTATGAAACCATCAGATGACAACCATCGATGGTTTCATCCACCGATGGTCATCCCTGCCTTAATGCTAGCTGGGCAGCGGGTTAATCAGGGAGTGGGGACTTGCCGAGTGGCGGAGCTATGCTCCATGTCCTAGCACATAAGAAAAAAAAAACACATTGTGTTGTTCTGTGCCATCGATAACGGAGAACCGATGCATCTCCACCATCAATGGCAAAACCATCGTCCATCGCTGGTTAACCATAGATGGTTGATGACCATCCCTATAACACGGCAATCAGGCCTGCTAATGAAAGGTTTAATCAATAAAATGTGCTGTGAGCCCACAGATTCTGCAGTGTGCTTTCTCCCTGGGCCCCTCTAATTGGCTGCTGTAACAGAAGGGGACACAGAGAACAGGGAGACAGCTGTCTTCTATTCTCCCATCAGGAGGCTCATTACTCCATCCTGAGATAGCAATTTTTTTTGAGAAGCGAAATGTAAAGCTGAGCTTCCCTGAGTCTACGCTAATCAGGGGCACCATTGGGGGCATCTGAGAATTATCCACGGTAACCCCTTCTCTAAATGAGAGGAAGCAGTGAAAAGACCTGCTATCACTGCTAAACGGCTTTTCAATGCTACATGAATAGGCCCCTTAGGCAAAGCGATGCATGAGAACTATTCCAAACATTGGAATGCAGACATGCTTCTTGTTATTCATAAGATGGTAGGGATGGCCATTGGTGGGTTAACCATCGATAGTCACCATTGATGGTACCATCAGTGGTAACCCCACGGTAACCCCTTCTCTAAATGAGAGGAAGCAGTGAAAAGACCTGCTATCACTGATAAACGGCTTTTCAATGCTACATGAATAGGCCCCTTAGGCAAAGCGATGCATGAGAACTATTCCAAACATTGGAATGCAGACATGCTTCTTGTTATTCATAAGATGGTAGGGATGGCCATTGGTGGGTTAACCATCGATAGTCACCATTGATGGTACCATCAGTGGTTGACCTCGATGGTATGAAACCATCAGATGACAACCATCGATGGTTTCATCCACCGATGGTCATCCCTGCCTTAATGCTAGCTGGGCAGCGGGTTAATCAGGGAGTGGGGACTTGCCGAGTGGCGGAGCTATGCTCCATGTCCTAGCACATAAGAAAAAAAAAACACATTGTGTTGTTCTGTGCCATCGATAACGGAGAACCGATGCATCTCCACCATCAATGGCAAAACCATCGTCCATCGCTGGTTAACCATAGATGGTTGATGACCATCCCTATAACACGGCAATCAGGCCTGCTAATGAAAGGTTTAATCAATAAAATGTGCTGTGAGCCCACAGATTCTGCAGTGTGCTTTCTCCCTGGGCCCCTCTAATTGGCTGCTGTAACAGAAGGGGACACAGAGAACAGGGAGACAGCTGTCTTCTATTCTCCCATCAGGAGGCTCATTACTCCATCCTGAGATAGCAATTTTTTTTGAGAAGCGAAATGTAAAGCTGAGCTTCCCTGAGTCTACGCTAATCAGGGGCACCATTGGGGGCATCTGAGAATTATCCACGGTAACCCCTTCTCTAAATGAGAGGAAGCAGTGAAAAGACCTGCTATCACTGATAAACGGCTTTTCAATGCTACATGAATAGGCCCCTTAGGCAAAGCGATGCATGAGAACTATTCCAAACATTGGAATGCAGACATGCTTCTTGTTATTCATAAGATGGTAGGGATGGCCATTGGTGGGTTAACCATCGATAGTCACCATTGATGGTACCATCAGTGGTTGACCTCGATGGTATGAAACCATCAGATGACAACCATCGATGGTTTCATCCACCGATGGTCATCCCTGCCTTAATGCTAGCTGGGCAGCGGGTTAATCAGGGAGTGGGGACTTGCCGAGTGGCGGAGCTATGCTCCATGTCCTAGCACATAAGAAAAAAAAAACACATTGTGTTGTTCTGTGCCATCGATAACGGAGAACCGATGCATCTCCACCATCAATGGCAAAACCATCGTCCATCGCTGGTTAACCATAGATGGTTGATGACCATCCCTATAACACGGCAATCAGGCCTGCTAATGAAAGGTTTAATCAATAAAATGTGCTGTGAGCCCACAGATTCTGCAGTGTGTAAACTACCTACGGTATGCAGGGCCGCAACTAGGGGGGCTGGAGGTGCACGTGCACCGGGTGCGCCACTGCACCCACCGCCAGTGTCCTTCAGCCCGGCGCCACAGGGAGGCTCCAAGCCAGACGCCCGCTGAGATTTTATTACCAGCGGGCGCCCAACTCCTCCCCTGCAGCGGTACGGTAGCCGGGGGCTGGAGTTCCCTCCTGAACTCCAGCTTCTGGCTTTCCACACGGGCACTATGGGAGAAATGTCTTGACACCTCTCCCATAGTTCCGAGGATCAGCCGGACGACGGCGGACGTAGGAGCGGGTTTAAGGTAAGTAATGTTTTGGGTTTTTTAGTGTAAGCGGCACTATGGGGTCATTACCAAATATCACTACTACAGGGGCATTACTATGGGGGCATTACCATATGGGCACTACTACAGGGGTATTACTATGGGAATATTACTGTATGGGCACTAGTACAGGGGCATTACCATATGGGCACTACTACAGCGGCATTACTATATGGGCACTACTACAGGGGCACTACTACATGGGCATTACTATATGGGTACTACTACTACAGGGTCATTACAATGGGGGCATTACTATATGGGTACTACTACATGGGGCATTACCATATGGGCACTACTACAGGGACATTACTATGTGGGCACTACAGGGGCATTACTTCAGGGGGCATTATTATAGGGGCACTGCTGCAGGGGGCATTACAATGGGGGAATTACCAGAGGGGGCACCAAATTACTGTCTTGCCCCGGGTGACAAAAATCCTAGTTTTGGCCGTGTGGTATGTGCAGGGTTACAGACTCTCAGTTATCTTTAGGCCAGTTGTCTCCAACCTGTAGCTCGCGAGCTACCAGTAGCTCACGGTCTTAATTTTGGTAGCACACCTAGCTGCAGTACTGCCGAGTAAACTAGGAGCAAGTGTACTTGTCTTGCACTGTCTTGTACTGTATGTTATTGTTTTCTTGTTCTGTTCAACTGTTTCTGTACTTTGTTTATTTACTATGTAAGGCACTGCGGAACCCTTGTGGCGCCATATAAATAAAGGATAATAATAATCATAATAAAGTGACCTCTGACGCGTGCTCCCACGTCAGGTGATTGCTGCAGCTGTGCTTCCCTGTGGTTCCACGCTATGGCAATCGTAGTGTACGGCATCTACGCTACGGAAAAGAGCGAGTGACTCCCACTCAGCCATGACGAAAAATCACACAGCAGCCCTGCTTGTACAGGATCTTTTGCTCCTCTACTGCTCGTACCTCCTTGGAGTCGGTAATTAACAGTGAAATGTGCCTGTGCTTACATTTTATTTACAAACTACAACAATATCACTAATAATTAAATGCATTGTTGTTTTCTCTGAATATTTTTTTTTAAATTCCTTAATTGACAGTCAATTGTTCGGTTATTAGCCAGATTTTTTTCTACAATTGTAGTAGCTCTTCAGGAGGTTTCATTTTACTAAAGTAGCTCACACCTCAATTAAGGTTGGCGATCACTGCTTTAGACTGTACTTGGGGCATACTTGCCAACTCTCCCTCATTGTCAGGGAGACTCCCTGAAATAGTAGCAATCTCCCTGTCTCCCTGAAGAGTCTAGCAATCTCCCTCATTTCATCCTTACACCCATTATGAAGCTGTTATATTAAGAAACAGAGTTATACCCCTTTTACACTGGAGCTAAAACCCGGGTTTTTGAAGGGTTAACCCGGGCAGCTCCCTGGTGTAAAAAGGCAGAGGGTTGGATCGCCGGGTCGAGTGACCCGGCGATCCAACCCAGGTAACTAGCAGGGTTTAACACGGGCTTAGCCCGTGAAACCCTGCTATGGGAACAGCGCACTCCGGGTCACGAAGACCTGGAGTGCGCTGCTAGCCGGCCGATTGGTCCGGCTTCAGTGGCGCTTGGAGATGACGTCATCTCCAAGCGTCCACTTTCACTCCGCAAAAGCCGGGTCTATGCAGACCCGACTGCGGTGTGAGCGGCGCTGACTCAGGAATATCCCGAGTCAGCGCCGGCAAAATTCCGGGTCTGATCCGGATAGGAACTTTGGGCCTGATTCAGACCCACTCGCGAGCGGCTGTCCGCTCGCAAGTGGGTCAATGTTCTGCACTGAGCATGCGCACGACGGAGGGAGCTCCGTCGTGCGCATGCGCCAGACGCGACGAGCGAAGGATTTTCCTTCGCTCATAGTGTCTCTTCAAAGGGGGCGTGCTGTCGATGTTGACTGACAGCACGCCCCCTTTGGTGGGCGTGCCTCCCTGACGGGGGCGTTCCCACGGGAACGCCTCCCGTCAGAAGCCGGCCCACTGACATCACTAGTGATGTCAGTGGGAGTGATTTTGGCTCTGATAGAGCCAAAATCACCCCGGAGCTTGCGGTTGAAAACCTCAACCGCAGGCTCCGGCTCGCAGTTGCGATGGTCAAGACCATCGCGGCCATCAAACTGCACGCTCGTATAGGCTGTGGGTGGTGACCCACAGCTATACGAGCGTCCAGGAGGACGCTCCATTTTTTAGGAGGTCGGCCCTCATTCAGAACGTGCGCTCTGCTCAGAGCGTACGGCTCTGAATGAGGGCCTTTGTTCCAACTCCGGGTCAGACCCCGAATTTAGGTGGAAAAGGGGTATAATATACATTCAAATGTGATCATTAGTGTCATTTCCTTGCATTGGTTAGTATAAGGCACAATGGTCCCTATGAATTTCTGAAAAGTATTAGTGTGTTTTCATCAACAAACCGATCTTACTAACTGCTTTTAAGCTGGGTTTATTTGGATGTAAGTCAGGTTTAGGACACGCCTCTCAGATTTATCAGTACACGCCCACTGTAACACGCGCTCATTGGTGCTGCTTTCACAATCTCCCTGAAATGCTTTTTCAAAAGTAGGCAAGTATGACTTGGGGCCTGAATTAGGTTGGATCGCAAGGTTGCGGACACATGCAACCGGTTGATGTTTGCTTTCTGCCCATGCATTTGCATCGCAGTCCACTGTGATCGGGAATGCGAACGCTTCGCATACGCAGCAGCACTAAGAAATGACTGACAGGAAGTACCGTTTGGAGGTGGAGAGGGGGGGTGATCAAAGGAATGCAGGCGTGCCTGTGCGTTTGAACGCCGTTGCTGGGGCGTGCATAATTAAGCCCCAGCAACTGCATACGCAGCCAGAGCTCTGCATGGCAACGGGAAGCTTCGCAGGTTGTGAGGCATGCTAAGCTCAACGACAACTCTGCATATGGGTCCAATGCTACCGATGTTTTCGCTGACTTGCGGATGTATGTAATGTTTTGCATATTTTCGCTGCGTTTGGGTGCGTGCGATTGCAGACTTGCGATCCCTGCTGAATCAGGCCTTTGAACCACTAGAAGCCACATTCTTACAAAATGACTGAAAAAAGTGTTATCAGTGTTATCATTGAGGCATGGGAACTGAGGAGGAAATCCCAGAACAGTGAAACCTGCTAGATTTTTGAAAAGGTTAATTATTAATAGCAAAAACATGTGATGAAAAGCTTTAGGCGGTGGTTTAGATTTAGATTTTATATAAAGATGACGCTTAGCAGACCTTCAGCAGAATATTGGGAAGTCTGTTAAAGCTCAATTCCTGAATAATTCCTTTTACAAACATTTTTACAAACAAGTTGCTGGTGAATAAAGGTCTAGTTGTGAGATACACACAGATAAATAGATACAGAATCTATAATACAGAATCGTTAGGACTTACTCAGCAGATAAGCCATTTCTCTGGGTATGACACATTTACTGATTTAGCAGTTAAGATGTAACAAGTTTAATTACATTAGCATATACTCCAGGAGTACATCAGGCAAGTGTGTATACTTACGCCATGCTCAGAGGCACCGAATGGGGGGGCCGCGGGGCGGGTACTAATTACCCAAACCCGGGCCTGATAGATGTGCCCACCGGGGCCCCTCCCCCCTTGCCTATCAGCGGCAGTGTCTCTTCAACCCAGCACATGTTGCTGCCCCCTGTGGAGCACACTGCACCGTGAAATCCTTTTTTTTAAAGGAGGCATCCCATGCCTACTTACATTAAGGCATGCCCCCCACATTACCGTTACCAAGCAACCCTCACTATGGCCCTGGCCATACATGCAACTCTCTAGGAAGTCAGGGAGAGTACCGAATGGGGGAAGGGCATCTCTCCCAGCCTCTCTAGAGAGTTGGTCCACTTCCTGACTGAACTGGGCATCTGGGAGGTTGTCTGATGCGATTGCATTGAATCACGTCATCCTAATCTTGCCCCCGCTCTAAATTGCCATGAATAGTGGTTTCGAACAGCAGTGGGTGTGGCCCCGCTCCTACCATAATATGGCGTGAACTGCGCACCCCGCCCATTGGACTGGTTTGACCCTCGGCATTCTCCCAGAGGAGTAAAGAAAGTGGGCAACTGTGACTTATGCCTACAATAGCATAGAGATGTGGCTTGGCAGAGTTAGTAGTAAATGCTGTAGTCTCATTACCATATTCGTACTCAATATAATAATAGCAATCACTTTACGTTTTACACATTGCAGAGACACTTCTATATGAGCCTGTGCTCCTGCATGTATTTCTTAATACAGTACATTACAATACATTGCCTCAATAATTAATTTCCTATTACTGCGATATGCGGCTGTAAAGCCTCATACATACGGGACGATGCGCAGTTTAAATGATATTGGTGAAAGATTTCCCTTGAACTTTCTGTAGTGCAGGGCAAACGATATTGGGTGTACACACTGACTGATATCTTTCAGTGAAGTCATCCTGCCACATCTCTGAACAGGCAATTCTTGACGATATCATCAGATTGGCCTGAATGTATGGACGACCAAAGATATCGTTATCGTCCAGCGAAAGCGCGCATCGTTGGTCGCTCATTGCTTACACACAGAACGCTACGAACGATATATCGTTGAATTTTATCGTTCATATTGTTCTAAGCTATTGTCTCGTGTTTCAGACTGGTGGCCCGTGGGTCAATGACGTCACCGCCATCACGTACTGAGCTGGTACTTGGAGATTAGATAATCCAAGTGCCGGCTCTTCCTATGCTGTGAACTAGTCCCAGGTCGCATCGCCCCGTGTTACCCATTCACAATGCACTGCGCACCGTGTTGAACCCAGCTTGTTACCCGGGCTGAAAGGCCAGGTTATTCAACTGGGCCGTTTCACACTGCACAGTAACGGGTTGCTGCGCGTTCATGTGCAATAACCCGGGTTATTGCTGGCAGTATGAAAGGGGTATAACAGAGCAGGGACAATAATACCCCATTTACACTAGCAGCAATAGCCCGGGTTGTTACATGTGAGCGCGCAGTAACCCGGGTAACTGTGCAGTGTGAAAGCGCAGGGTTGAAATAACCCGGGTCGAGTGACCCGGCATTTCAACCCTGGTCACGAAAAGGGTTGAACACGTGTTCAATCCGCTTGTGTTGCAGTGTTGTCGGCCGGCGGTTCGAGTCCCGGCAGTGCCTGACCGACAACAGCAGAGTTCCCGGCAGTGGAAGCCAGACAGCGATGGAAATCCCGATTGTGGATAGGTAAGTAGTAACTAACCTAACCCCCTAACCCTAACCCTCCTTAGGGATGCCTAACCCTAACCTCCCCCCCAAGTGCCTAACCCTAATTCTCCCTCTAAGTTCCTAACCCTAACCCCCCCCTTCCCCGCTGCCTAAACCTAAGTCCCCGGGGGGTGCCTAACCCTAAGTCCCCCCCGGGGGTGCCTAACCATAACCCTCCCTCCCCCTAGCCTAACCCTCCCGGGGGGGTGCCTAACCCTAAGTCCCCCCCAGGTGCCCTAAACCTAACCCTCCCCCCAGCGCGGCTGTCATCTTGCGGCACCCGGCATCCCTTCGATTGGGATGCCGGGCACCGGTCTCCAGGCGTCGGGGTAATGTCAGGCATCTACATCTAAACGCCCGGCATTTCATCCCTCGCCGGGATATGACAGTTGGGAAGCCGGCTGCCGGTATTAAGGCAGCCGGCTTCCCGATTGTATACCGAATGGGTAACCCAGGTTGATGCGATCCGGGTCCATTCTCTGCATATAAAGAGTCGGTGCTTGAAGATGAGATAATCACCAAGCGCCGGCTCATCACATGATGCAGATGACGTCATCGACACGGGATTATTGCCAGATCTTGCCGCCTGTCTATAAGGGGTCTTAGCCTGGTCGCACCAGGGATGGACACGTTAACATAATCTCGGGTGCGACACGGCAGTCAGATAGAAAAGTAGTATAATACCCAACAAATAACCCGGGTTATTGCCAGGTCGATCCGGGTTGAGGCTCTGTGTGAACGGCTCCCAAAAAAATAACCCGGGTCGATTTACCACTCAATCTTACTCGGGTTGAGAGCAGGGTTGAAAACGGGTTGTTCCCCGGTCATGAGGCAGTGTAAACGGGTGCTACCCTGCTTATTTGACCCGGCTAGCTCTGAATGATGCTGATTGGAGCTTCTGGGGCACCGGCAGATGATGTAATTTTTTCAGTGCCCTGCATAGAGAGACTCACATGAAGCCATCGCTTGCCTGCCTAACCTCCTGCACCACAGCAGCCTGACCAGCAGCCACAAAAGCAGGCTGATACACAGCCTTCCACAGCCAGAACTGCAGCCTGACCAGCAGCCACAAACGCAGGCTGATACACAGCCTGCCACAGCCAGAACTGCAGTCTGTACCACAGCCTGACCAGCAGCCACAAACGCAGGCTGATACACAACCTGCCACAGCCAGAACAGCAGCCTGACCAGCAGCCACAAACACAGGCTGATACACAACCTGCCACAGCCAGAACAGCAGCCTGTAGCAATGCTGGAAACAGTCCCCACCCCTCTCTTTTGTTGCCTTTTGTGACCATCTTTGTCAGACCTTAAAGCAGACCATTTTTAATTACTTCTATAGAGAAAAGCAGGGATTACCCGGGTTCAGTGTAAACGGGGCAAACCCGGGAATAACCCGGGTCGAGTTGCAGTGTAAACAGGGTCTGAAGCCGAGTTCAACCCGGGATTGACCAGTGTTCAAATTCCAGGGTCGGACCCGGGATTTTGGTGTAAAAGGGGTATAACATTGCACCTTCAAACAGGGTTATTCCCAGGTAAGCCCCGTTCACACTGAACCCAGGTCTGCCTTGCTAAACCTGTGAGGGATTATAAAGTGGGTAGTGACTGCTCCAAGGCCGCCAATCAGCTCAGTTTAGACATGACTCAGGTCGGACCGTTTACACTGCAACATGACCCAGGTCGTTCCCGTGTCCAACCCTGATCGCTACCAGGGTTGGATTCCTGGGTCACTTGGCCCAGGTTATTTTTCAGGGACCCTTTCACACTGAGCCACGACCCAGGTCGACCTGGCAATAACCTGGGTAATTTTGGCAGTGTGAAAGGGATATAAGTTACAGGTAAAATATTGTGAACTGTTTAGTATTTGCTATACCCTGCATTGATAAGACCTTTAAATGGTCCACATGTTCATCATTATGGAGTTTATTCATGCACGACTGATGTAGTAGCTGAGGCACAACCTTTAGCACCAGTAACTTTAACTAAGCGCTTCCAACACGTTCATTGATTCTACAAAGTGTTTCAGCTCATTTCTCTAAACAGGTCTACTCCAGCTCATTAATATTTTAGTCTGTCTTCTATAAAATTCTCGCTTCAGGTCATGCCAGTATTTCAGTTGGCTTAATGTGAGACCTGTTTTTCTCGGCCAGTCCATTGTACATTTACTTATAATATGTATTTAGAATTGCTGGGCTCTGTAACTCTCATGTTAGCATTCAGGACACAGATAGATACCCTGACATTCTATTGTACAATTTTCGCAATTTAAAAAATTCAGGGCCTGATTCAGACCCCGCTCGCAAGCGGGTCGATGGTGCCCTAGTGCGCATGTGCACGACGGAGGGAGCTCCATCGTGCGCATGCGCGAGACCTGAATAGCGACAGCCAAGCCGTCGCTATGGGTCTCGTACCAAAGGGGGCGTGCTGTCGATGGTGATTGAAAGCACGCCCCCTTTGGTGGGCATGCCGGGGGCGTGGCTGCCCAGATGGAGGCGTTCCCATGGGAACGCCTACCGTCTGGGGCCGGCCCTACTGACATCACTAGTGATGTCAGTGGGAGTGCTTTGGGCTCTGATAGAGCCAAAAGCACTCCTGGGCTTGCAGCTGCGAGACCCTACCGCAGGGTCTCGTCGCAGGTCCGATGGTCGCGATGGTCTTGACCATCGCGACCATCTTTTTGGCCGATCGCATAAGTTGTGGGTGGTCACCCACAGCTATGCGAGCGGCCAGGAGGCCGCTCCAATATTAGGTAGGAGGGCCCTGATTCAGAGCGAGCGCTCTTGTCAGAACGTCCGGCTCTGAATCAGGCCCTCAGTGTTCTCTCAACGACTGTGAGCTGCTCAATTCTGCGACGGAAAAACCATTTTAGCCAAACAAAAGTCATACTTTCTATCACTGCTCTACATAGCCTCCTTCCGAATAACTCAGGTGTCCTTATCAAAATGGAGTCATGCTGGAGGCGGAATGGGTTCAAAATACCGTCGGCTCAAATCCCAACCACAGAAGCCCGACAGAGCTCTCTCTCCCACCTAACCCTAACCCTCCCTTTGTGGTGCCTAACCCTAACATCCACAGGGGGGGTGCCTAACCCTAACGTCCTCCCGGTGGTGCCTAACCCCGTCAGGCACCATGAACCTAAGTCTCCTATTTGCTTAGAGCTTGCATTCATTTTTACTCTCTAATATGCTCTCAGTAAGCAGCAATTTCATGAAACGTATCCAATGTCCTGAGGTGCTAAAGTCATTAATAAAAATATTACATGGCAAACCGTAACCTTTCAGCAAACATTAATATAAAACAGCCATATGAAAGAGACACTTAATTATCCTTGATTAATTTTACAGGATAACTGTGTTTGTGTTCTCATCCATGGTAATATTCATCCAAAGGGCTACTAATATACTGGGATGGCATTGGTTCGTTATCCTCTCACACACTGCATACGCAAATGCCAATGCCAATTTTTGTATTTTCGTCTCATAGTGAGAGCTGCTTAGAAATAATTTAAGAGGCCTGTAGTGCTGCAGATGAGCAGCTGTCAATCAAAGGCAAGCGGCAAAAAGTCACAGCAGAGCACGGCTGCCGGGCATGGACTGTCTAGAGAGGGTGCAGAGGGCAAGCCGCTGATAATTCAATTATACCGAATCTTACATCAGCATCCAATTCATCTACATTAGCTGTTAGACTACTGGATAGACCCTCATTGGTGACAGTAACTTATATTGAGAATGCAGAAGTTGAAGGAGCAGAGAACAATGGAGAATTATTTAACGATTGATATATAACGTCCCAGTGCTGACACCACTGTTTTATCATTTTTGGGATGTTGGCCCTCATTCATTTTTTAGTGCGGCCTCCTGGTCGCTAGCTAAGCTGTGAGTTACCACCCACAAATTAGCGACCGACCAGGTTGATGGTCGCGATGGTCAACACCATCGCGACCATCGGGGCTTGCGACGAGACCCTAAGGTTGGGTCTCGGCAACCGCAAGCCCCAGGGAACTTCCTGCTCTGATCGAGCAGGAAGCTCCCACTGACATCACTGATGATGTCAGTGCGGCCGCCCACAAAACGGCAGGCGTTCCTTAACCACCCGCCCCTTTTGTAGAGAGCTCCGGAGCGAGAGAGTTTCGATCTCGCTCCGGGGCTTGCACACACACACGCCCCGGTTGCGAGCGCATCGGCGCTTGCGACCGGATCTGAATGAGAGCTGTAGTCCCTAACACTAAGTTAAATATGGTGCTGATACTTAGACCTACCTCTTCTCCCTTGACCTCTCCCCCTATCTCCTCACTTAGGACCTGATTCAGAGATGTACAGATTTGCACAATGCCGCGATTAACAGCAATGTGAAACATGGAGCGGGGCCACGGGTCCCCCCTGCTGCTGGGGTTTATCGTGGAACTGAGGGGGGAGGGTCGGGGGGATCGCCGGGGGCCGGGAGGCTTGTCTGCCTTCCCGGGGGGCCGGGAGCGGCTCCCGATTTTCGGGAGGCTCCCGGCAGAATCGGGAGGGTTGGCAAGTATGTTGCACTGCCTGTTTTTAGAAAGGAAACTAAAACCACCTAGAAGAAGACTTGGTTGCAGTGGAGAATAACTAATGGCTCTATGTACTAAGCCTTGGAGAGAGATAAAGGAGCTCATTCAGACCTGCTTGCAAGATGCGGCCGCTCACTGGCAAAAAGGGGCCGGATATTTAAATTAAATGCTCGCACTGCGTGGCGTAAAAACGCCCTCTATGTATTAGCGAGCTATGGCACTGAGCGCTCGCTAGTGTATTAAGACGTCCCCTTTTACCCTCGCAACACACGTCATCTCCTGGAATTGTTTGATTAATCGGTAACATCGAGAGCCATCGGAGCTGCTCGCAGCCCTTGGGGTTGCCTTTCCCCGCCGCAAGCACTGCGATCAGTGCTGGATGCAATACATGCAGGTGACGTGTACAATGACGCTACTTTGCTAATTATGCACGCCCTTTAAACAGCCTTTTCGCGGCCTAACACGTCTGCGTTCACTACACCACTCCCTCGTTCACAAGCACCTTCCCCTGTTACCACCCACAAACGGCACATTCTGTCACTCAAATTAGCGGGAAGTCTGTGTGCTACCAGCGCACAATTCCCAATCGCTAAGACTGGCTTGTGCACAAGCACTGCGAATTATACGCATGCGCACTGAGCAACAATCGCCCGGCATCGAGCGATAGCACCTTAGCGAACAGGTCTGAATCAGGTCCAAAGTACCAACCAATCATCTCCTAACAATCACTTTACAGGTTGTGTTTGAAAAATTACAGTTAGGAGCTGTTTAATTGGTACTTTATTTCCGTCCACTCTCCAAGGCTTAGTACATAGACCTCTAACCTCCACCTCCCCCCTCCCATTACTACTGCCAACACCTCAAATCATAACCAAAAGAACAGCACCGTATAATACCATTTTACTAGAACTATGGCCATAACATACAGTGTAAAAGATGGAACAGATCTGCAGCGCATATCCAGTGGCGGCAGCTTCAAGTCTGTTTTAACGCGTGTGTATCTGAGGGCTCAGTCAGCGCACAGGGCCAGAGAAACTTCAGCACAAGCCAAAGCTACACCGGCATGGATAGCAAACAATAAGGAGAATGTCAAACAATGGCCAAGTCAAAGTCCAGAGAATCTATGGCGCTAATTGAAAAGTGCAGTCGAAAAGCACCATCCAACCTCCCTGAACGCCCTTGAGCAATTGCCTGGGGGGCAAATGCATGCAGGCGGCCCTGG
The DNA here is from genome assembly GCA_031769625.1 of Taudactylus pleione. Lineage (NCBI taxonomy): Eukaryota > Metazoa > Chordata > Amphibia > Anura > Myobatrachidae > Taudactylus > Taudactylus pleione. The sequence goes on from JAUIMM010000299.1 coordinate 2,128,322, forward strand.
CAGAGGGGTAGCGTGTAGCCAGGGTGCCCGAAGAACATGCGTGCTACGGCGCCCCCCCCCTCAAGTGTTCCAGGGAGGAGGCGGGTCCATATGGGATTAATGTAAAGTAAAAATAAAGATTAGGAACAGCCCCGTCGTGGTGCCCATATGCAGTGCCCCCCTGTGCCCCAGGAGAGGATCCCCTTATGCAGGCCTCCAGTAGTGATCCCCCTATGAAGTGCCCTTTATACAGTGCCCCCAGTAGTGGTCCCCCCTGTGCCCCCAGTAGTAAGCCCCTTATATAGTGCCCCCATTAGTGGTACCCCTATGCAGTGCTCCTTATATAGTGCCCCCAGTAGCAGTCCACACCCCATGCAGTGTCCCAAATAGTGGTGACCCTTATGCAGTGCCCCTTAAATAGTGGGCCCAGTTGTAGTCTCCCCCCTATGCAGTACCCCCAGTATTGCCCTTTTTATAGAGCCCCCAGCAGTGGTCCCTCGATGCAGTGCCCCCAGTGGAAGTCCCCTCCCCCCTATGTAGTGCCCCTAGTAGTACTCCCCTCCCCCCTATGCAGTGCCCCTAGTAGTTGTCCCCTCCCCTTGTAGTGCCCCTAGTAGTAGTAGTCCCCCCTTGTAATAGTAGTCCCCCCTTGTAGTGCCCCCAGTAGTAGTCCCCCCAGTTGTAGTCCCCCCCTTGAAGTGCCCCCAGTTATAATCCCCAGTAGTGGTCCCCCCTTGTAGTACCCCCCCCCGTAGTGCCCCCAGTAGTGATCTCCCCCTTGTAGTACCCCAAGTAGTGGTCTCCCTCTTGTAGTGCCCCCTGTAGTAGTCCCTCCCTCTTGTAGTGCCCCCAGTCCTGTAGTGGTTCCCCCTTTGTAGTGCCACCAGTAGTCCCCCCCTTGTAGTGCCCCCAGTACTAGTAGTCCCCCCCTTGTATTGCCCCATTAGTAGTAGTCCCCCCCTTGTGGTGCCCCCAGTAGTGGTCTCCGCCTTGTAGTGCCAGTAGACACGTAGTAAAAAAAAACACTTACCTGAATCCCCGCTCCCGCTGTCGCCATCCGCTCCTCCATCTGTCCTTCCCGGGCATTATGGGAGAGACGTCATAGGACGTCATGACGCCTCTCCCATTGCCCACTGTGGGAGCCGGAAGATGGAGCGGCTCCTGCAGTGTGCGCGGCAGCAGCTAATGAGAGTCTGACAGACTCTCATTGGCTGCTGCTTACAACAAACACACAGCTGCCAGAGCCGGCGGCTGTGTGTTTGTCACTTGTGTAGCGCTGACCGAACTCCGTCCGGTCAGCGCTACACACGCAGTGCAGTCTGTGTCACAGTGACACAGACTGCCCGTGGCCCGCATGACGCTGCGGCCCGGGGGGGCACGTGGCACCCTGCCCCCCGGCCCAGCCCGCCACTGCTAAAACCCTCAAGTGATGTTTAGGGGCCTGATTCAGAGCCGGACGCAATTAGCGCTCGCTCGTCCAGAAAATAGGGGTGGCTATTCAAATCAACCGTTTGCTCTTAGCGGTCTGTTCACGCCTCTAGGTCTGAACGAGCGAATAAAACTTGCGGTCGTTTTTTTAAAAAATAAGCCCCCTGGCCCCTCGCATCCTACGTCATATCCGCTATTTATTAGATTAATCGAGTACATCGACCAGGGTATGAACTGCTCGCTATTCTTGGGGTTGGTTTTTGCTACCACAATTTTGCGAGCAGTTCTGGCTATAAAATAACCCAGTGATGTGGTCAATGACGCTGCTGTATTAATTATGCACACCCATAAAACGCCCATTTTGACCTTTAAGCACGCCTGCGTTCGGATCTCCACTCCCCGTTTTCAAGCACCTTCCCCTGTTACCACCCACATACGCCTCATTCTGTCACTCAAATTATCAGGCATTCGCTATTTTGCGAGCACATGAATGTCGACTGCACTGACTGGTTCGCGCATGCGTATAACGATCCGTATGCATGCGCAGTTGGGCAAACAACGCTCGGAGCGAACGAGCGGCCGCTTACGAGCGGCTCTGAATCAGGCCCTAAATTTGTATGTAAATATGGTTAGTGTCTGTTTAAAGGTGGCTATTGTGATCTAGGCCCCTATTTACTACAATACGCATTTAAAATGCGGTTGTAGTGTGATATACAGTATTTAGGAAACATCACACGGATGTACTAACATCTGCATGCAGGGACAGAGCTTGCGATAAGGAAACCGCTGATGCCCCCCCCCCGCGGTTAGCTTACACTTACTCGGTGAGCGGTGCTCCGATGAGGTCCTCTCTCTGGGGCTCTGGTATGCTGGTCTCCGGGCTCCTGCACTGTGACCCTGGTCAGCTGATCACGGTCACAATGCAGGAGACCGGAGACCAGCTGACCTGAGCCTCAGAGGACCTCACCAGAGCACCAATCACCGGTCCCCTGGATGCAGGTAAGTGTTTTATTTTTTACTGTAAACAGCTTGTGGTCTATTTAGACCACACAGCTGATCACAGGGGCTGGCTTCTGGCTCTACTCTGCATGTCAGAGCACAGCAGGAGTCAGGGAACTATATCATAATAAATAAATTGTGAAAAAAATACTGGGGGAAGCCCTGTGATATCTCCACCTGGAGATGACGTTATTGGGGCTTTCCCTGAATTCGCAATGCGAATTCAGTCGATAATATCACACTACAATCTGCATTCAATATGCGGATTGTAGTAAATAGAGCCCTTAGCAACTTATTACAATTTAGGTAAAGCCACCCAAAACCAAATATTATGCTTTGAACGTCGCTCTCCTTTAAAATCAACAGATGACTTTGAGATCAGTAGCGGAGTTTGGGCCTAATTCAGACCCGCTCGCAAGCGCTGAGCGCTCGCAAGCGGGTCCATGGTGCCCTAATGCGCATGCGCACGACGGAGGGAGCTCCGTCGTGCGCATGCGCGAGACCCGCATAGCGACAGGGTCGCTATGGGTCTCGCACCAAAGGGGACGTGCTGTCGATGGTGACTGACAGCACGCCCCTTTTGGTGGGCGTGCCGGGGCGTATCTGCCCAGGCGGAGGTGTTCCCATGGGAACGCCTACTGTCTGGGTCCGGACCCACTGACATCACAAGTGATGTCAGTGGGAGTGCTTTTGGCTCTGATAGAGCCAAAAGCACTCCTGGGCTTGCGGCAGCGAGACCCTACCGCAGGGTCTCGTCGCAAGCCCGATGGTCGCGATGGTCTTGACCATCGCGACCATCTATTTGGCCGCTCGCTATAGCTGTGGGTGGTCACATACAGCTATGCGAGCGGCCAGGAGGCCGCTCCATTTTTAGGTAGGCGGGCCCTGATTCAGAGCGAGCGCTCTAGTCAGAGCGTCCGGCTCTGAATCAGGCCCTTTATCCATACAGATCTACTTACTGGTTCCCATAAGAGAGAAAGTTGGAAAGGAAAGAGAAAAAGGGGGGATTTAGAACAAAAGGGCAGATAATCCAATTGACAGATTTGTTCTTTAATGTTCCAAGCTGTACCCAGCAAAATGTGACAAATTGTCCACAATCAGTACCTAAAAAAGCAACTGTAGGAATTAATCACTTAGAATACAGTATAGATACAGTACATTAAGGTGATGCATTATATAGCACAGCAGGTAAAGTATTGTATTGTTGTGTTGTGTGTTTCAAACTGCAGTGTGATATAGACAAGAACATTTAGGGCCCTGGGGCCCTATTTATCACAATCTGCATCTCAGATGCTGATGGGATGTGACAAAATTGCCAGGATTCACAATGCGATATTTTAATACAAATCAAGGATGTATCAAATATCGCATGTCTGGACAGAGCTCGCAAAAAATACTTTGAGAGTGCTTCTGCTCATGCGCCTCTTCCCCCCTCCCCCAGGAGCGTTCACTTACCTCCTTCAGATGATCGGTGACCCTGTGAGCTCCTCGTAATCCAGTCGCTGATCGCTGTGCCCTGGTCATCTGATGCAGTACACTGAGGATACAGCACAGCATCTCAATTTACAGATCAGATGACTGGGGCACAGCGATCACATGACCAGGTCGCCGAGTTGCTCACCGGATCACTGATCACAGGTCCCTGGTGGAGGTAAGTGGGGTTTTTTTGTGATTAGCACTGTGGTCTATCACTGTAATCAGCACTGTGGCCTATCACTGTAATCAGCACTGTGGTCTATCACTGTAATCAGCACTGTGGTCTATCACTGTAATCAGCACTGTGGCTGATCACTGAAGCCTACTCCAGGTCTACTTCCCCTGGGAAGGCTGAGTAGGTGAGACACTGGGGGAACCCTGCTTAACGCCATCACCAGGTGGCATAATCATTGGCTTTACTAAAAATATGCTAATTTAAAGGCTTGGAGTCATTTTTTTTACGAAACCTCCTCAAATTGCCCTTTCATATATTTAGGTGAAACTAAAATAATGTGAAAAGGGTGTGAAAATAGCCGTTTTCACAATATTTTAGTAAAAAGATTATTGATAAATAGGGGCCTATGGGCTCTATTTACTACAATCCGCATATTGAATGCAGATTGTAGTGTGATATTATCGACTGAATTCGCATTGCGAATTCAGGCAATATCACAGGGATTTACTACGAATCCCTTGCAGGGACAGAGCTTGCAATAAAACTCTGTCCCTGCGAATCCCCTTTGGAGCCTTATCATGGTATTTTCGGAAAAAATACAGTGAATAAGTGCCCGCGCATGCGCCGACCGGCCGCCGCTGCTATCCCCCCGGCACTAAGCCCCATCCCCATCACAAAGCCCCCCCCGCAATCGCGACCCCCCCCCTCCCTTAATTACACTTACCTGCATGCTCCGGGCCTCCGGTGATGTTCTCCATGCCTCCGGTCAGGTGATCTCCCATACTGCACTGGGACCCGATCACCTGATGACCGGGCAGCAGTGCACTATGGGAGACCAGCTGACCGAAGGGGAGTCATCACCGGAGGCCCGATCACCGGTCCCTGGAGTCAGGTAAGTAAATTTTTTTTTTTACCAATTTTCTGCTCTTCCTGTTAGAGCAGAGTAGGAGCCCAGTAACCGGGGGAGACCCTGGATAACGCCACCTCCAGGTGGCGTTATTATCACAGGGCTTTCCCCGGTATTTTTTTACAATTTATTTTTAGTAACTCTGGTCGGATCACATTTCCCATTACAATTATGGGAAATGCAATCTGATTACTAAAAATAAGAGATACTTAGGGGTTGGAGTAGAATTTTACGAATTCTACTCCAATTGCCCAGTAATAACTAAAGGTGATACTAAAATAATGTGAAAAGGGTGTGAAAACAGCCTTTTTCACTCTATTTTAGTAAAAATAAAGTTAATAAATAGAGCCCTATATATGAGAAAGTGGTGAGGATAATGATCATTTTTTTACCGCCTATCAATGCAATTACACAAGTGCAACAAAATGTTAATACTTCCAAGTGTTACTCTATATTCATAATAAATTTAACACTGTGGAGATGGATCACAGATCTCATTTAAGCTCCCACTTAATTTAGAAGAGATCTTGGGTTTTGCCTTTAAAATGATTGGAGCTTTATAAATACAGGAGGACTCTCAGGAGTTCCCGCAACGGCTGCAACTCACAACCTATTATCTGAGCCCCCTTATATTAATGTGTACACATCGCATATAATGACTAACAGTTATGTTCAGACTGGGAACTCAGAGACCAAACTAATAATCTGAGCCTTCAAATTGCAATCTAGACCAAGTGGGAAAATGTCCAATATCCATTTTTCCACTACAGCAATATTACAGGCAGCTCATACGGGTATATTTATAAAAAATTTAGGTGTCTAAAAATATACTTTCGTCATTGGTTTAAAACATATTTTTTTATCACCAAGCTTTATTTAGAATTCAAGGGTTATCAATTAGGATCCGTCCCCAGGTGCCTTATGTCCTCACATCAATGGGGTTTCATATACCCACAGCCAATAGTTTTCTGCGTGGGGCTTTTGTCACTTGTATTTTGTATTTGCAGGTGGCTGGCTAGGGCTTTCTATAGAGTTGACAATGCATGGATATACGTTATGAGAGAGAACAGAAAATAACGGCAGTTAACTTAAATCTCATCACATTATGAGCTAATGTTGCTGTGTATAGAAACTTTATGTAGCTTTTTCCAGTTATACATAACTCTAATTCTCTGTAATTAGTAAAAAACATGCACTTAAGTTAAACTAAAACATCTTGTACGTAATACGACTTGAGGAATTTCTATTCAAAGGGATAAGGACAGGTCATGGAGCAAGTCTTATAATCTATAATCCATCTAGAGTTTTGAGAATTGTAAGGATGAGCTAAAATGCTGATTAAAGACAATGTTCAATTTGTGTCTTCACAGCAGCAAATATTACACACCTTACAAAGTTTCCAGTGTCACTCATTAAAGTGTTTTCTGAACACTCCCTGTAGCCCTTCATGTGTAGTACAGTGCAGGATTTAATGAGAGGCTGAAAGTGAGAGCAGGAGAGAGGCCGAAGGGAGCTGAGTTTATTTGATTTTGTTTGTGCTGAGTTAGAGATTAATCATAACTTTGCAGGTAATGACCCCCATGGAGACCTCAAGATAAGGATGGAAAATTAAGAGGAAGAGAGTGGGAACTAAGCACAAAGCTATATTGGGCATCCCACATGAGCAGTCTAGCACTCAGAAAGGTGCTATTAAGCAGACTCTAGCACATTTAATAGAGAATTTCATGTACAAATATACCAGGAATCTCTTTGACTAAGGTAAAAAAAATTGGTGATTGTGGAATTGTTGCAGGCTGCTATGATATTCAGCAAAGTAAGCAGAACAATGAGGTCATTATGTAGTTGTCATGCTAGTGTGATACTGTACTGGCATACTTGCACATTCTCATGGAATGTCTGGGTGACATTGTGTATATAGGGCTTGATTCAGAGATGGACGGATTGGCAGAGCCAGACTCGAGCAGTTGTACAAATCCGTCCATCTCAGATACAAATGCAGACACCTCCTTGCTCCATTTGCGCTCCCAGCTCTGCGACCGACGTCGCAGGCTGGAACCATTATCTCGACTGGACAGGCTGCAGGCCAGGCTGCTGAAGCTTCTCGCAGCCTGGCTGGTGCCTGGTCATGCAAGGGGCTAGGAATCTGCTTCTGCCGATGCAGACTCTGGCCTCTCAGAAAAACGGAGATGGCGCACCCCCGTTTCTGGGAACGGTGACCAGGCATGCCCCCGCTCCACTCCCCAAAAGCTGCAGCATGTCAATCATGCTGTGGCTTGGGGGAGGGTCTGTGAGCGAGACACAGACCCCTAACCATCGGAGATGTGCGTTCATCCACGGATGAACGTACATCTCTGAATCAGGCCCGTAGAGCATACCAGTGGCAATGAGTGAAACACTCTATGGGGGGAAATCAATTAAGCACAGGATTTTCTCGCGGGGGAAAGCACAGGTTTTCACACCCAGAGCTATTCAATTATTCAGCATTTTCCTTGCGCGGTAAACCCGGGGTTAATGTGCACTAAAGGCCCCCATACACGGTGCGATCCGGACCTTGCGATACGACGGCCGACCGGATGGCCGACATATCAGGCGGTCTCCACACACGGAGCGATCGTTATGCCAACCGTCCGATATGCCGGCGTCCCCTACCCGCATAGCGCTGCATGGGATCGTACATCGCTTCCCCAGATCAACTGAACATGCCGAAAGAACTGGAGGAGCGATGTATGATCACACGAGTGCGCGCACTGGCCGATATCATACCCACACACGGAATATAGCAGCGATATCATTCCAATCCATCGGACCGGCTGCTATATCGCACCATGTATGGGGGCCTTAACCCAGGAGTCTGCATTTTAACGTGGTTTTTTTCCTTGCAGGTTCCGAGGCTGAAAGGAAAATATCCACCCTCTGGGGCTTAGAACACGGGGTTCTCGCAGCTAATTGAATTGGGCAGCATGGTCAATTAGCTGCTGCGTAAACCTGGTGCCTAACTGAATTCCCCCTATGTTTACATTGGCTATAATTTACCTGCATAAAGAGCAGATAAGCACCAGACTCCTGTGAGTGGTACCAGACATTCAGCTCCTAACTGCCATTTTTCAAACACAGCCTGTGACATGGCAGTTAGGAGCTGATTGGCTGGTACCTTATCACCATTCACTTTATCTCCTAACACTGCTTAGTAAATAGACCCCTATGTGTTACAGAGAAGCTTTGCTTCTTTCATCTTTTTAAATAGAGTTTGCGTGCGGCTCCCATTGAAACCTGTGGAGGCTGCAAGACTGTTATTAGAGAAAAGAAAAGGCATAGAGATCAATGATTTCTCAGCACATTTGTTTATTCTAAATTATGAGAAATTAAATTAAAGGCTTTCCTGAGCAAAAATGTTGGAGAAAAGCTATTATTTGGTTTACTAAATAGACCCCTAAGGGGGAGCTCAATCATACGTTCTAAAGAGGACAAGTGGAAATGATCCCCATAACAACCAATCAGATTACAGCAATCATTTAACAGGAGGTATTAGAAAAATGGTAGTAAACATCTGATTGGTTGCTATAGATACCGCCAATTGTCCTTTTTAGAAGCATTTGATAAATCTCCCAGTAAGGATGTAATAGTCCCTGGAAACTCCAAATTAACCACTGTAATGTCTGATTTTTGTAGTCTGACCTTCAGAGTGACTGCTCCAGAGTTTTATTGTTTATAAATATTTAGTTATCTGCTCTGATTATGTTCCAGTCTTGCATGCAATTGTGCACCATGTTATTTCCTCTCTCCCCAAATCCTTACTGTTTGATGCAGGTCAGGAATCCCAATGCGAAAGACCATCATGCTGAAATGGGAGTCGTCGGGAACGGACATGGATCTCTCCTTTATTCTTCGCGCAGCTACCGAGGATGATGAAAGAGGGTTAGGACTAATATTGCTGGTGGTAGAAGTGGGATTGCTTTTCCCTCCAGGGACCGGGTCCTCTCTGGAGCTGTCTGAGTCCGACTCTTCCCCAGGGTATTCGGAGATGCTCCTCCTCTCCTCCTCGCTTGACACAGGACTCTGGGGCATTGTCAGGAAGGCAGAACCACAGCAGCATTACAGGGCCCGCTAGGTTAAATGAGAAGAAGAGACAACAAAAACGTGTTATCTATATAAGTAATTTAGATTAGTGAAAAGAGCAGCAAACCTAAACAACTAACTTTCATCAAGTGCAACTGAAAATGTAACTATATGACCAGGAAGCACTCTCTTGAAAGAAAAAACATCTACTGAATGGATGAAGACACAGCCATCCAATCAGAAACTAGGTGCAATATTAGAACAGTGTATCAGACCCCTCCCCTCTCTGTCACAAACAGTGCCTAGTTCTAAGTACTCGTATCCTACTGTGTAACAGAAGATGTATCTCCCCAAAATATTGGTATGTAAAGGTGAAAGGGTTTAAGTAGTAAACTATTTAGGTACTCTGAGTGAAAGATTTTAATTTGAAAGAAACTATTGGGCATATTTGTTGAGAAATGGCTTAATTTCTCTTTGCCCGATAAAAGGGGTTAACCTACAGTAGCTCATGGTAAGAAAGCCTTTGTATAACATGTCATATTTAACAAGTAATGTTATGGTACTTTTATTGCTGCAATTACTGTTCTCGTATGCATTTTAGTGCATACAAATTTTTTTTAGATTTTTGAATTTTTTTTTTTTAAAGTATCTTATTTAAATCTTTATTTATTTCCACTTTAATTACAAATCCCAAATCTATGTTTTAAGGGTGCACAATTGTAAAGACCGGCCTGGTGAACTGGATAGTTGACAATTTTTCAATTAAAATGTGACAAAAAGTCATAAAAAAAAAAAAATTCCTGTCTTGGGAAAACTAAACACATGGCATACAGTATTTTGACAGGGGCCTTATTCATGGCACAACTGTGTGTGTTTGCAGGTCTGCGCTTTTAATGGGGCTTACCCATAATTGGCTACTCTCCCGGAATTTGCGAAAGGCTCATGATTTTTTGGGTAGTCCCCTGCACTTCCAGAAGTGTGGCCGGATCTCTCACATCCCACCCTCTTCCAAGTGAAGTGGGCAGAATGGGGTAGATAAAAACAGTAATCGCGGTCTATATGGAAGGGGCAGGGCTAAAATGATGCGAAAACACATAATTTAGCCCCTCTGCACAGACCCACAAATCACAGCATTTTGACACAACGAACGTGGGGCCTAATGAAGTGAGAGTCTGGCCCGTTGCATCTCCTCTCTGGGCTTCTCCCTGATAGTAGGCAAATATGGTTACCTAGACAGCAAGATCTGAGGTGGCAGCAAAATGAATGGAAACAATTTTTTCTGCAAAAGCATAAATGAGTACTTTCTGCTACTTCTGTTAGCAGTGTTGTGTAGGCTAGTCATACACAAATATTTACAGCAGAGGTGCTCAACAGATCACCGTTCACCAGTCCCTGGGTTCAGGTAAGTGTTAGCTTAGTGGGGGAGAAGATGGGGGTATCACGTGGAGGGGGGAGGGGGTTGTGGGGGTGTTAGCAGATGGCTCATGTGCAGTCACTCTCTCAGGGTAGTTATTGCAAAAAATACCCTGAGAAGTGTGGGGTAGATATTTGCAGGGACAGTTCTTTTTCGCAAGCTCTGTCCTGCATGCGTTATTTGATACATCCCTTCGATGTATTCAAATATCGCATTGCGATTTTGGGCAAATTTATCACATGCCACCCGCAACTGAGATGCGGATTGTGATAAATAGGCCCCTTATAGTGATTAAATCAAACAATATTTTAGCACTGTGCACACGCTGATACTATCACTGCCCAACAGGGTATTCCAGCCACAATATCTGACAAAATGTATAAAGAGTTTTCGAAACATGGAGATACAAAATAAATCACACTTTAATTTTATTTTATTTTTATCATTTTAATCTCATTTTGATCCCTTTAGAAAGCTCAGGTATACTTCAAACAGTAATTCATTGTCCTACTGTGTTAAACTAATTAAATAAAAAGTAAACACAACTCACATTCTTTATGTTCTTACTTGCAGTCACAAAGGAAAGAAATAAAGCACAACTCCCAACAATGGTCTGTGTTAGACTGTAGCTCAGTGGAATGTATTTAAATCAAATTATGATCCTTAGATTTATTTTCACTGTTGCTTTTATTTTAATACGGAAAAGTCTGGGCAGTGTTTTGTTGTTATGGCAACACATGAGCATTTCTCGAATGTACAAGCCCATAAAAATATTGCTGCACAACTTACAAACCTAAAGACAAATGACAGGGTAGGCCTTAATAAAAGGGGACATTATAGTGAAAATCTGAAAGTACTTAGTTTACTAAAGCTCACAGCGTTAGATAATAACTAATGCAGCTATTTACAGCCAGTATCCTGCGGCACAATGGAACGGTACGCAGATTTGCCGGTGGAGTTTGGGGGAAGGCAGAGTGGCCAACGTGTTATTATCATCCCATGGTCCTGTCGTAGCTGGATAATTGGCTGAGACAAGATCAGTTTAAAATTGAATCGCGGCGACGCCATCTTGCGACTGGCCACAAGACGCCATCTTGGAAATGAGATCGCAAAACGCCATTTTGCGAATGGCCGCCCAAGCGCCATTTTAGATAAACTCACAAATAAATACATATGGTGATATTACTATTAGCACCATGCGATTGCATCTTTCATCATTTCTCATATACACATTAATACGCACAATTGCGCTGTTAACTAGTCGCATATTAGCGAATGCTTAAGACCCTATATGAAAACGCTGTTTAGTAGCTAAATGCGCACGCATCTGTCTCCAGTTAACTAGCGTTATATCAAACCCAGCATACTCACACATTACATATCCACGTACAAGGTTCCATAAGCTTTAAGCTATAAGATTTAAGTTCGTTCATTTAGTATAAATGCTGTGAAATAAAGATTATTTGGTAACTAAGGTTTTATACATGCTAAGTAAGCCGTGTTTGGTTTTGTACTGATGCGTACTCTTTCCACAGTATTCCGGTATCGTCGGTGTGGAGATCGCATCATGCATTCTCAACTTATGGACCGCAGAGACTTCAAGCAACAAAATGTATATAATATGAACAACTGTTAGGATGTTGCATGTGGCGGGAATCTAGGGACCCTCAGTTGTTGGAGGCTGGGTTGTGTCTATTTGAATCAGCCTGTTAAACGCTCTGTAACAGATGTATCCCCCTTGGGAACCAATGGCATCAGCAACAGACGTCTCTATTGTTTTGTCTATTCCTGGGGGGTATAAATATGTGTGCTCAAACGCTGGGTTTTTAGTCTTCGTGCTGAATACTGATAGACGAGGGGTTTCTTGCTGATGCCTAACATCTGGTCCGGAAGCGCTGCGTATGTATACTGTACTTGGGTCTGTATAATTCCTTTGCGCCGAATTGTGTCTGGATCAATAGCGTGTAACTGACTGTACTTTTACTTGAATAATACTTTGTGCTTTGGAACCACATGTTCTAAGTCTGGAGTCTCTATTTACTGTATGACTGCGTACGCAAATTAGCATCATCATTAGAGGTTTATAGGTAGGATATTAGAAGGTATAGGCAGGGGTATATAGAGGTTCTAATCCAGTATCGTTAGTTGGGGGCTCGTAGTGAAGTCACTTACCTACTCACATGGTACATACGGCTATCGATATCTCAGCAAAGGGTGGAGTGGCCACATGCAGGGTTTACCTGCAACCGCTTTGTGCTGAAAGATCGCTATCCATTTTCATGTGAGCCAAGGAAGCTGACTAGAATCCAGGGACAAGAGAGGAAAAAAGTTTGTTTTCCTTTGTTGATAGAACCTAGCATTTAAAGGGGTGCCACAGTATTGAGTACGCGGCTGAGTCGCAGTTTTGCACACAGTAAAGACGCACTTTTGCGTACGCAGCTAAAAGAGGTTGTCATACGGTTGTGTGGTAGTCACATTATTGTGTATGCGACTGGTCGTACAGTAGCGTATACGTACTTCCGGTTGTGCCACCACGTGTTTAAACAAAGCCGTTGAGGTTTACATTTTTCAATTGTTATCAATATCTGGGTTAACGTGTATTTTTCTGCGCAGGAAAAAGTGTGTAACAGTGAGTATTTGTTGAACAAAGTTAAGGGTATCGTATGATCCTTAAGGGCTAGGTGCAAGGGTTAGTCTAGCTGCTCAGTAAGTAGCTTTACCGTTCTATACACAGTAGCAGGTGTACATGTTGCCTTTGTTGTAGAGAGGTGCGTGGAAGTAGCCGACATACAAACTTCCATAGGTGTGGAAGTTGCCTTACTAAATCTTATCCGGGTGTGGAAGTTGCCTTTTTCAAATCTTATCCAGGTGTGTGGGCGCCGCCGACTTAAATCGTCCACAGGTAAGTGAAAGTATCTTGATTGTCTTTCACCAGTTTAAATCCTTATTGAAAAGCGTAGGATTTTGTCTCAGAATGGGAGCAGCACTAACAGTAGAGATGTTAGACAATGATGTGCTGCTAATGGAGGCGCCGATCGGATCGGCTCGTCGTATTATGCATACTAAGTACGGTACTTATGCGATAAGGTATTGTGATGTATGGTTTAAAATGTTGATGAAGAGTGTTAGACCGTTTCCCAGAATTGGTAGTTTTGATAAAGATGTTTTAGATAATGTCCGGGATCACATCAGTCTGATGCGCTCCCGAGAGAAACAGGTTAAATATTATGAATGTTTAAAATTGTGGCAGCATGAAGGGGATGCGTGGCTTAAAAATGTGCAAGCGACGCAAACTAGCGTTGCGAGCCCATTGCCAGAGAATACATCCGCGACGCTGAATTGCAATACGGGCGAGCCGCAAAATGGCACGCACGTGCGGCAAGGTAGCGTTGTGGAGAGTATTGCCAGCAGTCCACGCTCACCTCCCCACCTTATGTGGATGGAGGTGCAAGTACAGTTACCAAAAATACCCATAATAATGTAACAAGCAATTTGTACCCTCTCTTAAGCAACCATAAAGAAAATGTTTATGATGTGGATGATGAGCCTATTGTATTGTCTGCCATTTCCCATGCTGTGCAAATGATAGATGCTGCATCACCACAATCACGGGTGGTGCCACCATCTCCATTGGTAACAGCAAGGGAGGTGCTAACACCCTCTGCACCCGTAGAGGAAGTTGTTCATACCATACGTAGCAGCAGCAGATTAAACCCCCAGCCAGGTAACCAGGTCAAAGGTAGCAGCGCTACCGGTCTGCATCCCATTCGGACAATATCCATTCCGAATGGAAATACAGATGCGAACGGTATAGTGCCCATGAGGGAAGTGGTAATGCATTGTCCTTGGACAAGAGCAGAACTAAATTCCATCATAAATGATTTCCCCCGATCCCAAAAGGAACTAGCCAAATGTCAAAGATTTTTGAGAAATTTGGGTAGTTCACATGAGCCCAGTAATAAAGATTGGCGTGTGGTGTTAAGGGCCTGTCTGCCACGGAATACCGACGTGACAAAATTTATCACGGATTGTGTATTGGATGGTGACATTCCCTTAACAGACCAAGTAAACCAAGGTAACATTTCCCGCATTGTAACTCAATTGGGTGAATATTTTCCAGTAGTAGTTAACTGGAATAAAATTTTCACCATTAAGCAAAAAGACAGTGAAACTGCAGAAGATTATTGCGATCGGGCTCTGCAGGATATCACCAAGTACACTGGGATAGAAGATATTAAAGATAGCACTCACCACCGGGGAATGACAGTCACGGTACTTATGGACGGTCTGAAAGAGAATTTAAAGACTCGGGTTCAGACCTCACAGCCTGGCTGGAGGGGACTCACAATAGATACCCTCATAGAATCTGCCATAGAACATGATAAAAACATCTCAAAAAAGAGAGAGACCCAGAGCGAAAAACTAATGGCTGTCAGTATCCAAGCTCTGGAGGGAATGACGGTAACATCACAGCCAACAGACACACTCGCACCTGCACACACACTTACACCTGAACAGTTATATGCCCTCACTAACCCCATGCAACAACAAACACAGCTCTATTTCACTAACCCAATACAACCACAGGTCCCATACTCATATCCCCCACAATATCCTTACCCTCCCTATCCTTACCCATATCCACCACCTTTACCCTCTGCTCAAGCCTCACAACAACACATATTACCCGATTCACGGACATGTTTTAATTGTAAGCAAACAGGACACTTAAGCAGAAACTGTACAGTAAAAACAGTAGGAACCCCAAATCAGGGAAGACCTGGATATCCCCATAAGGGATATGCACAGAGACCAGCAAATGTTCAGCAGGCACTAGCTCCAATTGTGGCCGTAAATGCTTTATTGGAGAATGGTAGCCAACGCTAGGGGTCAGGTCATACCTGTAGTCTGAGTCTACAGATAGTCAGGTTAACGGGAAGTACTAGGGAAGAACCGGTCTTGATGGTTAATGTAGCTGGTACTGAATATCCTTTTCTTGTAGACACAGGGGCGACCAGGTCAGTGATGAACTCTCCCATTAATTTACAGGTAACCAACGAGACAGTACCAACAATGGGTGTAACAGGTAAAGTGGAACATTATCCTTTAACAAAGTCCACGGAGGTTACTGTTGGGCCGTTGCATACCAGGCATTCTTTCCTTCTGGCTGCTGCGACTCCTACTAACCTGCTGGGTAGAGACTTGTTATGTAAGATGGGATGTGTTATATATTGTACCCCTGATGGTGTATTTTTAGATATCCCAGAGAAAGTTGCACACGAGGTGCAGGATATATTGGACACTCCTCAAAGGATAATGTATCACTCTACAAGTTTAAATGAAAATACTTCTCAGGTAGATGAAATGTTGTCCCAAATTCCAGATTCCCTTTGGACGAAGGATGGACAGAACACTGGATTAATGGCAAACGTAAGCCCTGTAATGGTAAATTTAAAAAGCGGTAGGCAAGTTCCAAAAATTCCCCAGTACCCACTAAAGCAGGAGGTAGAACTAGGGGTTTTTCAAATAATTGAGCGATTATTGCAACAGGAAATTTTAGTTCGTACAGCTAGTGTAGCCAACAGTCCCATCTTTCCAGTGAAGAAGAGTGGTGGGAGGGGTTATAGGCTGGTACAAGATCTTAGAGGTGTTACTAAGGTAGTAGAGAGTCAATTCCCTGTAGTGCCAAATCCAGCTGTCATCATGATGCAGATCCCACCAAATGCAACCCATTTCACTGTCATTGACCTCTGTTCTGCTTTCTTCTCTGGGCCTCATCACCCTGACTGTCAGTATCTATTCGCATTTACATACAGAGGTGTACAATACACATGGACACGGTTACCCCAAGGTTTCATAGAGAGCCCCAGTATCTTCTCCCAGGCATTGTAAGACTGTTTACAATCTTTCCAACCTGCCAATGGATCTGTTCTAATTCAATATGTGGATGATTTATTGCTATGTTCTGACTCGTTTATGTCATGTTTGAATGATACTAAACTTTTGTTACTTCATCTCTCGCATACAGGACATAAGGTGGCTAAGGACAAACTACAGCCGTGCCAATCCAGAGTAAAATATTTGGGACACTACCTAACCCAGGGGTTACGACATCTAACAAATGATAGAATCCAGGCCATACAAAACATGACACTGCCGCAGAATCGACAGCAAATTCGTACCTTCTTGGGAATGTGTGGATATTGTAGAATGTGGATCCCAGGTTTTTCTATTTTGGCCTTGCCTTTACAGGAATTAGTCTCTTCCTCAAAGCCCGATCGTGTCATACACACAGAGGAAACAGCGCAGGCTTTTCTTAATCTTAAGGATAGTCTGACAAAAGCTCCTGCATTGGGAATACCTGATTATGAAAAACCTTTTGATTTGTATTGTATGGAAGCCGATGGTTGTGCTGCAGGTGCCCTTACACAAAAACATGGTGATGCCAGTAGGCCCGTAGCATACTACAGTGCCCAATTGGACACTGTAGCAAGATCACTCCCCACTTGTTTGAGAAGTGTAGCAGCTACCGCTCTATTGGTGAGTAAAAGTGAGGACGTAGTACTGGGTCATGATATGATTGTCTACACTCCCCATGCTGTATCTGCTCTGCTGAACTCAGCTCAAACCAGACACGTCTCTTCAGCTAGGTTTACCAAATGGGAACTAGCTCTAATCGCACCCGCAAACATCACTGTTAAACGTTGCAGCACGCTGAATTCAGCAACATATTTACCATATATACAACATGATGTACAAAGGGTGGAAGGAGACGAGTTGCTGGCGGGAGGTGAGTTCAGCGGACATAATGATACACACGATTGTATGACATATCTGAATCAGACCTTTACTGCTAGACCTGACATAAATGACACACCTGGATGGGAGTTGTCATGGACAAACAGACACAGGTGAATTATGTACAGGTTATGCTGTTGTAAATGACACAGACACCATAGAAGCCACAGACACCTCTCGGTCCTCCTCACTCAGCCCAGGTGGCAGAGTTAGTAGCACTGACTAGAGCATGTGAACTGGCAGCAGGCAAATCTGCTAACATTTACACTGACTCGAGGTACGCGTTCGGGGTGGTGCACGATTTCGGGGCTCTATGGCGTCTGAGAAATTTTATGACAGCAACAGGCACACCAGATGCACATTCCCGACACATAAAACATCTTTTAGAAGCAATCCAACTGCCCAAAGTGGTGGCAGTAATTAAATGTAAAGCCCATACATGTGAGGATTATCCGGTGTCACTGGGCAACAACAGAGCCGATGAAGCTGCAAAATGGGCAGCAGGGTTAAAAATGTTTTCTCCAACTGAAAAAATTATGTCTTTCCAAACAACTGATATGCTGAAATTAATTGAGATGCAAAATTTGTGTTCAATTCAGGAAAAATCCATTTGGAAGTCCAAGGGATGTGGGCAAGAGTCCTCCAGGCTCTGGAGGGACGGACAAGGTAAGCCAGTAGCCCCCAAGGCATATTACCCCAGCCTGGCTGAGGCAGCACACGGTCTGACTCATCTGGGAAGACAAGGTATGTGCAAGTTGGTGAGAGCATACTGGTGTGCACCAGGTTTCTCTTCACAAGCAGAAAAGATAGCAATGTCCTGTCTGACCTGCTTGAGGAAGAACATAGGGAAAGCGATCCCTACCAAACCATCCCACATTCCACCAACTGATGGACCTTTCCAGGTGATACAAATTGATTTCATCCAATTACCACCCTGCAGGAACCTTAAGTATGTATTAGTGTGCACAGATGTATTTTCTTATTGGGTTGAGGCCTACCCACGGGCCACTAATACTGCTGCGTTTACTGCCAAGAAAATAGTTCAGGAATTTGTATGCAGGTACGGTATCCCTAAAATCATCAAGAGTGACAGGGGTACTCATTTCACAGGTGATGTTTTTCAAAATATGTGTAAACTGATGGGTATTAATAGCCGACTTCACACCCCCTACCGACCACAAGCCAGTGCCAAGGTAGAGAGGATGAACGGGACTATTAAAAATAAGTTAAGTAAAATCATGGCAGAGACTGGACTAGGATGGCCAGAAGCATTACCTTTGGTTCTACATAGCATAAGGACCACTCCTAGACCTTCTCTAAATCTGTCCCCATTTGAACTACTGTTCGGTAGACAACCTCATTTGATTATAAGTCCATTGGAAGACCTGAAGGGTAACAACGAGGTAACTGTAAAGTATCTTATATCAATGAGTAAGCAGTTAAAACAACAGCAGCAGAAACTGAAATTGTTGTCCCATGATATGCCTGAAACTAACTGTCATGATGTTGAACCAGGAGAATATGTAATGATCAGAAATTTCTTGCGTTCAGGTTGTTTGACTGATCGGTGGGAAGGTCCGTACCAGGCGCTGCTGACAAGTACTACATCTTTGAAGGTGGCCGAGAGAGATACCTGGGTCCATTCCACTCACTGCAAAAAGGTCAATCAACCAGTGGAGAAACAAGTCGGAGACAAGGCTGATAGTGTGGACCTGTCGCTCGCGAGCTTGTTCCGGGAGGATTGAAAAGGTCGTAGTGAGATACCTGAACTGAGAGAAATTTGCAGGTCTTGTTGTGACAATGGACGGGCCTGCTGTGTTCATTTTCATATTCTCTTTTAGAGTGTTCACCATCCTGGCCGGTTCGGGAATATCCAATTTCTGTGATGGGAGACCGATTGAGGAAATGGGAGCTGATGGCAGTGCTGATGGAGTGGAGTCAGGAGGAGTGCAATGCCAATCAGGGGAGAGTCTGACCAATCTTAGTACTGTTATTGTTAAGAGAGCTGTCATTCCGGATACTCAGGGATGGTGTGGAGGTTTAAGATTCCTGTATTTGTGAGCTATGTGGGTCCCTAGTTGATGAGAACTGTATCCAACGGTGCCAACCTAAATATAACCCGTACTGGGGTGGGTATCCTTTAGAGGATTATCATAGCATGGTAGGCAAAGTGTTAAACCAAACTGATTGCTGGGTGTGTTCACACGTGCCACAGGGACAGCATAACATAGGGTTGTTGCCATTTCCACTGAATATCACGGAAATTTTAGAATTACAGAAAGGAAAAACATTGGATGGAAAGTTCCTCTCATCCAAACCACCTAATTTCAAACTCTATCAATTCCAAGTAGATAGATCACTTTTGTGTTTAAACATAACCAACCCCAATAAACCCAGGAGTTGGGAAGTGACGGGGAATAATCAGATGATGACCTCCTCACAAAGAGCTGATAATGAGTCCATAAACCATGATCTGTTACGCTCAATTAAATCTGGTGGGAAACATTTTAGGTACCGGTATACATTGAGTTCCACCAAAGAAATTATTGGTAAGGTGCCAGATGGTTATTATGCTAAAATAATACAGCCAGAGACTTGCATGAACCAGATGGAAGACCCAGAAATAGGATTGTTTGCAAGAGAAATGTGCTTAATGATAATGATGCATACCATCCCTTATGTTCTCCCTGATAATGTATATTTTATATGTGGAAGAAAAGCGTATAAGTGACTCTCCCCGAGTTCCGAAGGTTTGTGTTACCTGGGAAGAGTAGTCCCAGATGTTATGACCCTCACACATGTTGAAATGCTTGGTATACATAAACACACACTGTCACCATATCTTCACACACAATATGAACACAGAGGCAAAAGAAATATGATACCTGGTGACGTGCATAAAGCAACTCAGTTAATTAGTGAGACAACTGGCTTTCAACTCTTAGTCGCACTGGATCCCACCAGGATTGCTCAGGGTACATAAAATTTTAGGTATATTCAGGAACTTGCTAAATTAATAGTTAATATCACCGAGATGTACGATGACACATTCAGGTATACAGGGAGAGAATTGCAAGCATACAAGAAGGAACTGGTGCAACACAGGCTAGTGTTGAATTATTTAACTGCTGTTACTGGAGGGTATTGCGTAACGTTAGCCACCCAGTTTGGAGTAAAATGTTGCACCTACGTCACTAATGATACTAGCGACCCCAAGGAGGTGATAGACCGAAAGATGGATGAAATTCTGCAGCTAAAATGGGAGTTTCGTAAGAACCATAACGCTTCAGTGGCTGAAGTAGGGGAAAAGATAGAAGGATGGGTTTCATGGCTGAACCCAGTAAAATGGTTCTCAGGTCTACGGGAATGGGTTCAGGAAGTGATCGCCAGCATAGGCAAATTCTTGATCCTTATACTAATTGTCATCATAATGATTGGCATATGTGTCCGGTGTGTTCCTATTATGTTGAAGTGTGGAAAGTGTAAAAACAGAGTAAAACGAAAGAACGAAACTATGATGGTGGTCAGAAATGACAATATGAATGTTGAGGTAAATATAGAACTGCATTACAACCCTGAACTAGGAAATACCATAATTTAATGTATCATATTTAGAAAAACATATAATGTATTATTGAAATGTTATTTTTAAAACACCTTAGATAATGTAAAGTCTCAATTCCCCTTATAAGACTGGTGCATCCCTACACCTTTCACATGATCTTCCAAGATCCGCGGTGTGCGTATAATAGTAGTTTTATGTCCCCACCCAGAGAGACATTATTGATGGATTAAGAACCACCTTGTGCCATCCCATAATAACACTAAATAATATGTAAATGTAAGCCTAAATTAAATTTTTAAATCAGATTGTGATAGCATGTTGTTCGCTATCAAAGGGTGGACTGTCGAAGCTGGATAATTGGCTGAGACAAGATCAGTTTAAAATTGAATTGCGGCGACGCCATCTTGCGACACCGCAAGACGCCATCTTGGAAATGAGATCGCAAGACGCCATTTTGCAAATGGCCACCCAAGCGCCATTTTAGATAAACTCACAATTAAATACATATGGCGATATTACTATTAGCACCATGCGATTGCATCTTTCATCATTTCTCATATACACATTAATACGCACAATTGCGCTGTTAACTAGTCGCATATTAGCGAATGCTTAAGACCCAATATGAAAATGCTGTTTAGTAGCTAAATGCGCACGCATCTGTCCCCAGTTAACTAGCGTCTTTATATCAAACCCTGTATACTCACACATTACATATTCACATACAAGGTTCCATAAGCTTTAAGGTATAAGATTTAAGTTTGTTCACTTAGTATAAATGCTGTGAAATAAAGATTTGTTAACTAAGGTTTTATACATGCTAAGTAAGCCGTGTTTGGTTTTGTACTGATGCGTACTCTTTCAACAGAATTCCGGTATTATCGTTATGGAGATCGCATTATACATTCTTGACTTATGGACCGCAGAGACTTCAAGCAACAAAATGTATATAATATGAACAACTGTTAGGATGTTGCATGTGGCGGGAATCCAGAGACCCCCAGTTGTTAGAGGCTAGGTTGGGTCTATTTGAATCAGCCTGTTAAACGCTCTGTAACAGATGTATCCCCCTTGGGAACCAATGGCATCAGCAACAAACGTCTCTATTGTTTTGTCTATTCCTGGGGGGTATAAATATGTGTGCTCAAACGCTGGGTTTTTAGTCTTCGCGCTGAATGCTGATAGACGAGGGGTTTCTTGCTGATGCCTAACATCTGGTCCGGAAGCGCTGCGTATGTATACTGTACTTGGGTCTGTATAATTCCTTTGCGCCGAATTGTGTCTGGATCAATAGCGTGTAACTGACTGTACTTTTACTTGAATAATACTTTGTGCTTTGGAACCACATGTTCTAAGTCTGGAGTATCTATTTACTGTATGACTACGTACGCAAATTGGCATCATCATTAGAGGTTTATAGGTAGGATATTAGAAGGTATAGGCAGGGGTATATAAAGGTTCTAATCCAGTATCATTAGTCCCCACCATCAGGCACTCCGTAGTGTGCTCTCGGCTGATCAACTCATCAGCCGCGCACCCTGACTTAGGGACGACATGCTGCGCAGGCTCAGTATTGACATTAGCCACACAGAGTGCAATGAAAAGAAGAAGTGGGCATACACTTAGGAGTAGGGTTGCCCACTGGAAGGGGGGTCAGCAAATAGTGGTGGCATTTCTTCCACTGCTACATGCCTGGTGATGGTTTTACCATCAAGAGTATGCTGGTGGGCATGGGCAGTGGATAGCTGAGGATTTATGCCGCGGACACATTGAGTTTCTCCTTCCTAGCGTACCCAGCAGGAAAGAAGCTTGCGATAGTGGCAACCATCACAATCTCAGTATTAAAATGGACAATCATTTCTATTAGATCGGAAACATCGATGGTTGCCAGCGATCAATTTCCAATGGCCATCCCTACTTGAGAGATTAAGTCACTGAGGAGGGCGATACAGTCAACAGCGAGTAGCCCATGGTCAAACATTGGGGGAGGATTCGTAGGTATGTTTGTCAACCATCTGACCTTGGACCGGACATAAGACCTCACCTGCATGCAGTCATTTAGTCAACGTTCACATTGTCCACATTTATAATGTCGACAGTTATGATGTCAATATGATTAAAATATTGTCTTCGTAAATGTTGATTCCTGGAAAATGTCAACGTTAGCATTATGGTTAGATTTAGGGTTAGGGTTACCTTAAACAGACATTGAACATGTCGGCATTCTCATGTCAACATTATGCATGCTGACATTGTCAACGTTGACAATAAATACCAAACCTGACATCACCAAACAGAGGTTTTTTTCGCAGGTATTTTTATGTATACAAAAGCAAAAACTTATAGGATTTTTTTTGTATCTATTACATATTTTATATTGATATCTGGGCCCAATTCAGACCCGCTCGCGAGCGCTGAGCGCTCGCAAGCGGGTCGTTGTTGGCCAAGTGCGCAAGCCGTCGTTATGGGTCTCGCACCAAAGGGGGCGTGCTGTTGATGGTGAGTGACAGCACGCTCCCTTTGGTGGGTGTGCCGGGGGCGTGGCTGCACAGGCAGAGGAGTTCCCATGGGAACGCCTACCGTCTGGTGCGGGCCCCACTGACATCACAAGTGATGTCAGTGGGAGTGCTTTTGGCTCTGATAGAGCCAAAAGCACTCCAGGGCTTGCGGCAGCGAGACCCTACCGCAAGGGTCTCGTCGCAAGCCCGATGGTCGCAATGGTCTTGACCATCGCGACCATCATTTTGGCCGCTCGCTATAGCTGTGGGTGGTCACCCACAGCTATGCAAGCGGCCAGGAGGCCGCTCTTAAAAAAGATAAGGACGGCCCTGATTCAGAGCGAGCGCTCTGTCAGAGCGTCCGGCTCTGAATCAGGGCCTCTGTTTTCAATAATTGAAATAAGAACAAATATTGACCTACATTTAAAAAATAAATCTTTTAGAGGCTTCTGATAAGCTTGATAGACAGTCACATGTGTCACATCCTATGCAGAGCCATAAACTGGGTATTTCTTACATTTGCCAACAACTTTGCTTAGATGGGGTGTGGAGACTTTGCAATCCTACATCTAGAGAATATACTTATTTTTCCTCTTCACATAAACCACTTTCTCAAATTGATTACTGAAAACTCTCCCCACCTATAATTACTTTAGTCCTACAGGAATAGACCCTATTGTAGTCTCTGTACATGTCCATATTTGGGTTAAACTGACCTCTGCCACTGATCTAGGTACACATAGACAATGGTGCTTCCCCTTTTGATTTTCATAATGCTGAACACACCAATGATCCAGTTACCTTTTGGCAAGCTGCTAATTCACCCCTAAGGGGAGCCATTATTGCATACCGTATATAGCAGAACACAGAAGAGAATTTGCTGAAACATGACTTATGGCCCACCAGTGGCTATCAAAATATAAAGCAACACCCCTCCTCACTAAATGTACAAACTTGCAAAACCAGTAAAATCCACTATGAAACAGTCCTAGACCAATTGGGAGATAGAGCTCTTCATGAAATTATAATTATTGTTCCACATACATGGCAATAAGGTGGGACACTTGCTTTCTTATCTGCTTCATGGCAGCAGAAGCAACTCCCACATTAGGGCTCTTAGGGATTCCAAGGGTCGTACCAGGGAAGAAATTACGATCATGTTCCATTTATGCTGATCTCTGTTCTCAAAAGCCCCCTAATCTGGAGAATCAATCAAAGTTTTGGGAAATTCTTTGGCTTTGTCAAATCTCTACCTAGTATCTTTCATAGTTTTAAACCCTAAAGGGGAAGAAGATATTGAGGCAGCTATAAAATTTACGGTTATTTTGCAAAAGGGGAGACCTGGGGGAGGAGGCTCCATCCTCTTGTTCTCTTTAAATGTTGGGAAGGCATTTGACCTGGTGGTCTGGAGCCACCTCTATGAGACATTTCAAATATTTGGATTTACCCCTCAATATACAGTATTGACATAATCCGTATGATTTACTCCAATCCCACCTTCTCTATTCTCTGTAATGGCTATTTGCATTCTCCCTTTTCCATTCATATGAGCACTTGACAAGGCTGCCATTTATGCTTGCTGCTCTTTTCAATGAATCTTGAACCACTTGCACTTACTTTCCATCATAACACATCTTACTCAGGTATCCATCCATATAAGCTCTGTAGAACTGAAGGACTCGCTTTTTGCGGATGATGTTATTCGTCTCTAACCCAGTCAAATCAATCCCTGTTATTTTAGATCTCATATTGCTTTGTGGTTCCACTGAGGGATACCAGATCAATATGCAGAAATCTGAGATTTTACCTGTCCTCCATAGGACGTTCTAGGGACATTCTACTCCTTAGTACAATACATAACATCAAAATTACTCATACTCTGCTTAAATACTTAGGCATTCAAATCCCATCTAATATTTTTAATCTATATATAGTACCTGTAATTTTACTGCTAATATTAAAGCCATACTCTCACAATTGGATCCCTGGCTTCACCTGCGCCTATCTCTGATAGGCAAACTTGCGCTGCTTAAGACTGTTATTTTCCCAAATCTGACTTATGAGATACAATTGCTCCTAATTACCCTAACTAAAAAAAACCATAAAGATTTGCTCTACATCTTTCACAAAATGTATCTGGCAGGGAAACAAAATAAATAAAATCCCAGAATTAAACTCCAAAATGGTGGTCTTCGCCTCCCTGACATCTCTGCCTTTTCCCAGGCCGCATTTTTCAGATACATATCTGTCTGGCTTCTAGGTCCCTCAACTTATACTAATGAAGCCCTTGAAGAAGCAATGTTTTATTCCTCTGCTTCGGCAGCATTACTACATGACAACGACCACATATTCCCACAATACACATGGTATATCAGGGAGAGATATAAGGGTTTTAGTCTCAACTGACACATTTTTGACCCAGGTGGGTACCCATTATCTTTCCTTCAATTGAGAGAGAACTATGACCTCCCGTCAAAACACTTTTTCATGTATCTACAGGTTGGCCATTATGCTGCGTCTAAAGTGCCTTGCATACAAAGTTCCCTACGTACTAGCACCGATATGCTAGAGTTGTTATTGCGCATGCGCTAAACAACTACCTATCGTATTAGATACATATACCCCCACCTTATACTGGGAGACCCTGTGCAGTTATGGGTGAACTTTACGGACCAGATGGTCACATGAGGATGCGGTTAACTTACCGCCGCCTGGAATGCCGGCCATCTGAATCCCGACGCTGGAAGTTCAACCTGTTACTAAAGATAGGTGTCTAAATCCCGACACCTATCTTTAGCCAGACGCCGAAATCCTGACAGCTGGCATCCCGAATGAAGGTAAGCAGGGACTGCTAGTCGTGGGGGGGTAGGGTTAGTTTTAGGCACCCCTGGGGGAACTTAGGATTCAGCACCCCCCGAGGTGGGTTAGGGTTAGGCTAGGGGAAGGGTGGGTTAGGCACCACTGGGGGGAGTTTAGAAATTAACTCATTTGTATGATCAACTTCTTTTGATTTCTATTGCGATTGAGTACTAATTGTGGTATTATTGAAATAATGTGTCAACTATTCTCCCCCCTCCCTCCTTTTATTTTCCCCTCTGACTTTCCTCACCATCCTATTATGTCTCTGACTTTTGTTTCATTTTGTTGCCATTTACCATTTATGTAAACACTTCTCACTTATATTATGCAATATGACATACTGTATCACCCATCTTTTGTAACTTTCTGTTTATTCTGACTGTATATTATGACATGTCTTTTTTAGGCGTTGCATATTCCGCCAAGGATAACCTATGTAGTGTGCACAACATGGCTGCCTCGTCTGGTACCTTTCATGGCTGGGTCATTTATCTTGTGGAATTTATTACCCAAAATAGCTGCACCAAGCCATTGTCCCCTTTATGTTCACTATGTTCATTGTAATTCGGGTTTGTTTTCTTCTCGCTGTAATGCTAAATCCCTGTGCTATGCTTTTGGTGCTTGTAAAGCGACTTTGAGTCCTGCTGGAGAAAAGCGCTATAAAAATAAAATTATTATTTGGTGTCAATTTCTGAAATGTTTTCTTGTGAGGTGCGCTAATATTTTTTTATTTAAAAAACAAACAATGTTTTGAAATCCATGATCAATATTGTTTATTTTTTGTTTTGCTTTTTTTTTATTTTAAATTAACACAATGAATCCAATTGTATCTATTAAACTTTTAAACAAAATCTTAATACTGTTTTTTTTAATAAGATAAAATCTCTCCTTAAAAAACAAAAACCCTGATGGCGTGCCTCGCCAATTTCAGCATCTCCCTCAATGTGACGTGAGTGGAATAAAAAGTTGAAAAACTGTGCACTAAGGAGTCCGTAGAAGTTGATTGCATTTGTATAGAGACTTCTGCTTGTACCTTGTTGTAACTAGCACCCAAGGATAAACTGTTAGCTCTCTCAACAATATACATAAAGCATATAGAGTACAGATCATTTGTGTACATGTTGAGCTTTATAGTACATGCTAACCATCATATTTTTGACTATAAAACTTTCTCTCCTTTGTGAATTCTTCTTGAGTTATGCTTTGGCTGAGGGGATTAATGCCGTTTTAAACTTGAAGCAAAATCCCCTAGTCTAGGAATGACCAACCTGTGGCTCTCCAGCTGTTGTAAAACTACAAGACCCAGCATGTACTGCTTCAGTTTTGCTGTTAGGGAATGCTAAAACTGGGGCAGGGCATGCTGGGATGTGTAGTTTCACAACAGCTGGAGAGCCACAGGTTGGCCAGGCCTGCCCTTAGTCAGTAAAGGAAATGTTACATCTTGGATGGACAACTTTCTACCAACTTAAAATAATACACTTTTATGCCAAATCTATGATCTACACGGAGTGATATAGGGACTCATTTATCAACAATTTTTATAATGTGCAACAAGTTTTAAAACTCATTGCGTATGATAATGGTGCTCCAGCCAATGAGCTCCTAACGGTCAACTCAGGGGCGTCTTAAGAGAGGAGTGGGCCCATGTGCACTCCCCGTGCGGGGCCCCCTCTTCTCTCCCCGTTGGCTGGCAGCCGACTGACGTGGCTGGCCAGCCACCGGAGCATTAGTAGACTCCGGGCACTAGAGTGTGCCTGGAGTCTGCTACACATCTGCAGAACGCCGGAAAATGGACGCGGTGGCCATTTTCCGGTGTTCTGAGCAGCGCTGACACCCAACGCGGGACCATGGACAGGTAAGTTTAAAAAAATATGGGTGTAGCGTGTGCGGTGCGGGGCCTACCTGGACCCGGGGGCTCGTGTGCCCCGCACACACTGCACCCATTACAGATACGCCACTGGGTCATCTGTTTGAAAAATAGTAGGAAGCTGATTGGCTTGAGCATCATTTGTCATACGTAACGAGTTTTAAAGTTCGTTGCATATGATAAAACTCATTGATAAATGGGCCCCATAGTTAAAAGCAATAAGAAAGTTATATGAAATCAAATAAAGATTATTCACTGATAGGAACAAAATGTCATCTTTGTTTTGATCTCAAGTATACTACCAGAGCAGGGTTGCCGACTTTCTGGCTGTCCCTTCCGTGAGGGTGCAGTCAGATCGGCATCGCAGGTGGGCGTGGCTGGCATTGAGGAGCGGCGCGGGGGCACAGCCACCGAACATGTAATTTTGGCCCCGCCCACGCCACACAATGCCAAGATTACGGCATTGTGAAGCAGGGGGCGAGGGCAAATCCGAGAGCGGATTTTCCCAATTTGGCTGAGAGCGGATTTTCGGGAGGCTCTCGGCCGAATTGGGAGGGTAGGGTAGTATGTACCAGGGGCGCCGAGAGGGGGGGTGGGGAGGGTACTGGACACGCAGGTCTGGGTTTGTCTGGGGGGGGGGGCAAGGCTATCCATTGACGTAGTGGAATGTACCCATCTAGGTTCACGCCACTGTGGCCATGCCTCCTCTAGCATACGTGCCTGCTGTATGTCTCTGTATATTGCTAATAGTTGAATTACAAACTGCCAATTTTTAGAATGATGGTGACCTCAACTTATGTCCTTTGTACTGTTTATTTTAGGATCAGAGCTGGATGCTTCCACAAAACCTTTCTTTGTCCAGATAAGAATAGTTTATTCATGACCTTGGTCTCCTGTTCATGATGCACAGCAGGAGAAGAATGGATAAATGTATGCCAGCTGTATAATTAGTAGTAGGAACTGAAGATACTACATAATGTGAGTCTTGAGTGGATTGCACCCTCGGGTCAGATATAATTCTGTATCTGTTCCCTACATATTCATAGGTACAAGATTAAGTCATTTGTGGCATTAAGATTTAGACTTGACTCTGAGTTTTTTCATCACTATGTTGGTGGAGAATGCAGGCATCTGTGCATCGTAACCTGATCTAGGCACTTGAATCACCTAGCAAACAAAAAGCATGTTGCTTCTTACCCTGTTCAAGTCTCTAAATTTGAGTGTTCTGACTTTGCTTCTTGTAAATGCCCAGGAAATCTAGTGTAATCTTCCTGTCACTTGTAGGCATAATTATGTCTTTGTTTAATTATAGAAGAATAAAAATTGTAAAGTATAAGATTACGTTCCAAAGTTTTGTATATCTGGTTTGAAAGCCATTTGCAGTTATTATATACTGTTGTATCACCTCATCTAAGTGATATAAGGGTTAACTCTGTCCTATTTGCGACATGTATTTGCAAGGTGTATGTATTCAATTATCTTACCATGGTGGTTCTCCCTCCTTAGAATTGTCTTACAGTACTGAGAACAATATACAGCACCCCTATGTCTTTATTAAAGTATAAATAAACCTGTGGCTAAAAGTGCTATAATGGTGTGATAGCCCAAAAGCTACTTTACCTGGGGGCTTAACAAGTTCTTTATACTGAAGTGAAGGTGGATGTGCTAAGGGCTGTTTTCCGTGTTTTTGAATTACCCACTTTCTCAGAGAAACATGTTCCCCTACAAAACCTTAATGCTGCTATACTTAGCCACAAATAATGAACTTTATTTCACCGGAACGTAAGAGACAGCGCTTTCCGGAAAGGAAAAGGTAAGTTCATGTAACACACATTGCAATATTGTTACTGAGTGCAATAATAACTAATTATATGGCTGTACTGTATATGGTTTTTATAGTGGTCTAATGCTCAGTTACATATAATACTGAATTAATTATCTAACGCAGTAGTGTCAAACTCGGGCCCTACAGCTGCTGTGGGACTGCATATCCCAGCGTGCCCTGCCACAGTTTTAGCATGCCCTAATAGCAAAACTGTGGCAGTGTATGCTGGGATATGTAGTTCCACTGCAGCTGAAGGGCCCGAGTTTGACACCACTGATCTAATGCTTTCATACACATTACTCACTAAAATTACTTTACTACATTTCATGCATGACATGACTCCTAAGAACACCATATAAAACATTATTGAGTATCTCCCTGGAAACCAAACAATGTTAAATATATTTTTATACTGCAGTATAAATGACTAGGATAAAGTTACTGTGCTCTAGAGCTCGGTGGTGCACTGTGTTGCTTTACCTGTGGAGCAATATCTGGATGAACATGAAATGAATAGCTGATATAAGCGTTACTGGGTGAATTAGAGATTGAACATCCAGGTAATATTACACTGTCCGGAGGACGTTCCTGTGTTAATTCTCTACAACTGTAGATAAATGTTTATAGACAGAGGAAAGTTATAGTTCATCTTTGTGCAATTTAAGTCTGGACAATGGGCCAATATACAGCCGGGCTCTATGCTAAATATCTTATTCTTAACAACGACTTGTTGCTGGATAGATCTCCCTCTGCGGAGCCTTTATTTCTATCTCCAGTCGGCTGCTGCTGCCTGTGCTGCACTGTATGCATATAGTATATCCTGGGCTCCTGTTACATGTGGAATTAACTGTATGGATTTAGGGGTCTAGTTACTAAGCAGTGTTAGGAGACAGAGTGAAAAGTGATAAGGTGCCAGCCAATCAGCTCCTAACTGCCATCTCACAGGCTGTGTTTGAAAAATGACAGTTGGGAGCTGATTGGCTGGCACCTTATCACTTTTCACTCTGTCTCCTAACACTGCTTAGTAAATAGGCCCCATAATGTTACACCATCACATTAATTCTTCAGTCCTGTGAAGTCTTATTATAATGTTATAGGGGCAGTACTATGGAGTCTCTCAGGGGTATTCAATTTGGAGCGAAAAGTACGGAATCGGCAATAAATTATCGCCGATGACGTCATTTTCGCCGATTTCAATTATCCCCATATTCAATTTCAAAGACTTTTCGCAGGTGCGAAAAGTCTATGAAAAAAAACGGGGATAACTTTTCACCATGTTTTACATGGCGAAAAAAAGTGCAGAATTGGGGTTTAGGGGTGCAGGCTTAAAAAAAATTGCCTGCACCCCTGGGAATGACATTTAAAAAATAACTGTGTCAAAAAAAGTAAAAAAAAAAATAGGGACACCCCCAAAAAATACTTTGAAAATTTGGGGTGAAAAAAAAAAAAAGTGTTTAAAAATAGGGAAATAGGTTCAGAGCTATTCTGCAAGGATGCGGCAGATGTTTTCTAGAATAGGCTATTAGCGGCAGGTGCATTTTTGCAGGATTTTGAAAAAAACACTTTAGGGACTTAAAAATATGCTAGTACCCATTTTCATGTACCCCAAATTTGATGGGACCACTTAAAAAATTAAAAAAATAACCTAAGTGCTCTTCTGCATCACTTCTTCAATGTCGGGAAAAAACACCTGCCCCGGCTATTTAAAACCCTGACTTACTTTTGCTGGCTAAAACGGGGGTACCCATAGTGATCCCCTATATCTGGACATCTTTAGGGGGGTCCTACAATTTATTCCAGATAAATTCCTTTTTTTTTCACCGATCCTGTTTCGCCGTCTCCCGTTTTCTCAACTTTTTTTATTTGAATACGGGGATAAAGCGGGATACTTTATCCCCAGAAAAACTCAAATGTGGAGCGAAAAGTCCAAAACGGACTTTTGCTCCAAATTGTATACCCCTGTCTCTCTCTCTGCAGTGGGTGCAGTGTGCAGGAGGTAGTGTGCCCTAATTTAGATAGGTGCTGCAGAGTTCTTGCTGTACTCACTGTCTCCCCCTATGGTGTAGCTGCAGTACGGCACTTCCATCAGGGTGACACTGATCACTCTCCGGCAGGGAGGAGTCACCTCAGCAGCGCAGGTCTGTGCACAGGGCTGCCAGCTCTCCTTTCAGACACTGTGGGGCCAGGGCTGATTCAGGGACTGGTTTGTGGTGCCACTCTCCGTGGGCCAACTCCCTATCAGTGCCGCCTGTCACATCGGCATCCTGCCTCCTGACTGTTACCTCAGACTCCCCGACCAATCCCTGCTTGCTTCCCCCTGTCTCATGTCTGACCACCTGACACTGCTCATGTGACCTGCTCCTGACCTCTTCATCAGCTGGAAATTGTGCTCTGCCTGTGTAATGGCAGCCACATGCACTGTAGCGCTTAGTGGGCTATTACAATGGTCCCATGCCACCCCCCTCTTACTGCTAAGCCTGTTTGGAACAGGCAAAGGAGGAGTTATGTCCCTCCATTGTGAACACCCATTCATGCAAAACTTCCACACTGCTCACAAGAACAGTGTTTCCCCTTGAACACTGAGATTTCTGTTAGTATAATTGCTGAAGAAAAAGTGGAGAGAGATAAAGTACCAACTAATCAGCTCCGAACTGTCACTTTAAGGGCTGTGTTTGAAAAATGACAGCTAGGAGCTTATTGGTTGGTACTTTATCTCTCTTCACGGCTTAGTACATCTGCAGTACTGTTCCATACATCAAAACCACAGTATATCAGCAATGCCACCACATATTATCTACTATCTCAACATTGGACACTCATCAACGCAGAAGGAAAACTGGTATAATAGGCTACAATATTGCTGTTGGTGGGGCTGCCACCAGGGGGCACCTGCAACCTCTGTGCCCCAATGTAAACACACTGTCTGTTTCTCTCATTTGCGTTTGGATGCCGTTGCCCAGTGTAAAGTGTCTCAGGAAAACTGTATTCACATACTGTATTGGCAAGAAGGAAGGTGTCAGAGATTAGATACACAATAACATAAGCATTTAAATATCAGTCATGTTCAGCTGTTGACATTCGCTGCGATATATAAAATATACTCCAAAAAACTTTCTATAAATAATATATGTGAGGTTAGGCTCAGTACGTTAGACATTTCATCAATCAGCACTGACAAAGAACCACTGGCATGCTACAATCAATTAGAAAGAGACTGTATAAAAGTCAACCAAGATTGTCACCACCTAACACACTGCCGGGGATCACCAAGTGACATAAAATGATGAATATCTTAAAATAATTCAGAAAGCTCCAATATAACAAAAACTCTGTCTAAACTTGTCCTTGTAATTTATAGGGCTAGATCCAGACAGCTAGAGGTTACATTCAGCACCACATCACACTCGGACAGCAAAAGTGCATTATGATCTCCCACTGATACAGAGCTTTGCAGCATAAGAGATCCAAATGGAAATGTGTATTGTAGTACTCCTGGGGGACTCTAAGCCAGGTTATTGTACTTTGGGGATATAGTAGACTCATAGGCATCACAATAATAGAGCTGGATGCACACCATTAAAAAAACACCATTAGAAAGAATGTCTCCATCTGCATCAGAGTTCTCGTATTCCTTTATTTAAAAAGGATTCTAACCTCAAACTATTTATATCCTTATTGAGTCTAGCACAAGAAAATACTGTGTGTTACCACCTGTGCACTCTCTGGAGCCCATGCAGAGTGCGATGCAAGTGCATTTTGTGGATTTTATTTTTCACTGTAAAAAGTCATGATAAACGTGCAGACTGAGGGCTTAATTCTGAGATGTATGGAAACCCGATGTTTACGCTCATCTCCGATGTTTTTAGATCTGCGCATGTGCAGATCCCGGGCTGCAATGTCGCTCGCAGTGTCCCAAACGGCGCAGAATGATTGACATGCTGCTGGTGTTTGAGGGTGTTGACAGGACGGCGGTACGGAGCATGCCAGAAAACAGGGGGGTGTGGGGGTGTCTGTCACATTTTCTAAGCGTGCCAAAGCCAGTGACTCCGCCCTTGGACACAGCTTCGCTGGCCTTGGCAGCATGATTTTCTCGTGCATCCTGAGCGACCTGAGGGTTACTCAGATGTCCGATGAAGCTGATGTCTATGCTGAACTTATATATACAGTATATATTGTGTGTAAGATTATGTTGATGGAGGTATATGTTTTAAAGTATACTATTTTGTACATATACAGTATGTATGATATTTGGGGTTTTCTATAAAATTTGTATTTATTTATTATTTATTTAACAGTTATCTACAGTATATAGTGCACACGCGAATATAATGCAGCGGATTGCAGAGAATATAAATAGAACAGTTAAGAACAGCGCTGCGATCATACAATATGATGTAAAAAATCAGTGCCAATTAATTATTTATAACAAAATAAGAAATATTGCTGCAGATATGCTAAAAGGATAACAATTATTGAAGTCATATGTGAACAATAAACCAAAAATTTTAAAAATAATATGTAAATCAAAACAAAAATATATGAATCTGTTGGAAACGATGTGCTGACACTGCAGAGTTATATAGGCACACACCAGCGCATGACTCAAACATGAACATCCCAGTTACTTAAACAGTGGTGTTGGTTTATTGAGAGATAGCAGGTACAGTCGTACTCACTGTTACATGCACACTGGTAATGGAGCGGAGCTTGAGTAGAGCAGGGTTCTATACAGCTCACCAGCAGGTGAGGTTATGCTGCTTGCGGGTAGAGGTGCGGGATGCTGGAACAGCTTTATATGCAGGTAAAAACCAGGTCTCTCATATCAGCTAAGCAGGAAACTTCTGTCTCCCACCATGTCACTCTTACACAGTGAAAACAAGATGGTTCCTACACATGCTCAGTAGTGAGCTCAGCGGCCATCTCGGGACAGGGCATGAAGTCTCCCTGGAGATCAGGAAGACTGGAGTCTGCACTGTAGCGCATTTCTCTTTCAACAGAATATCCAATTTTTTTTTCATTATAATTGACACTAATATTTATCATAACATATGATTGTGGCTCTCTTCTTATCTTTTTTTTTTTTTATATCTTTGTCTTGCAACCACTGAACAGAAACTTAGTCCATACAATATCCAGCTTATTATATAGTCTGTATTCAGGTCCATTTCCATCGCCTTGGTGTTTGTTGTTCTTTTTTCTTAACAGAGAATATTTAGTCATTTACATCAGCCCCAGTGGAATAGTCTATATTCTATACCACACAAACAGGACTGTAGAGAGCATGGCCTGGCCCTGGTATTGGCAAGGGGGCATGGCCTAATGTAAAGGAGTGTGGCCACGCCTCCTTTAAAAATCGAAGCAGTTTCTGCTCAGACATCGAACGCTCCACAGGGGAGTGCCGTTGTGCCCCTCAGCCAGGGGCAGTGCAATCACTCTCCCCTTCCTATCAGGTGCAAGCAGAGGAGACTGCTGTACACATTGCTCTGCTGCCGCTGACAGCACTAGGATGGGGTGAGTGGCGGACCCAGGCCAACATCGGGCCCCTCCAGCCAACCTGGGCACAGGTAATCAGTAACTGCTCCCCCCTCTCGGCACTCCTGCACACACATATAACTTAGGGTTAATATTTATCAGAAACCAATTAGCCTACCAATATGTTTTGGATTGTGGGAGGAAGTATATCGTATCGCCTTGGTACAGTAGATATTGAACAGCGAACTCTGGGCCTGATTCAGACTTGGTAATAGAGAGATATCTCTCTCAACTGATCATCTTGGTGAAACCATGCTGCACTGCAGGTGGGGGCAGATTTAAAATGTGCAGAGAGATTTAGATTTGGGAGGGAGGCGTCCAAACTGACATCTAAATTGTAGAGTAATAATAAAACTGTGCAGTATTTGTGAGCTACATGTAAAAGCAGCCAGTATTTACCCTACATGCAAATCTTTTTTTATGTATTTACACCCCTTGCATTACAACATGGTTTGTCCAGGTACACAGATAAGTGCTATCACTCTCTCTATTCCCAGCTCTGAATCAGGCCCTCTGTGAGAGTTGTATGTTATTTAGGTAATAACGGGCAGTAGTAGCACGTTTTCCAGATTGTAAATATTAAAAAGGTGGGAGATATGCTGAATTATTTTTGTTATACTGTAAGCCTCCATTTACAGTATATAATTGTTTTGTTTATCTTCTGTTAAACATAATGACAATTGCAATCAGCTGTGCACCTGTTTCTTTTTTTGTTGTTGTATATATCCACATTAATTGCAATAGATCATTGCTTCATGAACCATGCCATGTGTGCTTACACTCTACAGGCCAGCATGTCAACCAGAAAACAGCCCCCATACTAAGCTCTGCCTGTGCTCTGCAGTCTGATATACAATTATACACACTATATATCTCTTCTTGGACCTGACCTCCGGATTGGTTTAACGCATAGACATGTATAGCAAGGATATTTGTAATGACAGTAGTGATTTATGAAGGCAAATGTTACATTCAATAATATTTATTATTTATGCTTAAAATATAATTACAGTTTTCTACTGATGTTATTACTATTACATTTATTATTAATTATGCAGTGAATTTAATTTATACATTTCATCTTTATTTTTGTCTGCGGCAGCTATTCTAACAGACCACAGGACTTTTATATCTAAGTCCCGGGTCTGACCTGGGATTTGGAACATGGGGCCTGATTCGCTAGGATGCCTTCGCACATAGCCTGCCGATGTTTGCAATCTGCGCATGCATACAAGACGCAGTGTGCATGCGCGAACTAGTCCATGCGATCGGGAAGTGCTCGCACCTTGTACACAGGCTCCCCGCTAGAATGAGTGACAGGACATGCCGTTTATAGGTGGTGACAGGGGTTGGTCGATGGTAATGGGGGTGTGGTGGTACGAACGCAGGCGTGTCTGTGCGTCTGAACGCCGTTTCAAGGGCGTGCATAATTAAGATGCATCGTCAGCATACACGCACATGGCTGAATTACACACAGCAGCACTCGCAGTGCTTGTGGTAGGCTATGGTCAGCCACAAGTGCTGCGTATGGGTCCGATGTTACTCGATGTTATCAATTGTTTAATACACTTCCTGGAGATGACATATGTTGCTAAGGTAAAGTGGGCGTCTTGTGTGAGGCTGGTGGGCGTCTAAATACATAACGCAACCACACTGCAAGACATAGTGGGCGTGCTAATGTCTTGCTAGCGATCGCGGGATTTGCATACTCAGGCAGCTGACGGCTGCATGCGAACACATCCTAGCGAACGGGTCTGAATCAGGCCTATGGTTCCAAACTGGGTCAGACCCGGGACAGACCACTTTTAATCTGTGGCGCTACCCGTATACAGTGGAACTCTTCTGCCGGTGCTTGGAGATGACATCATCTCCAAGCGCCGGGAAATCCCTATCTCCCCGTGTTGTAAACGAGACCCAGGCAGGATGACGAGGGTTACCTGTTTACACTGCAGGGTTAGACGGGTCGTTCCAGTGTTAAACCCTGAAAACTACCCGGGTTGGATTGCTGGGTCACTCGACCCGAGAATCCAACCCTGGCCCTATTTTACACCGAGCAGCAGCCTGGGTTAACCCAACTATAACCTGGGCTGCGGTGTAAAATGGGTATTAGTTACTCTTTAATAGTGACTCACATATAAACAATCAAAAGGTAAGATCACAGTTTATATCATTTTTATTCACATGTATATCACTATTTGTTATATTTGCAGGAAGTAGACTTGTCACCCCTTTGCACTCACTCACCCATATAGGGGGGCAGTTATGAATATGAGTTCACAGGTGAGTGTCCAAAATGATGCTGTAATATCCCGGGCAACCAGATCAGTAATTGTTCCATATAGTATCGGCAAGTCACCTCTGCTCTGATATGAAATGATATCTGCTCTGTGATCTAGCCTCTGTATTTATTTAGACGTAGGGTTTGCAGTTCACATTTAATTAACTGAGCACGCTGATTAAGTAGATTGACTTCTCTCTAATTTCTCATTATTTGCACCATCTGTGAAAACCAGGCTGTGGGAGAAGTAGCTTGCCTCCGTTAAATGACCACTTTCATTAATTGGATAATGCAGAGTGATTGATGACAGGTAAATATGATCAGTTTTGCAATTACCAATCTCAGTTCACTGTATCATGGCACCTGTTCAATGGCTGCTTGCCCTTCTAGAAATGTTATACTACATGTCACAAATAGACAATAAAATATAAAACAAAGTATAAAAATAGCAGCCCGCTCATTTTTAGATGCAGTTTGCATTTTAATTTTAGAAAACATTGCAAATGACTACTTGCACCAGGTCAGTGCACCAAGGGCCCATAGGTGACACTAGAGATCTGGTAATGGGTGGTCCTAGTTTTAGCACACTGTCAGGTACTGTGTTACAGTTTCTTGGAGAAAAACATATGATATATATATATTTTCTAGAGTTGCACTCCCAAAAAAAGGGGTGCAAAGAGTCAATACTTGCAGTGTTGACGCTTCTTTTTCAAGACCTCTGCAATTCGCCCTGGCATGCTGTCAATCAACTTCTGGGCCACATACTGACTGATGGCCGCCCATTCTTGCCTTATCAATGCTTGGAGTTTGTCAGAATCTGTGGGTTTTTGTTTGTACACACGCCTCGCGAGGACTGACCACAAGATCTTAATGGCATTAAGGTCTGGGGAGTTTCCTGGCCATGGACCCAAATTTTCTATGTTTTGTTCGCCGAGCCACTTAGTTATCACCTTTTCACTTTTGCCTTATGGCAAGATGCTACATCATGCTGCAAAAGGCATTGTTCGTCACCAAACTGTTCTTGGGTGGTTGGGAGAAGTTACTCTTGGAGGATGTTTTGGTACCATTCTTTATTCATGGCTGTGTTCTTAGGCAAAATTATGAGTGAGCCTACTCCCTTGGCTGAGAAGCAACCCCACACATGAATGGTCTCAGGATGCTTTACTGTTGACATGACACAGGACTGATGGTAGCGCTCACCTTTCCTTCTCCAGACAAGCATTTTTCCAGATGCCCCAAACAATCTGAAAGGGGATTCATCAGAGAAAATAACTTTACCCCAGTTCTCAGCAGGCCAATCCCTGTACCTTTTGCAGAATATCAGTCTGTCCCTGATGTTTTCCCTGGAGAGAAGTGACTTCTTTGCTGCCCTTCTTGACACCAGGCCATCCTCCAAAAGTCTTCATATTGTGTCATGCCAACAGTAAAGCATCTTGAGACCATTCATGTGTGGGGACTGAGCTCTATATTTTATTCTTGGACCCCGAAGTGGAACTTGGGACTGGCCAGAAAAGTCAGGAATG
The DNA here is from genome assembly GCA_031769625.1 of Taudactylus pleione. Taxonomy (NCBI): domain Eukaryota; kingdom Metazoa; phylum Chordata; class Amphibia; order Anura; family Myobatrachidae; genus Taudactylus; species Taudactylus pleione. The sequence goes on from JAUIMM010000299.1 coordinate 2,167,501, forward strand.
TTGGTAAGTATGCAAACAGGTTATAATAATGATAGCAGTTGCAAATGTGCACAAAAATACGCCGCCTGATATAGTATGATGTTTGATCTGTCAAGAGGCATAACTTAAGAAAGCTTCCTGTCTTTTTGCAAACGTTTACACCATTCACATAGAGACATTTGTTTGGAGCATGGTCACAGTTATATCACGGACTGGCTGGGCTGATCATGGGTGTAGATTAGTACATCAGGGCATTATCTATTTTATCTATTTATAGTATAATTGTTTGAAAGTATTGTATGCAGATCTGTGTAAAGTAACAGTATAACATACTCGTATTTGATTTCTGAATTTGTCAACTTTTTTACATTAACTTAACCAGTGTTACTGAGCAGTATTACTTTCATAGGAAGATAATAGTAATTGCTTATATATAGGGTTATCATTATAATCCATAAAATCCAAGCATACTGTATATTGCTTCATTGTAATTAGTTTACAAGTATGTAGTATGCATGTGACTAATAGCCATTACATTTCATATTCTATATTTGTCTGGATTTGCATAGTTGACCTATGAACTTGTTCAAGTGTTGCTGTATGTAACAGTGACTTATACACAGTCCCTTCATACTGTATGACTAGTCTAATATACAGAGACAATTCATTTTCCGCAGGTGTACAGTTTTATTTGTTTTCCCTCTAGGCACATTTTCTATGCCACCCGAAATAGAGCCCATTTTTGTGTGGCCACGGCAAGATAGAGCGCATGTTCCGTGGTGGCCAGTTGTACAAAGCTGAGCTCAGTCCTTAGTAGCCAAAACTAAGATATAGAGTTCAGTTCTTGGGGGTCCAAGGATAAGATATGGGGGTAAATTTACTAAGGGTCGATTTGGCATTTTGAGTGATTTGGCATGCGATTTTCATTCGATTTGTATTCGATTTTGCATTTGGGTATTTACTTCAGGCCAAATCGAATGTAAAATTGAATTTCAAATTGAATTTTAGTCAAATCGACATAAAATCGAACATCGAAAAAACATTGGTACTTTTACATAGACCAAAACACAAAACCCTTATTTACTATCATTCGATTTGAAATCGAACACAAAATCGACCTTCCAATCCCCAAATGAATAGACCTGCTTCATGCTTTCGATTTGAGCATGAGCAGGTCGAATTGACACAAATACATGCAGACATCAGTGAGATGCCTGCATGTATCTGACTCTAAAAGCAAATAAAGAGTTAAATGTAGAAAAAAAAATGATGTGAGGTACCCCCCTAAAAACACAACCAGCCGGACTTTGCAAAGCCAGTCCTGGTTGTTAAATACAGGGAAAAAAATACGTAGGGTTTGACTGTACTTAATACAATCAGCACTGGGCTCTGGGAACCAGTCCTGGTTCTGGAATTACAGGAACAAAATTGCGTAAGGTCTCCATGTAATTCACAGATCCAGCACTGGACCCTTTCTAGCGGGGGGCTGATGCCACAGCCAGGGGAGCTCTATCACTGGGCCCCCTGTGTAAATGAACCACAAGAACCAACATTTCTTTACAGGTGAGCTACAGGTTCCAGTGGGCCCTTAATGCCCTGCATGTTGGTACTTGTGGTTCTCCAAGTACCAGCATGCAGGGGAGGCTTGCTGCGACCTGCAGTTCTACTGTAAAGACAATGTTTTGAGTCTTCTATTTTTACACTACATTTACACAATCAACCCGCCACCCACCGCCCAGGGGTGGCAGGGATAGCCCCAGGCTATCAACCTAGGCTAGGGGTGCCCTGGAGAGGGGGAACCCTTTATTGGGGGGGTCCCCAACTCCCCAGGGATCCCTGGCCTGGGCTGACTAACGATCAGGACTGATGCTGCGGCTGGGGGGCCCGGTGATAGGGCTCCGCTGGCTGTGGCATCAGTCCCCCGCTAGAAAGGGTCCAGGGAGACCCTACACAATTTTTTCCCTGTAATTCCAGAACCAAGACTGGTTCACAAAGCCCAGTGCTGGTTGTATTAAGTACAGTGGAACCATACGCAATTTCCCTGTACTTAAACAACCAGGACTGGCTTTCAAAAGTCCGGGGCTGGTTGTGTTTTTGGGGGGTACCTCACGTCATTTTTTTTTACAATTTAACTCTTTATTTGCTTGTTACAGTCAGATAAATACAGTCTCACTGATGTCTGCATGTATCTGTGTGAAAACGAACTGCTCATGCTGAAAGTGAAAGCATGAAGCAGTTCTATGTTGTCGGGGATTTGCAGTTCGTTTTGAAGTGGGATTTGCCATTCCATTTGTACATGAACATTCCAAATCGAACAGCAAATCACTGTTCAAAACCGAATCAAATCAAATTCGATTTGCAAATCGAACTCCAAATCGAACAATAGTAAATCTTACAAAAACTCTGTGTTTTCAATTTGATTTGAGTTGGTTTGAGGTGAGCTAAATCGCACTTCAAAACGAAAGTCAAATTGACTTTGATAAATTTACCCCATAGAGTTCAGTCCTTGGGGTCCATGAATAAGATATAGGGGCATATCCAATTAACCCTGCGGCTAATTGTCGCACTGATCGGGATTCAATTAACGGGGATTCCTCAGACTTTACCTCGCACCTCATGGAGGAGCGAGGTAATATCCGCGGAAAACCGGCCTATTCTGCTTCGCGCGAGAGGTAAAAACACACTGATTCCGCAGTTCTAGCTGAATCAGTGTGTTCACACGTGTGAGACCCGAATTAACGGCGCGGGGAAAAAGCTATTTAATTAAATAGGTTAACCTCGCGCCGCGGGACTTTTGGCCGACTATTACTCGCGGGTGAATTCCCGCGGCTAATTGTATATGCCCTATAGAGTTCAGTCCTTGGGGGGTCTAAGAATAAGATATAGAGCTAGTCCTTCGGGGGTCTAAGAATAAGATATAGAGCTCAGTCCTTGGAGGGTCCAAGAATAAGATATAGAGCTCAGTCCTTGGGAGTCCAAGAATAAGATACAGAGCTCAGTCCTTCGGGGTCCAAGAATAAGATATAGAGCTCAGTACTTGGGGGTCCAAGAATAAGATATAAAGCCCAGTACTTCGGGGTCCAATAATAAGATATAGAGTTCAGTCCTTGGGAGGTCCAAGAATAAGATACAGAGCTCAGTCCTTGGGGGGGTCCAAGAATAAGATATAGAGCTCAGTCCTTGGGGGTCCAAGAATAAGATACAGAGCTCAGTCCTTCGGGTTCCAAGAATAAGATATAGAGCTCAGTACTTGGGGGTCTAAGAATAAGATATAGAGCCCAGTACTTGGGGGTCCAAGAATAATATATAGAGCTCAGTCCTTAGGGGTCCAAGAATAAGATACAGAGCCCAGTACTTGGGGATCCAAGAATAAGATATAGAGCTCAGTCCTTGGGGATCCAAGAACAAGATATAGAGCTCAGTCTTTGGGGATCCAAGAATAAGATATAGAGCTCAGTCCTTGGGGATCCAAGAATAAGATATAGAGCTCAGTCCTTGGGGATCCAAGAATAAGATATAGAGCTCAGTCCTTGGGGGGCTCAAGAATAAGATACAGTGCTCAGTGCTTGTGGTCCAATAATTAGATATAGAGCTCAGTCCTTGGGGTCCAAGAATAAGATATAGAGCCCAGTCCTTGGGGTTAAAGAATAAGATATAGAGCTCAGTCCTTAGTAGCCAGAAATAACATAGAGAACTCAGTCATTGAAGGCCAAGAATAAGATATAGAGCTCAGTCCTTGGAGGGTCCAAGAATAAGATATAGAGCTCAGTCCTTGGGAGTCCAAGAATAAGATATAGAGCTCAGTCCTTGGATGGTCCAAGAATAAGATACAGAGCTCAGTCCTTCGGGGTCCAAGAATAAGATATAGAGCTCAGTACTTGGGGGTCCAAGAATAAGATATAAAGCCCAGTACTTCGGGGTCCAATAATAAGATATAGAGTTCAGTCCTTGGGGGGTCTGAGAATAAGATACAGAGCTCAGTCCTTGGGGGGGTCCAAGAATAAGATATAGAGCTCAGTCCTTGGGGGTCCAAGAATAAGATACAGAGCTCAGTCCTTCGGGTTCCAAGAATAAGATATAGAGCTCAGTACTTGGGGGTCCAAGAATAAGATATAGAGCCCAGTACTTGGGGGTCCAAGAATAATATATAGAGCTCAGTCCTTAGGGGTCCAAGAATAAGATACAGAGCCCAGTACTTGGGGATCCAAGAATAAGATATAGAGCTCAGTCCTTGGGGGTCCAAGAACAAGATATAGAGCTCAGTCTTTGGGGATCCAAGAATAAGATATAGAGCTCAGTCCTTGGGGATCCAAGAATGATATAGAGCTCAGTCCTTGGGGGGCTCAAGAATAAGATACAGAGCTCAGTGCTTGTGATCCAATAATGAGATATAGAGCTCAGTCCTTGGGGTCCAAGAATAAGATATAGAGCCCAGTCCTTGGGGTTAAAGAATAAGATATAGAGCTCAGTCCTTAGTAGCCAGAAATAACATAGAGAACTCAGTCATTGAAGGCCAAGAATAAGATATAGAGCTCAGTCGTTTGGAATTCAAAATAAGATATAGAGCTCAGTCCTTGAGGATTCAAGAATAAGATATAGAGCTCAATCCTAAGTGTGCAAGAATAAAAGAGCTGAGGCCTTGGGGGCCAAGAGTACATATCTGACTGTTGTGCTCCTGCAAAGTCTCCAAGTTACTATCAGCCCTTACTATTTTTGGCTAATAGCAGCTCAACTCTGTGTTTTCCAGCATTGCCAATTCGTGATCAGTGCAGGACAGCCAATTGAGCAGTTCCAGCAAATATTAGAATAGACTTACAGATTTCAGCTTCCTGTCCTGCGCTGAATCTCACATCCTCTGATCAGAGTAAGAGAGGGAACCCAGTCACTATCAGACAATTATAGCAAAGTAACAGCAGTTGCCAGACAGGCTGGGATCTCTCAGGCATTGAGTACCTTCCAAGCCTTTGGATTATGCTCAAGTGGTTCCTGAGGGGGAAATTGTAGTAGGTCCTCAGTTGGCCCTTTGCATAGGAGAGACAACTGTAATCTAGGCAGCTTGCCTCTCTTGCTTTCAGCCTTGACTCGGCAATGATTGCTTTAAATTAAAGAAAATCTTTAATGCCACAGTTAGTCAGCAACAATGTAGATCTATACATATCCTGCTGGTCCCAATTTACTACAAAGGCTTCTGAAATGTCTCAAGCTGCATCAGTTCTCATACACATCATTATATATTATCTTTTTAAAGTGAAGTGCTGAATATCAGTTTCTACTGTCCTTATCAGAAAAGTACCTTCAGGACGCAATGCTAAATGTTCTGTCACATGTCACTTTCTTTTGCTGTACAAATTAGAGACAGATCTAGCAAAAAGGCTTCTGGTAATGAATGTCACACTTTGGATTAATATATTCTTGTGCTAAATATACATTTGTTTGAAGTGAAACCTACCAATCTAGTTATTGAATATCATGCTTATTTCCCAGCTGCTGCAACAGTACAGTGATGTCATGGACCAGTAACTATTTATAAACACGTAATAACAGGGCTATCATGAAAATGCAAATAACATGCATTTTATACATTCTATCTAATTTCAGTCAAGACAATATATCTTGCAAATTCTAGCCCAATAATTTGAGCACATACTATCAATGGGTGCTTGTAAGCAGGAACTGCAGTATAGCACAAATGCCTTTGTTCAGTTACTATAGCACAACTTTGTGGGGTTTAACAGAGGTGCAGTCAGGAAACCGACGGTCGAAATGACGACCGTTGGCTTCCTGACTGTCTAATCCCGGCAGGGGTCTAATGACAGGCGTTACCTACGCCGGGAGCCCGACGCCCGGCATACCGATCGAAGGTAAGCCGGGCGGCGGGAGCGGACAGGTTCGGGGGGGAGGACGGTTAGGTTAGTGGCTCCTGGGGTGGATTTAGGCTTAGGCACCCGCCTGGGAGTGTTAGGATTAGGCTAGAGGAAGGGAAGGTTAGTGTTAGGCACCCCCAGAGGAAGGTTAGGGTTAGGCACCCCCTGGGAGACTTAGGTTTAGGCTGCAGGGAAGGGGGGGTTAGGTTTTGGCACTTACAGGGGGGGTTAGGGTTAGGCACTTGGGGGGAAGTTAGGGTTAGGCACCCCTAAGGGTGGGTTAGGGTTGGGGGGGGTTAGGTTAGTGAATAGTTAAAATACTTACCTGTCGGGATCTTCACATGCGTCCGGCAGTATTCCATACTGATCCCGTTTAACACAGCGGGCAAAATGCTATTGCCAAATAAAAGCTCCGAATGCAACACTGACATATACATAGACACCTTGCTGGAAGTTTTGCCATGCCACACAAAAAATAGATGTAATTTCTGCATGCCAGATATGTACAGAGAACAAGTATAGGTAATATAACATATATAGCCACAAAAGAGCGCTAATGATCAAAGTAAAAAATATATATCTTTTAATAAACAGTATAAAAAACAGTCACATGAAAAATATCTTAAAATATGCAACGTGTGTTGCTAACGGTATCGCCCCTTTTTTACCCTAACAGTATATTAAAAAACAATTGCTGATAGATATAATGTCCAGTAAAAAAGTATTGAGAGGAGTTCTGCTGCAATGCTGGTACTTCAAGTAGAAAAAAGAAAAGAAAAAGAAGACTCTTGTTTGCGGGCACAACTTATTGTATATTGTAGAAATGATAAAACATAACATTTATTCACATTTCTTAAAATAAGGTTGGACACACATTAAACACATATTACATAGAAGAAGGATCATGTCACGATCCTCTTAAGTGCAGTTGAAAGCCCTGTTCAATAACCGTGTAGTATTGTAGAATTGTTCTTGTCCGTATGAATTGGCTCTGGTACGAGCATAAGATATTTTGGTGTTTGCAAAAGTAGTAATATTTTAATACTACACGGTTGTTATCTATAACAACCTGCTAATTGGGAATAATACATTATCGCAGCAGGGCTTTGAACTGCACTTAAGAGGATAGTGACACGATCCCTCTTCTATGTAATATGTGTTTAATGTGCGTTCAACCTTATATTAAGAAATGTGAATTAATGTTATGTTTTAATAATATCTACAATATACAATAAGTAGTGCCCCCAAACAAGAGTCTTCTTTTTCTTTTTTCTACTTGAAGTACAGTATATATCTTTCTGACTCTGGGAATCACCATTCATAGGTAACAAATATTTTGTTTAGTTTGTATATATACGTACTAATCTCAATTAAGAAAAATCCTGTGCGGCTCTCACTCCTCTTTCTGCACTGGTGGTACTATCAGAGTACAGAGACGTTAACCTACATCCAACTCTTCAATTACATCAAGATCTTACGGCTATTCCCGCTTCCAGTAATTCTAACATTTCTTCACCATAATTAAACCCACATCAGTAGAATGGTCTGAGCACATTCCTGACCTATAGCTTTAAATGTCTGGTTCTTCTTAACCAATCATATGCCACCATCTATGGTATTCAGACCCTCTCAAACTTCTCCTGTTGATAAACCACAATAGTTTGCATTTCAAATTGAGAAAAGACTTCCTAACGTATTTCATTGTTCTCACTCCATACGATTATCTTAAAGTGTGATATACTACACATATGAGGGCAGGCTCGAGGCACATTCCACCAGTGCGGCCGCACAATGGCGTCACCCTATATGGAAGTGCCAATTTCCTAAGCGTCCTCACTGCTTTCCCCTCACATAGTTCCACAAACTGACTCCTTATAAGTCAGGGCTAGTCCAGATAAAGTTCCATGACTGGTTGAGCAAACTATGAATCAAACTAAACTTTATACTGAGTCTGGCGGCTTCTGTCATATGAAGTAGGAGGTTCCCAGCACTCAATATCAGAATGTCAGGCGGTTCCTGGTCAGATTCAGCGGCATTGTATCTGATTATACAACTTTTTTGCTGTTGCATATTAAAATGTTTTGTAAATCAGGTACATTACACTATAGAAAAAGGTCTTATAATACTATTTAAAAAGAAAAATATAACTGCTTAAAAAAAGTCACTTTCTACGTGTGATAAATAAACAGCTACACCGTGAAGGGGATGACACTCGGCGCGTACACCCTACTTTTACTTAGTATCATTTCCATTGTGTTCAGGAGATGGAGAACAGCGTAGGATGAAATGAATTGGAATTAATAAAATATGTGCACACTCAGAGTATTCCGATGATTTCATTAATATTTAATCATGTGCTCTCATTCATGCGCATTCTTTTTTATATCAGCTGAATTCTGTTGTATCACATTACACAAACAGAATAATAGATCGTCAGTATTGAAACTCTTAGGGGTAAATTGACTAAGATTCGAGTTTGGTCGAGTTAGCAATCTCTGGAGAGTTTGGGCATTTTTTTCCACTCGCAAATTTACTAATGACAAACTCAGGAGAGAAATTTCCTTTGCTACTGGAAAATACTGGAGAGTTAGCAAATTCTCTTCACTTCACCATCGGCTAAACTCGAGTAACTTTTCACTAGTGAAGATAGGATTCGGGAGAGTTTATAAACTCTCATAAGAATGACAACACTCCTGTACAAAATTGGTGAAATCAATTCACCTGCCTATGAGCTGTGAGTTTGGCAGAAACATATACAGATCAGTGTGATCCATGTATGTTTCTGCCTGTAAATAGTAACAAAGGGGTTAATTTTTTTTTAAATGACGTAGGGTACCCCCCAAAAGCATAACCAGCCCCGGACTGCTCAGCCTGTCCTGGTTCCTAAAATTACTGGGTACAAAACGAGTAGGGTTCCCCCGTAATTTAGGAACCAGCACCTGGCTGCAGGACCAGTGCTGGTTTTAAATATAGAGGGGAAAAAATGCGTAGGGGGTCCCCCTATATTTAAAACCAGCACCAGACCCAAACCACAGCCACAGCTGCCACAGCAATGCCACAGCTAGCAGACCCTATCACCAGGGCTCCATTGCCAAAGCATTCGCACCATGAGCCGGTCAGCCCAAGCCAAGGATCTCAGGGGAGGTGCGGATCCCCCCAAGAAGGGGTCCGCCTCTCCCGAAAAGCCCAGGCTTGGGCTGAAGCCCGGGGCTCTTTCCCGCACCGCTGGGCTGTGGGTACGGGGGTAATAATGTGTTAAATAGTTATAAACTATTGTATTTTACAGTGGAACTACAGGTGCCAGCAAGGCTGCCCTTTGGCACTTGTGGAACTACAAATGCCAGCAGACGGCCGCCACCCGTACCTCCACTGTAAAATAAATAGTTTAAAAAAACACAGTACACACAAACCATATACAGCAAAACTTTATTACACACCTACCTACCTCACTCACACATACTTACCTGCTGCCAGCTGGTCTGTCCCCTTGTCCCTGTAGAATCCATTTGGAGTACCTGGAATAAAGATCCTATACTCACCTCCATCCTCGCACTGCTCCCTGTAGCATCTAGGGGTCTTGGCAAAATAAAAAAAACAGAACCCGGTCCAGATACTTACATTAGTGGTGTATGTGTGTGACCACATACACCGCTACCTGGCTCCTGACTGATCAGTGTGAACTGTCAGGAGCCGGCAGCCAATTAGCAGCTGCTAACTGTAGAGCGGCTGCTGACAGGCTCCGGCTCCTGACAGTTCCCACGTGGGCTGGTCAGTGAGTCAGGAGCCGGAGCCAATCAGCAGCCGCTCTACAGTTAGCAGCTGCTAATTGGCTGCCGGCACCTGGCAGTTCACACTGATCAGTCAGGAGCCGGGTAGCGGTGTATGTGGTCATACACATACACCAGTAATGTAAGTAACTGGATCGGGTTCCGTTTTTTGTTATTTTGCCAAGACCCCTAGATGCTACAGGGAGCAGTGTGAGGATGGAGGTGAGTATAGGATCTTTATTCCAGGTACTCCAAATGGATTCTACTGGGACAAGGGGACAGACCAGCTGGCAGCAGGTAAGTATGTGTGAGTGAGGTAGGTAGGTGTGTAATAAAATTTTACTGTATACGGTGTGTGTACTGTAGTTTTTAACTATTTATTTTACAGTGGAGGTACGGGTGCCAGAAGCTTGCTGGCACTTGCAGTTCCACAAGTGCCAAAGGGCAGGCATGCTCGCACCTGTAGTTCCACAGTAAAATACAATAGTTTTCAAGTATTTAACACATTATTACCCCCGTACCAACAGCCCAGGGTGCGAGGAAGAGCCCCGGACTTCAGCCCAAGCCTGAGGTTTCGAGAGAGGGGGGACCCATTGTTGTGAGCCTCAAAACACCCGAGTTTCGGCGATGCTAATCGAGTTGAAAAAAAAAAAAACTCGGCCAGACTTGATTCTTAGTAAATGTACCCCTTATTCTGCAACACTAGCACCTCCAATATGACACTCACGGTGCATTTCTGCTGCAACAAAAGTCCATTGCATTGACAGACACAAATCTAACAAAGACTAACTGTCTATTAAACCGGCCACCTTCTCCAGCATCGACCGCAAGTACCCCAAGCTGCACTCCAGCTCTAGACTGATGGACAGATGTGAAGCCCGTGTCTTTTTCTAGATGAAGCTGATTAGGACAAGTGCTGTGATTTCCCAGGCCCTGGTACACACATATAATAGGTAACTCACTGTGATACACATCCTATACTTAAAGGAACTTACTGGAGGACTAGTAGCAGTCAGAAATGAGATCCTGAGAGATATCTCTATTTTGTACAGCTTTTAGATTTGGGATAGGTTGCAATCCCTCAATGTGAGGTCACTGCAGTGTCTGTGCTACCACCCCCCCACACACACACACACACTCACCCTCCCTTAACAGCTCCCATTCCCATTACAGCGATGGAAACTGCCAGGCAACCAGAAGAGGAGAGACCATTGCACCCATGAGGGTAAGTATAGTGGGGAGGAAGCAGGGAGGAGGAAGGGTGCTGGGTTCATATTACTAGTTGTTTCCTAGCAGTGAAATTGTGTAATACCCCACAGCAACCAATCAGATATGTATTTTCAATGCATGGCCTGCACTAGACAAAGCTAAGTGTTGCTTGGCTACTGTAGGTTATGTCACATTTGCATTTTGTTAGCAAATAGCTCCCATTGGAATGGCCATTATGCCAGTGCATAGACTGCTCAGGCCAACGCTGTCCTATGAAGTGCCCCTGGCAAAGTGCACCTGTGCTACCCTGATTGCATCAATCTAGTTCAGGCGCCCAGAGCAGAAACACGTGTCCATCTACCCACACGTCCATCACAGTAATGTAACTGAGCACTACATTTGTGCCCGAAGATATCAATGCAAATAATTCAACATGGTCATTCAACCTAGAATAACAAAATAGTTAATAGAAAAGAGCTGAATATCCGGGACAAAAGACTGGAAACAGCAATGTAAAGTCACTTAATAGGGCACTGGTCCCCGACATGTATGTCCCTAGGCATTGAGTCTATCAATGTGAAACGCGTTGAGAAAACCAAGACAAATACATCCTAAAACATTACTGAACAAACAGGAAAACTTCTATGTTTGATTTAGCGCTCTTTAGGTTTACCCCACACATTCCCTCATCCATTGGTCTAAATATGGTCATTCATTCATCCGACTTATCACATTATTCCACTGCTCAGCAACCGGTAGTCTTCTAGCTGCAAACATGCATTGCTAGGTGTGATGACTGGTTTATATACGGTACTGCAACATAATACATGGAGGTAATTCATTACTTTTGGCCAAGATGGCGAATGTTAGACAAAGATGGTGACCCATGTACTATGACAGGCAACAATGTTACAGGAGTTCTCTATGAGCACCTGAGGGCTTTCTAAGTGCCTGTTATGCACCAGAGAGAAATACTATGAACAGGACTAGATTGTTGCAACAGACAGAGGTTGAAGCAGTTAGTAGAATCCATTCTGTATCTTAATAGAAAGAATATTCATCTGTCAGGACACCAAGATGACCAGAGAGTTATATAATGAACCCTGCAGACAGGTCTGACCTTTGCATCAGAGTTTACCAGTGGACCAACTACTGTACAGGACTTTTCATCCATCTGGGACATCACGTTTATTTTTATCCTTTCATCATAACAGGAACTGTGCAAAGTGGAGACTGATATCTGGGTGTCACTGTTATTACTTATGGGAGTTTACTCTCATGCTAGTACTATGATATATATGAAAATTGTATCTATCATGAAAAATATCTATGATCACATAATATGTTCTTTACTATTTACTGTGTTGGCAATTTAGTGTTTTATAAGTTTGTATTGATATATTATTTTATATCAATTAAGGGGGTCATGTACTAATTACCTGGGCCCGGGCTTAATGGAAAGACTGAGGCTTCCCCCCATCTAACCTGTCAGCAGCAGCAGCTTATGTCTCCCTGGACTAGCACATACCGCTGTGGTACCTGGGCCCGTCACAGCTCTCTACAGCCCTGTCTCTATCAAATTAAATATGTTTTACATATGCATTAAAAACTGTATATCTGTTGATTTGTGCATCTAAATTTGTAGTAAGTGATACACTTGATTATTAGTGATTTATGTTAGACACTCTATGTTCTATTGGCTATTATAGTGTTTATTAAAAATAATAATTACGTTTAAATGTCCCTTAATTACTATCTCAATGGTGCAAGTGTCAGCTCCACCAACTTCCTTACTGTGTAGCAATTAGCTGTCCCAGCCGACGGACAGGTGAGACAGTCAATCACAAAACAGTAAAGCAGAGAGGAGCGCTGAGAACTGCAATAGAGAGAATGTTGTCAAAGGACATTCTCACCATATGTCCCGGAGGGAATTCACCTTCCTTATGTATGAATCGTCTGAAATTCAGTTTACATGCATGCGTCCAAAAAAAAGAAAAAGGCCCTAAAAAGATGCAATATTAAACATAAGACTTGTGTTTTGGTGGCACTAATACAAACAATGATGTAAATGACTTCATACAATCAATCAATAAGAAACTATAGCATTAAAAATATGGCATTATTATAAAATACATTATCATAACTGACAATAATAATTGATGTAACAAAATGTAAATGCATAGAATAAATGAATAGATTATAGTACCCATTGAAACTTCCATCTATTTGATACATTTTTCTAGACTTTACTGTAGACAGAGCCTTGGGGAAAATGGCTGCATGTCTGAAAGTCTGGGGCTGTGTGAGAGGACTATATGAGGGGCTGCAATCAAGTGACTGACTTGTGATTGGACTGATCGGTCCTTCAGCTTACTCTCCTGCACCCCTATCTGCATTCTGCACAAAGCGGTAAACAAACAAATCAAATATGAATGTTCTGTATTACAGAAGTAGAGGAGCCCAGGGTACAATGGCTGCATGTACTGTAGGGGCTCCACTTAGTGGAAAGAGGTTAGTAAAATGTATCACGTCAGTGGTAGTGAAGCTTTCAAATATCTACTTCACTATTTGCGGTCATACATCCGAAAATGAAATTTTCGGGGGTTTGGCTGCTTACCGCATATGCACCAAGCTCTGGAAATCGATACATGGCAACGCCATCTTTGGCTTCTATACCCATTTTCTCCTGAGAGGGACCCAATCGGGCTCCTCCCAGCACCCCCCGCAGCGTGTGCATCACTTGACACGTGCAGAAGAACTCCTGGGTCCTAACCCAGAAATCCTTCTATCGCAAAGGACAGCTCTTACTGGGAGAGCTGTATTCTGCAATTTTCTTCAAGCATAAAACATGAGTAAATGCGTTATACTTGTGAAAATATCGACAGCTGCCCCTTTTGTAGTGAGCCACAGAGCGAGAGAATTCCTCTCTCGCTCCGGGGCTTGCGCACGTGCAGTGCGGCCACTGCGCGTGCGCAGAGCACACCATCGACCCGCTCGCGAGCACTCAAGCGCTTGCGAGTGGGTCTGAATCAGGCCCACAGTGCGATGTGTCATGCATCCCGTCCTGGGTCACTCGCCTCACTATTAATATGGGAATGATGTGCACTCAGTTATAGAACCAATTCTACAAGCAGGGGCACCAGGAGGGATGGGGGGGTACTAATTACACAAACCCGGGCCTGTTGGAGGAGTCTGGCGGGGGGGCCCAGGCCAGTACTGAGGAGGACATATGGTATATACATTGTTTTCTTTTTGTTGTTGTTGGTTTTTAGGGGGTGTGGCCATGCCTCACTGATTGGCCATGCTCCTCCCAGTACCCAGGCCCCGTGGATGTCTTAACACCCTGGCTACAGGCAGGGCTGTGACAGCTACCAAGCCCAGGAGAAAGAATGCCGGTCACTGCCGGAGCACCCTCCCACTCTGATGTCAGTGAGCAAAGCAGGGCTCTCTTCTAAGCATGTGTGGGTCCAGTGACAAAGACACATACTACAGAAACAATGGTTAAATAATAAATACATTTAGCTTCATAATTAACATGATATTCTCAAATATGCCTTATGTTCTGCCAGTGGATGTATTAAATGGTTTGGGCATGGGATGCCGGCGCTCTTGATCCCTGCGGTCAAAATCCTAATGCCGGCATCCTGACAGAGTTAGGATACCAACACCTGTTGGTCGGTATCCTAACCCTCCCCGTCTCCCTCCGTTCCTGGTGCCTAAACCTAACCACCCCCCTAGTGCCTTAACCTAACCTCCTCCTCCCCTTCCTGCACCCTAAACCTAACTCTCCCCTCTTAGTGCCTAACACTAACCCTCCCCTTAGTACCTGACCCATAATCCTAACACTAACCTTCCCCCTAACCTGGCTACTTACCTTCGAGATGCCGATGTCGAGATTCCAGCAGCAGAATCCCTACAGTCGAGATTATGACCGCATTATGTATTAAATATGTACATAGGTATCATTAACTGACATTGAGCACATCTCATTGATGACTCTCTTTAATGAGACAAAAGAGCATATATCAGTCTGTGATGAGCCATTTAAATTGTTAGGTCCTTCTACAAGCAATATACTGAGACTGCAATGTAATGATGCCAATTCAATGAATCACATTTGCATATTTTGGAACAGATGTATTAGACCTGAAATGTATAGGTTGTAGGATCTTATCAGCTGTGTCCACACAGGTAGCTTTTCATTTACGTTAAAACAGTTTAATTTCATACCTTGTCCTTTCTATGGTGAGAATGATGCAGTCCATTACACATTTGTTTCCAATTCAGGTTTAATAAATCCTGTTGCTGGATATTTTACAATACAAAAGCCCTTAGGGATTAAATGTTCTTTCCAATAATGTGAAAAAGTTTCAACATGTAAATTACATTTAGTCAACTTCTCATTCAAAGATTTATATCCAGTTTTAAAACTTTAAACATCTGAGCAAGTGTCTTTTTTTAACTTTTAACTCTATAGTGCATTAGATGAGATTCTATTACATTTGTAATAAGTGCTTGGATGTCCGTACAGCTGCACATATTTAATTTGATTTTGGACCATCACTGCTCTTCTGGTCTTGCTCAAATATTGGACAATCAAATTCACACTGATACCTATAGTGCAATTTTTTCCTCAGGGGATCCTGATTAGGAAGGTGCCATCACACTCTATCAACAGGAGTCATTTTGAAACCTAAGTTAAACTTGCCTGATTAAGACCTAAATCTTCAGGTACAGCTGAACAAAGGATGGGAGTTCGCATATCATTCCAGATGATCTTCAACTTGAGCACCTAGGTTTGATCCTCAGGGCCAACTCTTCTCATGGAAGATTCTTCTTTGAAGCCTTAAGTCTTTTGTATGATGATCCAACTAGAAAGTCATCTATAAAAGCTAATTGGCATCCACTGAATCAAGGCCATGGAAGGTCATAGTATTGAATTCAGTATCTGGGCTACACACTCCAGTTGGAATGATCTGTCCCTTCACGGTCAAATTAGTGTAGGACTCTCTGAATCCATCAAAGACTATTTGGTTCACTATCCTGAGCCTCGGAAGTTGCAATGCAGCTATGCATTAAAATAGATTAGGAGAGAGGATCCAAAATTGTATATCCCAATGGCATTGCTCCATTAACCGTCTTCAAATACTCTTCAGATCCCACTATGGAGTAGCTGTTGCAAGTTAGTCCTAAAGATTAACACCCAAAGAAATCAACACTGTTGCTCACTGAGGAGTTAAATTAAGTTGTGGGGAAAAAAAGAGTAATCTTACCAAAAAATACCCAAAGAAATCAAGAACTTTATAGCCAAGTCTGGTGACCAGGTGTTTTCTTCTGAATTAAAAATTTTTTAGCTTCCAGTTGAAATTATATTTAATTTTCTGGAGGTGGAATCTGCAACAGGTCAATTTTGATCAGTTTGACAAATTTTTTAGTCAATTAAAATCACCATAAATAATTATGGAAAACAGTGGAATTATTTGTCCTGACTTTCTATTCCTTAAAAAGATTATTGTTTTGTTTTTTGTTTTTCAAATTTCCATCTGTTTAGAAGAGGAAACTCAACCATTCATATATTCAAAGTTTAGAAAAATTTTCTAATTTATTTCCAAGTGCCCATTCATTACAATGATTTTTCCACCCAACTGACATCAGTGGACGCACTGATATTTATAATAAATATTCTATTATGAGCCAAACGGGCTATTTATATAGAAATAGTCTGATATTAGAGGTGCTTATGGAGTCATCAGCTGGATACTAAATCTGCCATGTCAGCAGAGTGCCCCAGGAGGATTCATTTCACATTTATAAAGATCCAGAAGTCTTTAATGGAGTGGTTAATTCATTTGTTAAACCTGTGCTGAATATTGAAAGCTCCTATTGCGGTATGCAGTCAAAATGTCAACAAGCACAAAGGTGACAGTCCTAATGGCAACACCACAATGTCAACAGTTATAATATCGATATTGCAACATGTCATCATTTGCAAAATGCCAACATGTTCACAATGTCAACATGTGAAATGTCGATATTCTGCAGTATGCCGACATTAGGGTCAAGCTGCAGGAGCTAAGGGTTAGGCACTAGGGGGGGGGTTAGGGTTAAGCACTAGGGGGAGGGTTAGGCACTAGGGGAGGGTTAAGCACTAGGGGAAGGGATAGAGTTAGGCACTTGAAGAGTGTTAGGGTTAGGCTGTGGGAGAGAAGGATTAGGTACTGGGGGAGGGTGGGTTAGGCACTAGAGGAGGGCTAGGGCTAGGCACTAGGAGGAGAGTTAGGTTTAGATACTAGGGGAGGGTTAGGCACTAGGGGAGATTTAGGGGTAGGCAGTAAGGGAGGGTTAAGGGCTAGGCACCTGGTGACGGTTAAGGTTAGGCACTGGGGGAGGGTTTGGCACTAGGGGGAGTGTTAGGGTTAGGCACTAAGGGAGAGCTAGGTACTAGGGGAAGGGTTAAGGTTAGGCACTAGGGGGAGTATTAGGGTTAGGCACTAGGGGGAGTGTTAGAGTTAGGCACTATGGGAGGGTTAGGGTTAAGCACTAGGGGAAGGGCTAGGCATTAGGTGCAGGGTTAGGCTCTAAGGGGAATGTTAGGGTTAGGCACCAGGGGGAGGGTTAGGCACTAGGTGGAGGGCTAGGCTCTAGGGGGAGTGTTAGGGTTAGGCACTAGGGGGAGTGTTAGAGTTAGGCACTATGGGAGGGTTAGGGTTAAGCACTAGGGGAAGGGCTAGGCACTAGGTGCAGGGTTAGGCTCTAGGGGGAGTGTTAGGGTTAGGCACTAAGGGGAGTGTTAGGGTTAGGCTGTAGGAGGCCAGTGTTAGTCACCAGGGGGAGGGTTAGAATGAGGTTTAGGGGTGAAGGGTATTACTCAATGCTGGATGAGAGCCTGAATTTACCATCACGAGATCACCAGAGCCACCGGAGAAGCAATAGCAGTGAAGCCAGCACTGCACTGGGACACACAGTTTTGTTGAAATTCTAATCATGATGACATTTCATCTGTGTTGACATGATGAATATCAACATGCTAAGCATGTCGACAACCATGTTGACATTCTCCTGTCAATATGATTAATGTTGATAAAATATACCGACCCCCTATTACACTTATATTTTTTAAAAATAATAGTATGGGATGACCATGCTTTCATTCCACCTATCCTCATCATATTTTAAGTGAGTATTGCTTTCATTTGTATTCATTGCTTGTTGTAGATTGTTATAGGCTAAGATGCACCTGAATGCTCATTATGTTTCTGTTATCCTGTGTATCAACTTTGCCTGAGATTTGAATTTTCATCAAAATTCTAAAGCCCTTTGCTTTATCCTTATTATTCTGTGTTCGCCGCTATTTTGGTTCCTGACCAGGTAATTATTTTACCTTGTCCTCCCTGCCTATTGCATATTTTTTGTACCTGTGTGATAAACACCAAAATGGCACAGACGTCCCGACGACAATTGGATACCGGGATCGCACGGAGTTCTAAGGGAATATGGGCTGCTATAGGTTATATACGAGAGTAAAATGTGTTATTGATGTTCAAGGGACAGTTTGAAGCTCTGTCAATAAAACCTGCTTATCAGAAAGAATGCGTCAGTATTTAATACATATCTGGTCCCCACAAATATTAAATATAATTCCATCTTACACCACTTTAACTGGCACGGTCACATGGGATACAATGCAGACAGCTGGGCTTTTACTGACACGGTCGCATCTCATGGCACTGTGCCATCTTTCTCCATCCCACCATTTTTAATAAAAATAAAAATTGATTCTGTGCACAGGGCACGTGTACGGGGTGTGAAGGGTACATATCCACATAACCCTTAGGCAGTCCCAATCATTACCTAGAGTGTCTCCTCCCCGCAACTCAACCGGCTTACAGGGAAGAGGCAGGCTCATTTTGAATCCAAGATGTCAGTTGCGAAAGGGTAACAGCTAGATCCCCTTCCGTAGATTGATCATGACGTCATCAGCAGTGTCCAACGTCATTCCCTACAATCCAAGTGGGCATAGAGGGGGAATATAACCATGTGGCAAGCGTAGCGAGCCACCGTGCCCGAAGCGTGGCGAGTGAAGCGAGCCTGCGAGGGGTTAACTTTCTTTTTTTGGTGCACTGTGTGGGCAGGAAACTACACTTCCGCCCTCAGTGTACGTCACTTCCAGATACAAGAACTGAAGTGGAACTAGTCTTTACCGTTGCGAAAGTGCTGTATACAAATAGAGCACTTTCACATCGGCCATCTTGGATTCAAAACAAACAAGACTGCCACTTCTCTGGGAGCCGGTTAAGGTGCAGTGAGGAGACAACAGCAGTGATCGCCACCCAGCAGGTACATATCATATATCTGGGGGGGATGGATAGTTTAATCTATGCAGCGGGGAGTTGTGGGGATGGTCTATGTCCTCTGGAAGGCGGGGGGATGGATAATTGATAGTCTATGTCCAGGGGGTGTTTGGAGCGTAGGTAGTCTATGTCCAGGACATGCGCACGCCTATGATTCTGCACAAAGGATTTCCTCCTGCTCCATCCAGCTTTCCAACAGTGATGTGTCAGACCCTCTCAATATCACTGCTGAATTTGCCCACCACAATTCCTAAAGCAGTCTAGAGGACGCATGTGCTACTACCAAAAGTGTGAGGAGGGGAACTTCATCTAAGAGCACTAGTAAGCTGATCTTTGTAAGTGACCAGGTGCAGGTAAGCTCCCCGTGACACATGCTGCTCTGCTCCACTCTGCATTAGGGGAAGGAGAGGGGTAAGTGCCATGGGTTTTTTTTTACTCTGGAAGATAAAGGGAGAGGGGGGGGTGTTTAAAATTCTTATATAATGACACTGGGTGTGGTGATGGGTATTGACACAATGGTGACCTGTGGACACTGGGGGATGGAAGGTTATGCTACTGGGGATCTATTACCACTAGAGGGGTGGGGGTACTGGCGATCTAATGCCATTTAATATCACTGGAAGGTGGGAAGTATTATCACAATGGGGGAATATGGACAGGGAAGGGGTGCAAGATACACCTTGGGCATTTTTTCCAATAAAATATTTTTTTTTAAAATGAAAAGTAGTCAGTTAAGTGGTTAAAGAAGAAAAGACTAGGGGCCTCATTTATCAACAAGTTTTATCATTTCACAATGAGTGATAAAACTCACTGTGTATGATAATGGTGCTCTAGCCAATCAGCTCCCAACTGACATCTGTTTCAAAAATGACAGTTGGGAGCTGATTGGCTGGAGCACCATTTATCATACGCAACGAGTTTTATCACTCATTGTGAACTCGTTGATAAATGAGCCCCTAGATAAGGGAACATCGTTCCTGTGTTGAGATTAATACAGAACTGACACAGGAATTTACTACAAATACTGAAGTTTGAAACTAATTGAGGTCAATGAATAGGTGGTGATGGTTACTGTGGATAAACAAAACTTATATTACATGAATTTGTCAATCAATTCTGGAGCATGGGTTAAGTAGGTAAACAAGTGTGGTGAAGCAAATCTCCTCTACTAATAATACTAATAATTAAATATGTGATATTATGAAAGTCAATAATTAAATAGTTATAATACTGTTTGTACTACATTGATTAGATGCTATTTATTACTATTAAAATTATTATTATATTAATTGTAATACATTGATTATATCATATTTAATACTTGTAATACATTGATTATATTGATTGTAATATTATGATTATAACGCATTGATTGTATGAAGTAATTTGCAACTGTTTTGTATAATGGTGACACCTGGATATTGTACTATATAATTGGTTGTTGTTATGTTATGTGATGTGTTGAGTGCGCTCAGACTGCCAAATTGTTCTAGCTGGAAATTAGAGAAATTCGTAAATTTGGGGGCAATTCCCTTACAAAGAAAAGAAAAAACAGTGGGGAAAGAAGAAAGTGCTTATGAAAAACATAACTTACTCCACAATAACTTAATACACTATTCATGGACCATGGGATAGCCACACAAAGAGATTGCCAATAAAGCTTTCAGTGGTCACAGATATGAAATGCCGTTCACATGAATACCATAAAGATGTGATACATTACATTCCTTTACCATAACAACAGCCTACTCTGATTCTATAGTTATAACTCCCACAGCAGAGATCACAAAGGATTGACTCTGCTTCCAATGTTAGCACTACACTCTCAGTCTCAGTACATGCTTTAGTTCCTAAGCTTATTGCTGAGCTCATCTGTTACTCAACTGTTGGTACATTTCCTCCACTGGCTTTCACATCGCCACCAAATGCCATTATTGCTATGAAAGAGCCGCTGCAGGTTCTAGAATACTTTAGTCCAGAGAGAAGTACGGTATTGGTCCGATGTGTAACAGCATCCAATATCCTTCTTCAGTCCATTATAAAAACAGTTATAGGGTTATGTAAATAAGATGTGATATTGGTGTACCAATACAGTGGAGATGGAGGAATGTTTGATCTTCCATGATGCTGTTAATAAGAGAATGTTGTGGATCTCATTTATTAAGCATAATGACTGCACAGCACAAACTGCCTTTGGTTTTGAATTGCTGTACAGATGATACAACACATATCAAGGTGCAAGCCTAGGGCCTGTTCAGAGGTGCGCGCTAACTGCACGCAATGCCAATATGTACGCAGTTGACCAGTGTTGGAAGTACTACACATGTGCCCGAGTGGCACTGCGCCTGGTTACAGCACAGAAATGCAGGACGAATTTGGATGCAAGAGCTGTGGATTTCAATGGGCATTCCTAGGAGGTAACAGGGGGTGGCAAGTCAAATGCAGGCATGTTGCTACTGCTGGCAGGGCCACCATCAGGGGGTGGACTGCCGGGACTGGAGTCCCAGGTACAGGCAGAGTGGGGGGCCCAGGTGGCAGCGATGTGGATTTTCACCGGGCTGCCAGGTGGTTGCAGCTGGCGCACCAGCAGGCACCCATTGAGAAACAGTGCTAGCGGCATTTGAACTATGGCACCGGCCGCGAGCCAATCAACGCTCGAGGAAAAGCAGCCAATCAGGAGTGGCTGTAGCGGCCACTCCCGCGACAGGGCTCCTATGCAAAGCATTACAGAGAAATTGCATCTGCCATAGGGATGGTGGGACCAATGGTGTGTCTAAAGACACACAGAGACAGATTAGCTCTGCTGCAAGTGGCCATTTCAGTATGCTTAGAATCAGTGGAAGCAGCAAAATCAGGCGCGGCTGCAGCAAAAGATCTCTAACATGAAGAATGTCACATGAGACAAAGAGCGCTTGTGCACAACATCCTGTGATCTGTAGCTCTTTATTTAATGAAGAGCAGAACTCTAAGCACAGAATTTAAGAATTAAGGAAGAGATTTATCAAATCATCTAAAGAGCACCGAGCAACCAATCAGATCCTAGCTCTCAGTTATAGGAAGTATTAGTAAATGATTGCTAGCATCTGACAGGGTGCTATGGGCAACTTCTCCACTTGTCCTCTTTAGAAGGCTTGATAAATTATCCACCGATATTCTCTGCACAAAGTCAGATACACCCCTGAACGATTTACACTTTGAGTTATTAAACAATCTTGAGAGCATCAGATTACGAGTGTACACACTAGTGATTTATCGCTCCAATCTGAATCCTAAGATCGGCACAAAGGTGACATTTCTAAATGACCTATAAGCAGAAATGTCGAACAGGTGATTGGAAATCCATTCACACTACAAAAATGTGCACAACATTGGCTCATCGTTCTGGAGAATTGTTGTGCAGCAGGTCAGATCCAATCATACGACCCGACTGCTTTTGAAACGATAATCGGCCCTGGGTGCTGCGTACACACTCTGGTATTATCGGAGTTACCGGCTCAATCAGTGTGCACCTAGCTGTAAACTTTCCTGCATATGTCCAGCATTGTGTATCCTTTGATCTCATCCTGGGGCTTCTACAGGTAAGACTGGCCCCTACTCCTATGGAACCCATAGCAGCTTCACCTCTTGCAACTATTCCTGTTCCACCACAGGAGCCAATGTTACCCAAAAAGGAAATGATTACTTACAGACGCAGTCAATAATATCCCAAAAGGTACTTTATCTTGAGGCATCATTCTTAACTTTTTGGACCTCCCCCTCCAGGGAATTCTGGGATGTCCAAGGGGCAAATGGAGCAGGGCTTGATATTGCTATTGCCGTCACACCTGCTCCACCAGCCCCGTGTGGCATAATACAATTCCCTTCCTCAGTGTTCCTCAGTGTTCCACCCACTTCTCAGGAAACAGAAACAGCATCTCTGGGAGTGTGGAAAAATATGGCTTACAATATGGTTCCATAATAATCTAAGTTAGACTGAAATAGGGATGAGCAGTTCGGTTTTGGCTATGATCTTCCCATCAAGTTCGGATCTCAGAAAGAGGCAAAACGTCATGTTTCACAGACATGCTGGCACAGATGTCCGTGAATGATGACGATTTGTCCGTGAAAGCTGATGTTTTGCCTTGTTCTGAGATCCGAACTTGGCTGGAAGATCCGAGCCAAAATCGAGCTGCTCATCTCTAGGCTGAAATAATTTCTTCGGGGTAAGGCTAAATACATTTGTATGTCTATGGAGAGTACCATCTGATGAAGGCAGAGGTCCTGATTCAGAAATGGACGCTATCACCACAGCGCTGCTTGCAAATGCCTCTGGAGGCGTCTTGTGTAAAAAAGAAGCCTCCTGCCAACTTCTCAGATCCTCTACTGCGACTGAAGACGCAACATCGGATCAAACTGCATGGAGATTGCACATCTCAGTTACCCTCAGGGAACTCAGGGTATCCATGAAATCTTGATGGGCTAATGAAGATGCGTCCAACGTGTCGGTCCCGTTTTCTGGGATGCTTCCTGTCGCCGCCAACCCCAGATGTCAGCAGCATGTAAGTCATGCTGCGGCATTTGGGGCACTGCGAGTGATATATCAGACCAAGATCTGCACATGCCCAGTGTAGCTTCTGCATGTAAGCAGATCTCAAAACATCACATTTACTTAAATCTCTGAATAAGGACCAGAGGGCCTTATTCAGACCCGCTAGCTAAGATGCCTACTCTCGCTGCTGCTGATGGTATGCAGTGTGTATGCATTGTGCGCATGTACATACCATAGCGAAAGTTCACAATGCATTCGCTCGTTGCGCATAGACAGCCCAGTACAGTGAGTGACAGGGGGCTGTAGGTGGTAACAGGGGCTGGCCTTTAAAAACGGGGGAGTGGAGGTGACAGCGCAGGCGTTCCTGAGCATCTCAAAGGGATGTTAGAGGTGTGCATAATTATAAGACAGCATCATAGTACACGTCACCTGGCTTGTTTTTACACTGAAGTGCTCACAGTGCTTGCGGTAGGGTATGGTCAACCTCAAGCGCTGCGATAGCATCCGATGTACCGATGGTTGCATACACTTCCTGGACATGACGTGCACAAGTGGGCGTCTTAAAACATGCTGGTGGGTGTCTGCATACACTATGTGATCACGCTCTTAGAAATACAGGGCGTGTTAATGCATTGCTGTGCGGAAGCACTGTCTACGCAATTTGCATACACATCGTGCAAGCGATCGCATCTAGCGAGCAGCTCTGAATCAGGCCCAGAGTCATTTAAAATATTAAACAGCCTGTGGTCTGATTATAACTCAGTGGGCAATCTTTCCTACAATAAAACAATAATTTGTGGAAAAAGGTAGCATACTGTAGATAACAATCACACACAATTTATAGCAAGGTTAAAATATGCATATAAAATATATATAAATCATACTCACATTTGTATATATTGTACTGGCTGACACTGTCCCTTTAAAAATGATTACTAAAATAAATGTTCTTTATATAAATCCTTATAACTTGTAAAAACGCAGCCAGCCAAGCACTATGGACCTCATTCAGAGCGGTCGTTAGTTGCAAGCGGTCGCACTGAATCAGGGCGGCCGCTTGCATCCTGAACGGCCGCCTCCTGGTCGTTGGTTAAGCTGTGGGTTACCACCCACAGCTTAACGACCGGTCAGGTTGATGGTAGCGATGGTGATCACCATCGCGACCAACGGGGCTTACAACCAGACCCTAAGGTTGGGTCTGGGCACTCGTAAGCCCCAGGGAGCTTTCTGCTCTGATGGAGCAGGAAGCCCCCCACTGACATCACTGATGATGTCAGTGCGGCCGCCCACAAAACGGTAGGCGTTCGTTAAGGAACGCCTCAGTTTTGGAAGCCACCCCCTGGCCCGCCTACCAAACGGGGCAAGCTGTCGATCAACATCGGCAGCTGCCCCTTTGGTAGCGAGCTCCGGAGCGACAGAGTTTCTCTGTCGCTCCGGGCTTGCGCATGCGCAGGACTAACCATCTAGTCGGTTACGAGCGCATCGGCGCTTGCGACCGACTCTAAATAAGGTCCTATATGCCTCCCAGAGCTACTCTTGCTGCCCAACCCCAAATATTTACTGCAAAGATCCACAACCTCATCCTCCACTATATCACATCTACAGATACCTGTATATGAAATAACTATACAGTAACAATAAAGAACAAGATGGATATAAGAAATTTGTTTTAGATCTAGCGTTAATGACTTTGGGGCCTATTCATGATGTTAAGTAACAATCTAACTTGCCGTGGAATCCGGAGCAATTCATCATTGCTCCGGCGCTGGGACAGCTGATCCAAAAATCAATATATAATATATTTATAATAGCAAAGATGGTTTGAAAAAATAATAGTAAAACAAGAATATATAATGAAAAGAGATGGGACAAGGGGCTGCTCTGTATTTTTGCCGCCTTTGGGTGTAATGCAGGCCTTAAGTCCATTGTCGTTATCATCAAAATCCTAAACAAAAAAACCCAGTAAAATAAAATAGCATAGACTTGTATGGAATATGAGCATGGGCTTGTTACCAAGCAATTGTATGTGAGATCTCAAAGGCTAAAGCCGCGAGCAGCAATTGTTGTAAAGTCATAAAGAAAATACGGATACGTGGTCATGTGCTGGAATCATCTTTGCAAATGCCGGGTCATCTCAGGAGTTTATCCTTGTCCCAGTTTATCTGATACCCCAGGCCCTGACAGTCTTCCTTTATCTCAAGTACACAATGTCCCAGAAAGAGACGCGCAGCGGTGGGAACAGCTGCTCCACTTTCCCCGTTACTATCACAGGCTAAAATTAAGTACTAAGGCCCGTGTTCTATAAATGGATATAAAACATGTAAAAAGAGAAAAAAAACCATTAATACAGGTAGATACATATTAATAAATGCTGAGGAAAAGCTTAAAAAGTAATTAATCCCTTTACATACTGTAAGAACTTTTTACATAACCATATGTTTTTAAATATGATATGTGATATAAGGAATACCTCCCTACTGTCCCGAATCACGGGACTCACAGGTGGGTGGAATTTCATCCCATACGGTTGTTTGTGCAGTTCAGGGCAGGGTTTAGTTTGGTCCAGAAGGGGAGGGGCATTTACTTACCTACTCTCCCGGGAAGTTTTAGGAGGCTCCCGAAGAGTATCCGAATCTCCTGCATCCCACCCACTTCCTAGCGAAGTGGATAATTGCTGGGAACCAAGGCTCCGTATGGATGGAACATGGCTACATAACGCAAACATGTGTCATTTATCCCCGCCTCCTCCTCGCGGTCCCACGATTTGCGGCAGTTTGCTGTGACGGAGGCGGAGCCTAATGGACTAGGAGCCTGGATTCGCCCCCCAGGAGTGCTCAGCTTCGTCTCCTCTCTGGGCTTCTGCCAGAGATGAGATTAAAAAAGTCGGCAAGTATGGGCTGGGGGTATTCTAATGAATGCATTAAAAAATATAGGTGTTTCTTGTTAAAGTCTTATTTACCAAGGTCTGAAAAACCAAGCATTTTGAAGCTTTCCACCATTAGGTAAAGTCATCTTTATTTGCCCTAGCCTTTGTAGGCTATATAATGCACATGTGCATTAGACAAGCCGGGTTCGAAACTGAAAGTAAAGTGTTACTTTAAGTTTTTAGCCTTTGCCGAGACAGGCTTTTTTGCCGGGTCCCATGTCCTGGTACTCTCCACATACTAGCTACGAAAATGCATTCCAAATTGCTGCGATATATGGCCATAAGGAATGCTATCTTCAGGGCTTTACGGCAGTTTATAATAAATAAGCCCATAAATAAATATGAGACCAGAATTCTGCACAAAAGGGCAAAAAGTTATACTAAGTATCT
Source organism: Taudactylus pleione (assembly GCA_031769625.1). Classification (NCBI taxonomy): domain Eukaryota; kingdom Metazoa; phylum Chordata; class Amphibia; order Anura; family Myobatrachidae; genus Taudactylus; species Taudactylus pleione. The sequence goes on from JAUIMM010000299.1 coordinate 2,194,515, forward strand.
GTTAACAATTCACATAAAGTATATCCAGCATGAAAATAGTAGAAATCTAACTTTAAAGGGTTATTATTGAGTAACTTACAGAACAACGTGTCACCATGCCCAGATCCCGCTCATACTACTAGGAAGTGTTTGGGATGTGGGATGATGCCTAACTCTTCCAGAATTCCATAGGGACTTTTGAAAATGAGGTACCAGGAGAGTTGGCAAGTAAGTCCTATTGCAAAGTACCTGTCACATCTATAGAATGAAGTCAGCCATGATGTGGGTTGTAATTAGTGATATTATTATTGCAAAAGGTTTTCAGTGAGTTTAGGCAAATATATGTATCATTCAAGAGAAAACTCTTCCCTCCCTTCCTGTTTTTGTGCCTTCAGTCTTTTCTTAAGACATAATACAACTTATACAGTGTTGGACTGGCTCACTGGCATGCTGGGGAAATACTCGGTGGGCCCAATTGCCTGTAGGCCTCAGGACTGGACTAGCTGTCTAGCCAGTATCCTGATGGTCTGTCTGGCACAGTTGTAAAGATCCTGACCTATGGCCAATCTACTTCCTCTTTAGAGGGTGCACCTGCTACAAGATTCAGAGTTGGGAGGACCTGGCAAAGCTGGGTCATGCTCCACAGAACCCTGCTCTGCTCTCAGAAGAGTGGAGAGGTGGACACTTTTGAGCATGCGGTTGTCTGAGCATGCTACTATGTGGTTCCCCGTGTGTGCCCTTTGAGCCTCAATTCAAAACTAAATGTAGTTCATACTTGCCAACTCGCCCGGAATGGTCGGGAGGCCCCCGAATCTTGGGTGGTGGTCCTGGACACCCAGAAGAGTACTCAAGTCTTCCGATCCGTAGCTGCTGCCCGCATCTGCCCAGCACCATCCACTTTCCGAGTGAAGTGGGTGGTCCGTGCGGCCGATGACACGATTTACTCTGATCCGCGTCATCGTAGCTCCACACCTGTTTTACAATGCCGGCAATCTTGGTATTGTATAGCAAGGGGATGGGGCCACAATGATACAATTACACCGCCACACTCCCCCGCACAGCACATCTATGCCATGCCCTCTGATGTGCCAACCTGACTGCCCCTTCCTGGAGGGTGCAGCTACAAACTCAGCAAGTATGATTTAAGCCATACTTATCTACTTTACAAAACTCCTCTCCGGGAGCAGCCCAGAAAGGAGATGCTGCTAGCAGTTTCGGGGGCTGGACTGTATACGTCATTAGGTGCCGCCCCTTCACGGGGAAAGGCGGCAATTCACGGGTCCCGAGGAAGGGGCATTAGGTTTCTATGGGAAATGCGATGCTGCCAAATTTACCAACATCCAGCATGCACGCCCGCCATTGCCAGAACCCTCCCGACAATGGCGGCCGTGTATGTGCAGTCAGCTCTTTGGAGCCCCTGTACATGCATGTGCCAGATGATCACATATTGCAATGCGATCATGGGCAGTAATGTCATGCCCAGATCACATAACAATTGCGATCATTAATAATGTTGGCCATAGAGTGATAATGTTAAAAATTTCTATATGTCTACCTATGGCAGGTCAAGACAATTTAAGTCCCTAAAGTGCCCAGGCTTGGCCACCATCAGACATGCTCTACTTCCCGTGGCACGGCCAATTTGGTCCATTGTAAATGTGGACTATCCTGCATAAAATGGGAATGGTGAGAGCTATGCATTTAGACAGGGGTGCCGAGGGGGTGGGGGAAGCGGTTACTAATTACCCGGGCCCGGGCTTGTGTGCTGGGCTGCAGTGGGAGACTGCTCGCAGCAGTCTCCTGTGCCTGTGGAAGGGAGTGATAACACTGATTGCGCCCCTCCCCTGGCTAGGGATGGCCATCGACGATTCATAATCATCGATGGCTTATGGCCGATGTCGAATGCTTTTCCCATTGATGGGGGAGAACCAGATGGTTTCCTCCATCAATGTCTAAGCATAACAGAATGGGTTTCTTATACAAGGTGCCAGGACACGGAGCATAGCTCCGCCTCCCGGCACCCGCGAAGCCCAGTCCCCAGGTTATGATTGGCCCATGGGCCAGTCAAAACAAAGGGATGACCATCGGTTGGTGAAACCATCGATGGTAATCCATTGCATAGTTGGTAACCATAGATTGTTACTTACCATCTTGCCTATATACATTGTATAGTTGGTAACCACACTGATAGCCAACCCTACCCCTGGCTTTGTGCTGGGCTGAGGGGCTCACAGTGTACCCCTCCCCAGCGCACTGTGCAAAAAAAAAAAGGGCTTGACCACTCCTCCTGCAATTAGGCCACGCCCCTCCCAGGTCCGGCATGGCTCTTGATGCCCCTGTATTTAGAAACGGCTTTTTGATAGTTCTCGGATGACGCCATCGTTCTCGGATGTCGACAAGCGAGGTGAGATAAACACACAGATCAGATATAGGGGCCTATTCATTAAACCTAAAAATTCGATGGAGATAATTAGGTTTAGAACTCGCATGGAGTTCTACCTAATTATAGGTGGAATTCATCATTCCACCTCTCCATAAGTATCTATTCCGAAAAGCTGTCATTTTTGCGATGACGGCTTTTCGGGAAATAGATACTTTTCCCTGACTACACTACCTTATCGCATCTGGAAACAGTGCTGCGCATGCGCTGTTACATCTGTAAAACCAGCGCATTCGCAGCACTGCCTACAGATGCGGTAAGTTTGTGTACCCCCCCCACCCTCCTCTCACCTCCCCCCCCCCCCCGACTTACCTGTCCGCGCAGCAGCCTCCGGCTCCGTCCTGCTGGTCTGTCATGTGGTTTCCCAGCAGACCACATGACAGGTTAGAAAAAAAAACAAAACTTTTTTTTTCTTTTTCTAAACTTTCTTGTGCTCTGCTGGGGAGCACACATGTTCGACCAGCCTCCGGAGCCTGAGGACGGAGCAGAGCGCCGGAGGGACTCGTCAGGGGACCTGCACCCGTGGATACAGGTAAGTCGATTCTGCTATTCGCCACCTCACAGTGGCGAATAGTAACTACATCAAATTCCGAAAATTCCTAATTTTCGGAATTTGATGAATACCACAATTTCCACATCCCCATACTAATGTACTAATGTATGGGGAGTGTGGAAATTAACGCAGGGGAACTTAGCAAGGAGATATCAGTGATATCTCCTGTGCTAAGTCTGTTCACGAATACCAAAATAATGTTATTTAAGGAAAATGTCCTTAAAAACTTTATTTTAGTGTTGATGAATAGGCCCCATAAAACACTGTATAACTGTATGAATGTATTTCAACAACATTAAAGATTCTCTGAAATAGTAAGATTCTATATAGAGCTATACGAAGTCAATAAGGGTTCTTGCCAATGTGAGAAAACATCAAACAGTTTTACAATGTCCAAGTGTTTGTGATGTACTGTATGCACAACATTAGAGAATCTGCTTTGCTGGATGTGACATACTGTACTGTACACTTCCCAGCTCACTTCTGAAAACTGAAGAGTAACCTTTCTTCTCTAACAGATGATTCTGCTTTAAATTCTCTAATTAAGCCTTGCCATGTCCTCTGGGTCCCAGCAGTTTATGGATATTGGGTTAGCAAGTACACGGTTTTGTTTCTCCAGGAAAAGTTACAGGCTTATGCACTCACCTTGATGCCATGATGCAGATCATTAAACAGCCTGCAGTGTGAAGCCCATTGGGGGATTGCATTCACAGTACAATCCACTGCTTTAAAAGTAAACAAAGAGATCCAGACTTTGTTTATACAATAACAAGATATTCAACACACAAGAGCAACAGATTACTTCTATCTCTGCAGGAAAAGGATGCACAGTAAAGATTAGAGATGTGCGGGTCTGGTTCCCAGAGAACCGACAACAACCGAATTTAAGGGTTCCGAGTCAAACAGAGGCCCTGATTCAGAGCCAGACGCTATTTGCCCTCGCTCGTTTAGAAAAAGGCGCCAGCTATTTAAATTGAGCGCTCGCTCTTTGCGGTCTGTTGACGCCTCTATGTCTGAGCGAGCGAACGCAACATGCGCTTGCTATTTTTTAAAGACGCCCCCTGGCCGTTTCGCATCATACGTCATCTCCGCTATTTATTAGATTAATCGAGTACATTGAAAGACGTCTGAACTGCTCACAGTGCTTGTGGTTGGATTTTCCTATCGCAATCATGCGAACAGTTCAGGCTAAGAGACAACCAAGTGACGTGGTCGATGACGCTGCTTTGTTAATTATGCACACCCTTAAAATGCCCGTTTTGACCGTTAGGCACGCCAGCGTTCGGATCTCCACTCCCCGTTTTCAAGCACCTTCCCATGTTACCACCCACAAACGCCTCATCCTGTCACTCAAATTAGCAGGCACTCGCTATTTTGCAACACACGATTTCCGACTGCACTGACTGGTTGGCGCATGCGCATTATGACCCATACGCATGCGCAGATGTTCGAACATCGCTCGGAGCGAACGAGCGGCCGCTTACGAGCGGCTCTGAATCAGGCCCAGAGTCCAAGTTTGGAATCACTTTTGGGCATACTTGCCAACTCTCCCTGATTGTCAGAGACACATCCCAGACGCCCGGAGGCAAGTTATAAATGGGTGCCCCCCCCCACTCCCGCTGACACTGTAATGTAGTATTTCACATGCAGATACACCCGCAGTTGCACACACAATACAGGCATGCCACAGATAATTTTAATCAGCAGAAGTTGATAGCTGATCCTATTCGCATCACTGGGCGAATGAGACGCATTTTAAGGGAAAGATTCACACGAAAAGATGCTTGGTGCTACCGAGTCACTCTGCACTCACGCGTTATAGATGTATGTGGACACATCTGTGGGCCTGATTCAGCATGGATAGCTGTTCTGCTAATGCACACACAACGCAGTTCCTAACATCAGCGGTCATATGCAAACAATTGCATTCATATGCGATCGCAACCTAACACAAAGAAGCCCACTTCCCCTTACTCATATCCGTAATACTTAGCAGAATAGTGAAACCATCGGTACAATCGAGTAACATAGGACCCATATGCACACTTGCACAAGCTCTGACCTCACTCAGGAATTGCTATCAGCCATGCACGCTATCAGTGCTATGGATGAGAATGGCCACGCAGTGGCTAATTTATGCACGCCCATGCAACGGCATTGGGGCCCCAGGACCCCGCCTCCCATGCCCTCTTACCCGCAGCTCCGTTCGATGCATCCTTGTTGACATCCAGCTCCTGGAAGATGATCTGCAGCCACGCTTATCCTCATTCCAGCCACTCAGGACTCTGCTGCGGCTAGGCCTGCCGCCAGGGAGGAGCGGGTCGGAGAGTTGTGGGTGTGGAGGGTGCTGAGACTGCTGCATGGGTCCACGGCTAGGGCTGTCCCCAGGGAGAAATGGGACAGAGAGTTGTTGGTGAGGGGATGCGACGTGACTGCTGCACGGGTCAAAGCAGCTAGAGCTGCCGCCAGGGAGGAGTGGGAGTTGTGAGTGAGGGTGACGCCGGACATGTCACACTGATATAAGAGGCTGCTAAGGAACAGTGACACCAATGAGTAGGGACAGGGCTATAGATAGAAGTAGGTGGCAGCTGATGGCCTGACAAAGAGATCTCCACTAGTGTATGGTGTCTTCTCAGGTGCCGGGAAGAGGTGCCATATATTGGGTGGCCGTGATGGTACACCATACTTTCCTACACTCCCGGAAGTCGCTGGAGGCTCCTGATTTTTTGGGTAGCCCCCTGCACTCCTGGAAGTATAGGCAGATCTCTCACATCCTGCCCACTTCCTAGTGAAGCGGGCAGAATGGGGAGATTTAATGGAGATTTTGCAGGTCCGCGATGAGGGGGCGGGCTAAACTATGCGATTTGCGTCATTTAGCCCCACTCCCTCTTCACGGACCCACGAATCGCGGATATTTCCGGGGAAAGGGGCGGTACCTAATTACGTCACTAGTCCAGCCCCTCCCTCGAACCAGCCTGTAGGAGCAGTTGCCCAGGCTGCTCCTCAAAATCTTATCTACAAAGTAGTTAAGTATGGTTTGGGGAATACTTGCCGAAATTTAAATGGAGCTTCTCTAGATGCAGGTGGGCAGTGATGGGGACAGGGTCAGGCTATGGCGTCATTAGGGCCCGCCCCTCACAACGAAATGCTGCGAATCGCGGATATTTAGATAAGGGGCGGAGCCAAATGAAGTGATCATATAATCGCGTCATTAAGCCCCGCCACTGGATCGCAGATTCACGGTAAGATTCCCCCCATTCTGCAAACTTCACTAGGAAGTGGACGGGATGCAGGAGAAGTGCCTACTCTTCTGGGCGTGTGGGGGGTACATGAAAAATTGGGAACCTTCCACAGGTTCTGGGAGAGCAGGCAAGTATGCTTTGGTGTTCCAAGTCGAACCGAGTCCCGGTTCGGTTCTGCAATCAGAACTCGGGTTTTGGATTGCATGTATGTCCAGAGACTCCAGACATGTTCAAATTAGGGGTGTGCACCGGCCACTTTTCGTGTTTTGTGTTTTGGTTTTGAATCTGGATCTTTCTTCGTGTTTTGGATCTGGATTGGTTTTGCCAAAACCACCCTTCGGTGTTTTGGGTTCTGGGTTTTGTGTTTTGGATCTGTATTTTTTTTTAAAAAAGCATAAAAACAGCTAAAATCACAGAATGTGTTGATTTTTCTGCTCCTATGCTATTATTAACCTCAAAAACCTTAATTTCCACTCATTTCCAGACTATTCTGAACACCTCACACCTCACAATAGTGTTTTTATGTCCAAAAGGTTGCACCGAGGTAGCTGGATGACTATGCTAAGCGACACGAGTGGGCGGCACAAACACGTGGCCCATCTAGGAGTGACACTGCAGTGGCAGACAGGATGGCAGTTTGAAAAACTATGCCCCAAACAGTACATAATGCAAAGAAAAAAAAGAGGTGCAAGATGGAATTGTCCTTGGGCCCTCCCACCCAGCCTTATGTTGTATAAACAGGACATGCACACTTTAACAAAGCAATCATTTCAGCGCCAGGGTCTGCCACACGACTCTGGCTGAAATGATTGGTTCGTTTGGGCCCCCACAAAACAAACTGGCAATTAATCTGGCCCTGTACAAACTGGCTCTACGGAGGCAAGATGTTGTCCTCATCCTCCTCATTCACCGATTCCTCACCCTCTTCAGTGTTGTGTACATCCTCATCCTCACAGAGTATTAATTCGTCCCCACTGGAATCCACCATCACAGGTCCCTCTGTACGTTCTGGAGGCTGGTCTCCCTGGAAGAGTTGATAATTCATTTTTATGAACATCATCTTCTCCACATTTTGTGGAAGCAACCTCCTACGCCTTTTGCTGACAAGGTTCCCGGCTGCACTAAACACTCTTTCGGAGTGCACACTGGAGGGGGGGGCAACTTAGGTAAAATAGAGCCAGTTTGTACAGGGGCCTCCAAATTGCCTCTTTTTCCTGCCAGTACATGTACGGACTGTCTGACATGCCTATTTGGATGCTGTCACCGATGTAATCCTTTAACAGACAGACGCACGCTTGTCGCTGCAGCTTTGAGGATGCAGGTGCGGCTACAGCCCACACAATTCACAAAGACAGGAAAAAAAATATTTTTTTATTTTTTGTGGAGCGCACTTTGAGGGTTACACCACCCTTTAACAGACAGATGCACGCTTGTCGCTGCTGCTTTGAGGATGCAGGTGCGGCTACTGCGCATACATTTCACACACAAACACAGAAAAAAAGATTATTTTATTTTGGTTGGAGCGCACTTTGGGGGTTACACCACCCTTTAACAGACAGATGCACGCTTGTCGCTGCAGCTTTGAGGATGCAGGTGCAGCTACAGCCCACACAATTCACAAAGACAGAAAAAAAAGAATAATTTTTTTATTGTTTGTGGAGCGCACTTTGAGGGTTACACCACCCTTTAACAGACAGACACACGCTTGTCGCTGCTTTGAGGATGCAGGTGCGGCTACAGCCCACACAATTCACAAAGACAGAAAAAAAAAAGAAGAATTTTTTTATTGTTTGTGGAGCGCACTTTGAGGGTTACACCACCCTTTAACAGACAGACGCACGCTTGTCGCTGCTGCTTTGAGGATGCAGGTGGAATCTAGACGGGATTTGAAACCGGGCACACACTACCTTCATCAATTGTCTAAATCCCACTGCACTAATGGCGAATACCGGACGCACGTCTAACACCAACATAGCAGTCAAGGCCTCAGTTATACGTTTTGCTTCAGGATGACTGCTGTCGTACTTCATCCTCCTCGCTAGGGACTGTTGGAGGGTCAATTGTTTAGTAAAAGTAGAGGTGTTCCTACTTCCTCTCTGGGATGATGAACAACATATACGTGCGGCTAAGGCGCACACAAACACAGAAAATATTTTTTTATTTTTGCTGGAGAGTAGTGCACTTTGTGGGTTACACCACCCTTTAAGAAATGAGCCAGCTGGCTCTTTACTTATGGGAGACAGGCGCACGCTTGACGCTGCTCCTTTGTTGATGCACGTGCAGCCACAGTGTACACAATTCACAAACACAGAAAATATTTTTTATTTTGTTTGGAGTGCACTTTGGGGGTTACAGCACCCTTTAACGGTCAAGCCAGACGGCCCTTTAATTATGACACCGGCGCACGCTTGGCACTACTTTGTTGATGCACGTGCGGCTACAGTGCACACAATTCACAAACACAGAAAATATTTTTTTATTTTGTTTGGAGTGTACTTTGGGGGTTACAACACCCTTTAACGGACAAGCCAGCTGGCCCTTTACTAATGGGACACAGGCGCACGCTTGGCGCTGCTCCTTTGTTGATGCACATGCAGCCACAGTGCACACAATTCACAAACACAGAAAATATTTTTTATTTTGTTTGGAGTGCACTTTGGGGGTTACAGCATCCTTTAACGGTCAAGCCAGCCGGCCCTTTACTTATGACACCGGCGCACGCTTGGCACTACTTTGTTGATGCACGTGTGGCTACCGCGCACACAATTCACAAACACAGAAAAAATATTAATTTTTTTTGCACTTGGGGGGAGCACCCCTGATGGACAGAGCACCCCCTGGACAACACTACAGCACTCCTTTAGGACTGGGACACTGCACAGGACTTTGGAGTGGACACAGCCCCTATGGACAACTGACTGCACAACACAGTCCAGCCAGCCCCTATGGACTTTGGAGGAGTGGACACAGCCCCTATGGAAAACAGCAGCACAGCACAATACAGCCAGCCCCTATGGACTTTGGAGGAGTGGACACAGCCCCTATGGACAACAGCAGCACAGCACAACACAGCCAGCCCCTATGGACTTTGGAGGAGTGGACACAGACCCTATGGACAACAGCAGCACAGCACAGCACAACACTACACTGCACTACACTACACTACACTACACAGCCCAGCTAGCCCTAACTCCCACCCTCCCTCTTCACTGTCCACAGCTGAGTGAGAAAATGGCGCCGACACGGGTACCTTATATAGAATCCAAAACCCGCGAGACCCGGAAGGCGGGATGATGACGTTTTGCCTCGATTTCAGATCCGAGTCAGGCGGGAAAAGTCGAGCCTGACTCGGATCGGCCTCGGATCGGGGGGGGTCGGGGGGGTTCGGATATCAGAAATCCGAACCCGCTCACCCCTAGTTCAAATTATATGATTTTAGCTGTTTTTTTAATTTTATTTTTAAAAAATACAGATCCAAAACACGTGAGGGTAGTAATGCAAAACCAAAACACGACGATTAATCCGAATTTAAATCAAAAACCAAAACATGGGGACCGCGCACATTTCTTGTAAAGACTCTGGCCCTGATTCAGAGGCGCTCGCTATTTGTAAGCACTCGCTCTGAATCAGGGCGGGCCAGTTTTTTTTTTTTCACCGGCCTCCAGGCCGCTCACTAAGCTGTGATCTCAGTCACGGGTGATGTCAGTACACAGTGATGCTGGCTGTATCTGTATAGATCATTAACCCAGTTTTTAAACATTCAGAAGGATGAACAGGAAATCTTAGAGTTGATGTAAAACATCTGTTCATGTCTAATAAGCCGGCATTCAGAAGACAGAGAGGAGCACATCAAGAAGTTACCAGCTGTTAGACTCTATTTCAGAAAGAACTCTCCTACAGTATCACCATAGTACAGTGTGCTGCCTCTACTGGTGCGAACAGGGGAAAATTAGATCCCTTTAAAGTAACAACTCCCATAGACGATAATCCTTAGCACAATTTATGCATTCTGCTCATCTCCCTGCCATATTGGACTCTTGCGCTGAGCTACCGAGTTTCAAAAGAAAATTTAATCTTGAATTATGCAAAAAGGGGAGATTGAGAATGCACGGTATATAATACAAGCTTTTTTTTAACTGCTGGGAATAAGTATATAACAAAATTGAATGTGGGGTTATATGAGCCCAGGGTAAAATTATGTCTGATTAGTTTTTCAAAGAGACATTTCACGTCTTGAGACTTTAATTTAATGTCCGGTATACATATATTATATACATTGAGAATTCAGTCTTGCATGTGTACATTTCAGCAATGTCTCCCTATCATCATTAAGATGTGTTCATTTTTAATGCCCTGTTCATTTTTAGTGCCCTGAGACATGACGCATCTGAATGATTTGTATTGCATCCAGAGTTTAGCTTTGGAGGGAATTAAATTCTCGCCGATGCAGTGGCTGGATCAGCGATGTTCAGCTGCAAACATCATTGTTCGGCTGGAAACATCATAGAGAATTATGGTAGGCCAAAATTGCTAATTTTCCCTAGTACCTCTATGGGATGCGAACATAAATAGGTAATAGTGAAGGATGTGGAGCGTTCAGGGGTGCCAGGCACAGACTACTCGGGGCCTAGCTAATGAGGGCGGTGCCAACATAGTATTTCCATTCATTTTTAATGGGAAGGGGGGGCATGAACACGCCTCAGTACCCGGGCACTGCGGCTGTCTTAATGGCCCTGTCGCTGTTCCATCATACTTGCCTACCTATGGCTTGTCCTCCCCGGGAGAAGCCTGGGGAGGACAAGCAGGTGGGCTATGATGGGGACGGGGCCTGACGGGTCATGTCATTAAGCCCCACCCCATCACTGAAAATTGCCGCGATTGGCTTAAATTTAAATAGGGGACGGGGCTAAATGACGCGATTCATGGAGAATCGCGTCAATAAGCACCGCACCCTACACGGGGACCCGCAATCGCCGCAGAAGTTCTCCCAATTCTGCCCACTTCACTAGGAAGTGGGCAGAATGCAGGAGGAATGCCTACCCTTCTGGGGGTGTGGGGGGGTTACCCGAAAAATCGAGAGCCTCCCGCGAAAACCGGGAGGGTAGGCATGTATGTGTTCCATCCATTCCGACGGCAGTCCAACAGCACTTTGTGGACATCGCCAGTAACTGAATTCCCTCCATTTTGTCATATCGTAAAGAAAAGAAAATATTCAACTCAATTATTGAAAGGCATGGTTGAAAATAATATCAGAAAGCAAGAAAGAAAAAGCAATCATTTAGTATAAGTTGTGTGGGCATATGTACATGTCTATGAATTAAAGTTATCTGAAGGCTGAAATCCCTTTAACCGACCAAAGGCCTGATTCTGAGATGTATGTACTGCCAATGTCAGACGCAGTGATGCCATCTTTTTCCACTGTGCATGCATCTAAGTGGCACCGTGCATGTCTCCCAATTGTCAGTGCACAGAGTCGTTATACTGATTCAAATGCACGTTCTCTGAAATATATTAGAAATGTATTGAGCGTTCCTGGTTAGTGATTAGGATGTGACAGGGAAGGTGGGTATACAGAAGCATGGACATGCTGGGTCTTATGGCCGTGTTATGGGAGTGTCACGGGGGCATCGCTGATCGACCTATGGAGTCTTCTGAAGAAGCACCAAGCGGTATTTGAGCATCTACAGACACTCAAAGTGTACGTCTCCGTCCTTGCACAATCGGACACATTGATTAATGCAGACATTTAATCTACAGTATGTGTCAAAATCCCCCTTTTACAAGGACTAGGTTGAAAAAGTTGCTCCCTGGATTGCACTGCATTATTAGGTGTATATAACTTATATGGAGCAAGCAAAAAGACCTTGGGCAAAATTTACTAAGCGGCGGTTTGACGTCGGGTTCTATTCTATTCTAAACCCTGGCGGTTTGGTGGTGGTTTTGCAGCGGTTTCTAAATGACAGCCCTGTTCTATTCTATTCTAAAATGTGTTTTGATTGCAGTTTTGCAGCGGTTTTGGCCTTAGTAAATCTGCAGATAGCAAAACCGCCGCCAAACCACAGTCAAACACATTTTAGAATAAAACAGAACAGGGCTGTCATTTAGAAACCGCTGCAAAACCACCACCAAACCCCCGGGGTTTAGAACAGAATAGAACCCGCCACCAAACCCCCAGGGTTTAGAATAGAATAGAACCCGCCGTCAAACCGCCGCTTAGTAAATTTTGCCCCTTGTCTTCCCAATCCTATGACTTAGAACAAGATCTCAGGGAACCATGGGTGGGACAAACCCCCAAGGATTCCACTTCAAAAGAACACCGATATGTAATGGACCTCGGCAGGAAGGGGGGCTGACAGAGAGAGACATGCCAGCTGGTGCAATGCTAATAAGTTTACCCCTTATAGTGCCCTAGTGCACCTCCTAGATGATACCTTGAGTTTGTTTCAAAGCAGTCAGAGATTATCCTTTTTATTGGTGTGAATAAGTCCTTGTTTAACTTGGGGATGCCATCTGCGAAAGAGATCAAAATGAATATTTACTTCCGCTTGATCCACCCATGAAAAGGTGCTAATACCTGCCTCAGTCACTGTAAGCTTCAGTGTTTAAGCAACAGAGAGCATGTCCATTTGCTATTGGTCTTATTCAGAGGTGTACGCTTTGTTGGGCAGCACAGACGGTGTAATGGTTAGCATTACTGCCTCACAGCACTGAGGTCGTCGGTTCGATATCCACTACGGCCCTGTGTGGAGTTTGTATATTCTCCGTGTTTGCGTGGGTTTCCTCCGGGTACTCCGGTTTCCTCCCACATTCCAAAAATAAACTGGAAGGTTAATTGGCTCCTAACAAAATTAACCCTAGTGTGTATGTGTGTGTGTGCATGTGATAGGGAATATAGAGTGTAAGCTCCACTGGAGCAGGGACTGAGGTGAGTGGCCAGATATGCTCATTAAAGCGCTGCGGAATATGTGTGCACTATATAAATAACTGGTAATAAATAAACATAAATGTTGATGCCGGGCAATATATTTAGTCTGCACAAGCAGGGTAGCAACAGCCAGCCGCGGATGTGTCATGGTCAGTGACTGCGACTTTTGCACACTGACACTGGCGGCCATGTTCAGATGTAGATTCCGCGCCTCCATAGGACTGGTGCAATTGTCAATGGTACGACCGAATGTGCGGTATTATCATACACACACCACAGTTGAATCAGGCCCTTAGTGTGGAGACAAAATGTATGCAAAATCTTCAGCTGTTGAATATTTTAATTGGCTGATTTCATAGCGGTTGCATTGCTTAAGGTGGGCTACGGGCACTTGTGTGTCCCCCAAGGATCATTGTCTTTGCTTTGGATGGAGATACATAAGACTTGACTTGATGAGTATTTATACCAAGGTCGAAGTTTATCAATAGGATCTTTGAGGCCATAAGATGGTGTTCAGCAGCAGTGGGAAGTCATAGTACCCTGGGATTCTGGGGGAGATAACAAGGAGCAGAAGTGGTGCTGGGAGACGGGAGGAAAAAAGACTCCACACTTGAGGTTGGAAATGTTACTTAGCAGTGGCGGCCCCAGAGATGGGGCTGCAGCACAGTCCAAAATTCAATAGGGGAACCACACCAACTGTCCTTCCAAATGCTGCCAAACATCACCGGCCAGGACTCACTAGCAGTTGGTGTGGTTCCCCTATTTGAATTTTGGACTGCTCTGGACCCGCCACTGTTACTTAGAGATGATTGGTGAACTTTGCAAAAATACCTCTCTACCGTAATGCAACGGTGCGCAAAATCTTCTTAGTGGATCTTTTTCCAAGTAGAAATGGCCACACTACTGTACTTCGGACAAGCCAACTTTATAGCAACAGAACTCGCAAGATGTATCGGCGATTCTGGGAATTTGAAATGGGACCACCCATTAAGAAAAGTCTAGTTTCGCCTAAGCGGCTGCCTAATAACTAAATCCCCACTGTAGATAGGTTTTCTTGTTCTACTTTCTGCCAGCTTCACTCTTCGTCACAACTTGGTAACCCCAAACCAAAGCTTAGCAAAGGAGGCAACTCTGCTCACTGGGCTTGCCAATATTCTATTTCTTCTTCATTTCTAAATGAAAATTTTCAGCATTTGCCTATAATTGCCACTTGAATTATAACAGAATCCATTTGGAATTATACTCATTTGCACCTCATTATTCCTGAAGATGGGATGCTGTAATGTAATCTGCAGAGTGTACATTACATATGCAATAAAATAATTATCATCTCATGAGAATTCTGCCTGTTATCCAACAAACATATTAACACAATGCAATTTGAAACAATTACATTCACCGCCAACATTTTTCAATGTTAAGCGTCTATTTCAGTTTCTGTAAGTTCCATTTACATAAATGCCTGTATACTATAACTTTACTTGTACAATAATTAACACTAACAGCATACAATTACCTGATTATCTATTGACAGCTACCGCTATGATCTAATGTGCAACTAACACCTCTGTGATACATATTAATACTTTTTGGGGTTTTGCAATTAAAAAGAAAAAAAAGGATGATTTTCACAAGTTTCCATGGAGACAGCAAACAGTCTGAATTCTGTCATGTCTCTATTATAACAAATCTCATGGAAGAAACACATGTACACGAGGAAATAACATGAAGAGAACAAAACCATTTGGTTATAAGAAGTCATATATTCTATTGTTTCTATGGTAACAAACATTGTAACATTGCCAAATAGATTCACACTTCCCCTTTTCCCACCCCTGTGTCCTCCACTTGAGGTTGAATGACAGGAGAGCATCAATCATTTACACTCTGGGGTCAAAAAATAAAATGTGTTTTGCTTTAAGCTTATTGGAGATAGAGAGAATATAGTTTGGTAAAATGGGACTTCAGTAAGAAGAAATATCAGCTATAACAGGGTTACATTTGTGATCTAAACAGGAAACTGCTTAGCGGGTTTGTGACAGTATAAAATCTAAAACTGGAAATTTGGCGCCCACGTAAATGTGAAGGAAGTATACGGGAAGAGACATCGTAATAATGTGTTTGATGTTGTAACTGTAGGGGACTGGGGAAATATGTTGGTAGGAAAACTGATGAACATTTGCTGGGATTTAATCTATAACACTAAAACTGCAGTGCACAGACGGTATAGTA
Organism: Taudactylus pleione; assembly: GCA_031769625.1. Taxonomy (NCBI): domain Eukaryota; kingdom Metazoa; phylum Chordata; class Amphibia; order Anura; family Myobatrachidae; genus Taudactylus; species Taudactylus pleione. The sequence continues at coordinate 2,209,886 of JAUIMM010000299.1, forward strand.
AGGAATATTTGTTTTATTTCATAGGCCTGTTTTGTGTGAGCTGTTTTTGGATTATTTAAATAAAAAAAAAAATATATATATATATATATATATATATATATTGTAATGCAATTTTCTATAGTGTATTAGGTGGTAAATGGAAGGAGCTGAAGTTTTGGTGTAGTGTCAAATAATAAACATATGTTAGGTCATGGATACGGTACAAAATGTCGATGTTCAAAATGTCAACACTGGAATGTCAACATTGTAAATTCAGAACGTCGACATGGACGGGAGGTTCAATGAGATTTACATGATTGTAAATGTTGGCGGTCTACTTGTCGACCATGTGGATTTTGCATTGGCGAGGTTAGTATCATTAACCACAGCCTAAGCCTCACCCTAACTGCAGCCTAATTCTAACCGCAGCCTAATCCTAACCACAGCCTCACCCTAACAGCAGCCTCACCCTAACTGCAGCCTAATCCTAACCGCAGCATAATCCTTACCACAGCCTAACCCTAACAGCAGCCTCACCTTAACCGCAGCCTAATCCTAACCGCAGCCTCACCCTAAACGCAGCCTTACCCTAACCGCAGCCTCACCCTAACCGCAGCCTAATCCTAACAGCAGCTTAACCCTAACCGCAGCCTAATCCTTACCACAGCCTAATCCTAACCGCAGCCTCACCCTAAACGCAGCCTTACCCTAACCGCAGCCTCACCCTAACCGCAGCCTAATCCTAACCGCAGCTTAACCCTAACTGCAGCCTCACCCTAACCGCAGCCTAATCCTAACTGCAGCCTAATCCTTACCGCAGCCTAACCCTAACAGCAGCCTCACCCTAACCGCAGCCTCACCCTAACCGCAGCCTAATCCTAACCGCAGCCTAATCCTTACCGCAGCCTAACCCTAACCGCAGCCTCACCCTAACCGCAGCCTAACCCTAACTGAGTTTAACCCTAACTGCAGCCTAACCCTAACCGCAGCCTCACCTTAATCGCAGCCTAACCCTAACTGCAGTTTAACCCTAAACCTAAACCTAACTCCAAAATTCTGAAAACATTGTCTGTTGACACTCACAATGACCACATTTCCCAATTTGGCCACTGCCCTCCATCACCTGGACCCAGCACATGCCTGAACAGCATTGCCTCTTATAACTAATAGGATGCACCCATTACAGAGTGTAACTATGTAAAGGTGGCATGGTCACAGGTGGGCAGAAAAACTGACATCCACCAAGACTCAGGTACATCATCATGCCAGTAATGCCATTCCATTGATCCATTTGTAACAATCAGGACACAAGCAAATGGTGTACAACAATATCTGCATATTTCCCAAAATGATAAGGATAACTAATACAATGGATGACACTGCACTAACCTCACCTTACCCACTCTATAGTATTATTATGTGGTGCAAGAGTATTTTTTATCAATGTTGAGTGTTGCTCCATCTACTGTATATCAATGCACAATACCTAGAAGCTGGGCAAAATATCCATGCAACAGGTATAATTCATGTGTCTGGATTTACAAGGATGAATGATTAACTGCCTTAGGGGGGAATTCAATCAGCTGCGGTAATTTACCGCAGGCTATTTAATCCTCTGGGGTTATTCAATTAGACCTGAAGGCAGCCCGCAGGCTGCACTTAACAGGGAACTTTTTTCAGGTCTGTTCCAACCCGAAAAATAAACCAGATAATTTGCCTGTTAACGGGTGCTAAGACACTATTAACGCATAGGTCTGTGAACTTATCAGCCTGTTAACACATTTAACAGGTGTTAAAATGGTCTAGGGTGAAAAAGGGGCTCTGATTGAATAGCCCTGTCCTTTAAAGCTACCAAGCATTTTCACAACCATTAAATTAACGGCTCTAACTGAATTCCCCCTTAGTCTACATAGACAGACTGATCACAAAATAGCATGCAGGAATATTTGTGCATGATGCTCAAATACAGTGAAAATTGTCATTTAGTGATAATTCACCTGGTGACATTTCAGAAACAAAAATGACTTTGCCCAATACACAGCACTCTTATACAGTCCTTCATATGCTTCCCATTCCCGTCACACAAAACATGCTGCCCAGTAATGATCTCATAGTGATACTTTATGTCTTTCATCATATTTCCCAACATATTGGAGTAAAAAATCGGGATAGCTGAAAAGGGGACATGACCACATGGGAAGGTTGTGGCCATGTGGGACGCCCCCTTGTTTGCATCACTAGGGGGCCTTGCCCAGTATACCTGGAAGATTCTGGACTTCCCCCAAGCTTTCTCCGCAAAATGCAGAGCAGCAGTGTAAAGGAGCGTACACACTACACGATATGCTCCGTGAGCGATATCGTCTAGTGTGTCCCCGGCAGGGTGTGCTCAATGTCGTTCATGACATTGAGCACACCCGCTGAACGATATCATTAACGATACCGTTCAGCGCCGTGCTCTCTCCCCCATTCCCCAACATGCAGCAACCTGACGACATCGTCAGGTTGGCCTGCATGTTTACTTGATGGACGATAATGACGAACGACCCGTGGGAATGCGCGTCGTCATTGTTCATCGTTTTGATGTAAAAAATGGACGATAAAGTGGACGACTGAACGATAACAATATCGTTACCGTTCAGTCGTCCACTTTAATTGGCCAGTGTGTACGCACCTTTAGAGTGCTCCCCCCAAGCCTCTCCCCTCCATGGGACACTGCAGCTTGAGATTGGGAGAAAGGTACAGTCCCAACAAGCGGTACCAAAGTGGGACAGTTGGGTCTATGCTTTCCTGTGCTCATCGCAAGCTGCACTCCCCAAACCCATGGGTGAGCATACTACATAAACGTATAGTCCATGATATACATCCCAAGGAACTATAACTAGACTACTGGGAACCAACAAAACACTCACATTGAATACCTGTCACTAGACCAGTCAGAGCTAATCGCTGATTGGCTATGTGTTACTGCATCAAGCAAGTTTGCACTTGTGTTAGGAATTTACCCTCTAAGGGCACATTTAATGAATTATTAAGGCATGAATATATTTCTCAGGTGTTACTTTTGAAAGCTTAACCTTAAATTAGAGTTCTGTAATCTTCATACAAGCAATGAGCTAGTTTAGACATTCTGTTTACTTCTCTCTAAACTATTTTCACAAAAGCACAGTTATACATCCCTTTGGTGATACTTACTAATGTGCAGCTGTACAAAAGTGAACAATTAAAATGTAGCTATCATTTTTGTGATTGTACCAGTTAAATGATAGGCAGAATGTGATTGGTTGCTGTGAGAAACACACCCACTTTTGTAAAAGTGCATTTTAGTGAATTTTTTCCCGCTGAAGCCTGGAGTCTAGCTAGAGCTGGATTAGGACCCCATGGGGTCTTTATCAATACACTACATTTGGGCTCTCCTCCCTCCATTTGTTTGTAACAAAATAGGAGTAATCAATGGTCTGCATAAAAGTCTAAAGAACAATTTACTGCTTTACTATTAAAGTAATCAAATTGTAACTGCAATATGACTGTGGGGTCTATATAGTACAGTTGAATTAGCATTTTCTAAAATAACGCCGTTTCCCACAAAAATAATTCCACCATATTTAAATGAAATTACTTGTCGGGACAGCTGGAGCGGAAAAGGGCTGCCCCAGGTGAGCGCTGAGTAGTGGCTTACAGCTCTCTCGTCTGTGTAATACAGTAGGCTGAAGTCACTGCGATGTTCCCCCAATGCGCATGCGCACGACGGAGGGAGCTCCATCGTGCACATGCACAAGACCCGAATAACGACGGCCAAGCCGTCGTTATGGGTCTCGCACTAAAGGGGGCGTGCTGTTGATGGTGACTGACAGCACGCCCCCTTTAGGGGCGTGCCAGGTGCGTGGTTGCCAGACGGAGGCGTTCCCATGGGAACGCCTACCGTCTGAGTCCGGCCCAACTGACATCACTAGTGATGTCAGTGGGAGTGATTTTGGCTCTATCAAAGGGTCTCGTCGTGAGCCCGATGGTCACGATAGTCTTGACCATCGCGACCATCATCATGGATGCTCGCATAAGCTGTGGGTGGTCACCCACAGCTATGCGAGCATCCAGGAGGACGCTCCATTTTCATGGAGGAGGGCCCTGATTCAGAGCGAGCGCTCTGGTCAGAGCGTTCGGCTCTGAATCAGGCCCACAGCTCATCAAGCCTTCAGGAAATGTCAATGTGTGCATACAATACTGTGCAGTAGCGAAATCAATGATCTCTATTTTACCATCTATTCAAGCAATAGTGTTTGCAGCTGAAACAAGATAACCGTCAATATGTGTCCACCCGCAAGGTGATACTTTGGTAAATTAGATGGTGTTAGATAATGGCTGAAATGAATAAATAACAAAAACCTGATAGACAAAAATGAAAAAATATTGCAGTCAGTAAAATAAACACATGTTGGTTCGTGGTGCGATGGCGCCTTTTAATATCATGATAAGTCTCACAGCATTGCTGCAGGGTTTCTGGAACCTGTCAATCTACAGCTATGTCAGAGGTAAAGTGAATCTTCCTCTGGGAGAAGATTTCAGCTGCATATATTTGTTTATTGGCTCTGCTGAGAGATACAGTGACAGCGCTAAACCACCCACAATACACTGCAGGACACTGGTTGTTAGGATGATGGCCCCAAGGAGGGATAACATGGATATATGGACAGTGCTAAATTGCTGGCATCAAAATCAAAAACTATAAATAAGATTGATAAATAGCAAAAATATATTATACATTATTTTGTAACATGTATTCAACTTAAATCTCTCTTTAGGACCGAGTAAATGCTTGAATGATAGCCAAAGCTTTCAGCTTTTATAATTGTCTCATTTACTTTTTATCTATATAATGTTGAGTTAATAGTAATTAGATTTAGTAAAGGCTATTATTGGCTATAATCCCGAATACATTTATTAATTGTGCACATACTTGAGAACCTGCCTTATTCATTTATATGTTGTGGTTAGTTGGTATATGTACTATAAAATGAGCATTAATGAGATATATAATTACTAATATAAGTAATGGTTAAATAATAGCTGACATATAATGATAAACACTGAAACAATCTACTGTATATTGGTAATGCTGACCATATTATTAAACCCTGCGAGACCTTGATAGCATTTACATAAAAGGATTAATATTTACATTTCTGATGAAAATTGCTTGAATTTATTTATTGGCTGCCGGTCTTCTACCATATTCAATTTAAAATAATTACACTCACACATAAAGCTATTAACCAAACCACACCAACATACATCTCTTCACTTATCTCAAAATATCTACCAACCAGACATCTCCGCTCTGCACAAGATCTGCGTCTCTCATCCCCGCACAGTACTTGTTCCCATGCACGGTTACAGGACTTTTTTAGGGCTGCACCCACCCTGTGGACTGCCCTCCCACGCACAATAAGACTTTCCACTAGTTTCCAAACATTCAAGCGTTCTCTGAAAACTCACCTCTTCAGACAAGCTTATCAGATTCCAGGACCACCCACATAACCTTTTATAGCTCCCTATCTAACTCCCTTCTTATAGTATACACCTATCACATCTTTTCTTTCTTCAGTTTAACATCCTCCAGTCCTAACCCTAGGCCAACTTTCCAGTGTGATTGGATTATACAGCCCACCAAGAACATCTGCAATCGGGCTGGACAAATTTGCAATATGTAGCACCTATCCTTGTGTATCAACGCCTATTTCCCTATAGATTGTAAGCTTTCGAGCAGGGCCCACTTACACTTATGTATGTCTTTTATGTATGTATGTATGTATGTATGTATGTATGTAAGTATGTATGTATGTCTTTTACAACCCCGTATAATGTTAATGTTGATTCAAATTGTAAAGCATAACAGAATTTGCTGCGCTATATAAGAAACTGTTAATAAATAAATGTATTGAGTATGCAATTAGATTGTAAGGTTATTTGTGAATGGAAAAAGGACAAATCTAAAAAATTAGTGACAGTGGGCCATAATAGCCTGTGGGTTGAAGGACACTTCACAATTCTGTCAAATTAGCCAGTACAGTACAATACAATTAAACCAGCAATGATTTAAAAATTAAATCCAGGTTGGTTTAATGTACTGTACCGACTAAATCAATGGAATTGTGCCAGTTCCTACAACTCACAGACTACTCATTATTTATGTCATATTTGAATTTATACTGACAGATCTATGGTCATTTTTCTTATTATCATTCAGTTGTTTACTAATATATATATATATATATATATATATATATGAGTTTTTATTATTATTATTATTATTTTTAATTAACGTAAAAGTCTGAATACCTTAAGGGTTAAGATAACATACGGGTTTGAAATAATTAGGTCTATTATTATCATTCGCTGATTAGGCAGCGGGAGTGTAACATGCTGTTGAAATATATTTGTTTATTGTTTCTAAATGTATATGAGGGCTGTAATTAGTTATGTGACATCTTAGGAGAGTTATTATTAGTTAGATGAGTCCTTTCTGTATGAACGGTCATTCCTAACTATAGTAATTATGAAAAGTAAGGGGTATATTTACTAAAGAGCGGGTTTTCAAAGCCTCAGATTATCGGCAGCTATGACTGCTGGATTTAAAAAGGCAACAGCAAAATTTGCAAAATAAGCCTGATCTAGTGTTTATTGCTATTGCCATTTTAAATACAGAAGTCAAAGCCTGTTATACTGACTGCCTAACAGCGAATGCGTTCATTGCAATTAAAACAACTGGTTAAAGCCATAGGCGCAAATGGGACGTAAGTGTATGTGATGTGTACCTTGTGTAAACCAGATGCATGTAAATATAGTGTCCACTTTACATATGCATGAAATTACATTTTTTTATGTGATTTTGGGGTGCAAAGGCAGCGAACTCTTCATCAGCAAGTACTGGTCAACCAGAGTTTAAAACGTTTGGCCTCAACATGTGAGTCCAGGCATCTTAGGAAGTGCAACCATAGTGGAGAAACGCGTTAAGCAAGAGGTTGGTTACTGTGCACTTACAGAGCGGAGCAGTGACAAATCTTTATTGACTACTGTATATCACACACTAGACTTTACATCTAGAGACAAAGAGCATTTTCGTATAATTGTGAACAGTTTGAGAACCGCACTGAGACGCATACAGTATGTGCCTAGTTGTAGCCGCATCACTTGTGGGTCCTAAGATTTTGTGCAAATACACGATGATGAGGAAAATATTTATTCACCATTAGAGATAGTGAATTCACCTGAAGAAGCTCATAGGTGGTATCTTAGTTGTTCGAACCAAGGGTGAATACTTGACATGAAGGGCTTTTCGTACTTAGAAATAAAAAGTTCCCCTAAGTTGTAATTGCTACAGATCCCAAATAATATTAATGAACATAATAAACACAGTCAAATTTAGCAACCCACAATAGCATGTGTTTGCTCACAAAACAAAGACTTTTGGTGAGAAATGAAACAAACAAATATGAAGATAAAGTAGGTAACATACTACAGTAACACTTAAATAACTGAGCGGAACATCAACATAGCGCCAGATTATACTTTGATATAATATTATGGTAATTGTACTTATACAACAATGAATGGACCGGTATAATACAGATCATTACAAATTCCCTCCTAGAGATATAAATGCCAATATATCTGCACTTAATGAAATGATAGCATAATATATTGTCGCAGAGCAGCTGAATATTGCTGTAGAGTGGCAGCACAGATTATGGGTTAATGGTGTGATTAAGCAATTGTATTATTGTATTATTCATTTTGTTGGTGTATAGAAGACAGGGATTTGTTCCTGCTGTATTACAGGCTTTTGTAGCTTAACAGATGTGTTCTAGCAAATGCGTTTATTTCACACATGATACAGTAAGTGTTCTATGAAATAGGTGTAAGTGGGACATAGGTGTCTGGAACATGAGGTATAGGGTACTGATGCCGACAAAGGCTCTGCATATGGGCAGAAATGTGTTATTAGCAGTCCCTACGTTCTGTGAATGTAAGCTCCGGTCAGATCTCTTTTTATAGAGGGGTATTTGTGCTTGGCTGTCCTAGGTCGGAGAAGGGTATCATTGCATTTTATTGTAATGAAGTCTAAATAGGACACTCTGCAAAATAACTTAATTTACACCACAATGTCCTAAATCAACTGTAAATCTATATCACAGAGGAGAACCCAATCTCTCAGTGAGTGAGTTCTCTGTGCCAAATTAAATGGAAAAGTGAAAGAACAATCAAAAGCTCAAACGTAACCAAACAGTCCTAGCCCACGACCGGTCTCTAAACGTACTCCAACATCCAAAAATCCACACGGGAAGCATTGGATGTTGGGGCGGGATCTTATAATAACAAAACAACATGTCCATAAAAATTGCTCACAAACATAATCAAAGTAATATACTGTATATTACCATGTAAAAAAATATTTAGTGTTGCTAAGCATTTACTGTACATTACTGTATGCTTTTCACTAATATCAGCTATCACCATGGTAACTTCTGTGTCAGTATTCGGAGAGCTAGGAGAGCTGCAGTCATTTTAGTCGCCTTAGAGGCAGATCTGCAGAAATGTGTGGCCCTGATGGCAAATGATGAATTTAAAAATGGTAAAAAAAAATTTTGGTTCTGCTATAAAATTACGTTCACATAACAAAGAATGGAGAAGATATTTAATTTTCATTGAGACATTTTATTATAAAGTACTGTAAACCTGCTTTAGAGGCTGTGTGGCTGTCCATGGTGCTGAATATGGGAAAAGCCCAAAAATCAGAGAAATGAGGGAGGATAGCATAGGATTAATCATGTGTAAGAAGGGAGAGGAGAAACCATGAACAGTCGATCTATTTACTAAGCCTTGGATGGAGATAAAGTGAACGGAGATAAAGTACTAGCCAATCAGCTCCTAACTGCCATGTCACAGGCTGTGTTTGAAAAATGACAGGAGCTGGTTGGTTGGTTCTTTTACTCCAATCACTTTATCTCCATCCAAGGCTTAGTAAATAGACCCCCAAAACTCTATACTTTAATAATAACTGCAGCGTAGATGCCTTAAGAGTAGCAGTCTATAGATATGGTTTCTATCTTTGGATATCCAGATATACAATGACCTAAAGCTATCCCTGTGGTAGATGCAGTATTGAACCCATGAGGCACAGGGATGTTTAAAACAAACACAAACTGATCCTACAACATCTTAATACAAATGATGACAGAGCATTACTGTGTGGAAAAGACGACCTGGCCTTCAGCTGGAGTGTATAATTGATTATATTTGATTGTACCGCAAGCTCTCAGGAGACATTTCATTAGCTGACTTTCCATGTAGAGAAACTAACTCCAAGGGGTCTGTTTACTAAGCTAATGGTTTTCAGACAGTCAATCTTTAGCTTGGAAGTGGAGTTTCAGCACAGTAGCCAATACTGCCCCTCCATGCTGCAGCTCAGTCCACACTTAAAGCAGCGTATTTAATAAAACATTTCTAGAAACAGCAGGATGTATGGGCAATGCAACCCTTACTATAAATTCTAAAGATATTTAGGGGTCTATTTACTAAGCAGAGTTAGGAGACAGAGTGAAAAGTGATAAGGTGCCAGCCAATCAGCTCCCAACTGCCATCTCACAGGCTGTGTTTGAAAAATGACAGTTGGGAGCTGATTGGCTGGCACCTTATTACTTTTCACTCCTAACACTGCTTATTAAATAGACCCCTTAGAAGCCACAGAGGAGTTTGATGGCTGTGACATGGAATCAAGGTGACTTCATGCAGCTGCTGCTGCTGAACATGAGAAGATGATGCTTGTCTGACCAACCCCCAGCACACCTGTGCAGCAGGAACATGGAAGTCTTCTTCAGAACCAGAACCAAAAGAGAAAGCCGATTCTGTTATTAAAGATGATGAAAGACAGTCACGGGTGCCAGCAGCTGACATTTTTGAGATATCTACAAAGACTGGTTCATGTTTCATGTTCTCACCTTCCACTATCTGTCCTCACTCCAACTGCAGAATGTTACTTCCCAGAAATACTAGTCACCAGTGGCAGCTTTATTGGTGGCCCATAATGTGGCTGACTTACAGTACAGTAGCCACGAGCACTTTCTCCACCAGCTGCAAATGTTATTCCACTGTCTTATGTATCAAGAGATCCCCACACCTCTTATACTTTAAGCTCATTTTGGCAGGGTCACCTTTACCTTCTGTTTCATGCTAACATGTGTAATTTGTATTATGATTCCCTCAATGCACTAATAGGTCAGCACTTCATGATTAAACAATGATAAAAATAATAGTAATAATAATTATGTTGGGGAAACAACCCTCATTGGCTGATATTGTAGGAAAGGTGACTAAAATAAGAACGACTTTGTTTATTAGAAAGTGTAATAGATCTATGAAACAGTCACGTAGTGGAGAGTTCAAGAACGTAAACCTTAATGGGACAAAGTGGAGCTAATGTGGGGACTGACCCCACTCTTTCACCTCCTAAACTGTAAAAATTTTTAAATTCAACCAAAAGATATAATAAACTAAAAGATGACAAATACGCACTGAATAGGCACTGAAATGTGTAAATTGGTTGTTTCTTGCAATCAACTTCTACATTTTTATGTCTGCTATTATGACATTGCATAAAATAATCACCATTATGGATATATGCTTTGAGGAAAGACTTTAGCCTTCCATAGAGATCGTTATCCCTTGTTGAAAATTGGTTTGTCCATGAGAATACTGGGGACGTGGCTACACTTCCCTTGCAGACTACCCCCCCCCCGACCCCCATCTTGTTTCCCCCGGTTGCTTTTGTGTAAAAAAATTTGAAAAGAAACAATGAGGAGCTTTTTAAACTTAAATACAAATACACCTCTTTATTTTACACCTGTAGCGGGAGATTTATCAAGCCTTCTAAAAGGTATAAGTGGGTGCCCATAGCAACCAAAAAGATGCTAGCTATCCTTTAATAGAATGTAATAGATTAATGATTGCTAAGCTCTTATGGTTGCTATGGGCAACAGTTTGCGTCACTGGGGTTGGTGTCACCCAGTGCGTCACTGTGGACTTCATGTGTGCAGCAAAGGGATCGTGACCTCATGCCAGCGAGAACACATACCCCAGGCGTATGGCGTTTTAGGGTAGTGACCGCTTGTCATGCCCCCGATCTCAACATGCTGGGGGCTTGCCTAGCACGCCACTAAATGCTGGACAGCCCCAGCCTCTCCCGACTCCGGGCACAGTGTCAGCGCTGCTCGGTGACAGCTTCGTAGGAGGTGACACCAAAATAGCAGAGAAGCTATGCCATTTAGATGTCATCCTCTCGGATGGGGTCACCTGGTGCGGTCCGCACCTCCCTAGTGACGCCACTGATGGGCAACACCCCAACTTGTCCTCTTTAGAAAGTTGGATAAATCTACCCATTCGAGCTGGTCACAACAGATGGGCATGTGCAGCACATGATAAAACATAGGTGAACGAGACCTTAGAATGTCTGTCATCTCCTTCTCCCATCCGTCATTTGTATATAATTCTGCTGACATTAACTAAGAAAAGGTAAGAAAAAGATTAAAACCTGCAAAGTTAACATTTCAAGGCAGAATAGTAATAATAATTACAATATACTGTACATTTTATAGTAAATGTTTTATGCCAATCAGCCAGCATCATGTTAACTCATGGAGACAGGTGCACTGTACGTTAGACTGTTTTCATAAATGTTGCAAATATATTTCTATTAGATAGAAATGCATAAGTAATTGTCCTCATCTGTTCCTAATGCTGCATACACACGCTACAACTTTCACGAACATCGCTAAATCGTTCATATGGTTCATATTTATGATGCCAACGATCGACCAACGATGCGCGTTCCCGGATGGACGATAATGATATCGATAATCGTTCATGCATGCAGGCCAACCTGGACAATATGTATCAGTGCCTGCAGGAGGGAATAGTCGTTGGTCGTGGGTGATATTGTTGGTGTGTGGATGAATGATATCATTCAACCAACACACCCGGAATTTCAAGGGAGATCGTTCAGCGATATCGATCGCTGAACAGTTCGTCCCGTGTGTATGCAGCATAAGTCATATCTAAATAAAAAAATAACATTGAAAAACGTATATTTAGCATTAATATGTGAAGCACAGGAATACTTTACATGGTGACAAGGCTGAAACCAGTCATTAACATCTATATTTTTAACCAAACAAAAAATGTTTTGTTTCTGCTTTTTCATGTAATCTATTGGATTGAAGTCTGCTCACCAATTTAAAAAGCTACAGTAGACTTGCATCTGACTTGTCCAGAAACCCACATTGTAATATATCTGATTAACTGACTCACAGTCTCCTAGGTAACAGGAAAGGTTTGTACAAACTAATGTGGTCAATATTAATGGCATGACCACTGCTGTATCTTTAATTAGATGGACAATAACAACACATCTTCATTTGCTATTCAGTGTTTTTTTTTAACCCCAGAGATTACAAGACAGACATCTCCTTCCAGAGACAACAAATACCGGTCCTATGTGAAATGATATCTATTTGCATCAATTAATCCAGATTTTACGTCATGGATCTGATGGGTCAGTTAGGGAGATGTTGGTAATGACTAACCAGATGTTAATAAGTTGAAGTTTCCTCCTAACTGGTGAAGTGTCTGCCTGTATTACAAGGTATTTATGTCACATTTATTATCCCACAATAAATGCAGTACTTTGTTATATCCGCTGCAGTCTTTTTAGTAACTGAGTGAAAGCTACAAAATATGTATTTTGCTTTATTGTGAAAAAACGGGTGGCAATAACGTCACCCCAGGATATTGGAAATCAATGAAATATGAGCAGTTTATTTCCCATAGTTTCTGAGGTAAAAAATAAAACTATTAATGTGCATAGTAAATGCCAAATATGGTATATATCTATATGACCCTGACAATCAGTATTTACACACAGGGCCACTGAGACATGCAGTGAGACAGGGTGCTAGAGGGGGCATGGCTAAACATGGGGCCACACCCACTAATTAACACTATGCGGGGCATTCCTCCTCCATGGCTGGCCAGGCCCCCCACACATACTTCAGTCCTGGGGGTATACAGTTGAAATACTGGCCTGCGGGATGCCGGCGCTCAGAATCCCAGCGCCGACATCCTGATTGTAGTAGTGGGGTTAGAGGGAGGGTTAGGTACTAGAGGGTGATGGTTAGGCACTTGGGGGGAGGCTTAGGCACTAGGGGGGGTGGTTAGGCACTAGGGGGAGGGTTAGGCACTAGGGGGATGGTTAGACTTAGGCACTAGGGGGAGGGTTAGGCACTAGGGAGAGGGTTAGGCACTGAGGGTAGGGTTAGGCTTAGGCACTAGGGGGATGGTTAGGCACTAGGGGGAGGGTTAGGCACTAGGGGGGATGGTTAGACACTTGGGGGGATGGTTAGGCTTAGACACTAGGGAGAGGGTTAGGCACTTGGGGGGGATGGTTAAGCAGTTGGGTGAGGGTTAGGTACTGGGGGAAGGGTTAGGGTAAGGCACTGGGGGAGAGGGTTAGGCACTAGGGGGGATGGTTAGGCTTAGACACTAGGGGGAGGGTTAGGCACTAGGGGGGATGGTTAGGCTTAGACACTAGGGAGAGGGTTACGCACTTGGGGGGGATGGTTAGGCACTGGGGGGAGGGTTAGGCACTAGGGGGAGGGTTAGGCACTTGGGGGGGATAGTTAAGCAGTTGGGTGAGGGTTAGGTACTGGGGGAAGGGTTAGGGTAAGGCACTGGGGGAGAGGGTTAGGCACTAGGGGGGGATGGTTAGGCTTAGACACTAGGGGGAGGGTTAGGCACTAGGGGGGATGGTTAGGCTTAGACACTAGGGAGAGGGTTACGCACTTGGGGGGGATGGTTAGGCACTGGGGGGAGGGTTAGGCACTAGGGGGAGGGTTAGGCACTAGGGGGGGATGGTTAGGCAGTTGGGTGAGGGTTAGGTACTGGGGGAAGGGTTAGGGTAAGGCACTGGGGGGGAGGGTTAGGCACTAGGGGGTTGGTTAGGCGGTTGGGGGGAGGGTTAGGTACTGGTGAAGGGTTAGGCACTAGGGGAGGGTTAGGGTAAGGCACTTGGGGGAGGGTTAGGCACTAAGGGGGGAGGGTTAGGTTTAGGCACTAGGGGGGAAGTTAGGGTAAGGGGTAGAGCTAGGATAATTACCCGACAAGTGTCAGTATCCCAAGCTTGTCAGGATGTCGGCGTCGGGATTCTGACCGCCTGGATCCGTAGCGCCGGCATCCCATACCCAACCCGTCCTGGGTAATTGGTACCCACTCCACTGTGAAGTTTCACTACCATATAGAGAAACAGGTGATTTCTAATATTCTTATATAGGGAGTACCTGTACCATAACTCACGCACATTTCAATTTGTAATAAAAGAAGCTGCTTGTATGAGGTGATTGCCACGTGTTGTACATTCATTGACCGTTCTACATGCCATCATGGAACATTTTCAAAATGAGCCATGTGACACAAGTCAACACTGCTCACAAAATACAAGACGCAAAAGTGACATCACTATTGTGAAGACATAAGGATATATGCGGGTCTTGCGTGTAGCGTTTTATGGGTCATACAGCCAGGGAACATAATCTATTGCTTCCAGATATTGCTCCTGGACAGAAAGGGTAATTTACAAACTGTGAATAAAATAAATCCCTGCACTGCTTTTTTGTTTGCACAAGACCTTAAGGTACACCAATCGCATTTACATGGGCACGGCCACTACCTGGCTTTCCTACCATTTCTTCCCAGTAAAAGAGATGCACATACATTTTTCGGTCTACTGCTAAAACCAGAAAACATGCTTGGGAAAATTATAAACACAAGACGTGTCACTTGAACTTTAAAACCACCTGTTCACTAATTCAATATACTTAGTACCAATTTTGTTTTAAGTTAATCATGAGATGGAGGGTATACAAGAACAGTCTTATTAAGTGTAACAGTAAGGGGTATGTTTACTTACGTGAGAGTTTTTAGAATTGAAGATGTTGCCCTCTGACACTCTAAGACACTCTGAATTTATATCTACTTGGTTTTACTATTTAGAGTTTAACGATTCTCAGGAATACCGCACAATCCTCGTCTCCATCTTTCCTTCTCCTTGTCTGTTGTCCCGTTATGTTGGGTACACACTGGTAGATATATTGGCTGATCAATTGATCGGCCAATATATCTTGTGCTCGTTGGCCAGTGTGTACCAGCGATATGTCTGTGGACGACGTAGCTCACAGACATATTGCGTCGGCTGTGGTGCACAGCCAATGCCCGTACACTTGCAGTAAAAGCTGCGGGGAGGGGGGTGCGACGGTAGCCGGTTGATCTACATTAAAAAGGTTGACAATGTCTAGGTAGACACCAGATGTTAGACAGACAATAGGTCGACAAGAACAAAAGGTAGACATGGACAAATTGTCGACACAAAAAAAGGTCGACGTATTTTTTTTTATTTTTCTATTTTTTTAGTAGAATTAGGGTTAGGCACTTACTGGAGGGTTAGGGTTAGGCACTTACCCCGACGGTTAGGGTTAGGCACCAGGAGGGAGGGTTAGGTACTTACCGGAGGGTTAGAGTTAGACATTAGAAGGGTCAGTTACGATCAGGCACCTACCCCGACAGTTAGGGTTAGGCACCAGGAGGAAGGGTTAGGCACTTACCGGAGAGTTAGAGTTAGGCACTTGAAGGGTTGGTTAGGATCAGGCATCTACCCCGACAGTTATGGTTAGGCACCAGGAGGGAGGGTTAGGTACCAAGGGGAGGGTTAGGATGTAGACTAGGGTTAGAAAAAAAATGTGTTGACAATTTCTTTGCGTCGACATTATGACCCTTTCGATCATTTGTACATGTCGACCTTTTTGTCCCTGTCAACCTATTGTTTGTCTAACATCTGGTGTCTATCTAGACACTGTCTTCCTTTTTCCTGTAGATCTTTCAATCCACACCCAGCGCGACACGCCCCCTGGATGCCGGGGCCTGCGGCTAGATGGCAGATAACGGTTGTTTAGTGTGTATAAGCAACCATCATCTGCAGATATATCTGTTAGGTGTGTACCCACCTTTTATTCTATTTCTCTTATCAGTTTTGTGATATGATTCTGTACATTGAAAATGTAGCAACTTTCTTTATTGTTTGGCACGATTGTTGCACTTATTTTTGTATGCTTTTGGGTACTTAATAAACATTGATTGCAAAAAGAGGCAGGGGGTGGGGGCATTACTAAGTAAGAAACCCAGGCTGTGACAGAGGTGCAGCCATAACCCAATATGGCTACCTTCAGTGGCACGCCATCACAAGCGCCTATGAATGAGACCCTGCAGTATGTGTGCCGATAATTCTAATGGCATCCCTGCATATAAATGCTTTTTTTTTAACCGAAGTCGGGCATGCCCGAGAGTCCGCTTCGACTTACTGCCAACTAATGAATCCCCTTGGGAACATCCACTTCGGTGTCCTGCTTGCAAATTCTGAAACCACTATTGCCGTACGGTTTGGCATATGTGACCTTAGTATTTTATTAGTAT
The DNA here is from genome assembly GCA_031769625.1 of Taudactylus pleione. Classification (NCBI taxonomy): domain Eukaryota; kingdom Metazoa; phylum Chordata; class Amphibia; order Anura; family Myobatrachidae; genus Taudactylus; species Taudactylus pleione. The sequence goes on from JAUIMM010000299.1 coordinate 2,226,431, forward strand.
GTCCTTCCTGAAAAATTAAAATAGTAAAGTAGGTGTAATAAATAAAATATATGCATTCTTTGTTTTATTATGAGAAATAAATTCTAATACTGCCTTGAAATTTTTTATTTTTTTTACTTTTGCAGTGTTTTAACCACCAGCAGCAGCACCTGAGGCTTCCAGCAGTTGTGTCAGACAATGGTCATAAAGATGAGACATGGGAGACATTAAGCAGGTTTGGATGAAGGATACTGTATTTCATTAACAACAGACTCATTCTCAGTGCATGGGATGGAAGATGCCAGCGCCGCACTATGTAACGAGAAATGAGATGTGTCCACACAATGAGATGTCAGCTGGCAAAAAGAAATTACAGAGACTTCAACAAATCTGTTTCCTCTGACAGCGTCTACATATGTTCAGAAAACCGACCTTTTCTGGACAAACGTATTCAGTTAGCACCGAAGGTCATTACCATTAATTTGAAATATGCCAGCGTTTAAATGTAATATTACAACCGGGTGCAATAATTGGCTCTGACAAAACACTACATCGTTATGTTCAACAAGGCTGTGAGGATAGGAAAATGGTTCTTGCACATCTTCTAGATGTATATGTCAAAAAAGAAGCCTGGCGTTACTATTTTCCTGGTATTGTGATCATTAACTCACTTGCCGCTTATACAGATGAGTCCTCGTACACTTAGCCTAAAAACGTCATGCGGGGCAAGACACCTGGCGCCAGTGAGCCACTAGGTCCTGTGCCACTCTGCTAGCCCAGAGCGATGCAACTAGGATGCACCAGGAGACTGCACTGAGTAATTTGATATGAAGAATACATATAGACCATCTTGCAAGGTCTACTCAGAGGAAAAGATAACATGATATGCCTATTTTTCTCTGAATTAGAGTAAGTGTACACCCATAAGCAGGGCCGGCTCTAGGGTTGTTCGACCTGTGCGGTCGCACAGAGGCGCCACCCATAGAGGGCGCACCCCTTCCCAACATCCCGATGTTCCACCCGTGAGCCGAAGGTGGCCCGCGGGTGGTCAAATCGGGAGGTTGGGGACACCCCACTACTGCAGTGGTGTGGCGGTGCCGGACCCCGGAGACTCTGAATGGATGCTGCGCGCATGCGCGCGACATTCATTCAGTGCCGTGAGAGGCGCTGGGGGAAGCCCAGCTAGTGAGGCTCCCCCCAGAGTGACGTTATTTGGAGGCGGACACGCCTCCTAATAACGTCAAATAGGGGGTGTGACCTATGGTAATTAGGCCACACCCCCATTTTTGTTCGCTGCGCACGAAGATAGGGCGCAGTGAAGAGGGCCGGCACAGGGTGCTCCGACCTCTGGAGCCAGCCCTGCCCATAAGGGGAGCCTGGTGATTGAATTACTTTATGGTCTTAAATTCAATACAGGTCTATCCCTGACTCCCCTCCAGGGGTGTATCTAGGGATCCAAGCGCCCCTGGCAATGTAATGTACTGGCGCCCCCCTACCCCCCTTATGCAGTGCCCCCAGTAGTAATCCCCCAGTAGTAATCCGACCTATGCTGCATTGCCCCCAGTAGTAGCCTCCCCTATACAGTGCACGCAGTAGTAATCCCCCCTATGCTGCATTGCCCCCAGTAGTAGCCCCCCTATACAGTGCCCCCAGTAGTAATCCCCCTATGCTGCATTGGCCCAAGTAGTAGTCCCCCCTATACTGTGCCAACAGTAGTAGACCCCAGTAGTAGGTCCCTATATAGTGCCCCCAGTAATAGTACCCAGTAGTAGTCCCCCCTATACAATGCCCCCAGTAATAGTACCCAGCAGTAGTCCCCCCTATACAGTGCCTCCAGTAATAGTACCCAGTAGTAGTCCCCCTATACAGTGCCCCCAGTAGTAGTCCCCCCTATACATTTCCCCCAGTAGTAGCCCCTCCTAAACAGTCCCCCCAGTTGTAGACCCCCTATACAGTGCTCCCAGTAGTGGACACCCCTATACAGTGCTCCCAGTAGTGGCCACCCCAATACAGTAGCGGGCACCCCCCATAAAGTGCCCAAGTAGCGGCCACCCCCTATTTCAGTGCCCCCCCCGTAGTGCCAGGCTTATCCACACACACAGAACCAAAAAGAAATTCTACTTACCTGGTCCTCGCTCCTGACATGACCGCCGCTGTCCGAGTCTCGGCCCGCTCTTCTCCTGCATGGGAGAGACGTCATGATGTATGACGTCTCTCCCGTCACATGTTGCGGGATGAGCCGGAACATGGAGCTCATGAGTGAGCTCCAGCCGGCTCCCTCCGCGAACGACGCAGCAGCTAATGAGAGTCTGTCTGACTCTCATTGACTGGCTGCTATTACAAACACACAGCCGCCGCTGGCGGCTGTCTGTTTGTAAACTGTGTAGGGCAGACCGCTCTCACTGCGGTCTGCCCTATACTTGTGGGGCCGAGGGACTTGTCCACCCCTTGGCTACTGGTGGCACTGACGGGCGGCGCCCCCCCTTTGGTCGGCGCCCCTGGCGAGTGCCATCCTAGCCAATGGGTAGATACTCCCCTGCTCCCCTCCCTCACAGTGTGACGTGGATTAGCACGGTTGGAAGTGTTTAGGATAGCCAATTCATTGGTCAATATACAGGAGCAGAATATTATATTCTTCTTTTCATTCTCATTTTGCAAGATAATAACAAGTCACAGGAGAATGTGAGAAGGAATCATTGCTAAGAATTCTATATAGGATACAAACCTTTATGGGACTGGTGCCATTCATTTTATTCATTGCATTTCTATTGGCGGACCAGGTAAAAGTCATCTGTTCTAAACCTATAGAGTTGTAAGAATCTATGCAACTGCACTGTGCTTATGCATAAACTTTATAGCCATTATTATCAGAGGGATTCAGAACCTGCACCACCCCTATCCTTGGTGCAATATCCATCTGAAATCCTTGGTACAATATCCATCTGAAAACAGACCTGAAAACACTTGTTTCAGCCTATAAATACATTTTAGCAAATTCTATTCTGTATATCATTGTCTGAGAAGCATACTGTGTATGGTGGGGTCAGAAGCTAACAAGGATCACTGGTCCTTTAAGTGCTATGCTGGAAGCTCTTGGGGTACCGCCTGGTAACTTAGTTCTCAGAACGTATTACCCAATATAAGGACTTTGTTTAGAGTTGGGACCAGTACTAGCAGAAGCGCTGTGAAGCGGGGAGTGGCTTATCATATATTTGCATTTTATTTACATTTTTACTCTACAATTTACATTTGGATACGTCCCTCCCAAACCTAAATCTCTCTACACATTATATCTGCCACCCCACCTTTTCAAAGCCCAAAAGTTCCAGCCCATGCAGACGTCCATTAATGAGAACTAACAATGGCATCCTACTATCAGTAGTGTCAAAACAAGGCAACAGACCATGGTGGTAACTGAGGGTGTACGATTGGTGCTATTGCACAGAGCGCAGGGGGGGAAGGGGGCGGGACAATGATGATGCAATTAATAGCAAGAGACCTCTGACCCTCTCACTTGGACCTACCCCCTCTCCAGATCTCCTGGTGGTCAGATAGGAAATGTATGTGAGTATATGATATACCATGCAGCACTTTACTGGGGTCGGGTATGAAATGCCAACGGCCGGGAAGCCGTCTGACTAAATCCCGATACCGCAAGCCCGAACGCTGAAGATCCCAACTGGGGCTGGTAAGTACACTAACCCTCCCTTAGTGGTGCGCAACCCTAAATTCTCCACGGAGGTGCCTGACCCTAACCTCCCATGGGGGGTGCCTAAACCTAAACCAGCACCCTAAATCTAACCCTCCCGGGGTGGTGCCTAATCCTAACCTCCCCCCATGGGTGCCTAAACCTAACCCCCCCTCCCCGCACCCTAAACCTAACCCTCCCTGGGTTGCGCCTAACCCTAAGTCCCCCCGGAGGTCCCTAAACTTAACCCTCCCCCCCGCGGCTAAGCGTTACCACTGCCCGGTTTAGCCATCTGTCTAGATTCCGGCATTGGGATATAGACGGGCATCGGGATTTCGATGCCTGCCTTTAGTCCTGCATCGGTATTTAGACGCCGGGATTTAGTCAGACGGCTTCCCAGCCGTTGGCATTTTGACTGTATCACCTTTACAAGGAATGTTTAATTATCCACATCTGTCTCTGCCCTAGTGGAGCTTACAGTCTACATTCTCTACCACACAAACACTACAAGGAATACTTTAGACCATAGTTATTTACTCTTCCAGAGCTTCTATGAGACTCCCAAATTTGTGGGAGTTCTCCCAGCTCCTAGGAGAGTAAGCAACAATCCCGCATCCTGTCCAATTCTCCAGTGAAGTGGGCAGAGGCATGATGATGTGAATCGTGATGGCAGGTTCGTAAGAACGCATTTCAAAGCGCTGTGCCCTCTCTAACCAGGACCTAACCCTTCCCGGATCTACCCAAGCACAGGTAGGAAAAGTAGTTTGAGTTTGTACTTTGGGAGTAAACCGGTGAACCTGTCCATGTAAACACATGGAGAATGTACAAACTCAACAGAGATAGCTCCCTGGTGTGAATGGAACAACTGCGCCATCATGCCACTTATATTTGGTTCTCCCTATTAGCTATGCACATGATAAACCACAGCTATCGCATCTGCACTTTCTGGATGCACAGTAGGCAATCTAATGTTGCTAAAGGTAAGGGCTTGCAATCGGTCTGTGGGTGCCGGGATGCAGGGATTCATTCCTTGGTGCAGGCAGAGCACCAAGAGGGAAGGGGTTACCGATTACCCAGGCTCGGGCTTACTGGAGGGGCCCGGCAGGGGCCCAGATCTTTCACTCCCCCCCTTAGGCCTGTCAGTGGCTGCCTGCACCTGATAGAAAATGGAAAATCGGTCGCACTGATCACGCCCCACTCCCTCCGGATCTGCTCCTGGATGAGGGTCAGAATGACGCACCCCGTGTGAAGTGAGCGGCGTCAGTTCGCGATGCTACAGTTACTGGGTTTTTTTTGGGAAGGAGAGGTGATCACGCCTCCTTATATTAAACCACGACCCCTTGTCAGTACCTGGACCTGGACAGGCTCTCTACAGCCCTGGGGCACACAGTCTACAACAAGCATGTCAAACATGCGGCCTGAATAAACATTATATGAGGCCCGACAGTGTGGGCCCACATATATATAATATGCAGCCCACTCCCCTGCCACGATCGGAGCTCAGCTCAGATCGGGCAGTGTTTACTTTAGTTAAAACTGGCAATGTTGGTCTCAGAAGTGATCAGAAGCCTCTGATCACTTCAGAGGCCAGCATTCCCAGTGATACAGCGTGCAGGTGACGTTATGACATCACCCACGTCTCCCGCGACAAGAAGAGTCTGCGTCTGCAGCTCTGGATCTAATTAGATCCAGTCAGCGGCAGCGTGTATGCGGGACGGTGGGAGTGAAGACGGCGCGGACTGCAGCAGTGCCCAGCGGCCATCGTGAAGAAAGGTAAGTAGTGCACATGTGAGTGGGGCCTGTTCTATACTGGGAGGGGGCACAGCATAAGAGGCATTACTGGGGGCTCTGCTTAAGGGGAATTACTGGGGGCACAACAAAAGGATCATTACTGAGGGCTTTGCATAAGGGGCATTACTGGGGCACTATTAGGGACATTACTGGGGGTTCTGCATAAGGGGCATTACTGGGGGCTCTGCCTTAGGGGCATTACTGGGGGCACTACTAGGGACATTACTGGGGGCTCTGTATAAGGGGCATTACTGGGGGCTCTGCATAAGGGGCACTACTGGGGGCACAATATAAGGGGCATTGCTTGGGGTACTACTAGGAACATTACTGGGGGCTCTGCATTAGAGCATTACTGGGGGCACTACTAGGGACATTACTGGGGGCTCTGCATAAGGGGAATTACTGGGGGCTCTGCATTAGGGCATTACTGGGGGCACTACTGGGGACATTACTGGGGGCTCTGCATAAGGGGCATTACTGGGGGCTCTGCTTAAGGAGCACTACTAAGGACATTACTGGGGGCTCTGCTTAAGGAGCACAACTAAGGACATTACTGGGAGCTCTGCATAAGGGGTATTACTGTGGGCTCTGCATAAGGGGCACTACTGGGAGCTCTGCATAAGAGGCATTACTGTGGGCTCTGCATAAGGGGCACTAATGGGGGCTCTGCTTATGGGGCATTACTGGGGGCTCTGCATTAGGGGCATTACTGGGGGCACTACTAGGGAAATTACATTAGGGGCACTACTAAAGGCACTGTATAAGGGGCACTACATAAGGGGGACCACTACTGGGGGCATTGCATATGGGAGACCACTACTGGGGACTCTGCATAAGGAGCACAACAAAAGGGGCATTGCATAATGGGCACAAATTCAGGGGGAATTGCATAAGGGGCTTATAGGCACTGCTACAAGGGGGACTGCATTTGTTTTTATTAGTAATAACCCTTTAAAAATTGCATATAAGACTTTTTTTTTTCGTTGCGGCCCACACACTCTTAAGACCTTGAATATCGGCCTGGTTGGTACTTTGAGTTTGACATGCCTGCTCTACAGCCATTTCACAAAAGTGAGAGATGCAGAGAAGGAGATTGGTCACAAAATCCTAGTGTCCAGGATGTGTGGCTTGTGTTGAAAGTGAAATCTCTATTCTTGGTTCTTCTTACTAGCCCTGACCTACATATGTTCATTATCATTTCCATCTTGTCCTATGGTCTATTTAACCCTGCAGGTGACCTGCAATGGTCTCTGTCACAAATCTCTCAAAAGAGTGCACCCGTTACCTATATTCATTACCTGGAGCATACTCTCTGGGAATGCTGCAAGGAAATCCTTCACATAAGTATAATAACCAGTGAATCAGGCAAGGACATCAAAGTAATCTCGTCCAAGGTACAGCATCCTCTGCCTTTATTCATAGAGAGAGGAGTAGCAGTACCCCCACTCTGCCCTCATTCAAAAGTGCTGGGAAACCTAACAGCTGTGGCGTGTTTGAATGAGAGTCACTGTGTAGGATACATCACACTCTGGAAGGCAATGACAAGTCCTTTGTAACATTCTCTTTGAAGCTGTTAGCAAAACATGCAGCACAAACACGCTGTGAATATGCCTTCTCTCTCACATAGATTAATAAGTGGGTAACACTCAATATGCCCAAAGGGAGTCAGGGTTGGATATTAAAACATCAGCATTGATCATGATAGAAGGATTATCTGATTAACTCATTTATCATGCTCTGAATACTTGTTTGACATAACAAATTCGATTTTAATGTAAATGTGCCACTGCAAGCTAGGGAGACCAACAAAACAGTAATACATAATAACAACTGTGTTAGCATATGTGTGTGGGAATTATTAGCACCGCAGCTGCAGTATGTGCACACGTTAGTAAATGGATACTACGTTTAGATTGGCGAGCAATGGGAAACAAGATACTTTTCAGGGGCCTCGAAAGTGGCCCTCGGTCCTACAAGAGGGCCACACAATACTTTTGTGGGGAAGCATCAGTTCTCTTACATGAGATCAGAGCGCCAGCATAAAGTGTTCCCACAGTTTAAATAACAGTGATTACATTTTCTGACTCAAAGGCGTAACAATATTGTATATTATGTCGGTTATTTGTGCTTTAGGATTTTAACTTGTTGTTTCTCTTTTGAAGTCTATTTTAACCCTTCAGCTGCCAATGATATATTCATGCAAAGGAGAGACCGCTGCTATTCTAAGCATTCAAAAGAAAATTGATGGCATCATCTGTAAGATATAATTAGTTTTATTTAGTTTTACAGCAAAAACAGAACCTACAGTATAAGTCCATCTAGTCCATGGGTCTTCAACCTTTGGCCCTCCAGCTGCTGTGGAAATACAGATCCCAGGATGCCCTGCCACCGTTTTAGCATGTGGTTATATCAAAACGGTGGCAGGGCATGCTGGGATGTATAGTTCCACAGCAGCTGGAGGGCCAAAGGTTGAAGACCCCTGAGTCTGTCTTTCTAGGAGTGCAGGTGGGGGGTGTCATATTTGTTTATTTTTGTATATTTTCCATGTAATGCTGGGTACACACTAAACGATATGTCGTCTGATCCCATGTCTAGTGTGTACCCATGATATGCGCGTTCCCGCGGGTCGCTAGCGACTTCACCCAACGACCCTGCAGCAGGGGGATGTTGCTATCGATGCCATGCTGCAGAATGTAAAATGACACGTCCCTCCCCCCCATCGGACCCGGCATCGGCAAGTGTGTATGCATCTGCCACATGTCAGGTCCCGTAGCCAACGATGTCGTGCTGGGTACACATCATCTAATGTGTACCCAACTTAGGCCTCATCAATCGCCTTACGTGCATGAGCCGGTTTATCAGCTCCCAATGGGTTTTGGGACTGGAAGCGACAGTACTTGTAACACCGCTGTGCTTTATAAATAGGGAGTCTCCCATTGAAGGCTACTGCTTGGGTGTGGTCCAAAAAGTTTGCTGACAATTTTAGTACTAGCATGATGGGCCATCTCTAAGCTCCTTTGTGGTTGGGAAGGCGGGATGCAATCAGGAAGCCGGCTGACCTTATACCGACTGTCATATCCCGGCGAGGGTGAAATGCCCGGCTTCTAGATGTAGATGCCGCTCATTTCCCCGACACCGGGAGACCGGTGCCCGGCATTCCGATCGAAGGGATGCCGGGCACCGCGAGCGGACAGCCGCGACGGGGGGAGGGTTAGGTTTAGGGCTCCCGGGGGGGACTTAGGGTTAGGCACCCCCGGGGGGAAGTTAGGGTTAGGCACCCCTAAGGGAGGGTTAGGGTTAGGGGGGTTGGTTAGGTTAGTTAATACTTACCTAGGGACGATCGGGATTTCCAGCGCTGTTGGCCTGCCACTGCCGGGATCTGTTCCAGTGTCGGGCTGCCCGCGCCGGGAGATCGACCCGCTGACCATGCGGCCGGCTGTATTTCATACCGATTCCGTGAAGGCTGCTTCATATTTAATGTGCTTGCTATACAATTACAGAGTGGAGTGCCTGTTACTAGAGCTCTACCTGATGACATTTATAATTATTTGATTACAATGAAATGATTACAATATTCTGCTCCCTTTATATCACACGCACATTCCAATCAATGCGTCCAGAAATGCAAACAATGGAATGTCCCTGGAGGACGGACCCCGTATATCAAATATCAGAAAGTGTATATACTCCAGCGCCAGCAGGAAACTAGGAAGAAAATGATCTATTGAAAAATAACATTACTTTCTGACCTAAAGAAGATTTTTGCAAGTGGGCTAAAAAAATAACTTTAGATTCGTATGACAATAAATTCTCCAGCTTCAAATGAGAAAACTGACTGCAAAGAGGGTATTGCCAGAAACTTATTAGGGCAGCATCCTAAGAGAGAAATTACAGTAGGTCTCTAGTTTCCTAATCTGCAAGGTTTGCAGTTCTGGCTTAAAGCGTGAATGGCTCTACCGGAGAGAACAATGTGGTATCTAAGGAATTAACTAATGTGAAAGTATCCTGCTAGGTGTGTGAGCGCCACCATTGTGATTTTCAAGAGCAAGAAGAAGGTGGAGCTGTCGCTTTAATGTCTGGAAATATTCTCTGTGATTTGACACAGATTCCAGTTCATGGATGCGGTACAGCTCTCAGATGAGATGAATTTTTAATAGCAGGATGTTTAAATTAGAAACTTGGTGCTAGTACGGAGCAGGGGAGCTCTCCGCCGATGCTACAACAAAAACACTCTGCTAAGTGAGAAATTGGTTTTGTGTCTAGGCCAAGAGTGGCAGCCTGGGGTGAGCAGGATCTTGTGCAACTGCCCTACAAGGGATGATACTGGCATTAATAGGCAGTCTGCCATCTACAAGTAATTGGAGGTGTCAGAACCAATAAATCCCAGCACGGGGAGAAATTGGCACATTACCAACCCAGCATCTGTGGGCAGACACTTAGCATCGGAAGTACTACACCATTGTTTTGGCCATTTTAACCAGTACGAATATATAGCATCGTATCATGCACTGGGAAAATCAGGCTATAGGCATCTAACCGAGGAAATGATCAGTGCAACTTGTGTGACGTTTTTTGGCTACATAGAAATATTGCACCAGTCCTATGGAGGCACAATCGAATATTGAACCAGTCCTATGGAGGCGGAATGAACATGGCCAACCAGTGTCAGTGCAACTGCGGCAAAAGACGCAGTCGCTGACAGGCCCGCCAAGAGCCGCGGCAGGCCCGGGTAACAGAGGGCATGGCCTAATCGCGGGAGGCGTGGCCACACCCCCTTCCTTAAAAAAAAAAAAGCTTTGCAGCACCCTGGGGAGGGAGGGGGGGCACTCTGAGCTCCCTCAGCCTTGCTCAAAGCCAGGGGGGGCGGTGCGATCAGTGTGATCGCTCCTCCCCCACAGGCATAGGAGACTGCTGTGGCTGCTGCTCAGCAGCCATGAGCAGTCTCCCACTGCAGCTCAGCACACGCTGTGTGCTGGGCTGCTTTGAGGGAGGGGGGGGGGGCGGCTCTGGACACGGGCCCCCGCTGGGCCCCTCAGGAAGCCCGGGCAATCTGTACCCGCTCCCCCCCTCTCGGCGCCCCTGGTCGCTGACTGCGACATGCCTGCATCTGGCTAGCCACCCCCCGTTACCACCCAGAAACTCCCACCGAGATTGCCTCTCTCTGCGTCCAAATCTGTTCTGCATATCCTGGCGATATCCATTGCGAAGCATGGGCAGTGTAACTTGAACACTTGCGCAGACTGTAAATTTCATCCGCTTGTGCATGGCATCGTCATAACCTCAGCAGATAATTAGAGAATAAAAATGCAGGCAGTAGAAGGTGGCAGTGCTGCCCGCTGATGGCCACCGTACAGTACCATAGACAAGAGCCTAAACTGGCCTAATGGATGATCCAGTCCTGATGCACGATAAATGTGCCATATGGTGCTTCTCCATATGTAAATAAGATCATGTAGTGAGACCAATTCCACCCTTGCTAGAAGACAACTAAACACAACCTCAAGGACTCTGATCAAGATTCAAGTGGAGGTTCTGCGCCAAGAGATGGAGGTGAGACTTTATATTTTGAAAATAACAGGCATCTATCACCTACTCAGGGACTCAAAGGTTTCCCAAGCTACATAATCAAAATGTACTACTAAAAATAATAATACTGCAATAAAAGCTTAGTGAATAGAATTATTTCCTCCAGTGTGTGGTTTAGCACATTTCCCTATAAAACTAAGTGGTAAAACGCAGGAATCTGTCTGGAATCAATATGGTTCTGCAGTATACAAAATCGATGGTAGGTTTATGTGACTGGTTTGTTGAATTCTGGTCACAGCTGTAAACATTTAGTTTTGTAAGTTATCTATATGGCCACAGCTGGGAGCCGTCAGCACTAGCTGTCAAAATGATGGCGCATAATGTGAAGCAGTCACTAGCAATATCATATTTATCTTAATAGAAAGATTTATATGGTTTTAAATCCATGGTCCTAAAATCAGATTCTATAATGTGTTATGATTAAACAAATAAAAACATGTCACACAGCTAAATGATAGATACAGTGATTCCTTTATAGGCACATAAATGGAGAGTGTCCGCGTCAATTGTATTCATGTTCAGGTCAGAGTGTTTTGAACTGCACATGAGTTGCGAGAAAGACTCAACCTCATTCAGTTCAATGAATGGAATCCTACAGCTTTCATGTTTTTTTGCAAGCGCTCATCTGGTCTACATTCATTCACTGGAGTACTGCTGAACTCAGGAATGCACATCAAAAATGTCTGTGTGCTTTTAATGTACCTTTGTTTGGCTAAGGATCCTGCAAGTGACAGTTTTTTTTTATATCTCATACTGTACAGCGACCTGTTACTTTATCAGAATGAAAAACACCAACATGGAGCTTGTATGAGGTTGCAGTACCGGTTATTGTAAAATATAGAACAAGTAACACTAAGGGGCCCATTTAAGAAAAAGCGCAGATAACTGTGATTTGTTTGTTATCGCCAATTATCGCAGCAATGGAAAAACAATAGTTAGCGCAATTTATCATTAAAAAACTCAGGGGCAGCTGAGCAACACACAGCAGCCTTCACGATACTGTCCCAGAGCTTAAGGGTTAACTTACTATTTCGCTAGGGCAATCCGATATGCACATGTGTAACTATACCTCCCACATGCGGCCGTGAAAGGCGGCATGGTCTCTTGTTTGCTAGACAACGTCCCCAGTGTATGACATTTTTGGGGCTTGACCACGTGTCACACCCCCCACTCTTTTATCACGTTGGGGGCAAACCCAGCACTCCAACAGCTGCTCCCAGCATCCATTCTATTCAAAAGAGTAGCAGTGACAGAGGGGCATATTTACTAAAGTGAGAGGTTTTAGAAATGGAGATGTTGCCGATAGCAACCAATCAGATTCTACTTAACGTTTAACTAGCACCTTCTAGAAGATAATAACTAGAATCTGATTGGTTGCTATGGGCAACATCTACACTTCTAAAAACTCTCACTTTAGTAAATATACCTCAGAGTGTCCACCCTACACCCCTACCCCCCATGGGACACTGTGGCCTACGGGCGGGACAATGGAACAGTGCCTGAAAGACTGGGTATGTACATAACCCTGCTAGAAAAATCATGCATGCACAGTGGAACGGAAAGTCGTGACTTTGGAACCGACTAGGTTTACCAACGCGTTTTGCACTTCTCAACTAGTGCACTTTATAAATTAGGTCCTTTGAGTTTCGGGATGGGCCCCTGAATGTTCTTAACGAATCTTCCAGAACCAAAAGTGCAGCAACGTGTAATGTATATTTTTTCCAGACTGATTTATTTCTTCTTCATTCTTCCCTATCAGAGCTGAGTGTTTAGCCGTCGGCATTGCTAGGAAACAATAGGACACTTGTTAAGTAGTGTCAGATGACATTGCAGGTGAATCTCTATCTGTGCTGAGCTTGTCTAGGTGCTAAGGCTCCGCTGCAGAAACTGCAGGAGCTACAGTATAGGATCAGGGGATAAAGTGAAAATGGATTACAACTACTGTAAGTGCACTATCGTTTAAATAAATATATTTGAAGTCTCCTATAACAGCACAGGAGACCCAGGCATAGAGGAAAATAATACACATACATTATAATGGAATCGCCTTTAGAAAATGTGATGATTCTATATATTTACTGCACTATTATATAGTAAATTACTGTACTGAGGCCACTGCATGCGTCCATTTACTTGAGTGCTAATCTCAATTAGCATGCAGTCAGCTATTAATAGTAAAACACTGAATGAAGAAGAGCATATTTTACTTGCTGTCCTTTCATTCTTCCAGCCACCTCCATGTTTATTTTACACGTTCCAAAAAATCGGTGTTAGCCCTGTTAGTGATCAATACTATTAAAGGCCCCCCAATGTTCTTTCCATTCTCTGCTATTGTATGCTTGTTATCTCACCCTCCCTTCCTCTGTACTCTCCCATGTCATCATAGCCATCGCTGTGACCTGTTCCATCCCTCCTTCTCTGTCCTCATTACAGTGTCAGCCAAGGGATTAAAGCTCCTGTGTGGCCAAATACAAGCAATGTCATGACAGACAAACAGGAGTCTATTCTATAGATTAGGTGTACAGATTCCAGTAATCTCAAGAATGTTATGCGGAACAGTTCAACATTAACACCTCGTCTTTAACACCTCGCCTACCTTTTCGTGTGGAAAAGCCTATTTCATATGTCATTTATTTGACTACTAGTTAGCAGCCGTCAATATGATGGGACGATGTCACAGCCACGAAAAGTCCCATTTGAGCGCTCAAACGGGCCACTTTTTGGTAAATTCTGCGCGCCAGCTCGAGCGGCTGCGTGTAGAAATGTCAGCGCCGGAGGCTGTGCGCGCCTGAACAGAGCAACAGTTGAATTGCTTTGTTGGGCGCCAGGTAGCGGCCGCTGGGGCGTAACACACTTGAATTATCCCCATAGAGGTTGAGGAACAGAGTTAGCCTTTTACATATATAGATGCAGGCAGGGGCGTATCTATAATGGGTGCAGGATATGCAGGGCATATGAGGCCCTGGGTCCAGGGGGGTCCACACCACACACTCTGCACCCATATAGTCTTTATACTTGCCTGTCCATTGCCAGCACTGCAGAGTAGCAAAACTCACTGGGAAAATGGTGGTGGCCATTTTCCTGGTGACTTGAGCATTCGATATATTGCTGGCTCCGGGAAGATGGCGTGGGCGCCACTTTCCCGGAGACCAGCACATGTGCAGTAGATTCTGGCACTAAGCCAGAATCTACTGCACCGCGGCACCGGTAAAGAGAGGAGGGGGCCCGAACTGAGGGCCTCATTCAGACCCGCTCGCAAGAGCTGAGTGCTCGCAAGCGGGTCGATGTTGAGGCCCTGCGAACGTGCAGCAGCCGCACTGCAGGTGCGCAAGCCCCGGAGCGAGAGAGAAATTCTCTCGCTCCGGGCTCACAACAAAAGGGGCGACTGTCGATGGTGATCGACAGCTCGCCCCGTTCTGTAGGCGGGGTTGGGGGTGGCTGGCCAAACGGAGGCATTCCCGAAGGAACGCCTGCCGTTTGGGGGCGGCCCCACTGATATCACTCGTGATGTCAGTGGTGAGCTTCCGGCTCTATTAGAGCCAAAAGCTCACTGGGGCTTTCGGCAGTCGAGACCCTAGCACAAGGGTTTCGTCGCAAGCCCCGATGGTCGCGATTGTCTTGACCATCGCAACCATCAACCTGGCCACTCGCTAAAGCTGTGGGTTCTTTACAGAGAAGCGGCTGTCCTCATTCAGAGCGAGCGCCTGCATTTTGTGAGCAGCTCTGAATGAGGTCCTGGAAATATAGGTCCAAGAACTGTGGGCGAAGCTATAGAAAAACAATTATATATACTGTACATTATATATATATATATTAAATATACATATATATATATACAGTCAGGTGCATAAATATTGGGACATTGAAAGAATTTTCATATTTTGGCCTCTATTCACTACCACAATGGCTTTGAAATGAAACAAACAAGATGTGCTTTAACTGCAGACTTTCAGATTTAATTTGAGGGTATTACATCCAAATCAGGTGAACGGTGTAGGAATTACAATGGTTTCTATATGTGCATCCCACTTTTTAAGGGGCCAAAAGTAATGGGACTATCAACTCAAAAGCTATTTCATGGACAGGTGTGGGCTATTCCCTCATTATTTCATTATCAAATAAGCAGGTAAAAGGTCTGGAGTTGATTCTAGGTGTGACATTTGCATTTGGAATCAGTTGCTGTCGACTCTCAATATGAGATCCAAAGAGCTGTCACTATCAGTGAAGCAAGCCATCATTAGGCTGAAAAATCAAAACAAACCCATCAGAGAGATAGCAAAAACATTAGGTGTGGCCAAATCAACTGTTTGGAACATTCTTAAAAAGAAAGAACGCACCGGAGTGCTCAGCAACACCAAAAGACCCGGAACACCACGGGAAACAACTGTGGTGGATGACAGAAGAATTATTTCCCTGGTGAAGAAAAACCCCTTCACAACAGTTGGCCAAATCAAGAACACTCTCCAGGAGGTAGGTGTATATGTGTCAAAGTCAGCAATCAAGAGAAGACTTCACAAAAGTGAATATAGAGGGTTCACCACAAGATGTAACAGATGAGACAAAGATCAACTTGTACCAGAGTGATGGGAAGAGAAGAGTATGGAGAAGGAAAGGAACTGCTCATGATCCAAAACATACCACCTCATCAGTGAAGCATGGTGGTGGTAGTGTCATGGCGTGGGCATGTATGGCTGCAATTGAACTGGTTCCCTTGTATTTATTGATGATGTGACTGCTGACAAAAGCAGCAGAATGAATTCTGAAGTGTTTCGGGCAATATTATATGCTCATATTCAGTCAAATGCTTCAGAACTCATTGGACGGTGCTTCACAGTGCAGATGGACAATGACCCGAAGCATACTGCAAAAGCAACCAAAGAGTTTTTTAAGGCTAAAAAGTGGAATGTTATGCAATGGCCAAGTCAATCCCCTGACCTGAATCCGATTGAGCATGCAATTCACTTGATGAAGACAAAACTGAAGGGAAAATGCCCCACGAACAAGCAGGAACTGAAGACATTTGCAGTAGAGGCCTGGCAGAGCATCACCAGGGATGAAACCCAGCGTCTGGTGATGTATATGCGTTCCAGACTTCAGGCTGTAATTGCCTGCGAAGGATTTGCAACAAAGTATTAAAAAGTGAAAGTTAGATTTAGGATTGTTTAGTTTGTCCCATTACTTTTGGCCCCTTAAAAAGTGGGAGGCACATATAGAAACCGTTGTAATTCCTACACCGTTCACCTGATTTGGATGTAATTACCCTCAAATTAATTCTGAAAGTCTGCAGTTAAAGCACATCATGTTTGTTTCATTTCAAAGCCATTGTGGTGGTTAATAGAGGACAAAATATTAAAATTCTGTCAATGTCCCAATATTTATGCACCTGACTGTATATATATATATATATATATATATATATATAGTATTTAGAAAAGAAGGCACTCAAAAGGGACTTTAAAATAAAACTTATCTTATGCAAAATACATTTTGGCCCAGGACATTACATCATACTGTACTTTATGAGAGGTTCAGGAACTGAGTTCCTGCTGAAAAATATCACTGTATAGATGAATCCCAAGTGAGTTAATCTATGCATGAACTCTAAATTATATCTGTATTAGTGGTGAGTTCTAATGTCATTGTTTATAATTACTGAGTTCTTATGTCATCACTTTAATGTTGATTAGGAAACTTGTGTTTTATAAGGAATAATTCACCACTTAACATAATTAAGTACTTGAAGTCACCTCAGATCTCTGTTACCATGACAAGGCATGAGGCTGTATAATATTCTTATAATTGACACTATGTAAGCCAGACAATGGAGTCAGTTCTATGGAGAGTCAGTGTTATAAAGAAAATGCTGACAGGCTGGGTAAGAACGGGGGGGGGGGGGGGGGGGGGCGCACAAACTTAGTTGTCAATTGTCCATGATTTCCAGGGACAATGACAAGTTTTAAAGATTTGTCCTTGGAAATTTCTTTTTTTTTTAAACAATGGTTTCTATTTTATTTTCACTGAGCATACACTATTACTGTAAATGGGTAATCACAGTACCTGTACAGTAAGACATCACAAAAATGAACAACAAAAACCAGGAATTCGGAAAAAAAAAAAAAAGATCATAAGAATTTGAAACCATGTGGTATGAACAAACTTATCAGAGGCCAAGTTGAAGAAAACTGTAACTACAGAAGTTGTCAAGCAATTAATAAAGGCGGACGAAAAATGTCCTGGAATAATTGTAGATGTTAAGACACCATATATTGTCTTATCGAATTTGAAATTTATTTTGTATTATTTTGATGTGCAGTGTTATTTGCTTCAATAAAATATGTTTAAAAAAAAAAAGAAAAGGCGGACGAGGTAAAACAGAAAAGCTAATACAGAATACGAAGGTAAAGGGTAAAACTGGTCAGAGAATGAGGTCAGCAGAGACCAGGGACCAGACTGAAAGGTGAAAGCTGGCCACAGAGTCATTTTGTAAACTTGAAATATAGTCCACAGATGCCACTGTGCCACAAAATGAACCCAGGCGTGAAGAGCTGCTAAGGAGGGTGCTACTGAAGACTTCCAGTGTTTGGCTTTCAAGGATTTTGCAGCATTACAGATATGGATTATTATGTCGAAACTTACAGTACTAACTGAACTGGAGCACACAGAAGCGCTATGGCGACATATCGCGTTATGGACAGACCCGTGACCTGCAATAGCAGGTCCCACGGAAATGTGGTTATTATTTTTCATTAACTGAGTGTACAATAATATACCTAATTTTCTGAATGTTAGAGGGTATATACGTATGCTAAAGGTCCATTTTTATCAATTTAAAATTGAAAATCGATCATAGTTGATAAGCATTGATGTTGTGTTGCTGGGGCTAATTCACACATTTACTAACACTTAAAAAAAGAAATCACAAATTGACTGTTAGTAAATGTGTGGTTTAGCCCCAGAAACACAACATTGATGTACTGTGTCTGTATGAAAACATGCCGACATACAACTGTTTACACCTTCCACACATGCCCTCACTTATCTTACACCTACTCATTTGCAAGTGGATATGCACCTAAAATGTGCATGACCCTACATCGCCCGTAGTATTGCAGAGCATCTGCAGATGTATTAAACTTCTCATTAGCCTTTTAAATACAATTCCATAGCAATCGACAGGTGAATTAAAAGCCATGTAATAGCCAAGCTTTGCAATAGCACCTTGTCATGTTTATATGATACAACCAATTAAATTGAATCCCGGGCTACAAGTCATGTGACATCCAAGGTGATAACCACAGTGACTGAGTGTCAGGCAGAAGAGTGTAAGTAAAAGGACTCTGCTACACAAGCAGTAGAGTGTGCTAACTGAGGAGGCAGATGATGCACAATGATGCACGCTGTAGCTACGATACTCCACAAGTATACACAGAAACAAGACAAGCCACGCTATGACAATATATGGGAGAAATGAGACTGTAGTATGGATAGGGCCTGGGGGCACCAAAAGGGTGGGTCTAATTACCTACAGTAGGCATGGATCTGTCTGGGGCCCTTCACAGGAAACATTTTTCAGTATGGCCACCCACCCTCCCTAGCACACCATCTATACAAAGATTCTTGAGGGTACTAAAGGGATACTGTACTGTTTATTGATAACCAAAACCCTTATCACAACACCACTTTAAAAGAAAGGAGGGTGATTAAATGGCTACATGCAGACAAAGATCTAATTACCTGAGTGACTGTGCTGTGGAATAAAAATTACTATATGACACTTACTGTACATATGATCTGACATGAATGCACAAAATAGGAGATTAATAACATTATCCAGCTTGGGTTGAATAACCACTACATCAGCATTGAAACTGGTGCTTTCTAACCACAGCAGTACTCAAAAATCCCTGTCTTGTAGACCCTGCCTAAGGTGCACAAAAGTTTATCACAACCATCAGGAAGACCAATCATTTTGGCTAGAAATTTGTTGTGTCAGCCATTATCCCAGTTGGTTGATTTTTACCTTCAGCCTTTAGTGGAAACTTATGCCAATTATATTGCAGACACCACAAACTTTCTCCAGTTCGAGAGAATGGCAAGCGTACGCTCGCAGCGCATAGACTGACCAGCAGTGTGAGTGACAGGAGAAGCCGTTTGTGGATGGTAACAGGGTCAGGCCATTAAAAACGGTGGAGTGGAAGTGCGAAGACAGGCATGCCTGAGTGTCTCAACACCGTTTCAAAGGCATGCATAATTAAGAGGCAGCATCACAGTACATGTCACCTGGCTGGATTTTACACTGAAGTGCTCGCAGTGCTTGCGGTAGGGTATGGTCTGCCACAAGCGCTGCAATCGCATCCGATGTACCGATCGTTGCATACACTTCCTGGAGATGATGTGCGCAAGTGAGCATCTTAAGACAGGCTAGTGGGCATCTGCATACACAAAGAGATTGCACGCCAAGACATAGTGGGCGTGCTAATGCATTGCCATGCGATTGACTGCCTTGCTGTCACTTAGCCGAGTTTGCATAAGCATCTAGCGAGCGGGTCTGAATAGAGCCCTGAGTACTCTATACTGGCAAACTTAGATGTTTCCACTTTGTATGCTAATAGCCCCAAAGAATTGAAGATGGGACGGAGGCATGTTGAGAGGCCATTATTTTGGTCCTCTAGTAGAATACCTGATGCTACTAATGAACATCATTCTTAACAAAAATTACTTCTTAGTCATAGAGTATATTGTTTCCAATTTCAGAAAAAGGGCACTGCGATGGGGTCAACTACGGACCTGTCGTATGCCAACATATTCATGACGTCTTATGAGAAAACCCATTTTACAAACCATGTTGAATATGCCTCGGAAATGTTGTTCTGTGTGAGATACATAGATGACCTGTGTCTGATATGGCAAAGAAGTGAAGATAAACTATTGCACTTCATTAACTACCTCAATACCAGACCAGGGCAAATTCTATTCAGCCTCACATTCCGCACATAACTGATCAATTTTTTGGGATGGCTCCATCTCGTTTACTCATATTATTCTAAAGTAACTCATAAAAGAAAAAAACACTTTGTTACACACATAAAGATTCCACCCACTACATTTAAAGAAGAATTTGCCATACTCACAATTGCTACGAGTTGTACATTATGCCTGACATTACAGAATTACAGATGGCATTACAAAACATGGGACAATGCTTCATCGAGAGAGACTACAGCAAGGAAAACATCAGTCATGCCTTCACTAAAGTTGGCAGATTCCAAAGAGAAAAGTTGTTGAAAACCAATAATATGTTTTCTGCAGATGGACTGATAAATGTAACTTATGAAGTAACTCTACCATGGCCTCTAAGTTTATTAGAAGAAAGCTACTTGAACACTGGCACATCAGATCAATGAGTCTGGTGCTCTCCAAAGAAATAAACACTCCTTGGTTTTCATACAGATGAGGTCCAAACTTAAAATCTTTTAGTGGTAAAGGACAAATATGCTCTCATATTGTAGATACCACTGGATGAGCAATAAACCAGGGGTTTACAAGTGTTCTAGTTGCACTAATTGCCCCTTCCTTTTGACTGGTGGGTCATTTATGAATCCACAGAACAGAAAGGAGTATGAATCTATAGATAGACCTGGTCAGCACAGATCATCCATTAAAAAAAGTCCTGGGTTCACTCAGTCCTAATGTGAATTTGCAAAACCTTCCAGTTGCAAGACACTTTCCACAACAGGATAGTTAAAATGCTTTATTACAACCACATTCCTCCCCTTAGAAGAGGAGAGAACAGAGACAAGATGCTTTTTCAAGATAGAGTTAAAATGGATTTACAGGTTCAACAACTTGACCTTAATGAAGACTTTAGATGAGAAGTTTTGTTTAGTTGCATACTGTTCGCCAAATATACAAGCCAATGAAGTTTATTTATATTAATTTCTCCATCTCAGTCCCTTACATCTATCGCATATTCTATATGACCATGCTGTTTATAGATGAGAACTTGTTATTGTTAACCTGTTTGATTATGATCAAAATCACAGAGTTATTTCATCCATGATAATATTCATCAATGTTGGTGTTTTTGTTTGCATTATCATGTGGTTATTGTGTTTATTTTCTGGCTCCATTGATGTGTTATATTAGCTGCTGTGCTAATAACTTGTCACATGACATACATGAGTTACGGCGCGGATTGCCAAGCCTCTGTGCTGGCAGGTTAGCGCCGAAGGTGATGTGTTGTTATCAACCTTTGAGTTAATATTGTACTCAGAGAGTGATGCCGTCCCCCTCATTTAACGGTCATTGGCGCCCTTTTTTATGGTTATAAATAATATTGGGATTACCACAAAATCCTGACGAGCATCGATGCGGGACATATCTATAATGGGTGCAGGGTGTGCGGGGAACCCACACCGCACAACTTACACCCATATTTTTAATACATACCTCTTCGGAGTCTCACGTAGGCGCTATCAGTGCTGTAAAAATCACCTGGAAAATACCCGCTGCGTCCATTTTCCCGTGTTTCACGGATGCGCAGTAGACTCTGTGCACTAGTGCCCAGAATCTACTGATGTGGCGCTGCGCTCAGTACACTGCCGGCCGCCGGAGAGAGAGGAGGGGGGCCCGGACAGAGACTGCACACAGAGCCCCTCTCTCTTACTATGCCTCTGCTAACAAGTATCACTAGGTGGTGATTGAAGCAGTTGCTACAGATGGTGATGTATTTATTATGATTCTACAATACATTTCAGGGGGGGGGTTGCTGATATGAGTGCTGATTCCTCACGTACTGAGGATAGGTGAGTGTGTTTTATATACATACATATATATTGCATTGTAAGTGCACATGTAATTGTAGTAATAATTTCTTTTTAATCCAGCTGATTCATCAAACTCATGCTGCCCAAAGATAATTATGTGCGTAGTCATACAAATTATGTAACCTGCTCTTGTCTGGGGAATTGACAGTGGGAAGCGTAAACAATAGAAGGAAAAAAAATGCATTTACAGGGATTATGGCCAGGCTTAAAGAAGAAAATTATTTTGAAGGGCCCTTTGTGCTCACATAATGCTCGTTGCTTGTTCTATGAATGTAAGCTCTGAAAAAATATTTAAAAACTGACATGTTGTATTTTCTACTGTAATTGTACAATGTTAGTGTTTAAGTGACATCCCCTGATTATAAAATATTAAGATATTAGAATCTACCAAAGAGTTTTATGATTGTATAAAAGCACAAACGAGTACACGGAATAAGTGTTTTTATACAGGATCGCAGAACTTGGAGGTGTCATTTTTAAGGTATGTCTGACTAGCATCAGAGCTCCTTCTTGTACTCAATCTCATGACTGTCCATGATGTATCCAGTTTATTTCCCAATCATATCATCAGTGCATTCCCAGCAATACCAATCAAATCATTCCAATGCCCACAGCTGCATCTAGTGTTTTGGGAGAGGAGTCCAGTTCTGCAATTGGGATGCGGTCAATGTTCCAACCGCAGGGATTGCCAGCGCCGGAATTCCGACACTTGTCAGAATCCCAGCACCAGTATCCCTACCGCCGGAATCACGAAGGTAAGTAGCGGGGTTGGGAGGAGAGTTAGCATTAGGTTAGGCACTAAGGGGAGCGCTAGGGTTAGGCACTAAGGCCGGGATGTACTAAGGTTGCGGTGATCATTCCGCCAGTCACTGCAACCTTACTAATCGCATATGTACTAACATATGCGATTAGTATCGCAAAGGACAGCTCTTGTGATAAGAGCTGCCCTTTGCAAAGCAGCCGACGCCGGGTGACGGGGTCTCCGTGGGACCCCGTCCTCTCACAGCCCTGAGAGCTTCCTGCTGGTCACATGTGCAGGAAGCCTTGGGCTCCTCCTCCCTGCACCTGGAAGAAGATTATTAGGAAGAGGTCCCAGGAGGAGTGCGGGCCGGCGATCTTGTAGAGCAGATGAGTGTGGGCCAGCGCTGGGCGGCGAGGCAGTGGCGAATCGTCGGCACCCGGGTGCGGTAAGAAGCCCATAGGCTTCTATAGGGTAACGCCAGGTTTTTCTGGCGTTACCCTCTGCACCGATAAAAGTGCGACCGGGTCTTAGTACATATGGAAATGCAGTAAAACCCCAAAAACGGGGTTTTCACAGCATTTTTCCTTTAGTACATCCCGGCCTAAGGAGGAGGCTTAGGGTGCGGGAAGGGGGAGGTTAGGTTTAGGCGCTAAGGGGGGAGGGTTAGGGTGCAGGAAGGGGGAGGTTAGGTTTAGGCGCTATGGGGGGAGGGCAAGGGTGCGGGAAGGGGGAGGTCAGGTTTAGGCGCTAAGGGGGAGGGTTAGGGTGTGGGAAGGGCAAGGTTAAGTGGGAAGAGACAGAATGATAGATAACAGAAGAAACAGGATCGTTCCAGAACACAAAGTAACCCAAGAAATTATGATGTCAAATGCACCTCTAAGTGAAACAATTTTCATGCTCCCAACTTGTTATTTTACAGTAGGGTGTACATTGCACTTCATAATACACAGGTTCCCATTTGAAATAGAACAATTTGCTTGTACTGTAGTTTCCTAATGAATTCATGGGCTGCATTCTCTTGGCTCCGTCCGCAAAATGGATTTTCCCGTTGTGAGATGAAGAGTACATTTAAGGGATTATAAAATCAAACCTTCTAAAGAGTACAAGTGGAGGCATTGCTCTTAGCAACCAATCAGATTACATCTATCATTTTATAGAATTTACTAGATATAATCGGATTGGTTGCTATGGACAACATCTCCACTTGTTCTATTTAGAAGACTTGATAAATCTTCCCCTAATCTTGAAACAGACGCAATACTGTACTTGCATCTAGTAGAGTTCTCCCATCCTTCTGCTCCCTATCTATTGGACATTATTGACTTATTGAATCATGTAACCACTTGCCTGCCGTGATTGCATAGTTTGCGATCACACCTGGCTGTACGTTGTCTGATATGATGTGACCTGTCAGCAGGGCTGGATTAAGGGGGTCGATGGGCGGTTGTCCCTGGGCCCACACACACGGAGTCGGTGTGACCCTGCCTAGAACAGGTGTCCAGTGGCACCTGTTCCCGGATTGAGGCTTACTGTATGCAGCAGTACAGTCAGTGCTGCTGCATACAGTGCAGAGCGGCTCCCGAGTCCTCTCATCAGCGGCACGTGACACATTACGTCCGTGACGCTGATGAGGGAACTAGGGAGCAGATCTGCCGGGAGGCCACAGCGTCACTCAGGTGAGTATGCAGCGGCGGAGCAATAGGCTCCATATGGTTTAGGGGTAGGGGGGCGGCAGGCTCAGGGTGGCTAGGGGGGGGAAGAGGTGGGCAGTAGGCTTTGTGTGACTAAGGGGTGTGTGTGGCAATGTAGGCTCTGTGTGGCTAGGGTGAAGGGGTGGGAAGACTTTGTAGGCTCCGTGTGGCTTGAAGGGGGCCCCACAATTTAGTTGTCCTGCCTGTCAGTAAAGCACAGTGGGTTGCATTCGGAAGATAATCGTCCAGCAGCCGCAACTAGCCTCCCGGCCCCTCTGCATCCCTTTATCCTCCCCCAGTGACTGACGTGGTACCGAGCACTGCTCATCGGTCAGCACAGCAGAACCCCCCCCACCCGGCGGCTGCAGAGAGCAGCACCCGCAGGGGAAATGTAAAGTAAGCCCCCAACCCCCAGTGTGTACCGGGCAGCTGCTCAGAGGATTGGATTGTGTTGGATAACTAATAAATAGATGTTCCTGACCTAATTCAATCATTAAAAAGACAACAATTTTGGAACGTTTTTTGGAAAAACAAATTGTCAGTTAAGCGGTCAAGGACATAAAAACGACTATGTGTGCAGCATGGGTGTAACTACCGTAGGTCCAAGGGGTGCAGCTGCTATGGGGCCCAGAGCTGAGGGGGGGGGCATCTTCCCTGTCAAAGTTACATGTTATATAGTGTTCTATATAGTTTTCACCATTGGATGGTACATAGGGGCCCAAAAACAAACTTTTGCTATGGGGCCTAGTTACGCCCCTGCAGGTAATATGTTTGTTTTTAGACATGTCCAAAACTGTCCAAAATGTTCTACTCTAAACACAAATGTATTAATACCAGAACACATACTGCTGAATTTCAGGACCACTTGGAGTGGAGGCCAAAAATAGTGCCAAGTATGACCTCATGCAAAAAAACTTTTTACAGGATCGTCAGAATTGCACTTGTTTTTCTATATCCACTGCTTGCAGAAATAATCCACAATTGAAGACCAAATATAACTGTGATTTTTGTATGACTGAGCTGGGAAAAACGTTTTATCGCCACATGCGGCTCCCTCTGCATCTGGCTTTTAGATGTTTACTATCCTGGAACAAGTGTTATTGGAAATTCCTTATCAATTGAGAACAGGCATAAAGCTACTTTACTTCAATAGCAAAACCAATTGTACAAGTGGCTTTTTGATTCTTATTTATACAGTAGGGTTCTGCTACAAAATTGCTATCTCTTCATACTGATTTCAGACATTGCTATTGTAGTTACAATATACCACAGTTCCATAATGAGAGAAAGCGGCTTTTTCACAGGGCAATGCATAGGAGTAAGGCAGATACAGCAGCCTGTGGGTCTCCAGCTGTTGGAGCAAGCCCTTGCTGGGACTTGTAGTTACACAACAGCTGGAAACCCACAGCTGCCTACCTCTGTCGCAACATAACAAAGTGGAGGATGGGACTTAATTATAAGGTTCACCGCAAATTGCCTCATCAAGCCCCCACCCAGGTAAAGTGAGCGAAGTCTCAGTGGTTAGTCCACTCTCTCGGGAGTCCTGGAGCAGTGTCGTTCTGGCCCACCGAGGTACCCGAGAGATCCCTAGAGGGAGCACAGTCACTTACAAGGAAGGAGAGAAGTCATAGTTGAGGTGTTGCAGTATGTGCCCTGAGGAAGGAAGATTTGACCACCCACATAGAGTACCCTCCAGATAATAAACAAAGGGCTGGCACTGGCAGCTTCTGATCAGCTGTATAGGGCGCAGCTTTATATGTTACTCCTGCTCAAAGCATCAGGTACTGTGTGGGGACTGACAAGAGACACAGAATCAGCAAGATAGGGGCACAGACAAAGACAGAATGGGATAGAAAAGTAAACTGGTGCCAGGGTTAAAGTGTGAGTTCTGAGGATGGACAAGAGACAGGACAGTATGTATCAAGCATTGGATTTTGGATGCAATGCATCCCGCTAATGATCGCATGCAGAGTTTAGTAATGTTGTATGCATGTATATTTAAGCAAAGGACAGCTCTTCCGATGTGGTGTGGGGACTTTCGAGTTTATGACCCAGGTGTCCCTTTACGCATGGACAGCCGTCGTCCTATTGGAAGCCCATAGGATCCTATAGAGGGCGTTGCCTATTGGGTGGAAGGACTTTGCAGAGCTTGGTGCGTATGGAAAATTAAGTCAAACCTCTGATAACTGAATTTGCAGAGGCTTGACCACATTTTTAGCTCTGATACATCACACCCATAATGAGTACTGGGTACAGGGAAGACAAACAATGGGACAAGCAGCAGATAAGGGGGCGTGTTACTTGGTGCCTATTTCAGGGGATACCTGCAAATATTTAGTATCAACCTAATGTATGAAGGAGGGATGCCTATGGTTTTTATAATGAAAATTGAAATAGGTGGCCGTCATGCTAGAGAATATCAGACTCTGCAAGTGCAGCATGTTACATGATCCTAGTCGACAGCTGGTACATTCCCTTAGGGACTTTAGCAGAATGAACCTTCTATATGTGTGCCTCTACTCCTGTGATACATAACACAAATATTAGGCAGTTGTATCTCATACTAATTATTGAACTAGTCAAACATCTAAGCACAAAAAAGAGCATAAACCAATGACACTTACATCCGTGCAGTAGTGAGGAGGACATCACCGTGAATTCATATTTCTGGACTGATTCAGCAAAGATCACAGTTGCTTATACACATGCAATCAGACGATTGTTGCATTCTGCGCATGCGTATGCATCGCAGTGCGCGAACAAGCAACTGCATATGGGACTGCGACTGCAGAGGCTACGCAGACCGATGGCAGAGTGATTGACAGGAAGTGCTGTTTGTGGGTGGTGACGGGGGGAGGTCGGGCGAACTCAGGCGCGCCAGTGCATTTGAACGCCGTTGCATAGGCATGCATAAATTAGCCACTGCTAACCCATACGCAGCTTGAGCTGTTATAGCATGATTGGAAGTTAGCAATTTCTGAATAAGGTCTGGGCTTGTGCAAGTGTGGATATGGGTTCGATGGTACTCAATATATTAATGGTTTTGCTGTTTGGCTGAGTATTACAGATGTGAGACAAGGGGAAGTGGGCGTCCTTATGTGTGCTGCGTTCGCAATGTGAATGCAATTATTTGCATCTCACCGCTGATATTAGCAACTGCGCTGCTTGCGTATAAGCAGAATAGCAATCCTTGCTGAATAAGGCCCTCAGTGGAGTCACAGCAGAGACTTTATATTCTTACAAAGACACTAGTGTTTGTGCTATGTCTCAGATCACAAGTTACATTGGGAGAGATGTATTATAGCAGCACGTTAAGTGCCGCTATGTCGCTTCCTGCTTCGCCTCTTTGCCGAGGCAAAGCTGGAAGCACGGGATCGGTATGGTTTTCAAATCCCGACAGCGGAAGCCCGGCAGTGAAGATCCTGACAGATAAGTATATTTTCTATTTACTAACCTAACCTCGCCCCCAACCCTCCCTTAGGGGTGCCTAACCCTAACCTCCCCCCCAAGTGCCTAACCCTAACCCCCCTCTAAGTGCCTAAACCTAACCCCCCTTCCCCGAAGCCTAACCCTAAGTCTCCCAGGGGGGGCTAACCCTAACCTCCCCCTGGGGGTGCCTAACCCTAACCCCACCGACCCCTAGCCTAACCCTAACCTCCCGGGGGGGTGCCTAACCCTAAGTTCCCCCCTTTCCCCCCCCGCAGATGTCCGCGCCCGCCACCCGGCTTACCTTCGATCGGTAAGCCAGGTGCCGGGCTCCCGGTGTAGGACTAATGACAGGCGTCGGGATTTTGACGCCTGTCATTAGACACTTGCCAGGATTAGACAGTCGGGAAGCCGGTGGCCGGGATTTCGTCCGTTGGCTTCCCGACTGCTTCCCGGAAGCACTAACAATGAGAAATAAGAACATCTCATCGACCAAAGCGGGGGAGTGTTAATTCCCCCCTCCGGCGATCCATGCCTGAGTACACAGCGCATCAGCCTAGTGCTGATGCACTGTGTCTCTGCCCCGGCCGGCTCCACTGAGCTGATACTTCGGTGCTTCTTACATCTCCCCCTCTGTTCTATCTCTTACTGTTTAACTATGTTTAACTATGCTTTGAGTACAATGTAGCTATTATCCCTCGATGTAGCTATTAACCCTCAATATAGTTATCTTATCCCTCTTGAAGGGATGGGTATGGGATGCCGGCACTGAGAATCCTGAGTGCCGGCATCCCGACAGGGTTAGGATACCGACACTTGTCGGTGAGTATCCTAACCCTCCCCCTCTCCCTTCCCCTGACTCTCCCTTCCTGGTGCCTAAATCTAACCTCCCCCCTAGTGCCTAAACCTAACCTCCCCCTCCCCGCACCCTAAACCTAACCTCCCCCCTAGTGCCTAAACCTAACTTCCCCCTCCCCGCACCCTAAACCTAACCCTCCCCCCTTAGTGCCAAACCCTAACCCCTCCTAAACCCCAGTACTTACCATCAGAATTCCGGAACTGGGATCCTGACAGGTGTCGAGATTCCGACGCCGGCATTCTAAGCGCCGGCATCCCAACTGTTGGGATTTTGACCAGATCCCTCTTGAGGATACTCTCACATACTGACTCCATAGAACAGCAATTAGTTATTATGCGCGATAGCCATTTGTTCATAAAAGGAATACTTTTCTCCTATGTATGCAGAGAAGGACAATGAAATAAAAATTGTACGCTATTTGTATCACTGTTGGGTGTTTGGACGCAGCAGCGATGCGAAAACATTATAATGCTGCAGGAGGCGTCTGTAGGCTAAAGTGCCTACTGCCGGTTTTGCAGATCCGTGTGCCGTGGCAGCATCAGATCACCATTGGCCTTCTGAGTGAGCCTAAGCTAATGCTGGGGTTCATACGTCTGCATGTGGAACCCCGGGCTGCCCACTGATTTTCCTTAACCGTCACCAGGAGCATCCGCACATGTGCCAGCCCCATGCTAGGTACAAGAGATCCACCAGGAACAGGCGTCCATTCCCCATACGCATGACTTAGAACAGCACGGAGATTTAGATACATGCCCACGCCACTCCTATGACACTCCCATAGGAAAGGGCGGTTCCGTACACCCTAAAACGCCCAATTTCACAGAAAGGCAGATCCAGCCAAGTTCCATCCAACTCAACTGTCATTTGGCTCGTTCACAGAGATCTATCTAACTCAGAATCAGGCCCAAGATGTGATGTTAAAAAAACCTGTCAAAAAAGAGTTTTTTGGCACCAAAACAAGGGAACAAGAAGGAGAGCGCAGTGCTTCAGGTTGGCATGGCCATTCCCAGATTGGGCACCATGCCTTGAGAAGTGACAGTATCCAGTAACTATACAGCTGATGAGACTGCTGGATAGGAAGGGACACACAGTGACAGTGAGTACTGTGTACATAAGTGCCCTAAAGACAGGCATAGTAGAAGAGAATGAATAGCACATACAACAAAAGAAGATTAGAAGGGCTACACATCCCCTAGACCAGGGGTGGGGAACCTTTTTTCTATAGAGGTCCATTTTAATATATTTAACATTATTCCTGGGCCCGGTGCAGGCCACGCCCCCTCAGTGTGATGTCACATGGGGGCGGGGGCACAATCGCCAGTGAATACAGTATTGCCTGGAGCATCCAGAGGATGCTCCGGGGAGCTGTAAGGGCAGCAGTGTCCTAAGGACGCTCCAGGTGGCACTGCTGCATAGATTCTGGCTGCAGGGTACAATTCTAGGCACCCTGCTAGCCAGATGAGACTAGCAGAAAAAAGCACCGAGGGCCAGACCAAATGATTCCGGGGGCCTTATATGGCCCCGATGCCCCATCCCTGCCCTAGACAGAGCTACAAGTCTCAACCTACCTTACAGAAAAGGCTGCCAGTTTAGTAACAAAAGTTACCAGTTGCAAGATTGCTTGAGCAAGCTGCCAGACCGTCAGAGGAAAATGCCAGTCCTATAAATAAATCTGTCATAGCCAGCAAGTAAGCTGAAAGGGGTCCCACACAAGCTGCCAGAGGAGCAGAGGGAGCCTAGATTAATGTCAGAGGAACAGAGGGAATTCATATAAAAAAAAAACAGAGTTAGACAGGGGGGACACACCTAACCCTGTGATCATCATCCAGGAGGTGTCCAGGGGTGCTTCAGTTGCATGCTGCTTGTCCTGTCTCTTTGCCATTGTCCCAGGTTCCTGCTGTTTCTATTCCCGCCACCTCATGTGTATTGCATTTTACTGAGGGGAGCTCCTGGGGGTCATTCCCAATCTTTGGTTTGTGTTTAAAAAACCATCAGGTTTCCTGAACTTGTCCTTGTGCCTTACATGTGTGAGTAATCTGCCTAATCCTGCCCAGCACCTGACCTGCAACCATTTGCCCATGTTATACCCAGTTTGAGCAGACCAAAAGGTGGCATTTCTGGCTGGTAATGGGGGTGCTAACCAGATGCAGGCATGTTGTGGGCATGTCACAGTAAGCAACTTAAGTTTCAAGAAGCAGTTTCACTGACACAGGCACCATAAGGCTGGTGCGATGTCCGATGGTGTGACTGATACACCCGATGGTCTGTCTTAATACGCACAGCGGCGAAATAAAGCGGAAGCCAGTTGGCATGTCTGCATGAATACCATAGGCCACGGAATTAGCATAAATATGAAGTTGCGCTGGAGTAAATAGACGTAGCTGCGGCTGCAATAGCGTGCACCTCTGTCTTACCCTCCATAAGTAATCATTCATTATATTAACATTCCTTGAAGATCCAACCTTTCATATAATTATCATTAAGACTGTACTATGAGTTATAGCTACCTCATCATTTCAAATTTAAGCCTACTTGTGGCTTAAAATCAGGTTCTCAAACTCGGTCCTCAGGGCCCCAAACAAGGCCTCCTCACAGAAACACAAGTGAAATAATTAGCTCCACCTGTGGATATTTTAAAATGTGTCAGTGAGTAATGAGGACACCTGTGCACCTACTGGGTGACCTGGAAAATGTGACCCGTGTGGAGTCCTGAGGGACGAGTTTGAGAACCTTTGCTCATTTTCATCCATGAGTCCAGTACTCTGCTTGCTATATAAGCGTATGTGCCCAAAGATGATTTAAGTGCAGTGGCGTATTTATAATGGGTGCAAGGCGTGCGGTGTACACACCGCACAAACTGCAGCATATTTAGTTATACTTACCTTTCTACTGCGCTGACAGAGAGGAGGGAGCCAAACGGAGGTTGCACACAGGCCCTCTCCTCTCTTAAAAAGCCCCTGTTTAAGTGTAAGCTCTCTGTACTGCTACAGTAGCTCGTGAATTAAACAAAGAATATTTGGTGATGTGATTTTGATATAGTACCAGCTCATTCTTCTTATTCAGACCTGATAATATTTTCCTGCTTAATAATCATTTAAAATGATTTAAGTCACTATTATTTCATAATAGATTGCATTGAAACTGCTTATGTCAACTGCATTGCAATATTCTCTTTTTCATTTACTGTTTCATGTATTAACACTGTGCATTATTTATTGCTCAGATAATGTCACTCTTCAAATTTATTGCACCTTATTATAATCCATTTATTATTTTGGGATTTACATACTCTGCTCCAGCGCTGGAGCAGGGCTCTGTGCCAGCCCCACCCCAAACCACCTGACATCATGGTGTCACACTAAGGAGGTGGGGCATTGGGCAGCAGGAAGTAGAGAACGGCTGGAGAGTCCCTGGGAGGATGTGTGCCCGGAGTGTCGCAGCTCTGCAACAGTGTTATTGGCCGCCAGGTGCCATTCCAGATACCCGGCCAGCCAAATGAAAGTGGCGTAGGGCAGCAAACATGCCATCCCCAGGGGCCTGCGCCCCGGGCAATGGCATCACTCGCACACCTAGTTATGGCACTGCTCAGCACCTTTACCATCACATCAAACATTAAATTTGTTGTACACTGCTCTCAACTAATGGGGGTTTGGGCCACTAGGTTACAAGGCCTTAAAATAAATATGCCAAGCTTTACCAGTAAGTGTATGTGAATTTCCACAACTTACTTTTAGGGAGTCTGGCATGGTTTCTAGAGTGGACCTGCTAGGATCTAGGACCTATCGTGAGAAGACAACTTGGTTGAGGACACTAAAAAGTGTGACGACACTCACTGTTAGGCTTACCGCACCTCTCTGCACCAGGTGCATTGTGGTGCCCAGTCAGGTGGCACAGGGGCTACATATGTTTAAAGGTTGCGTATATACGTTCTGTTTTGCTGACAATAATACCTATTTTACACCAAAGTTCCGGGTCTGATCCGGGAGTTGGAACACTGGGCCTGATTCAGACCAGCTCGCGAGCGCTATGCGCTCGCAAGCGGGTCGATGATGGCCCAGTGCGCATGCGCACGACGGAGCCATCTCCGTCATGCACATGCGCGAGACCCGGATAGCGATGTGCAAACCGTCGCTCCGGGTCTCGTACCAAAGGGGGCGTGCTGTCAATGTTGAGTGACAGCACACCCCCTTTGGTGGGCGGGCCGGGGGATTGACTGCTCAAACTGAGGCGTTCCCATGTGAACGCCTCCGTTTGGGGGCGGCCTCACTGACATCACGAGTGATGTCAGTGGGAGAGATTTCGGCTCTGTGAGAGCCGAAATCTCTCTGGGGCTTGCACCAACGAGACCCTACCACAAGGGTCTTGTCGCAAGCCCAATGGTCGTGATGGTCTTGACCATCGCGACCATCTTCCTGGCCGCTCGCTATAGCTATGCGAGCGGCCGGGAGGCCGCTCTAAACAACAAGAAGGCCGGCCCTGATTCAGAGCGAGCGCTCTGTCAGAGCGTCCGGCTCTGATTCAGGACCTCTGTTCCAATCCAGGTGAGACCCGGCACAGAACCCTTTCATATTGCTGCGCCGACCCAGAATATTGCCGTGACGGCACCGTTCACACCGGAGCCGGGTCTGCAGTGACCCGCCTCTTCCGGCATTGAAGTGGACGCTTGGAGATGACGTCATCTGGAAGCGCCACTGAAGCAGGCTTTTTATGTCGGTGTAAAAGGGGTATAAATAACCAGAAGATTAACGATTTCTGTATATTATATATGGTTGATAGGTGTTGAAAAAAATTCTGTTTTGCTAATTCCCAGGAAAAATTATATAAAAGTCATGTATTTCTGAAATAGCAACATTCTAAATACTACTACATGACTCATAGGAAGAAAGTATAGCTTTGATGTTATTTGAACCATTTGGGGCTTGTGTAGCTAGTTGGTGAATCATGGTAATTCTATCTACAGCAACAACCTTTTGCCACCTCATTCATAAATATGAATTCATTCAATTATGGTGTAGTATGTGTGTGTGTTCATTTTTGCTTATGCTTTACAATATCATCCCGCAGGTACCTTGTACAATTTCCAAATCAAATACACGAAAATGAATGAGAATAATAGCTCAGGGATGATTCACTAATAGCAAACTTTTGAACTTTAAGAAATTATGTCTGCTTGTCTGAAATTATGTAAACGCTCAGGAATTACGCCATGTGGTAAATACTAGGAACCCAAAAGCGTAAATTATCAGAATCACACATGAAATAATTAGCACCACCTGTGGATCTTTTGTGTCAGCCAGTAATAAACACACCTGTGAACCAACTAGGAGATCTGGAAAACATTCACTGTAAAGGTTCATACACACACAACAATTTTTGGAACGATTGTCGATAACGATATCGTTTATCGTTTAATCGTTGAAAAAAATCGTTCACTTTCTGAGTTAAAACGATGAATGATTATCATTCATGCGCGTTCACGTTTGTAGCTCAGCCAGACTGACCAACTCAACGATTTACAGTAAGGGAAATGCAAATTCGTTTGTAGTTTAAAAAAAAAAGTTCATTACATTTAGTAAATGAATGATTTTAGTAAACGATTTTCGTTCATTTTTCCCTTGAAAAAATGAACGAAACTTGTTTACTAGAATCGTTCATTTACTAAATCGTTGTGTGTGTATGCAGCTTTAGGGTTGCACTGCTATAGACCATCAATAGAGTTATGGTGCGTACACACGGGACGATTAAAGTGCTCAATATGAGCGATAACAATATAGATCATATCGTTATGGTTCATATCGCGCATTTTTTGGTCCCTTCCAACCCACCAACAACCTGCGATGCGCGGGCCCGTATGGACGATATCGTCCATCGCCCGTGCATGCAGGCCAACCTGGTCGATATCGACCAGGTTACTATAGGGACCCGCAATCGTCAATCGCAGGTCGTTGGTGGTGTGCTGGATGATCGATATCGTTACCGCTGACTGATCATACTGTGTGTACGCACCTTTATTTATTAATACCATATACGACAAGACCAATATGTACATATATGTCCAGGGCAGTGCTAGGTTCTTCTGCTGCTCCCCCAGACACCCGGACTTGCTCCAAAGCTCTGGAATGGAGCCCACATCTGAAATAAAAACATTCAGCTCAGACAGGATGGCCCTACTGCCGCATCTAATGGCTTACTGTGATCGCTGGTCCTGTATATATTGGAATTATGACACATAATACACTTTGTATGATGCATATTAAAGCTGGTTAAGTGACAATTATGCCCTCTTCGTGGACTGACCACACTCTAAAATCAAGCATTTGCAAACACCCTCTAGAAATCCTGCGCTTGCCACTGCTGGCACATCCCCACCCCTGCGGCTCAGGGAGCCCTGCAAGCGACCACGCAGGACCCGCCCTGCACATGAGCAAATGCCGCACCAACAAATTTGTATGTAAACCATCGTGTTTGCATACAAATTCGATTCAGGCCCTACCTGCAGACACTTTACATATATATTATATTTATATTTCACAAAAGGCAAATTGCCTTGTGTGTTATTTCCCTTGTTTACTTTACGTTTTAGGACATTTACCTCATTTTAGATTTTCCTGTATTTTACCCCACGTTTATTGCTGGTCTTTTTGTGTTTCTCATTAATAATGAATAAAAATACTTAAAATAAATCCTGTATTTTTAAGCCATTATATGCTCCAATGCATAAGAAGCGCCAGGGCGATTATGCCTCCAATGGAATATAGTGTTCCCGCGACGCGCCTATTCCCCTGTGTCCAGAACATGCAGCTGTTACGGACAAGCGAGACAGCCTCATGTGTTAGTAACGGTGGCAGCGGTTGCTTTGCAATCACAATCAGATCAGCGCAGGTGAATTTTTCTCTTTTTGCACCAGTTTTTGGGTGAATAAAGATAATATTATGGTCTGTTAAATATGGTGAATAAAAAAAAAAAAATGTTGGCGTAAAGAGCCCGCATGACACTGCAGGCAACATGGCTGCCACAAATCAATAAAATGACTGGGAGTACGAATATGAGCACATTTTTGTCCGCCATTATAATTTGGATTGTTCGTAACTTAGGTTTTAAAAATTTTAGACCAATTATTATTAGTAATTATGTATTTTCAGTAAAATATTTTTACATTGTCAAACCAGGTCGAAAATGCAATTTCCATATATTCAGATAAATTATCTCAATTTATTTATTACATTTCAAGAAAAGCCATATGATTCTCAGATTTGGCACATATATGCTATCATGAAGAAAACATGAGGTCACTACATACACTTCTCTAGAACAATGGCATTACTAGTTTCTCATAGTCTTGTGTTGTCATTATTACATACGGGTGAGAAAAACAAAACAGGAGCATGGACCATTTGGTCCTCAATTTGTGCCAGCCAAAATTAAATTATGAATACTCCCTAATCAAATCATAGTGACTGCTACCATACCTGCTCGGATATATACACTGAAGTACTAAAAGTCATGGGATAGCAGGATGTAAAGGTAATTGTAGGTGACGTCATCATACTGTGACATCTTGGAACTGCCCAGACCTGCACCTGTTGTAATCTGACTCCTTGTGAGTAAATTTGAACACCGGCTAGACTGTTCATGGCAAGGCGAAGGAAGTTATCAGAGTTCGAATGGGGAGTGATAGTGGGTGCCTGACAGATGGGACATTCCATTTCAAAGTTGTGCGGACATTCAACATTCCTTGATCTAAAGTGTCACATGTGTACCAGGATTACCACATGGAAGACATTACCACTCACCGTTGAAAAGTGCAGTGGCCGGAAAAAATTATTGTGACCAGCGGTGCCTGGCCAGAATTGTCCGTGGTAACAGACAAGCGCATATCCAGCAGGTCAGTGCAGCGATCTTTAGCTTCCATGGGATATAGGAGCAGAAGACCAACCAGAGTGTCCCTGTTAACACTACGACACCAGGCACAGCACCTTACCTGGGCTTGTGATGTCGCTAATTGGACCCTGGAGAACTGGCAACATGTGCCGTGGTCTGATGAGTCACGGTTCCAGTTGTTTCGGGCTGATGATAGGGTTCGGGTGTGGTGCAGACCACATGAGGCCATGGACCGCAGTTGTCAACAGGCACTGTGCAGGCTGATGGTGGTTCCATAATGGTGTGGGGTGTGTTCAAGTGGCATAGGTTCGGTCCGCTGGTCCACCTGAACACGTCATTGACCAGTAACCGCTATGTTGCATTGCTTGATGAACATATGAAGCCCTTCATGGACTTCATGTAATCTAACAAAGATAGAATAATCCAGCAGGATAATGCACTGTCACCAGTCCCAAGTTGTCCAGAATTGGTTCCACGTCGAGTTGCTGCACTCCGCCGGGCTAGAGTGGGTCTTACACGATTCTAGGCATCTATCTCATAACTTTTGTCACTTCAGTGTTACAGTGTATGATTGGCTGAATATCTCCCATTCTCTTACTGCTTGACAAATGGTTTGTATATCATGTAACTGTGAATTTCACAATTTTATCAGAACTCCATAAGCACATGAACGCCTGTCTGCTCATTACAGTGATCTACTGTACATAACACTGATGTATATTGTATCACTATTTCCAATGACTGGTATCATGTGAAATCTGACTACTTCTTTACGTGGGAACATTGAGAGCTACCGTATATGGATTACTTTATGACTGCACTTTTTCAACACTAATTGCAGGAATATTTTTTTTTCACCTACCCAATTTACAGAATACAGTACAGTGTACTAGTATCTTGAACGCATCACTGCAGGGTGACTAGATACTGTATCTAGCCACGGGCATATATATAATGGGTGCAAAGAACCCACGCCGGGCAGCTTGCACCCATCCATGTAACGGCTGGGAGGCTCCCGAAAATTGGATGGCATCCCCCAGCCACTCAGAAGAGTGTCAGTCTCCCGGGGCCACAACCCTCAACTCCGGCCACCCCCTTCCCGAGTAAAGTGAGCGGTATACTGTAGATGACAGATGACGTATTTCGTTCTGAATCATGTCGACTGGGCCCGGCAAACGCGACATTGTCTAGCGCTGCAGGGTCAAGATGACACAATCATGATGCCACACCGCCAGCACCGCTCTTATTTATATTGTATTTATATGGTCACACTCTCTACAACAGCTTTAGTTTTCTCATTCCTGCACAACAGTTGGTATGCAAAATACATCAATTATGTCTAGAATGTTAAATCTGTTGGTTTGTTAGAAGAAGGATTAAGCCGTCAATTCAAAGTTGTCCTAAGCAAGCCTGCGCAATTGTGTGTCACCTGCACAGAGCTCTGATCTCATCACTAATCTAGTCACCCTACAGAATGACCAACAATCTACAATTCTAAGAACCCAGAAATTCTGAAGGTTTAAGGGTTTTGCTAATATTTAAATATTGCACTGATCTTTCTGTTTTGTTACATTTCATATAACAGTAGATTTTTTATATTTTTTGTTTTATTTTATTTTTTAGCAAAATATTCCATTCATTTCATTGGTAAACTCTTAAGATAGCCCCAGGTGTATAATTGTTGCAGTTGGATACCTTTCTCAATGATACACGGTTTCTCCATTCTGATGTGAACTGGTTATATCAGCCATCTGTCAGCGCACACACGGCCGGATTCATAGGTGCACGCTAACTGCACGCAATACCAATATGCACGGCCTTGGCCGATGTTGGAAGTACTGCGCATGGGTCCGAGTCGCACAGCGCGTGTACCCCGCCGGTTACCTCTGGGAAATGTGGACGCAATTTTAACACAAGAGCTGAGGATTTTAGTAGGCGTTCCTGGGACGTTACAGGGCAGCGGTTAGGCGGATGCGGGCATGTCTTTGGACGTCTAAAAACGTAATAGCGCTGTCACCGGACGCCATGTTCAGATGGAGAAATAGCACCTCAATAAGGCTGCTGCAAGCTTCGATGGTGCATCGATGGTGTGACCGATGGTGCATTGATGGTACAGCGATGGTGAGTCTAACGACGCACCGTGATGGATTAGTGACACTGCAAGTGGGCGTCTCAGCTTTATATAATAATACTGGATTAACAAGTATTGGAATTCTTACTAAATCAATCTAAAGACGGATGGATATTTTACAGCTGGTAATTTAATAGTAACGCATCTGTTCATCTTCAGTTATATTAAAGGTTTGATTTTTGGTAGAAATCCAAAGCTAGCCTAAGGGGCGGATTCAATTAGAGGCGAAACGCCGAGATCCGCGATAAGCGCGATGTTTTCACCTCCATTGTCTGTTTGCAAGTTTTGCGTACTTTCACATTGCGAGCTCCCGCTTTTCACCCTATTCAGTTGCGAATGTGCGTATGGTGAAAAGGACTTATTTTTTGGGGGAAATCAGTATGTACCCCCAAAAAAGCATAAGTGACCCTGGTAATCAACATAGAAGTGTATTAATAGCTGTAATAAAAGTATTTTGGGTTCCTAAATTGAGTCAAATGGCTGCTATATGTACTTTTGCATTAGTGTGAAAAAAATTATATAAAGCAATTTCTTTGGTGAATAATAATTGCTGTAGTCAAATTGGGGGTACATTTGAATGGGTACTAGTATATTTTGGAGTTAATAAAGTGCATTTTAAAAACTTTATAAAAAACAGCTGCTGCAGCCCCCTGCAATCCTAAATACACCTGTTCAATCCATACAGCACCCCAAAATACCAGACCCAATACTTAAAACCCATTTTCAAACACTTCTTAAATTTTCACCCCAAAATTGACATGCCTTTTTTAAGGGGTATTAAGATAATTGTTTTTGGGTTTTTTCAAATTAGTCATTAGGGGGGGTGGCCAAAGGATTCGGAACCAAGTCCCCACATTTTTACTTAAAAATAGGGATTTTGCATTTTTTTTCTCCTGCCTTTGGGTGGAGAAACTTTTTTGCCTATTTTTACCTATGGAGTTTTCGCACAGGCGAAAACGTCCTGGAATTGAAAAGAGCGATACTTTTGAATAGGGCGATACTTCGGAAACTGGCGAAATCCGTGCATCGGCGAAAATTTTACACCGATCGCGGCCTTTTGCCTCTAATTGAATACGGGCCTAAATGAGATAAGAGCAAACAATGTTATTATATAATACCAATACCATACACAATGACGCTGATAATCAAATGCACATCTGTAAATAACATACTTATAAAAATGATTTGTGATGTTAGCTTGGTATTAGCCAAAAATTGCTTTAAAATGGTGCTGTCTTATAAACACAAAACGTTCAGTGCTACCAAGTGCAATACTCAATTACATTTGATCAACATACTCATAATCTAGTCAGCGTATAATGTGCCCCAATATCCGGGCAGTGTACTACACAGCCTCATGATCTTACTAAAGTACAATGCAAACATCTTATTCAACAGTATGCAGTACAGCCCCGTTATCTGAGCAGTGTACAACACAGCCTATTGATCTTACCAATCTACAATGCAAACATCTTATCCAACAGTATACAGTACAGCCCCATTATCTGAGCAATGCACTACACAGCTTCATGATCTTACTAATTTACAATGTAAACATGTTATGCAACAGTATACAGTACATCCCCAATATCTGAGCAGTGTACAGCACAGCCTATTGATCTTACCAATCTACAATGCAAACATCTTATCCAACAGTGGGGGTCATTCAGACCCGCTCGCGAGCGCCCTACTGCGCATGCGCACGACGGAGGGAGCTCCGTCGTGCGCATGCGTGAGACCCGGCTAGCGACGGGATAGCCGTCGCTCTGGGTCTCGCACCAAAGGGGGCGTGCTGTCGATGTGGATTGACAGTACGCCCCCTTTGGTGGGCGTGCCGGGGGCGTGGCTGCCAGACGGAGGCGTTCCCATGGGAACGCCTACCATCTGAAGCCGGCCCCACTGACATCAGTAGTGATGTCAGTGGGAGTGATTTTGGCTCTGATAGAGCCAAAATCACTCCAGGGCTTGTGGCAGCAAGACCCTACCACAGGGTCTCCGTCGCAAGCCCGATGGTCGCGATGGTCTTGACCATCGCGACCATCATCATGGACGCTCGCTACAGCTGTGGGTGGTCACCCACAGCTATGCGAGCGTCCAAGAGGCCGCTCCATTTTCATGTAGGAGGGCCCTGGTCAGAGCGTCCGGCTGAATCAGGCCCAGTATACAGTACAGACCCATTATTTGAGCAATGCACTACACAGCCTCATGATCTTACTAATTTACAATGTAAACATGTTATCCAACAGTATACAGTAGATCCCCAATATCTGAGCAGTGTACAGCACAGCCTATTGATCTTATCAATCTACAATGCAAATATCTTATCCAACAGTATACAGTACAGCCCCATTATCTGAGCAGTGAACAACACAGCCTCATGATCTTACCAATGTACAATGCAAACACCTGGTTCTCCACTCATCCACAGATTGCGAAGAACCATTGGTTATCTGCCATCTATGGCAAAACTAATTGGCATCGGCCGGGAACAATCGATGTTTCGGAAACATCAATGGTCGAAGGCCATCCCTAAACTGAAGGCCCGATAGAGACCTACAGTAACTACCGGATAAATGTGCAACGCGAGCTGCTGGCGTTCTGCCCCTGTATTGCATAGATGACAGCAGAAGGAGTATTGATTATCAGTCATTCTAAAAATTCTAGATGTTGGAAGATAGGTGGGTGCAATTTCACAGAGAGATGGCGATCGTAATCAGTGTACAGTGGTAGTATTTGTTAAATCTTCTATATCTCCCGTTACCATGATTTGCATGGGGATACTATCTCAGCATGGGGCTATCTGCAGCAATAACCACCGCTGACAGTAGCCACTGATACAGGGCTGGTGCTAGGGTGTACTGCGCCCCCTTGCAAACTATAAATTTGTACCCTCCTACAATTATTTATAATGATATTTAGTACATTTGAATCATTTTGCATTGCAGAGTGCACACTTTTATATGAAATGAACCCCTTCCCTGTAACCCCAAAAATGTATTTAAGTAGTTAACTGAAATCTATAAGTTTAGCTTAGCTTAAAGCTAGCTGACTGGCCCCCTCACAGCTGCCAGCTATCCCTCTCTATCTCTCACTCACTGTTCGGCGGGTCTTCCTCTTGGCGTTGCGGTGCGCAGCTGAGGCAGCTCCTCCATTGCTCCACTTCTTGGGCACAGCACATCACACACAAACGCCATTGTGTTTGTCGCACGATTAAACTGCCAGTCTACATGTAATTGCTGGCAGTGGCGCTGCCTATAACAACTTAACAAGGCACTCGAACGAACTAGCTCCTCGGGGGCGGGCAATACCGGGCAATAAAATCAGTTCCTGGCTGGGAGGACATGGACGTAAATGACATTTAAATTTGGACGGATTGGCGATCTGGCAAATGGTTGGTCCGGAGTCCAGACCACACATAGCCAGATTGCAGATCCGCCTAAATTTAAATGTAATTTATGTACTGTCCACCCCTTTAATTCGCCCTGCCAGGCCTGCCCATGAGACTGCTGTTCTGGCTGCCTCAGGAAGTCTGTCAGAGGTGCAGTGAGTACAGCAGTAAAGGCGCTCAGAGAACAAGCAGCAGGGAGGGCGCCTCTCCAGTCCGGCACCCACCTGCAATGCTTACCCCGCCGACTGTATTGCACCGGCCCTGCACTGATAAATAGCAAAAGGCCCTACTTGTTAGAAAGAAGATAGAGTTACATAATTCCAATGGAAGTTTCACACAGAAGGCACTGGAGCCAGAAGCATACATAATAGAGGCCTACCAGTCACTAACTTCCAGGGATGACTTACTTAAAGGTTTGCGCCTGAAAATATCACTTCTTCCTAATAATGTCTTGAGCACAGTATCACTCCACTTATCCAGTATGCTGGTGTCTGTTATTCTCGTATGCAATAGTCCTGCTTTACATGCCATAGAAGAGGCTGGAACCAGCAGCAGGTGGCTTAGGTGGATGGTTAGGGCTAGGGATGGACATCGGTAGCCCACCATCAAATGAAGGCTGGGCTTCCAATATCAAAACTTTTGATGCAAGGGTTTAGTAACCATCACATCAAAAGTATTAGATGAAATATACTACTCAATTGATATTCGCCTGCGTAAAAGATCCTTTTGGCACATGCGCAATAGCCCTATTTCAGCGCTGACAGGGAACAGCACTTGGGTGGGACAGCACTTGGGGGCGGTGGCGGGGTGGCTTTCGAGGACAGGGCAAGATGCCCCAATGCCGAGATCTGCAGGCAGAGGCAGGGCAGCTCTCAGCATTAAAATTAAAAAATCACAACACTATTGAATTATTACCACTTGATGGCAGCAAACATCGGAATGCTGCCATCGAATGGTAATACACAACCATCACAAGAAAAACACTGATGGTCGGCAAACATCAATCATGTCCATCCCTAGTTAGGGCAGTTGGTAGCCTTGAGGGAGCAGTTAGAGAGCGGACCTGTACTGTATGAGGCACTGTATGAGGAGAAGTACTGAGGGAGCCTTTTATGAGAGGAGGTTGTCTAGTTATCTAAATGCTTATAGTGTATAAGTGTATTGTTTGTATTGTTTGTGTTCTTGAAGTCTGGTAAATTCAAGGAGAGGTGATCGGAGGAATCCGCTAACACTGCTGAGTTCAAATACAATAAATGATAATTGTTTTGTGTGAATCACTTACCAGCGAGATATTTATGTATGTACCTAGCTGTTAAAGTATATTGATGTCATATATTTGATGTGATGTCAACTGGTTTATGGAATTAGTACTGCTAATAAATAGAAGCTTTCCTGGCACTAATTGATATAATTTGTTGTGTTAAAAGTAAAACTTCTACCACTGTACAGTGAAGATATTTTCAGAGGATTCATCACAGAGTGCAACCAACCATTTATTCCTTCTGGTAAGATACCTGAAATTCATTACACCACCCTACACCTCCTGGTGGGGTATCACATTTGGCGTCACGAACAGGATCTCTGTCAGTGGTCACACCGGGGAATCAGAGGCAACCTCCTCTCATAAAAGGCTCCCTCAGTACTTCTCCTCATACAGTGCCTCATACAGCTCCTAACACATCTCAGGTCCGCTCCCTGACTGCTCCCTCAGGGCTCCCTAACTGCCCTAACTGTCCACCTCAGCCCCCTGCTACTAATCACTGCTTTATTCACTCCTCTTTTTCCCACAATATAAATATTGGCATATTATAACAGCCATAGGGGCCTATTCATCATTACTAAACATACAATGGAGGTAATTAGGTTTAGAACTCGCATGGAGTTCTACCTAATTACCGGAGGTATTCATCATTCCTCCTCTTCATAACTATCTATTCCGAAAAGCTGCCATTTTTGCGATGACAGCTTTTCGGGAAATAGATACTTTTCTCTGCTTATACATACCTTATCGCAGTTGTAGTCAGTTCTGCGCATGCGCCAATTCTAATCACAGAAGCAGCACATGCGCAGCATTGACTTCAGCTGCTGTAAGTATATGAAATATATTTATATTTCTAACTTTTACCCATGTTCCCCCCGGCGCTTGATCCTGCTGCAGACTGAAGCATCTCCCCTCTGCACTTGTAAGTGCTCCAACAGTAAGCAAACAGTTAATTATTAAGCTTACTTACAAGTGCCACCGGGGAGCAGAGGGGAGATGCTTCAGTCTGCAGCAGGATGGAGCGCCGGGGGGAACACAAGTTGAGCCGGAGCGTCGCGTGAGGTCCCGCAGTAGGCAGCGGCTGGGGTAAGATCTGTGTCCTGCTGAGGAGCAGGCGGCCGCTGCTGGAAGAGTAGAGGGAGGGCACAGACTGGGGGGATATGTGCTATACAAGCTGCTGTGCTGTCTAAACGGCAGCTTGTTAGCGCTTTCGGGGGGCTGTACGCCGTCTGCAGACGGCGTAAATTAACAGCATCGATTTGATGAATACAGTAATTTCCACATCCCCATATTACTATATAGGGAGTGTGGAAATTAACGGAGACTGACTTAACAAGGAGATGTTTGTCATATCTCCTGCGTTAAGTCTTTTAATGAATACAACACATACATATGTGTAAAAATACATGAAAAAATATACTTTAGGTTTAATGAATAGGCCCCATAGTGCCCTACTTATATACATTTTTTGAGTTTAATCCACTTCACAATTAACACACCAGAAAGGAAGAAGCTTTCAGTAGGTATCATTCATCCATATAAGAATTGGAGGGCACATGGGCATTTAGGGAAAGTATAGGTAAAAGGAATGTCCATGATCGTCCTGAGATTTTTCTCAAGT
This sequence comes from Taudactylus pleione, assembly GCA_031769625.1. Taxonomy (NCBI): domain Eukaryota; kingdom Metazoa; phylum Chordata; class Amphibia; order Anura; family Myobatrachidae; genus Taudactylus; species Taudactylus pleione. The sequence continues at coordinate 2,271,301 of JAUIMM010000299.1, forward strand.
TCGTGTGAAGAGATCCTAAGGGTTCATTACTGAATAAACTGAAAAGTTGTTCCCTGGAACTTGCCATACTGTACATGTTGATCCTTGTACTGATTTTTTTTTAGCATGACTGAGATAGTGAAACCTTTGCTTTTTTGATGGTCAAATGTACACAAACTTTGTTTAAGGTACAAAATTATTAAAAATATTGTATAAACTTACCTTTAGGCTTTGTGTATAAGGTGTATATGAAAGATAAATTAATTTAATGTATGTACACAAACTTTGTTTGATGCACAAAATTATTAAAAATATTGTATAAAATGACCTACAGGCTGTGTGTATAAGGTGTATATAACACATACATGCATTCTGTGTTTAGATTGAGTCCCATTCCCAAGATATCTCATTATGTTATGCAAATATTCCAAAATACGGAATATTCCGATATCCAAAATACCCCTGGTCCCAAGCATTTTGGATATGGGAGACACAACCTGTATTGCCATATGAGAGGATCCTGGGGTGGCTCCAGGTGACTTGGCTCTCAATGTAGAAACACATGAATATATGACCAAGTGGTGCTATTATTACGTAGTGTAGGACCACCAGGGCAGAGACACTTTGCCAGGGATGGAGTCTTCTCATATATTTGCATATGTGTGTAACTTGTGCTGGGAGAATTGTTGTCTTTTTTTCTCCCATATTGTACACTGGTCAAACAAACGAGCAATACAATAGCAACATAATACCTTCTCTAAATACACAAGTGTCCACTTCTCAAGTGCAATAAAAAGCAGCCACTATCAACGAGAACTTCTAGTGTCCACCCAACACCAAATACATATACTATAACAAAAAAGGAAGTCCTCAGATATAGGCGCTCTAATTATAATGAACCAAGTCAGTCCTGGGATTCGTTCTTCCGATTATGTCCCAATCCTGCATCTTCTCTTTATCATTCGATGTTTCAGAGATGCACATAAAACAAAATAGAAGAGAAGGGAGAAAATCGGTCGATGTTTCTTTTACCCGGTAATATAAATATTACACATCAACAGATGAGGAAGAATTGCTCCTATCACGCACCCAACTCACATATATACATGAGTGGTTAAACGTGTAAAGGGTATCTTTAATCTTCCAACTCCAACCACCGCCTGACCATATCTGTAAACTCAGCAATTAAGCGTTGGTGAGGGTACCATACTCACGTGAAATTCCAGATGTTCTTTCCCATAGAGGTGTCTTTAATAAATCATACAGCTAGATCCGAGGTAAATTAAGTGATTGATGCCTTGATAAAGACCTGCGGGTTGAAACGCGTTGGAAGACTTAAATCGTTTTATTTGTTTGACTACATAGGACCTATTGTTTTAGGCCATTGAGTCATTTTTAAATTTTAAATATTTACCTTTTTGGGAATTAAAATATTCTTAATTTACCTCGGATCTAGCAGAATGATATATTTAAGACACCTCTATGGGAAAGAACATCTGGAATTTCATGTGAGTATGGTACGCTCACCAACGCTTAATTGCTGAGTTTACAGATATGGTCAGACGGTGGTTGGAGTTGGAAGATTAAAGATACCCTTTATACGTTTAACCACTCATGTATATATGTGAGTTGGGTGCATGATAGGAACAATCCTTCCTTGTCTGTTGATGTGTAATATTTATTTTGCTGGGTAATAGAAAGATCGACCGATTGTCTCCCTCCTCTTCTCTTTTGTTTTATGTGCATCTCTGAAACATCGAGTGATAAGGAGAAGACGCAGGATTGGGACATAATCGGAAGAACGAATCCCAGGACTGACTTGGTTCATTATAATTAGAGCGCTTATATATAATAAACCTGATGTGAACTGAACCTATATTTTGGTGTCCTATAGTTGTCATATACACAAAGATTTAAGACTGATAAATAAGGTGTAAAACATATAATACAATACCACATTCTGTATTAAAAATATAAATGCACATGATCTCATACCTGTAGATATGGAAGATGTACAATAAACATTGTTGTACAATCCACTGACATGATGTATGGTACTAGTATCTCCCAGGCATTGATATTCCCACATCCTGCAGGCAGAATTACCAGGTTAATTTGCAGTGTATCGGATGTTTTACGTGGTACGGTTGCTGTGGCAACAGTGGTCATAGGTTAGCAAATGAGTTTGAATTGCCAGGTAGGAAGGTTTGTAAAAATTCTGTTGCCGTCTTTATTCCCATGTAAAACTTTCAACAAGATTCTTAACAGAAGAGATAGTATAATGTAAAAGCCATTATTGCAAGTTAACATCTTGCAACAATTTATTTAAAAGTGTATTGGAGGCTTTATTGTAATTCTTATTATCCCAAATAAACTGTTCCAGTGATCAAACATTTGAAGAGCGCTGCAAGCCTTCCATCGTGTTTTTCTTCAATGAACAACCAATGGGCTTCCATTGAGAATAGGTATGGTTCCTTCTCTGTTTATGTGGTGACCTATACTTACCTACTCTCCCACAAGGTGCAGGAAATTCCCCATTTTTCAGATAATCCTCCGGAACCCTGGAAGAGTGGGTGAATCTCCCTAATCTCACCCACTTCTTAGTGAAGCAGGCAGGATGGGGAGATAATACCAGAAATCACGGGTTAGAATGTGGAGCGGGGCTAAAATTATGCAAATCAAGGACCTGTAATTTACTGTAATTTGCAGCGATGGGTGTGGGGTGTAAAGACTTGACAGCCTGTTCCCAAAGTGGTCATATGCATCTCTTCTCCTGGCTTCTCCCATAGAGGAGAAACATAAAGCAGGCAAGTTAACGGGGACCTTGGTAACATTTTAATAATAAACAGCGGCAATTGATTTTCTACCACTGGTCTCGGCAATAGAAATTCTCCATCTAGTAAGACAGGCTTCAGCACTGCTGATATGTATCCATGCAAGGCCCAGTTTTAGGGAGCACTGATAAAATAAAGTAGCGTGTGCTAGGCTGCTGTGAAGTAAGAGGGAGGGGGAACGGCACCGAACCTCCAGCAAGCCCAGGCCCGGGTAATTAGTACCCCTGTCAATCTTATTTACATATGTGCAGAAATACTCTTGCTACATGTCTTGGGGTTGTTAAGCAACTTCAAGCGATGGTTATGACAAGGTTTAGGGCCAGATTCCCATCATTGTGTTGTGAGACTCTCACACGACTCTATTCATCAAAGCTTTCTAAGTCCTTTCTCTAGCAAAAACGACTGTTTCTGCTGTAGATAGAGATTATTCTTATTATTAAAGGCTACCACTGACGGTGGGGATCGCTGAGTATTACCAGTAGCAGGGGTTCTACACACAAAGCTGCTGTCCTTCCATCTCCGTTGCCATATAAAGATGGTGACGGCCAGGGGTCAGGACAGGACTAAAATGATTTATGATTAAAATAATTTTTTTTTATTTCTATAATAAAATGCATTAAAATAATACTTGCCAACTCTCCCGAATTTAGGGGCGCTATCAAGTCTCCTGTCCGCCCACTTCCCAACTGAGATAGGTGACCCCAGAGGCTGGATGACGCAACCCTTATTAAATTGCATCAACCTAGCCAGGGGTAGCCAACCCTGGTCCTCAAGAGCTACCAAGTGAAATAATTAGCTCCACTTGTGGCTCTTTTCAAATGTGTTAGTGAGTAATGAATGCACCTGTGCACCAGCTATGCACCAGGTCTGGAAAACGTGAAGTGTTAGTAGCTCTCGAGGACCGAGGTTGGCTACCCCTGACCTAGCCCCACCATGATGACATGTAGCCCCGCCGTCTCGCTACAATATGCCGCTAATCATGAATTTAAACTTGCAGCAGGTGAGGCAACAATGGTGCAAATGTGGCACCACCCATCAGGGAGAGTAGCCACCCTGGCATTCTCCTGGAGATAGAGATGCAAAAAAGTTGTCAAGTCTGATTAAAATATATATTATTTTCAATTGAATCTGTGGCTGGAAGCCCAAATCTGGGCCTCCCGTGCAGTCTGCATGCTTGAACCTTGTAAAGGAGACCAGGTTAGGTTACCATATACTATAGGTAAGAGACTTCTTACCGCTGCCAGACACTATCTGTGGGGAGCTGAGTATCACTTAATTGCCCCTAAGAATATTTTATTCCAGTGTATGTAAATTGTGCCAGGAAAAGACTTTCTGTCACTGCGATAAGTAATGATACACAATCTTTTGTATCACTCAGTATTGATAAATAGTCCCATTAGTATCCTAAAGATATAATAGCATACAAAGACAGTCACCCCTATGTTTTTTTCTTAGCCTGCACAAAATTAAGCATTAAACTATGCCTAGCATAGAGGCAGCCTTTCTCAGGAGGCCCCCAGCAATGGTCACAGCCCCTCTGCTCCTCACAAAAGGCCATAGATTATTTTCAGCACCAGGCCCATGTGACACTTAATCTGACCATGGGGCGTATTTATAATGGGTGCAGGGTGTGCGGGGCACACGGGCACACCCTGCACCCATAAAACTTGCCTCCCCGGAGTCCCAAGTCGGCACCGAAGTCTGCGCCTGTAAAAAACGGATGGAAAATGGCAGCCACAGCCATTTTCCCGTCATTTGCGCTTGCGCAGTACAGGGAAAATGGCCGTCGCGGTCATTTTTCCGGTGACCTGCGCATGCGCTATAAAGTCTGGGCACACTCTAGTGCCCAGAGTCTATAAGTGCGGTGCTGGGCGCGCACCGCTCAGTGCGCAGCTGGCCGCCGGACGGAGAGGAGGGGGCCCATGACGGAGACTGCACATAGGCCCCCTTTTCTATAGAAACGCCCTTGATCTGACCCCTGTCTACGACTATATCACAATTTGACTAACCCACTTCTAGCTACCTCTGGACCTGCCAGGTGTTATTTCCAGTGAAGACAAACAGGCTGAGTTAGCCTAGTGCTTCTAAAACTCAAGTTATGCCCCAAACATGGCATGACCACGCCCTAACATACTGTAGTGTAATCATGCCACCTTTTGGCAGCATAACCAATGTCACACAATAGGACAAACCTAGATGTTGAGATTTATGCTAACTTTATCCATTATTATAATGGCAACCATGGAGACAGCAGGAACAACTGGTGGTGCGGTCACTAGTGATTCCTGCATGAAGGAGATGAATTGGGCCTAATAAGATCAAGATTATTATGCCACAGTGCCCCTAGAGGCAAAGCAAGTGTTAGACATGTGCTAAAGATCCAATATAGTATACACATTTGGTATCCTGTCAATATTAAAAGTTGTTCAATAAAAATAGGGATATGATTAATGGATGGAACTATTTTTGCAAAAGCAGCTAAGGAAAAAAAGATCATTAAAAAAATGAATTTCTTCTTTATTTTTTCACAATTTTTCATGTATAAATTCAATAAGTAAAAAAATAAAAACATTTTCCGTCAACTACACAAAGTCAGATTTGTCCTGGAAAAAAAAATTATCTTGGGTAGTGTTAAAAATAAAAATGTTTGTCCAAAAAGAGCGAAAATTAAAAACAAAATTCTGGGGATTGCTACACTGTGCACATTTTTCTGGCGTGAACCCGATAAAGATTTGTGCTATTTAATTTGATTTTCCATATATCACCTTCTTTGGATCAAAATTTTATTAATCTGTCCCCTGGCACAGCTGTTGCCAACGAAAACTGCTGAATCCGGCAACGCCATAGAGGACATTACTCAAGTGATAATGCGGCATGTGAGTTAATCCACATATCTAGAATAATTCATAGTTTTCTGAATCAGCCACTTATTATAATAATATAGCCTACCATGAATTGCTGTTTTTCAACATCTGACAAGGTCACTTAGACTTAGTGGATTCAGAACACATACAATTTCCAAATTTACCTCGACTAGCCACCATTCTACTGATGGGAAGATGGGGCAAATATTAAAAGGTGAATCTGTCTCCTGCACATATTGTTTCTGAGGCATGTAATAGTGACAATTACAGAATGCTAGCTGACGGTAGCCATGTTGGACAACCCAACAATCCACACAGGTCAAAGGTACAGGTAAAAACATAAGAACAGCATAAATGCACCACAAGCTAGCAAGTCCAAGTTAGAGACAGTGACTTGTATGCTCACTCTTTTGTCCCATATCAGTATATCTTCTTACAGTAACGTACTCATGAATTTGCTACCTTCTCTCTTAGTGGGGAAACAAAGCAGTCCATGCATTTGCCTTCCCCTTGTTTGCAGTAGTCAAAAATGTTTTGTATGTTTCACATAACTAATGCATTATTATTATTATTATCGTTTATTTAAATGGCGCCATAAGTGTTCCGCAGCACCTTACAAAGTACATAACCAAAAAAGTGACTTACAGTACAATACAATGCAGGACAAGGACATGGATAATATACACTGGTGGCCATAACACCCAAATAAGCAACAGAGCATAAGCATAAGCAAAGTGTAAGGTGTCCTAGTGGTGGGTAAAAAGTAGATGAAAATAAAGTAAGGAGAAGCACAAGAGGGTAGAGGGCCCTGATCGCAAAAGCTTACATTGTCAAGGGGAGGGGAATACAGACAGGCATGATACAGATGGGGAAGACAGGGAGGAGGGAGCGTGTAGCAGCAAGTTAGGATGAGAGCTGGAAGGCATTGATGAAGTAGTGGGTCTTGAGAGCCCGTTTGAAGGATTGTAGAGCGGTGGAGAGTCTGATGGGGAGAGGGGTAGAGAGTTCCAAAGGTGGGGAGCAGCAGTCTTGGAGGCGAGATGGGGGGAAGTAATCAGTTGGCAGGAGAGGCATTTGTTGAACTAAGAGGGCGGACAGGAGAGTGAAGGGAGATGAGGTCAGAGATGGAAATGGGAAAGGAGTGTGTAAGGGCTTTGTAAGCGAGTGTGAGAACCTTGAATTGGGTTCTGAAGGGGAAGGGGAGCTAGTTGAGGGCTTGTAAGAGAGGGGAGCCAGATGTAGAGCGTTTGGAGAGAAAGATGAGTCGAGCAGCAGCATTGAAGACAGACTGGAGAGGAGAGAGATGAGAGTTGGGGAGGCCAGATAGGAGGAGGTTACAGTAATCCAGTCTGGAGATGACCAGGGAGTGAATTAGGGTTTTAGTAACATCCTGGGTAAGAAAGGGTCTGATCCTGGAAATATTTTTGAAATGGAAATGACAGGACTATGAGAGGTTCTGGATATGTGGTTTGAAGGAGAGGGATGAGTCCAGGGTAACTCCAAGACAGCACACTTTGGGGCTAGATGAGATAGTTGTGCCATCAATTCATAAAGAAATAGTGGGAAGTGAGGTTATGTGGGAGGGTGGGAAGATGATCATCTCTGTCTTAGACATATTAAGTTTAAGAAATCGCTGGCACATCCAGGAAGAGATAGCAGAGAGACAGTTGGAGATACAAGTGAGGAAAGAGGGAGATATTTCAGGGGAGGAAAGGTAGATCTGAGTATAATCAGCATAGAGATGATAATGGAGGTCAAAAGAGCTGATGAGTTCACCTAGAGAGGACGTATAGAGGGAGAAAAGGAGTGGTCCAAGAACAGAACCTTGGGCAACAGCTACTGTGATACTGTGAGAGGATGTGGGGGGGGGAAGATGAGCCATGAGAGGAGACAGAGAAGGAGCGGTCAGAGAGGTAGGAGGACAGCCAGGAGAGAGCAGTGTCACGTAGACCAAGGGAGTGAAAGATTTGCAGCAGGAGAGAGTGGTCCACAGTGTCAAAAGCAGCAGAAAGGTCAAGGAGAATGAGCAGAGAGTAGTGGCCTTTGGATTTGACAAGGAGGTCGTTGCTGACTTTTGTGAGGGCAGTTTCAGTGGAGTGGAGAGAACGGAAGCCAGACTGAAAGGGGTCAAGGAGGGAGTTGGAGGAAAGAAAGGTGGTAAGGCGGTTGTAAACAATACGCTCAAGGAGTTTGGATGTATAAGGGAGGAGAGAGATGGGTCGGTAGTTGGTGAGAGTATTAGGATCAAGGGTAAGTTTTTTTGAGAATAGGGAAGACAAGGGCATGTTTGAATGAAAAAGAAACAGTACCACATGAGAGGGAGAGATTGAGATGGGCAAGATGGGAACAGGCACAAGGAGAGAGGTAGCGGAGGAGATGTGAAGGGATAGGGTAAAGGGGAGAGGTGGAAGGGGGGGAGGACTGGATAAGGGTCAGGACTTCCACTCCTGATACAGGGGAGAAGGATGTCTGTGTAGGTAAAATGGAATTGGAGAGAGGATGTGTAGTGCTGGGGGACTGGTGGGAAATGATATCCTGACGTATGGAGTCAATTTTAGATGTAAAGTAGGTAGCAAAGTCAAGGGTAGAGAGCAAGGAGGTAAGGCGAGGAGGGGGTGGGCAGAGGAGGGAGTTCAGGGTGGTGAATAGATGCTGGGGATTTGAGGACTGGGAGGAGATGAGATGTTTGAAATATAACTGTTTAGAGAGGGAAAGGGCAGCAATGTATGATGAGAGCATAAATTTGAAATGGAGAAAATCTGCCTTAGAGCGCGACCTTCTCCACTGTCGCTCGGCGGTTCGTGAACACTTTTGCAGATATCTGGTGCATTTGGAATGCCAGGGTGGAGGTGTGGATTTGCGAGGGTGAGTAGTGATTGACGGAGCAACAGAGTCCTGAGCAGAAGTAAGGGAGGCATTGTAAAGGGAAGCAGCTTGTTCAGGGCAGGAGAGAGAGAGAATAGAGGAGAGAAGCGAGTCAAGTAGGGAAGCAAAAGAAACTGTGTCGATAGCCTCAATGTTACGCCTAGTGATAGTGGCCTTATGAGGTAAAGGACGGGAAGGAGAGAGGGTAAGTTAAAAGAGAGAAGTGATGGTCAGAGAGGGGGAATGGGGAATTGGAATAATCATAAATATCACAACGGTGAGTGAAGATCAGATCAAGCAAATGCCCACTCACATGGGAGGGTGAGGAGGTCCATTGGGAGAGACCAAATGAGGATGTGAGGGGAAGGAGTTTGGAAGCAGAGGATTCTGGGCCTGATTCAGACCCGCTCGCGAGCACTGAGTGCTCGCAAGCGGGTTGATGTTGGCCCAGTGCGCATGTGCACGAGGGAGCAGGCTCCGTTGTGCGCATGCGTGAGACCCGGATAGCGACGGCCAAGCCGTCGCTCCGGGTCTCACTGCAAAGGGGGCGTGCTGTCGATGGTGAGTTACAGCACACCCCCTTTGGTGGGCGTGTCTGGGGCGTGGCTGCCCAGATGGAGGTGTTCCCATGGGAACGCCTACTGTCTGGGGCCGGCCCCACTGACATCACAAGTGATCACAAGTGATGTCAGTGGGACTGCTCTTGGCTGTGATAGAGCCGAAAGCACTCCAGGGCTTGTGGCAACGAGACCCTACCATAAGGGTCTCGTCGCAAGCCTGATGGTCGCGATGGTCTTGACCATCACGACCATCTTTTTGGCCACTCGCTATAGCTGTGGGTGGTCACCCACAGCTATGCGAGCGGCCAGGAGACCGCTCTAAAAAAAGAGAAGGACGGCCCTGATTCAGAGCGAGCGCTCTGTCAGAGCATCCGGCTCTGAATCAGGGCCTCAGTGGGCATATCAAATGGAATATTGAAGTCACCTAGGATAATGGAGGGAAGGTCCGAGGAGAGAAAATGAGAGAGCTAGGCAGCAAAGTTGTCAAGGAATTTGGAGGGAGGGCCAGGGGGACGGTAAATGATAGCTACTCGCAGGTGTACTGGTTGGAAGAGGCGTATAGCATGAAAATCAAATGTAGAGAATGTCAGGGATGGTTCAGGGGGTATAAGTTGGTAGGTGTAACCAGGGGATAGAAATACCCCAACACCACCACCATGGCGACCTCCGGGCAAAGGGGTGTGAGAGAAGGTGTGGCCCCCAGAGGAGAGCGCTGCAGCAGAAGTGGTGTCAGAGGGTGAAATCTACTAATGCATTTATGTCCCCCATAGGGTTTACGTTGTGCTTATAATTATGACGGAACTCACTGCCAATTGCCATCCTTAGATGTGCCTGTGTCTTATCTGCGTGGTCGTCAGGGCATGTGGCTCAAATAAATCTAACCAGCTCTCCCAGTAACTATTCAAAATGCTTCTAATGCATACTTGCCTACTTTTTATTTCTCTTCCCCGGGAGAAGCCTGGGGAGGAGAAACAGGGGGGTTGTGATAGGGGCGGGGTCTGATGGATTGCGCCATTAAGCCCCACCCCCTTCATGGTAAATTTCCGCGATTGGTGCAAATTTAAATAGAGGGCGGAGCTACATGTTGCGATTCATGAAGAATCACATCATTAAGCCCCGCCCCCTACACGGGGACCAGCGATCGCCGCGGATTTTCTCCCCACTTCACTAGGAAGTGGGCAGAATGCGGGAGAAGTGCCTTCCCTTCCGTGGGTGCGGGGGGTTACCCCAAAAAATCGGGAGCCTCCCGCAAATTCCGGGAGGGTAGGCATGTATGAATCTGGGGGAGGAATATTAATAGAGCCATAACTAGACTTCTTGGTGCTCTGGGCCAGAAAGACTATTGAGCACCCCCCATTTTTCAAATAGGGACATAAGACACATGGCCAAAAAATGGGTGTGGCCTCATGGGGAAGGGGAATGACAAATCTGATTTGTCCCGTACGATGATGAAAGATTGTACCACTGTTATCCAGGTGTCACTGCTAAATACAGTGTGAATCCAATGGCTGCAGTGATAATACACAATTATGCAGCAGGGGCGTAATTAGACATAGGGGGGCCCCATAGCAAAATTTTCACGGGCCCCCCTAGGTTCTCGACCCCCCACCTCCCGCACCTACGTTGATCCTACAACAAGGGTACAGGCAAAAGCATGGCAACAGTAATACTGCACAGCACGGTCGCACCAGACATAAGATTAAGATCTGTAATACACCCTGGAGGCAGCCAATTTGTGGGATGAACTAAAGGCCCCCAGTAGTAGTCCCCCCTATACATTGCCCCCAGTAGTAGCCCCCCCTAAACAGTGCCCCCAGTTGTAGACCCCCTATACAGTGCTCCCAGTAGTGGCCACCCCTATACAGTGCTCCCAGTAGTGGCCACCCCAATACAGTAGCGGGCACCCCCCCATAAAGTGCCCCAGTAGCGGCCACCCCCTATTTCAGTGCCCCCCTCCCCATAGTGCCAGGCTTATCCACACACACACACACACAGAACAAAAAAAAAATTCTACTTACCTGGTCCCCGCTCCTGACACGACCACCGCTGTCCGAGTGTCGGCCCGCTCTTCTCCTGCATGGGAGAGATGTCATGACGTATGACGTCTCTCCCGTCACATGTTGCGGGGGGAGCCAGAACATGGAGCTCATGAGTGAGCTCCAGCCGGCTCCCTCCGCGGACGATGCAGCAGCTAATGAGAGTCTGTCTGACACTCATTAGCTGGCTGCTATTACAAACACACAGCCGCCGCTGGCGGCTGTCTGTTTGTAAACGGTGTAGGGCTGACCACTCTCACTGTGGTCTGCCCTACACTTGTGGGGCCGAGGGACTTGTCCACCCCTTGGCTACTGGTGGCACTGATGGGCGGCGCCCCCCCTTTGGTCGACGCCCCTGGCGAGTGCCATCCTGGCCAATGGGTAGATACACCCCTGTCCAACATGTTGGACAATGTGATTTAACAATTCCAATCACTTTTTGGTTGCAATCTGCGATCTGTGAAGCCCATACACTGCAGATTTTTATACACAATCGATTGCAAATTGCAGAATTGCCACAATTGATTACTGATGTATGGGGGCCTTAAAACAGTTGTACCTGGGGCTACAATAGCACCTGCAAATCTTTTTGGATCACCACTGTAAAATGGTGAGTTAGTGTTCTCCCCAGGCTGTTTTAGGCTGGTGCACCACCCGGCAAGAAACCGCCTACCACCCAGCACTTTGGGAGCCTGCAAATGAGCACAGTATCTGAGAGCTGTATAAAAAGGACCACATCCTACAGACTTTGAAGCTTTTTCATAATCAGACGACTGGGCCCCTAACAAGAAGAGGATAATTAATATATTAAATGTTATTTCAAGTTTAAATCATAATGTCAGGGTTTAAAACATATTTTTATTGCGAAGGCCCCCACCCGGCTACTTCTTGATGCCACCCCGCTGGAAAAAATTTCTGGGGAGAGCACTGAAGTGGGCTGACCAATAAGAATCTGCAATCTCTGTGATAGCTGCTTTTTATTGGTCATGACTCCTCCGCAGTTTCACATGGTGCCTGGCTTTCAGTCAAGGCTCTAAGATGAACCAAGTGGGTTGATGCCCTGGATAGTGTAATTATTTCACCCTGCAAGGAAATGCGGCTTTCTGATAATAATATCTACAGAAAATAGAATCCCCACATAACCCATTAAGCCGTAATAGTATGTCAGCAAAGTACCTAGCTCAGTTTATATTCACTGGGCCACTTAATTGGAATAAATGAAGAGATAAATGGAGATAAATAAATGTTATATAAAAACATAATGTATGATCCCAATCTGCATGTTTTATTCTAACTCACACTCCCAACACCACTTCTTCCTCCATTCCTGCACACTAACTGGACTCACAGACTAAATAAAGCTTTCCTGACAGATAGAGCACCTCCCACCCTCTGGTTCATTAAGCGGAGTCCAAGCTGCCTCACAGATAATTGGCCGGAGAAGAGATTGATTTTATTTAGCTATTTTTGCCTCCAGATTTGCACATGTGGAAGAATTCATGTGGGAAGGGGAGGAGAGAGGGGGGGTGGGATATATATTTGCACAGGGAGCTTAAGCTCATACAGAGGGAATGTACTTTATGTTAGAGGAGACCGCGATTATTCTGAGTCTTCTGAACCATCTTCTTGTAATTTCACATAAGTGTGTTGTAATGACAGTCACTGAAATGTAAAATTTTGTAATTGCCGAGTTACGACCACAGTGAATGGTTATTGGGTCCAATCCAGGTTGAAAAAAAAACACAAACAAAGCAGATTTCTCTTTTTAAATGGTTCAATCTGGCAGAAAATGGAATGAGGTTTAGTACATTACACCAATAAACAGAAATGTTCTTTTATCCAATAATCAGCAACAAAGTATAAGAAACACCTGAGCTTAAAAACCTATTTATTCCCCCTGATATGTGGTCACGTCAGGGCTGGATCATCTATTAAGCAGCCTAGGCTCTTGTTTGGTACTCAGTGGACGCTGAGGGGCCTGGGTTATAATAACCTGCTTTTATGGGAGACATATTTGACAAACGGAGGGGTAAAAGGGGACCCAATATAGCATCTTGTCTAGCGCTTCATGTGGTATTAATCAGGCTCTGAGCCATGTGATGTGTTAAGCATAATGACTATAGAAAGCCCCTCAGCATGCCTGTTGTCATCATTTCCAATGAGGGATGGCTCTGACTCAGAGATCAGGTGACCCACTACTCAGGAAAGAGCTTGAGTGCTGAAATGTAAACGTGTTATAGCTGAGTAACTCTACTTTGTATTGACAGCCATATATATCTTATATGGATTCTGCTAAGGAAAGGCTTAAAATGAAAAAAAAAAACGACTATTTATTTTTTATTTATTTATTACCATTTATTTATATAGCGCACACGGGATACGTTTAATATGCTGGCAGACGGGATCCCAGCGCCCGACATAATGCCAACGACGGTATCCCAAAGACATCAGGATACCGATGTCGGCATCCCGACCCCTGCCATCCCGAAGGTAAGTATACAGGTATTACACTTAGCCCGGGGATGTGGGGGTTAGGCACCCCGCCAGGGAGGGTTAGGATTAGGCTGCGGGGAGGGGGGGTTAGAGTTAGGCATCACCTGGGGGGAGGTTAGGGTTAGGCAACCCCCTGGGGAGGGTTAGGTTTAGGGTGCGGGAAGGGGGGGTTAGGGTTTGGCACCACCGGGAGGAGGTTAGCGCTAGGCATCACCATGGGAGGTTAGGGTTAGGCACCACCAAGTGATGGTTAGGGTTGTGAGGGAAGAGAGGGAGGGATAGGCTACTCACCTCCCCTGACAGGATTCTGGACCTTCGGGCGTTTCCGGCATCGGGATTTGAACTGGCATCAATTCAGCCGCTGGCTATCCATACCCAACCCGCGCACACATATTCCTAAGCACTTTACAGATAATATATAGCCATTCACATGAGTCCCTGCCCCAGTGCCAGTGGAGCTTACAATCTATATTCCCTACCAGATGTACACGCACATACTTACACAATAGGGTTAATTTTTGTTGGGAGCCAATTAACCTACCAGTATATTTTTGGAGTGTGGGTGGAAACTGGAGTTTCTCGGAAGAAACCCACACAAGCACAGGGAGAATATACAAACTCCACACAGTTAGGGCCGTACTATGGTGGATTGCAGTTTTAAAAGGTTAAATAAACCCATTTCTAAATAGTTTATGTTGCATTTATATTTTCCAGATATATGCAGAGAGGGGGATGGTTTATTCTGCAAAAACAACCCTGCTACTCTGCAGATTTACAATTATAAAGTGGGCAGAAGTTGACAAGCTGATTTCAAATCCATCATATATGGAATACTAGCCAAAGACATTGACGGCGGCTGGAACCATCTAAGGATTACAGACTTGTGTCTCTTTGCCAAGCAGTTCCTTTCGGATAGAGCCAGCACTTTGCTGAAGATGAACGCTACAGAATATATTATATCTTTAAATAAGTAAAGTTTATCTCCGCCTGCCACCAGAAAAGCCATATCTGCACATTATTCCTTCTTGCGGTCTCCGATGGACCACATTACCACTTAGCTGCCTTATATTACTTAAGAATTTTACTTCTTCATGCTGTCTGCTTCCCTCAATACAACACCAAGAAATGTTCTTTACTACATTTCATAGAGCATATTGGCCCTGATTCAGAGCCGGACGCTCTGACCAGAGCGCTCGCTCTGAATCAGGGCCCACCTCCATTATAATGGAGCTTCCTCCTGGACGCTCGTATAGCTGTGGGTCACCACCCACAGCATATACGAGCGTGCAACAAGATGGTCGCGATGGTCAAGACCATCGCGACCATCTCGGACTTGCGAGTGAAACCCTGTGGTCGGGTTTCACAACCGCAAGGCCAGGAGTGATTTTGGCTCTATCAGAGCCAAAATCACTCCCACTGACATCACTAGTGATGTCAGTGGGGCCGGCTTCAGACGGTAGGCGTTCCCATAGGAACGCCTCCGTCTGGCAGGCACGCCCCCGGCACGCCCACCAAAAGGGGCGTGCTGTCACTCACCATCGACAGCACGCCCCCATTGATGCGAGACTCCGAGCGAAGGAAAGTCCTTCGCTCGCCGGGTCTTGCGCATGCGCACGACGGAGCTCACTCCGTCGTGCGCATGCGCAGTGGGGAACATCGACCCACTTGCGAGCGGACTGCCGCTCGCGAGTGGGTCTGAATGACCCCCATTATTCATCCCATAGACAATACCTGGTAGGCATGTCTGCTTCCCATGAGTGTCGCCATTGCTGATCTCTTTCACTGTTTTTGGACATGCCCTTTGCTAATTCTGGCTTCAAGTTAGACATTTCTCAATGGAACATTTAGTGAATTATTTACCATTCACTGCGGAATGGGCGATCTTCGGAATTATCCCCGAAAACCAGAGGGTCACCATAGTTTGTAAGAAGCTATTGCTGGCAATCAGTGCGGCAGCCAGCAAATCTTTTTTACAACCATGGATTCTTCTTCTCCCACCTTCTTTGTACTGGTTTAAAGGGAAACTACACCACATTTTTCAAATGGACTAGCTGGAGACGACCTTAAAGGGGGCATACACTCAGCGATTTAACCAAGCGATTGCACAATAATGATGTAGTTATCGTGCAATCGCTTGCAAATCGCTTGCATCGTGCATGTTTTGGTCGGAAGCAACCAGCGATGCGCGTGCCCGCTGGTCGCTTCCGACATGGCCCGTACATGCTGGTCAACCTGACGATCTCGTCAGGTTCAGCATGTGCGGGGATGATGGATGTGCTGGGACTGAACGAGTGAACATTCAGTCTAGGCACATCACTAGATATACAAACGAGAGCACGAATGCAATGTCGTAATCGTGCTCTCGTTTGTATATCTATAAGTGGATACCCGCCTTTAGATAAAGAGTAAATGGGTTCATAATTTTTTGAGTCCTGGGAAAGTTATATTACTATTCTCAGGGAAGATTTTCAGGGTCAGATTAGACATTCCTTTAGTAATACAGAATGGTACGAAACCAGATTGTTGTTGGGTGATAACCCCATTGGATAGCTAGTTTCTTGATACCTCATTATTTTGGGTCTCTGGCTCCTCCTGTCTCCAACAAGGGCCCTATTGGGATGTGGATTTGGAACTGTTACTGTATTTGATATGTACTTGCTATTGTACCAATGGTACTGGGCGCATTAGCCATGCAGATGACTACATTTATGTTTATTACTGTATATTATGAACATGTATGTGTTTTTCCATTTTTCTTCTGTATGCTTGACATATCATGCTCGATGTTTGTAGGTTGATGCGATGCTCTAAAAAACAGTGATTTAAAAAAAAAAAAAAGTCAAGTTTGCGAATATTTCCCAAA
The DNA here is from genome assembly GCA_031769625.1 of Taudactylus pleione. NCBI lineage: Eukaryota > Metazoa > Chordata > Amphibia > Anura > Myobatrachidae > Taudactylus > Taudactylus pleione. The sequence goes on from JAUIMM010000299.1 coordinate 2,287,795, forward strand.
ATAAAAATGTAATGTCAAAATGTACTATGTTTTATTGGAAAAATGTGAAGAAAAATTCACAAAAGAATATTTTTGCCAATATTAGGCAGGCTCAGAAAAAGAAGTGTTCGCTCCTATATATCTTAGTGACCTGCTCTTTTGCTTTTTAGAGCACTAAATTGAAATTAGAACTTAAGAAACAAAAATGCAGCCTTGCTGGAAAAAAGGAGCAGGAATCGCTTGTGCCTGATGGCTTATACCGTTTATCCACACTTGCCAGCTCTTGGGAGCCGCGGATGGGTGTCCAGGTGACAAGTGCAGAAGCCATAGTGACGCGACTTACGCCATCATGGCCTAAGCCCCTATGGCAGAATACTGCGAACCGCGGCATCACATAGCAGGGTGGTGGGATTGTGATGATGCTAAGCCCAGGCAGGCTTTTTGCTCTTGTGAGAGTCCAGGGGAACGCACCGACATTCAGGAGCCTCACGGACATTCCAGGAGTTTAGGCAAGTATAAAAGGGGTCTTAAAAAAGTATATATTGTATCAGAGACGAAACGCGTTGACGTCATAGACCACGGGTGGGGAACCTTTTTTCTGCCGAGAGCCATTTGGATATATATAACATAATTTGCAGGCCTGGTGCATGCCACGCCCCCTCTGTGTGATGTCACACAGGGGTGGGGCCACAATCACCAGTGTTTACAGCAATGCCCGGAGCATCCTGAGGTGTAAGGGCAGCAGTGTGACCGTCTGAAGCGTCCTAAGGACGCTCCAGGTAGCACTGCTGCATACATTCTGGCTGCAGGGTACCATACTAGGCACAGAGGGCCAGACCAACTTATATGGCCCCCGGGCCTGAGGTTTCCCATGGAGTACTTTCACTGCACCACCTCGTGCAGGAATCTAAGGTTTTGGTCCATTAGTAACCGTTTTTTAAAAAGCAACATTATATCATTATTACATTGTTTTTTATACTGCTATTATGCATCTTTGTTTTGTACCATTTATGTACTAATCCATGTATCACACTGTGCTCATTTTTATTTTTATATAAAGTGGAACTATTTATTGGTACTTGTTGTAGCCACACATTTTTATTCTGACATAGTTTTAGGCTAGAACCTAGCGCAGTGTAATTTTTTCTTTTTCTAAATGATTTTTCCTTTTTTGCTAAATTAACTCAGGGCGCCATACCCATAAAGGTATTAGCTGCTCAAAATAAGTTACCACCAAATTTCTCCAGAGTTAAGAATCTGGGATGGAGGCTTTTGTTCAGTGCTTTCATCGGGTATTTGTCTTCATAAAAAGACCCATATATGACACTAAGGGATACATTTACTAAAGTGAGAGTTTTTAGAAGTGAGTCTTAGAATAGATGTTTCCCATAGCAACCAATCAGATTCTAGCAATTATCTTCCAGAAGGTGCTAGTTAAATGCTAAGTAGAATCTGATTGGTTGCTATGGGCATCATCTCTTCTAAAACTCACTTCTAAAAAGTCTCACTTTAGTAAATTTACCCCTAACTGTTCCCACGGAGCTATGCCTTAACTTACTCACCCACATGGGCTGACAGGTCACTGCCTCCACAGGATCAGCACGTCAACACCATGGAATACTGTCCTGATGTGAGGTGAATAGTCTAATGATCTGTCCTATTTCCGCTCATTTCAAATGCGGAGACATCTGGCTGATCAGGGAATGAAGAATGACATTGATAAGGTGCCTTTGCCATAGCCAACCCATCCTTTAAATAAATAAATTGATATATTTTAACACAAGTTCTTAATATCAAATCTTTGATTGTCATTTTAAATACTACTAGTGGTATGATTTAAGTTAACAATTAACCTGCTCCTCCTGCCATTCCTGTCTGCATTTTGTAAGAATACAAAATATCCTCATTAATGCTGCAGCATGCATAATGTAACGCCATTCAGCCACTTGTACTTGTATTCCCCCACGGACATAAAATTATCCTTTATCAGGAGTTTTGCGTTGGACAGGCTGTCTGCGATTTTGCTGACTTCCATTGTGATGTATTCATTCGGTTTTGTTCACCTGTCTCTCAATATTAAACAGTTCCTCTGTGTGAATATGCCTTGTCTCACTGTTTCCCATTCAACCACCCCTTCATGTTTTAAACCCTGCAGTGGATTTAGCATAACTGTTTAACCCAGAGATAAATATATGCGTTCTCTGCTTACAGTACAAGCGTCAGGAAAGTTTAGTAAAAATATGCCTGCAGCAGTGTTAAGGTGCCGACACACATAGCGATATTTTACACGATCTGGCCGATACCGACGAATCGTGACGACAGATCGTGTAAAATATGGCCAAATCGTGAGGAAATCGTGAGTCCTAACTCACGATCACGATGCGATGCGCATCCCCGCTGGTCGCACATCGCATCGTCAGATCTGCCGTGCAGTAGGGCAGATCTGACAATCTGGGACAAAATGCACTGGGAAAAAAAAGTTAAGAAGCACGATAGATCTTATGCTTTTTACTCCAAATCGTGTGTAGGAGCTGCCGGGGGAGGGTTCAGGGGAAATCGCACACATCGTGGGATCGTGTGCAGATCGGTATGTGTGTGGGCACCTTCACACCGGGAATAGAATTACAGGCAGTGGATGACCCTAGTCACCATAGATGACCTGCGCCAAAACCAACCCAGCACTCACTATTGGGTGCGTTTATCAAACGCAAAGAGCTCTAAATGATGCGAAAACGTCCCAAATTAAGTATTTTGTCTATTTATCAAAGCCTTCTCCTAGTGAAGGCTATCGTCAGCTATTGCAAGGGATACCCCTCACCATGGGCATTCTGGCACACTTCACCACGTTTTCCTATTTATCATGTATAGTTGCAGTATTTGTACCGCGAATGTCCTCCGATTGCTAACGCCAGCCTGTTTGCTGGCTAACACATGGGCTGATAGGCAAGTTACTGGCCTAGCAAGCGGTTACTCATACTGTACTTGCCTACCTTTTAAATCAACTCTATGGGAGAAGCCCAGAGACGAGATGCAAATTATCACTTTTTGGGGCGGACTCTTTACGTAATTAGGTCCTGTATCGCGGCTCTGTGATTAGCATCATTTTAGCTCTGCCCACTCCCTATGGAGCCGTGATTACTGGTATTATCTCCCCATCCTGCCCATTTCACTAGGAAGTGGGGGCGATGTGGGAGATTCTCCTGTTCTTCCGGGGGTGTTGAAGACTACCCAAAAAATTGTGAGTCTCCCGCACCTTCCGGGAGAGTAGGTAAGTATGCGGTTACTATGGGTTACCCCTGGTGGCTAATATTGCCGGGTAGCTAAGGATCACTCAGTCCATGTGACTTTTATCTTGGTATCCAAAAGAAGATTCTTCTGTTGATGCGATGAGCAGCTATAGAACATTTTCTTTTTGTAGGGGTTATAATAAATCGCCCCCTAAATATTTTTACATGTCTGTCCTTAACCCATTGGTGACTTTTTTTCTCTTTACCCATAAAATTAGATGATTTGTTGCCTGTTTATCATGGTCTTAATGTGCAATAAGAATGGGCTACAATACCTCTCTTTATTTCCAAGTAATCTATGTGGAAGATTTATCAAATCTTGGAGAGACATAAAATGGAGAAGTTGCTTATAGCCACCAATCAACTTCTGTCATTTTTCTAGCACAGCCTGTAAAATGACAGTTAGAAGCTGATTGGTTGTTAAGGGCAACTTCTCCATCGTATCTCTCTCCGAGATTTGATAAATCTCCCCCTGTGCTCTCAATAAGCGAGACTGCATTCAGTGTAATGTCATCTTGTTTATGCTGCTGTTCCCCAGATGGCGTGTATTATGACACATCTCACCTGGGAATGCAGTTGTATTAACACTTAGGGGTATATTTACTAAAGTTCAGGTTTTTAGAAGTGAAGATGTTGCCTATAGCAACGAATTAGATTCTACTCATCATTTACCTAGCACCTTCTAGAAGATAATAACTAGAATCTGATTGGTTTCTATGGGCAACATCTCCACTTCTAAAAACCTGCATTTTAGTAAATATACCCCTTAGAGATTATAGTAACAGCCATTTCTGTATCCTCCAATAGTCCTGCTTTTCGTATCACAGTCACATTTTGCATTCGCACAATAGAGGAAGGCTTAACAGGTTGTGAGCATGGCTTGTGGGAAATTGTGGGCGTGGCATATAGATCAGGGGCATGGTAAGTGGAGTAAGACAGATTCCTAACTACTTTCTAATTGTTGTTGTGCCAGAAGCTTAGATGCAGCTGACCTACATAGGAAACTCTAGTAATGTCACTGGGTTCCAGCATACTTGCCAACTCTCCCTCATTGTCAGACAGACTCCCTGAAACAGTAGCAATCTCCCTGTCTCCCTAAAGAGTCTAGCAATCTCCCTGATTGCACCTTACCCCCATTATATAGCTGTTATATATATATATATATATATATATATATATATAAAACCCAGAGATATATACATTCAAATGGGATCATTAGTATAATTTCCCTGCATTGGGTATAAGGCACAATGATCCCTATGGCTACATGCATTTTCTGAGAAGTATCAGTGTGTTTTCATCAACAAGTAGATCTTACTAACTATTTTGGGGCACATTTACATGTGTATGTACTGTAAGGCAATTTTATGACACGCCTCTCAGTTGTAGCTGTACACGCCCACTATACCGCCGCACTCATAGGTGCTGTTTTCACAATCACAATCTCCCTGAAATGCTTTTTCAAAAGTAGGCAAGTATGGGTTCCAGTGAATTGATAGAATGCACTCTCATGAATAATGCTTCAAGGTGAAATTGGCTGCCTCCACTCGTGTACATGATGTTGCATTACTGGCTCAGTTTAGTAGTTCATAAAAACCCAAACAACAGTTGAACCAACCTGCAAATTAAATCACAAGAAGCACACTCCTCTGTATTTATATTGATTTTATATCGGGAGTTGGAAGGAGCAGCCTCTGGAGATCTGGCAGAGACAGTGGGCAAAATTTACTAAGCGGCGGCTTCTATTCTATTCTAATCCCCGGCGGTTTGGTGGTGGGTTCTATTCTGTTCTAAACCCCAGGGGTTTGGTGGTGGGTTCTATTCTGTTCTAAACCCCGGGGGTTTGGTGGTGGTTTTGCAGCTATTTCTAAATGACAGCCCTGTTCTATTCTAATCAAAAATGTGTTTTGACTGTGGTTTGACGGCGGTTTTGCTATCTGCAGATTTACTAAGGCCAAAACCCCGGCAAAACTACCATCAAAACACATTTTAGAATAGAATAGAACAGGGCTGCCATTTAGAAACCGCTGCAAAACCGCCAACAAACCCTCAGGGTTTAGAACAGAATAGAACCTGCCACCAAACTGCCAGGGTTTAGAACAGAATAGAACCCGCCACCAAACCGCCGGGGTTTACACTAGAATAGAACCCGCCGTAAAACCGCCGCTTAGTAAATTTTGCCCAGTGACTCATTAAACCATTCATGGGTGTAGCAATTCATTAAATTTTTGGCTAAGAGGCATATCTAACAAAGAGCCTTATTAGCAGCGAAATGATAACCCGGCTGGCATTTGCATGGGGGAACATATTTAACAAATACAGTGGGCGGTATGGGCACAATGTTTGCTCTCTTATAACCTAGAGATAACAGATCATAATCATTGAAAATAAAAACTTTTGCCTTACACTAAAGTTGTTTTGTTTGTTTTTTTAAATCAAAAATATTTTTTCAAAAATATTTGTTATTTTTTTAAATAAATTAAATTTATTTTAGACTTTATTTCATTATTTTCGAACTTGAGCAAATTTGGCTTTTGGGTCCACATGCCCTGATCTACAGCGATTATCTAGGCAAACAGTAAGTTTGCCCTTTCTTTCCTGGGCTAGCGTCGTCAATGTTTTCGTGCAAAATTGTGTCAATTTAGCTCGCGGGCGCAAAATGAATCCATTTAATTAAATTTGATAAATATGTTAAGCCAAAATGTGTGATCAACCTATTTTCATGAAATAAGTTGGATTCTCAAAGGTAAAGATGGGATTTTTAGCAATGCCCTTGATGTAATGTGCCTTTTAATAGTCATGATAGTTTAGTTCTACTTGTACTGTTCTCCTGCTTCACAGGGAGACACAGCAAGGTACAGTATGCCGGGTTAGCTGCTATCACCTGCTATCCTCCTCTCTCAGAGCTATACATCCCAGCAGGTAGAGGAACAATGATCAGTAAAGTAGGACTGCTAATGCTCACTGATCTCCATATACAAAGAGAAAGGGAGGCAATCGGGAAGCCGACTGCCTAAATACCGGCAGCCGGCTTCACGACTGCAATTTCCCGGCAAGGGTGAAATGCCGGGTGTCTAGATGTAGATGCCCGCATTTCCCCGACGCCGGGAGACCGGCGCCCGTCATCCCAATCGTAGGGATGCCGGGCGCCGTGAGCGGACAGCCGCGGGGGGGGGAGGGTTAGGTTTAGGGCTCCCGGGGGGGACTTAGGGTTAGGCACCCCCCCGTGAGGGTTAGGGTTAGGCTAAGGGGAGGGAGGGTTAGGGTTAGGCACCCCCGGGGGGGACTTAGGGTTAGGCACCCCCCGGGGGACTTAGGTGTAGGCAGCGGGGAAGGGGGTGGTTAGGGTTAGGCACTTAGAGGGGGGATTAGGGTTAGGTACTTGGGTGGGAAGTTAGGGTTAGGCACCCCTAAGGAGGGTTAGGTTAGGGATTTCCAGCGCTGTCGGGCTTCCGCTGCATCGCACTCTGCTCCCGTCGGGCTGCCGCTGACGGGAATCAAACCACCGGCCATGCGGCCGGCGGTATTTCATACCAATTCCAAGAGAAACCATGCGTTTGTGGCCAGTCTTATCATCAGGGCTCCCATGTATCTGTCTTTTTCCAGGACAGTCTCCTTTTGTACAATAAAATCTACTCACCATACTTACTTGCCACTTATTTATACTCTTGAGGGCCCTATAGGAGCGACACAAGCTAGAAATAGGTTACTATAACTCTTTTACCTTCTTTGGAACCTTACAGAAAGTGCGGGAGGAATACACTACAGGTCACGTAGGTGACTCGATTTTTCATTTAAAGATTATTGAAGTCCTACTTACAGTTAATTGTCAAAGTGATGGTTCTCTAGATCGATATCCAGCTTCATTACATAGATGATACTTTCTGTATCTCTCTTTTTTCACTCTCAGTGCTTTCCTTTCTTTGTAGAAATAAAGTAATGGCTGATTCTGACAAGGACATGAGGGTTAACCCTTCATATGTGAGAAGCCTTTCAGTGAATTTATTTCTATATTTGACGAGCTTTGGCAAGTGTAGCTCAAAGGGGGGTGGATTTCCCTCTGGTTAATGTTGGACTCATTCCTCTAGGACAGGTTTTGCCACCACCCGATTAGCTGTTGCCTTCATTTATATTTCTCTTTCCGAAATGTTATACAATTGTCTTAGAGCTTGTTGGTCTTCAGGTGGTTGAAGAACATTAAACTGAGATGATTCCTGTAAGTGATATTAAAGCAACGGGTTGGGTACGGGATGCTGGAGCTCAGGATCCCAGCGGTCAGAAACCCGATGCAGGCATCACGGCAGGGTTAGGATATCGACACCTGCAGGTAGATATCCTAACCCTACCCCTAAACCTAACGTTCTCTCCCCGCAGCCTAAACCTAACCCTACCCCCCACAACCTAAAGCTGCGTATACCCGGTGCGATTTAAATGAATGATCTGAACGATAATTATATCGTTCATCAGTAAATCGTTCATATTAATTTTTATGCTGCCAACGATGGACGATAACAATATCGTTAATCGTCCACGCATGCAGGCCAACCTGGACGATATGTATCAATGCCTGCAGGAGGGAATGGTCGTTGGTCGTGGGTGATATTGTTGGTGTGTGGATGAATTATATAATTCAACCAACACACCGGGAATTTCAAGGGAGATCGTTCGGATATATCGATCGCTGGACAGATCGTCCTGTGTGTACGCAGCATACCCCTAACCCTCTCCCCACAAGTGCCTACTCCTAACCCTCCCCCTAACCCCAATACTTACCGTTGGGATGCCCGGCAGTCAGGATGCCGACGCCGGGATTCTGACTTGTGTCGGGATTCCGGTGCTGGCATTGTGAGCGCTGGCATCGTGACAGCTGGGATATAACCTATATCCCTAAGTAACATCACCCTGACATCCAGGTCCCATAGGCACTTTTTAGGCTAGTGATACCAATAGCCAAAATTCCTTTTAACTCACAGTATAATTTAGTTCATTTTTCTTATCAACATACATAATGTCTTTCAAGAAAGAAGTGAAGAGAAATAAACTGCTAGTAAGTATTTTTAGAGGCTTGAAATGTAGCCGTCTTTCCAAAGAATATAGAGAGTTGTGATGTCACAATTAAGTTTTGCAAAGCTTAGCTTTTCGGCACCAGCTAACGCCATGTCATGATGTGGACTAGCGGCCGGAGATGCATCACTGGATCCCTACCAAGTCAAATACAGGGACATTCGCTATGCGCATAATGCATCTTCCTATTGCTGCGATAACAGAATATTTATTACCGCAGCACTATAATAAATAATTGTGCTAAATGTGAAAGGAGAAAATCAGACTGAGAGTCAGAAGAAGTGAATAGAAGTTCGGAGTCCCCCAACAGCAGAGAATTGGGGTGTGCAGCTCTTTAAACTAGCACATTATTTATTAAAGAATATTAAGGATCCCCAGGATGTAAGGAGGAGGGACCGCAACAGATATGTCCGAAATTTCCGATTGCAAAAGCAGCCCCCATGTGTTTCTATGGGTGCTGCTAAACTGTCAGATTTGCTAAGTTCCAGAATCCAAAGTATTCTGGAGCTTGGCCCTGATGGTGTAAGCCCACAGTGCCTTACATAATACTCCATTGTGACTTTTACCAGGTTCTACAGTTCCCTACCCATCGGCCCCTGATGACGCATGCTTAACCCGATACCTAATCATGTGTATTAGACCTGCAGCATCAGAATCTGGATGCAAAGTGATAGTGGTAGCTATCAATTTGCTTTTAAATCTTCACCGGGACCCAGAGGATTATAATTGCAAGTGGTAACATACACTGGTGGCTCCAGAGGTGGGGCTGCAGCGCAGTCCAAAGTTCAACTACCAGAGAGTCCTGACCGGCGATGTTTGGCAGCATTTGGGGTGGCAGTTGGTGTAGCACCTATTTGAATTTTGGACTGTGCTGCAGCCACACCTATGGAGCCGCCACTGGTAATATACATTATAGCAGCGCGTTTATTGGGGATATTTTCACATCACAGGGCGATATTTTCATGTCTCAACTTTATTACAAATGCGGGATGGGCTAAATATGCACCCAATATTGTACTATTAGACACGTCTCTTTACTGTTCTTTAAATCCATTTAAGATCACCATATTAATTGCTGACCTCATTCCAACTACTGTATAACCAGAACTGGATTAATGCTTTGGAGGGTCCAGGACACCTAGTGCCGGGTACACATTAGACGATATGTTGTCCAATCTCGCAAATCGGGCTGACATCATCTAGTGTGTACGCACAATGCGCGCCCCCGCTGCCCAACACCGGGGTCGTTCCATCAGTGACCCAGCTGCCAACGTTAGTCACCGGATCATGTAGTGTGTCCTGATCGCCCAATATGTCGTTCATCGGCACCATCGGGCTCACACTGGGGAGGTCGCCTAATGTGTACCCACCTTAAGACAGGGAGGGGCTATAGTCTAAAAGTTAAAGCATAATATCATTATGCATGTCCTAAGCAATAGTCAGCAAACTATACACTGCGCTTGCTAACATGCTGAAACACATCACATTCAGGCAGCGTTATTACCCCAAGAAAATGACCATACTGTAATTACTGTAAACATTAAAATGGCCATTTCCCTGACAAATTACCCCCTTTATCAATGATATTAGTGTCACATGGCTTTCCTACAAACATCAAAATATAAGGGTCCCCAGATCACTTTCCCCCAAAACTGACACCAAGGTCACATGATGAATCCGCCAACACTGAATAAGAGTAACCTGACCACCTCATCAAAACTTATAATACTGAACCAGTCAGCTTCACAGTCTTCCCACCAACTACAGTTGTGGCTCCAGTTTAGAAAGCGAAGGTTGCATAGACATGAGATTAAATAATATTCCTGGGGTTTTTGCTGATTGGCTGTCTTGACAGCCTTGTTACTAGGCAGATTAAGTGGGTTTAGGGGGTCAGATGGTTGTTAGCTGACCAATGCTGTGAATTGTGGGTGTGCCTGTGATTAGGGGTATAAAAGAGGTGGTGTGCAGGTGATCAGCCTCTTTGCTGATTCTGGAGCCCACCCTCCCGCCCAAAGCTTTCCTGTTTGCATTTTGTTGCGTTTAATTTTTTCCTCATTCAGGGAAGGCGCAGCATGGCGGGAGAACGCTGCATCTCGGTGGCTTTATTGTGGCGCAAGAGAGAGTTGTGAGGGCGCTGGACCTCGATGTAACATGACGAGTCTGTCCTTCTCCTACGAGGGGACCCGAGCACTTTCGTACGGAAGCGCTCGGAGTAGGCTGGCCCAGGAGGGAGGCGGGACCTTCGCAACGTAAGTGCGTCTTTAGGGGGAGCGTTTCAGTCGCTCCCCGTGTGTGTCTCCAGCTTGAAAGCTAGAACCGAGTATGCAGTGTCTCCTGGCCACCTCGGTTAGGTGAATTAATTAATTTGGAAATAAAAGCTCTGACCTTCTATCCAAGCTGTTATGGTGTCCATCTCTTTATTTAATAGATAAGTTAAGTAAGGATGTTTAAGGTATTTAATTAGCAATAAGCCAATGGAGATCTTATGTAATACGAGGTACCGGAACAACTGTGGGTGGGGGAGAGGACACTGCCCGGCCTGTGCAGCCCGGCCCGGCCCGGCCTACACTGTCTAGATACAGACCTGTGGTGGGATTCAAAATAATTATGGCAAAGGTACTGGAGGACTATTTGACAGCTATTTAGCAAAGAGCGCTATTTAGCAAAGTGTGCGCTAAGCAATAGATAAATATTGCCGCTTTTAGCCAACTGTGTATTGCTGTATTTCTATAAAAATTCATATAAACTGACCATGCAAAAAGGACCTGACCCGGTGAGGAGAAATCTGGCCTCTGGTGGACTTTTTTTGCCATCTTTCACAAACTAGTTGAGGGTACATATAGTCAGGGGAGGATTAAAGTTTTGGAGGGCCTGGGGCACTTAAAACAGGGGGGCCTGTAATAGCGCTAGTAGCTTCCTAGATAGGCACCCTGCAAGCCACATGCAAGTGCCGTGAGGCAGCGACGTTGCCGCCCCTAGGGCCCTGCACTCTGTGCAGCGGCACTGCTCACACACCTCAGGTTACGGCCCTGCCTCTGGCCCTCCCTTTCTGGTGGGCAGCACCCCGATCCGGTGGTGGCGCAGTGGTTGGATGGAGAGAAGATGAAGACGCGTCAGGGACGGAGAGGAGAGGAAGATGCCTATGTGCGGAAGGGCTCATGTTGGAGGTTGCGCCTCAGTGGAAAGCCGCTGGATCCTAGTGACCTGCGACTGCTGTATTAGTGTGCTCATGCCCCGTGCCCCTTCTCCCTTAATCCAGCTCTGCATGCAGTGCACTGTGGGAGAAAATGATGACAGAAGCAAAGCTTCTCTCATCTTCATATCATTCCTGTAAGGTTCCCATTTGTTACCTATGGGGGCTACAGGAATCTCAGGGGAAATGAAAGGTGGAGAAATCGCACTTTTCACTATACCAAATATGGAGAGACAATATTTTAGGCTTTCCCAAAGCTAAAATGTTTGAGAAATGACCTTTTCGTTTACTAAATAGGCCCCTTATCATTAGCTATCTACTCATCCTTACGTCAGCAGGAATCTGTATGATTTACCGCCGGACACATGCCCGGCGGCTGGAATCCCGACAACGGCATCCCGGCAGAGGAGGAAATCCCGATCGTCAAAGGTAAGTATTCTCTAACCTAATTCTACCCCCTAACCCTAACCCTCCCTTAGTGGTGCCTAACCCTAACCTACCCCCCCCCAGTGCCTATCCCTAATCCCCCCTCTAAGTGCCGATTCCGTATCATATACACCTCATTTTATACACACAGCCTGAAGGTAATTTTATACTTTATTTTTAATAATTTGTGCCTTAGACAAAGTATGTGTACATTGAACCATCAAAAAGCAAAGATTTCATTATCTCAGTCATGCCAAAATTATTCCACATTTCGGAATATTTGGATATGGGATACTCAACCTGTACAACTACATTTGCCTATGGCACTTGGTCACCCTATATGGATCTGAGTTAATTTCATTACCTAACAAGCTCTTCTCCAAACATTTATTAGAATAAAGTCATCCAAAATTCTCCACAATTTGACCTATAATTAACCACGAATGGTAAAACATAAGAACAATGTAATGCTGAATATATAGAATAACCTCAGTTTACATGATGCCTTAATCTTTAGGAAGAAAACAGCGAGTGTGTGATATGGTGTTGGCTCGGGGTTCAAATTGTTCAGAAAAGCAAATATTGTCACAGATTGTGCAGCATATGCACATAATTATTATGCATTTATTTAGCAAGCACTGGAACCTCTACAAACTGCATACACTTTATATTTCCAGCCAGAATATTAGCCAACTAACAGTACTGGTTGCATTAATTGTGGTATATACATAAGAACGCTATAAAATGTTATACATGAGGTTGTTTATTAGATTAGTTATGTAATGTAGCACAATGCATTTAGAGCCTGATTCACTGCGATCGCAGCTGCAATTACGCACGCAGTCTGACTGCGATGATATGCTAATCCACTGCGATCGCTATGCCACCGCAGCACTACATAGGGCCGCCCACCTTACCTTACACACATCCTTAATGCTTAGCAAGACTGCAAAACCATCGGTAACATCGAGTACCATCGCAGCCTCACACACACTTGCACAAGCTCTGACCTTACTCAGACATTGTTAACCTCATCGCACGCAGTGGGAGCTCAGGCTGCGTATGGCATCGCAGTGACTAATTTATGCATGCCCCTGTAATGGCATTCAAACACACTGGCACGCCTGCATTTCGTCGACCACCCCCCCTTGCCACCAACAAACGGCACTTCCTGTCAATCACTCTGCAATGGGTCTGTATAGTCTCTGCGATCTCAGGGCCTGATTCAGAGCCACTCGTAAGCGGCCGCTCGTTCGCTCCAAGCGATGTTCGCACAACTGCGCATGCATATGGGTCGTAATGCGCATGCGCCAACCAGTCATTGCGGTCGGAAATCGAGCGCTCGCAAAATAGCGAGTGCCTGCTAATTTGAGTGACAGGATGAGGCGTTTGTGGGTGGTAACAGGGGAAGGTGCTTGAAAATGGGGAGTGGAGATCCGAACACCGGCGTGCCAAACGGTCATAACGGGCGTTTTATGGGAGTGCATAATTAACAAAGCAGCATCATCGACCACGTCACTTGGTTGTTTCTTTGCCTGAACTGTTCTCATGATTGCGGTAGGAAAATCGAACCACAAGCACTGCGAGCAGTTCAGACGCCTTTCGATGTACTCGATTAATCTAATTAAACCTTCTATCGGATGAGGTGTTGTCATGTGTGCAAACCACTTATCATACTAACATAAAATAAAGACACTGAGACGAGGATTTGGCAGATAACTTGATGGCGATTTATTGGAGCAATAATAATTTATTATTTATTTATTATTTATTTAAGGATGTATGGTGGCAAAGAAAGGACGGCCAGAAATCAGCCAAATCTGCTATGCCACACACAAACAACAAAAGGCATAGCAGGCGTAGATTGCCCAGAGTGCATACACATAACCATGTAAATCATATCAACAACAAAAGGTAACGCTCAGCCTCTATCTTGACTTCCCACCCGTTTAGGTGGTGATACTGCCCCCGTTAGGTTGGTACAGCCAACTACCAGTCAACAGAAGGGAGCGCCCTTAAATCATAATTGCACCCGGACTGGTGACCTGCCGTTCTTTCCCGCCACCCAAAAAACAAACCCACAAACATACCAAAATTTAAAGGGGAGGGAGGGTGGGGAATCTGGAACAAAAGAGGCTTTGGCCCACACTTCTAGCCCTCTATATAATGTTCTCGTTATAAACCCGCCCGATTGCCATAGGCTAACTCCAACCAGTAATTTGCATACATGCCTACCCCCATCCTAGAGGTTTAAAACACCTCTTTTCTTATGTAATCATTCTGTTTCTCAAATAGCGGAGATGACGTATGATGCGAGCGGCCAGGGGCGTCTTTACAAAATAGCGAGCGCATGTTTCGTTCACTCGCTCAGACATAGAGGCGTCAACAGACCGCAAAGAGCGAGTGCTCAATTTAAATAGCCGGCCCCTTTTTCTGAACGAGGGAGCGCAAATAGCGTCCGGCTCTGAATCAGGCCCTCAGTCCCGATCGCAGTTGCTAGTTCGCGCACACGCACACTGCGATGCATACGCATGAGCAGATCACAACTATCGGCCGATTGCGTGCGTAATTGCAGTAGCGATCAGTAATGAATCAGGCCCTTAGATCGATAATGTTCGCCAAGTTCTCATGTTCGAAAAGTTTTAACTTTATTTATTCAGCTCTTGTGCAACAACAGAGCTCACATCTGTTTTATGCAGTCATATATCCCATCATGCCTTAAGAAGGTGCAGTACATGATTGAAAACAGTTGTTTTTAATGACGTTTTCCTGACTGTTGGTGGAATTACTGACACAGCTGCAGGGGTGTGATCGCAACGACACTAAGGTGATGCCAGCAAGTACAGTAAAGCCCCAAATGTACTGACCTCTTTTGTGCATGCGCTACATTGTGTATTTTACCTCACACTCCCATGCGGGTGTACCAGAAATTGCACAATGTTAGGCTACCGTCTATACAGGAGATGTGTGAACTGCCCATCATGCATACCTCTCACCGGAACATGCGGTGTATGATTGCATGTAATAGAATGAACTCTTTTATGACTCTTCAGTGTTTAACTTCCATGATGTCATATGTTAGCTTCAATTTTGACAAAAGTCCGGTCAGCTTCCCCTAATAGTAAAGACAACAGACAACAGGGGAACTTAAAGACAACGCAAATAGACAAATAGTTTAAACTGACATCAGTGGGTACCATGCTTTAGCAACAAATATGTGTGTCCCTCCCTAGCAGCTGTAGTAGCTCATATAGAGTAGGGGTGAGCGGGTTAGGATTTTTGAAATCCGAACCCCCCGAGGCCGATCCTAGTCAGGCTCGACTTTTCCCGCCTGACTCGGATCTGAAATAGAGGCAAAACGTCATCATCCCGCCTTCCGGGTCTCGCGGGTTTTAGATTGTATATAAGGTACTCGCGTCGGCGCCATTTTCTCACTCGGCTGTGGACAGTGAAGAGGGAAGGTGGGAGTTAGGGCTGGCTGGGCTGTGTAGTGTAGTGTTGTGCTGTGCTGCTGTTGTCCATAGGGGCTGTGTCCACTCCTCCAAAGTCCGTAGGGGCTGGCTGTGTTGTGCTGTGCTGCTGTTGTCCATAGGGGCTGTGTCCACTCCTCCAAAGTCCATTGAGGCTGGCTGTGTTGTGCTGCTGTTGTCCATAGGGGCTGTGTCCACTCCTCCAAAGTCCATAGGGGCTGGATGTGTTGTACTGTGCTGCTGTTGTCCATAGGGGCTGTGTCCACTCCTCCAAAGTCCATAGGGGCTGGCTGTGTTGTGCTGCTGTTGTCCATAGGGGCTGTGTCCACTCCTCCAAAGTCCATAGGGGCTGACTGGACTGTGTTGTGCAGTCAGTTGTCCATAGGGGCTGTGTCCACTCCAAAGTCCTGTGCAGTGTCCCAGTCCTAAAGGGGTGCTGTAGTGTTGTCCAGGGGGTGCTCTGTCCATCAGGGGTGCAAGGGGAACATCGACCCACTTGCGAGCGTACTGCCGCTTGCGAGTGGGTCTGAATGACCCCCTGTGTGCACAGTAGCCGCACGTGCATCAACAAAGTAGTGCCAAGCGAGCGCCTGTGTCATAAGTAAAGGGCCGGCTGGCTTGACCGTTAAAGGGTGCTGTAACCCCCAAAGGGCACTTCAAACAAAATAATAAAATATTTTCTGTGTTTGTGAATTGTGTGCACTGTGGCTGCACGTGCATCAACAAAGTAGCAGCGCCAAGCGTGCGCCTGTGTCCCATAAGTAAAGGGCCGGCTGGCTTGTCCATTAAAGGGTGCTGTAACCCCCAAAGGGCACTCCAAACAAAATAAAAAAATATATTTTTTTGTGTTTGTGAATTGTGTGCGCAGTAGCCGCACGTGCAACAACACAGTAGCAGCGCCAAGCGTGCCCTGTGTCATAAGTCAAGGGCATCTGGTCCGGACTGAAGGACGTGCCAACAATTTCTGACAAGTCTACTGTCACTGCATACGATACTGTCCTCAAAGCAGCAGCGACAAGCGTGCGTCTGTCTGCTAAAGGGTGGTGTTACCCCCAAAGTGCGCTCCAACAAAATAAAATAATCTTTTTTTCTGTGTTTATGTGTGAAATGTATGCGCAGTAGCCGCACCTGCATCCTCAAAGCAGCAGCGACAAGCGTGCGTCTGTCTGTTAAAGGGTGGTGTAACCCCCAAAGTGCGCTCCAACCAAATAATCTTCTTTTTTTCTGTGTTTGTGTGTGAAATGTATGCGCAGTAGCCGCACCTGCATCCTCAAAGCAGCAGCGACAAGCGTGCGTCTGTCTGTAAAAGGGTGGTGTAACCCTCAAAGTGCGCTCCACAAACAATAAAAAAATTCATCTTTTTTTTTCTGTCTTTGTGAATTGTGTGGGCTGTTGCCGCACCTGCATCCTCAAAGCAGCAGCGACAAGCGTGCGTCTGTCTTTTAAAGGGTGGTGTAACCCTCAAAGTGCGCTCCACAAACAATAAAAAAATTCTTTTTTTTTTTTCTGTCTTTGTGAATTGTGTGGGCTGTAGCCGCACCTGCATCCTCAAAGCAGCAGCAACAAGCGTGCTTCTGTCTGTTAAAGGGTGGTGTAACCCTCAAAGTGCGCTCCACAAAGAATAAAAAAATCTTTTTTTTCTGTCTTTGTGAATTGTGTGGGCTGTAGCCGCACCTGCATCCTCAAAGCAGCAGCGACAAGTGTGCGTCTGTTTGTTAAAGGATTACATCGGTGACAGTATCCAAGTAGGCATGTCAGACAGTCCGTACATGTACTGGCAGGAAAAAGAGGCAATTTGGAGGCCCCTGTACAAACTGGCTCTATTTTACCTGAGTTGCCCCCACTCCAGTGTGTACTCCGAAAGAGTGTTTAGTGCAGCCGGGTACCTTGTCAGCAAAAGGCGTAGGAGGTTGCTTCCAGAAAATGTGGAGATGATGTTCATAAAAATGAATTGTCAACTCTTCCAGGGAGACCAGCCTCCAGAACGTACAGAGGGACCTGTGGTGGTGGATTCCAGCGGGGATGAGTTAATAGTCTGTGAGGATGAGGATGTACACAACACTGAAGGGGGTGAGGAATCGGTGGATGAGGATGAGGACGACATCTTGCCTCCGTAGAGCCAGTTTGTGCAGGGACAGATTAATTGCCAGCTTGTTTTGTGGGGGCCCAAACGAACCAATCATTTCAGCCACAGTCGTGTGGCATACCCTGGCGCTGAAATGATTGGTTTGTTAAAGTGTGCATGTCCTGTTTATACAACATAAGGGTGGGTGGGGGGGCCCAAGGACAATTCCATCTTGCACGTCTTTTTTTTCTTTGCATTATGTACTGTTTGGGGCCTAGTTTTTCAAACTGCCATCCTGTCTGCTACTGCAGTGCCACTCCTAGATGGGCCACGTGTTTGTGCCGCCCACTCGTGTCGCTTAGCATAGCCTTTTGGACATAAAAACATTGGGCCTGATTCAGATCCACTCGCAAGCGGCTGTCCGCTCGCAGGTGGGTCGATGTTGTGCACTGCGCATGCGCACGACGGCGGGAGCTCCTGCGTGCGCATGCGCCTGATGCGACGGGCGAAGGACTTTCCTTCGCTCGTTGTGTCTGATCAAAGGGGGCGTGCTGTCGATGTTGATTGACAGCACGCCCCCTTTGGTGGGCGTGACGGGGGCGTTCCCAAGGGAACGCCTACCGTCAGAAGCTGGCCCACTGACATCACTAGTGATGTCAGTGGGAGTGATTTTGGCTCTGATAGAGCCAAAATCACTCCGTGCCTTGCGGTTGAAAAACTCAACCGCAGGCTCCGGCTCGCAGTGGCGATGGTCGCGATGGTCAAGACCATCGCGGCCATCAAACTGCACGCTCATATAGGCTGTGGGTGGTGACCCACAGCTATACGAGCGTCCAGGAGGACGCTCCATAATTATGGAGGGCGGCCCTCATTCAGAGCGTGCGCTCTGCTCAGAGCGTATGGCTCTGAATGAGGGCCATTATTGTGAGGTGTGAGGTGTTCAGAATAGACTGGAAATGAGTGGAAATTAAGGTTATTGAGGTTAATAATAGCATAGGAACAGAAAAACCAACACATTCTGTGATTTTAGCTGTTTTTATTCTTTTTTTAAAAAAAAATACAGATCCAAAACACAAAACCCAGAACCCAAAACACGGAAGGGTGGTTTTGGCAAAACCAATCCAGATCCAAAACACGAAGAAGATCCAGATCCAAAACCAAAACACAAAACACGAAAAGTGGCCAGTGCACACCCCTAATATAGAGGTGTCCCGACCTCATAAATTATGTATAGGCAGTGGCGGATTTTGCCAAGAGGCTGCGAGGCTGCAGCCCCCCCCCCCCCCCCGAAAATCGCCATCTCAGTGTTGTAGTCAGTGTAGTCCGTCTGCAATCTCTCCACTGTGACTGGCACTGGCTTCCTATCAGATACACAATAGGCAGTCTCAGGAGGAGATGTGTCCTCTCCCTGGGACTGCCAGTCCAGGCTGCTATTAGCAGAGAGCGACTTCCAGGAGGAAGCCACTGCTCTGATTTTTAGCCAGCTCTACCCGGCTTCGAGGGGCTGCAGACAATGCAGCCCTTGGAAGCCAGTGACAATGCGTATGCGCGTCTCCCCGCCACTAGTGCGCATGCGCAGGTCCCGGCACCAGTCACATCGATTTTGTAGGTGCCAGGATCCGGCCAGTTTCTCCAGCGGTGACTGGTGAGTGTCCCCCCCCCTTCTAAGAGGTTAGGAACCGTCGCTGTGTATAGGTATAATGTCTCTGAGTCAAGACATCAGAATCAGGATAGACTGTAATAAAGTGGTTTACGCCTATTGATATCCACAGGACTTGGACTCTATATACACATTATCAATCTTGTCAGACGTATTCTGACACTACCAGTGTCCCAGAGCGCTATAACCCTTATATCTATGCATATAGACAAATTAATTATCAGGGAAGCACTGGAACGAGTTTCATATTTAGCATTTACTAGTTAATCTAGTTAATAAGGACACAAACCATCGATCTCACCCCCACACCAATCCATTCATCATCCATATACTAGACAGTATATACTGCAACAGCATCTCCTCACACAGCTAATTAGGAGACTGACGTGCTGTCAGATCATTCAGGGCGAAGGCTGCAAACTATTCATGCAAATAAAAGTCAAATTGGACAGAAAAACTACAGAATGCTTTATGCATGCCCCTGTCCTGCACATGATTTATTAATATCCTCACTGTACTTACTGTATAAGCAGAATTGAAACTAAGCTTTAACCAGTTGTTGCCTGCTCTCTTCATACTTGCTTCCTTTTACATGGCACATTACATAAGCTACTGTACCTGGAGGAATGGTGGGATTCAGTGAGTTTAACCAGTCAATCCCTGGAATCAGGCTGTCACGTTAGATCTATTTCCTGGTCACATTGATGTAAATATACAGGGGCAGGTTAACAATCAGACGGATGGGTCTATAGCACCAGACCTTCACACAGTGGCGATTCTAGGGGCGGACAAGCTGGGCTATCGCCCGGGGAGCTGCGGCCCGAAGCGTGGCCGCAGACTCCCCGTTCTTACATGCCGCAGCGCCCGTGGCACCCTATACTGGGAGCGGCAGCGGGAGAGAGAAGATGAGGAGCAGCAGCAAAGAGGAGGGACCTGCCTGCCTTCACAAGGTAAGAATTAGGCAAACGGCTCCACCCCTGGCAGACCCCCAGGGGGTCTGCCCCCCCCCCCCCCCGGCAAATGGAGCCCTCCCTGTGCAGCATGCGGCCCTGCCTCCGCATAAAAATAGGCCCATTATCAGGATGTAATTAGGGTTAGTGAGAGGTGCCACCACACAGAACGCCACGGCACCTGCATGTGGCAAGCTGGGTGCCTGGAAAGACACTACGCAGCCACTGGTGCTACTGCTGAGGTGCCAGGAGCGTGCAAGAGACTCCCCGGATAGGCAGCCTGCAGCCTGTGGAGCACCTCCAACCCAGGAAGCAGCGTCTTACAAAAGCTTTGTAACTAATTTATATTCACTTGCAACCTAAAATACAGGGATGTGCTTACAGGCAACTGAGGCAGCTAATATAGAGGGCAGCAAAATAAAGGGTCATAATTACAGGTAAAAAAAAAATTGCTATTTTTTTCCCCACAAAAGTTTGTGGTATTTATCTTGTAGGTAGACTTAATCGAACGCTGTCATGTCACTGGGGATTTGTTGATTCAGGTCGGGACCTCTAGGACTAGCTATAGGTGCTGCAGAGCAAACAAAGAGATGGCCTGATTATACTTTTCCTCATGCAGACCAGGGCTATCGCAGAGACTGTTATGCAGCAGAAGACTGATGCAGGAGAATGGTATTGAAAAAGGATGCAGGCTAGCAGCAGGGTCAGATTAGCATTGGGGTGGATGGAGCTACAGCTCCAGGCCTCCACAGAAAACTAGTACAGCATGAGGATGACCAGCCACCAGCTGGCCACATGGTCAACCATAAATCCTAAGTATTAAAATTGTATTTCTAGTCTTCTATTTTTACGTAGTTAGGGAGACAGTGGGGCTGATAGTGTAAGAGGTGTACACATCCATGTTTCTCTGGCCACCAGTGGCGTAAAAAGGGGGGGTTCGTGACCTGGGCGCCGTCCGACCAGCGGTGCCGGGGGGGTGCCATCAGCCGTGGTCCAGGTCTATTTCAGTCAGTGTAGTGCGGTCTCTCAACAGTAAAACAAACACACCAGGGCCGGGTAGTCCACTCAAACTACCTGGCAGCAATGTGTTTGTGTTAGCAGCCAATGAGAGTCAGACAGACTCCCGAGCTGGGCTGGAGCTCACTCATTAGCTCCACTTCCGGCTCCTGCAGTGGATGAAGTAAGAGACGTCATGACGTCTCTCCCATAGTGCTGAGCAGGAGGACGGAGAAGCGGATGGCGGCGGGTGCAGTGGGGGGACCACTGGGGGCACTGCATGGCGGGACCACTACTGGGGGCACTGTATAAAAGGCACTACTGGGGGCACTGTATAAGGGGCACTACTGGGGGCACTGTATAAGGGGCACCACTGGGGGCACTGTATAAGGGGCACCACTGGGGGCACTGTATAAGAGGCACTATTAGGCTATTAGGGGTACTGCATAGGGGACCACTACTGGGGGCACTGCATGGGGGGACCACTACTGGGAGCACTGCATGGCGGGACCACTACTGGGGGCACTGTATAAAAGGCACTACTGGGGGCACTGTATAAGGGGCACTACTGGGGGCACTGTATAAGGGGCACCACTGGGGGCACTGTATAAGGGGCACCACTGGGGGCACTGTATAAGAGGCACTATTAGGGGTACTGCATAGGGGACCACTACTGGGGGCACTGCATGGGGGGACCACTACTGGGAGCACTGCATGAGGGGACCACTACTGGGGGCACTGTATAAGGGGCACTACTGGGGGAACTGCATAGAGGGGACCACTACTGGGAGAACTGTATAAGAGGCACTACTTTGGGTACTGCATAGGGGGACCACTACTGGGGGCACTGTATAAGAGACACTACTGGGGGCACTGTATAATGGGCACTACTAGGGGTACTGCATAGGGGGGACCACTACTGGGGGCACTGTATAAGAGTGCATTACTAGGGGCACTGTAAAAGGGGCACTACTGGGGACTCTGTATAAGGGGCACTACTAGGGGGCATTGTATAAAGGGCACTACTGGGGCACAGCATAAGGGGCACTGCTACTGGGTACATTGCATAAGGGGCTCTACTAAAGTGAGCATTGCAAGAGGGGCACTACTACTGAAGGCATTAAGGTGCATATGGAATGGAAAGGAATGTTCCCAGAGTGCCGAGAAAGAGTGGTGTGTCATGTTGACACGCCCCCATTTTTCAGTTACCATGCCCCTTATGGCATGTACCACACCCACTTTTTCAGTGCGCGCACATAGCGATATGGGCTCCATTTATAATCTTGCCCTGGGCTCCAAATACCCTAGTTACACCACTGATGGCCACACCCGCACAGCACTGGTGACACCTCTTCTCAGTACAGGCCCTTGAACATTTTCAGCCCCAGGCCCATGTGGCCCTTAATCTGGCAATGCTAGCAGGATTACCTGCAGCAGAATGTAGGATGTTTAGATGCAGATTAAAATGAACTAGAACTGGGTGTACAATTGAGGCAGGCTGCAATGAAATAAATTAAATATGAATGTGCTGAAAAGCAATTCTGGAGCAGGTTTTTTTTCCAGAGAGCACTAGAGCAGAATGATGTCAAACAAATACTGGATCAGGTTTTTTGTATAGCATCAAGGTGGTGGCAGTGTGACCAAGTCATAGAGGGGGCGTCCTTAGTCCTGAAAAGTGTTAGGCTGCCTATCATCCAGCTCTGCTTCCTTCCAACCACTTGCAGTAAATGGGTGCCATGCAGAGAACAGACATACCGCCCAACTTTCTGGCCTGAACAGGACAATAAACTCCAGTGTCCTCAGAGGCTGCCATCTTGTAACCCTTCCCTCAATGAACACAGTGGAGGAGTGGAGGAAAGAAGAATCAGATGTCCTCTGCCCTACATAGTAGTTCAGTCACTACAAAGTCGAGCTACCTCGTATATCTAAGGCCTTGGATGGTCGCAACATAGCCACTGCCTCTCTATATAGCTTTAATACATCCAATATGTATTCTACGTGTAGTGGCTCTTTTTACCTGAAAAATCTGGTTGCATAACTAAAACCCTCAACCCTTGCCTGCTTTAAACCAAACAGCTTCGGAGTTCTTGCAATAAGGCAGCAGCACAGACCAAGGTGTGTACTCTGTAAACCTCTGATTTAGTACAACAAATCTGGGACAACACTCGAGAGACAGTGCCCTAACCTAATTCAGCTAATAATCTACCTTGGTAACATTTTAGGGTCTGGTCTAATTCCACACAGCTGCAGTATGCAACCGGCTGCCATTGTAAATGAATGATGGTGGTTATAAGGTGGTCATAATAAGGCTGTGTGCCCTCGACCCAGCACATAACTACGTATGGAGAATTAGCAAATATTTACACATGTGAAGAGCTGGAGGAGGCTTCGTAGGCTGCGTCAGTGATAAAGAGTGGGTCAGCAGTTGCCATCTCCGAATGACTGATGGTTTTAATATCGTATAAAACACTCCCAGCCTTTCCTTCCCTCACAAAAGCATATTAGTTGCGCAGAGTCTATTTGTATGTTTACAACACTGGTATTTCAAAACCGAGACATCGGTGACAGTAACTGTGATTCTGAAGACAAAAGTAACGAGTAGATCCTCAAAGTATTATACAGGATCAAGTGTATGGTGAGCCCAGCAACATTCTATTTGTATGAACTCCACGTTAATAATCTAACCCTACATGTTGTATATTCTTTTTGATTTTCCCTTTGTATTTGTCTAACGTAAACTTTAAGGGCTTGATTTAGAGATTATGGGATTTATTTATCAAGCAGACGACTCAGCTCCTACCTATTATTTTATAGATTGTACTTTATAAATGCTACTTCAAAGCTGATTGGTTGCTATGGGCAACTTCTCCACTGGGTCACTTCTCCACACTTTTCACTGCTTGATAAATAGACCCCTTAAACCCAACTTGCAGACGCCAAAGTCTGCCTAGATAACTGTGCGAGCGCAAGTAAAGAAATGTGGAATTTTACATTTATATACAATGAAATCCCACGCCCCAGCCAATCAGAGATCTATAAGTCCCAGAATGCCCAAGCACTTAGGGCCTGATTCAGCCTTAGACGCAATGTGCATGTGTACCGATGGTTACCATCAGTGGGTGCAGATTGGAATTACATAAAGATCCATGAATTTCCGATAGGCGTTCCTGGGTGGTGACAGGGAGTGGCTGGCGTTGGTGTGCATGTTGGTGTCAGAGAATGTGACAAAAAATATGAGATATGGTAAGAACTTACCTTTGTTATCTCTATTTCTACGAAGTCCATAGAGTTCCACAGGATACCTTGGGGTATAGGTGATGACGTCAGGCATCGGGCACCATAGAGTTAATTTTTCAGCCTCCTAGGATGCACTAGGGTCCCCCTCCTATACCCCGCCCCCGAGCCAAGGCATCTCAGTTACGTACCAAGCCATAGGCCGGAGGAGGAGAAGGAAGAGAGAGAATAAAGATCTGGGCACACACAAGAATCACATTCTCACCAGAGGGAGACGGAAAAACCGGTGACCAGAGTAAAGCCCATCTGCAGCACAGGTGCAACAGGGCGGGAGTCCTGTGGAACCCTATGGACTTCTTAGAAATAGAGATAACAAAGGTAAGCTCTTACCATATCTCATATTTTCTACTTCAGGGTCCATAGGGTATCCACAGGATACCTTGGGGATGTCCCAAAGCAGTATCCTTCATGGGTGGGGACGCTCCTGTGCTGAAAGGAGAATCCGCCGCCCGAAGGAAGCATCCTGAGAGGCAAAGGTGTCAAACGCGTAATACCTCACAAAGGTATGGACAGAGGACCACGTGGCAGCCTTGCAGATCTGGACTGCAGAGGTACCACGTCGAGCTGCCCACGAAGGACCCACAGACCTAGTGGAATGAGCCCTCACAGAGGATGGAACCGGCAGGCCTTCATGAAGATAAGCTTCTAAAATTGCCATACGGATTCAACCTGCCAAAGTTTGTTTTGAAGCAGGCCAACCCTTTTTACGGAAGCCATAGAGGACAAACAAGGCGTCTGACTTCCTAAAAGAAGAAGTGCAGTCAACATAAATCCTTAAGGCCCGCACAACGTCCAAAGTGGCCTCACCCACTGACAGGTCAGGTGAGCTAAAAGCCGGCACAACGATTTCCTCGTTGATATGAAAACGGGAAACAACTTTGGGAAGAAAATCAGGACGAGTGCGCAGCACCGCCCTGTTCCCATGAAAAATCAAGAAAGGGGGTCGACAAGAGAGAGCCCCTAAATCAGAAACACGTCTGGCCGAAGCAATGGCCAGAAGGAAAATTGTTTTAGCTGTCAGCCATTTAAGATCCACTGAGCCCAGTGGTTCAAACGGCGGTCCCTGGAGAGCCTTCAGGACCACAGCTAAATCCCAAGGCGCCACCGGTGGAACAAATGGCGGCTGAATTCGAAGAACACCTTGCATAAAGGTGCGCACATCAGGGATTGTAGCAATCCTACGATGGAACCAGACAGACAGGGCAGACACCTGCACCTTCAAAGAAGCAAGGTGAAACCCATGGTCTAGTCCCGCCTGTAGGAAGGCTAGCACTCTAGACAGATGAAACTCCCGAGGTGCATAACCTCTCGGTCGACACCATTGGAAGAACGTATGCCACACACAATGGTATATTCTTGCAGAAGACGGTTTCCGAACTCTCAGCATAGTGCATACTACAGAGCTGGAAAACCCCCTGGACCTCAACATGGCCGTCTCAACAGCCACGCCGTCAAAAACAGCCGAGTCAGGTCCGGGTGAAGACAAGGACCCTGTGACAGTAGGTCCCGTCGTAGCGGCAACCGCAGAGGAATGTCCACGGACAGACCCTGAAGGTCTGAGAACCAGTGCCGTCTGGGCCACGCGGGAGCTATCAACAGGAGCGTCCCTCCTTCCTGTTTGAATTTCCGGATTACCCGTGGAAGAAAGGAAAAGGAAAGAGATAAGCAAACCGGAACGTCCACTGGACGGACAGAGCATCCACCAGAGATACCTTTTCGTCTCTTGTGCGAGACCAGTACACCGGCAACTTGTTGTTGTGCCGTGAAGCCATGAGGTCGATCTCTGGAAGACCCCACCTGTCCACCAGAAGTTGAAAGACGTCCTGGTGCAGAGACCATTCCCCCGGATGAACGTCCTGGCCTCCCAGTTGAGGACTCCCGGGATGAATACCGCTGATATGGCCGGGAGATTGCGCTCCGCCCAGATCAGGATGCGGGACACCTCTACGAGTGCCACCCGACTTTGGGTTCCTCCTTGCTGATTTATGCAGGCCACGGTGGTGGCGTTGTCCAACTGGACCTGCAAGGGATGACCCTGGAGAACCCGATGTGCCTGCTGGAGAGCATTGAAAACGGCGCGGAGTTCCAAGATGTTTATCGGAAGCTCCTTTTCCACCTGAGTCCATCTGCCCTGGAACAAGTGTGGACCCGTGACCGCTCCCCAGCCCTGAAGACTGGCGTCCGTTGTCAATAGGACCCAGTTCGCCACCAAAAACGGACGACCCTTGTTGAGATGGGTCATCTGCAACCACCAGGCAAGGGACAGGCGAACTTCCGGAGTGAGCACCATCATCTGGGATTTGAGACTCTGAGGCAGTCCATTCCATTTGGACAGGATCAATTGCTGCAGAGGTCTGGAGTGAAACTGGGCATATTCCACCATGTCGAATACGGACACCATGGAGCCCAGTAACCTCATTGCCGAGTGAAGAGACACACGGCGACTCTGCAGACAACTGCGCACCCTCAACTGCAAGGCAGAGATCTTTTCCCCTGTCACAAAGATCCTCTGCTGACTGGAGTCCAACAAGGCTCAGAGGTGCAGAATCCTCTGAGACGGGATCAGGGTGGACTTTTGCCAGTTTATCAACCAGCCGTGCCGTTGCAGTACTGCAATCGTCAGATCCAAATGGTGTAGAAGGAGCTCCGGAGATCCTGCTACCAACTGAAGGTCGTCTAGGTACAGCAACATGCGGACTCCCTGCAGCCGCAGGGAAGCCGCCATGACCGCCATAACCTTGGTGAACACACGTGGTGCTGTCGCCAGGCCAAAAGGTAATGCCTGGAACTGGGAAGTGATCGTTGCAGATTGCAAACCTGAGGAACTGTTGATGGCGCGAAAGAATAGGGACATGTAGGTAAGCGTCCTGTATGTCCAACGACACCATGTAATCCCCAGGTTCCAGCGCCAGAATGATGGACCGTAGGGTCTCCATCCGAAACCTCGGCACCCGCAAAGACTTGTTGAGTGCTTTTAGGTTGAGGATCGGACAGTATGACCCATTGGGTTTCTGCACCAAAAACAGATTGGAATAGAAACCCAGGCCCCTCTGGGAGAAAGGAACAGGCACTATAACTCCAGCCTGAAGCATAGTGTGCAAAACCTTCCGCAGTTCCGTGGCTTTGTTCCGGTCTGATGGAAGACCGTGGTGAAGAATCGGGATGGGGGTCTGTGCCGAAAGGAGAGGGCATACCCGTGAGAAACCACCTCGTGAACCCAACTGTCTGTCGTGGTTACCGACCAACACTGGGCGAACCGTAGCAGGCGGCCTCCCACTTTGGGATCCCCCAAAGGGAGGCCCGGACCGTCAGGCCGCAGGTTTGTCATCGGACTTAGGGGCCGGACGTCTGGTACTCCAGGCCTGATTCCGGGGCTTGGCCAATTTCTTGGGGCCAGCCTGTCGGGGAAAAGACTGTGCTTTAGGCCTACCCTAGGCCCTGTAAGGCCGAAAGGATGACGTCCCTGAACTGGAAGCAACTGCAGCAGACGGGAGACATGCCGATTTGGCTGCCGCCAGCGTGGCTACAATTTTGTCCAGATCCGGAACAAATAGGTCTTCTCCATTAAAAGGCAAAGCTTCCAAGCCCTTTTTGGAATCAGCGTCCGCCTTCCAAGATCACAACCATAAGGTGCAACGAGCCGCCACAGCTGCTGAAGAAATCCGAGAAGTCAGGGTACTGATATCTAAAGCCGCTTCATTAATGTAAGTGGCCGAATCCCGGAGATTGCCTATCAACTCGGTCTGTTCAGCCGAACAGTCGGAATCGAAAGACGCCTCTAAACTATCTGCCCAGCGCTCCATAGCTCTGGCTACCCAAGCCATAGCTGGCCTGACTGCCCCTCCGCAAGGGAATAAACGGACTTTAGGCAGATCTCCACCTTACGGTCCGTGGCATCCTTTAAGGAGGACATGGAGGGCATGGGCAACGTGGCACTTTGGACCAGGCGTGTCACATGGGAATCCACCTGTGGAGGGCATTCCCACTTAAAAATAATTGTCCGCAAACGGATAAGCCACTGCTAAACATCTTTGAGGCTGATACCGTTTGCCAGGATGTTTCCACACCTCCTCTAAGTGGTCCACCAATTGATCCGAAAGAGGAAACACTGTGGCGTCACCCTTAACATCCTTGAAAAAAGCATATTTGGATTTTGATACTGGAGGTTCATCATCCTCAATAACTAAAGCTGTGCGGACTGCACGAATAAGGCCAGGTATATAAACCTTAGACTTAGTGTCCGACTCTTTAGTACGGAGAGGTTCTTGGTCCGAAAGATCCAGAATTTCCCCATCATCGGTCGCCCCCTCATCATCCTCATAAGGAGTGGACAGAGATGCCACCGGCCGCTTGTGAGGCCCCAACACAGACTCCCCTTGTAACACGTCTGACAAATGCTGCACAGAACTTGTCAGAGAATTAACCCACGTAGGCTCCTGAGAGACCTGAGGAGGGGAAATAGGGAGACTGTGGGGTACAATCAGTTGTCTCGGGAACCCCTGCATGGGTGACGACACTACTGACTGCTGGGACAATCCCATCTGAGGGAACACAGGTTGCGGAGCTAACTGGCCCACTAGGGTTGTGAGCGCCTTAGCGAAACAAGCCCAGGGCGGTTCCTGAACCGGAGCCGTGACAGTAATTGTTCGCGACAATAAAAAACACTGTCGACATAGCCCCTCCGCGCTACCCTCCCCCTCCGCTATAGGTACCTTACACGTAGTACACAGAAGCTGGAGAGGAAAATCACTCTCAGACATGATGGCAAGTATGTGACCCCTCTCACTGATACACGTTAGTATAGTGGGAGAACCGCCCTACAATCATCGCACCGCAAGGGCTTTAGCAGAAGAAGAGCAGGGACAGTGAAAAGGCTGACAGTAGAAAGTGAAAGTACAGGCAGCAGACGCTAGCAGCAGTCACATACAATGCAAAGAAATCAATCCCTGCACTATCAGCGCTGATCCTCAACTACGCAGACACAGGGCCTGGTAGGACACAGCGCTGCATACACAGACCTGTTCCAACGGAGGAGAGGTATGCCGGGGGACCCAGACCACGATGCCACCGATCAGCAGCGTCCAGCAGCGTTCACCATGCTTTCTTGTAAAGATGGCCACCGAGGAACAGAGAGGAGGCCGGCCTGGGGGAGGAGCGCTGCCACAGGGCCAATCGGCAAGTACAGAGAGGCTGTGTGCAGCGGGGGAGGCGCCGGCTGTGTACAGGGAAGGCACGCTCCCCTGGCATGCATTTAACCCCTGGGACGCCGCAGCGTTACCGCTCAGCTGCGGTCCACTGTCCCAGGGGGTAGTGGAAGCGCAGGTCTGTAACCTGGCTCCACGCTGCAGCCAGTCCCCAGGGAGCCCCCTGCCTGGGGACTCCGGACCATGTTCCAGCGGGGACCCACCGCGGGACCCCGCTGCTTACCTGCTGTCCCCCTTAAATCCGGCCATGGTCCCAAACATCTGGGGTCACCGCTAGCTGTGACCCCAGATGCCTACCAGCATCCCCGGATCAGTACCGGCGTTCTGGTACTGGCGGGGGTGTAGGGAAGACAGCATGGACGTCAAGAATGACTGTCCATGCTGTACTTCCAGATGGGCAGCCACAGCTGCCTTGAAGAAAACTTCAGGGGCTATCCTTAGCCCCCCTCTCAACAGGTGCATCCGACTCCGAGCCAGGCACCAACGAAACTGAGATGCCTTGGCTCGGGGGCGGGGTATAGGAGGGGGACCCTAGTGCATCCTGGGAGGCTGAAAACGTAACTCTATGGTGCCCGATGCCTGACGTCATCACCTATACCCCAAGGTATCCTGTGGATACCCTATGGACCCTGAAGTAGAAAATGCAGTTTCTCTGACACCAGCGGCCAAATACCATTCTGAGCAACACTAGTGTCAGAAGTCCGCTGATGTGGCCGATGTCCGTCAGATGATGCAACTTTTTGCACACCGTGGAGGATTACAGCTGCAGCTGGTGGGCATCGGAGTAGACAGCCCATCAACTGCAGAATTAGCATAAATTAGTAGTAGCGGCTGCGACAAAAGCTTCAGTCGCCACTGCATATCCGTCCACCTCTGAATCAGGCCCTTAATGGCTTCCAGGGCGTGCTGGGACTTGTAGTTGCCTACAATTTAATCACGATTCACAAACGTTTACAATTTATACAGTATATTGTAGTGTAACCAGCCTCAAGCTGGCATAGACTGGTGCTAGTGGGCTGAGGGGTGGAGAATAGCGCTGCAGCCGGGACCAATATAGCGCAACATACAAAATACAAAGTGGATCTGTGGCCTCCCCTCTGATGAGTACAACGATAATATATTTGAACGCAAGAAACTCAATATAACTTTAACCAGTGCAAAGGATATTTCACCAGATTATTTGTTAGTCCTATAAAAGTGACTATTATAACATTGCTTGGGGCTGGACTTTGCATGGATAATTTTGCTTATATACACGTGTATTTCTTAGCTGTAATTGTTTACCATTGAGCAGTGATGTTTTTATGGGATACTGTATAAGTTTACAAATAAAATATATATATATTTTTTAAATCATGCCGTTTTTTTATTGGAAATTTTTCTATATGTTATAAACAGAACAAAAAAATAAATACAGATACATTTGCAAAAGACATATGAGTGTTGCCAGCAAATAAATGCATCATTAAATAACAAAATATACAGTTAGAGGGATATTCATGATAAGCCAAACCCGGTAACACAAATATACAGTAGCATATAATCAACTCGCACTTGGAGGTAAAAGGAAAACAACCGAGTGAAAAGAAAACAAAAGGGGCAAACTAAGGAGACAAGGGGGTATATTTACTAAAGGTCGATTCTAATCGATTTAAAATCGATTAACATCGATGTTGTGTTTCTGACTCTAAATCACACATTTACAAATACTTAAAAACAAAATCAAAAATTGTCCGTTAGTAAATGTGTGATTAAGCCCCAGAAACCCAACATCAATTTTAATCGATTAAAATCGACCTTTAGTAAATATACCCCATGGAGAGGGAAGATAGAAGAGGATATATTACATGGAATGATCTCCAACAGGTTTACGAAGGCCCAATAAATAAAGAAAGAGCCCAACTATCTCATAACTTGTGAAATTTAGGAAGGGCCTTTAGGAAGGGTCTAGTATAAACATAACGTTCATGGTCAATGGTATCATTAACCAGTGCCCGCCACTTGTGTATGTCGGGAGGAACCCGGAACACACCAGGAGCGGGCAATAGTTACATTTTCCATGGTGGATAAAACATAACGATTAATATTTGTATTACACAATTCCTCAATATCCAATGCGAATAGACAAAGATTTGCTTCTGGAGGAGGTAATGATGGGAAAGTAAATTGCATATCCGACCACACTAAGGGCCTGATTCAGAGCCGGACGCTCTGACAAGAGCGCTCGCTCTGAATCAGGGCCCTCCTACCTACAATTGGAGCGGCCTCCTGGCCGCTCGCATAGCTGTGGGTGACCACCCACAGCTTATGCGAGCGGCTAAAAAGATGGTTGCGATGGTCAAGACCATCGCGACCATTGGGCTTGCGACGAGACCCTGCGGTAGGGTCTCGCTACCGCAAGCCCAGGAGTGCTTTTGGCTCTATCAGATCCAAAAGCACTCCCACTGACATCACTAGTGATGTCAGTGGGACCGTCCCCAGACAGTAGGCGTTCCCATGGGAACGCCTCCATCTGGGCAGCAATGCCCCGGCACGCCCACCAAAGGGGGCGTGCTGTCACTCACCATCGACAGCACGCCCCCTTTGGTGCGAGACCCATAGCGACGGCTTGGCCGTCGCTATTTGGGTCTCGCGCATGCGCATGACGGAGCTCCCTCCGTCGTGCGCATGCGCACTATGGCACCATCGACCCGCTTGCGAGCGCTCAGCGCTCGTGAGCGGGTCTGAATCAGGCCCTAATTTCCAAAAATTATCCCTAGGGCAATCCTATAACAAATGCCAATAATCACAGTCAAGAGCACAACATTTGGGGCAATTAGTACAAATAAAATATTTTTTAAATTATATTTATTATCTGCGCCGCTTGGTGATATTCATTACCAATTTCCTTTAATTAACTATGGTTTTTAAGTTTTTCAAGACCAATTATAGCTAGTGGGCTACCTGACTGGGGCTCTGTTAGTAACTGGTATGTCTTCCAGATTAGTTTTATTAAACTTGTAATAAATATAATATAGAATATGTACAGGACATTTTAGTTACTTATTATAAATGTGAAAATATATATTTGTCCAGAAGGTTTTACCAATCCCTTAAGGACAGACCTGGCATATGTACGGGCATCAGTGTCCAAGGGGCAGCATTCACATACTATTATTTTTTATATTCTTTTGTACTGTTCTCTCTCTTCTTCTTCTTTTTTTTACAGTATATCAGTCTTAACCACCTAACTATTTTATTCCCAGTATCAATAATGGAGTAATGAATGTGTTGGACAGAGGGGCATAAGCCTGTGGCGTGTACAACCACTAATTTATGGCATATTCCCTCGCAAAACCTAGGGCACAATACCGGCTTTGCCTTCTCAGAATCTTAACTGTAGGCTCTTAGCGCCACAAAGTGGAAGAGATATAAATGCTGCCTGATCATGTCAATTCCGTGGGGAGAGAAGAAATAATAACTTCATTGAGTTCTGTTAGGTTGCTGTAAATAAATAAATAATTGCGCCACTTGTCAAGGTCAAAAAGAATAGTAATGGTTTATTCCGGGAAAACAATTTGACCTCCCTCAATGGAGCGTTAAATATTGCATTTGTGTTTTGGAAAAGAACTCAGAGATGCAACATTTTGTTCAGAGTTAACAAGCCGCATATCGTGAATTTATTTTGGTAAAGTACAATAACCTATGGATAAAATTAACTTTTAAAACTATAAGGGGCATATTTAGCACAATATGCTAGAAGCAGTGTGATAGAGTAACGCTATCACATTGCTTCCTGGTTCGGGTCCCCAGAAGCCAATGTGCATGCACAGCGGTCGGCCATCTTGCAGACTTGTAACAGCCAATGTGTTTAGCTCTACATTGTGAATTGTATATTATTGGTGAAAAAAAAACTGCTGCACATCTGCAAGCACTGATTGGCTTCCCATCCTGGAGCTGCGGCTGTTGTGATTGGCCTGAGCAGCCGTACAGGGTTGGACTGGCCCACAGGTGCACACAGGGGAAATCCCCGATGGCCCCCACCCACTTCGTCTTAGGGGTCAGTAACTTGGGGGAGCAGGATCCTGAATGAACTTATTTTGTTTCTATGGAAACTAAATCAAATTAGACCTACGGCCAATCAAAGTAGGTGGTCCTGGTGCACCCGTCCCCAACTTTATAAACTGGCCCTGTTCTTTGCATGCTCTCTAAATGGTAGGCCATGCCCCTCTGTGGTGGCTGGACACACCCCCTCTTTTGGCAGTTCTCAAGCTTGGACCCCTACCACTGCATTCCCTGGTGGGCCCTTCGTGTCACAGTCTGACATTGCAGCCGCACTGCAAAGAAACTTAGACAAGAAGAGGGAGAGCAGGGGATTAGATAGCTAAAGATAGAATCACCTAGAGGTGGAGGATGGGGAGGGAGGGAGGGGTGGAGGCTGGGGAGGGAGGGAGAGAGAGAGAGAGAGAAAAGAAATGAGAGATATTAAAGGGAATAAATGTTGATGAAGGGAAAGAAAAATAAAATAGAGGATCTCTAAAATTATGGAGCAAGTACATGGGACAAAGGATACAGCTGGGGGGTAAAAAGGAGAGCTGTGGGAGAAATGAGGTTTGCTTGGGGGAAGAGGCCTGGGAGTCTTTGATGGAGAAACATGCTGCTATCAGTGACAGATCACATGTGATGGCAGAGAGATTACAGTGAGAGCGGACCTACAGGCTAAGCGCAAAAAGAAAGAACTGGATCCACCCACCACACTTGAACACGTGCAGCAATCCTGGGTTAATGTGATTTTTCTGTGAATGTGTAGAGCAACGTAACATAAAATAATTTGTACAAATATTTAAATACTGTTAGTTTCATTTATTGGATGTTATACTACATGAATAAGCAGCACTTTCTGATTATAACGTACTTGTAATTGACAGTAAAATAATTTGACAATAAATATGGGAAGCATATAATGATGGGGCCTGGAGCCATGATATGGGGGTGTATTAATACAAAGGGTTAATGGTATGGGAAAAATTCATAATTCATGCTATTGGTAGTCAATAGCATGCTCTCTGTATTGTATAATAGTAACTAGGATTATATCTGTATTGTGTAGGGGTCACTAAGATTCACTCTGTATTGTATGGTGGTCACTAGGATGCCACCACGGGAGGTTTCTGTCCTGAGCTTGTCTCCCTGAGCTTGCCTTAGGACACCTGCGTTACGGTTTGACAGGTGTACCGCCCCAGTCAAACTCCCCACCTGCCACTGTCTATGTGACTATAATGCTTTCTGTATCATATGGTGGTGACTGGGATGCTGTACTGAAAAAGACATTGCGGAAATCTGGACAGTGCCTCAACCAAGCTTCTAATAGAGTGTATGGCCTAATTTAGATCCTGACTGTATGTCACAGAGTTTTTTCTGGAGTATACTCATCGTCGCCAGTCCCACTGCCATGCCATGCTCCACATGGTTCTATACTATCTCCCATGTTTTTTGCAGTATACAGTACATGCTACCAATGGGTGAAATAATCACACATCATGGCCCGATCTACCACTGCTATACAGATGATACACAACTGTACCTGTCTATCGCCGGGTGCTGAGAACCCATTAACAACCCTAAATGGCTGTCTAGCTGAGCTCCATGAGCGGACGAGTGCCAGTTAGCTGCGACTGAATCTTGATTAGAGATATGCGGTTCGGATTCTGTGGAATCCAAACCACTCCGAACATTGTGTATCCGAGTCCACCCGAACGCTGTTCGGGTGTTCCCCGCCTGACTCGGATACCCCGTCGAGGCCGAACGGCGGCCTCCTGATCTCGGATTCTAGTGTAGGGCAGAACGCAGTGATAGCGGTCTGCCCTACACAGAAACAAACACACAGCCGCCAGCGGCAGCTGTGTGTTTGTAATAGCAGCCAATGAGAGTCACACAGACTATCATTGGCTGCTGCACGGAGGGAGCGGTCGGAGCTCCGTCTTCCGGCTCCCTTCGTAATAGAGCAGAGCGGACGGCGGCAGGAGCGGGGATTCAGGTAAGCTTTTTTTTTCTTTTTTATTTATTTGTGTGTGTGTAAGGGGGCGCTCCTGGGGTCATACTACTTGGGGCACCACTGCTAATGGGGGCAGACTACTGGGGGCACTACTAAAGGGGACACTGCTAATGGGGGCATACTACTGGGGGCACTGCTACTGGGGGGCATTCTACTGGGGGCACTGCTGATGGGGCATACTAGGGGCACTACTAATGGGGCATACTAATGGGGGGCATGCTACTGGGGGGCATTCTAATGGGGGCACTACCACTGGGGGCATTACTTCAGGGGGCATAACAATTGGGGGCACTACTACAAGGTGCATTACTACTGGGGGCACTGCATAGGGGGCCCTACTACTAATTAATGTTATCGAGGTTAATAATACTCTAGGAAGAAAAAAAAACAATTTATTTGATTTTAGCTTTTTTAGTAAATTTTTGTACAGAATCCAAATCCAAAGCCAGTCACTGCAGTTTGGCAAATCCATATCCGAATCCAAAGCCGGACGACGAAATAGAACCAAACTCAAAACCGGCAAAAATCGTCCGGCGCACATCCCTAATCTTGATAAAACAAAAGTCAAGACTGCAGCTTAGCCAATCAACTACAGCATAGCAGATAAACTGGACTTACACTTGGGGGTCATTACAAAACACTGAACATGCAGAATCTTGGTGTTGTCCTGGATAGTGGCTTGACACTTCAACATCACATATCAACCACAATCAAATCCTCATTCTTCCATCTGAGGAACATAGCCAGAATCAAACACTTAATTCCCTCAGGAGATCCAGCTGGGTCTCCCAGCAAAAGAATTGCATCAGCTGAAAAAATATGCAATTGCCAGACTGTTACATAACCAGCCCTGTTCCTGCCACATAACACGAATTTCTCTACTCCCTTCGCTGGCTGCCTGTAAAATGGAGAGTCTATGTCAAGATTGGCGTACTGACTTTAAACCCTATATAACCAGGGTCCAAGGTACCTGAAGCAGTTTCTGGTTCCATACTGCCCTGCTTACTTAAAAGGACTATTAGCAGAATCTAGAATCTCCCTTAATAATTTGTGGGTCAAGCTTTTAGCTTTGTGGATTCGACTCTATGGAACTCACTTCCTCACACAGTTCGAGAGGCCTCCCCTCTAGAATCTTTTAAAAAAAGGCTCAAGACTGACCTGCTTACTAACGCATTTCTCTAATGTCTCTTTGGTTCCTAAAAAAAAAAATACAACCCAAATGCTTGGTTCTCTTTTCTGTTAAGACTTTTTTTGTATCTTTTGTTCTTTAAATTAAAATGTAAAGCACTTTGAGTCCTAAGAGGCACTCTGCTTTGTATAGGCATTACTATAATGCTTACTGTATTATACAGTGATCACTAAGAGGCACTCTGCTTTGTATAGGCATTACTATAATGCTTACTGTATTATACAGTGATCACTAAGAGGCACTCTGCTTTGTATAGGCATTACTATAATGCTTACTGTATTATACAGTGATCACTAAGAGGCACTCTGCTTTGTATGGGCATTACTATAATGCTTACTGTATTATACAGTGATCACTAAGAGGCACTCTGCTTTGTATAGGCATTACTAGAATGCTTCCTGTATTATACAGTGATCACTAAGAGGCACTCTGCTTTGTATAGGCATTACTAGAATGCTTACTGTATTATACAGTGATCACTAAGAGGCACTCTGCTTTGTATGGGCATTACTAGAATGCTTACTGTATTATACAGTGATCACTAAGAGGCAATCTGCTTTGTATGGGCATTAGTAGAATGCT
The DNA here is from genome assembly GCA_031769625.1 of Taudactylus pleione. Classification (NCBI taxonomy): domain Eukaryota; kingdom Metazoa; phylum Chordata; class Amphibia; order Anura; family Myobatrachidae; genus Taudactylus; species Taudactylus pleione. Next base: position 2,325,188 of record JAUIMM010000299.1, read on the forward strand.
TACTGTATTATACAGTGATCACTAAGAGGCACTCTGCTTTGTATAGGCATTACTAGAATGCTTACTGTATTATACAGTGATCACTAAGAGGCAATCTGCTTTGTATAGGCATTACTATAATGCTTACTGTATTGTACAGTGATCACTAAGAGGCACTCTGCTTTGTATAGGCATTACTAGAATGCTTACTGTATTATACAGTGATCACTAAGAGGCACTCTGCTTTGTATAGGCATTACTAGAATGCTTACTGTATTATACAGTGATCACTAAGAGGCACTCTGCTTTGTATAGGTATTACTAACCCCACTTACCTTTGTGTTGACCTTACCTACAAGTGATTGGGTCCTATCTACCCGAAGCCACTTTCAGAAATTTTCCAGGGACACTTTAAGTTTCCAAACCCCTCTTCCCCCCTCTGCACACTCATCATGTTTATCAGAGACATGGGCTTCCTCATTATTATGAATAAAGGGGGAATTAACAATAGCCCCATGCCAAAACAAACAGCAGCGTATTTCTGCTATTCAATATACTATGACAGCTGCCACCATGTACTGAACTCACGGTCAGACAACCTTGTTTGGAAAATAACCAATGCTGTAGGCATCAAGTTTGAACAATAGCAAAAACACAGACTTAGAGAATATCAAGAGAGCTTGACTTTAATTACAGCTGTTGATCGCTAATATCATTGTGAAGCGTTGAAAGCTCTTTCAAACACCACTTTAGCTAAGAACCGTACTTACCATATAGGATTAGAGACACACAGGCCTGGAGCAGCCTTCTTCCCAAGCAACAGAGAATATACTTTCATATACTTTGGTGAAATGTTTGGGCATTGACTACTTTTCCAATAATGATCTGACTTCTGTGACTAAATTTAGAAGGTGTGTTTAACTATAATTCAAAACCCCGATTAACAAAATTAGTGGAAATGAGGATATTCATATGTTACTTAAAGGAAGTGGTGGCTATTACAGACTGAACAAACTTCATATTACAGAATTGTAAAATTTAAAGTTCAAAATGTAGGAAGTCTTCCTCAAAATTTGGGAAAAACTTCCGGGAGGATCTGGGGTGTAGCCAGAATGACTGACGGTGTATACCTGTAGTTTGGAAGCCTACAGTATCAACATCCTAAATTAAGAAATGCTGGTTAATATACATAGTGCTGATATCTGTAAAATGATCACCAGTCAGAGGCAGATTTTACCCAGGGTCTGCCCCTCTCTCCCAGTATAATCCACCACTGCACATCATACCCAGTGAGCCCCGGTCCCTACAGCATTCTCAGCGCAGGGGCGGAGATGGTCCCAGACCTTGCAGCAGATAGACAGGCCCCTAAGGAGGAGGGTACAAGTAGTCGCTTCCTATTGGAAGCTCTTAGCGCTAAACTCCTCCCCTGGTACCTGTACTGCCAATCCGGTGTAAGATTAGCAGAACAGATAGACCTGACTGCTGAATATTTTGTAATAGGTTTAGTTCAGTAGCTAACGCAATTGGTAATATAAACAGTGATTGGGACTGGGTGTCTGATGTCATATAGATGATGGCCATTCTCCTTGCACCCCCATCACAGGACTCCCAGTGCCTGATGCTCAGTGCTAGCCTAGGAGTTCAGTGTTAGGACCAGGACTGATTCCTGGTCCTGTATATGGAACAAAAGGTTTGCAGCGTAAGTTGTCCACTGCACACAATGCACAAGTGCCAAAGCCCTGTTGGGAAGATAGGAAAAGGTTGCGGTTACGTGATGACATAGCAGTAAAGTGCTCCTATTATATTTGTTAATGTTACTGTACTATCTTCAGTGGTTCTATGATATTTTTTGCAGCTTTAGGACTGAGAAAAAAGGAGGCAGACAATGGAGTTCAAGTGCTAATTCTCTGCTATGGACCATAGTTTTTCTTTATATTGGAGGCATATTAGTCCATTTTCTGCTTGATACATACGACACTTTACTGAACTACAGCATTTAAGACACAGTAGAACTATTTTGTGGTCATGTTAACTTGTGGATGCCTGTAATATATGTGCATACCAAACATGCTGATAGGCGGTAGGTGTGAGGCGTGGCACTGCAAATCTCATTATTACACCTCAATGCCACGATTTGTGCCATTGAATAGCAAAGAGCGGTGCCACAATGGTGCGAATAACAGCAAATTGTGGGCTTGGGGCCTAATTCAGCCAACGGCAGCAGGTCATGTGCCTGCCCAGATTCCCGATCATCGGGATCTGCGTTCAGCACTAGCGTGCACTGCTGAATAAGGCCCTTGATTCACTACGGATAGCAACTATGTATGCAATAGCGATTACGCATGCAGTTCACTGCGATAGTATGCTAATCCATTGCGATCACTATGTCATGTCAAATCATACGAACAACTGATCCATCATACACATGATAATGATTGCAAGAAATATATAGACAATACAATACATACTTGGTTAAACCTTTCTACAAACTAGAAATGCTTAGCCTGAACATATTCCCTCCATATCTCAGATCCAAAGTGACAACAATTATCTCTCAGTCCAGTGTTTACTGCTCCTGATCCAATAATACGACCTGTGCATGAGCTGGGAGTTGTAGTTCTGCTTCATATATAACATTATGTCTGAGGGGATGCCAACCAAATGAGATACGATCATGTGAAAATACTTTGCTTTCAAATCCGAGGATCACCGGTAATTTGGAGTCAATCTGAGCCTCGAATATTTGATTTCATAGGGGAATATATGATAATAAAAGGTAGACAAAAACTCTGGTGCCTATTTATTTTGGTATTTTTTCGTATGTGAGGTTTCACTCAAGAAATCGTGAAACACCTTTAGCTTCGCACCTTTCTATTCATTTGTCGCAATAAAAAAAAAAAAAAGAAGGCTTCTGGCGCATAAATTATTTCCCCATAGAAAGTATATACATAGCAAACACAAGAAGTTTATTCATTTCTCTTCGTGCAATATTTTCCTGTTGTGAGATGGATGATTATTACCTGGATCTGTGTTCCATATTTTAAACCCACGCTTTTTGTGCAAAGTCCTGTAAGTGCTGAAAGGGGATACTGGACTAGACTCATTAGTCAGCCTGCATGATAAATAGGTACTGTCATTTTTGACACACCATTAAATCAGAAATAGTTGACTCATGGTGACCGATGCAATCTTATTTCAATATGGCATATATAATATAAAATCAAGGGAGCATCCATTACACTAAAAACGATTACCTTATGCTATTCAGATACGGATGGGTTTGAGGAATTAGGAAGAATACAAGAGGATTCAACCGATACATAGTAGTACTGTAGGGGCACTTGGCAAGCATCCATTCGACATTGCATCAATATTGTACGTGCTTGGTAACAGAATTATTTTTGAAAAGTGTTTTTTCTTTTTTTGAAAGCAGGGGTAAAGACACGTCGATAGTTGTGGTAGAGACACATCGTACACACTATCCCAGGAGAATGAAAAATCATGAACAGTAGCTTAGAAACCCTGACACGGATGTATACCTCTGGCTCTGCAATCATTCGGAGCATTTACCAAGCAAGAATCCCTGGGGCTGAGGTTTAAGATCTGGGCTAGTAATCAAATGGAACAGAAAGACCTCTTTTCCCATTGCCTAAAGCTGAGATTTCTCTACAATTACAGTTCTCTTAGATTTGCATGACTTGAAGCGATCAATTTCCACCTCAGCAACTATAGAGGACACGCAATTCTATCGCTTAAAAGGAGGGAGCGTTAGTCTTGCAGCTTTTTGATGAGTTTATTCGCTTGAGTAACTTTGGTTGAGATTATGTACTTTTGTTAAAAAGAGCAAGTAAGCCCCTCTACTGCATATTAATTAATATGAAACAAATAAAATGATGATATGGCTGCACAGGTTGGTGGACCTTCTCCTTACATCAGTTTGTGTAGAGGGCACTACAGAAGGCAGCTTGGGTATAAGTGAATGGCTTGAAGTCTTCTAGGTAACAAGCATGCACTCTACGGACTGGTGACTTATCAGACAGGGACATGTACTGTCTGTACCGTGATGTCACAATATGTTTGAAGTGCATTGACAGGCATTCCATGCTGCAATATGAGTAGTTTACACTTATGAGTAGTTTACACTTAAAATTAGTATTGGCTACAGGAACAGAGCTAAAGGGTAAATTTTAAACTGTGTATTTTGCCTTCATGCTGCATGTAGTTAAATTGCAATAAAATGACTTGTTCCTGAGCCTGATTTTTCTGCCTTCTCATGCTTTGCTATGCAATATTGCAGGCCCCTTACCAGCTCTTATGTATGCATATTGTGGTTGCCATGTACTAATAACTTAAGTCAGCAATTATGTAACAGTCACAGGCGGATCTACTGTGAAACAAATGAAGCTGAAGCTTCAGGGCCCCTAAGCCCGAAGGGGCCCTGAATCAATTTTTTTTTAATGAGTGAATTTTTCAACAAAGTCAATGGAGTTTTTTTAATTGTGTGTTATTAAAATAAGGTTATTTTAGCGATAGAATCATAAGCCAATGGGTTGAAATACTTTCTATTGACCTTAGAATATACTCTACAGTAGTGCATGTAGGGAGGGTTTCTCAGTACCCACAAACCCACCGTGATCAGTACTGGCCAGAAGATTCTCTATCTACAGCTATGGCTCTTATGAGCTGGCCGGGCGCAGAATAGAATAGAGAATAGAGAGTTGATGTCAGTGTCACTGCTGAGTTCAGTACTGCCAGGTGTCACTAGATGCTCTCATCTCCATTTGTCTCACTCTCTGGGGGGTTTCTCTATCTATCTATCTATCTATCTATCTATCTATCTATCTATCTATCTAGCTACAGTGTCTCACTCTCCGGTGGGTTTCTACAGTCTATCTATCTATCTACAATCTCTCTTCTCTCTCTCTCTCTCTCTCTCTCTCTCTCTCTCTCTCTCTCTCTCTCTCTCTCTCTCTCTCTCTCTCTGGGGGGTTTCTACATCTATCTATCTATCTATCTATCTATCTATCTATCTATCTATCTATCTATCGTGTCTCACTCTCTGGGGGGTTTCTCTATCTATCTATCTATCTATCTATCTATCTATCTATCTATCTATCTATAGTTTCCCTGTCTCTGGGGGGTTTCTACATCTATCTATCTATCTATCTATCTATCTATCTATCTATCTATCTACTGTATCTACCTACAGTATCTCACCCTCTGGGGGGGTTTGTACATCTATCTATCTATGATCTGTCTATCTATCTATCTATAGTCTCTCACTCTCTGTGGGGTTCTAAATCTATCTATCTACAGTGTCTCACTCTGGGGTTTTTCTACATCTATCTATCTATCTATCTATCTATCTATCTATCTCATATCTATCTATCTATCTATCTATCTAGCTACAGTGTATCACTCTCCGGTGGTTTTCTACAGTCTATCTATCTATCTATCTATCTATCTATCTATCTATCTATCTATCTATCTATAGTTTCCCTGTCTCTGGGGGGTTTCTACATCTATCTATCTATCTACTGTATCTACCTACAGTATCTCACCCTCTGGGGGGTTTGTACATCTATCTATCTATGATCTGTCTATCTATCTATCTATCTATCTATCTATCTATCTATCTATCTATCTATAGTTTCCCTGTCTCTGGGGGGTTTCTACATCTATCTATCTATCTATCTATCTATCTATCTATCTATCTATCTATCTATCTATCTATCTATCTGTCTATCTACTGTATCTACCTACAGTATCTCACCCTCTGGGGGGGTTTGTACATCTATCTATCTATGATCTGTCTATCTATCTATCTATAGTCTCTCACTCTCTGTGGGGTTCTAAATCTATCTATCTACAGTGTCTCACTCTGGGGTTTTTCTACATCTATCTATCTATCTATCTATCTATCTATCTATCTCATATCTATCTATCTATCTATCTAGCTACAGTGTATCACTCTCCGGTGGTTTTCTACAGTCTATCTATCTATCTATCTATCTATCTATAGTTTCCCTGTCTCTGGGGGGTTTCTACATCTATCTATCTATCTACTGTATCTACCCACAGTATCTCACCCTCTGGGGGGTTTGTACATCTATCTATCTATGATCTGTCTATCTATCTATCTATCTATCTATCTATCTATCTATAGTCTCTCACTCTCTGTGGGGTTCTACATCTATCTATCTACAGTGTCTCACTCTGGGGGTTTTCTACATCTATCTATCTATCTATCTATCTATCTATCTATCTATCTATCTATCTATCTATCTATCGTGTCTCACTCTGGGGTTTTTCTACATCTATTTATCTATCTATATATCTACCTATCTATCTACAGTCTCTATCTCTCTCTGGGGGGTGTCTACAACTATCTATCTAAAGACCACGGACGGTCAGGTGCTGTGCATTACAGCAAAAGGCTGCACAGCCCCTGCATTGCACGGAGGAGGGGGAGGTGCAATGTGCTGTGTTTAAGTTAAAAGACTGCACATTACACCTAATCCTTCGGGCAGTGCAGGGGCTGTGCTAGGGATGGCGATTGACCATCAATGATTCATAATCATCGATAGTTTATGGCCGATGTTGAATGCTATTACCATCAATGGGGAAGAACAAGATGGTTTCCCTTCATCGATGGTAAAGCATAACCAATTTTTTTATTTTTCTCTCTATGCAAGGTGCCAGGCCACAGGCCATACAGTTAAAGAACAGGGATGACCACTGGGTGTCGACACCATCGATGGTCATTCACTGCATAGTAGGTCACCATCGATGGACACATGCTAAATCACCATCGATGGTAAGACAACCAATGGCCATCCCTGGGCTGTGCAGCCTATTGCTATAACATACATCTCCCTCCTCCTGCTCCCTGGTGGTCCTGCCCTCCTCTTTCTCTGTGATGCCGGCCTCCTCTTCCCCCGTGCTGCTGACCCGCCTCCAACCCAGCAATATTGAATTTGATACCCCCCCTGAAATATAAAATCATTCTGATGCCCCTGATGGTGACCCATACGCTGTGTGATTTCATGTGACCTTGCACAGCCAGTGTTCTGAGAGCTGGCAGTCTGATGTCACAGGATGTTTCTCAGGACCACAGTGAGCATGCTCATGGAAGCACATGGGCTGTTCACCAGTTCATTAATGAATAGCTGTTCAGAAAATTACTAACTTTATTTTTGTGTGTAAAAGACTTGAATATAACATACAGCTATAACACAAGTAAATGGAAACATATGATTAGTTATATTTTGTTTGCTAATTTAAGATATTATTTAAATGGTTATCTGTGCCTAGGTGACAGCTCCTCTTTAAAACGGCCCTGCCTTAATAAAGAAAATTGCCATTGCAACTGAGTTATGCTCAGCTCTCCGGTGATACTGGCTGGCAGTGTGAAAAAGTAGTCCTATCGTGTCACAGGCCAGTCAAGGTCCACTTTGCCAGGTCACACATGCACCCTGCATTGGAAGCCCGGACTATTTTTTTTGTCACTGGTGCCTCTGGATCCTGAGATGGCGATAGTAATAGGAGGAAAGCTGCTGTACATGTACCGCTGCTGTCCTTGTTAAATAGGTATTGTGACCAGGATGTCGACATTGATGATGTCACCAATGAGTATACAGTATCATGCCAACTGTCCCTCATTGTCAGGGAGACTCCCTGAAATAGCAGAAATCTCCCTGTCACCCTGAAGAGTCTATCAATCTCCCTGATTGCACCTTACACCCATGTTGAAGCTGTTATATTAAAAAAAACAGATATATGGGATCAATAGTATCATTTCCCTGCATTGGCTATAAGGCACAATGATCCCTATGGCAACATGTATTTTCTGAAAAGTATTATTGTGTTTCCATCAACAAGGAAATCTTACTGACTGCTTTTGGGCTCGTTTACATTTGTATTTAAGTCTGTTTAATTACACGCCTCTCAGATGTAGGAGTACACGTCTACTGTAACATGCGCTCATAGGTGTTGCTTTCACAATCTCCCTGAAATGCTTTTTCAAAAGTAGGCAAGTATGTCCTCAGTATGCCAGGATCCTGACAGGTGTGCACTGCGACTTAGAGCATTTTACCTGTGCGGGTGTTACAACTTTAAACATGCTGCTAACCAGTCAAATGCTCTAAGTAGCTGTTCACCTGTGTGCCGGCATACAAGTCCGACATTCTCACTGGTGCCATCGTCACTGTCCGCCTCCTGTACTGAGCCCGTTACATATGCTTTCCTGTGTTCTGTAAGGTTAGTTAAATAGAGAGAAACCCAATCTCCAGTGTGATTTTCAGCTTTCTATGTAATTAGCACTCTATTCCATTGATAAATAGACCCCTATGCTCCTTGATAAACGCTCCTTAAATTACCTTTCTGTCTTGTCCACGTACTGCAATCCACATGGACAAGTGGTGCCCATGGAGGTGCTGATTCGCTGGCCTGGACAGCGCGGCAGGGACACGACCCCATGGAGATGGCGCATGGGGCAGAGGGGGGTCTGACAGCGACGGTGTCCAGGTGAGAGCAATCACTGCTTATGAACCTGTTTTATATATACAGTCAGGTGCATAAATATTGGGACATTGACAGAATTTTCATATTTTGGCCTCTATTCACCACCACAATGGCTTTGAAATGAAACAAACACGATGTGCTTTAACTGCAGACTTTCAGATTTAATTTGAGGGTAATTACATCCAAATCAGGTGAACGGTGTAGGAATTACAACGGTTTCTATTTGTGCCTCCCACTTTTTAAGGGGCGAAAAGTAATAGGACTATTAACTCAAAAGCTATTTCATGGACAGGTGTGGGCTATTCCCTCGTTATTTCATTATCAATTAAGCAGATAAAAGGTCTGGAGTTGATTCTAGGTGTGATATTTGCATTGGGAATCAGTTGCTGTCGACTCTCAATATGAGATCCAAAGAGCTGTCACTATCAGTGAAGCAAGCCATCATTAGGCTGAAAAATCAAAACAAACCCATCAGAGAGATAGCAAAAACATTAGGTGTGGCCAAATCAACTGTTTGGAACATTCTTAAAAAGAAAGAACGCACCGGAGAGCTCAGCAACACCAAAAGACCCGGAAGACCACAGAAAACAACTGTGGTGGATGACAGAAGAATTATTTCCCTGGTGAAGAAAAACCCCTTCACAACATTTGGCCAAATCAAGAACACTCTCCAGGAGGTAGGTGTATATGTGTCAAAGTCAACAATCAAGAGAAGACTTCACAAGAGTGAATATAGAGGGTCCACCACAAGATGTAAACCATTGGTGAGCCACAAAAACAGGAAGACCAGATTAGAGTTTGCCAAACAACATCTAAAAAAGCCATTACAGTTCTGGAACAACATCCTATGGACAGATGAGACAAAGATCAACTTGTCCCAGAGTGATGGGAAGAGATGAGTATGGAGAAGGAAAGGAACTGTTCATGATCCAAAACATGCCACCTCATCAGTGAAGCATGGTGGTGGTAGTGTCATGGCGTGGGCATGTATGGCTGCAATTGAACTGGTTCCCTTGTATTTATTGATGATGTGACTGCTGACAAAAGCAGCAGAATGAATTCTGAAGTGTTTCTGGCAATATCATATGCTCATATTCAGTCAAATGCTTCAGAACTCATTGGACGGCGCTTCACAGTGCAGATGGACAATGACCCAAAGCATACTGCAAAAGCAACCAAAGAGTTTTTTAAGGCTAAAAAGTGGAATGTTATGCAATGGCCAAGTCAATCCCCTGACCTGATCCGATTGAGCATGCATTTCACTTGATGAAGACAAAACTGAAGGGAAAATGCCCCAAGAACAAGCAGGAACTGAAGACATTTGCAGTAGAGGCCTGGCAGAGCATCACCAGGGATGAAACCCAGCGTCTGGTGATGTCTATGCATTCCAGACTTCAGGCTGTAATTGCCTGCAAAGGATTTGCAACAAAGTATTAAAAAGTGAAAGTTAGATTTAGGATTGTTTAGTTTATCCCATTACTTTTGGCCCCTTAAAAAGTGGGAGGCACATATAGAAACCGTTGTAATTCCTACACCGTTCACCTGATTTGGATGTAATTATCCTCAAATTAAATCTGAAAGTCTGCAGTTAAAGCACATCTTGTTTGTTTCATTTCAAAGCCATTGTGGTGGTGAATAGAGGCCAAAATATGAAAATTATGTCAATGTCCCAATATTTATGCACCTGACTGTATATATACATATATACATGTATGTTGTGCACACTTCATGTCTTTGTATCCCTGATGACAGGCTGCAGTCCGAAACGTCAGAATAAATAAGTGATATTTTGCAAGAAAAGACGATGAGTGACGCCAGTCTTCGTCCCCTATGTATATATATACAGTATATATATACAGTATATATATATATATATATATATATATATACTGTATATGTATATATTTAGGTGTGTAACTTTTACTACAAGCCTCCTTATTATCTCTGCTACTACATCTGACAGCAGATTTTCTGCAATCATTTCTTTCTCCAAATAAGCAATGTCATTGGAGGTCATAGAGATTTCTCCCTGTATACTTATGCATGCAGAGATTAGTGGAATGGACAACACTATACAAGCAAATTGCCAGACTCACCCCTACAGATGCAAGGTCAGGGCTGATGCTGTCTTGGATAGAAAGGCAGTGGAACGCAGTCACCCATACCCAGATAATCCACAATCTATATGAAGAACAGCCGCTGTGAAATCATTGTTCTTTTATAACCACACTTTTGTATTTGACTATTTTGCAATGTATCCTTCGGACCTCCAAAAGTTAGAAAGTAACTTAGCACACGGCTTATTAGCACTCATTAAATATACATGCTCAAAATAGGTTGGTGTGAACCAGAGCTTTAATCCTAAAAGTATTAGGGTTAATGCCTGATGGAATCTGTTTTGTGAACATTTCAGCACTGTGCTCCTTACAGTCTGGATGCTGTTTTATCTCTATCCACCTAGATACGCTCTCTTCCCTAATAATCCAGTCTCTTACACATCAAAGGGTTTAAAATGTGCTGAAATCGGCTGAGCAAGGAGATAGAGGCAAACACTCGCAGCAAGGAACCCAAAGGGGCTTTACATGTCTGCAGATAGGAGGCAGGGGAATGGAAATCTTTGCAAAGGAGTAAAAAAGTCAAGAAAAACGGATCTAAGTCCTCCCCACACAACCCGAATCCACAGAGGACCGATTGTTGATGGAGGGCATCGGATGTAGCGATAGGGGTTATTAGATCAGATCTGATTTCTGCCACTATTTTGTTTGTATTTTTAGTTAATTTTACATTATGCCACAAAGCAGACAGCAGCCAAGGATTATTGGTTTAGTTTTCTCATTTCTCAGAAAGGATAATTCCTTAAACGGGTATGTAGTCATTTATGCCGACATTCAGGACGTCGACAGTCGGCATGGTTGTTATGTCGATGGTGAATATGTCGACAGTTGTAATGTGGTCATGGACATAATGTTGATATTGTAAATGTCAACAGTCAATGTCGACATTACAGATGTAGGTTTAGGCTGTGGTTACGGTGCGGTTAAGGTTAAGTTTAGGGAACGGTTATAAAAGTAGAAAATGACATAACATCCAAGACATTCTGAATGTTGACATTTTGTACCACACAGCCTTAGCTTTTTATTATCCATTAATAGGTCTTTTATTACAACATGTAATAGACTGCTTCAAGACGCACTTTTATAAATTAAAATGATTTTAAGTTTCAACTTGAAATAGCTGTAATTGAACTAAAATAATGATTTGCTCAAATTAATTTTGCCATAACTTCATATCACATAAAGGAGGGTGGTCTGACTGCCTGACATGCTGCAAGGGCTATAATCTGGGCAGGCTGCTAAATTTAACCACTTATCCAAACTGACACTTTACCTTAAAGAGCAGGTACTTGTCAGTGGCCAATTAGTTGTGATGAGACCTGAATGCTTAAGTCACTCTAGAGCAGTGGTTCTCAAACTCGGTCCTCAGAACCCCACACAGTTCACATTTTCCAGGTCACCCAGCAGGTGCACAGTTGCATACATTACTCCCTGACACATTTTAAAAGATCCACAGGTGGAGCTAATTAGTTCACTTGTGATTCTGTGAGGAGACCTGGAAAACTTGCACTGTTTGGGGTCCTGAGGACCGAGTTTGAGAACCTGTGCTCTAGAGCAGGGATTCCCAACCATGGTCCTCAAGGCACACTAACAGTCCAGGGTTTAAGGATAGCCATGCTTGAGCACAGGTGACTTAATTAGTACTTCAGTTATTTTGATTTAACCACCTGTGCTCAAGCATGGATATCACTAAAACCAGGACTGTAATACTGTTTTTACACCGAAATTCCGGGTCTGGCCCGAATTTGGAACAGACCCAGATCAGACCAGGGATTTCCCCAGCGCCGACCCATGATATTCCTGAGTTGGCGGCGTTCACACCGGAGCCGAATCTGCATTGACCCGGCTTTTCCGGCGTTGAAGTGGACGCTAGGAGATGACGTCATCTCCAAGCGTCACTGAAGCCGGACCAAACGGCCTGCATGCTGTGCGCTCCAGGTCATCATTCACACTGCAGGGTTTCACGGGTTAATCCCGTGTTAAACCCTGCAACTTACCTGGGTTGGATTGCGAATTCTCCATAGCAAAAAGTTGCTAACTGTTTTCACCACCTCATGAGCAGGTGAAGAGTTGTGCAAAACCCTTATTTTTGGCTAAAAATGTCGGCACTTGGTTCAGAAACACTGGGACACCCTCCTTAATGACTAATTAGGAAAACAGAATTTTTAAATTTGCTTAATTTGGACAATAATGACGTCATTTTTGGGGTGAAAAAGTACAAACTGCTGTATGAATGGGACAGATGTTTTTAAGGTTACAGGTGGGTGTTAGAGGCATATTTTGAAATAATAATTATAGGAATTTTAATGCACCCCAATTTAAGTAGAACATTTATTTTGTAAAAAAAAAAACCACTAGGGGCCAAATGTAATAGAGAGAGAGTTTATAAAATGTAAGAGATTGGGCAAGATGCAGGAAGGAGAGAAATACGGTCAAACGCCGAAAATGCGCATTTCTTATATGCTTGGTTGCATTGGGTAACGCCATCTTCCTGAAGGCGTTACCCATAGAAGCCTATGGGCTTCTCTCCGCAGAGTGCTGATAGAAGGATCCAATCGGATCCCTCCCAGCACCCACCAGCGGCATGCTCAGAAAGACACCGGCGGGGCTTCTGGATCATAGACCTGGAAGTCCCTCCATCGCAAAGGGCCACTCTTACCAACAGAACGGTCCTTCACGATGATCGTCATGCATACCAGCGCTACCAACGCCAATATGCATGCGATGACCGGCGGAATGCATCGCATCCCTAGTGTGATGCGTCATGCAGTAAACTTTCACACTTTTTAATCTCGGACAATGTAATAGATCTGAGAACAGGCAAACTCGCATGTTTTTCAGATTCAAACAACTCTCACGATTTAAACTCTCATCCAGATGTTTTCCCATTTTTGAAGATAAAACTGGACCAATGTAATAGTGTGAGAGTTACTGCTAAACTGTCACATTTTCTAAATTCTCACCCTATTACATTTGGCCCCAACTATCTGTCAGTTTTTCACTGTTTGAGAAATATACTTATACCCGCCATTTGACACATTTTAAGAACTCTAAATACTTTTATTAGGACCACTAACACACTTATATATTGTTTTCCTATAGCAGATAATTTTTTTTTCGGGGCATAGACAGATTTCCCAATTTTCATCTATACTTTTTAACACATTATCGCGGCTAATTGGGTATGCAGTCGGGAGCTGGTGGACCTAATCCCGATAGCTGGCTTCCCGACTGCTTAATCCCGGCGAGGGTTAAATGATAGGCGTCTAAATCTAGACGCCTGTCATTTTACCGACGCCAGGAGACCGGCGCTCGGCATTCTGATCAAAGGGACGGGGGGGGCGCCGAGCGCAGATAGCCGTGGGGGGGGGGGTTAGGGTTCCCAGGGGGGACTTAGGGTTAGGCACCCCCCCGTGAGGATAAGTTTAGGCTAGGGGAAGGGGGGTTAGGGTTAGGCGCCCCCGGGGGGAGGTTAGGGTTAAGTACCCCCTCGGGGGACTTAGGTTTAGGTGGCGGGGAAGGGGTGGTTAGATTTAGGCACTTCTTAGAGGGGGGATTAGGGTTAGGCACTGGGGGGGAAGGTTAGGGTTAGGCACCCCTAAGGGAGGGTTAGGGATATGGGGTACAATTAGGTTAGACAATACTTACCTTGGACGATTGGGATTTCCTCCTCTGCCAGGATGCCGCTGTTGGGGTTCCAACCGCTGGGCATGGGTCTGGCGGTAAATCATACCGATTCCACTACTTGAATTCCCCCCTCAGGGGTTTATTTATCAGTAGTGGCAATGGAGTCCAAAAAAATACGAGAAGAGATTATTTTTGGGGGAACATTTGACAAAAGAACTATTGCCCCGATAGGAGCCTGTACCAGTTAAGCGGTTTTCAGTAAAGTGATAGCTATACTGTAATTATCTCTTTACTGCCGACAATGCGCAGACATGTTTCACAATCGGCAGAAGGGGAACAGGGAGGTTGCCGTGTAGGATCTCTCCTGTGATGCTTTCCCTATAGGATTATATAAGATTTTTGGAGCTTGGCAAATTGGGCCAGGCAACAGTACCCATTGAGAATAATGGGGACCGCAGTCTGTAGTGTTAGTTCGCCTAATGCAGAAGATTTCTCTGATAGCTCCGCTGGTGGGCTTTTGTTAAATTGCTGGGGCACTTAAATCACATGAAACTGTGCCGCCCTTGTCACTGTAAGTGAAGTCACTGTAGTTCCGTAATTGTGTGGGAAAAAATATGTGGTTGCTAAAGTCCAAACAGCATTGAAGAATTTTAAAATGGAGGGAAAAGAAAACTAACATAAGCCCATAAACCGTCCTGCCCTAAAAGCATACCAAGGTGCTGAATCGAGACTTGGGAGAAAAGCAAACAAGGAGTAAGTAAAGGCCCCCATAAATCTGCGAGGTATTGTGTCAATTCCCCAATCCCTAGATGCTGGGGTTGAGGCATTGGTGAAATCCAACATGTTGGATTTCCCTGATTTGCCTATCCCGACCAAAATATAATTGGGATTAGCAAATCTGTGATTTTTAACACAAAGAATTTCACAGATTCCCAGAGGGATCGTCGATCATCGAAGGCTGCCGACCGGCATTTCCAACCCGCGGATAAGCAGTTCCGGTTCAAGCGGGAAATCAGGGAAACGGTCAGCAGATGTATGAGGGCCTTAACTTTGCACCTTGGTAAAACCATTTTGCGCTGCAGGTGGAGCAGGTGTAATATGTGCAGAGAGATTTAGGGCCTGATTCAGACCCACTCGCGAGCGGCTGTCCGCTCGCAAGTGGGTCGATGTTATGGACTGAGCATGCGCACGACGGAGGGAGCTCCGTCGTGCGCATGCGCCAGACGCGACGAGCGAAGGAAAGTCCTTCGCTCGTTGTGTCCGATCAAAGGGGGCGTGCTGTCAATGTTGATTGACAGCACGCCCCCTTTGGTGGGCGTGCCAGGGGCGTGCCTCCCTGACGGGGACGTTCCCACGGGAACGCCTCCCGTCAAAAGCCGGCCCACTGACATCACTAGAGCCAAAATCACTCCGGAGCTTGCGGTTGAAAACCTCAACCGCAGGCTCCGGCTCGCAAATTCGATGGTCGCGATGGTCTCGACCATCGCGACCATCACAATGCACGCTCATATAGCCTGTGGGTGGTGACCCACAGCTATACGAGCGTCCAGGAGGACGCTCCATGAAAATGGAGCCCGGCCCTCATTCAGAGCGTGCGCTCTGCTCAGAGCGTACGGCTCTGAATGAGGGCCTTAGATTTGGGAGGGGCGTGTCCTAGCTCAAACCTAAATTGCAAAATAAAGCTGTCCAATATTTCTGGGCTGCATTTAAAAGCAGCCAGTATTTACCCTGTATGTATTTGCACCCCAGTGGCGTCTTAAGAGAGAAGGGGGCCCGTGTGCACTCCCTGTGCTGGGCCCCCTCCTCTCTCCCCAGAGGCCGGCAGCTTACTGATGCGGCTAGCCAGCCACCGGAGCCTTAGTAGACTCCGGGCACTAGAGTGTGCGCGGAGTCTACTGCGCATGTGCAGAACGCCGGAAAATGGCTGTGGTGGCCATTTTTCCGACATTCTGTGCATGCGCAGTAGAGTCCGGGCACACTCTAGTGCCCGAAGTCTACTGTGCATGCGCAGAACACCGGAAAAATGGCCACGGCGGCCATTTTCCGGTGTTCTGAGCAGCGCAGACACCCAATGTGGGACCACGGACACGTAAGTCTAAAATAATATGGGTGCCCCGCTCACACTGCACCCATTATAGATACGCCACTGTTGCACCCCTTGAATTGCAGCTTGTTTTTTTTTTGCTTTGCACCCAACTCAAAATCAGCTCCGATGTCTAAAAATGCACAGGAGATTCATTGTAATCAAATTGTTCATTTTTACTGTATCTCCCATTATATTACTATATTCAGCAAACGATCACCAAAACTCCTTCCCAGGCAGGGGCGTCGGAACGATTTTAGTTAGGGGTGGGGCAATATAGAATGAATTTTAGCGGCGACGGCCCCCTCCCTCCCACTTCTGGTCACTGCACGAAGGAAGAGTAGTAATGTGCGGTCTTTTAACTTAATGCCCCTATGTAACTAATGTACTCTACCATGGTAGGTATAACATGACATTGTTTTTGGAACAAAATAATATGTAAAAACTAGGGGGTAAATTTCCTAAGATGGGAGTTCTATTAAGAAGTGATGTTGCCCATAGCAACCAATCAAATTCCAGGTATTATCTTCTAGAAGGTGCTAGATAGTAGAATCTGATTGGTTGCTATGGGCAACATCACTTCTTAAATAGAACTCCCATCTTACTAAATTTAACCCTAGATCTCATAAAATAATAAATAGCAAAAACATAATTTTTAGACATAATTGTTTCATGTTTTTAGCAGAAACCTCTTGAAATATATCGACATGATCACTTGTCAACGCTCAATGTCTCGCTTGTGACATCATGCGCTATGTACGTTGGTGCTGCTAGTTTTCCGACAGATTGCAAGTGTTTGTTTTAGAGCAAGAGCTCAGCATTTCATTGGCCAGTGGGAGGGGTTTGGTGGAGTTATGGCGTCCACTGCTGAGTGCTGGCAAGGGCCTCAGAGTGGGACATTGATTACCATTGCTGCCTCACAGTGCTAAGACCATGGGTTCAGTTCAAACCTGGTCACTGTCTGTGTGGAGTTTGTATGTCCTACCCATGGATTCATGCATTCCTGTGACAGTCCACAAACATAGCAGTGAAAATTCTAGAGATGGGGCATTTCTCAGTTTAATCATTAGACCACCTAGTCTGTTTAATAGTATCCAAGCCTCAAACATGTATTTACTATTTATTCCAGGCAACACTGTTTCGGAGAAAGTTCTGTTAGTTTTACATCTAGAAGCAGCCAGCATACTGTGCACTTTGGGTGGTCCAGTGTTTAGGAGGATGAAGGGCTACCAGGAGAGTGGCAGGGCTGTTAGGAGATGGGCAATTATGTTGAGAATTGGAAAGTATTTTTCAATAACTTGCTCTATAAAATGTTCTTTTTCTACAGTAAAAGGAGGAATCAGGGGACTATTTCAGTGCTGTAACAGGGCACCCTGCCAGCAGCCTGGAGAGCCCGAGTGCCACCTGGCACATCCTTAGGAGCTTTCCAACGTTTGTCCTGAGTGACGGCACCACTCGCACATCTATACTTACAGTCCTGGTCTATTAATAAATAGCAATAAGCCCTAAAGGGGGAAATGTATCAAGCATTCTAAAGAGTGAACAAGTGTAGAAGTTTCTCAAAGCAGCCAACTACTCCACTCTTTAGAAAACTTGATACTTCTCCCCCTAAATCCTGCCATAACAAGACGCTGATTTAAGTCGAATCGCATCATCGCGTCTCCGCCTCCCACTCTACAATACCAGTAATATCGGCATTGCATAGCGGGGGCGGGGCTATGATTGTGCCGTCAAGCTCCCAGACACATTACCGCCGCCCCCAGATCCTCCAACCCCTGTAATGCCCCGCCCCCTCAGTGCTGACCTGTTTGCCTCTCCCGGAGGAGGCAGCCAAAAGGTTGGCAAGTATAGATCATCCCAAACTGGTAAAGGAAAACAAGAATCTTCCAATACACCTGTTGTATATTATACAGAACTGAAATACATGCTAAACCTTAAGTCAGTAACAGAACTTGTTCATCATTTGCTAGTTTGTTAATCTCTATTTTTTAAGCCATCTCTTTATGGTTTATCTGATACAAATTTGTATAATAAAATCTATCTGTACTATTCTACATCCAACAGTATTACAGCATTACTGCCCATTTGAATCAACTTCATTCTTCTTTAAGATAACATCTTCTGCTCCTGTGTGCCTCCATCTGAACTAGAGATTTGCGCCGACCCCTGTGATTTGGTTTTGGATTCGGATTCACCTTCGTGTCTTGGTCTTAGTTTGGAAAACCACCCTCAAGTATTTTGGTTTTGGTTCTGTATTTTAAAAAAATAGAAAAAACAACTAAAATGACATCATTGTGACCTGTTAGCATGCAATCCAAAACCCGAGTTTGGTCTTTAAATCCAAGTTACAAACGGCGGGAAGACCCGAACCAGGACTCGGTTCGACTCTGTACCCCAAAGTGATTCTGAACTGGAACTCGGTTCGACTCGGAACCCCTAACTTCGGTTGTTGTTGGTTCTCCAAGAACCGGACCCGCACATCTCTAGTCTGAACCAAGCCTGCTTCCTATGCAGGTTAGAGATGTGCAAATCGGTTAGAGATGTGTAAATCCGATACAGATGTGCAAATCTGTTTTCTTGAACGAACACACCCGAACTTTGGGGTTCCGAGTTGAATCGAGTCCCAACTCGGATCACATTTGGGTTTCCGAGTAGAACAGAGGGCCTGATTCAGGCCCGCTCGCGAGCGCTATTTCATAAATACACTATAAAATAAATGCACAAAATTAAGGGTAGGACACCTTCAAATCTCACCACTGCCACAATACTGCAAATGCTCGGCCAGGGCCTGAGTCGGACGCTGCGTGTAATATGACCGCGCAAAAGCGAATTTACACATTTTTGGGTATATACAGTATAGCCAAATCTGAGTCAAATGGATCTTGGCTATATCTCTCTGCCTTAAATGGGCTTTTCTGGGCCCAACCTCCACAACTGCATACAAGAGATCTGTCATGGGTGAGCTGCGGGTGTGTCATGGACGTGTAACTATACAGCCATGGCCAAAAGTTTTGAGAATGAGACAAGTATTGGTTTTCACAAAGTTTGCTGTTTCAGTGTTTTTAGACCTTTTTGTCAGATGTTACTATGGTATACTGAATTACAATTACAAGCACTTCATAAGTGTCATAGGCTTTTATTGACAATTGCATTAAGTTTATGCAAAGAGTCAATATTTGCAGTGTTGACCCTTCTTTTTCAAGACCTCTGCAATTCTCCCTGGCATGCTGTCAGTCACCTTCTGGGCCACATACTGACTGATGGCCACCCATTCTTGCCTAATCAATGCTTGGAGTTTGTCAGAATTTGTTGGTTTCTCTTTGTCCACCCGCCTCTTGAGGATTGACCACAAGTTCTCAATGGGGGAGCACCTTGCCATAAGGCAAAAGTGAAAACTAAGTGGCTCAGGGAACAAAACATCGAAATTTTGGGTCCATGGCCAGGAAACTCCCCAGATCTTAATCCCATTGGGAACTTGTGGTCAATCCTCAAGAGGTGGGTGGACAGACAAAAACCCACAAATTCTGACAAACTCCAAGCATTGATTAGGCAAGAATGGGTGCCCATCAGTCAGTATGTGGCCCAGAAGTTGATTGACAGCATGCGCATGGGCGTAACTACCATAGGTGCAATGGGTGCAGATGCTATGGGGTCTTGAGCTGAATGAGGGCCATCTTCCTTGTAAAAGTTACATGTGTTACAGTATATACATTTTTCACCATTTGGTGGTACATATGCTCTCTTAAAATTTTTTGCTATGGGGCCTTAAAATACCTGGTTACACCCTCATCCTCGTATTAGCCCCTTGGATCTTTGCATTAGGTAGTAAATCTGGTTTCCACAGCTTCCCGGAAACATAGCAACTTTACGTCGGACTCAGAATCAAGCCCTTATTGTCTAGCCTGAAGTGTGTAAGCCAGGGGTCTTCAACCTTGGCCCTACAGCTGCTGTGGAACTACACATCCCAGCATGCACTGCCACCTTTTTGATATAACAGCATGCTAAAACTATGGCAGTGCATGCTGGGATGTGTAGATCCACAGCAGCTGGAGGGCCAAGGTTGAAGACCCCTGGTGTAAGCAATGGTGTTAGAGTGCAGTAAAACCATGATAAAAGGATGTGTCAGATTTTGAATTATTAACACAAACCCACCCTTACACGATCTTACTTAGGGGGTCATTCAGATCCACTCGCGAGCGCAGGACGCTCGCAAGCGGGTTGATGTTCCCCCACTGCGCATGCGCACGACGGAGGGAGCTCCGTTGTGCGCATGCGCGAGACCCGGCGAGCGACGGGCTCTCCATCGCTCCGGGTCTCGCACCAAAGGGGGCGTGCTGTCGATGTTGATTGACAGCACACCCCCTTTGGTGGGCATGCCGGGGGCGTGCCTGCCAGACGGAGGCGCTCCCATGGGAACGCCTACCGTCTGAAGCCGGCCCCACTGACATCACTAGTGATGTCAGTGGGAGTGATTTTGGCTCTGATAGAGCCAAAATCACTCCAGGGCTTGCGGCAGCGAGACCCTACCGCAGGGTCTCCGTCGCAAGCCCGATGGTGGCGATGGTCAAGACCATCGCGACCATCATCATGGACGCTCGCATATGCTGTGGGTGGTCACCCACAGCTATGCGAGCGGCCAGGAGGCCGCTCCATTTTCATGGAGGAGGGCCCTGATTCAGAGCGAGCGCTCTGGTCAGAGCGTTCGGCTCTGAATCAGGCCCTTAGTTCATTAAGCCATCGGGACCTTCCATTACTACCAGTGTTGTCAGTAAAGATGATGTTGAGAACAAACAAACTAATAGGAAGATGGCACATCATACATGGCAATGATCCTAATCTGGTGCCATCATTTGCTGGTTCCTAGCTTATTGTTTGGATGCATATTTCAGACTGTGTTCCTCAGTGGGGTTGATGCAGAGTTTAATGCAAGTTGGCTGTAATGGGATGCAGTTCATTTACCGCCGTCCGGAATGCCGGACGTCAGAATCCCGTCGCTGGAAGCTCGACTCTGTACTAAAGATAGGTGTTAACGCCTATCTTTAGCCAGACGTTGAAATCCTGACGCACGGCATCCCAAAAGAAGGTAGGTGGGGACTGTAGCTGTTAGCCACGGGGGGGTGTTAGTGTTAGGCACCCCCGGGGGACTTATAGTTAGGCGCCCCCCCAGGGTGGGTTAGGGTTAGGCTAGGGGAAGGGGAGGTTAGGGTTAGGCGCCACTTGGGAGAGGTTAGGGTTAGGCACCTCCCCAAGAGGGTTAGGTTTAGGGTGCAGGAAAGATTTTAAAACTGAACTCGGGGTTTTGAATTGCATGTAAACAGGTCAAAATGACATCATTATAGCTGTGGTGTTTTTTAAATACAGATCCAAAACCAAAACACGAACATGAATCCGGATCCAAAACCAAAACACGGGGATCAGTGCACCTCTCAGGTAAAATTATAGTTAGAAGCTGATTGTTTGGTACTTTGGGGTCTAGTTACTAAGCAGTGTTATGAGACAGAGTGAAAAGTGATAAGTAAGTGATAAGGTGCCAGCCAATCAACTCCCAACTGTCATTTTTCAAACACAGCCTGTGAGATGACAGTTGGGAGCTGATTGGCTGGCACCTTATCACTTACTTATCACTTTTCACTCTGTTTCATAACACTGCTTAGTAAATAGACCCCTCTATCTCTCTAACCACCACCCTCCCCCCTTACCTGTCAGCAGCAGTGTCTCCCCAGCCCACTGAAGCAGCAAATACTGGTTTTATTTTTTGTAAGGAAGAGTGGCCACACCTCCGTGCATTAGGATACGCCCCATGGCAGTATCCGGGCCTGGCCAAGCTCTCTACGGCCCTGCCTTCAAGTGGAGGCTGAAATGCATATGCCTCTATACGTCACCCGTACTTGCATACAATTCGTTCCAGGAGCATGCAAGATATCAAAAGAGAACGATGTAAAGCGCTCAAAACAGACACAGTTGATGAGTCCAATATTGCACTTTCATTTTTAAATAGTTGTTCAAGCATGGTTTAAACAGGCATAAAAACACATAAAAGTTCCTTAATAATGTTAAATAGGACTTATTATACAGTCTCTTACTGCTTTGCAGAAATTGCAATAAATAGCATTATGCCGAGTAGATAGTAAATCCTATATGGTGCTGGTTCCACTAGTATTATTGTTACCTGCCAGAGAAGTATATTCCTTGCAGCAGTCGGCAGGTGTCGTTCCAACACAAGCACTCTGCAATGGTAGACTGGGTCCTCGGCTATAGGCAGTTCAGATTCCAAGTGTCTGTGGGCAGTAGTACCGTGCTGGGAGATCTCACACCGGCAATAGGGCCCCTTTATACGAGTGAGCAAGATGGTATAGGAAAACAGAGTATATGCCGGGTACTCACTCCTCACTTGTCAGTGACAGGCAACGGCAAACTACAACTTCACTAGTCGGCAGTAGCGGTGAATGGTATCAGCAGCTATTGAGGATTAAGGTCCTGAAAGTGGTGTAAGTCCATAATAGCGGCACAGCCTGATTCACATGTCAGCAGCAAGTTGTATAGTAGCTATTCAGGATAGAGTTCCGAATATGGAAAAAAGCAGCATAGATCTATAGGCACTATATAGCCCCCGGTTTCATCAGAAGGCTTGCCTTTTTATGTACTTCAGCAGTCTATTTGAAGAATCCTATTTCCCATAGACTGTTCACTGGATACTTTTATGCTACATTGTGTCAGCTCTGAGGACCTCATTCAGAGTCGGTCGTTGCGGCCGCACGGTCGTACGCCACCGATGTTCTCTAAACTGCGCATGCGTAAAGTTCGCAATGTGCGTGCGCAAACTAGCAGCTACGATCAGAAATTTCTCTCTCCTTGAACACAGCCAGGTCGATAGTTTGAGTGACAGAATGAGGCGTTTGTGGGTGGTAACAGGGGAAGGTGCTTGAAAACGGGCGAGTGGAGATCCGAACGCAGGTTATGCCTAATTATGCGAACGGCGTTTTATGGGAGTGCATAATTAACAAAGTAGTGTCATGGCACACGTGACATGGGTGGTTTGTACATTGACCTGATCGTAGTGCTTAAGAGAGGGTATGGTCAACCTTAAGCTCTATGACCAGTTTTGATGGTTACCGATGGTCTCGATTAATCCTTATATGGCCGGAGATGACGTGTAATGCGTACGAGAAGGGGGCGTATTTTTTGTCTTACGGCCGCATCCTCCCCTTGGTCGGCCAGCTAACGATCCGATTTTAAGGACGCAACTTGCGAGTGCATCATTTGCATATCCGGCCCCTTTTCCCTTACGACCGTGCGGCCGCAACGACCAACTCTGAATGAGGTCCTGAGTTACATATAGACCACAGATTTGAGCCACAGAGTTTAATATTGTGATTTGTTTTTTTAGATTTAGGCTTATATTTATTAGGCTATTGAATGAGATTTGTATTTTATTTCATTTCAATATTGACTAATGTGTTTTTATGCCTGTTTAAACTATGCTTGAACAACTATTTAAAAATGAAAGAGTAATATTGGACTCATCAACTGTGTCAGTTTTGAGCGCGTTACATCGTTTTCTCTGATATTGGGAGTTATTGACCGCGCACCTGCTACTCTTTTTGAGCTTGCAAGATATGACAGACAGGCACATGTTCAACTTTCCCAATTTTATTATTTCCAGAAGAATTTACTCCTGCACTTATATATTTCACCATATTCTTGGTTTAGAACTTTTTTCATGAGTAGAACCCACAGAATTAGCATTATCAGTCCCTTCTTATTCTCACTATAAATATTTGTTGCACCCACTTGCCTACTTATGACAATTAGGGCCTGATTCAGAGGTGGACCTAGGAGCTCAAGGCATAAGCACGCCCACTATGTCTTGGCGTGTGATCGCTTTGTGTATGTAGACGCCCACCAGCCTGTCTTAAGATGCCCACTTGCACATGTCATCTCCAGGAAGTGTATGTAACCATCGGTATATCGGGTACCATCGGATGCAATTGCAGCACTTGAGGAAGACCATACCCTACCGCAAGCACTGCGAGCACTTTAGTGTGAAATACAACCAGGTGACGTGTACTATGACGCTGCCTGTTAATTATGCACACCTCTGCAACCGCATTAAGACGCTCAGGCATGCCTGTGTTCGTACCTCCACTCTGCCGTTTCTAGTTATCTGCCCCTGTCACCACAAACTCTGCTGGGCAGTCTATGCGCGAGCGTACGCTTCCCGGTCTCACCATGCTGGGCAGTCTATGCGCGAGAGTATGCTTCCCGGTCTCTAACATTGGTTGGGGCACTGCGATATATACGCATGAGCAGAATGCAAAAATTGGCCAGCTATGAGCGAATGCTTCTTAACGACCGGGTCTGAAACGAGCCCCTAGTGCCAATGTTTGAACAGTCGAGCGATTATTTGCTACTGTGTTTGAGCAAAAAGTCCTGAAAACCCCAACAGCGCATGAGGTGGACGCAAATAAAGGCCTTCTCATGGGCGTATTATGGGAGTTCCATGGGCGTGTTATGGGAGCGCCATGTGCTTGCCAATTAACGCAGCTGCATCCAAAATGCAGGGCCGCAGCTACAGAAGCCATGTTTGCAGAATTTCAGAAGGAGACACTGTGTCAGCCGTAGGTGCAAGGGTCAATAATGGACGCAATGGAGTGTGCCAATGGTGGAGTGTTTGGAACCACCAGCGGAGTTGCACCGTCCATGGGCACTGACAGTTGGCGTCTCAGGGATTGTACTCTCAGGTGTTCGCTAGGGCACAGGGGGAAGAGTAAAATTAGCATTGTTACCGCCACTACAATCGCAAACACTTCTGAATCCTCCTCTGTGTCTTTATCTCTGTTATTGGGCCTCCTCTTCTAATTTGCATTGTAGCTCAGGGCCTGATTCAGAGCCGAACGCTCTGACCAGAGCGCTCGCTCTGAATCAGGGCCCTCCTCCATGAAAATGGAGCGTCCTCCTGGACGCTCGCATAGCTGTGGGTGACCACCCACAGCATAAGCGAGCGTCCATGATGATGGTCGCGATGGTCTTGACCATCGCGACCATCGGGCTTGCGATGGAGACCCTGCGGTAGGGTCTCGCTGCCGCAAGTCCTGGAGTGATTTTGGCTCTATCAGAGCCAAAATCACTCCCACTGACATCACTAGTGATGTCAGTGGGGCCGGCTTCAGACGGTAGGCGTTCCCATGGGAACGCCTCCGTCTGGCAGGCACGCCCACCAAAGGGGGCGTGCTGTCAATCAACATCGACAGCACACCCCCTTTGGTGCGAGACCCCGAGCGACGTATTCCTCGGCGCTCGCCGGGTCTCGCGCATGTGCACGACGGAGCTCCCTCTGTCATGCGCATGCGCAGTGGGGAAACATCGACCGGCTCGCGAGCGGGTCTGAATGACCCCCTCAGAGCGGTGGTAGTGTAGATCACCTTCTAAAGCATAGTGTTATGCAAAGAGCAATATACAATGTCCTAGAACATCTCAGGGCAGCCTATGAATTCATAAACTATATATAACAATAGAAGGTGTTGGGCAGCTGCACATTGGGCCCCTCCAAGGGCAACCAGGAGATAGAGGAAAAGCCACAGTGGCTGGGTTGCAGCACATCAGAATTACAAGTGCAACAAACTGTCCCTTGTTTTATCATCGTATAATAATATTTTGGAAGTGGATGGCAGATCCCAAATGCCCTATGTGGGGACCATGCCTAAGGGCGATGAGTCCGGTAGTAGCCGCAGCCTATTCCCTGCTCTCCGGTAACTTATTCCATTGCTTGCAGCATGTCGCTAAAACGATGCACTAGGAAGTAGAGAGGTAGTGGTTACATAATACCGTGATATTTTCTGTACACAGCTGAGGAAGAACAAACAGGCTATTAACTGCTAATGTTAATCAGATCGAAATGATCTCATATTTCCAACCACAACATTTGCTAATTAAAGCAAATGTTGGATGAAGTTGATCAGCGACTGCAATCATCTTAAGACTGCAAGTGGAATAGGATTACAAAGCTCTTAGCGTGTCCGTGACGAAGGATTTTGTGTCCCTTTATTGGATAATCTAAGATCTTTGTTAAGCATCATACTGTACAACTGGTCTTTTATGTGTTACACACTGTGAGTTCACTGTGTCCTGCTCTGCTCGCATATTACTGTGATAAATGTCTTCATATTGAGGAGCTAATTCTTCCTAATTGCAATATACACATCCAACCACAAGCTCCCCCTGCTTTGGTCTCCCATACACTGTAGAGAGGAAATAACATCACCAGTCTCTGTCTCCCTTTGTTTTAGTGAGCAGGAAATTTACACTTGTTATATTTCTTTCTTATCTTTGTGAGATACATCATTTGTATTGTGAGGTCATAATGTAATAATGTAATTATGCAGTCACAAGTGAATCTGTCTACCATGCTCCCCCCAAATGTCCACAAAGTATTTGTCCCAAAAATAGAAGTCAAACAGTGATGAGCTTCAGACCTGCCTAGGAATTGGCTAGCTACATCTAATAGGTTTATCAGGTTGTCAAGTCACATGCCAAAATAATGTATACCTGGATGACATATTATATACACTACAGATAACTAAGCGCATCATGATCTATGAAGCTTACAGGCTGGGACAACCATCTCCTCTGTCTTAATCTAAATCTGCATGAACCTGGACATCACCTACGCACTATGGAGGCAAACATAAGGCGTGCTCAGGGAGAACAGAGACCTGACCTGGAGCAGAATAGCAAAAGCTTTATCCTATCAGTACACTTCCCCAACATTTTAGAGCTATGAATTTGGACAGGGGGGCATGGATGCTTCACACTGGGGGCTTGGCTATGCCTCGTGGGTGTGTCTAGCGCACATTGATGCTACCTCCTCTCTCAACTAGGGATGGCTATCTGTGGGGTGTACATCAATGGTTACCATTGACTGGTCCATCGGTGGTTACCATCGATAGCACACAAACTATCTATTGTGAACCATCGAGGTTTGCAACAATCGATGGCCACCGCTGCAGTGGAGAGTGGAGGGCCAAACAGGGGTGGGGCTTAGCAGCGCCGTCCAGAAAAAAACATCGACTCCCACTCGTTCATTGATGGCTAAGAACCACTATCTATGGTAAAAATATTCAACATCGGCCATAAACCATCAATGATTTTGAATCATGGATGGTCGATGGCCATCCCTACTCTCAACATCTATTGATTGCTGTGACACAGCTCATAACTAATGCAGGACACACATGTCCACAGACAGTACAGGACTGTCACAACTAAGGGCCTGATTCAGACCCGCTCACGAGCGCTGAGTGCTCGCAAGCGGGTCGATGTTGCCCAAGTGCACATGCGAACGACGAAGGCGGCTCCGTTGTGCGCGTGCGCGAGACCCGAATAACGACGGCCAAGACGTCGTTATGAGTCTCGCACCAAAGGGGGCGTGCTGTCGATGATGATTGACAGCACGCCCCCTTTGGTGGGCGTGCCGGGGGCGTGGCTGCCCAGACGGAGGCGTTCCCATGGGCCGGCCCCACTAACATCACTAGTGATGTCAGTGGGAGTGCTTTTGGCTCTGATAGAGCCAAAAGCACTCCAGGGCTTGCGGCAGACGAGACCCTACCACAAGGGTCTCTTCGCAAGCCCGATGGTCGCGATGGTCTTAACCAGGAGGCCGCTCCAAAAAGTAAGAGGGACGGCCCTGATTCAGAGCAAGCGCTCTGTCAGAGCGTCCGGCTCTGAATCAGGGCCTAAGTTAGGAGGTATGGTTCAACCTAATGCTTTTCTGATACAGTCTCATGAATAATGGTTCAGACCACAAAATGGCTGCCTCCACAGTGATCAGGGGACAGGACCACTGTAAATATTATATTTTTTTTCTGGCACCCTAGAGATTTATTATACAGACATCAATTCTAAAAAATCTGCGCAAGTACTGTATTTTTCAGTAAAGCAATTAATTACAATATAGCCGTTAATTCACAGTCCATTTAGAAATACATTTCCTTGCAAAGTCTGCTAGTGAGTTGACTTACGTTGTCATATAGGAGACAAATACTTTGTGGGTCACTTATCTTTTTATGTCTTTTTTACCAAGAGACACAAAGAACGGCTAATGGCTGCGCTGTTTTCTTGTTTGCCATTTGGTTGTAGCAAGTGACATTACTAAAGAGCGCATCATGGGAAAAATGACAATGGGTCTATATATTATCCATGAACAACAATTATACTGGTCCACTGGTATCAATCACACCAGCAGATGAAGCTTAAATCCATACAATTACACGCAAGGTGAAATGGACTGCTGTACTGCGTGTAAACTTTCTAGATATATATAATCACATTTAATTTTGTTTTTTTAAAGTGTATTTTGAGAACATGGGCCTTGCTGTGTGTTTGTGGGTATATATAGTAGCGAAATTAGATTGTAAGCTTCATTTTGGCATGGTCTGGTGTCCCCCACTTAAAATGCTAGTGATTTATAAATGAAAGGATAATAGGTAATAATAGTGAACACTTAAATGGTTCTTTTCGATAAATTAGCACAAGTTTGGATTAGTTTCGATTTATTGTATTGGCCGTCCAAAACACGTGAGAGCCAGATAGCCAATATGATGGTGCTTTTGAGATCTGACTATAACCAAGTAAAATTGAACAAAACCAAACATGTACATCTCTTATATATATTTACATACACACACACACATATATATATATATATATATATATATATATACATACACACATACATTATATATTAATAGACGTATTTCATAAAGTAAAGCAAACACTTCATTACAAAACAGTGTCATGTGGTTAGTAATCAATGCTGTTGCAGCATGGGGTCGACACATGGTCTCCAGATGTGCGTTTTGTATAGATTGCAAGCTCTTCAGGATAGAAGCTCTGTTATGCTGTGAGGTGAAACCTCACACTGATAATTTGAATTTAATAATTCAAGACAAATAGCAGAATACAGGCACCAATGATGCCTATACAAGTAGAGCTAGTACACACATTTTGTGGTTATAACTACAGTCCCCATTGGGACTCTATGACGATCAGTAGGATTTTCTGAATAGCGCCTCAAACCTACGAATATGTTTCACTGTTGTTTTATTTCACCTCTGAAAACATCCATACATTTGGGTCGAGATCACATATCCAGAAGTAATACCGATCTATACCATCACAAGTGGGAAATCACTATAACACTACATACAACAGCATGCTACAGCAATTGGAAGACAGTTTAGTAAAGGCAAGAAATGACTATAGGGACCATATCAACAGCACTCAACATTCGGCTTTACTAATATTACTGTTCTGCCAATCAAGAAAGCAATGGAATCAGATTAAGCATGCACAATGCTAGACTACTGTACATGCAAAGGGCATAGAGTCTACCAGCTCATTATTCTCCCTGCCTGCTATTCCATCACTACAACCTGAGACAGTTCATTCAACCACCAAAGCCATTAATTCAATAACTAAATGTCACCTTAACCAGCCCATGTGCCTGTCTCTCCTCTCCCTCCTACACGCTGTGCACTTTTATTTGTATTTTTTATTTTTGGAAAGATGGATGCGATTCGGGAATAAAGCTGCAAATTACCTTTCGCAGTATGATAATAAGTCTGAAGCTGCCATGGGGGAACTCAGCTCCTCTCCTGCCACAATTTGAGAGCGCTCACTTTACAGTGATACTGACCTCAATTTCATTCTGGATTTATCCTGGAAACGACCCTCAGGGATAATAAGAACGTGAGACACAATGCTCTGCTCATCTGCACACACAGACAAGTGTGGCACATATATATGCCTACAGCTCAGAAGAGTCAGACAGTGTCTCTGCCACATTACTTAGTTAGTGACACTACAGGGCTCTGCTGGGTCCCAGGAGCCACAGTCACCTTAGTTGATGTGATATGAGTACAAGGTAGTAACAACTGCACCAACCTGTATACACAATTAAGCATCCAGGGGAATGAGATTGGATATTCTGCTAGCATCACTCCTATTGCATTGAACCAAGGCACTGAAGGAAGGGAAAGTATGGTAAGGCTTTGCAGTGCTGATATTAGAAGGGGGATAGGCTGACCTCATACTGGGGTATACTGTGAGTGTCCTACCTGCTGATTTGGCTGGCAGGGTGCAGACAGTAGGAGATGACCCAGTGCTGTAGGGCAGTCACCATACTCTTTCGCTTGACATCTCCATCCACTCTCCCTTGGAATACCTGGACCTCACTTCTCTCAGAATAACCTTTCCCAGAGCCGGCTCCAAGCACTCAGTCCCTCCTCACTGTGAATCACTGCAACCCCCACTCTGGCTGCTCCCAGCAGGATATGGCAGTGTGAAACACCGTATTCCACCCACACACAAGGTCTGACTGTCTCCTGGTTTTCTATTCCCAGCATCAGTCTACTCCTCTAGCATTGACTAGTGCTGCAGCATCATGCCATTCATAGCGTACTGCTTGCAATAGTAAACCAAAGGGCTGGCTAAGGCATGAAAGTCGTTTTTTCTGCCCAAATTCCTCTGTGTGCCTGTCTGATTCCTCAGCATCCCAAGAGCCCTCTCCCCTTCTCCAATCCAGGCATGCTGGCTCTCCAAGGTTAGTGCTCCATAGTCCAGCTTCCTCCCTGCTGCAGGTGGGTATCCTTCTCGGTGCCTTGTCCCTGGAGGCTGCTCTACAATTCTGCTTTCAGCAGCTTCCCTTGGATGCTCATTCTCCTCTCTCCGTGCATTGTTCTGTCTGCTTCTTCAGTTC
Source organism: Taudactylus pleione (assembly GCA_031769625.1). Taxonomy (NCBI): domain Eukaryota; kingdom Metazoa; phylum Chordata; class Amphibia; order Anura; family Myobatrachidae; genus Taudactylus; species Taudactylus pleione. The sequence continues at coordinate 2,356,269 of JAUIMM010000299.1, forward strand.
TGGAGCAAGCAGAGCTCTCTCTAGTGTTCATCTGCTTCAGCAATGGCATTTTAGTACTTGCTGTTGAGGAATGCACTGCATGGCACTGTAAGGTATTGCTAAGTGCCATCATTAATGATTATATAATTATCTATTTTAAAAAATATATATATATTCCATCTATATTGTCGATATTACCCAGATAGTTTTAAATGAGCTAATCATCACTGAGTATATATATATATATATATATATATATATATATATATATATATATATATTGTATTGCATGCTGACCATACTGCTCAAATCACACTGATCTACAAAGAGGAGCATGTGCAGGTATTATGTAATCTTCAGTCCCAGCAATCACATGTGGGGAGGGGGAGAGGGAAAAGGCCAGGTGCTGAGTTTGAATTAACAGGGCTGTGCCCTATGAGTTGACTGAAAGGACAGGAGACGTTAGAAGAAGTAGGGGGCTAGCCAGCCCTATTTTGGATGCCAAAAACTTCCGTTCTCGGCTGCATGGACACACGATGTAGTGTCAAGAGCCCGTCATAATCTGGGTTTATGGTACCAGGAAAATGGGAAGAGAAGGAAAAGCAGGAAGCTCCCCACTGACATCACTGCTTATGTCAGTGCGGCTGCCCACAAAACGGCAGGCGTTCCTTAAGGAACGCCTCTGTTTGTGAAACCACCCCCCCGCCATGCCTACAAAACGGGCCGAGCTGTCGATCAACATCGACAGCCGGCTCTTTTGTAGTGAGCTCCGGAGCGAGAGAATTTCTCATTCACATTGGCCCTCATTCAGACCCTGTCGCAAGCGCTGAGCGCTCGCAACGTGTCGATATTTAGGTCCTGCGCACGCGCAGCGGCCGCACTGCGCGTGCGCAGGGCCTAAATATCGACACGGTTGCGAGCGCTCAGCGCTTGCGACAGGGTCTGAATGAGGGCCAATGTGCACAAGAGCCCATAAGAAGGCAGAAGAGCAGAGAAAGCTAACAACATTTAAAGACTATGAGAAAAGCTCCACAACCCATACAGAGCTATAAGTGTCAAAGAGGGGTTCCAGACTATAGATAGACAGTAAAAAGGTCGACAATGTCTAGATAGACACCAGATATTAGTCAATAGGTCGACTGGGACAAAATGTCAACATGGACAAAAAGTCGACACATTAAAGGTCAACTTGTAAGATCGGCAGGTACAAATGGTTGACATGGTCAAATAGGTTGACACACAAAAAAAGGTCAAGACAATAAAAATTGGTTGACACATGATTTTTTTGTTGTTTAAGTTTAGGGTTAGGCACTTACCGGAGGGTTAGGGTTAGGCACCTACCCCAACGGTTAGGGCCATCTGTACCTGTCGATCTTCTTACATGTTGACCTTTAGTGTGTCAACCTTTTGTCCCCGTCAACCTTTTGTCCCAGTCGACCTATTGACTGTCTAACATCTGGTGTCTAACTAAACACTGTCGACCTTTTTACTTATATCTATTAATCCACACCCGTCAAAGAGAAAGCTACAATGGTGACAGAGAGAGCTGCATGCATTATAGACAAGGATGCCAATTCAGTCACAAACCTGACAATCAGAGCTGCAAGATTTTTAGAGCTAGCCGCCAGACTTATGCTGGGTACACACTAGACGACATATTGTGTGTAGAACCTATCAATGATATGATATAGCGACCATCTTTACGTGTATACACCCAATTCATCTTTCATCAACATACAGTTCTATCGCATCGGCTGTGCTGCACGGCAGATGCGATATATCTGAAAGATATGGCATTGATATTGTGCAGTGTATAAGGTCGACTAAACGACTGCCGGGTGTTTTGGAAACATCATCTTCAGTGACATGTGGCACAGTTCAACACGACGACCTGACAGTGTGTACAGAGTAACATTGGATTGATCATGATCCTCTGAACAGAAATATCGTTCAGATAACAACGATGGTTGTTTAGTGTGTATGGGGGAAATGTACTAAGCCTTGGAGAGAGATAAATTGGAGACAGATAAAGGACCTGATTCAGACCCGCTCGCTAGGATGTGTTCGCACGCAGCCAGCCAATTGTTTGCATTCTTTGCGCGCGTAAGCACGCAATGCGCGTGCCAAACCAGTGCGAATGATCGGGAAGCGTTCGCTCGCTGTGTATAGACTGCACGGAGTGACAGGAAAAGCCGTTTGTTGCTGGTGACAGGGGCTGGCCCTGAGAAACGGGGGAGTGGAGGTGCGAACGCAGGCGTGCCTGAGCGTCTTAACGCTGTTTCAGAGGCGTGAATAATTAAAAGGCAGCGTCATTGTACACGTCACTTGGTAGTATTCACTCGCAGTGCTTGCGGCAAGGTATGGTCAACCACAAGTGCTGCGATCGCATCCAATGTTACTCGATGTTACTGATAGTTGCATAAACTTCCTGGATATGACGTGCGCAAGTGGGCGTCTAAAGACAGGCTGGTGGGCGTCTGCATACACAATGCGATCGCATGCTAAGACATAGTGGGCGTGCTAATGCCTTGCCATGCGATCGTCTGCCTTGCAGAATTTGCATACGCCTCTAGTGTGGGAACGCATCTAGCGGGCGGGTCTGAATCAGGTCCAAAGCACCAACCAATTAGCTCCTAACTGTCACTTTACAGACTGTGATTGAAAAAACTATAGTTAGGAGCTGATTGGTTGGTACTTTATCTCCATCCACTTTATCTCTCTCCAAGGCTTAGTACGTCTTCCTCTATGAACGATATAATTTGTGCTTGATTGTTAGGGAAATGGTCAGGTCAGTCAGATGGCATTACATCATTCAAGTGTGTAGCCCACATAACAGAGGCAATTGTCAGTCCCAGGGGGCGTCCACCACTGCCAGAGTATAAAGTCTTAGGGCTGCTGTATAAGCTGTGTAAGTCCGATGAGCGGCATCGTAACCATGCACTATGTCGGAAACGACCAGCGATGCACGCTCCCGCTGGTCGTTTCCGACATCTATCATCGCCTGAACATACAGCACAATCTGCAGATAACAACAGATTGGCCATGTTCAGGAATGATGGAGGGGGCCTACACTGAACGACATATCTTTCAGTGCAGGCACTACAGGGGATCAAGGACGACTGTACGATTACGATGTCGTACTGTCCTTCCTAATAGCCAAGTGTGTACGCTGCTTTACTGTCATTTATTTGGGCAGTCTATAAAATGACAGTTATAAGATGATTGCTTGCTCTGGGCAACTTCTCCACATTATCCCTCTCGAAGGCCTGATACATCTTCCCCAAAATGCATCTGGAAAACCACATGAGAAAATTATTTTTCAAATTTTCTTAGCCACTTGTATGAGATATCCCATTTCATTCCCTTTTCATGCCCTGTTTTGGTAAACCTGTTGTTTATAACCTGTAGATATCAGATTACTTTATCCAACAAGCTAAGTGTATTGTCCATCTGGATTACGCATAACTATTGTAAGTATAAAAATCAGCGTTATCGTAGGAATCTAATGATCCATTCCGGTGATTGCAACCTAAATATAGCACCATGTAAGGATGTTATTATTATTACCAGTTATTTATATAGCGCACACATATTCCGCAGCGTTTTACAGATAATATTTGTCCATTCACATCAGTCCCTGCCCCAGTGGAGCTTACAATCTATATTCCCTATCACATGCACACACATACACACTAGGGTGAATTTTTGTGTTGGGAGCCAATTAACCTTCCAGTATATTTTTGGAGTGTGGGAGGAAACCGGAGTACACGGAGGAAACCCACGCAGGCACATGAAGAATATACAAACTCCACACAGTTAGGACCGTGGTGGGATCAAACCCATGACCTCAGTTCTGTGAGGAAGTAATGCTAACCATTACACCATCTGTGCTGCCCAATGTTGAACCACCTGTGAGTTTTTACCATGGAAAGGAAGTACATTAGAACATTTAGGCGTACATTTACTAACGAGTTTTATCACGAAAACAAGTGATAAATATCACTGTGTATGATAAATGGTGCTCCAGCCAATCACCTCCCAACTGTCATTTTTCTAACAGGTGACAGTTGGGAGGTGATTGGCTGGAGCACCATTTATCATACACAGTGAAATGTATCACTCGTTTTGGTGATAAAACTCGTTAGTAAATGAGGCCCATAATATAATCTCAATTAATAATTTTTTTTCTAGTGAAATAAATTGCATTGTTTAACACATCAAAATATACATTATTTTTATTTTCCTTTAAAATTGGGCACACGAGTTACAGTGTGATGATTACAGTGGTTACTCTGCAGAATGAAACTGTACAGATTTATAACACAGCTAATATTTGTTATACTTGTGTTAAATTATATTGCAGCATTAAATATAAATACCCATAGTAAAAACTATATAATGCATGGGGTAATTGTCAAGTAAACAGTATAACCATTCACACTGTAGAGGCAGTGGCATTCCTCCCAATTACTGCGGCACGGCTACCTGCGCGTCCTCATGCCCTCTCTGTAATAGCAGGAATGCAATGAACAGCACAGGAAGAATAAGTACAAAACAGGGAAAGGATCAGTACTCTCCCTCATTGTACCTGTATTCCCGCTGTCAGTCACTGATCTGCTAATCTAGGAGAGGAGGAGGTATTTGGATGCACTCACACTGCTGGATCCCTCATTCCTGAGCACAGTCACTGTGGATCCACAAGACTAGCTGAAGAGAGACAGAGCAGGGGAACAGAAGTAGGCTGGTAAGGCTGGTACAGGGAACAAGTTTAGGTGGAAATTTAGTTTCAGATGTAACTGGATTTGCACAGCCCGAGCCCTATGAGGGGAAGGCATTGGGTAGAGGGAAAAAGTATATTTCACTGCAAAGTCTACTTACAGCTAGAATAAGAGGACAAGGAGCACCGAAATGTCAACTACGTGTAACCAAATTGGGGGAATGGTCTGTACCTTTCTGACCAAGCATCAGCAGGCGTAGGTATTGGCATGGAAGTGCTCAGAAGGGATCTGATGCTTGATCTGTTTCCCTCTGAAGAAGGACCAGGTAAGTGAGGGGTGAAGGGAGGTCAGGTGGATATTATGACAATGAAGGGGTTAACTGAGAATAATGGTGATGAAAGGTAAATGAGGTTTTGTGATCGTTGGAGGATGAGTGGTTAATGGAGAGTGATGATGAAAGGGGGGCAATGACGAAGCAAGACAGGTTAATAATTGATGAAAGATGAGGGGTTAATGGGGAAGGATGATGGTTATGATGAAAGAGAAGTGACGGTAGATCATGACAGCAGTTTAATGATTGATGAAGGATGAAGGGTTAAAGGTAAATGATGATGATGATGAGGGGATCAATGAAGGATGATGAGTGTGATTTAATGATAAATGTTCGAAGGTTAATGATCGAGTATAAGAGATTAATGATCAATGGTTGAAGTCTTGGCCACACAAAGTATTTCAGGAAACAAGGGCGCTGGTCTTGTGGGAGGCAAAGACCTGTCTGCTTGTGAGATTACATAAGTGGGGACAGGGCTACATGTGACAAGGGCAGTGTCATCATACGAGGAAGGAGCATGAGGCAAATTGGCATTGGTTATAGAGTGGAAGGAGCAGGGTCCTCCTACCACCATAACACTGTTTAACGCTCCTCTAGATGAAACGAAGTTCCTATAAGTTATATTGGGTGAAGGTTCCAGGTGATCCTATGCATTCAATGTTACATTAATTACTAAATAGACACCACTTGCCCTGCATGATTCGAATGGCTTCAGGAATACTCAGACATACAGAAATGTATAGTGTGCCTTGCAACGGGATGTAGTTAATAGAACTACAATCGGGATGCTGGCTGCAGGCTCCCATACCCAACCCCTTGCTACAACTGTGCTTCAGCCCCATAAATACAAAAATGAAGTTAGAGGTTGCCATGGAAAATCATTCCAGCTCAGTGCATTGGGTTCACTACATGGTATTTTACTGTGGTCGCTGACTCGCTGCTTCTGCACTGGAATAATCTGCCTCATTGTTAGTTATATTAATGGTAATCAGGGACAATCTCACATTATATCGTCTCATGCCCCACCTCTCACTATAACAAGACAACTCCATACAGCACTGAAACTGAATGCAATTCACTGTCATTGTCCTAATTAACTTAAAACAGATATAAAGCTGCGTTTCGATGGGCTATAAAGGAGTTTTAACTGTACTCTTGTTTTCATTGAATAACAGAACATTTTGCTTCAGGAGAAAAATAAACACTCAGATGTTGCTAATGGATTCATACCATATTTCTTTGAAAGTCTGTCCCCCATTTGTAGTCCCCAGACACTCAGATAGCAGTCATGTATGATGAAGCTGAGGACCGTGTTTGACAACCATTGCTCTAGTAGTTTACTTGGTCACTATACATACCACATGAAAAGCCATCTTGTATGATGTACTAAATTCTAATTCTTAGTAAACATGCTACGCTGTTATACACTAAAGCTTTGTACAAGAAAACTACCAAAGGGAATGAACTAGGGGTGTGCACCGGCCACTTTTCGTGTTTTGTGTTTTGGTTTTGGATCTGGATCTTTCTTCGTGTTTTGGATCTGGATTGGTTTTGCCAAAACCACCCTTCCGTGTTTTGGGTTCTGGGTTTTGTGTTTTGGATCTGTATTTTTTTGAAAAAAAGCATAAAAACAGCTAAAATCACAGAATTTGTAGGTTTTTCTGCTCCTATGCTATTATTAACCTCAATAACCTTAATTTCCACTCATTTCCAGTCTATTCTGAATACCTCACACCTCACAATAGTGTTTTTATGTCCAAAAGGTTGCACCGAGGTAGCTGGATGACTATGCTAAGCGACACGAGTGGGCGGCACAAACACGTGACCCATCTAGGCGTGAAACTGCAGTGGCAGACAGGATGGCATTGAAAAACTAGGCCCCAAACTGTACATAATGCAAAGAAAAAAAAGAGGTGCAAGATGGAATTGTCCTTGGGCCCTCCCACCCACCCTTATGTTGTATAAACAGGACATGCACACTTTAACAAACCAATCATTTCAGCGCCAGGGTCTGCCACACAACTGTGGCTGAAATGATTGGTTCGTTTGGGCCCCCACAAAACAAGCTGGCAATTAATCTGTCCCTGCACAAACTGGCTCTACGGAGGCAAGAAGTCGTCCTCATCCTCCTCATCCACAGATTCCTCACCCTCTTCAGTGTTATGTACATCCTCATCCTCACAGAGTATTAATTCGTCCCTGCTGGAACCACAGGTCCCTCTGTACGTTCTGGAGGCTGGTCTCCCTGGAAGAGTTGATCATTCATTTTATGAACATCATCTCCACATTTTGTGGAAGCAACCTCCTACGCCTTTCGCTAACAAGGTTCCCGGCTGCACTAAACACTCTTTCGGAGTACACACTGGAGGGGGGGCAACTCAGGTAAAATAGAGCCAGTTTGTACAGGGACCTCCAAATTGCTTCTTTTTCCTGCCAGTACAGGTACGGACTGTCTGACATGCCTACTTGGATGCTGTCACCGATGTAATCCTTTAACAGACAGACGCACGCTTGTCGCTGCTGCTTTGAGGATTCAAGTGCGGCTACAGCCCACACAATTCACAAAGACAGAAAAAAAAGAATATTTTTATTGTTTGTGGAGCACACTTTGAGGGTTACACCACCCTCTAACAGACAGACGCACGCTTGTCGCTGCTGCTTTGAGGATGCAAGTGCGGCTACAGCCCACACAATTCACAAAGACACAAAAAAGAAGAAGAATATTTTTATTCTTTGTGTAGCACACTTTGAGGGTGTCACCACCCTTTAACAGACAGACGCACGCTTGTCGCTGCTGCTTTAAGGATGCAGGTGCGGCTACAGCCCACACATTTCACAAAGACCGAAAAAAAAGAACAATATTTTAATTGTTTGTGTAGAACACTTTGAGGGTGTCACCACCCTTTAACAGACAGACGCATGCTTGTCGCTGCTGCTTTAAGGATGCAGGTGCGGCTACAGCCCACACAATTCACATAGACAGATAAAAGAAGAAGAATATTTTTATTGTTTGTGTAGCACACTTTGAGGGTGTCACCACCCTTTAACAGACAGACGCACGCTTGTCGCTGCTGCTTTAAGGATGCAGGTGCGGCTACAGCCCACACATTTCACAAAGACAGAAAAAAGAACAATATTTTAATTGTTTGTGTAGCACACTTTGAGGGTGTCACCACCCTTTAACAGACAGACGCACGCTTGTCGCTGCTGCTTTAAGGATGCAGGTGCGGCTACAGCCCACACAATTCACAAAGACAGAAAAAAGGAGAATATTTTTATTGTTTGTGTAGCACACTTTGAGGGTGTCACCACCCTTTAACAGACAGACGCACGCTTGTCGCTGCTGCTTTGAGGATGCAAGTGTGGCTACATCGCACACAAGTCCCAAACACATTAAAAAAAATTTTTTTATTTTTTGGAGCACTTTGAGAGTTACAACACCCTTTAACAGACAGACGCACGCTTGTCGCTGCTGCTTTGAGGATGCAAGTGCGGCTACAGCCCACACAATTCACAAAGACAGAAAAAAAAAGAACAATATTTTAATTGTTTGTGTAGCACACTTTGAGGGTGTCACCACCCTTTAACAGACAGACGCACGCTTGTCGCTGCTGCTTTAAGGATGCAGGTGCGGCTACAGCCCACACATTTCACAAAGACAGAAAAAAAAAGAACAATATTTTAATTGTTTGTGTAGCACACTTTGAGGGTGTCACCACCCTTTAACAGACAGACGCACGCTTGTCGCTGCTGCTTTGAGGATGCAGGTGGAATCTAGACGGGATTTGGAACCGAGGACACACTACCTCCATCAATTGTCTAAATCCCACTGCACTAATGTCGGATACCGGACGCACGTCTAACACCAACATAGCAGTCAAGGCCTCAGTTATACGTTTTGCTTCAGGATGACTGCTGTCGTACTTCATCCTCATCGCTAGGGACTGTTGGAGGGTCAATTGTTTAGTAAAAGTAGTGATGTTCCTACTTCCTCTCTGGGATGATGAACAACTCCCAGCAGCAGCAACAGCACTAGTAGGAAGTGGTTCTTGATCTTTCCCTATTTTATTTTTATCAGAGAAAGTTTGGTCCTCCATTTATGTTATATTGATATATATACGTGCGGCTAAAGCGCACACAAACACAGAAAATATTTTTTTATTTTTGCTGGAGAGTAGTGCACTTTGTGGGTTACACCACCCTTTAAGAAATGAGCCAGCCGGCTCTTTACTTATGGGACACAGGCGCACGCTTGACGCTGCTCCTTTGTTGATGCACGTGCAGCCACAGTGCACACAAGTCACAAACACAGAAAATATATATTTTTTTGGTTTGGAGTGTACTTTGGGGGTTACAGAACCCTTTAACGGTCAAGCCAGCCGGCCCTTTACTTATGACACAGGCGCACACTTGGCACTACTTTGTTGATGCACGTGCGGCTACTGCGCACACAATTCACAAACACAGAAAATAATTTTTTTTCGGTTTGGACTGGAGTGTACTTTGGGGGTTACAGCACCCTTTAACGGTCAAGCCAGCCGGCCCTTTACTTATGACACAGGCGCACGCTTGGCACTACTTTGTTGATGCACGTGCGGCTACTGCGCACACAATTCACAAACACAGAAAATAATTTTTTTTTTGGTTTGGACTGGAGTGTACTTTCGGGGGTTACAGCACCCTTTAATGGTCAAGCCAGCCGGCCCTTTACTTATGACACAGGCGCACGCTTGGCACTACTTTGTTGATGCACGTGCGGCTACTGCGCACACAATTCACAAACACAGAAAATAAATTTTTTTTTGGTTTGGACTGGAGTGTACTTTGGGGGTTACAGCACCCTTTAACGGTCAAGCCAGCCGGCCCTTTACTTATGACACAGGCGCACGCTTGGCACTACTTTGTTGATGCACGTGCGGCTACTGCGCACACAATTCACAAACACAGAAAATAATTTTTTTTTTGGTTTGGACTGGAGTGTACTTTCGGGGGTTACAGCACCCTTTAACGGTCAAGCCAGCCGGCCCTTTACTTATGACACAGGCGCACGCTTGGCACTACTTTGTTGATGCACGTGCGGCTACTGCGCACACAATTCACAAACACAGAAAATAATTTTTTTTTTGGTTTGGACTGGAGTGTACTTTGGGGGTTACAGCACCCTTTAACGGTCAAGCCAGCTGGCCCTTTACTTATGACACAGGCGCACGCTTGGCACTACTTTGTTGATGCACATGCGGCTACTGCGCACACAATTCACAAACACAGAAAATAATTTTTTTTTTGGTTTGGACTGGAGTGTACTTTGGGGGTTACAGCACCCTTTAACGGTCAAGCCAGCCGGCCCTTTACTTATGACACAGGCGCACGCTTGGCACTACTTTGTTGATGCACGTGCGGCTACTGCGCACACAATTCACAAACACAGAAAATAATTTTTTTTTTGGTTTGGACTGGAGTGTACTTTCGGGGGTTACAGCACCCTTAACGGTCAAGCCAGCCGGCCCTTTACTTATGACACAGGCGCACGCTTGGCACTACTTTGTTGATGCACGTGCGGCTACTGCGCACACAATTCACAAACACAGAAAATAATTTTTTTTTTGGTTTGGACTGGAGTGTACTTTCGGGGGTTACAGCACCCTTTAACGGTCAAGCCAGCCGGCCCTTTACTTATGACACAGGCGCACGCTTGGCACTACTTTGTTGATGCACGTGCGGCTACTGCGCACACAATTCACAAACACAGAAAATAATTTTTTTTTGGTTTGGACTGGAGTGTACTTTCGGGGGTTACAGCACCCTTTAACGGTCAAACCAGCCGGCCCTTTACTTATGACACAGGCGCACGCTTGGCACTACTTTGTTGATGCACGTGCGGCTACTGCGCACACAATTCACAAACACAGAAAATATTATTTTTTTAGCACTTGGGGGGAGCACCCCTGATGGACAGAGCACCCCCTGGACAACACTACAGCACCTCTTTAGGACTGGGACACTGCACAGGACTTTGGAGTGGACACAGCCCCTATGGAGAACTGACTGCACAACACAGTCCAGCCAGCCCCTATGGACTTTGAAGTAGTGGACACAGAACCTATTAACAACAGCAGCACAGCACAACACAGCCAGCCCCTATGGACTTTGAAGTAGTGGACAACAGCAGCACTACACTACACTACACTACACAGCCCTAACTCCCACCCTCCCTCTTCACTGTCCACAGCCGAGTGAGAAAATGGCGCCGACGTGGGTACCTTATATAGGATCCAAAACCCGCGAGACTCGGAAGGCGGGATGATGACGTTTTGCCTCGATTTCAGATCCGAGTCAGGCGGGAAAAGTCGAGCCTGATTCGGATTGGACTCGGATCGGGGGGGCTCGGGGGGGTTCGGATTTCAGAAATCCGAACCCGCTCACCCCTAGAATGAACCATAAGAAAGTACTGGGGAACATCTCCTTTAGCCCGGCATACCTTTCACCTGTCAAAAGGTGTTTCTAGTTTGTTACCTAAAGCTGGATTACTAGTTCCATAGTGGACTGTGGGCCTGATTCAGAGCCGGACGCTATTTGCGCTCGCTCGTTCAGAAAAAGGGGCCGGCTATTTAAATTGAGCGAACAAAACATGCCCTCGCTATTTTGAAAAGACGTCCCCTGGCCGCTCACATCATACGTCATCTCCGCTATTTATTAGATTAATCGAGTACATCGAAAGGCTTCTGAACTGCTCGCAGTGCTTGTGGTTGGATTTTCCTACCGCAATCATGCGAACAGTTCAGGCTAAGAGACAACCAAGTGACGTGGTCGATGACCCTGCTTTGTTAATTATGCACACCCTTAAAACGCCCGTTTTGACCATTTGGCACGCCTGCGTTCGGATCTCCACTCCCCGTTTTCAAGCACCTTCCCCTGTTACCACCCACAAACGCCTTATCCTGTCACTCAAATTAGCAGGCACTCGCAATTTTGCGAACACACGTTTTCCGACCGCACTGACTGGTTGGCGCATGCGCATTACGACCCATACGCATGCGCAGATGTGTGAACATCGCTCGGAGCGAACGAGCAGCCGCTTACGAGCGGCTCTGAATCAGGCCCTGTGTACTCCTGTAGTCCTATATTGCTGAGTCTACAGCTAGTGACCAGTGACCCCTGCAGGATACTCATAGGTATGAAGCTTTATAATGAGATCTGCTGAATGACCGTACATAATGGGCACTGACACCCACAGGGCCAAAACTACATTTGTACCCCCACCCTCAGGCCATCTTTCAAAGTGCCTCACAATTATCCCCAAGGAATTTAGCTCTCAATGGTTTCAACTAGGCTGAGGCAATAATAAAAATAGCCCCACAGTAGCTACAAGACATATACAGTAGCTCACATAAAATGCCCATCTCCAACAAGATGGATATTTTAGATCGTCAAGTAGATGCCCGGCGGTTGGAATCCCGACAGCAGCATCCCGGCAGAGGAGGAAATCCTGATCGTCCAAGGTATGTATTCTCTAACCTAATTCTACCCCCTAACCCTAACCCTCCCTTAGGGGTGCCTAACCCTAACCTTCCCCTCCCAGTGCCTAACCCTAGTCCCCCTTCTAAGTGCCTAAACCTAACCCCCCCTTCCTTGCCGCCTAAACCCGGGGGAGTGCCTAACCCTAAGTCAGCCCCGGGGCTGCCTAACGCTAACCCCCCCTTCCCCTAGCCTAAACCTAACCTCCCGGGGCGGTGCCTAATCCTAAATCCCCCCCGGGAACCCTAAACCTATCCCTTCCCCGCGCTGCTATTGGCACCCGGCGTCCCTTCGATCGGGATGCCGGATGTTGGTCTCCCAGCGTCGGTAAAATGACAGGCGTCATTTAACCCTCGCCGGGATTAAGCTGTTGGGAAGCCGGCTGTCAGGATTAGGTCCACCGGCTTCCCGACTGCATACCCATCTACAGAAGTGTCTCTTAGAGTGTGCCAATGACGTTATGTGCTGAAGAAGGTTAATAACTTACCAAAACATAGAAACATCATGTGAGGCTGCATCAGGAGAGGCTCAGAGTCTGCCTGTCTCAACAAAATAAGTAACCAGCACCAGTTATATAGATTGCGCTGGTAACCACTGTAGTAGACGGGACAAGACCGTCAGGTCCCTCTGAAAAGACAACACCAATATGTGCCCGGCTCAGCTGGAACACTGTAATCAGACCTGTAGTGTGGAGTCCGGCAGTCAAAATGTCAAACTAGCCCCAGCGTGGTCAGCATGGGGCTGAAATCCTCAGGGTAATCAGACTCACAAAAAAAGTGCAGCCCCACCTTTCTCCATGCTGACAAAAACATGTATTCAATGGCAGCCCTGAAGTGGCGTATGATAGGGAATTAGTAGGATAACAAAAATAGTATAATTGTAGAACTACAAGTCCCGGCAAGCACTGTCAACTATAGACTGCTTCAGCATTCTGGCGTTTGTTGAATATGAAGTTTCACAATAGTACCTAAGCGGGTGATAAAATCGGACGTTTATGGGTGTGTTATAGGAGTGTCACAGGAGTGTGTCAGAGAACGCAGCTGCAGTCTCAAACGTAGAGCCGCTGCCACAGAGGCCATGACTAGAGCAATTTCAGAAGGAGACACTGCGCCTACCAGGGGCAGAACTATGGGAGACAAAGGGGCACCTCCTCCATTGTCCACAACATATTCACCCCACTTAGGGCTGTAACTACAGTATGTACCTGGAGTGTACAGTCGCGGCCGCACAATACATGGCACCCCTTCCCGTCACCTGAGAAGCCACCATACAGTAGTGGAGAGCTCCATGTCAGACCATCAGCTGTCACCTTCTTCTATCTATAGCCTGTCTACATGCACATTGCTACATTACGGTGTCATCAGCTGTGATGGTGAGGGGGGGCACCAAATTATAACTTGCCTCCGGGCGTCTGGGATGAACTTACGCCACTGGCGCCTACCATAGACTACGGCCAGTGTTGATGGTGAATGCAATAGTGCACTGATGGTAGAGTGTTTCGAACCACTGGTGGAGTTGCACAGTCCAGGAGCAGTGAAAGTGGGCATCTTAGGGCTTGCACTGTCTGGCACACGCATATAACTGCTGCTGCGATTACGTAAAAAATCACAGCTGCGGCTGCAATAGCATCCACCCCTGAATCAGCCCCTCTGTGCAGTATAGAAAACAAAAGCAACATGCAAGGAAAGTGTAGGACTTGGAGGACCATAGAAACACAGAGATTGGACAGTAATTTGTGAGAGAATTTGGGTCATAATTAGAATGAATTTATTATGTAGGGCCACCATATTACATAGAGAATATTAATAGCACGTCAGTCCCTGACCATTGGAAATAAAACCCTTAACACACATTTTAGTTAGTAGCCAATTAACCTAGGCTACCAGCATGTTTTTGGCGTGTGGTAGGAAACTGGTTCACCAAAGGAAACTCATGCAACCTTAACAGAACATACAAACTCCACACAGATAATGAACTATTCAGAATCTAGTCTAACAGAGAGAGTTGCATCTGTGCCGGGAGTCTGCCTTTATCTTTAATGATCAAATCCACCTTGGGTCCAGGAAGTTTGCAACTTGATCCCCCGGATCCCTCTCTGTGTCCCCTCACTAACGCATGTACCAACCAAGGGCCACGCATGGCAATAACGGCCACATATGGCAATAATGAAGGGTGATTGTGTAACTGTGGAAGAGTACCCCACCACTTCCCCAGAGATGACCATTGTTGGAAATGAAAGCTTTTACCTTGACGTCAAGGTATATTGCTGCGAAGCAACCAACATACTGTATAGCTGGAAGCTGGCACGATAAATTGCTTGAAGCCTTCGGCCATTAGTGGGTGGCACCTTAAAGACTAAAGCTGGCCACACACTAGACCAACTTACATCCAACCAGCCAACTTGTTGATTGGTTGGAATGAAAACCTGGTAAGGGATGAAAGCAAATGACAATCAGCAATTTGCTCCCAAATGCTGGAAAATGGACAAAAACTGTTGTTTGAACAAATTATTTAGATCAAACATTTAACAAACTTGTCTGAACGTCCATTTTCATCTGTTTTCTGGCATTTAGGTACAAATTGCTGATCATCATTTACTTCCATACGTTACCAGATTTTCATTTCAACCAATCAACTAGTTGGCTGGTTGGACAGATAATCTTTAGATGTGTGGCCAGCTTCAGAGTCAGCCAATGGTGGGTTGCTGTGAGGAGCCTATCAGAGATCTCTAAGCCAGCCAATCAGATTCTTCAGCCAATTCCATCTTGCAGCGTCGTAGTTATGCTCCCCATCGCAAGAGAACCCACGGCTGTTCAACAGCGGCAAGGGAGGAGGGAAGACCACCTGAAGGAGGAAGATTGCATCTCCCGGGAGAAGAGGAGCCAAATAATAAGGAAGATGTTGGAGAAGAAAAATAAGATTTTCCAATCAAAGGGATCAGGACACATTTACGGTGAGTGTTGACTTCCCCTTCCTAGTCATTGTGCATTCCACGACTGACCGAAACAAGTGAAGTGTCCTAAAGGTAATTGGGTGGACGGTAAGCACCCCTTTCCATACCATTTACACAACAGTCAGCTGGCAAGAAGAATCAGAGTGACATTCACTGTTACTCTCAGTCACAACCACCAGTTCCTGGTTCTCATAATAACACATTATGTGTCTCAGTCATAGGCATCAGCGCTGGGAATTAGGGTATAAACGGCGCATACAGTATTACAGAACTTAAATGATTAGGCCATGTCATCACAGACTAATAGTAGATAAGTGGGTGGCAGGAAACGTATGCAGATTGAGCACTATTAAGCACAATATTTGCTTCAGACCTTCTTTAATCTATTGAAGCAAAGCTGTAAATGGCCTTTACTAAATCTGTTCAATTATTCATCCTTGACTTCAGATACACTTGACCTGCCTGACTTGGACTTTTTAATTAACGCAATTTTCTTCTACTAAACGTAGAGATTAACACTATTAGATCCACTGCTTTACAGCCGCACTCCCAGATTTCCCACAAAGACATTATTTGTGTTTGTTTTTTATTGAACGGCAAGTGTTATATATTATTACGCTGAGTCTGATATTCTACGCTGTCCTTCTAGAACTCAGCCTCACCTTTGCATAAATCTTAGGTGTCTCCTAAGGAACGCCTTTGTCTTTCAGATCTCCAGCAGGTTCATGAGGGTAGTGTAATACCCCTTTTACACCAGAGGTAAAACCCAGGTTACTGCAGGGTTAACCCGGGTAGCTACTTGGTGTAAATGGGGAAAGGGTTGGATTGCCGGGTCGAGTGACCCGACAATCCAACCCAGGTAACTAGCAGGGTTTAAATGGGAATAACCTGTGAAACCCTGCAGTATAAACGGCGCGATCCAGGTCACAGTATCCTGGATCATGCCGCATGCCTGCCGATTGGCCAGCCTCAGTGGCGCTTGGAGATGACATCATCTCCAAGCGTTCACTTCAACGCCGGAAAAGCCGGGTCTGCGGTATGAATGGCGCCAGCTCGGGAAATTCCTGGGTTGGCGCTGGCTAGATTCCGGGTCTGATACGGATTGGAACCCTGTTCCAACCTCTGGGTCAGACCCGGAATTTAGGAGTAAAAGCGGTATAACTTGATCTCTGACTGAGAGATGGACAATGAGGAAGCTCCTAAATGGTCACATGATAGCAGATAAAGGTATGAGTGGGTTGTACTAAGAATGAGCATACAGAAGGAGGGGGACATTCTAGCCTCTGCTAGATACCTTATATGTCATGTGACTGTGGCAGCCATGACACTACGTAAACTGTAAATTGTTACTAACCATACCTCCTAACTGTCATGATTTATGTAGAACAGACCTGATTTGAGGAAATCTGGAAATCTTGGTGGAATCTCCCAATCGCACCAAATCACGACAGTGAATGGGTGTTTGGGGGAATAGGAGGCGGCCCCAATCATGCGTGACCATCTCGCTGTCCCTATTCATGGATCTAAAATGGTGGATAATATGCATTAACAACAGCCGTTCGCCTATAGTAGCCTATGAGCTACTCTATGGAGTTTTTTTTCTGAGAGGGATCCTCCAGATCCCTATCTGTGTCCTCTCACTAACGCATGTGCCGACCTACGCCCACGCATACGCATATTTGTGCTGGAAGCAGTGTGATAGCATTATTCTATTCTATCACTCTGCTTCCAGCTTTTTGCCGGGATGAACTTTTATTGAAGCTCGTCTCCCGGCAAGAGCTTGATTGTAAATTTGTTTGAGAATACTCATTTTCATGATGCGGATTTAATAAAAAAAATATAATCTGGATTGTGATAAATATGTCCCTTAATGTTTAAAAGAGGTTCATAGTTCATATAACAGTGACATAAACACTAATTAGGAATATTGTGTTGGGCGTAGCTATAGTGGGTGCAGAGGGTGTCATTGATATGGGCCCCAGGGGCTTAAGGGGCCCGGTTCATCTGCACTCTGGTTTTATAGTTGTCTTCCAAGTTGTCTACCAAAACAAACTGGGGCACTACAGTGTGGTATAATGTGAACTGGGGGCATTGTGTGGCATAATGTGAAATGTGGGCATTATGTGGCATAATGTGAATTGGGGATACTGTGTGGCATAATGTGAATTGGGGATACTGTGTGGCATAATGTGAACTGGGGATACTGTGTGGCATAATGTGAACTGGGGGCACTGTGTGGCATAATATGAACTGGGGCAATGTGTGGCATAATGTAAACTGGGGCACAACTATGGGGCATAAGATGTGTAAGAGGAGGAGGCAGAGGCCAGGAAAAGGAATGGAGAGGATGTAGTTTATATCCCAGCCATCGGGATGCCGGCACTCAGAATGCCAGTGCCGAAATCCCAACACCAGTCAGAATCCTGGCGGTAAACATTGGGGTTAGGGGGAGTGTTATGGGTTACGGTTAGGCACTAGATGGAGCGTGCGGGATTGGCTGCGGGGGGGGGAGAGTTTGGGTTAGGATGCAGGAGGGAAGGTCAGGTTTAGCCTGCTGGGATGGAGGTTTAGGTTTAGGGATAAGGGTAGGGGGAGGGATAGGATACTTACATGCAGGTTTCGGTATCCTAACCCTGTCTAGATGCCGGTGTCAGGTTTCTAAACACTGAGATCCTGAACACCGGGATTTCGTTCCCACCCTGAATAGACAAGTACCCAAATCCATAATAGTAACTTTAGTGGGAAAGGCTGCGGTCAGTGTTGTTCTTTATGAATTGAGTGTGACTATATTAATGTATTTTGTTTTATTGTGTGTTAATCCATTTGTACATATTTGTCACTATGTAGTACATTGAAAATGCAAAGTAATTATATTTACATTGTTTTAATGAGTATTTGTTTTCACTATTTTATTTTTTGTCTTGAATTTATATTACTTTTCACCAGCTTTTCGAAACCTCTAAATATTTAAGTAGTAGATCCCTGCCTGAGACTTCACCATGGGGGTTATGTATTGGGGTCCGATTTTTCAGAAGCAGCGTGATTCTGGCAATCTCGTCTGGTTTTGCGTTTTAAAATATTTCCGCTTCAAAGAGAGAGCGACGGAATAGCGCTGCTTCTGAAAAGTCCGACCCTATTAAATAAGTCCCATCTGTCCATATTTATGTGGCAAATCTGTAGGTAATGAAATAACATGCAAAGAAATTTATATGAAATTTATCCGAAATTTTGTTTTTCAATTTTAGACACTTCTTTTCCTATATTGAGTGCAATCATTTTTCTTAGCTGTACATTTTTCCTGGAATTAAATAAGCTAAACTTCCTTTTATAGATCAAATATAGCAGGTACAGTCCCAGACATAAATAGTGAAAATATACAGAGCCCCATTCTCCACAGGCAGCTGATACCTGACTACACTGACTGTGATACCCAGGCTGAGTGACATCACAGACACTGTTTATGATGTAACTCATGGGCTGATTCTGCAAGGAACACAGATGAGAATTCGCACGCACCCGGCCAATGTTTTCGCACTGCGCATGCATCGCAGTGCGCATGGACGAACTAGCCTGTGCAAACGGGTAAGGGTACCCAGGCTACACGCAGTGTGTACACAGACCCTACCTATATTGATTGACAGGAAGTGCCGTTTGCAGGTGGTGAAGGGGGGTGGGTGGGCGAACGCAGGCGTGCCTGTGCGTTGGGATGCCGTTATAGGGGCGTGCATAAGTAAGGCAGTGCGGCGGCATACGCAGCCAGATGACTCGATGCACGCAGGAAGTGGCACGAGATCAGGTCAACCTCTATTGTGCGTATGGTTTTGATAATTCTCAAGGTTACCTAAGTTTCCGCTGTCTTGCGGACTATTAAGGCTTTGAGTAAAGGTAAGTGGGCGGCATTGTGCAGTGCTGGGCGTCTGCATCTTACGCTACAGTTGCCGTGCGTATGCACTGATTAACATATATTCGCAGCGGCCGAGTGCATGCGTGCGCACACTTGCGTCCCTTGCTGAATCAGGCCCTCAGTCACATGACCAGATTGGTCTGAGCTGAACATCTCATTCTGCCACATTTATTAACTGAATTAAAGGAAATGACATGTTTGAAACCTCTTTAAACAAACACATTTATACACTTTGATTGATAAATCTAATTTGTCAATTTTAAACCTAAATATATTTTTTATGGATATTGTACCAATTTTAACTAACAGAAAAAAACAGACCTACGAATATTAAATATTAATTATGTTGGTGATTGTGCTAATTAAAGAAAAAGTAATGACCAAGCTGCTTAAATAAATTCCTGCACCTTCCTAACAAGATGAGAGTAGATCCAAGCTTACATTTATGTGTTTAGCCCCAGCTCACTTTTTCTATGCGGTACCAGCCCTCATCTACCATGATAGCTCTCTGTTGTCCCAATTCCCACTGCATCCCCTCGGTTAGAATCCCGACACTGGCAGCCCGACAGGGTTAGGATACCGACACCTGTCGGTCGGTATCCTAATCCTCCTCCTCTTCCTACCCCTAACACTCCCTCACTAGTTCCTAAACCTAACCTCCCCCCCTAGTGCGTAAACCTAACCTCTCCTTCCCCGCACCCTAAACCTAACCCTCCCTCCTTAGTGCCTAACCCTAACCTTCTCCCTAGTGCCTAACCCTTAACCGTCCCCCTAACCGCGCTACTTACCTTCAGGCTGACGGAGGTCAGGATGCCGGCTGTCTGGATGTCGGCGCCGGGATTCTGACAAGTTTTGGGATCCTGGCACCGACATTCTGAGCGCCAGAATCCCCACGGTCGGTATTATGACCGTATCCCGATACACACGTAGGAATATTTTGCACCTAACTGAGCCAATGGTTAAAAGTTTAGAAAGTGTAAAATAATAAATTGCTCATCTACAAACTTGAACATAAACAAAATGCAGATTGAGCAGAAAGTCTCAGATGAATTTCTGGCGTGATACCTACAGTACGTGATTTGTGCAAGGACTACAGAGCGATGCAGGTGCCACCCTACAGCCATGCTCACATCAAGCAGAGCAGTCAGACATAGCCAGGCTTGGAAGACTTCTAGCGGGCATTATTGCTATTATATGAAAGAGGACACAGTGGATATGTGTGTAAGAGGAAGAGGCAGAGGGCAGGGTGATGAATAGACAAGTACCCAAATCCACAAGTTACTTTATTGGAAAAGGCTGCGGTCAGCGTTGTTCTTTATGAATTGCTAATGAACAACCTATTAGTCTAAAAACTGAGTGTGGCTACTGTATATTAAATGGACAACTAAACTAGCATAGGGGAAAAATAATTACATGGAAACATGTATATTTTTTAATTATCCCTTACCCAATTTCTGGCACGCACCACTACAGGATACAGGATATAGTCGGCATGCCGGCGGTGAGAATCCCGGCACTGGATTCCTGGTATTAGGGTTAGGGGTAGGCACTAGGGGAAGGGATAGGCTGTGGGGGGGAGAGTTAGGCTGCGGGAGTTGAGGATTAGGGTTAGGCTGCAGGAAAGGTGGGTTAGGGGGAGGGTTATGGTACTTACCTCCAAGAGTCGGGATACTGACTGTCTGGATGTCGCTGTCAGTATTCTGACCACTGGCATCCCAACCGCCGGGATCCTGTACCCAACCCCCCTCTACTGGTAAATAGCTTGTCCTGTATGGAAATTATAGATTGATGAAAAATAAAGTAGTGAGAAGATCTAAATATAAAATAAATTAAGTAAGATAATTAAATGTAATGAGATCAAAGTCCTAGTTCACAGTTCTTCAATGTAGTTATGAATATAATAATAATTGTAATGTTGAAAGTCAGACATAAATGTGAACTACCAACTGTGCCATTATTCTGCATGAACCAGGGTTAGGTGGGTATAGTTCTGTAAGAATAGAAAACTCAATAGATTCTTCCCTGTTTATAGCTAATGCAGCCATTAATTACAGCAGCTCCTGCACTATACACTCCCAGTACAGTGACCACTAATACCATACTGTATATACTCCCTGTATAATGGCACCTCCTGCTATATTTACTTCCTGTACAGTGGTACCTCCTACCATATATGTTAACTTTACAGTGGCACTCTCTGTATAGTGTGCCAACCCAGACATACTACAAACAAACATAAATAGTGGGACATGATGTTATGTGGGAGGGTGGAAAGACGATCAGCTCAGTCAGGTGCCCACACACATAGCGATCTGCACACGATCAGCCGATGTGTACGATTTGTGTACTATTTCCCTTGAAACTCTCCTGGGCAGCTCTGCACACGATCTCCACGCGATTTGCACACGATTTGATGTCCATTCTTCATACGATCTCTCCTGCAGTCAGACTTTCACAGTGCATCGCCTCCTAGATTGTCAGATCTGCCCTACTGCATGGCAGATCTGACGATGCGATGTGCAACCAGTGGGGATGCGACTGGGGACTCACGATTTACTCACGATTTGGCCATATGTTACACGATCTGTCGTTTAAATGTGTCGGAATCGGTCAGATCGGGTAAAATATCGCTATGTATGTGGGCACCTTTAGACATATTAAGTTTGAGAAATCGCTGGGACATCCAGCAAGAGATAGCAGAGAGACAGAGATATGAGTCAGTAGAGAGGGGGAAAGATCAGGTGAGGAAAGGTAGATATGAGTATCATCAGCATAGAGATGATAATGGAGGTCAAAAGAGCTGATGAGTTCACCTAGAGAGGACGTATAGAGAGAGAATAGGAGAGGTCCAAGAACAGAACCTTGGGGAACACCTACTGTAAGAGGCTGTGGTGGGGATGAGTCGTCATGAGAGGAAACAGAGAAGGAACGGTCAGAGAGGTTGGAGGACAGCCAGGAGAGAGCAGTATCACATAGACCAAGGGAGTGAATGATTTGCAGCAGTAGAGGGTGGTCCACAGTGTCAAAAGCAGCAGAGAGCTCAAGGAGAATGAGCAGGGAGTAGTGGCCCTTGGATTTGGCAGCAAGGAGGTCATTGCTGACTCTCGTGAGGGCAGTTTCAGTGGAGTGGAGAGAATGGAAGCCAAGCTGAATAGGGTCAAGGAGGGAGTGGGGGAAAGAAATGTGGTGAGGCGGTTGTAAACAATACGCTCAAGGAGTTTGGAGGCAAAAGGGAGGAGAGAGATTGGTCGGTAGTTAGAGACTGTTAGGATCAAGGTTAGGTTTTTTAAGAATGGGGGAGACAAGGGCATGCTTGAATGCAGAAGGAACAGTGCCAGAAGAGAGGGAGAGATTAAGGAGGTGGGCAAGATGGGAGCAGGCAGAAGAAGAGAGGTAGTGGAGGAGGCGGGAGGGGATAGGGGAGAGGTTAAAGAGGGGGAGGACTGGATAAGGGCCTTAACTTCCTCTCCAGTCACAGGGGAGAAGGATGTCAGAGTCAGTAAAATGGATGGGGAGGGGTGATCCGGGAAAAGGAGGAGGTGGAGAGCTGGGGGACTGGTCGGATATGATGTCCTGGAATCAAATAAAATAAAATAGGTAGCAAAGTCAACAGCAGAGAGCAAGGAGGGGAGACGAGGAGGGGGTGGGCAGAGGAGGGAGTTGAAGGTGGAAAAGAGACGCTGGGGATTTGAGGAGTGGGAGGAGATGAGATTCTTGAAATATGACTGTTTAGAGAGGGAAAGGGCAGCACTGTAGGATATCAGCAAGAATTTGAAATGGAGAAAATCTGCCTGAGAGAGTGATCTTCTCCACTGTCGCTCGGCTGTTCGTGAACATTATTGCAGGTATCTGGTGCATTTGGAATGCCAGGGTTGAGGCGTGGATTTGCGAGGGTGAGTAGTGATTGCCGCAGCAAAAGAGTCAAAAGCAGAAGTAAGGGTGGCATTGTATAGGGAAGCAGCTTATTCAGGGCAGGAGAAAGAGAGGATAGGGGAGAGACGCGAGTCAAGTAGGGAAGAAAAGAAAGCAGTGTCGATAGCATCAATGTTATGCTTAGTGATGGTGGCTTTCAGAGGTGGAGGAGGGGAAGGAGAGAGGTATAGGTTAAAAGAGAGAAGGTGATGGTCAGAAAGGGGGAATGGGGAATTGGAGTAGGCAGAAATATCACAACGGTGAGTGAATACCAGATCAAGCAAATGCCCACTCACATGGGAGGGTGAGGAGGTCCATTGGGAGAGGCCAAATGAGGAAGTGAGGGTGAGTAGTTTGGAGGCAGCGGATTCAGTGGGGATATCAATTGGAATATTGAAGTCACCTAGGATAATAGAGGGAAGGTCTGAGGAGAGAAAGTGAGTGAGCCAGGAAGCAAAGTTATCTGGCATAACTATCTCATCTAGTCCCAAAGTGTGTTGTCTTGGAGTCATCCTGGACTCTTCCCTCTCCTTCAAACCACATATTCAGAACCTCTTGCAGTCCTGTTGTTTCCATCTCAAGAATATTTCCAAGATCAGACCATTTCTCACCCAGGATGCCACCCAAAACCCTCATACATTCACTGGTCATTTAAAGATTGAACTACTGTAACCTCCTCCTATCTGGCCTCCCTAAATCCCATCTCTCTCCGCTCCAGTCTGTGCTCAATGCTGCTGCTCTGCTCATCTTCCTCTCCAAATGC
Organism: Taudactylus pleione; assembly: GCA_031769625.1. Lineage (NCBI taxonomy): Eukaryota > Metazoa > Chordata > Amphibia > Anura > Myobatrachidae > Taudactylus > Taudactylus pleione. The sequence goes on from JAUIMM010000299.1 coordinate 2,380,344, forward strand.
TCTACATCTGCCTCCCCTCTCTTACAAGCCCTCCACTGGCTCCCCTTCCCTTTTCAGAACCCAATTCAAGGTTCTCACACTCACTTACAAAGCCCTCACCCAATCTTCTCCCATTTACATCTCTGATCTCATCTCCTTTCACTCTTCTGTACATCCTCTTCCTTCACTTAATACACGCCGCCTTTCATGCCAATTGATTACTTCCTCCCACTCCCGCCTCCAAGATTTTGCCCGTGCTGCTCCTCACCTTTGGAACTCCCTCGCTCTCCCCATCAGACTCTGCACCTCTCTACAATCTTTCAAACAAGCTCTTAAAACCCACTACTTCATTAAAGCCTTCCAGCTCTCATCCTAACTTGCTGCTACATCTTCCCTCCTCCCCAGCTACCACATCTGTGTCACTCCGTCTTGTCTGCCCCTCCCTTAAAGAATGTAAGCTCTTTAGAGCAGGGCCCTCTACCCTCTTGTGCTTCTCCCTACTGTAATTTAATTTATCTCTTACTCCCCACTAGGGCAACTAACACTCGGCTGCTTATGTGGGCGTAAAGGTTGCTAATATAGCAATGTTTATTATACATGTCCCTGTCCTGCTTTGTATTGTTTTGTAAGTCACTGGTTACTTATTTGTTCATGTATTTTGTAAGGCACTGCGGAACACTTGTGGCGGAATATAAATAAATAATAATAATAATAATGGGATACAGACACACTAACACAGAACAGAGACTGAGAATATCATCCAGTATGCAGGGATATGGCCCTATCAGTAAAGTACCTGCCTCTGGCATATAAGGAGATCTCCAGGCTTTTTCATTCTGTTGAGGGGCAGTTGTCAAATAAAGTCTCTTGAGCACAAGCATTGTCAGGTGAATTAACTTCCTCCTTGCAGTGTGTCTCTATTACTGACTGAATTGTACAAACAGCAGCCAATTGTGGGATCAACCGAGGCTCATGACACCCACAGTGACCTGGAGTCCAAGGCTGGAAGCCTGTACAGAGCCTGATTGGAACCTTGGAGATGCCCCCACGGCTCTGTCCCAACCATGTTAATCTGTCTCACTGCCCATGCCCCATTGCTTCATCCCGATGCCCTCCCCCCACCTCGCTCAGTCAATTCTCCTTAACCCCCCCCCAGTGGCTCCGTGCCACTGGTCTTTCCCATCTCCTTTGTAGTGTGAGCCATTCCATGCGGGCGCTGAGGAGACGGGACAGACGAATTGCAGGTGTAATACAATCAGGGTTTATATCTGAGGTTGTAATACACAAGAGGGCTCCAATACACAGACCAAGCAAAAGCAAATGCAGGAAAGTCACCATGATCAGGAAAATAGGATTAGACAGAGGCTTCCACAGGATGCAGAAACTATAACCGGCATAGTGTGCAGGGCTGGATGCCCTTTTAACAGGAACATGCACCAATAGCAGGCATCTACCCAGACCAGCCCCTAACTCATAATTGCGTGCAGTTGCTAACCAGCGGGACTGTCTGCCCTTGTGGTACAGGAGACCTAGCTACCTAGTAACAACCAGGTCCCGTGTCTGTAATGAGCCTCAACAGCGGCTCATAACAGTGTGTTGTGGGTACGGTGCTTCCCGGAAAGGCCATGTCCCTTGCTGAGATGTCATGCCTCCTTGGTTCAGGCATGTGCCTCCTTGGTTCAGGCAAAAGTCCCTATTACAACTTTTAGAATGTTGGGCGGTAAGCATATAAGGAGATCTCCTGGTTTCTTCATTCGGTTAAGGGGCAGTTGCTAAATAAAGTCTTAACAACATCATTGTCAGGAGAATTAACTTCCTTCTTACGGTGTGTCTTTTTTACTAACTGAATTGTACAAGCAGCAGCAATTATGCTGTAGACCAAAAATGACCTATGCAAATAACTTAGGGGTTTATTTATTAAGCCTTGGAGAGAGAGAAAGTGTACTGAGATAAAGTACCAACCAGTCAGCTCCTAACTGTCATATTGCAAACACATTGTGTATCAGTTATTAGCTGATTGGTTGGTACTTTATCTCTGTCCACTTTATCTCTCTCTAAGGTTTAGTACTGCATAGCGGGGACTACTACTGGGGGCACTGTATAAGGGTGCTCCCAGTAGTGCCCCTTATACAGTGCCCGTCCTATAAGTCCCCCACCTATGCCGTGCCCTCAGTAGTGGTACCCCTCTGTAGTGCCCCCAGTAGTGCACCTTATACAGTGCCCCCAGTAATACACCCATATACAGTGCCCCCAGTAGTGTAACTTATAATTGCCCCCAATAGTGCCACTTACACTGAGCCCCCAGTAATGCTTCTTATACCGTGCCCTATGTAGTGCCCCTTATACTGTGCCCCCAGTAGTGCCCCCTTATACAGTGCCCCCAATAGTGCCACTTATACAGTGCCCCCAGTAATGCCCCTTATTCCGTACTGCTAGTAGTGGTCCCCCATGTAGTACCCCTTATACAGTAGGGGTCCCCTCTATGCAGTGCCCCCAGTAGTGGCCCTTATATATTGCCCCCAGTAGTAGTTCCTCCTATGCAGTGCCCCTTATATAGTGCCACCAGTAGTAGTTACCCCTATGCAGTGCCTCCGGTAGTAGTCCCCCCTATGCAGTGCCCCCAGTAGTGGTCCCCCCTATGCAATGCCCCCGGTAGTGCCCCTTATACAGTGCCCTAACAGTGCCACTTATACAGTGCCCTCAGTAGTGCCCCTTATACCATGCCGCTAGTAGTGGTCCCCCATGTAATGCCCCTTATACAGTAGTGGTCCCCTCTATGCAGTGCTCCCAGTAGTGGCCCCCCTATCCATTGCCCCTTATACAGTGCCCCAGTAGTGTTTCCCCTTATACAGTGCCCCCAGTAGTGGTCCCCCCTATGCAGTGCCCCCAGTAGTGGTCCCCCCTATGCAGTGCTCCCAGTAGTGCCCCTTATACAGTTCCCCCAGTAGTGGTCCCTCCTTATACAGTGCCCCCAGTAGTGCCCCCCCTATGTAGTGCCCCCAGTAGTGGCCCCCCCTTTGCAGTGCTCTCAGTAGTGCCCCTTATACAGTGCTCCCATAAGTGGTCCCCCCTATGCAGTGCCCCTTATACAGTACCCCCAGAAGTAGTCCTCCTATGCAGTGCTCCCCAGGAGAGGTCCCCCCATGCAGTGCCCCTTATATAGTGCTCCTAGTAGTAGTCCCCCCTACGCAGTGCCCTCAGTAGTAGTTCCCACTATGCAGTGGCCCCAGTAGTGGCCCCCCTATGCAGTGCCCCCATTAGTAGTCTCTCCTATGCAGTGCCCCCAGTAGTGCTCCTTATATAGTGCCCCCAGCAGTAGTCCTCCCTACGCTGTGCCCCCAGTAGTAGTCCCCCCTATGCATTGCCCACAGTAGTGGTCCCCCTATGCAATGTCCCCTGTAGTGCTCCTTATATAGTGCCCCCCAGTAGTAGTCCCCCCTATGCAGTGCCCCCAGTAGTGGTCCACCCTATGCAGTGCCCCCACTAGTGCCCCTTATATAGTACTCTAGTAGTAGTCCCTCCTCTGCAGTGCCCCCAGTAGTGGTCCCCCCTATGCAGTGCCCCCAGTAGTCCCCCCCCAATGCAGTGCCCCCCAGTAATGCCCCTTATATAGTGCCCCCAGTAGTAGTCCCCCCTATGCAGTGCCCCCAGTAGTGCCCCTTATATAGTGCCCCCAGTAGTGGTCCCTCGTATGCAGAAGCATCGGAGGAGCTACACTGTCCACTGACATTGAAAGTGATCGTCTCAGGGCTTGCCAGTCTGATGCATGCTAGAACACAAAGGGAGGGCTGAAACTAGCATTTGCATATTACCGCCTCTGCGACCCCGCAAAGCAAACGCGGCTGCAACTGTGCCCACCTCTGTATCAGGCCCCTAGTGTCCACTATAAACACATCCTGTGATCCTAGGATTATTACCATTGTAAAGCCAGCTACATTTGTGAGACTTAACCATCAGATCAGCAACAAGAGTTAATCAGCCTTCCATGGCTTCAACTGTTTTCAAGATCGAGCAGCTGTAATCGCCTCAAATGTCCCCAGGGTCTGATGATACATATGAAAAAGCTTTGTGCCAATATGACATAACATCTGATCTGGGTATATTTGTTTGAGTTAACAGAACAATACATGCTGCATACTTTAAGCAGCCATTAATGTGGCTGTTGTTCCAAGCAGCATACAGCAACTGAAATATCCAGAGCAGGAGCCATCAACCAATGCAATATAATGCTTTGTTTCTTGCTAATGATTATAAAGTTCCAGTATCATTTTTTTCTCCTGTATATGAAATTTAGGGCCTGATTCAGACACGCTCGCAAGCGCTATGCGCTCGCGAGCGGGTCAATGTTAGGCCACTGCGCATGCGCACGCTGTAGTCGGCTCCGACGTGCGCATGCGCAAGACTCGGTTCCGTTGCTCCGGGTCTCGCATCAAAGAGCCAGAAGCTACCACAAGGGTCTCGTCACAAGCCCAATGGTCTTGACCATCGCGACCATCATCCTGGCCTCTCGCAATAGCTGTGGGTGGTCACCCACAGCTATGCGAGCGGCCAGGAGGCCCAGGGGCGGACTGGGCCGGGGGGCAAGGTGCCATCTGCCCCCCGGGCCAGTACAATTTCAGTGTTCTAGGGCCGCCAGGCTGCGGCAGGCAGAGGATGCTTCTGCTCTCCGGCCGATGCCCAGCTAGAGAGATCCAACTGAAGTAGCAGGGACTAAAAGAAAATGGCTGCCCCCATAACAGACTACAAAAAGATGGCCGCCTTTGGCCAATGGGGAGCCAGGTTTCCCTACCCAGAAACCCAAGAGGCTGGAGAGTGGGAAAAGGGAGCGTGGCTTATCGAGTGGGAAGAGGAGCTGTAAAAATTTATTTTATGGCACCCATGGAGGTGAGAGGCAGAGGGCAGAGATGAGTTTCACAGAGTGGAGGAGAGCCTGCCTCCTGTCTTCTCCACTCATACCAGGTAAGTGAAAGTTGGGGTGGGGCATATATATATATTAGGGGTGAGCGGGTTCGGATTTCTGAAATCCGAACCCCCCCGAGCACCCCCGATCCGAGGCAGATCCGAGTCAGGCTCGACTTTTCCCGCCTGACTCGGATCTGAAATCGAGGCAAAACGTCATCATCCCGCCTTCCGAGTCTCGCGGGTTTTGGATCCTATATAAGGTACCCGCGTCGGCGCCATTTTCTCACTCGGCTGTGGACAGTGAAGAGGGAGGGTGGGAGTTAGGGCTGGCTGGGCTGTGTAGTGTAGTGTAGTGCAGAGTAGTGTTGTGTTGTGCTGTGCTGCGCTGTGCTGCTGTTGTCCACTACTTCAAAGTCCATAGGGGCTGGCTGTGTTGTGCTGTGCTGCTGTTGTTAATAGGGGCTGTGTCCACTACTTCAAAGTCCATAGGGGCTGGCTGGACTGTGTTGTGCAGTCAGTTCTCCATAGGGGCTGTGTCCACGCCAAAGTCCTGTGCAGTGTCCCAGTCCTAAAGGGGTGCTGTAGTGTTGTCCAGGGGGTGCTCTGTCCATCAGGAGTGCTCCCCCCAAGTGCTAAAAAAATTATATTTTTTGTGTGTTTGTGAATTGTGTGCGCAGAAGCCGCACATGCATCAACAAAGTAGTGCCAAGCGTGCGCCTGTGTCATAAGTAAAGGGCCGGCTGGCTTGACCGTTAAAGGGTGCTGTAACCCCCAAAGTACACTCCAAACCAAAAAAAATATATTTTCTGTGTTTGTGAATTGAGTGCGCAGTAGCCGCACGTGCATCAACAAAGTAGTGCCAAGCGTGCGCCTGTGTCATAAGTAAAGGGCCGGCTGGCTTGACCGTTAAAGGGTGCTGTAACCCCCAAAGTACACTCCAAACCAAAAAAAAAATATTTTCTGTGTTTGTGAATTGTGTGCGCAGTAGTCGCACGTGCATCAACAAAGTAGTGCCAAGCGTGCGCCTGTGTCATAAGTAAAGGGCCGGCTGGCTTGACCGTTAAAGGGTGCTGTAACCCCCAAAGTACACTCCAGTCCAAACCAAAAAAAAAATTATTTTCTGTGTTTGTGAATTGTGTGCGCAGTAGCCGCATGTGCATCAACAAAGTAGTGCCAAGCGTGCGCCTGTGTCATAAGTAAAGGGCCGGCTGGCTTGACCGTTAAAGGGTGCTGTAACCCCCAAAGTACACTCCAAACCAAATAACAAAATATTTTTTCTGTGTTTGTGAATTGTGTGTGCAGTAGCCGCACGTGCATCAACAAAGTAGTGCCAAGCGTGCGCCTGTGTCATAAGTAAAGGGCCGGCTGGCTTGACCGTTAAAGGGTGCTGTAACCCCCAAAGTACACTCCAAACCAAATAACAAAATATTTTTTCTGTGTTTGTGAATTGTGTGCGCAGTAGCCGCACGTGCATTAACAAAGTAGTGCCAAGCGTGCGCCTGTGTCATAAGTAAAGGGCCGGCTGGCTTGACCGTTAAAGGGTGCTGTAACCCCCAAAGTACACTCCAGTCCAAACCAAAAAAAATAATATTTTCTGTGTTTGTGACTTGTGTGCACTGTGGCTGCACGTGCATCAACAAAGGAGCAGCGCCAAGCGTGCGCCTGTGTCCCATAAGTAAAGAGCCGGCTGGCTCATTTCTTAAAGGGTGGTGTAACCCACAAAGTGCACTACTCTCCAGCAAAAATAAAAAAATATTTTCTGTGTTTGTGTGCGCTTTAGCCGCACGTATATAATTATCAATATAACATAAATGGAGGACCAAACTTTCTCCGATAAAAATAAAATAGGAAAAGATCAAGAACCACTTCCTCCTAGTGCTGTTGCTGCTGCTGGGAGTTGTTCATCATCCCAGAGAGGAAGTAGGAACATCACTACTTTTACTAAACAATTGACCCTCCAACAGTCCCTAGCGATGAGGATGAAGTACGACAGCAGTCATCCTGAAGCAAAACGTATAACTGAGGCCTTGACTGCTATGTTGGTGTTAGACGTGCGTCCGGTATCCGCCATTAGTGCAGTGGGATTTAGACAATTGATGGAGGTAGTGTGTCCCCGGTTCCAAATCCCGTCTAGATTCCACCTGCATCCTCAAAGCAGCAGCGACAAGCGTGCATCTGTCTGTTAAAGGGTGGTGACACCCTCAAAGTATGCTACACAAACAATAAAAATATTCTTCTTCTTTTTTCTGTCTTTGTGAATTGTGTGGGCTGTAGCCGCACTTGCATCCTCAAAGCAGCAGCGACAAGCGTGCGTCTGTCTGTTAAAGGGTGGTGTAACCCTCAAAGTACGCTCCACAAACAATAAAAATATTCTTCTTTTTTTTTCTGTCTTTGTGAATTGTGTGGGCTGTAGCCGCACTTGCATCCTCAAAGCAGCAGCGACAAGCGTGCGTCTGTCTGTTAAAGGATTACATCGGTGACAGCATCCAGGCATGGTCCCTGTACAAACTGGCTCTATTTTACCTGAGTTGCCCCCCCTCCAGTATGTACTCCGAAAGAGTGTTTAGTGCAGCCGGGAACCTTGTCAGCGAAAGGCATAGGAGGTTGCTTCCACAAAATGTGGAGAAGATGATGTTCATAAAATGAATTATCAACTCTTCCAGGGAGACCAGCCTCCAGAACGTACAGAGGGACCTGTGGTTGTGGATTCCAGCGGGGACGAATTAATACTCTGTGAGGATGAGGATGTACACAACACTGAAGAGGGTGAGGAATCGGTGGATGAGGAGGATGAGGACGACATCTTGCCTCCGTAGAGCCAGTTTGTGCAGGGACAGATTAATTGCCAGCTTGTTTTGTGGGGGCCCAAACGAACCAATCATTTCAGCCACAGTCGTGTGGCAGACCCTGGCGCTGAAATGTTTGGTTTGTTAAAGTGTGCATGTCCTATTTATACAACATAAGGGTGGGAGGGCCCAAGGACAATTCCATCTTGCACCTCTTTTTTTTCTTTGCATTATGTATAGTTTGGGGCCTAGTTTTTCAAACTGCCATCCTGTCTGCCACTGCAGTGCCACTCCTAGATGGACCACGTGTTTGTGCCGCCCACTCATATCTCTTAGCATAGTCATCCAGCTACCTCGGTGCAACCTTTTTGACATAAAAACACTATTGTGAGGTGTGAGGTGTTCAGAATAGACTGGAAATGAGTGGAAATTAAGGTTATTGAGGTTAATAATAGCATAGGAGCAGAAAAACCCACAAATTCTGTGATTTTAGCTGTTTTTATGCTTTTTTTCAAAAAAATACAGATCCAAAACACAAAACCCAGAACCCAAAACACGGAAGGGTGGTTTTGGCAAAACCAATCCAGATCCAAAACACGAAGAAAGATCCAGATCCAAAACCAAAACACAAAAAGTGGCCGGTGCACACCCCTAATATATATATATATATATATATATATATATATACATATATATACACGCGCACGCACACGTATAAATTATATATATTTTTATATATATATATATATATGAATGTAAGGAGATGTAACTGTTACCACACAACTGTTTTATTTTTTTCTGTTTAATATTTATGACCAAAAAATTTGTTGTAAAGTTGTGACTTACATTAGTTCCACTGTATCACTATTTTTGGACTGGTAACTACAGCATAATAATAGCAGATAAAAAAACTTTAGATGTCTATGTACTAAGACCTGGAGAGAGATAAAGTGGATGGAGAAAACATACCAACCAATCAGCTCCTAACTGTCACTTTACAGGCTGTTTTTGAAAAATGACTCCCTATGTACTATGGCCCTGATTCAGAGGTGGACGCTATTGCAATCCGCAGACTAAGTGATTGTTTGCCATTGAGCATGCGATCGCCGTGCGAGCTTGCAGACAACAGAGGCCCATTGCAAATTGGTTGACAGGAAGTGACCATTTGGGGGTGGTGATGGGGGCAGTTAAGGAAACGCAGGCGTGCCTGGGCGTTTGAACGCCGTTTCATGGGCGTGCATAAATTAGCCACTGCAAGTGTATACGCAGCCCTGCGTGGCAGAAGAGCTCCCTAGGCTGCGGCAGGTCAGACCTGCCAGAAGGGTAAATTGCCCACCGATGTCCTTCGATATTACCTATATTTATGCTTGCATGAGATCGAGCACTAAAGTGCGAAGGCATCAGTGGGCGTCTTTATGCTCGGTGATCTTTGCTATCATTAGCATATTTTCACAGCTGCGAGCGTGGGAAAGCACGGCTGCATACGCATTAGCGTCCACCTCTGAATCAGGCCCCATGTCTCCAGCAGCCCAATCCACGCAAGTACGCCCAAACGTACAGCTTTCCCCTGTGACTGCAAGACACCAGAGCAGATAAATTTACCTGAAGTATATGGAGCAGGCTGAAAGCTTTGGGCCAGTATCCGGCAGGACAGGCATTATTAGATGCTTAAGCAGAGGATAGGGCGGACTTGCGGCTAGACACAGGCGGACAGTAGTGGCCATAGCTGAATAACACCTCACCATAAAGACCCCCCTATTTCCACTATGACCTTAGCACAGTCTAAGCCTTTTTCTATTTTAAACATCGGCCTACCGTAATAAACAGCCTTAACCTGATTTTATGCAAACCACACCCCCAACATTATTGTCACGCCCATTTTAAAATTGCATTTGCTGGGCCACTTGCTTGTGTTTGCCCCCCAGGCTGAAAGTTGCCAGCCAGCCCCTGAGGAGGCCGCTCCAAAAAAACCCCCCAAAAAACGCCCTGATTCAGAGCGAGCGCTCTTTCAGAGCGTCCGGCTCTGAATCAGGCCTTTAGTTCAATAACAACAATAACATAATTTGTTTTTAATCACATTCTATTCTAAGGGGCTATTCATCATGAACAAAAATCTGACCAATGATAATTAGGTATTGAACTTGCAGCAGTTCAATGTCCGTAGGTATTCATCATGCCTCATCTTATTCATCATGCCTCATCTTACTCGTCATGCCTCATCTTACTCATCATGCCTCATCTTACTCATCATGCCTCATCTTATTCATCATGCCTCATCTTACTCGTCATGCCTCATCTTACTCGTCATGCCTCATCTTATTCATCATGCCTCATCTTATTCATCATGCCTCATCTTACTCATCATGCCTCATCTTATTCATCATGCCTCATCTTACTCGTCATGCCTCATCTTACTCATCATGCCTCATCTTACTCATCATGCCTCATTTACTTAAGTATCACTTCTGAAAAGATGCTCTTTATGCGGACACAGCTTTTTGGAAGTATGTGTCCCTTCACCTTTCCCCCTGCTGTGCTGATGATATTCACAGGCTATTTCGAACAACGCATGCGCTTTAGATATATATATACATGGGAAAGCTAGAAGGACAACGCGTTTCGTCACTATTGGTATGCCTCCATTTTCCCAGTGATTTTTGCTGCTCTGCTGCGCTGGCTTGGCACTGCAGAGCACCACCATGGACAGGTATGTATACCTGTATGGGTGTGGGCCCCACTGGACCCAGGGGCCCGTGTGCACTGCACACCCTGCACCCATTATAGAAATGCCCCTGAACACAACTGCTACGTCCCCATACATTGTATGAGGACTGTGGTGTGTTCTGCTGCTTACGGGAACACATGCTGAGTAAATAGCCGGTTTACTTAAATTAGAGGTAATCACGTGGAAACTTCTGTCTGCATGATTAATAGGGCACTTAGGCTTAGTAAAAAGGCCCCTTGATGTGCTGACATGAAATGTTGAGTCTGTTTCAGCCTGATATTACGAATAGACAGCCAGACCGTGGGCCGGATTCAGAGGCGGATGGAATTAAAACATGGGGTGCAAACACCCCATGTTTTAAATCTGCGTCCCGATGATTACCGAACGGGGTGACGCAGATCGAAATTGCATGGCGATCCATGCCATTGTGATGAGCGTGTCACTGGCTCCAGGGGCCATGAACCGATGGACATTCTGAGCAACTATTGAGCTGCTATATTGTCTGAAGGTACAGCCAATGTCCGATTGATGGTCTGACTATTTGCGCACAGCGATGGGTTAGAGCCACAGCGGGTGAGCGTCTCAGTCGGTAGCAGATCAGCTGCAACAGTAGCATAAATTTGCTGTAATGGCTACATCAAAAATCCCAGCCGCTACTGCAACACTGTCCACCTATGAATCAGGCCCTCTTTGTCCTTTTGTTTCCGGACAAAAAAAAAAAATGGCAATACAAATACTCCAAGGCTTGTTACCCTGCCTCAGAAAGAGCCACATGAACTCCCTAGCTTGAAATTATATTTGAAGTTGGTAAAAAACTACCTGCTGTAGTCACTGGAAGATCGTTAATCTAGATTGGAAGGTATCATCATCACCATTAAGCTTCTGAAATCATCATCAAAGTAAAAATTTTATCTGATGACAGGGAAATTATTTGTTGATTGCTTCATCCACTTATTTTGGATACATTTAAATGTAATTGTTGGAAGATTTTCTTATTTGCTAATTAAAAGGTAACCGTGAAGGATAATGGTCGAATCAGAATTCCATAGATAGATGTATCCTAAATGTGAGTCTGTTAGTTCAGATGCAGGAAGATGGCAAATAGCAACACAGCAACAATAAAACATCAGACAGGATGGGAATGCTAAGTTAGTGCACTTAACAGTGGCCAATGATCAGGTGACATTACATTCTTCTTCCTCCATTAATAGACCCCAGGGCCGGATTAAGGTCTGTGGGGGCCCCTGGGCAACAAACATGTGGGGACTGCTATTAAATGTGGACGAACTGGGGAGTATGCGCAATGGGGACCTTATGCAGTGCCCACAGTAGTGGTGCCCCTTATGCAGTGCCCCCAGTAGTGTCAGTTCCCAAAGTGGTAGTGCCCTGTATGCAGAGCCCACAGTAGTGGTTCCCTTTATGCAGTGCCCCGTATGCAGAGCCCACAGTAGTGGTGCCCTTTATGCAGTGCCCTGTATGCAGAGTCCACAGTAGTGGTGCCCTTTATGCAGTGCACCCAGCAGTAGTGCTCCCAGGAGTGGTGCCCCTTTTGCAGTGCCCCCTATGCAATACCCCCATTAGTAGTGCCTCCAGTAGTACTGCCCCCTGTAGTCATGCCCCCAGTAGTAATGCCCCCAATAGTAATGCCCCTGTATTAGTGCCCCCAATAGTAATGCTCCCTCTGTAGCAGTGCCCCAGTCAGGGCCGGTGCAAGGTTTCTTGGCACGCTAGGCATTTCTTCAGCCTTGCGCCTCCCCCCCCCACCCTCAGATAGCTACACAAGCTCTTATACAGTGCCCCCAGCAGTGGTCCCCTCTATGCAGTGCCCCTTATATAATGCCCCCAGTAGTAGTCCCACCTACGCAGTGCCCCTTATAAAATGATGACACGTTCAGAATGTCAGCACCAGAATGTTGACATAGTTTTTAGTTGATTTTTATGGTAAGGGTAAGGGTTAGGTTTAGGTTTTGGTAACGTTTAGTGTGGCCGGAGGCCGACCACACGTGATTAAAATGGTTGCCAAGGCATTGAGGGGTTAACCCTCATGCCATTGCGCCATTTTTAAAAGGACAGTGTAAAAGCACACTGCACATGGTTTATAATAAACTGTATTAAAGTATATATATATTGCTGTAGTGCACTGCAGCTGATCTGCAATGCATTAGTGCATGAAGCAACGTATATTTAATAGGCTATGCACTATATGGTTTAAATGTATATTTTGTAGAGAAAATACACTTATAAGGAATGTATAAGTTGTTTTGTTTTAGAAGGCTGTAACATTTAAGTCAAATGGTTATGAGACACTCTCACCACCTGACATAGGAAGTGATATGTTAATTGTCCTGACCTATGCTAGTGGTCAGACCCATTGTGTAACAAAGCTCTCTTTGAAGTGCATTCCAAGTGAGACCAGGATGGAAGCTGTGAAGGTGTGAAGAGAGTCAATGGCCTGAGACTATCTCTCCTGTGTGTGTGCACTTCTGGGGGAAAGATGTGTTTGTTTTTTTAAGATTATTGCAGGAAGACCAAAGCGAATATTCTTGCTGGTTATCCTACATAGATATTTTGTCACTGTGTGATAAATGTATCAAAAGATGAAAGTAAATTACCAGTTCCTGTGGAATGTGAGTTGTAATTACATTTGGGATAGATGGTCTGATTGGGTTACAAGACCAACTGTGGGTGGATTTCACCATGCTGTATTATGTGTTCTGACTATATATACAGGGCCTGTGTACAACCCTGTAACTTCTTTGAGAAGAAGAACTGTATGCGATGTACCCCTTTATCCGGAAGGACGAGTCTTCTTCAAGTCTTTGAGCAATAAACATCTTGCCTGACTTCAATTGTATCTCAATCCTGCGGCCATCAGAATTGCGCCAAACGCTATTCCGTTCTCCGGCTGTTCTGGGTAAGAGCTCCGTGTCTCCAAGTTCAAGCCCTCTGCCAGCTACTGTACAGACCTGGTCCATTCCGAGGGATCAGGAGGAATCGGCCGACATCAATCAGGGGGTGTGGCCGCAGCTAGTCAAACGCATACGCAGCAGAAACGGTTCCAGGCGCCGAGGTAGGAGCCTGAGGGTAACGTAAAAAGCGGTTCCAAACGCCGATGGTAGAGTTTGGTGGTGGCAGCATCGTTACACGCCCACGGCGCACTGGGCGGAGTCAGTGACAGGCGGTCACTGATGGTGAGTGGGAGTCCAAAAGCGCTAACCCGTGACCAGAAACGGCCTAGGCAAAAGGCGTCCAGTCACAGTTAGGTTTAGGGTAAGCGTTAGGTGTAGGGGTTAGGATAAGGGGTTAGGGTTAGGTTTAGGATAAGGGTTAGGTTTAGGATTTAGGTATGGGTTAGGTTTAGGGTTAGGATTTTGGAAAGGTAAGGTTTAGGATTAGGACAAGGGTTAAGATTAGGGGTTAGGGTGTAGGGTTAGGCTAAAATAAGCAAAAAAAACAGTCTGGTGTCGACTATCCTATAGAGGTGCAGGTGCGAACTCAGTGAGCGAATCCTCTCGTGGGCACACGCCTTGCGCCATGCGTGGCACGATTTGCTGCGTTTGCAACAGTGATGTAGCAGGACACATCTGTAACTCTTCACATTATCTGTGCATCAATTAAAGTTAATTACATTTCACATATTCATCTTTAGATTAAAATTTCACAGCCAGAGGTGAGTTACTTTGTGTTATAGGGCTCTATTTATTAACATTATTTCTCCTTCAGTGTCCATAGGGCTCCACAGGGAGACAATGGGATGTAGGTGGTACTTGGAGGACCGGACACCAACAGCAAAGCTTTTTCAATCCCAGGGTGCTCCGGTCCTTCCCCCTATACGCCGGCCACATGGCCTAAAGGCAACTCAGTTTTGTTGGTGTCCGGCAGGAGCTGGATCACCATTAGAACAGTGGGGCTACTATAAGCAGCCCAAGCTTTATTTTTATGATTTATTTTAATTTTTTTCATAATACAGCAAGCAGCACTAGACAGTCCTCTGGACGTCTGAACTGCTGCTCCATCACCCCTCCGTGGCGCCGCGACTCCAGCCCTCGGCTAGTTACTGTCAGCAGAGCTCCTCGGACCCCAATCGGGACTCAAGGGGACAGGTAAGGTGGATCCCCGCTTGCAGGGACCCAAGTAGATGCACAGTCTAACCTACGGAGGCACTGATGTGGACACTGGTTCGTCCAGGACTCCACTAGACCACCAGAGTAAAATATACTGGTGCAGGGGACAATACTTAGGCTAAGGACCCGGTGGTTGATGTCAGCATAGGGGAGAAGGCCCTCTCCCTACTGCCCCTCCCCCAGCTCAGGGTGCGATTCCACTGCGGTCTTGCCGCCCCTTAGCAGCTCCTCCCTCACCCTCCACCCTGTCAGAGATGGCAGGCATTTGCTGGGTCAGCCTCAGGTCTCCGGGGAACGCTGGGTCCGGTCTCCCTGTATACCACTCCCAGGAGCCAGGTTATACAGCGCTATTTCCTACCAGCCACTGCGGTCTGTGTAGTTGATTTTAGTGCCCACTCCAGTTATATTGTATGCTCTGCATTGTATGTGACTTGTGCTAGCGCTGCTGTCTGTAAATTTTGTCTACAACTGTCAGATTATATCTTTCCCTTTCTTTCATTATAACCCTGGAATACTGAGGTATAGGGCATCCATTGTACCCACGGCTGACGGCTGCTATCAGAACTGATGGGGCCCGGGACTGCCAAGATAGGCAGGGCCCCCCCCTCACAACCCCAGATACTTACCTTAGTTACCACACTCTTCTTCTTTATTCTGTTCTAACTGCACCCCAGTCCTCACATGCCGCGTCTCCTCTCTTATTCAGTGACGCGGCGTGACATTATGACAGCCCTCCCTGAGCAGACGGTGTCTTCAGTATGGGGTATGTACACTATTCATGTAGGAAATCCCATTGTCCGGAAGATGCCCGTTTGTGTAGGAATATAATTAATGTCATTATCATACAACACAGATTCAACCAGACTCACCACCTGTGTCCCTGCTGCCCATGTGATGTGTCACTCCTGCCTCCTGCTCCATGTCCCACCTATCCCCTTGTCATTCCAGCTACATACCCCATGTCATCTGCAGCTTCCTGCTCCCTATGTCACCTCCAGATCCCTGTAACATTCCAACTTCTAGCCCCATGTTTCCTGCAGCCTCCTACTCCCTTGTCACCTCCAGCAACATTCCAGCTTCTCGCCCTGTGTCTCTTCCAGCTTCCTGCTCCCTGTGTCACCTCGTGTCTCCTGCCCCATATCCCTTCTAGCCTCCTGTCCCTCCGGCCCCCTGCCCAGTGTCGCCTCCAGTTCTGTTTCACCTCCAGCTCACTGTGGCATTCAAGCCTACTACTCTGTATCATTCTAGTCTCCTGATCCCTGTGTCACCGCCTGTCCCATGTCACCTGAGCTTACTGCCTTATGGCACTCCAGCCTTCTGCCCCCTTGTCTTTCCAGCCTTTCACCCCTTGTCTCCAGCCTTTTGCCCCTTGTCTTTCCAGCCTCCTGCCCCATTCCAGCCCTCTTGTTTTTCAAGCCACCTGCCCCCTTGTCTTTACAGCCTCCTGCCCACTTTCTGTCCCAGTGTTTCCAGCCTCCTGCCCCCGTCTTTCAAGCCACCTGTCCCATTGTTTTTCCAGCCTCCTGCCCCTTGTCTTTCAAGCCACCTGTCTCCTTTTATGTCCAGCCTCCCGCCCCATCTCTCAAGCCTCCTGCCCCCGTCTTTCAAGCCACCTGCCCCCTTGTATATGCAGCCACCTGCCCCCTTGTATATGCAGCCACCTGCCCCCTTGTATATCCAGCCTCCTGCCCCGTCTTTCAAGCCACCTGACCCCTTGTCTTTTCAGCCTCCTGCCCCCGTCTTTCAAGCCACCTGCCCTCTTGTATATCCAGCCTCCTGCCCCCTTGTCTTTCCAGCTTCCTGCCCCCTTGTCTACCCAGCATCCTGTCCCCTTCCTTCAAGCCACCTGGCCCCTTGTATATCCAGCCACCTGCCCCTTGTATATCCAGCCACCTGCCCCTTGTATATCCAGCCACCTGCCCCTTGTATATCCAGCCACCTGCCCCTTTGTACATCCAGCCTCCTGTCCCTTTGTACATCCAGCCACCTGCCCCTTGTATATCCAGCCACCTGCCCCCTTGTATATCCAGCCACCTGCCCCCTTGTATATCCAGCCACCTGCCCCCTTGTACATCCAGCCTCTTGCCCCTTTGTTTTCCCAGCCACCTGCAGCCTTGTACATCCAGCCACCTGCCCCCTTGTTTTTACAGCCACCGGCACACTTTCCACCCCCTTGTCTTTCCATCCTGTTGTCCCACTTACCATTTGCTGGTCTGGGACTCTCACGCAGCCGACAGCTCCTCTCTTGGTAGTCCTCCTCTCTTCGGCTGGGAGTGCGACGTGACGTCACGTGGTCAGCGTCGCGCCTGCCCACAGCAGTCCTGCAGGTAGGAGGTGTGATGTTCTGGTTTTGTTGTGGGCCCGGGGTGGTGATAGGAACAGACACAGAAGCAGATTTAAAACAAAATGTGGAACTTTTAATAAGTGGTTTGGCAGACATGAACAATGGGAGAAAATAAGTCCAGGGATGGCACTAAAGTGCAAATGGGAACTGAGGTGAATGTAATGAGTAAAAGTCCAGGTAGTGGCAAATAGGAGCAGTCCAGTATCCGAGTCTTGTGAGGGTGGTGAAAAAAAGAGCGGGACAGAAGCACCACCAGGCCCCACCAGCCCAAAGTGACAACATGCCCGCACAGAACCACGCACAGTCAACACTCATCGCCAAACACCAGCGCCACCACCAGATGCCCCCCGCCATAGTGACCTCACAGGTAATACCCGTCGACCACCATGCTGAGAAACTCTGGTCGTGACAGTACCCCCCCTTATGAGTGGTGTCAGGACACTCAACAGGCTTTTCAGGATGAGCAGTATGGAATCTCCTGACCAGGGAAGGCATCGGTCCAACAGTGTTCTTCCGGGCCGTAACCCTTCCAATCCAGAAGATATTGAACTCACCCTCTGCGGATACGACAGTCCAGAACCTGAGACACTTCAAATTCCACACCTCTTTCAGTCTGAATCCGAGGAGGAACAGGGCGACCTTAAGGAACTTATTCAGAACCAAAGGTTTGAGAAGGGAGATGTGAAAAGAGTTTGGAACTCTTAAGTAAGAGTGGAGCTTAAGGCGATAAGTCACAGGATTGATAACTTCTGTGATGGAGAAGGGTCTGATGTAACATGGGGCAAACTTCATGGATGGAACTCTGAGGCGTAGGTTCCGGGTGGACAACCAAAATTGGTCTCCAACTTTCATGCAAGGTACCTTCCTTCGCCTCCTGTCTGCTTTTAGTTTGTAGCGAGAGGACATCTTCTCCAAATCAGTGCGCACTTGAGTCGACATGGACGCAAACCTCTGTTCTGTATGCTCCATGGCTGGAACATCGAAATCTGTCAGTCTCCGAAACTCAGGTATTCGAGGGTGAAGACTGTAATCCACCTGAAAAGGAGTTTGATTCGTAGAGGTATGATATGAGGCTTTGTGCGCAAATTCGGCCCAAGGCAATAACTCGGACCAGTTGTCTTGGGATGATGACATGAATATTCTCAGAAAAGTCTCATGGTCCTGATTGACTCTTTATGTGGATCCATTACTCTGTGGGTGGTAGGCTGTAGAAAAATTGAGTTTCACTTGTAGGACAGAACATAAGGCTCTCCAAACCTTTGCCACAAATTGAGCATCACGATCAGAGACTATTTCCATAGGGAGTCCATGCGGGTGGAATATGTGCTGGATGAACAAATGAGCCAATTCAGGAGCTGTGGGTAATTTCTTCAGAGGAACATAATGGACAATCTTCGAAAATCGATCCACCACGACCCAGATGGTGGTGTAACCCTCAGAACTTGGTAAGTCAGTTACAAAATCCATAGAGAGGTGCGTCCATGGACGTGATGGAATAGGTAGAGGCAACAGTTCACCAACTGGAGCTTGATGTGAAGATTTGTGCTGGGCACAGGAGGTACATGATGAGATAAACTCCAATACGTCAATTTTCATCGAGGGCCACCAGTAGGACCTTTATAAAAGTTCTAGAGTCTTCTGAGTACCAGAATGTCCTGCGAAGCGTGAGGAGTGAGCCCACGTGAGCAGCTGCTTCCTTAACTCCAGGGCCACAAAGGTTCTCTCAGTAGGGGGCTGTAACTGTATGGTGGCAAACACCCTTGATTTCAGCATGGGAGTACTGCGAGAGATTTTCGGTATTGTTGTCACAGGAAAATGATCTAGACAGAGCATCTGCTTTCTGATTCAGAGCTCCAGAGCGAAAGGTCAGAGTAAAATGTAATCGAGCAAAGAATATTGCCCATCAAGCCAGACGAGGACTTTACACACTGGATATTTTTGAGGAAGAGGAGGTTTCTATGGTCGGTGAAGACAGTGAAAGGGAATTTAGCCCCTTCCAACAGATATCGCCACTCTTTAAGTGCCAGCTTAACTGCCAAAAATTCTTGTTCTCCTATCGCATAGTTCTTTTTAGCTGGAGAAAACTTTTTGGAGAAGAAGCCACAGGGGTGTACCCAGTTATCCTCATACCGTTGAGATAGAACTGCTCCCACCGCCTCCGATGATGCATCTACCTCCAACAAAAAAGGTCTGTCCACGTCTGGTTGTCTTCACACTGGTGTAGTGATAAAAGCTTGTTTCAAAAGCTGGAAGGCTGTCTCGGTTCAGGAGTCCAAAGAGCAGGGTTAATGCCTTTATGAGTCAATGCTGTGATGGGGGCCATCAGAGACGAAAATCCTTTGATAAAGCATCTATAGTAATTGGCGAATCCGAGCAGTCTTTGGATGGCTTTCAATGTTGGGGGTCGGGACCAATCTAGAATCCCCTGAACCTTTTTGGGATCCATCTCCAGGCTGGAGCCGGAGATGACATAACCAAGGAATGGCACACTGGGTACACTGAAGACACATTTCTCTAGTTTACAGTAGAGATGATTCCTTCTCAAACGAGACAACACTTTCTTCACATGTCTTTGGTGTTCTTCTAGAGAAGAGGAAAAAATCAGTATATCGTCCAGGTAAACGACTACGGAGACATACAACAAATCCCGGAAAATCTCGTTGACGAAGCCTTGAAAGACAGCAGGAGCATTGCATAAGCTGAAGGGCATCACAAGATATCCAAAGCGACCGTCTCTGGTATTAAAAGCGGCTTTCCACTCATCTCCCGCACAGATTATGAGTAAGGTTATAAGCCCCTCGTAGATCTAATTTAGAGAAAATGATGGATCCCTTGACCCTGTCAAACAGCTCTGTAATCAACGGAAGAGGGTATCGATTTTTGACTGTTATGTTATTAAGGCCTCGATAATCTATACATGGCCTTAACCCACCATCCTTCTTCCCAACGAAAAAGAATCCAGCACCAGCAGGAGATGTAGAAGGACAAATTAACCCTTTCTCTAAATTCTCCTTGATGTATTCAGACATTGCTTTGGTCTCTGGCAAGGATAGAGGATAGGTGTGACCTCGAGGAGGCATCTTATCAGCAACAAATCGATAGGGCAATCCCATTCCCTGTGAGGAGGTAAGATATTAGCTTGTTGTTCAGAAAAAACATCAGCAAACAGTTGATACTCCTTGGGGATAACTGGGGGTACTAACAAGGCTGTTTTCCTCACAAATCGTATCTTGAGAAGACAGGACTTTTGACACTCCATTCCCCATGAAAGAATTTGCATAGAGCACCCTGGAACGACTTCTTGGGAAGCCTCAGGAATCACAAGAAATTTTAGGTACTCAGAATGGAGTGCTCTGGTCGAGTCTCCTTGGTGACAACTCTGTTAGCGAGAGGATGTCCATCTACAGCAGTCAGAGAAATTGAATGATCCAGGGTAGAACAGGAAATTTGTAATTTATCAACAAGACTAGAGGTCATAAAGTTTCCGGCTGCTCCAGAATCCAGTAGAGCAGCAACAAAAGCAGGTTTAGGCTCAACATCTAAAGCCAAGGTCAAAACAAAATCTTTAGAAGTTGAGGATGGACAGATTACTCCTAACTTAATGTCCCCAGGGTCAGTTAGGAATGGGCATTTCCTGGTTTGTGGGTACAGGAGGCCACCAGGTGACCCGATTCTCTACAGTATAGGCAGAGGTTCTCTGATATTCTTCTCTGGCATTTCACTCTGGAGAGATGGGTATGATTCACCTGCATTGGCTTTTCATCTGTAGGAGGAGGAGGTGGACGGGTAGGGGAAGGAAGAGTGACTGACCTAGTACGGTCAGTTCTTTGGTTCTCGGCCTGACGTTCTCTGAAGTGTAGATCGATTTTGTTACAGAGAGAAATCATATCATTGAGATTAGTAGGGAGGTCACGGGTGACAAAGTCATCCTTCAGTCGGTCGGAAAGCCCATGCCAGAAAGCAGAGGTGAGGGCTTCCTCATTCCACTTGAGCTCTGATGCCTAAATCTGAAACTGTACGACATATTGGCTGACAGGATGGGTACCTTGTTTCAGTGACATAATACTAGACGAGGCTGATACAGTTTGCCCAGGCTCATCAAAAATCCTCCTGAAAGATGTTACGAAGTCTGCATAGTTGTCCAGCAGGGAATCTGAATGCTCCCAGAGTGTGGAAGCCCAATCCAAGGCTGGACCGGACAACAGGGACACCAGGTAGGCTACTTTGGTTCTAGCAGTGGGGAAGTTAACAGGCTGTAGGGTGAAATGTATATCACACTGATTCAGGAATCCGCGACAGAGCTTGGAGTTGTCGTCACATTTACTAGGCATAGGAAGGTGCAGCCGAGGGGATGCCCTGTAACTAGTATTGTCAGGCGGAGGAGCAGGGGTAACTATAGTTACATTAGAGGTAGACAAAGAAGTTTACAGATTATCCTGTCTTTTAGACATCTCTTGAAGAAACTGAGCCATTTGGTACTGCATAGTTTCCAGGTTTTCCAAACAACCTGTAATACACCAAAATAAATCTGTTCCAGACTCCTGTCCTGTGGCCAGGTCCATGGGGCCAGTGCAAACTGTGATGTTCTGGTTTTGATGTGGGCCCGGGGTGGTGATAGGAGAAGACACAGAAGCAGATTTAAAACAAAATGTGGACCTCTTAATAAGTGGTTTGGCAGACATGAACAATGGGAGAAAATCCGTCCAGGGATGGCACTAAAGTGCAAATGGGAACTGAGGTGAAGCAATGAGTAACAGTCCAGGTAGTAGCAGATAGGAGCAGTCCATATCCGGGTCTTGTGAAGGTGGTGAAAAAAGACTTGTCCAGCAGTGTGAGTTTCTAGTTAATAGGGAAATGTCCAGTTAATGACAGGCAGGGGAAATTAGGTGTAGTGGTTGAAATGAAGAATGCAGGCTAAGGATGGATTATCCATCAGAATGTCAGTGGAGGCAAGGTGCAGGGTGAACAGCAGACTCAGGTACTCAGGCAGGGGGAAGGTAATGGAGGATGCAGGGTAGTCCAACAGGGTTGGAGCAGACAAGCAGGCAGGCAGGTAGCGTTACACAGGAACAGGTGGTGAGCACAGGGAACTCTCTCTCGGCTATGCTGAGAAACACGTTGCACTGGCAATGTAGTGAGGCTGTGAACCTCCCTAAATACCAAGTGCTGTGCCGTGACTGGCCAGAGAGAGCATGTGACAAACCAGGATTGGGCGATTAGGTCACGTGACTGGAGGCAAGATGGCGGCGCCCATGCCGGAGCGGAACGGAAGCACCACCAGGCCTCACCAGCCCAATGTGACAACATGCCCGCACAGAACCAGGCACAGCCAACACCCCTCGCCAAACACCAGCGCCACTGCCAGATGCCCCCCACCATAGTGACCTCACAGGTAATACCCGTCGACTACAATGCCGAGAAACTCTGGTCGTGACAGGAGGAACTGTGCCACGCCGCCGAGCTCTCTATGGTCTTGCTCCTCAGCTCAGCAGCGTATGTGAGGTGTGGGCAGGCAGCTGTTCTAGGAGCGGGCAGGGCCCTGCCGAGTGTCCGGCTGCTGCTCTGTAAGGAGGATGCAGCAGGAGAGCATCCTTCCCTCCTTAGGCTTGTGCGGCGGCAGGGGTTAGGAGCAGGCGGGCCCCTGGAGTGTACAGCCGCAGAACTAGAGGGCTTACGCAGCAGCAGGGGGTAGGAGTGGACGGGCGGGCTCCCCGAGTGTCCGGGCCCGGGACTCCAGTCCCGGCAGTCCCCCACTGATGGCGGCCCTGATTGTACCTCACATCTCCCTATATTTGTGAGGGCTATCACATACTGTATATCTGTGTTGCACACTACACTGTGCCATGTACATACTGTATATCTGAGTTGCTCACTACACTTGCTAGATCGTGTGCTACAATTATCCTTGCAGCTATGTCTAGCATAGGCAAGAATAACAAGCAGCCTGCTACTCCCAATCTGGTGTCCTGCAAGTCTTGTTTAGCAGGCTTAGCTTCAGAGGATCTCATTCAAGGTGGTCTATGTGTAGCTTGTTATACCACACCTGGCCCCTCAGCCCCTTCATCCTCTCCTCAGGACCCCCCTGGGCTTCTTTTTCACAGGTGTTGGCAAAAATTGTGGACCGCCTAGCAGTCCCTGTGGTAGCTCCCCCTATGGGATGGCCACAGCAGGTACTCCCTGCTAATCCTTTGCCTACCCCATGGTTCTCAAGCAGAGACCCTTACCTAGTAAACTTACTAAGCGTGCTGTGTTATCTTCCCAGTCCACCCAGCTATCAGATTCTGAGTTATCATCTGGGGAGGTAGAAGACGCAGACCTCTCTCACTCTGACTCCCCTCTAAATTGAATATACCTGTACTTGTGACAACTGTAAGATCTGTTCTTCAAATAGAAGAGGCAAAACGCACTCCTCGGGCAAAAGAGCCACTATTTAAGCGACAGAAGGTAGTTTTGCCAGAGTTTCCTCACTCAGATCAGCTATCTGATCTTATGTGTGGAGCATGGAATATGCCTAGTAAAAAGCTTCAGCTGCCTAAATGCATAATTTCCTTTTACCCTCTTCCAGCTACTGATTGCACTAACTGGGAAGTTCCTCCAGCAGTGGATTCCCACGTGACACGCCTAGTTAAGAACGCTGCTTTACCTATGTACACTGCAACATCCTTAAAGGAGACTACGGGTAGAAGGATGGAAGCTTACCTGAAGTCAATATACTCTCTTACAGGAGCCATTACTCATCCTGCCAGGGCTACGGCCTGGGTGGCAAAAGCCATTGAGAATTGGGCAGAGACCCTAGAAGATACATTTCCCTATGATGCTTCAAGGGAACAGCTGTCCTACATATCTCACATTAGATATGCAGCCTCCTTTTTAGGAGTGGCAGCTCTGGATACTTGTCTCCTAGCTTCCAAGGCATCTGCTACTTCAGTAGTAGCCCACAATATTGTTTGTCTTCGCTCATGTAAATCAGATTTTGACTCTAAAAAGGCTTTGGAGTCTCTGCCTTATTCTGGGGAGATCCTATTTGGCCTGATATTGGACAAGATTGTGACTACCTTGGCAGCTTCCAAGATAGCATTCTTACCCTCTGCATATGCTATGAAGCCTAGGATGTCGTCCTTTCGGTTCTTTCATCCCCAGGGAAAAGCTAAAGGTCAGGCCTTGCCATGGCAGTCAGCATCCACTAAGGCCTCCAAGCCTAGGACCAAACAGACCTGGACTACAAGACGTCCACCTACCAAATCTGAGGACAAGCCTTCAGCCTGATAGGACGGGCCTCTCCCTGGGGGCTCCCAGGGTGGGAGGCCGACTTCTTCAGTTTACTCAGTTCTGGCGTCAGACCACCTCAGATGCCTGGGTAAAATAAGTGATCTCCCATGGAAACTCCCTCTCATTCCTGAGGCGGCACCCCCAGCAGTTATTTTGCACAGAACCTCAATCAGACCCAAGCAAAGCCCTGCTCCTCCAGAAGGCCATTCAGTCCTTACTGCTCTCAGGGGTAATAATTTCGGTCCCCTCATCACAGAGAGGGAAGGGCTATTCAACCCTTTTCTTGGTTCAAAAGCCCAACAGGTCTCATCGACCTATCATCAACCTCAAGTCTCTGAACAAGTTTATCAGGGTGCCCAGGTTTCTTATGGAAACTCTATGCTCTACTGTCCTGGCCATGGAGCCTGGGGACTTTATGGTGTCTCTGGACATTCAGGACACTTACCTACATGTACGTATAGCACCTTCTCATCAGCAGTATCTCAGCATTGCTGTCCTACAGCAACATTACCAATTTCAATCACTGCCTTTTGGGCTTTCTACAGCTCCTCGGGTTTTTACCAAGATCATGGCAGTTAAGGCGTCCCATCTTCAGCGTCAGGGGATCAGACTGCTCCCATACTTGGACGATCTCTTGCTCTTAGCAAGCTCCCCAGAAATTCTTCACCACCATCTACAAGTAACCATTGCCTTTCTACAAATGCACGGTTGGCTGATCAACTGGAAAAGTCTTCCCTGACCCCTTCTCAAAGTATTGTACATCTGAGAGCCTTCCTGGACAATCAGGCTCAGAGAATCTTCCTGACAGCAGAAAAAGCTCTGTACTACAGTACTGAGTACGCAGATTACTCCACAGTTGCAGAGTGTCAATTCACTCTGCAATGCAGACCTTGGGATCCATGGTGTCCACCTTCAAAATGGTGGAGTTCGCTCAGTTTCACTCCAGGCCACAACACCACCTGATCCTCTCCAGGTGGAATGGTCTGCCTCTTTTGCTCAGAATTCCCGACGATGGGCCTTTATTCAGAGGTAAGCCTGTCCCTATCCTGGTGGCTACAGAGGTCCCACCTAAACAAGGATCACCCCGTTTGGATCATCATGCAAGCCACCGTGAGTGGGGTGCACTGACATGCAAGCACTCCTTCCAAGGACGCTGGACTCCAGCTGAGACGATCTTTTCAATCAACGTCCTCGAACTCCGAGCCATTTACAGAGCCCTCACTCTGGTTCAGGATATTCTTCAGGGCAAGTTAGTACAAGTACAGTCCAACAATGCCACAGCAGTGGCCTACATCAATCACCAAAGAGGCACTCAAAGTCAGTCAGCAATGGCAGAAGTGTTCTGCATTCTCATGTGGGACGAACGTGAATCTCCCAGCCATCTCCACAGTGTTCATCCCAGGGATTCTCAATTGGTCTCTCAATCCAAAAGTCTTTCAGCTCCTGGAGGACAAATGGGGCCTGCCGGTCGTGGACCTCATGGCCTCACGACACAACCACAAGCTTCCAGTGTACAGGGCCAGGACGAGGGACCCACATGCAGGCTTCGTGGATGCATTATCTGTGAAGTGGACCTTCCATTTGGCGTACCTCTTTCCTCCAGTCTCCCTTCTGCCTCAAGTTCTTCAGAAGTTCAAGCAAGAAGGGGGCACGGTCTGTTGGTAGCTCCGGCTTGGCCCAGACGCCATTGGTACTCCGATCTTCAAAGTCTCTCCATAGACGTTCCTCTCCAACTTCCTCTATGAACAGACCTGTTGTATCAGGGTCCCCGTCGACATCCAGACCTGGCCCATCTGTCTTTAACGGCTTGGCTCTTGAGACATCCCTCCTAAGATCTAAAGAGTTTTCTAGCGCTGTGGTCCAGACCAGGCTCAGAGCGCGTAAACCGGCCTCTGCCAAGATTTATCACTGGGTGTGGCATACATATTTCCAGTGGTGTGCTACTAGAAACTATGACCCTCAGGTTTTTAGGGTCTCTAGAATCCTTGCCTGTCTTCAAGCTGGATTGGATCTCGGACTCCGCCTAGCCTCTCTGAAAGTGCACATCTCTGCTAAATATGGTTCCAGTGCAGAATTGCTCCTTTACCGGATGTTCACACCTTCCTGCAAGGTGTTCTACGAATACAACCTCCCTTTATCCCTCCTGTGGCTCCATGGGATTTGTCAGTGGTTCTCCACTCACTTCAGGAGCCTCCATTCAAACCCTTGGATTCAGTAGATGTCAAATGGCTCACTGTGAAGACTCTGGCCCTCATTCAGAGGCGCCCACAAAATGCGAGCAGTCGCTCTGAATGTGGGCGGCCGCTTGGGTTTTGAAGTGTGGCCTCCTGGTTGCTAGCTAAGCTGTGGGTTACCACCCACAACTTTAGCGACCGACCAGGTTGATGGTCGCGATGGTCAAGACCATCGCGACCATTGGGGCTTGCGAGGAGACCCTAAGGTTGGGTCTCGGCAACTGCAAGCCCCAGGGAGCTTTCTGCTCTGATCGAGCAGGAAGCTCCCCACTGACATCGCTGCTGATCTCATTGTGGCCACCCACAAAATGGCAGGCATTCCTAAAGGAACGCCTCCATTTGTGAAACCATCCCCCCGCCATGCCTTCAAAACGGGGCAAGCTGTTGATCAACAGCGACAGCCGCCCCTTTTGTAGAGAGCTTCGGAGCGAGAGAATTTCTCTCTCATTCCGGGGCTTGCGCAAGTGCAGCGTGGCCGTTGTGCGTGCGCAGGGCCTAAACATCTACCCGCTTGCGAGTGGGTCTGAATGAGGTCCTCTGTTCTTCTAGCTGTTGCATCTGCCCGTAGGGTATCGGATTTAGGGGCGCTTTTCTGTCGCTTCCCCTTTCTAATCTTTCATCTGGACAGGGCTGTTCTTCGAACGCGCCTGGGCTTCATTCCCAAGGTGGTCTCTCATTTTCACCTCAATGAGAAAGTTGTGGTTCCAGCCTTTCAGTCACCAGACCTCTCAGCAGGTGAGGCCTCTTTGGATGTGGTCTGTGCTCTGAGGATCTACTTGGACCATACTAGTTTCATCAGGAAATCGGACTCCCTCTTTGTCCTATATGGATTCCACAAGATGGCTTCGCATGACTATCTCACAGGCTTACACGCAGACTGGCCTTCCTGTGCCGGCTACAGTATCTGCTCATTCTACTCGCTCTGTGGGTCCCTCGTGGGCAGTCCACTGTGGTGCGTCTGCCGAACAACTATGCAAGGCAACTTGGTCTTCTGTCGACACCGTTCTATGCCTTTGATAAATTTGCCTCTCAGGATGCTTCCTACGGGTGCCGGGTTCTCCTCTCAGCTCAGGAGCATCCCTGCCCTTGAACAACTGCTTTGGGACATCCCCATTATCTCCCTGTGGAGCCCTATGGACCCTGAAGAAGAAAAGGAGAGTTATGGAAAAACTTACCTTTGTTAACTCTCTTTCTTCGAAGTCCATAGAGTCCACAGGGAACCCGCCCTGACGCACTTGGCTTCTATGGGTTTCTTCTCTTGGTCACTTGTTTCCTTCTCTGTGTGAGAGTATGATTATACAATGTAGCAGTCTTCCTTCTCTCCTATTCTGCTCCTGCCTTGGGCTTGTTAACAAAACTGAGTTGCCCTAAGGCTGTGGGCGGGGTATAGGGGAAGGACCGGAGCATCCTCAGATTGAAGAAAGCTTTGCTGTTGGTATCTGGTCCTCCAAGTACCACCTACACTCCATTGTCTCCCTGTGGACCCTATGGACTTTGAAGAAAGAGAGTTAACAAGGGTAAGTTTTACTATAACTCTCCCTTTTTACTAAAATAAAGTGAAAAAGGGTGTTTTCACACCCTTTTCACATTATTTTAGTATCACATAAATTTACTAAAGGGCAATTGGAGTAGAATTCGTAAAATTCTACTGCAATCCCTAATTATGACTTATTTTTAGTAAGCAGATCACATTTCCAATAATTGTAATGGGAAATGTGATCTGTCCAAAATATATTGTGCAATAAAATACCGGGGGAAGCCCTGCGATAATAACACCACCTAGAGATGGCATTATCCAGGGTTTCCCCCGGTTCTCCGACTCCTGCTCTGCTCTAACAGGCAGAGCAGAGCCGGGTCTCAGCTGATCACCGCAAAAACAAAACACGTACCAGGGTGATCGGTGCTCCGGTAATGTCCTCCCCCAGGCTCCGGTCAGCTGGATTCCTAGCTCCTGCACTGTGACCCTGGTCAGATGCTGCATTGAACAGCTGACCGGGGTCACAGTGCAGGATGGGAGACCAGCTGACCGGAATCTTGGAGAACATCACCAAGCGATGTCCGGAGGTAAGTGAAAGTGCGGGGGGGCGAATGTGGGGGGGGGGTATGGTGTAGCCGGTCAGCACCTGCAAAAAATACAGTGATGAGGCTGCGTATTGGATTCACAGGGATATTATCGCAAGCTCTGGCCCTGCAGGGGATTTTTGATGAATCCCTGTGATGTTGGCTAAATTTGCAATGCGAATTTAAGCAAAAATATCAGACTACAATCTGCATTTTAAATGCGGATTGTAGTAAATAGGGCCCTCGGACATACTGTACAAGATGATACATTGCGCATTTCCATAGATACATTCCTTAGATAAACCCAGTCTTTTTACCTAAATGTCTTTGTTTGAATGATTTGACCA
Organism: Taudactylus pleione; assembly: GCA_031769625.1. Lineage (NCBI taxonomy): Eukaryota > Metazoa > Chordata > Amphibia > Anura > Myobatrachidae > Taudactylus > Taudactylus pleione. The sequence continues at coordinate 2,409,115 of JAUIMM010000299.1, forward strand.
ATGCACAGAGACAAGGCAAAAAGACTTGTGATTAACTCTATGTATGAGACAATGGATGTATGCTACCTGGGGAAAAAGTGCCTACATTTAAGAAAATAGAATGTAATTTGTGAAAGGCAAGTGGTGCCAGTGAGATCCTGCAAGCAGATAGTGGTAATGGTTCTGAGTCGGAACACAAAGCCACATCTAGCGATTTTTTTTGCAATGTGTCGCAGGTTTCAAATGCAATTTTAGGCTTATGAGCGATTCTGACTCATATGTAGCTTAGTCTTTTCTCTGTGATGGCTGAATGTGTGTCACTGAGTGCTAACCAGGGCCGGACTGGGGCTGTAGAACAGAGCCGGCAAGGGGGCGTGGCCACACCTCACAGGGGCATGTCGCGAGTCACAGGGGCGTGACCTCATAGCACACCCCGTCTCTCTGCATGCCAGCCGAGCACAGCGCAAGGAGGCGGAGCTTCTCAGTCAGGTTTTAAGGCCGAACTGGCCCATCAAGCCATTAGACCTTCTGGCATTTGCCAGATGGTCAGTCGGGCCTGGTGCTAACTGGCTGGCAATGGGGCTTTCCCCTTTAAGAGAAATGTCCCATGAGCATGTCAAGGACATGTGGCCAGAGCTGCGTCCTATTCTGAGTCAATCATATGTGCAGTGCACGCCATTTTCAGTCTTCTGCACCTAGCATGGAGCAGGTGTAAGTGGAATTTATAGTGATGACAGATGCTATCATGACAGATAAGGATCAGGGGCAGGGCAACTGCATAGATGTTGGTGACTCAGAATATGGGCATATCGTTTTACAGGAATTACAATCACTGTGGAATCTGGAACTGTTACCGCTTTAAGTGTAACTCAGAGCTAGGCCCAATGTATTTCTTCAGTTAATGCTTAAATATTAACCACGTCCATCAAATCTGTAACACTGGACTATGGACTAGCGCCCAGATTTTAGTTAGCGTTTTTCAGATGGGGCCTATACTTTGAAGGGCATTTCCACTTTTCTGAATGTTTACTGAGACTTCCTCTGGGACACTTTAAACCAGTGGTTCCCAAAAGTTCTTGAATGACGGCGCCCTAGAGTATCAGCATTGTTTTCACGACATCCCTAGGCCAAACGTTTCTTATTGAGAAATGCTATAAATATTAGAACATTAAGTAAAATATACTGTATATGTCGTCCTTAGGTCCAGCTGTGGCATGGTGGACATGGTTGCAATTCTGTTTGTCCACATATTTTCTGATTGGCAGCTAAGAGGTCTAATTTTGCCTATCAAATGGACCATAAATAATTTGATTTGGTCCTGGACTACCAACCTGTGGCACCCCTGCAAGTGCCCCAGGTTGGTGGTCCGGGACCAAAGGGTGCCACTGCTTTACACTGTATTCTCCATAGGTACTCATTCTGGCACTGAGGCAGGTCTGGGAATTGTACCGCATACTGGGCCTGATTCAGCAGCGAACATAGGCCCTCATTCAGACCCACTCGCAAGCGGGCGCACGTACGTTAGGCGTACGTACAAAAATATTTAAATTCAATGGCTCGCTCGTATTTTCGTTCGCATCTAAAATTCCTCCCTAAACTCTGACGACCCCTCCTCTAACTAACGAGCGTACGAAATAGCGAGCGTACATCCCCGAAATGGCTTGAAAGGAACGCACGCACAAGTATAAACAGGAAGTGGCCTTGTCAGATGTCGATTACCTGCTCCTTTATTCTGCCTACCTCCATCAATCGTATCATGCCAATCAATGTATCAATTAGCTTAATTGTTTGTTTTTTTCAACACAATGCAAGAAACTTTACTCTTGTCCGTGTTTGTGTTTACCCGCAGAATACGTACGGATGAAACATTCGCTTTTATTGTTCAAAAAACATGTGAACCACAATTAAACAATTGTACTATTGCTGTGGATCCCCGCATATTTCCCTGGGTTCATTTCTTTATTTAAATTTGCTTACGCATGTCACTGCATCAAGCCTATCATAACTCTCCAGAGATTTCTGGCCCTGTCGAACACATGACTCATACACTAACCAATAAAATTGCTCCTGTTAATTTCCAAAATACATTAGCCAATCAGAAAATTTTTACACACTTTATCAAAAATGATTTTTAAGAAAAACACCATTGCCATCATGAGAGCCTCCGCATTCACCAGGCGCGAGCTGCTGGTGCTTACGGAGGTCATGGATCGCCGGATCACCAGCCAACCTCAACCCATGACCAACCGGCAGAAGCGCTCCGCGTATGCGGAGGCACGGTCCCGCCTGCGGTCCTTCGGCTCACGCCGCAACATCGGGCAGCTGGAGCGCAGGTGGTCCGACCTGCAACGGCGAACGCCCCGCTTGCTGGCATGCTTTCGCATGCAGATCCTGGAAAGTAAGTGTTATGTATTGTGGTTTTAATGTTTGTGTTTGTGGGGCAAACTGCGTGTGCATGTTTTCCTGTCTGTCCTATTTATTATTTGTACTCATATCTGCGTGTGCATGTTTTCCTGTCTGTCCTATTTATTATTTGTACTCATATCTGCGTGTGCATGTTTTCCTGTCTGTCCTATTTATTATTTGTACTCATATCTGCGTGTGCATGTTTTCCCTCTATTTCTGATTTATTCATTCTACTGCTATTTGGCTTATTTGTTGTTTTTTTTTTTTTTTTTAGTTTTGTTGCCCGGATTTGTCCATAAACTAACCGCAATTTCTTTGTCATATTTTAGGGGGACAGCCAAGACTCCGCCGTCACCGTCCGTCCAGACGGCGTTCCCGGCCACTATCCCCAACCCCCAGCCAACACTCCACCCCAAATCTTTCCCCTATTCCCCACTCCTCCCCATCCTTCCCAGACCCTCTCCCGGAAATGTCGGGCCTCCTTCCCCTCCGTCCCACTTCCCCCTCTCCTCCACCCACCCCTCTTCCAATTACCCCCTCCCCGGAGTCCATCATAACTCCTCCCCATTCTTTGGGGAATGACGGATCCTCCGAGGAGGATCATGGAGGTATTTCCGGAGCTCCCGTTTTGGCTCCCGGTATTTTTTTTTTTGTTTTTTTTTAAAGCACAAACTGTTTGTATGTAATCATGTGTCGTGCCTTTCTTCGTGTTTTTGTGGCTTGACTTTTGGTGATTTTGAAGGTTTGCCTTTACCTCTTCCTGGTGATTTCAACATACACATATCATACCTGTGGGAATTTGTACCTAGGCCTTGTATTTTTGCCAGCCCCCCCTTTTTTTTTTTTTGTTTGGGTTTAGGAGTGATTTGGTTGTGTTTTTTTTTTTTAATGTGGATTCCCTATTGTTGTATTAACCCACACACTTTTCTCACCCACAGAGGAACAGAGGCGTCGGCAAGAGGTGGCGGATTGTGTGGGGCAGATGCGGCAACATGTCATCGGCATTCTGGTGGCCCTCGACCGGCTGTCTGGCCTCCTTCGGCAGTAGTTTTTTTATTTTTGTTATATTTTCAAAATAAATTTATTCAGACAAATATACGTTGTGGCTCATTTTTAAAATCCAAAACTAAGATAGTTTAGCATGATATAAGTAGACTGTTCCTGCAAGGATTTCCCTTTTTTAAAAGTTAGATTGTGTTTTGTCTTTGTATGTCAAACAGACACAAGAAACACATAACAGTAACAATGTCATTTCCCTTTTTGGGTGTAGTGTCAATTACATATTTCTACATTTTACAGGTTCCTAGTTGGTGCGCAAGCTGCTTAGGCCAATCTTACAAATCCCAAGGTTGGGCCAGGCTTCCTTTTGGTGTGGGTTGGGAAGCTGAAAACATATTTCAGTTTAGCTCAACTGGCGTCAGTACTGGTTTACCCCTTAGTCAAATGTAACTTGTGTTAACCTGGTTACACTTGCTGTTAACGTCCCAAAAAAGGAAGACCATTTCACTCTCCAAACATTTATTCACAACATAACAGAGAAAACAAAGTGGTCACTCCCAAAAAAAGAACACAGTGATAAATTCAAATACAACACATACCAAGAAATAATTAAATAAAAACAAAAAATCAAGAACTGGTTGACGAAGGACCATGCCAACATGATTCCACAAACATGGCGTTGCGATATGGGTTCCAGAATATATGCCCAAAAGGACCAGATCCAGGTTTGGTAAGGGTAGCAGGAAGTAGTGAGCGTTGGAGTGCCAAAGATTATGTGAACAAACAGAAGATGGTGAGAAAAAAAAAACAAAATTAGATGTTCGCAAACAAACACAAACACATTAGGTATAAACACTGGAGTTTTGTTCAAACTTACCTAAAAAATCTGGCCACCACATCATCGCGTATGGCCCCCCCACATACTGACCTTCGACCAACCTCGGGGGGGCCATCCTCAGGTAAGGCATCCTCTGGCTGCATTGGGACACCACTCCTTATGGCAATGTTGTGAAATATCCCACACAGGACCACAATTTTAGACACCATATCCGGCACATACATGAGCTCGCCACCAGAGCGGTGGAGGCATCTGAATCGGCCTTTTAAAAGGCCGATACAGCGCTCCACCACTTGCCTGGTGGCTGTAAGTGCGGAATTATACGCACTTTGTGGCCCTGGTGTGGGAGCCAAATAAGGAGTGAGCAGCCAGGACATGCAAGGGTATCCACTGTCTCCTGTGAACAAAAATATACCACATCAGGAACACTGTGTATCAAGCTTAACATTGTTATGTACTAAAGGTCTCCACTTACCCAGAAGCCACGCATCACCAGCTTGTAGGTTGGTTAATTTCTGCCATATCCCTGATTGCCGGATGACGAAGGAGTCATGAGCACTTCCGGGTAATTTAGCATTCAGGGACAGGATCTGGAGGGAGGCATCACATACCACCATTACATTCAGGGAGTGATAGTGTTTCCTGTTTCTAAATATTGCCTCCAGCCGTGCTGGAGGCTGAAGTGGTATGTGAGTACCATCCACAACCCCTATGATGTGTGGGAAGCCAGCTATTTGGTAAAAATTGGCCTTGGCCACACTAAGGGCACCCATATCCAAAGGCATTTTAATAAAATGATGGAGGTGCTTGAAAAGTGCCTCCATCACTGCCCTCAGGATCCGGGAAAAGGAGGATTGGGAGATGCCCGCCACTATTCCCACCGTTGTTTGAAACGATCCTGAGGCACAGAAATGTAACACCGCCATAAATTGCGTCAGTGGTGGTATTGCTGTTGGACTGTCAATTTGCCGCTCAAGATCACTTTCTATTAATGAGAGAGTGTCTATGATGATTTTGGGAGGTAGACGGTAGCGTCTTAAAACCTCATCATCGGGCATTCCAAAAAGGGTGACACGTGTTCGAAATATCTGGGGCCTTGCATGCCTACGATGCCTACGCCTGGGACGAGTTTGAGGTTGGTCGTCTTCCGGGAGCAGGGCCAGAACAATTCGCCCCAGATCTACCTGAAATTCAAAGTTTACAATGTAAGGCTTTTGAGCCACCCCAAAAGTAACATAAAACAACTTAGCTTTCTGATACCATCCATAGCTGCTTACATGCCGGGGTATTGTCATGATACGTATAAACTGTAAAAAAGCCAAAAATGAGACATCAAAAATTTAGAGGGTGAATTTTTGTTTGTCAAATTGTTGCAAGCCAACACATAAAATAGGCGAAACACACATTTGGCCATCGATGAAAACGACATTGCACACCGTACGTCAAATAGGGTTCAAATGGACCCCAAAAATGGAAAAGGGAAAAGCAAAACTGGTTTACATGATGAATAAGCCTCGAAAAATGCGTTAATTAGTTCGCAAATGCAAGTCACTACACCAACAGTCAAAAATGCGTTAATTAGTTCGCAAATGCAAGTCACTACACCAACAGTCAAAAATGCGTTAATTAGTTCGCAAATGCAAGTCACTACACCAACAGTCAAAAATGCGTTAATTAGTTCGCAAATGCAAGAAAAAAAATGGACTTACCCAACTCGAATATATAAGATTTCCAAAAAAAAGGTCTTTGGGTCCGAAAGCCAAAACAAACTAAAAAAGATGAAATTAGTGTAAAAAAAAAAATAGCTAACCAAAAAACAGAAGTAGACACCAATTGGCCACAAATTAGACTGCACAAAACTTACCAAATCAGGAAAGGATGGGGAAAAAAGCAAAAAAATGCGAACGGAAAACCAAAACAACTGTAGCAAAACCAAACAAAAAACCAACTCTGCCAAATCCTCCAACCGCAAACAACCAAATCCAACCAACTTAACCGCCAACAATCCAACAACCCAACCTCGACTCCACACACACCAAGCCATAAATAGTGTTTATTTTCCCGCACAAATTAAGGATGAATCATAGGGACGCACAATCAATGATGCGGCCGCAAACAAAGGACGCATGGATAAATACGTCACGAAATCACATTGAATTTCTGGTTGATTTCATTCTGGAAGCAGAGACATGGCTTCAGACCAGGGAAACAATGGCCAAAAATCCGGCGGTAAGGCCTTCATGCATTTTGTCTCAATGATTATTTTAAAACATAATATTGGGCAAGTTGTGAAGTGGCTAAATCTGCATATTTACCCAAATAGGTGAGGAGGATGACATGGAAGAGACTGCTGGCCCCAGTCAACCCGCCAAAGCTGCCAAAAAAAAAAGGCAGCCACATTTCACAAGCAAGGAGATGGAGGTTTTGATCCAGAAGTGCGTTGACATCCTGCCCCAGGCAGCCAGGAATATGAGCCAAAGCCAGAAGTGGAGAATGTGGGAGGAGGTCGCCGTTGCTGTCAATAGGGTGGGTGATTATGTCCGTCTAGCCCGGGATGTCAAACGGCGGTAAGTAAACACTTTCCCATCCTATAAACAAACCCCATTGTAAAAAAAAGGATAATGGTTCCAATTTCATTCCACAGATGGGCAGACTTCAAATATCGTCTCAAGCAAAAACTTGCCGACAGGGCTAGGCATGCAAGGGGGACAGGTGGGGGTCCCACCCCTGTGTCATTGGAGTTGACAGACTTAGAAGAGCTGGCACAGGGGTGTGTGCAGGCTGTGGAGGTGTTTGGCGTGTCCAACATGGATACGGACATGCCAGACTTTGCGGCTCCTCATGTTGGCCAAGGTAAGTCTTGTGATGTCACCAACTCTGAAATGCTATTGTGCCAATATGTAGATTCTAATGTGAGTCTTTTCGCAATTTTCCTAACAGAGACAGAGGCGGATGAGTCTGCTCCAGAGGGGAGCCTTGGCCGCAGAATTTCTGCTGGCTCTGCAGGGGAGGAACCAGTACATCCGGCTGAGGACCCTGCAGAAGCCAGTCCAGGGCGTGCCCCCTCGCAGGCAGTGGGCCTCCTCACAGAACTCAATTTTAAATCGGATTTCCATACGGAGATTCTGCAGAGGATGGACGCCAGTCTGATACGGGTGGCTGAGGCCCTGGAGCAAAATGCTGCGGCCAACGTGACCATTGCTCAGGCCCTGGCTGAAAATACCAGGGCCAACATCCGCATCGCCGATGCCCTGGAGCAGCTCGTTCGCCAGCACATGGTGGAGCCGACCTCCCTTCCTGCCGGAACATCCGGATCCTCCACCTCTGGCACAACATCAGCCAATCCTCCAAATGTGCCTAGCCCTGTGCCTAGTCCAGAGGCCACAACATCTGCCTCTGGACAGGCCAGCCCGATGGCATCCCGGACCCGGTCTGGCGCCCACCCTCACCCAGCCAAACGGGCGAGAAAACGGTGACAGCAATGGCGACTTTTCCCACACTCCTTCTGTGCTTGGCTCATATTCCTTTCTGGTCAAAACTTCCCTCTCCTTTCTTGTGAAATTTTTTTACATTTGGTATTTACGTTTATGTTACCAGTTATGGCTTTTTTTTTTTTTTTAACAAATATCTTTGCCACAAAAAAAAGGCAACAAAATATTAGGCCAATTTGTTTGTGTTTAAACAATAAATTTAAAACAAAAAACTGAGATTGTATTGTGACATTATTGTACAAATGGGTTACATTTAATCCTGGCCCTAAAGGCAAAAACTGACCTTCTTAAAAAAAAAAAAAGGCCTCTTTAAGGAACGTTTAAAAAATCACATAGCGATGCAAATTCCACAGTAAACCAAAAAAAAGGGGAGCTAATTAAAACATGATGACATTATTGTTACAATAGGCCATAACCAACAAATTGTGGCCAAAATAAAACACCAAAAATGTACGCTAATTGATTGTGTAATCATGACATTAGCAGCTCTGATTTCCACCTGCGTACGCTTTTGTGCTATCCCAATAAACTGCTTTCCAAACACATACCAAGCCGGTTTTCAATCCAACACTAATTACTTTACTGACCAGCCGCGATTAATCGCAGCACCATCGTTGAGTCCGGGACGGAGGAGAAGGCCATCGCCAATGTGGTCGAGTAATCCTGACCCTAAGCTGTGCGAGCATTTTGAAGGGAAAGCGGATGTTCCAGTGACGTATGAGACGGTCCGAACACATTTGACGTTCGCATCTGCTAATGTATGTACGCCCCAAAAACGCCTCGCCACGCCTGCGTTTTTTCATCTCCACCCCCGTCAACACCCAAAAACGCCCTGTTCTGTCAATCACATTTGACATGTCACTTCCTGTACGCTATTTTAGGAACGAGAGAAAAAAAACTCGCAATCTGCCGTACGCACATGCGCAGTGTAACACCGACGCATGCGCGGTTAGTCAACATCGGAACGCAACGAGCGTACTGTTGGTAACGTGCGGCTCTGAATGAGGGCCATAATGCAGAGGTTTGCGCAGTATGACCGATTAGGCGCACTGTGCGCACATAGTGATTAAATTGTGATTATGTACGCACAGATGATACATTCGCCAAAACGAGTGTCATGAGGTCAGCATTTGGGGGTGGTAATGAGGGGGAGGGTGGTTAAGTAAACGCAGGCGTGCCTAACTGTTTTAATGCAGTTTCATAGGCGTGCATAAATTAGCCACAGCAATTGCATGGGCAGCCTGAGACCTCTCTGTGCCTGGGGAGAACTGTAGTGTTTGCGGCTGGTCAGACCTGCCGTACATGTAACGCGACTGCTTGATGTACATTGATGGTACCGATGTTTACCCAGGAGTGCAACATTGGACGGATATGAGAAGGCAGCTGTGGGTGTCTTCATGTCGGCTGTGCTTTGACAAACATTAGCATATTCCAGCAACTGCGATCTGTAAGCGGTTGCGTTTGAGTCCGCTGCTGAATCGGGCCCTCTGCGTGATCAGATAGTTGTATCACTTCATATGACAGGGCGCTGGTTTGTATTTAAACATAGGTTGTCCCTATCACAGCAAATGATACATTGGGGCAGATGTATGTAGGTCTGGGAAGTGATAAAGTGCAGAGTGACAAATGACCAGCCACTCAGCTCCCAACTGTCATGTTACAGACTGTGTTTGAAAAATGACAGTTGGGAGCTGATTGGTTGGTCGTTTATCACTCAGCACTTTATCACTTCCCAGAGCTCCATACATCTGCCCCAATAAGCTCAAAATATCACAATCAAACACGCTGAGCGTATCTGACATCTGAATTGTGATGGTCATTAGCTTCTAACATTCTGAAATCAGCTGTCAGGTTAATTTGGCTGCAGAGAGTTTTATTCCAGCATAGTGATTACTCATACCGCTTCTGACTATATCCTACATTAAGTTCATGGATTTGAAACTGAAACAAAGGGCCTGATTCAGAGCCGCTCGTAAGCGGCCGCTCGTTCGCTCCGAGCAATGTTTGCCCAACTGCGCATGCGTACGGATCGTAATACGCATGCGCGAACCAGTCAGTGCAGCCGAAAATCATTTGTTCGCTAAATAGCGAATGCCTGCTAGTTTGATTGACAGAATGAGGCGTATGTGGGTGGTAACAGGGGAAGGTGCTTGAAAACAGGGAGTGGAGATCCGAACGCAGGCGTGCTTAAAGGTCAAAAAGGGCGTTTTATGGGTGTGCATAATTAATACAGCAGCGTCATTGACCACGTCACTGGGTTATCTTATAGCCAGAACTGCTCGCAAGATTGTGGTAGCAAAAACCAACCCCAAGAATAGCGAGCAGTTCATACGCTGGTCGATGTACTCGATTAATCTAATGAATAGCGGACATGACGTAGGATGCGAGCGGCCAGGGGCGTATTTTAAAAAAAAACGACTGCAAGTTTTATTCGCTCGTTCAGACATAGAGGCGTGAACAGACCGCAAAGAGCGAACGGGTCATTTGAATAGCCACCCCTATTTTCTGGAAGAGCGAGCGCTAATTGCGTCCGGCTCTGAATCAGGCCCAAAGTCCGAACTTGTGCTGAAGTTACAGTTGTACTGCTGCAAGTCGACCTGCATAAAGATGAACGAGTATAGACACATTTACATGGTCACACCAATACTTTACATGCACTCTGCAATTCCTGGGGGAGGTAATAAATGTAAATCTGAAGTCAGAGGTGGTGGGACGCAGATGCTCACACTTCACTGTGCCAATATATATTATACGGCAAAAGACACCTTCATCCGTTCCTAATATACCAGCCTGTACCCAGGGCCGTTGAGAGCGCTGCGGGGCCCCGGTAAAGAGGGGGCGTGGCCTAATCATGGGAGGCGTGGCCACGCCCCCTCGAATAAAAAAGTGAAAAAAAGTATACATTTGCAGCGCCGCATAGCGGTGCTGCACGCCAGGGAGGGGGGCGCTGCGAGCCCCTCAGCCCAGCGCAGTATGATCGCTCCCCCCCTCAGGCATATGAGATTGCTCGCGGCTGCTAAGCAGCAGCCACAGCAATCTCCCACTGCATCTAAGCACACGCTGTGTGCTGGGAGATAGTGAGGAGGGAGGGGGGGCGGCGCCGGGCCCCCACCGGGCCCCTCTGGAAGCCCGGGCCCTGGTAAATTGTACCCGCTCCCCCCCCTCTCGGTGCCCCTGCCTGTACCCACACACAATATATAATGTAATCCCTATCATTTCGCACATATGTTATATTATATTATACAGGCAATGTGCCCAGAGATTACTGTACTAGCCTGTGTGTGCCCCACTCAAAGCGCCTGATTCAGAACCGCACTCAAAATGTTGTGTAAAAGTGATGGGCATTCCTGAGCGGTGACTGGGAGGGGGTAGAAAATGGCCTGGTCATTGGGCGTGTTATGGACAAGGCCAGCCCGACCTATACGCCCGGTACGCGGCTGCGTAGAGCGCCAGACTGAGGAGGGCGCCGCGGCAGTCACCCGGCCGGAAAGGCTCAAGTCCCTGCTGGAGGGGGAGGAGGGACCGCTCTCCTCCCCTCATCTATAGAGCGATGAATGAAGCAATCGGATTACCAAAGTGATGATCCGCGGCCAGCAGCTGGCCCAGCATCTGGCCACGGATCATCACTTTGGTAATCTGATCCAGTGCTGGCTGCACTGAGTCCTACGCAGGAGGGGGTGGGGCCAGGTGACGGGTCATGAGCCTTCGGGCAGACTGTGTCACTGTGACACAGCTGCCTGCGCAGGCGCGCTGCAGCGCTCAGGAGGGCACCCGCGGACATCACTGCCAGCCAGACCTGTTCCCCAACTTCAGTCCTTTGCTTTGATGAGGGGGAGTGAGAGGGGCTATGTTGAGGGGATGTGAAGAGGGGATATGAGTGTCTATGATGAGGATGATATGAGGGGCTGTGATGGAGGGGTGTTGTAATGGAGGGGTTGTGATGGAGGTAATGGAGGTGACTGTGATGTAGGTGACTGTGATAAGGGGGAGTGAGAGGGGCTATGTTGAGGGGCTGTGAAGAGGGGATATGAGGGGTTGTGATGAGGGTGATATGAGGGGCTGTGATGAGGGTGATATGAGGGGCTGTGATGAGGGTGATATGATGGGCTGTGATGGAGGTGACTGTGATTAAGTGACTGTGATGGAGGTGACTGTGATGAGCGGGAGTGAGAGGGGCTGTGAAGAGGGGATATGAGGGTCCTGTGATGGAGGGGCTGTGATGTGGGTTATATGGCGGCTGTGATGAAGAGATATGAGGGGAGTGAGAGGGGTTGTGATGACTGGGGCTGTGGTGAGGGGTGCTGTGAGGGGCTGTGATGAGGGGTGCTCAGCTGTGAGGGGCTCCATGGGGGGGGATGAGTGAGCTAAGATGAAGGTCCACCAAAATCTATCTCGCTTACCAAAAAACTTTTGCTCGGGCTGGCCCTGCTTATGGGATTGTTGTAGACGTGACAATGAAAGTGGCTGCATACACAGACGCAGATGTAGGAGGCATTAGTCAGCAGGAGAAACCGCACCTGCCATTCGGTATTACTGCGTGTACCCCCCCTCCACCCCACCTTCCTATTCCTTACCAAACTTTTTTTTTTCAGAGACGGAGACAGCCTTGTCTCTGTCTCTGCACCCCCCGGGCCACTCATGATCGGAGCTGCCCGGCCACTGCCCGTTCAGCTGACATCACTTACGCCGCTACGCATCAGGTGGGTTTCATACCACCTGACGCAGAAGCACTGACAGCTGAACTAGCAGTGGCATCACAGCCTTCCCAGAGGGAGCTAGAAAGGATCACAGCCACCCAGCCTAGCTCTGTGTAAGTATGCTATGTGTATGCATGGTGTGTGTGTTGTGTCTCATATATATATATATATATATATATATACATATACAACAGTGCGGCACTCACAGTAAAAGAAATAAATAGCACATACACAAGGTGTTCAATACATATTGATTTTCAATATGTATTGACATAAGAAAATCAATATAGATTGAAACGTCGATATACACCTTGTGTATGTGCTATTTATTTCTTTTACTAGCGCTGTGAGTGCCGTACTGTTGGATATGTTTACATGCGTGATCGCATTGTGAGGGCACTGGGCCAAGTTATCTGTTTATGTGAGTGCCGGACTTTCTTGACTAATATATATATATATATGTGTGTGTGTGTGTGTGTGTGTGTGTGTGTGTGTGTGTGTGTGTGTGTGTGTGTGTGTGTGTGTGTGTGTGTATATACAGTCAGGTGCATAAATATTGGGACATTGACATAATTTTCATATTTTGGCCTCTATTCACCACCACAATGGCTTTGATATGAAACAAACAAGATGTGCTTTAACTGCAGACTTTCAGATATAATTTGAGGGTAATTACATCCAAATCAGGTGAATGGTGTAGGAATTACAACGGTTTCTATATGTGCCTCCCACTTTTTAAGGGGCCAAAAGTAATGGGACTATCAACTCAAAAGCTATTTCATGGACAGGTGTGGGCTATTCCCTCGTTATTTCATTATCAATTAAGCAGGTAAAAGGTGTGGAGTTGATTCTAGGTGTGACATTTGCATTTGGAATCAGTTGCTGTCGACTCTCAATATGAGATCCAAAGAGCTGTCACTATCAGTGAAGCAAGCCATCATTAGGCTGAAAAATCAAAACAAACCCATCAGAGAGATAGCAAAAACATTAGGTGTGGCCAAATCAACTATTTGGAACATTCTTAAAAAGAAAGAACACACCGGAGAGCTCAGCAACACCAAAAGACCTGGAAGACCACAGAAAACAACTGTGGTGGATGACAGAAGAATTATTTCCCTGGTGAAGAAAAACCCCTTCACAACAGTTGGCCAAATCAAGAACACTCTCCAGGAGGTAGGTGTATGTGTGTCAAAGTTAACAATCAAGAGAAGACTTCACAAGAGTGAATATAGAGGGTTCACCACAAGATGTAAACCATTGGTGAGCCACAAAAACAGGAAGACCAGATTAGAGTTTGCCAAACAACATCTAAAAAAGCCATTACAGTTCTGGAACAACATCCTATGGACAGATGAGATAAATATCAACTTGTACCAGAGTGATGGGAAGAGAAGAGTATGGAGAAGGAAAGGAACTGCTCATGATCCAAAACATACCACCTCATCAGTGAAGCATGTTGGTGGTAGTGTCATGGTGTGGGCATGTATGGCTACCAATAGAACTGGTTCCCTTGTATATATTGATGATGTGACTGCTGACAAAAGCAGCAGAATGAATTCTGAAGTGTTTCGGGCAATATTAAATGCTCATATTCAGTCAAATGCTTCAGAACTCATTGGACGGCGCTTCACAGTGCAGATGGACAATGACCCGAAGTATACTGCAAAAGCAACCAAAGAGTTTTTTAAGGCTAAAAAGTGGAATGTTATGCAATGGCCAAGTCAATCCCCTGACCTGAATCCGATTGAGCATGCATTTCACTTGATGAAGACAAAACTGAAGGGAAAATTCCCCAAGAACAAGCAGGAACTGAAGACATTTGCAGTAGAGGCCTGGCAGAGCATCACCAGGGATTAAACCCAGCGTCTGGTGATGTCTATGCGTTCCAGACTTCAGGCTATAATTGCCTGCGAAGGATTTGCAACAAAGTATTAAAAAGTGAAAGTTAGATTTAGGATTGTTTAGTTTGTCCCATTACTTTTGGCCCCTTAAAAAGTGGGAGGCACATATAGAAACCGTTGTAATTCCTACACCGTTCACCTGATTTGGATGTAATTACCCTCAAATTAATTCTGAAAGTCTGCAGTTAAAGCACATCTTGTTTGTTTCATTTCAAAACCATTGTGGTGGTGAATAGAGGCCAAAATATAAAAATTCTGTCAATGTCCCAATATTTTGGCACCTGACTGTACATATATATACTGTATGTATGTGTATATATATATATATATATATATATATATATATATACATACACACACACAAACCCATTGCGTTACACAAAACAAAATAAGGGAAATCCTACTAACAGCATAAATGTTACCAGGAAATTACTTGCAGGGAAAATACCTGCATCAGGTGTCAGATGAAGTTGCACTAGCATGACAATGCACTCTAATTGTAGGTGTGTAAACAGTAGGGGCTAGTAAACGGCCTATAAAGTTTAAACCAAATGTGTGGTAGTTTTTCTATTTACAGTTAAATAATAACTTTTGTATTTTGGAATCAGACTAATCAGTACAAAGTCTCTGACAGTAATCCTTCTCATACTGTAGGTGAGGGATAGATCACTCATGTGGCTGGTGATACATGTACAGTAGTAGTGGCAGTAACGCCCCAGCATGTATATACTATATAATATGAACCACCTAAAAATCCTGTGTTTGCCGCTGCTGTACATCAATTATTTGCTGTAGACATGCCAGACTGTGCCCTTATGACCATATACAGCCAATGGCTCCCACAGAATGCACACTTATCAGGGCCAGCTCTAGGGGTGTTCAACCAGTGCGGGCGCACAGGGGCGCCATCCATAGAGGGCACTACCCTTCCCAACATCCCGATTTTTGCGGGACAGTACCGTCCCGCTGCACCACCCGTGGGCCGAAGTGGCCAGTGGGTGGTCAAATTGGGAGGTTGGGGACCTGGCATCTGAATGGATGCTGCGCGGCATCCATTCAGTGACGGGAGAGGGGCTGGGGGAAGCCCAGCTAGTGAGGCTCCCCCAGCCTGACGTTATTTGGAGGCGTGCTATGCGGGCATGCCTCCAAAGAATGTCATGTAGGGGCGTGGTCTATGGTAAATAGGCCATGCCCCATTTTCAGGCGCGCTCGGCGCGCGATGTAAGGACGCCCTGTTAAGAGCCAGCACAGGGTGCTCAGACCCCTGGAGCCGGCCCTGACACTTATACATTGGACCCCACCACCATTACCTTTGTGACAGAATAATTCATATAGTATTTTGTAACGCTGTGCTATTGAGTGGCATTACTAGGTTTGATGGCACCCAGAACAAATTAAAAGAAATTGCGACACTTGAAAATTGTTTTTTTTAAATGAAGTTGAATTCTTATACTGAGCCACAAAATGAACACACTCTGGACACACAAATTAGGAAAATATGACAGCAAGGCAAAAGAGTAATGCAACTGCAAAAGGGCACTACATAAGGGGCACTGCTGCAGGGGCATTGCATAATGGGCACTACTAGTGGTGGCACCGCATAAGGGGCACTACTACTGGGGGCACTGCATAAGGGGTACTACTACAATGGACATTGTATAAGGGGCACTATTGTGTGTCATAACGTGAATAAGGGACACTACTATGTGGTGTAATGTGAATAAGATGGTACTACTGTGTGGCGTAATTTGAATTGGGGATACTATGTGTGATTTCGGCAGGACAGAAGATATAACTGTCTGGTAGGAAGGAAATCAGGTAATGTAAGGGAGCAAATAACAATAGAAATTTGCTCCCAAACACTGGAAAACGGACCAGATTTTTCTTTCCACCAGACAGATTGGACAGATCTATCTATACTATAGGTGTGTACACATACAGAACGCTTGTAAAAGGTGTCAAATCTTGTATATTTTTATTTGAATATAAGTTTTTAGTAAATATATTTGTCCTACGTTAGCGCTCTCTCCTTTTCTTCATTAGATGTGATAGCGGACTTCAAGCTAGCTTGCATAAAGTTCCCCACGCTTACAAAAATGGAAAATGATGTAATATACATCTTTAACAATTTTCCAAGTTGGGCTTTCAGGGAAAACAGAGAGTGATAGGTAATGGAAGACCAACGCTTACTTCAAACAACAGGGCGGAAGAAAATGACATTACATTACATTACAAGTGAAGTGGTACCAACGAAAAGACTGGCTGTGTGGCTGTGCTACGAGGAATCGCCTTTACTGCTTTACCTGCATTCTGTTCACTACTGTCGACAATGCTTGGACTAGCACAGGATCTTGTGACCTGAAGTATCTACCAAGCCATACTTGCTTACCCCCCCCCCCCCGATTCGGCCGAGAGGTGGTGATGCGATTCACGCTGAATCGCGTCAATTTTACCCTTGCCCCCTGCTTCACAATGCCTGTAGTGTAGAGGGTGCAAAATGACTTGATCGTGTGGCTGCGCCCCTGCCCCGCCCCCAAAAATAACAAGGAGCTGCCGGCCCTGCCCCCCTGCCATGCTGATCTGGCTGCTCCCTCCCGGAAGTGGCAGCCAGAATATCAACAACCATGTACCAAGCAGCCTCAGCAAACATGAAAAATCAACAATTCATATCCAAAGATAAAACGCGTTTCACCATATTCAGCAGCTTCTTCAGAAAGAAAAAGCTGCTGAATGTGGTGAAACGCATTAAGGGCTTACAGATACATGGTTTACCACTTTGTTACACTGTTACACGGCTGATATATCCATTGGATTGACCCCAGTACCACAGATTTCCTTGCTCCATCTTCGGCAAGTATCTGCACCAGGTCTGCAATCCATTTTACGTCACCCTCCAGCTGCGACTCAGCTCTGGATGCTCAGGTTGATGCCGCATCACTTACCTGAAGAGGTAAATATTGTTGCCGGGAGGCAGACAACCACAGCGGGCAGCCAGCGAGCAGGAGCTGAGACCCCGCCACGCTGCCGGCACAGACCAGCTGACATTTTCATATGATAGATACAGTTGGTGATATACTTTCTAAACATTGCACCATTTGCCCTATATTGGAGCCTCTACCCATGAGTTTGCTCACCGCCATGTACATACCAGTGGTTGCCATGTAACAGTGACTCGTGATTTGAAGTTATATTTTGGACATCACTCATCATCATATTTCCTGGAGTGAGACATTTTCTCATTTGAGCAGAAATTGCTACTTCTCTATCATCTCTCTCCATCTGTACCATACGTGGATGTGTAACATATAATACCCACACTATAGATTACAGCTTTCATAGAGTGTTCATTATTTGTATCCATTTTATATCATTGCACTTTAGCTCTTATACTGCTTTATTTTTACATACATTTTTAATAAATGTTTACAACTTTATGCATTATCTTATGGTGAATATGTGTGTATAGCGCCGTTCCACCTATATATATATTTTTTTGTGGTCACCGGCACTCTTTGTGCCATTTGGGAGTGGTGGCAATACTCCCAGGTGGCAGGTAGCTGTCCACATATTTGATTATACATATATTGTATCGAGGTATACTACTTCGTGCTTTTTTCCATTTGAAATACATTTTAGATGCTTTTTTTAACACTGCTGTCATCAGCCGAGACTACAATGTTAGATCACATAAAAATTAAAAAAAAATTCTATATCACCATCAGGGTTATTTTTCTGCCGTGCCTCTGAGTTTTTTTATGGGGTCCCCACAAACTAGTCTATGTCACTTGGATGCCCAATGTTTTTTTGCAACCCCTATGTATTGCCTTCGCTTGATTCTTTCCTTACCTATATGCTGGTTTCTCTGAAGAAATTGAGCCTCCTTAGGCAGAGAGTGAGTGGCTGTCTGTCTGTGGGACTTCTGTGCAGGGACTTGGTGGAGGTGGAACTACAGTCAGGTGCATAAATATTGGGACATTGACATAATTTTCATATTTTGGCCTCTATTCACCACCACAATGGCTTTGAAATGAAACAAACAAGATGTGCTTTAACTGCAGACTTTCAGATATAATTTGAGGGTAATTACATCCAAATCAGGTGAATGGTGTAGGAATTACAACGGTTTCTATATGTGCCTCCCACTTTTTAAGGGGCCAAAAGTAATGGGACTATCAACTCAAAAGCTATTTCATGGACAGGTGTGGGCTATTCCCTCGTTATTTCATTATCAATTAAGCAGGTAAAAGGTGTGGAGTTGATTCTAGGTGTGACATTTGCATTTGGAATCAGTTGCTGTCGACTCTCAATATGAGATCCAAAGAGCTGTCACTATCAGTGAAGCAAGCCATCATTAGGCTGAAAAATCAAAACAAACCCATCAGAGAGATAGCAAAAACATTAGGTGTGGCCAAATCAACTATTTGGAACATTCTTAAAAAGAAAGAACACACCGGAGAGCTCAGCAACACCAAAAGACCTGGAAGACCACAGAAAACAACTGTGGTGGATGACAGAAGAATTATTTCCCTGGTGAAGAAAAACCCCTTCACAACAGTTGGCCAAATCAAGAACACTCTCCAGGAGGTAGGTGTATGTGTGTCAAAGTTAACAATCAAGAGAAGACTTCACAAGAGTGAATATAGAGGGTTCACCACAAGATGTAAACCATTGGTGAGCCACAAAAACAGGAAGACCAGATTAGAGTTTGCCAAACAACATCTAAAAAAGCCATTACAGTTCTGGAACAACATCCTATGGACAGATGAGATAAATATCAACTTGTACCAGAGTGATGGGAAGAGAAGAGTATGGAGAAGGAAAGGAACTGCTCATGATCCAAAACATACCACCTCATCAGTGAAGCATGTTGGTGGTAGTGTCATGGTGTGGGCATGTATGGCTACCAATAGAACTGGTTCCCTTGTATATATTGATGATGTGACTGCTGACAAAAGCAGCAGAATGAATTCTGAAGTGTTTCGGGCAATATTAAATGCTCATATTCAGTCAAATGCTTCAGAACTCATTGGACGGCGCTTCACAGTGCAGATGGACAATGACCCGAAGTATACTGCAAAAGCAACCAAAGAGTTTTTTAAGGCTAAAAAGTGGAATGTTATGCAATGGCCAAGTCAATCCCCTGACCTGAATCCGATTGAGCATGCATTTCACTTGATGAAGACAAAACTGAAGGGAAAATTCCCCAAGAACAAGCAGGAACTGAAGACATTTGCAGTAGAGGCCTGGCAGAGCATCACCAGGGATTAAACCCAGCGTCTGGTGATGTCTATGCGTTCCAGACTTCAGGCTATAATTGCCTGCGAAGGATTTGCAACAAAGTATTAAAAAGTGAAAGTTAGATTTAGGATTGTTTAGTTTGTCCCATTACTTTTGGCCCCTTAAAAAGTGGGAGGCACATATAGAAACCGTTGTAATTCCTACACCGTTCACCTGATTTGGATGTAATTACCCTCAAATTAATTCTGAAAGTCTGCAGTTAAAGCACATCTTGTTTGTTTCATTTCAAAACCATTGTGGTGGTGAATAGAGGCCAAAATATAAAAATTCTGTCAATGTCCCAATATTTTGGCACCTGACTGTACATATATATACTGTATGTATGTGTATATATATATATATATATATATATATATATATATATATACATACACACACACAAACCCATTGCGTTACACAAAACAAAATAAGGGAAATCCTACTAACAGCATAAATGTTACCAGGAAATTACTTGCAGGGAAAATACCTGCATCAGGTGTCAGATGAAGTTGCACTAGCATGACAATGCACTCTAATTGTAGGTGTGTAAACAGTAGGGGCTAGTAAACGGCCTATAAAGTTTAAACCAAATGTGTGGTAGTTTTTCTATTTACAGTTAAATAATAACTTTTGTATTTTGGAATCAGACTAATCAGTACAAAGTCTCTGACAGTAATCCTTCTCATACTGTAGGTGAGGGATAGATCACTCATGTGGCTGGTGATACATGTACAGTAGTAGTGGCAGTAACGCCCCAGCATGTATATACTATATAATATGAACCACCTAAAAATCCTGTGTTTGCCGCTGCTGTACATCAATTATTTGCTGTAGACATGCCAGACTGTGCCCTTATGACCATATACAGCCAATGGCTCCCACAGAATGCACACTTATCAGGGCCAGCTCTAGGGGTGTTCAACCAGTGCGGGCGCACAGGGGCGCCATCCATAGAGGGCACTACCCTTCCCAACATCCCGATTTTTGCGGGACAGTACCGTCCCGCTGCACCACCCGTGGGCCGAAGTGGCCAGTGGGTGGTCAAATTGGGAGGTTGGGGACCTGGCATCTGAATGGATGCTGCGCGGCATCCATTCAGTGACGGGAGAGGGGCTGGGGGAAGCCCAGCTAGTGAGGCTCCCCCAGCCTGACGTTATTTGGAGGCGTGCTATGCGGGCATGCCTCCAAAGAATGTCATGTAGGGGCGTGGTCTATGGTAAATAGGCCATGCCCCATTTTCAGGCACGCTCGGCGCGCGATGTAAGGACGCCCTGTTAAGAGCCAGCACAGGGTGCTCAGACCCCTGGAGCCGGCCCTGACACTTATACATTGGACCCCACCACCATTACCTTTGTGACAGAATAATTCATATAGTATTTTGTAACGCTGTGCTATTGAGTGGCATTACTAGGTTTGATGGCACCCAGAACAAATTAAAAGAAATTGCGACACTTGAAAATTGTTTTTTTTAAATGAAGTTGAATTCTTATACTGAGCCACAAAATGAACACACTCTGGACACACAAATTAGGAAAATATGACAGCAAGGCAAAAGAGTAATGCAACTGCAAAAGGGCACTACATAAGGGGCACTGCTGCAGGGGCATTGCATAATGGGCACTACTAGTGGTGGCACCGCATAAGGGGCACTACTACTGGGGGCACTGCATAAGGGGTACTACTACAATGGACATTGTATAAGGGGCACTATTGTGTGTCATAACGTGAATAAGGGACACTACTATGTGGTGTAATGTGAATAAGATGGTACTACTGTGTGGCGTAATTTGAATTGGGGATACTATGTGTGATTTCGGCAGGACAGAAGATATAACTGTCTGGTAGGAAGGAAATCAGGTAATGTAAGGGAGCAAATAACAATAGAAATTTGCTCCCAAACACTGGAAAACGGACCAGATTTTTCTTTCCACCAGACAGATTGGACAGATCTATCTATACTATAGGTGTGTACACATACAGAACGCTTGTAAAAGGTGTCAAATCTTGTATATTTTTATTTGAATATAAGTTTTTAGTAAATATATTTGTCCTACGTTAGCGCTCTCTCTCCTTTTCTTCATTAGATGTGATAGCGGACTTCAAGCTAGCTTGCATAAAGTTCCCCACGCTTACAAAAATGGAAAATGATGTAATATACATCTTTAACAATTTTCCAAGTTGGGCTTTCAGGGAAAACAGAGAGTGATAGGTAATGGAAGACCAACGCTTACTTCAAACAACAGGGCGGAAGAAAATGACATTACATTACATTACAAGTGAAGTGGTACCAACGAAAAGACTGGCTGTGTGGCTGTGCTACGAGGAATCGCCTTTACTGCTTTACCTGCATTCTGTTCACTACTGTCGACAATGCTTGGACTAGCACAGGATCTTGTGACCTGAAGTATCTACCAAGCCATACTTGCTTACCCCCCCCCCCCCGATTCGGCCGAGAGGTGGTGATGCGATTCACGCTGAATCGCGTCAATTTTACCCTTGCCCCCTGCTTCACAATGCCTGTAGTGTAGAGGGTGCAAAATGACTTGATCGTGTGGCTGCGCCCCTGCCCCGCCCCCAAAAATAACAAGGAGCTGCCGGCCCTGCCCCCCTGCCATGCTGATCTGGCTGCTCCCTCCCGGAAGTGGCAGCCAGAATATCAACAACCATGTACCAAGCAGCCTCAGCAAACATGAAAAATCAACAATTCATATCCAAAGATAAAACGCGTTTCACCATATTCAGCAGCTTCTTCAGAAAGAAAAAGCTGCTGAATGTGGTGAAACGCATTAAGGGCTTACAGATACATGGTTTACCACTTTGTTACACTGTTACACGGCTGATATATCCATTGGATTGACCCCAGTACCACAGATTTCCTTGCTCCATCTTCGGCAAGTATCTGCACCAGGTCTGCAATCCATTTTACGTCACCCTCCAGCTGCGACTCAGCTCTGGATGCTCAGGTTGATGCCGCATCACTTACCTGGAGAGGTAAATATTGTTGCCGGGAGGCAGACAACCACAGCGGGCAGCCAGCGAGCAGGAGCTGAGACCCCGCCACGCTGCCGGCACAGACCAGCTGACATTTTCATATGATAGATACAGTTGGTGATATACTTTCTAAACATTGCACCATTTGCCCTATATTGGAGCCTCTACCCATGAGTTTGCTCACCGCCATGTACATACCAGTGGTTGCCATGTAACAGTGACTCGTGATTTGAAGTTATATTTTGGACATCACTCATCATCATATTTCCTGGAGTGAGACATTTTCTCATTTGAGCAGAAATTGCTACTTCTCTATCATCTCTCTCCATCTGTACCATACGTGGATGTGTAACATATAATACCCACACTATAGATTACAGCTTTCATAGAGTGTTCATTATTTGTATCCATTTTATATCATTGCACTTTAGCTCTTATACTGCTTTATTTTTACATACATTTTTAATAAATGTTTACAACTTTATGCATTATCTTATGGTGAATATGTGTGTATAGCGCCGTTCCACCTATATATATATTTTTTTGTGGTCACCGGCACTCTTTGTGCCATTTGGGAGTGGTGGCAATACTCCCAGGTGGCAGGTAGCTGTCCACATATTTGATTATACATATATTGTATCGAGGTATACTACTTCGTGCTTTTTTCCATTTGAAATACATTTTAGATGCTTTTTTTAACACTGCTGTCATCAGCCGAGACTACAATGTTAGATCACATAAAAATTAAAAAAAAATTCTATATCACCATCAGGGTTATTTTTCTGCCGTGCCTCTGAGTTTTTTTATGGGGTCCCCACAAACTAGTCTATGTCACTTGGATGCCCAATGTTTTTTTGCAACCCCTATGTATTGCCTTCGCTTGATTCTTTCCTTACCTATATGCTGGTTTCTCTGAAGAAATTGAGCCTCCTTAGGCAGAGAGTGAGTGGCTGTCTGTCTGTGGGACTTCTGTGCAGGGACTTGGTGGAGGTGGAACTACAGTCAGGTGCATAAATATTGGGACATTGACATAATTTTCATATTTTGGCCTCTATTCACCACCACAATGGCTTTGAAATGAAACAAACAAGATGTGCTTTAACTGCAGACTTTCAGATATAATTTGAGGGTAATTACATCCAAATCAGGTGAATGGTGTAGGAATTACAACGGTTTCTATATGTGCCTCCCACTTTTTAAGGGGCCAAAAGTAATGGGACTATCAACTCAAAAGCTATTTCATGGACAGGTGTGGGCTATTCCCTCGTTATTTCATTATCAATTAAGCAGGTAAAAGGTGTGGAGTTGATTCTAGGTGTGACATTTGCATTTGGAATCAGTTGCTGTCGACTCTCAATATGAGATCCAAAGAGCTGTCACTATCAGTGAAGCAAGCCATCATTAGGCTGAAAAATCAAAACAAACCCATCAGAGAGATAGCAAAAACATTAGGTGTGGCCAAATCAACTATTTGGAACATTCTTAAAAAGAAAGAACACACCGGAGAGCTCAGCAACACCAAAAGACCTGGAAGACCACAGAAAACAACTGTGGTGGATGACAGAAGAATTATTTCCCTGGTGAAGAAAAACCCCTTCACAACAGTTGGCCAAATCAAGAACACTCTCCAGGAGGTAGGTGTATGTGTGTCAAAGTTAACAATCAAGAGAAGACTTCACAAGAGTGAATATAGAGGGTTCACCACAAGATGTAAACCATTGGTGAGCCACAAAAACAGGAAGACCAGATTAGAGTTTGCCAAACAACATCTAAAAAAGCCATTACAGTTCTGGAACAACATCCTATGGACAGATGAGATAAATATCAACTTGTACCAGAGTGATGGGAAGAGAAGAGTATGGAGAAGGAAAGGAACTGCTCATGATCCAAAACATACCACCTCATCAGTGAAGCATGGTGGTGGTAGTGTCATGGTGTGGGCATGTATGGCTGCCAATAGAACTGGTTCCCTTGTATATATTGATGATGTGACTGCTGACAAAAGCAGCAGAATGAATTCTGAAGTGTTTCGGGCAATATTAAATGCTCATATTCAGTCAAATGCTTCAGAACTCATTGGACGGCGCTTCACAGTGCAGATGGACAATGACCCGAAGTATACTGCAAAAGCAACCAAAGAGTTTTTTAAGGCTAAAAAGTGGAATGTTATGCAATGGCCAAGTCAATCCCCTGACCTGAATCCGATTGAGCATGCATTTCACTTGATGAAGACAAAACTGAAGGGAAAATTCCCCAAGAACAAGCAGGAACTGAAGACATTTGCAGTAGAGGCCTGGCAGAGCATCACCAGGGATTAAACCCAGCGTCTGGTGATGTCTATGCGTTCCAGACTTCAGGCTATAATTGCCTGCGAAGGATTTGCAACAAAGTATTAAAAAGTGAAAGTTAGATTTAGGATTGTTTAGTTTGTCCCATTACTTTTGGCCCCTTAAAAAGTGGGAGGCACATATAGAAACCGTTGTAATTCCTACACCGTTCACCTGATTTGGATGTAATTACCCTCAAATTAATTCTGAAAGTCTGCAGTTAAAGCACATCTTGTTTGTTTCATTTCAAAACCATTGTGGTGGTGAATAGAGGCCAAAATATAAAAATTCTGTCAATGTCCCAATATTTTGGCACCTGACTGTACATATATATACTGTATGTATGTGTATATATATATATATATATATATATATATACATACACACACACAAACCCATTGCGTTACACAAAACAAAATAAGGGAAATCCTACTAACAGCATAAATGTTACCAGGAAATTACTTGCAGGGAAAATACCTGCATCAGGTGTCAGATGAAGTTGCACTAGCATGACAATGCACTCTAATTGTAGGTGTGTAAACAGTAGGGGCTAGTAAACGGCCTATAAAGTTTAAACCAAATGTGTGGTAGTTTTTCTATTTACAGTTAAATAATAACTTTTGTATTTTGGAATCAGACTAATCAGTACAAAGTCTCTGACAGTAATCCTTCTCATACTGTAGGTGAGGGATAGATCACTCATGTGGCTGGTGATACATGTACAGTAGTAGTGGCAGTAACGCCCCAGCATGTATATACTATATAATATGAACCACCTAAAAATCCTGTGTTTGCCGCTGCTGTACATCAATTATTTGCTGTAGACATGCCAGACTGTGCCCTTATGACCATATACAGCCAATGGCTCCCACAGAATGCACACTTATCAGGGCCAGCTCTAGGGGTGTTCAACCAGTGCGGGCGCACAGGGGCGCCATCCATAGAGGGCACTACCCTTCCCAACATCCCGATTTTTGCGGGACAGTACCGTCCCGCTGCACCACCCGTGGGCCGAAGTGGCCAGTGGGTGGTCAAATTGGGAGGTTGGGGACCTGGCATCTGAATGGATGCTGCGCGGCATCCATTCAGTGACGGGAGAGGGGCTGGGGGAAGCCCAGCTAGTGAGGCTCCCCCAGCCTGACGTTATTTGGAGGCGTGCTATGCGGGCATGCCTCCAAAGAATGTCATGTAGGGGGGTGGTCTATGGTAAATAGGCCATGCCCCATTTTCAGGCGCGCTCGGCGCGCGATGTAAGGGCGCCCTGTTAAGAGCCAGCACAGGGTGCTCAGACCCCTGGAGCCGGCCCTGACACTTATACATTGGACCCCACCACCATTACCTTTGTGACAGAATAATTCATATAGTATTTTGTAACGCTGTGCTATTGAGTGGCATTACTAGGTTTGATGGCACCCAGAACAAATTAAAAGAAATTGCGACACTTGAAAATTGTTTTTTTTAAATGAAGTTGAATTCTTATACTGAGCCACAAAATGAACACACTCTGGACACACAAATTAGGAAAATATGACAGCAAGGCAAAAGAGTAATGCAACTGCAAAAGGGCACTACATAAGGGGCACTGCTGCAGGGGCATTGCATAATGGGCACTACTAGTGGTGGCACCACATAAGGGGCACTACTACTGGGGGCACTGCATAAGGGGTACTACTACAATGGACATTGTATAAGGGGCACTATTGTGTGTCATAACGTGAATAAGGGACACTACTATGTGGTGTAATGTGAATAAGATGGTACTACTGTGTGGCGTAATTTGAATTGGGGATACTATGTGTGATTTCGGCAGGACAGAAGATATAACTGTCTGGTAGGAAGGAAATCAGGTAATGTAAGGGAGCAAATAACAATAGAAATTTGCTCCCAAACACTGGAAAACGGACCAGATTTTTCTTTCCACCAGACAGATTGGACAGATCTATCTATACTATAGGTGTGTACACATACAGAACGCTTGTAAAAGGTGTCAAATCTTGTATATTTTTATTTGAATATAAGTTTTTAGTAAATATATTTGTCCTACGTTAGCGCTCTCTCTCCTTTTCTTCATTAGATGTGATAGCGGACTTCAAGCTAGCTTGCATAAAGTTCCCCACGCTTACAAAAATGGAAAATGATGTAATATACATCTTTAACAATTTTCCAAGTTGGGCTTTCAGGGAAAACAGAGAGTGATAGGTAATGGAAGACCAACGCTTACTTCAAACAACAGGGCGGAAGAAAATGACATTACATTACATTACAAGTGAAGTGGTACCAACGAAAAGACTGGCTGTGTGGCTGTGCTACGAGGAATCGCCTTTACTGCTTTACCTGCATTCTGTTCACTACTGTCGACAATGCTTGGACTAGCACAGGATCTTGTGACCTGAAGTATCTACCAAGCCATACTTGCTTACCCCCCCCCCCCGATTCGGCCGAGAGGTGGTGATGCGATTCACGCTGAATCGCGTCAATTTTACCCTTGCCCCCTGCTTCACAATGCCTGTAGTGTAGAGGGTGCAAAATGACTTGATCGTGTGGCTGCGCCCCTGCCCCGCCCCCCAAAAATAACAAGGAGCTGCCGGCCCTGCCCCCCTGCCATGCTGATCTGGCTGCTCCCTCCCGGAAGTGGCAGCCAGAATATCAACAACCATGTACCAAGCAGCCTCAGCAAACATGAAAAATCAACAATTCATATCCAAAGATAAAACGCGTTTCACCATATTCAGCAGCTTCTTCAGAAAGAAAAAGCTGCTGAATGTGGTGAAACGCATTAAGGGCTTACAGATACATGGTTTACCACTTTGTTACACTGTTACACGGCTGATATATCCATTGGATTGACCCCAGTACCACAGATTTCCTTGCTCCATCTTCGGCAAGTATCTGCACCAGGTCTGCAATCCATTTTACGTCACCCTCCAGCTGCGACTCAGCTCTGGATGCTCAGGTTGATGCCGCATCACTTACCTGGAGAGGTAAATATTGTTGCCGGGAGGCAGACAACCACAGCGGGCAGCCAGCGAGCAGGAGCTGAGACCCCGCCACGCTGCCGGCACAGACCAGCTGACATTTTCATATGATAGATACAGTTGGTGATATACTTTCTAAACATTGCACCATTTGCCCTATATTGGAGCCTCTACCCATGAGTTTGCTCACCGCCATGTACATACCAGTGGTTGCCATGTAACAGTGACTCGTGATTTGAAGTTATATTTTGGACATCACTCATCATCATATTTCCTGGAGTGAGACATTTTCTCATTTGAGCAGAAATTGCTACTTCTCTATCATCTCTCTCCATCTGTACCATACGTGGATGTGTAACATATAATACCCACACTATAGATTACAGCTTTCATAGAGTGTTCATTATTTGTATCCATTTTATATCATTGCACTTTAGCTCTTATACTGCTTTATTTTTACATACATTTTTAATAAATGTTTACAACTTTATGCATTATCTTATGGTGAATATGTGTGTATAGCGCCGTTCCACCTATATATATATTTTTTTGTGGTCACCGGCACTCTTTGTGCCATTTGGGAGTGGTGGCAATACTCCCAGGTGGCAGGTAGCTGTCCACATATTTGATTATACATATATTGTATCGAGGTATACTACTTCGTGCTTTTTTCCATTTGAAATACATTTTAGATGCTTTTTTTAACACTGCTGTCATCAGCCGAGACTACAATGTTAGATCACATAAAAATTAAAAAAAAATTCTATATCACCATCAGGGTTATTTTTCTGCCGTGCCTCTGAGTTTTTTTATGGGGTCCCCACAAACTAGTCTATGTCACTTGGATGCCCAATGTTTTTTTGCAACCCCTATGTATTGCCTTCGCTTGATTCTTTCCTTACCTATATGCTGGTTTCTCTGAAGAAATTGAGCCTCCTTAGGCAGAGAGTGAGTGGCTGTCTGTCTGTGGGACTTCTGTGCAGGGACTTGGTGGAGGTGGAACTACAGTCAGGTGCATAAATATTGGGACATTGACATAATTTTCATATTTTGGCCTCTATTCACCACCACAATGGCTTTGAAATGAAACAAACAAGATGTGCTTTAACTGCAGACTTTCAGATATAATTTGAGGGTAATTACATCCAAATCAGGTGAATGGTGTAGGAATTACAACGGTTTCTATATGTGCCTCCCACTTTTTAAGGGGCCAAAAGTAATGGGACTATCAACTCAAAAGCTATTTCATGGACAGGTGTGGGCTATTCCCTCGTTATTTCATTATCAATTAAGCAGGTAAAAGGTGTGGAGTTGATTCTAGGTGTGACATTTGCATTTGGAATCAGTTGCTGTCGACTCTCAATATGAGATCCAAAGAGCTGTCACTATCAGTGAAGCAAGCCATCATTAGGCTGAAAAATCAAAACAAACCCATCAGAGAGATAGCAAAAACATTAGGTGTGGCCAAATCAACTATTTGGAACATTCTTAAAAAGAAAGAACACACCGGAGAGCTCAGCAACACCAAAAGACCTGGAAGACCACAGAAAACAACTGTGGTGGATGACAGAAGAATTATTTCCCTGGTGAAGAAAAACCCCTTCACAACAGTTGGCCAAATCAAGAACACTCTCCAGGAGGTAGGTGTATGTGTGTCAAAGTTAACAATCAAGAGAAGACTTCACAAGAGTGAATATAGAGGGTTCACCACAAGATGTAAACCATTGGTGAGCCACAAAAACAGGAAGACCAGATTAGAGTTTGCCAAACAACATCTAAAAAAGCCATTACAGTTCTGGAACAACATCCTATGGACAGATGAGATAAATATCAACTTGTACCAGAGTGATGGGAAGAGAAGAGTATGGAGAAGGAAAGGAACTGCTCATGATCCAAAACATACCACCTCATCAGTGAAGCATGGTGGTGGTAGTGTCATGGTGTGGGCATGTATGGCTGCCAATAGAACTGGTTCCCTTGTATATATTGATGATGTGACTGCTGACAAAAGCAGCAGAATGAATTCTGAAGTGTTTCGGGCAATATTAAATGCTCATATTCAGTCAAATGCTTCAGAACTCATTGGACGGCGCTTCACAGTGCAGATGGACAATGACCCGAAGTATACTGCAAAAGCAACCAAAGAGTTTTTTAAGGCTAAAAAGTGGAATGTTATGCAATGGCCAAGTCAATCCCCTGACCTGAATCCGATTGAGCATGCATTTCACTTGATGAAGACAAAACTGAAGGGAAAATTCCCCAAGAACAAGCAGGAACTGAAGACATTTGCAGTAGAGGCCTGGCAGAGCATCACCAGGGATTAAACCCAGCGTCTGGTGATGTCTATGCGTTCCAGACTTCAGGCTATAATTGCCTGCGAAGGATTTGCAACAAAGTATTAAAAAGTGAAAGTTAGATTTAGGATTGTTTAGTTTGTCCCATTACTTTTGGCCCCTTAAAAAGTGGGAGGCACATATAGAAACCGTTGTAATTCCTACACCGTTCACCTGATTTGGATGTAATTACCCTCAAATTAATTCTGAAAGTCTGCAGTTAAAGCACATCTTGTTTGTTTCATTTCAAAACCATTGTGGTGGTGAATAGAGGCCAAAATATAAAAATTCTGTCAATGTCCCAATATTTTGGCACCTGACTGTACATATATATACTGTATGTATGTGTATATATATATATATATATATATATATATATACATACACACACACAAACCCATTGCGTTACACAAAACAAAATAAGGGAAATCCTACTAACAGCATAAATGTTACCAGGAAATTACTTGCAGGGAAAATACCTGCATCAGGTGTCAGATGAAGTTGCACTAGCATGACAATGCACTCTAATTGTAGGTGTGTAAACAGTAGGGGCTAGTAAACGGCCTATAAAGTTTAAACCAAATGTGTGGTAGTTTTTCTATTTACAGTTAAATAATAACTTTTGTATTTTGGAATCAGACTAATCAGTACAAAGTCTCTGACAGTAATCCTTCTCATACTGTAGGTGAGGGATAGATCACTCATGTGGCTGGTGATACATGTACAGTAGTAGTGGCAGTAACGCCCCAGCATGTATATACTATATAATATGAACCACCTAAAAATCCTGTGTTTGCCGCTGCTGTACATCAATTATTTGCTGTAGACATGCCAGACTGTGCCCTTATGACCATATACAGCCAATGGCTCCCACAGAATGCACACTTATCAGGGCCAGCTCTAGGGGTGTTCAACCAGTGCGGGCGCACAGGGGTGCCATCCATAGAGGGCACTACCCTTCCCAACATCCCGATTTTTGCGGGACAGTACCGTCCCGCTGCACCACCCGTGGGCCGAAGTGGCCAGTGGGTGGTCAAATTGGGAGGTTGGGGACCTGGCATCTGAATGGATGCTGCGCGGCATCCATTCAGTGACGGGAGAGGGGCTGGGGGAAGCCCAGCTAGTGAGGCTCCCCCAGCCTGACGTTATTTGGAGGCGTGCTATGCGGGCATGCCTCCAAAGAATGTCATGTAGGGGGGTGGTCTATGGTAAATAGGCCATGCCCCATTTTCAGGCGCGCTCGGCGCGCGATGTAAGGGCGCCCTGTTAAGAGCCAGCACAGGGTGCTCAGACCCCTGGAGCCGGCCCTGACACTTATACATTGGACCCCACCACCATTACCTTTGTGACAGAATAATTCATATAGTATTTTGTAACGCTGTGCTATTGAGTGGCATTACTAGGTTTGATGGCACCCAGAACAAATTAAAAGAAATTGCGACACTTGAAAATTGTTTTTTTTAAATGAAGTTGAATTCTTATACTGAGCCACAAAATGAACACACTCTGGACACACAAATTAGGAAAATATGACAGCAAGGCAAAAGAGTAATGCAACTGCAAAAGGGCACTACATAAGGGGCACTGCTGCAGGGGCATTGCATAATGGGCACTACTAGTGGTGGCACCGCATAAGGGGCACTACTACTGGGGGCACTGCATAAGGGGTACTACTACAATGGACATTGTATAAGGGGCACTATTGTGTGTCATAACGTGAATAAGGGACACTACTATGTGGTGTAATGTGAATAAGATGGTACTACTGTGTGGCGTAATTTGAATTGGGGATACTATGTGTGATTTCGGCAGGACAGAAGATATAACTGTCTGGTAGGAAGGAAATCAGGTAATGTAAGGGAGCAAATAACAATAGAAATTTGCTCCCAAACACTGGAAAACGGACCAGATTTTTCTTTCCACCAGACAGATTGGACAGATCTATCTATACTATAGGTGTGTACACATACAGAACGCTTGTAAAAGGTGTCAAATCTTGTATATTTTTATTTGAATATAAGTTTTTAGTAAATATATTTGTCCTACGTTAGCGCTCTCTCCTTTTCTTCATTAGATGTGATAGCGGACTTCAAGCTAGCTTGCATAAAGTTCCCCACGCTTACAAAAATGGAAAATGATGTAATATACATCTTTAACAATTTTCCAAGTTGGGCTTTCAGGGAAAACAGAGAGTGATAGGTAATGGAAGACCAACGCTTACTTCAAACAACAGGGCGGAAGAAAATGACATTACATTACATTACAAGTGAAGTGGTACCAACGAAAAGACTGGCTGTGTGGCTGTGCTACGAGGAATCGCCTTTACTGCTTTACCTGCATTCTGTTCACTACTGTCGACAATGCTTGGACTAGCACAGGATCTTGTGACCTGAAGTATCTACCAAGCCATACTTGCTTACCCCCCCCCCCCGATTCGGCCGAGAGGTGGTGATGCGATTCACGCTGAATCGCGTCAATTTTACCCTTGCCCCCTGCTTCACAATGCCTGTAGTGTAGAGGGTGCAAAATGACTTGATCGTGTGGCTGCGCCCCTGCCCCGCCCCCCAAAAATAACAAGGAGCTGCCGGCCCTGCCCCCCTGCCATGCTGATCTGGCTGCTCCCTCCCGGAAGTGGCAGCCAGAATATCAACAACCATGTACCAAGCAGCCTCAGCAAACATGAAAAATCAACAATTCATATCCAAAGATAAAACGCGTTTCACCATATTCAGCAGCTTCTTCAGAAAGAAAAAGCTGCTGAATGTGGTGAAACGCATTAAGGGCTTACAGATACATGGTTTACCACTTTGTTACACTGTTACACGGCTGATATATCCATTGGATTGACCCCAGTACCACAGATTTCCTTGCTCCATCTTCGGCAAGTATCTGCACCAGGTCTGCAATCCATTTTACGTCACCCTCCAGCTGCGACTCAGCTCTGGATGCTCAGGTTGATGCCGCATCACTTACCTGGAGAGGTAAATATTGTTGCCGGGAGGCAGACAACCACAGCGGGCAGCCAGCGAGCAGGAGCTGAGACCCCGCCACGCTGCCGGCACAGACCAGCTGACATTTTCATATGATAGATACAGTTGGTGATATACTTTCTAAACATTGCACCATTTGCCCTATATTGGAGCCTCTACCCATGAGTTTGCTCACCGCCATGTACATACCAGTGGTTGCCATGTAACAGTGACTCGTGATTTGAAGTTATATTTTGGACATCACTCATCATCATATTTCCTGGAGTGAGACATTTTCTCATTTGAGCAGAAATTGCTACTTCTCTATCATCTCTCTCCATCTGTACCATACGTGGATGTGTAACATATAATACCCACACTATAGATTACAGCTTTCATAGAGTGTTCATTATTTGTATCCATTTTATATCATTGCACTTTAGCTCTTATACTGCTTTATTTTTACATACATTTTTAATAAATGTTTACAACTTTATGCATTATCTTATGGTGAATATGTGTGTATAGCGCCATTCCACCTATATATATATTTTTTTGTGGTCACCGGCACTCTTTGTGCCATTTGGGAGTGGTGGCAATACTCCCAGGTGGCAGGTAGCTGTCCACATATTTGATTATACATATATTGTATCGAGGTATACTACTTCGTGCTTTTTTCCATTTGAAATACATTTTAGATGCTTTTTTTAACACTGCTGTCATCAGCCGAGACTACAATGTTAGATCACATAAAAATTTTAAAAAAATTCTATATCACCATCAGGGTTATTTTTCTGCCGTGCCTCTGAGTTTTTTTATGGGGTCCCCACAAACTAGTCTATGTCACTTGGATGCCCAATGTTTTTTTGCAACCCCTATGTATTGCCTTCGCTTGATTCTTTCCTTACCTATATGCTGGTTTCTCTGAAGAAATTGAGCCTCCTTAGGCAGAGAGTGAGTGGCTGTCTGTCTGTGGGACTTCTGTGCAGGGACTTGGTGGAGGTGGAACTACAGTCAGGTGCATAAATATTGGGACATTGACATAATTTTCATATTTTGGCCTCTATTCACCACCACAATGGCTTTGAAATGAAACAAACAAGATGTGCTTTAACTGCAGACTTTCAGATATAATTTGAGGGTAATTACATCCAAATCAGGTGAATGGTGTAGGAATTACAACGGTTTCTATATGTGCCTCCCACTTTTTAAGGGGCCAAAAGTAATGGGACTATCAACTCAAAAGCTATTTCATGGACAGGTGTGGGCTATTCCCTCGTTATTTCATTATCAATTAAGCAGGTAAAAGGTGTGGAGTTGATTCTAGGTGTGACATTTGCATTTGGAATCAGTTGCTGTCGACTCTCAATATGAGATCCAAAGAGCTGTCACTATCAGTGAAGCAAGCCATCATTAGGCTGAAAAATCAAAACAAACCCATCAGAGAGATAGCAAAAACATTAGGTGTGGCCAAATCAACTATTTGGAACATTCTTAAAAAGAAAGAACACACCGGAGAGCTCAGCAACACCAAAAGACCTGGAAGACCACAGAAAACAACTGTGGTGGATGACAGAAGAATTATTTCCCTGGTGAAGAAAAACCCCTTCACAACAGTTGGCCAAATCAAGAACACTCTCCAGGAGGTAGGTGTATGTGTGTCAAAGTTAACAATCAAGAGAAGACTACACAAGAGTGAATATAGAGGGTTCACCACAAGATGTAAACCATTGGTGAGCCACAAAAACAGGAAGACCAGATTAGAGTTTGCCAAACAACATCTAAAAAAGCCATTACAGTTCTGGAACAACATCCTATGGACAGATGAGATAAATATCAACTTGTACCAGAGTGATGGGAAGAGAAGAGTATGGAGAAGGAAAGGAACTGCTCATGATCCAAAACATACCACCTCATCAGTGAAGCATGGTGGTGGTAGTGTCATGGTGTGGGCATGTATGGCTGCCAATAGAACTGGTTCCCTTGTATATATTGATGATGTGACTGCTGACAAAAGCAGCAGAATGAATTCTGAAGTGTTTCGGGCAATATTAAATGCTCATATTCAGTCAAATGCTTCAGAACTCATTGGACGGCGCTTCACAGTGCAGATG
This sequence comes from Taudactylus pleione, assembly GCA_031769625.1. Classification (NCBI taxonomy): domain Eukaryota; kingdom Metazoa; phylum Chordata; class Amphibia; order Anura; family Myobatrachidae; genus Taudactylus; species Taudactylus pleione. The sequence continues at coordinate 2,444,412 of JAUIMM010000299.1, forward strand.
GACAATGACCCGAAGTATACTGCAAAAGCAACCAAAGAGTTTTTTAAGGCTAAAAAGTGGAATGTTATGCAATGGCCAAGTCAATCCCCTGACCTGAATCCGATTGAGCATGCATTTCACTTGATGAAGACAAAACTGAAGGGAAAATTCCCCAAGAACAAGCAGGAACTGAAGACATTTGCAGTAGAGGCCTGGCAGAGCATCACCAGGGATTAAACCCAGCGTCTGGTGATGTCTATGCGTTCCAGACTTCAGGCTATAATTGCCTGCGAAGGATTTGCAACAAAGTATTAAAAAGTGAAAGTTAGATTTAGGATTGTTTAGTTTGTCCCATTACTTTTGGCCCCTTAAAAAGTGGGAGGCACATATAGAAACCGTTGTAATTCCTACACCGTTCACCTGATTTGGATGTAATTACCCTCAAATTAATTCTGAAAGTCTGCAGTTAAAGCACATCTTGTTTGTTTCATTTCAAAACCATTGTGGTGGTGAATAGAGGCCAAAATATAAAAATTCTGTCAATGTCCCAATATTTTGGCACCTGACTGTACATATATATACTGTATGTATGTGTATATATATATATATATATATATATATATACATACACACACACAAACCCATTGCGTTACACAAAACAAAATAAGGGAAATCCTACTAACAGCATAAATGTTACCAGGAAATTACTTGCAGGGAAAATACCTGCATCAGGTGTCAGATGAAGTTGCACTAGCATGACAATGCACTCTAATTGTAGGTGTGTAAACAGTAGGGGCTAGTAAACGGCCTATAAAGTTTAAACCAAATGTGTGGTAGTTTTTCTATTTACAGTTAAATAATAACTTTTGTATTTTGGAATCAGACTAATCAGTACAAAGTCTCTGACAGTAATCCTTCTCATACTGTAGGTGAGGGATAGATCACTCATGTGGCTGGTGATACATGTACAGTAGTAGTGGCAGTAACGCCCCAGCATGTATATACTATATAATATGAACCACCTAAAAATCCTGTGTTTGCCGCTGCTGTACATCAATTATTTGCTGTAGACATGCCAGACTGTGCCCTTATGACCATATACAGCCAATGGCTCCCACAGAATGCACACTTATCAGGGCCAGCTCTAGGGGTGTTCAACCAGTGCGGGCGCACAGGGGCGCCATCCATAGAGGGCACTACCCTTCCCAACATCCCGATTTTTGCGGGACAGTACCATCCCGCTGCACCACCCGTGGGCCGAAGTGGCCAGTGGGTGGTCAAATTGGGAGGTTGGGGACCTGGCATCTGAATGGATGCTGCGCGGCATCCATTCAGTGACGGGAGAGGGGCTGGGGGAAGCCCAGCTAGTGAGGCTCCCCCAGCCTGACGTTATTTGGAGGCGTGCTATGCGGGCATGCCTCCAAAGAATGTCATGTAGGGGCGTGGTCTATGGTAAATAGGCCATGCCCCATTTTCAGGCGCGCTCGGCGCGCGATGTAAGGGCGCCCTGTTAAGAGCCAGCACAGGGTGCTCAGACCCCTGGAGCCGGCCCTGACACTTATACATTGGACCCCACCACCATTACCTTTGTGACAGAATAATTCATATAGTATTTTGTAACGCTGTGCTATTGAGTGGCATTACTAGGTTTGATGGCACCCAGAACAAATTAAAAGAAATTGCGACACTTGAAAATTGTTTTTTTTAAATGAAGTTGAATTCTTATACTGAGCCACAAAATGAACACACTCTGGACACACAAATTAGGAAAATATGACAGCAAGGCAAAAGAGTAATGCAACTGCAAAAGGGCACTACATAAGGGGCACTGCTGCAGGGGCATTGCATAATGGGCACTACTAGTGGTGGCACCACATAAGGGGCACTACTACTGGGGGCACTGCATAAGGGGTACTACTACAATGGACATTGTATAAGGGGCACTATTGTGTGTCATAACGTGAATAAGGGACACTACTATGTGGTGTAATGTGAATAAGATGGTACTACTGTGTGGCGTAATTTGAATTGGGGATACTATGTGTGATTTCGGCAGGACAGAAGATATAACTGTCTGGTAGGAAGGAAATCAGGTAATGTAAGGGAGCAAATAACAATAGAAATTTGCTCCCAAACACTGGAAAACGGACCAGATTTTTCTTTCCACCAGACAGATTGGACAGATCTATCTATACTATAGGTGTGTACACATACAGAACGCTTGTAAAAGGTGTCAAATCTTGTATATTTTTATTTGAATATAAGTTTTTAGTAAATATATTTGTCCTACGTTAGCGCTCTCTCCTTTTCTTCATTAGATGTGATAGCGGACTTCAAGCTAGCTTGCATAAAGTTCCCCACGCTTACAAAAATGGAAAATGATGTAATATACATCTTTAACAATTTTCCAAGTTGGGCTTTCAGGGAAAACAGAGAGTGATAGGTAATGGAAGACCAACGCTTACTTCAAACAACAGGGCGGAAGAAAATGACATTACATTACATTACAAGTGAAGTGGTACCAACGAAAAGACTGGCTGTGTGGCTGTGCTACGAGGAATCGCCTTTACTGCTTTACCTGCATTCTGTTCACTACTGTCGACAATGCTTGGACTAGCACAGGATCTTGTGACCTGAAGTATCTACCAAGCCATACTTGCTTACCCCCCCCCCCCCCCCGATTCGGCCGAGAGGTGGTGATGCGATTCACGCTGAATCGCGTCAATTTTACCCTTGCCCCCTGCTTCACAATGCCTGTAGTGTAGAGGGTGCAAAATGACTTGATCGTGTGGCTGCGCCCCTGCCCCGCCCCCCAAAAATAACAAGGAGCTGCCGGCCCTGCCCCCCTGCCATGCTGATCTGGCTGCTCCCTCCCGGAAGTGGCAGCCAGAATATCAACAACCATGTACCAAGCAGCCTCAGCAAACATGAAAAATCAACAATTCATATCCAAAGATAAAACGCGTTTCACCATATTCAGCAGCTTCTTCAGAAAGAAAAAGCTGCTGAATGTGGTGAAACGCATTAAGGGCTTACAGATACATGGTTTACCACTTTGTTACACTGTTACACGGCTGATATATCCATTGGATTGACCCCAGTACCACAGATTTCCTTGCTCCATCTTCGGCAAGTATCTGCACCAGGTCTGCAATCCATTTTACGTCACCCTCCAGCTGCGACTCAGCTCTGGATGCTCAGGTTGATGCCGCATCACTTACCTGGAGAGGTAAATATTGTTGCCGGGAGGCAGACAACCACAGCGGGCAGCCAGCGAGCAGGAGCTGAGACCACGCCACGCTGCCGGCACAGACCAGCTGACATTTTCATATGATAGATACAGTTGGTGATATACTTTCTAAACATTGCACCATTTGCCCTATATTGGAGCCTCTACCCATGAGTTTGCTCACCGCCATGTACATACCAGTGGTTGCCATGTAACAGTGACTCGTGATTTGAAGTTATATTTTGGACATCACTCATCATCATATTTCCTGGAGTGAGACATTTTCTCATTTGAGCAGAAATTGCTACTTCTCTATCATCTCTCTCCATCTGTACCATACGTGGATGTGTAACATATAATACCCACACTATAGATTACAGCTTTCATAGAGTGTTCATTATTTGTATCCATTTTATATCATTGCACTTTAGCTCTTATACTGCTTTATTTTTACATACATTTTTAATAAATGTTTACAACTTTATGCATTATCTTATGGTGAATATGTGTGTATAGCGCCATTCCACCTATATATATATTTTTTTGTGGTCACCGGCACTCTTTGTGCCATTTGGGAGTGGTGGCAATACTCCCAGGTGGCAGGTAGCTGTCCACATATTTGATTATACATATATTGTATCGAGGTATACTACTTCGTGCTTTTTTCCATTTGAAATACATTTTAGATGCTTTTTTTAACACTGCTGTCATCAGCCGAGACTACAATGTTAGATCACATAAAAATTAAAAAAAAATTCTATATCACCATCAGGGTTATTTTTCTGCCGTGCCTCTGAGTTTTTTTATGGGGTCCCCACAAACTAGTCTATGTCACTTGGATGCCCAATGTTTTTTTGCAACCCCTATGTATTGCCTTCGCTTGATTCTTTCCTTACCTATATGCTGGTTTCTCTGAAGAAATTGAGCCTCCTTAGGCAGAGAGTGAGTGGCTGTCTGTCTGTGGGACTTCTGTGCAGGGACTTGGTGGAGGTGGAACTACAGTCAGGTGCATAAATATTGGGACATTGACATAATTTTCATATTTTGGCCTCTATTCACCACCACAATGGCTTTGAAATGAAACAAACAAGATGTGCTTTAACTGCAGACTTTCAGATATAATTTGAGGGTAATTACATCCAAATCAGGTGAATGGTGTAGGAATTACAACGGTTTCTATATGTGCCTCCCACTTTTTAAGGGGCCAAAAGTAATGGGACTATCAACTCAAAAGCTATTTCATGGACAGGTGTGGGCTATTCCCTCGTTATTTCATTATCAATTAAGCAGGTAAAAGGTGTGGAGTTGATTCTAGGTGTGACATTTGCATTTGGAATCAGTTGCTGTCGACTCTCAATATGAGATCCAAAGAGCTGTCACTATCAGTGAAGCAAGCCATCATTAGGCTGAAAAATCAAAACAAACCCATCAGAGAGATAGCAAAAACATTAGGTGTGGCCAAATCAACTATTTGGAACATTCTTAAAAAGAAAGAACACACCGGAGAGCTCAGCAACACCAAAAGACCTGGAAGACCACAGAAAACAACTGTGGTGGATGACAGAAGAATTATTTCCCTGGTGAAGAAAAACCCCTTCACAACAGTTGGCCAAATCAAGAACACTCTCCAGGAGGTAGGTGTATGTGTGTCAAAGTTAACAATCAAGAGAAGACTTCACAAGAGTGAATATAGAGGGTTCACCACAAGATGTAAACCATTGGTGAGCCACAAAAACAGGAAGACCAGATTAGAGTTTGCCAAACAACATCTAAAAAAGCCATTACAGTTCTGGAACAACATCCTATGGACAGATGAGATAAATATCAACTTGTACCAGAGTGATGGGAAGAGAAGAGTATGGAGAAGGAAAGGAACTGCTCATGATCCAAAACATACCACCTCATCAGTGAAGCATGGTGGTGGTAGTGTCATGGTGTGGGCATGTATGGCTGCCAATAGAACTGGTTCCCTTGTATATATTGATGATGTGACTGCTGACAAAAGCAGCAGAATGAATTCTGAAGTGTTTCGGGCAATATTAAATGCTCATATTCAGTCAAATGCTTCAGAACTCATTGGACGGCGCTTCACAGTGCAGATGGACAATGACCCGAAGTATACTGCAAAAGCAACCAAAGAGTTTTTTAAGGCTAAAAAGTGGAATGTTATGCAATGGCCAAGTCAATCCCCTGACCTGAATCCGATTGAGCATGCATTTCACTTGATGAAGACAAAACTGAAGGGAAAATTCCCCAAGAACAAGCAGGAACTGAAGACATTTGCAGTAGAGGCCTGGCAGAGCATCACCAGGGATTAAACCCAGCGTCTGGTGATGTCTATGCGTTCCAGACTTCAGGCTATAATTGCCTGCGAAGGATTTGCAACAAAGTATTAAAAAGTGAAAGTTAGATTTAGGATTGTTTAGTTTGTCCCATTACTTTTGGCCCCTTAAAAAGTGGGAGGCACATATAGAAACCGTTGTAATTCCTACACCGTTCACCTGATTTGGATGTAATTACCCTCAAATTAATTCTGAAAGTCTGCAGTTAAAGCACATCTTGTTTGTTTCATTTCAAAACCATTGTGGTGGTGAATAGAGGCCAAAATATAAAAATTCTGTCAATGTCCCAATATTTTGGCACCTGACTGTACATATATATACTGTATGTATGTGTATATATATATATATATATATATATATATATACATACACACACACAAACCCATTGCGTTACACAAAACAAAATAAGGGAAATCCTACTAACAGCATAAATGTTACCAGGAAATTACTTGCAGGGAAAATACCTGCATCAGGTGTCAGATGAAGTTGCACTAGCATGACAATGCACTCTAATTGTAGGTGTGTAAACAGTAGGGGCTAGTAAACGGCCTATAAAGTTTAAACCAAATGTGTGGTAGTTTTTCTATTTACAGTTAAATAATAACTTTTGTATTTTGGAATCAGACTAATCAGTACAAAGTCTCTGACAGTAATCCTTCTCATACTGTAGGTGAGGGATAGATCACTCATGTGGCTGGTGATACATGTACAGTAGTAGTGGCAGTAACGCCCCAGCATGTATATACTATATAATATGAACCACCTAAAAATCCTGTGTTTGCCGCTGCTGTACATCAATTATTTGCTGTAGACATGCCAGACTGTGCCCTTATGACCATATACAGCCAATGGCTCCCACAGAATGCACACTTATCAGGGCCAGCTCTAGGGGTGTTCAACCAGTGCGGGCGCACAGGGGCGCCATCCATAGAGGGCACTACCCTTCCCAACATCCCGATTTTTGCGGGACAGTACCATCCCGCTGCACCACCCGTGGGCCGAAGTGGCCAGTGGGTGGTCAAATTGGGAGGTTGGGGACCTGGCATCTGAATGGATGCTGCGCGGCATCCATTCAGTGACGGGAGAGGGGCTGGGGGGCTAGTGAGGCTCCCCCAGCCTGACGTTATTTGGAGGCGTGCTATGCGGGCATGCCTCCAAAGAATGTCATGTAGGGGCGTGGTCTATGGTAAATAGGCCATGCCCCATTTTCAGGCGCGCTCGGCGCGCGATGTAAGGGCGCCCTGTTAAGAGCCAGCACAGGGTGCTCAGACCCCTGGAGCCGGCCCTGACACTTATACATTGGACCCCACCACCATTACCTTTGTGACAGAATAATTCATATAGTATTTTGTAACGCTGTGCTATTGAGTGGCATTACTAGGTTTGATGGCACCCAGAACAAATTAAAAGAAATTGCGACACTTGAAAATTGTTTTTTTTAAATGAAGTTGAATTCTTATACTGAGCCACAAAATGAACACACTCTGGACACACAAATTAGGAAAATATGACAGCAAGGCAAAAGAGTAATGCAACTGCAAAAGGGCACTACATAAGGGGCACTGCTGCAGGGGCATTGCATAATGGGCACTACTAGTGGTGGCACCACATAAGGGGCACTACTACTGGGGGCACTGCATAAGGGGTACTACTACAATGGACATTGTATAAGGGGCACTATTGTGTGTCATAACGTGAATAAGGGACACTACTATGTGGTGTAATGTGAATAAGATGGTACTACTGTGTGGCGTAATTTGAATTGGGGATACTATGTGTGATTTCGGCAGGACAGAAGATATAACTGTCTGGTAGGAAGGAAATCAGGTAATGTAAGGTAGCAAATAACAATAGAAATTTGCTCCCAAACACTGGAAAACGGACCAGATTTTTCTTTCCACCAGACAGATTGGACAGATCTATCTATACTATAGGTGTGTACACATACAGAACGCTTGTAAAAGGTGTCAAATCTTGTATATTTTTATTTGAATATAAGTTTTTAGTAAATATATTTGTCCTACGTTAGCGCTCTCTCCTTTTCTTCATTAGATGTGATAGCGGACTTCAAGCTAGCTTGCATAAAGTTCCCCACGCTTACAAAAATGGAAAATGATGTAATATACATCTTTAACAATTTTCCAAGTTGGGCTTTCAGGGAAAACAGAGAGTGATAGGTAATGGAAGACCAACGCTTACTTCAAACAACAGGGCGGAAGAAAATGACATTACATTACATTACAAGTGAAGTGGTACCAACGAAAAGACTGGCTGTGTGGCTGTGCTACGAGGAATCAGGAATCGCCTTTACTGCTTTACCTGCATTCTGTTCACTACTGTCGACAATGCTTGGACTAGCACAGGATCTTGTGACCTGAAGTATCTACCAAGCCATACTTGCTTACCCCCCCCCCCCCGATTCGGCCGACAGGTGGTGATGCGATTCACGTTGAATCGCGTCAATTTTACCCTTGCCCCCTGCTTCACAATGCCTGTAGTGTAGAGGGTGCAAAATGACTTGATCGTGTGGCTGCGCCCCTGCCCCGCCCCCCAAAAATAACAAGGAGCTGCCGGCCCTGCCCCCCTGCCATGCTGATCTGGCTGCTCCCTCCCGGAAGTGGCAGCCAGAATATCAACAACCATGTACCAAGCAGCCTCAGCAAACATGAAAAATCAACAATTCATATCCAAAGATAAAACGCGTTTCACCATATTCAGCAGCTTCTTCAGAAAGAAAAAGCTGCTGAATGTGGTGAAACGCATTAAGGGCTTACAGATACATGGTTTACCACTTTGTTACACTGTTACACGGCTGATATATCCATTGGATTGACCCCAGTACCACAGATTTCCTTGCTCCATCTTCGGCAAGTATCTGCACCAGGTCTGCAATCCATTTTACGTCACCCTCCAGCTGCGACTCAGCTCTGGATGCTCAGGTTGATGCCGCATCACTTACCTGGAGAGGTAAATATTGTTGCCGGGAGGCAGACAACCACAGCGGGCAGCCAGCGAGCAGGAGCTGAGACCACGCCACGCTGCCGGCACAGACCAGCTGACATTTTCATATGATAGATACAGTTGGTGATATACTTTCTAAACATTGCACCATTTGCCCTATATTGGAGCCTCTACCCATGAGTTTGCTCACCGCCATGTACATACCAGTGGTTGCCATGTAACAGTGACTCGTGATTTGAAGTTATATTTTGGACATCACTCATCATCATATTTCCTGGAGTGAGACATTTTCTCATTTGAGCAGAAATTGCTACTTCTCTATCATCTCTCTCCATCTGTACCATACGTGGATGTGTAACATATAATACCCACACTATAGATTACAGCTTTCATAGAGTGTTCATTATTTGTATCCATTTTATATCATTGCACTTTAGCTCTTATACTGCTTTATTTTTACATACATTTTTAATAAATGTTTACAACTTTATGCATTATCTTATGGTGAATATGTGTGTATAGCGCCATTCCACCTATATATATATTTTTTTGTGGTCACCGGCACTCTTTGTGCCATTTGGGAGTGGTGGCAATACTCCCAGGTGGCAGGTAGCTGTCCACATATTTGATTATACATATATTGTATCGAGGTATACTACTTCGTGCTTTTTTCCATTTGAAATACATTTTAGATGCTTTTTTTAACACTGCTGTCATCAGCCGAGACTACAATGTTAGATCACATAAAAATTTTAAAAAAATTCTATATCACCATCAGGGTTATTTTTCTGCCGTGCCTCTGAGTTTTTTTATGGGGTCCCCACAAACTAGTCTATGTCACTTGGATGCCCAATGTTTTTTTGCAACCCCTATGTATTGCCTTCGCTTGATTCTTTCCTTACCTATATGCTGGTTTCTCTGAAGAAATTGAGCCTCCTTAGGCAGAGAGTGAGTGGCTGTCTGTCTGTGGGACTTCTGTGCAGGGACTTGGTGGAGGTGGAACTACAGTCAGGTGCATAAATATTGGGACATTGACATAATTTTCATATTTTGGCCTCTATTCACCACCACAATGGCTTTGAAATGAAACAAACAAGATGTGCTTTAACTGCAGACTTTCAGATATAATTTGAGGGTAATTACATCCAAATCAGGTGAATGGTGTAGGAATTACAACGGTTTCTATATGTGCCTCCCACTTTTTAAGGGGCCAAAAGTAATGGGACTATCAACTCAAAAGCTATTTCATGGACAGGTGTGGGCTATTCCCTCGTTATTTCATTATCAATTAAGCAGGTAAAAGGTGTGGAGTTGATTCTAGGTGTGACATTTGCATTTGGAATCAGTTGCTGTCGACTCTCAATATGAGATCCAAAGAGCTGTCACTATCAGTGAAGCAAGCCATCATTAGGCTGAAAAATCAAAACAAACCCATCAGAGAGATAGCAAAAACATTAGGTGTGGCCAAATCAACTATTTGGAACATTCTTAAAAAGAAAGAACACACCGGAGAGCTCAGCAACACCAAAAGACCTGGAAGACCACAGAAAACAACTGTGGTGGATGACAGAAGAATTATTTCCCTGGTGAAGAAAAACCCCTTCACAACAGTTGGCCAAATCAAGAACACTCTCCAGGAGGTAGGTGTATGTGTGTCAAAGTTAACAATCAAGAGAAGACTTCACAAGAGTGAATATAGAGGGTTCACCACAAGATGTAAACCATTGGTGAGCCACAAAAACAGGAAGACCAGATTAGAGTTTGCCAAACAACATCTAAAAAAGCCATTACAGTTCTGGAACAACATCCTATGGACAGATGAGATAAATATCAACTTGTACCAGAGTGATGGGAAGAGAAGAGTATGGAGAAGGAAAGGAACTGCTCATGATCCAAAACATACCACCTCATCAGTGAAGCATGTTGGTGGTAGTGTCATGGTGTGGGCATGTATGGCTGCCAATAGAACTGGTTCCCTTGTATATATTGATGATGTGACTGCTGACAAAAGCAGCAGAATGAATTCTGAAGTGTTTCGGGCAATATTAAATGCTCATATTCAGTCAAATGCTTCAGAACTCATTGGACGGCGCTTCACAGTGCAGATGGACAATGACCCGAAGTATACTGCAAAAGCAACCAAAGAGTTTTTTAAGGTTAAAAAGTGGAATGTTATGCAATGGCCAAGTCAATCCCCTGACCTGAATCCGATTGAGCATGCATTTCACTTGATGAAGACAAAACTGAAGGGAAAATTCCCCAAGAACAAGCAGGAACTGAAGACATTTGCAGTAGAGGCCTGGCAGAGCATCACCAGGGATTAAACCCAGCGTCTGGTGATGTCTATGCGTTCCAGACTTCAGGCTATAATTGCCTGCGAAGGATTTGCAACAAAGTATTAAAAAGTGAAAGTTAGATTTAGGATTGTTTAGTTTGTCCCATTACTTTTGGCCCCTTAAAAAGTGGGAGGCACATATAGAAACCGTTGTAATTCCTACACCGTTCACCTGATTTGGATGTAATTACCCTCAAATTAATTCTGAAAGTCTGCAGTTAAAGCACATCTTGTTTGTTTCATTTCAAAACCATTGTGGTGGTGAATAGAGGCCAAAATATAAAAATTCTGTCAATGTCCCAATATTTTGGCACCTGACTGTACATATATATACTGTATGTATGTGTATATATATATATATATATATATATATACATACACACACACAAACCCATTGCGTTACACAAAACAAAATAAGGGAAATCCTACTAACAGCATAAATGTTACCAGGAAATTACTTGCAGGGAAAATACCTGCATCAGGTGTCAGATGAAGTTGCACTAGCATGACAATGCACTCTAATTGTAGGTGTGTAAACAGTAGGGGCTAGTAAACGGCCTATAAAGTTTAAACCAAATGTGTGGTAGTTTTTCTATTTACAGTTAAATAATAACTTTTGTATTTTGGAATCAGACTAATCAGTACAAAGTCTCTGACAGTAATCCTTCTCATACTGTAGGTGAGGGATAGATCACTCATGTGGCTGGTGATACATGTACAGTAGTAGTGGCAGTAACGCCCCAGCATGTATATACTATATAATATGAACCACCTAAAAATCCTGTGTTTGCCGCTGCTGTACATCAATTATTTGCTGTAGACATGCCAGACTGTGCCCTTATGACCATATACAGCCAATGGCTCCCACAGAATGCACACTTATCAGGGCCAGCTCTAGGGGTGTTCAACCAGTGCGGGCGCACAGGGGCGCCATCCATAGAGGGCACTACCCTTCCCAACATCCCGATTTTTGCGGGACAGTACCGTCCCGCTGCACCACCCGTGGGCCGAAGTGGCCAGTGGGTGGTCAAATTGGGAGGTTGGGGACCTGGCATCTGAATGGATGCTGCGCGGCATCCATTCAGTGACGGGAGAGGGGCTGGGGGAAGCCCAGCTAGTGAGGCTCCCCCAGCCTGACGTTATTTGGAGGCGTGCTATGCGGGCATGCCTCCAAAGAATGTCATGTAGGGGCGTGGTCTATGGTAAATAGGCCATGCCCCATTTTCAGGCGCGCTCGGCGCGCGATGTAAGGGCGCCCTGTTAAGAGCCAGCACAGGGTGCTCAGACCCCTGGAGCCGGCCCTGACACTTATACATTGGACCCCACCACCATTACCTTTGTGACAGAATAATTCATATAGTATTTTGTAACGCTGTGCTATTGAGTGGCATTACTAGGTTTGATGGCACCCAGAACAAATTAAAAGAAATTGCGACACTTGAAAATTGTTTTTTTTAAATGAAGTTGAATTCTTATACTGAGCCACAAAATGAACACACTCTGGACACACAAATTAGGAAAATATGACAGCAAGGCAAAAGAGTAATGCAACTGCAAAAGGGCACTACATAAGGGGCACTGCTGCAGGGGCATTGCATAATGGGCACTACTAGTGGTGGCACCGCATAAGGGGCACTACTACTGGGGGCACTGCATAAGGGGTACTACTACAATGGACATTGTATAAGGGGCACTATTGTGTGTCATAACGTGAATAAGGGACACTACTATGTGGTGTAATGTGAATAAGATGGTACTACTGTGTGGCGTAATTTGAATTGGGGATACTATGTGTGATTTCGGCAGGACAGAAGATATAACTGTCTGGTAGGAAGGAAATCAGGTAATGTAAGGGAGCAAATAACAATAGAAATTTGCTCCCAAACACTGGAAAACGGACCAGATTTTTCTTTCCACCAGACAGATTGGACAGATCTATCTATACTATAGGTGTGTACACATACAGAACGCTTGTAAAAGGTGTCAAATCTTGTATATTTTTATTTGAATATAAGTTTTTAGTAAATATATTTGTCCTACGTTAGCGCTCTCTCCTTTTCTTCATTAGATGTGATAGCGGACTTCAAGCTAGCTTGCATAAAGTTCCCCACGCTTACAAAAATGGAAAATGATGTAATATACATCTTTAACAATTTTTAAAGTTGGCCTTTCAGGGAAAACAGAGAGTGATAGGTAATGGAAGACCAACGCTTACTTCAAACAACAGGGCGGAAGAAAATGACATTACATTACATTACAAGTGAAGTGGTACCAACGAAAAGACTGGCTGTGTGGCTGTGCTACGAGGAATCGCCTTTACTGCTTTACCTGCATTCTGTTCACTACTGTCGACAATGCTTGGACTAGCACAGGATCTTGTGACCTGAAGTATCTACCAAGCCATACTTGCTTACCCCCCCCCCCGATTCGGCCGAGAGGTGGTGATGCGATTCATGCTGAATCGCGTCAATTTTAACCTTGCCCCCTGCTTCACAATGCCTGTAGTGTAGAGGGTGCAAAATGACTTGATCGCGTGGCTGCGCCCCTGCCCCGCCCCCCAAAAATAACAAGGAGCTGCCGGCCCTGCCCCCCTGCCATGCTGATCTGGCTGCTCCCTCCCGGAAGTGGCAGCCAGAATATCAACAACCATGTACCAAGCAGCCTCAGCAAACATGAAAAATCAACAATTCATATCCAAAGATAAAACGCGTTTCACCATATTCAGCAGCTTCTTCAGAAAGAAAAAGCTGCTGAATGTGGTGAAACGCATTAAGGGCTTACAGATACATGGTTTACCACTTTGTTACACTGTTACACGGCTGATATATCCATTGGATTCACCCCAGTACCACAGATTTCCTTGCTCCATCTTCGGCAAGTATCTGCACCAGGTCTGCAATCCATTTTACGTCACCCTCCAGCTGCGACTCAGCTCTGGATGCTCAGGTTGATGCCGCATCACTTACCTGGAGAGGTAAATATTGTTGCCGGGAGGCAGACAACCACAGCGGGCAGCCAGCGAGCAGGAGCTGAGACCCCGCCACGCTGCCGGCACAGACCAGCTGACATTTTCATATGATAGATACAGTTGGTGATATACTTTCTAAACATTGCACCATTTGCCCTATATTGGAGCCTCTACCCATGAGTTTGCTCACCGCCATGTACATACCAGTGGTTGCCATGTAACAGTGACTCGTGATTTGAAGTTATATTTTGGACATCACTCATCATCATATTTCCTGGAGTGAGACATTTTCTCATTTGAGCAGAAATTGCTACTTCTCTATCATCTCTCTCCATCTGTACCATACGTGGATGTGTAACATATAATACCCACACTATAGATTACAGCTTTCATAGAGTGTTCATTATTTGTATCCATTTTATATCATTGCACTTTAGCTCTTATACTGCTTTATTTTTACATACATTTTTAATAAATGTTTACAACTTTATGCATTATCTTATGGTGAATATGTGTGTATAGCGCCGTTCCACCTATATATATATTTTTTTGTGGTCACCGGCACTCTTTGTGCCATTTGGGAGTGGTGGCAATACTCCCAGGTGGCAGGTAGCTGTCCACATATTTGATTATACATATATTGTATCGAGGTATACTACTTCGTGCTTTTTTCCATTTGAAATACATTTTAGATGCTTTTTTTAACACTGCTGTCATCAGCCGAGACTACAATGTTAGATCACATAAAAATTTAAAAAAAATTCTATATCACCATCAGGGTTATTTTTCTGCCGTGCCTCTGAGTTTTTTTATGGGGTCCCCACAAACTAGTCTATGTCACTTGGATGCCCAATGTTTTTTTGCAACCCCTATGTATTGCCTTCGCTTGATTCTTTCCTTACCTATATGCTGGTTTCTCTGAAGAAATTGAGCCTCCTTAGGCAGAGAGTGAGTGGCTGTCTGTCTGTGGGACTTCTGTGCAGGGACTTGGTGGAGGTGGAACTACAGTCAGGTGCATAAATATTGGGACATTGACATAATTTTCATATTTTGGCCTCTATTCACCACCACAATGGCTTTGAAATGAAACAAACAAGATGTGCTTTAACTGCAGACTTTCAGATATAATTTGAGGGTAATTACATCCAAATCAGGTGAATGGTGTAGGAATTACAACGGTTTCTATATGTGCCTCCCACTTTTTAAGGGGCCAAAAGTAATGGGACTATCAACTCAAAAGCTATTTCATGGACAGGTGTGGGCTATTCCCTCGTTATTTCATTATCAATTAAGCAGGTAAAAGGTGTGGAGTTGATTCTAGGTGTGACATTTGCATTTGGAATCAGTTGCTGTCGACTCTCAATATGAGATCCAAAGAGCTGTCACTATCAGTGAAGCAAGCCATCATTAGGCTGAAAAATCAAAACAAACCCATCAGAGAGATAGCAAAAACATTAGGTGTGGCCAAATCAACTATTTGGAACATTCTTAAAAAGAAAGAACACACCGGAGAGCTCAGCAACACCAAAAGACCTGGAAGACCACAGAAAACAACTGTGGTGGATGACAGAAGAATTATTTCCCTGGTGAAGAAAAACCCCTTCACAACAGTTGGCCAAATCAAGAACACTCTCCAGGAGGTAGGTGTATGTGTGTCAAAGTTAACAATCAAGAGAAGACTTCACAAGAGTGAATATAGAGGGTTCACCACAAGATGTAAACCATTGGTGAGCCACAAAAACAGGAAGACCAGATTAGAGTTTGCCAAACAACATCTAAAAAAGCCATTACAGTTCTGGAACAACATCCTATGGACAGATGAGATAAATATCAACTTGTACCAGAGTGATGGGAAGAGAAGAGTATGGAGAAGGAAAGGAACTGCTCATGATCCAAAACATACCACCTCATCAGTGAAGCATGTTGGTGGTAGTGTCATGGTGTGGGCATGTATGGCTGCCAATAGAACTGGTTCCCTTGTATATATTGATGATGTGACTGCTGACAAAAGCAGCAGAATGAATTCTGAAGTGTTTCGGGCAATATTAAATGCTCATATTCAGTCAAATGCTTCAGAACTCATTGGACGGCGCTTCACAGTGCAGATGGACAATGACCCGAAGTATACTGCAAAAGCAACCAAAGAGTTTTTTAAGGCTAAAAAGTGGAATGTTATGCAATGGCCAAGTCAATCCCCTGACCTGAATCCGATTGAGCATGCATTTCACTTGATGAAGACAAAACTGAAGGGAAAATTCCCCAAGAACAAGCAGGAACTGAAGACATTTGCAGTAGAGGCCTGGCAGAGCATCACCAGGGATTAAACCCAGCGTCTGGTGATGTCTATGCGTTCCAGACTTCAGGCTATAATTGCCTGCGAAGGATTTGCAACAAAGTATTAAAAAGTGAAAGTTAGATTTAGGATTGTTTAGTTTGTCCCATTACTTTTGGCCCCTTAAAAAGTGGGAGGCACATATAGAAACCGTTGTAATTCCTACACCGTTCACCTGATTTGGATGTAATTACCCTCAAATTAATTCTGAAAGTCTGCAGTTAAAGCACATCTTGTTTGTTTCATTTCAAAACCATTGTGGTGGTGAATAGAGGCCAAAATATAAAAATTCTGTCAATGTCCCAATATTTTGGCAACTGACTGTACATATATATACTGTATGTATGTGTGTATATATATATATATATATATATATATATATAAATACATACACACACACAAACCCATTTACACAAAACAAAATAAGGGAAATCCTACTAACAGCATAAATGTTACCAGGAAATTACTTGCAGGGAAAATACCTGCATCAGGTGTCAGATGAAGTTGCACTAGTATGACAGTGCACTCTAATTGTAGGTGTGTAAACAGTAGGGGCTAGTAAACGGCCTATAAAGTTTAAACCAAATGTATGGTCGTTTTTCTATTTACAGTTAAATAATAACGTTTGTATTGTGGAATCAGACTAATCAGTACAAAGTCTCTGACAGTAATCCTTCTCCTACTGTAGGTGAGGGATAGATCACTCATGTGGCTGGTGATACATGTACAGTAGTAGTGGCAGTAACGCCCCAGCATGTATATACTATATAATATGAACCCCCTAAAAATCCTGTGTTTGCCGCTGCTGTACATCAATTATTTGCTGTAGACATGCCAGACTGTGCCCTTATGACCATATACAGCCATTGGCTCCCACAGAATGCACACTTATCAGGGCCAGCTCTAGGGGTGTTCAACAGTACCGTCCCGCTGCACCACCCGTGGGCCGAAGTGGCCGGCGGGTGGTCAAATTGGGAGGTTGGGGACCTGGCGTCTGAATGGATGCTGCGCGGCATCCATTCAGTGACAGGAGAGGGGCTGGGGGAAGCCCAGCTAGTGAGGCTCCCCCAGCCTGATGTTATTTGGAGGCGTGCTATGCGGGCATGCCTCCAAATAATGTCATGTAGGGGCGTGGCCTATGGTAAATAGGCCACGCCCCATTTTCGGTCACGCTCGGTGCACGATGTAAGGGCGCCCTGTTAAGAGCCAGCACAGGGTGCTCAGACCCCTGGTGCCGGCCCTGACACTTATACATTGGACCCCACCACCATTACCTTTGTGACAGAATAAATCATATAGTATTTTGTAACGCTGTGCTATTGAGTGGCATAACTAGGTTTGATGGCACCCAGAACAAATTAAAAGAAATTGCGACACTTGAAAATTGTTTTTTTTAAATGAAGTTGAATTCTTATACTGAGTCACAAAATGAACACACTCTGGACACACAAATTAGGAAAATATGACAGCAAGGCAAAAGAGTAATGCAACTGCAAAAGGGCACTACATAAGGGGCACTACTGCAGGGGCATTGCATAATGGCACCGCATAAGGGGCACTACTACTGGGGGCACTGCATAAGGGGTACTACTACAATGGACATTGTATAAGGGGCACTATTGTGTGTCATAACGTGAATAAGGGACACTACTATGTGATGTAATGTGAATAAGATGGTACTACTGTGTGGCGTAATTTGAATTGGGGATACTATGTGTGATTTCAGCAGGACAGAAGATATAACTGTCTGGTAGGAAGGAAATCAGGTAATGTAAGGGAGCAAATAACAATAGAAATTTGCTCCCAAACACTGGAAAACGGACCAGATTTTTCTTCCCACCAGACAGATTGGACAGATCTATCTATACTATAGGTGTGTACACATACAGAACGCTTTTAAAAGGTGTCAAATGTTGTATATTTTTATTTGAATATAAGTTTTTAGTAAATGTATTTGTCCTACATTAGCGCTCTCTCCTTTTCTTCATTAGATGTGATAGCGGACTTCAAGCTAGCTTGCATAAAGTTCCCCACGCTTACAAAAATATAAAATGATGTAATATACATCTTTAACAATTTTCCAAGTTGGGCTTTCAGGGAAAACAGAGAGTGATAGGTAATGGAAGACCAATGCTTACTTCAACAGGGCGGAAGAAAATGACATTACATTACATTACAAGTGAAGTGGTACCAACGAAAAGACTGGCTGTGTGGCTGTGCTACGAGGAATCGCCTTTACTGCTTTACCTGCATTCTGTTCACCACTGTCGACAATGCTTGGACTAGCACAGGATCTTGTGACTTGAAATATCTACCAAGCCATACTTGCTTACCCCCCCCCCCGATTCGGCCAAGAGGTGGTGATGCGATTCAGTGTAGAGGGTGCAAAATGACTTAATCGTGTGGCTCCACCCCTGCCCCGCCCCTGCCCCGCCCCCCTAAAATAACAAGGAGCTGCCGGCCCTGCCCCCCTGCCATGCTGATCTGGCTGCTCCCTCCCGGAAGGGGCAGCCGAAATATCGGCAACCATGTACCAAGCAGCCTCAGCAAACATGAAAAATCAACAATTCATATCCAAAGATAAAACGCGTTTCACCATATTCAGCAGCTTCTTCAGAAAGAAAAATCTGCTGAATGTGGTGAAATGCATTAAGGGCTTACAGATACATGGTTCACCACTTTGTTACACTGTTACACGGCTGATATATCCATTGGATTGACCCCAGTACCACAGATTTCCTTGCTCCATCTTCGGCAAGTATCTGCACCAGGTCTGCAATCCATTTTACGTCACCCTCCAGCTGCGACTCGGCTCTGGATGCTCAGGTTGATGCCGCATCACTTACCTGGAGAGGTAAATATTGTTGCCGGGAGGCAGACAACCACAGCGGGCAGCCAGCGAGCAGGAGCTGAGACCCCGCCACGCTGCCGGCACAGACCAGCTGACATTTTCATATCATAGATACAGTTGGTGATATACTTTCTAAACATTGCACCATTTGCCCTATATTGGAGCCTCTACCCATGAGTTTCCTCACCGCCATGTACATACCAATGGTTGCCATGTAACAGTGACTCGTGATTTGACGTTATATTTTGGACATCACTCATCATCATATT
Source organism: Taudactylus pleione (assembly GCA_031769625.1). Classification (NCBI taxonomy): domain Eukaryota; kingdom Metazoa; phylum Chordata; class Amphibia; order Anura; family Myobatrachidae; genus Taudactylus; species Taudactylus pleione. Next base: position 2,463,678 of record JAUIMM010000299.1, read on the forward strand.
TCCTGGAGTGAGACATTTTCTCATTTGAGCAGAAATTGCTACTTCTCTATCATCTCTCTCCATCTGTACCATACGTGGATGTGTAACATATAATACCCACACTATAGATTACAGCTTTCATAGAGTGTTCATTATTTGTATCCATTTTATATCATTGCACTTTTGCTTTTATACTGCTTTATTTTTACATACATTTTTAATAAATGTTTAAAACTTTATGCATTATCTTATGGTGAATATGTGTGTATAGCGCCGTTCCACCTATATACATTTTTATTGTGTTGTCACCGGCACTCTTTGTGCCATTTGGGAGTGGTGGCAATACTCCCAGGTGGCAGGTAGCTGTCCACATATTTGATTATACATATATTGTATCGAGGTATACTCCTTCTTGGCGCTTGGTGCTTTTTTCCATTTGAAATACATTTTAGATGCTTTTTTTAACACTGCTGTCATCAGCCGAGACTACAATGTTAGATCACATAAAAATTTTAAAAAAATTCTATATCACCATCAGGGTTATTTTTCTGCCGTGCCTCTGAGTTTTTTTATGGGGTCCCCACAAACTAGTCTATGTCACTTGGATGCCCAATGTTTTTTTGCAACCCCTATGTATTGCCTTCGCTTGATTCTTTCCTTACCTATATGCTGGTTTCTCTGAAGAAATTGAGCCTCCTTAGGCAGAGAGTGAGTGGCTGTCTGTCTGTGGGACTTCTGTGCAGGGACTTGGTGGAGGTGGAACTACAGTCAGGTGCATAAATATTGGGACATTGACATAATTTTCATATTTTGGCCTCTATTCACCACCACAATGGCTTTGAAATGAAACAAACAAGATGTGCTTTAACTGCAGACTTTCAGATATAATTTGAGGGTAATTACATCCAAATCAGGTGAATGGTGTAGGAATTACAACGGTTTCTATATGTGCCTCCCACTTTTTAAGGGGCCAAAAGTAATGGGACTATCAACTCAAAAGCTATTTCATGGACAGGTGTGGGCTATTCCCTCGTTATTTCATTATCAATTAAGCAGGTAAAAGGTGTGGAGTTGATTCTAGGTGTGACATTTGCATTTGGAATCAGTTGCTGTCGACTCTCAATATGAGATCCAAAGAGCTGTCACTATCAGTGAAGCAAGCCATCATTAGGCTGAAAAATCAAAACAAACCCATCAGAGAGATAGCAAAAACATTAGGTGTGGCCAAATCAACTATTTGGAACATTCTTAAAAAGAAAGAACGCACCGGAGAGCTCAGCAACACCAAAAGACCTGGAAGACCACAGAAAACAACTGTGGTGGATGACAGAAGAATTATTTCCCTGGTGAAGAAAAACCCCTTCACAACAGTTGGCCAAATCAAGAACACTCTCCAGGAGGTAGGTGTATGTGTGTCAAAGTTAACAATCAAGAGAAGACTTCACAAGAGTGAATATAGAGGGTTCACCACAAGATGTAAACCATTGGTGAGCCACAAAAACAGGAAGACCAGATTAGAGTTTGCCAAACAACATCTAAAAAAGCCATTACAGTTCTGGAACAACATCCTATGGACAGATGAGATAAATATCAACTTGTACCAGAGTGATGGGAAGAGAAGAGTATGGAGAAGGAAAGGAACTGCTCATGATCCAAAACATACCACCTCATCAGTGAAGCATGGTGGTGGTAGTGTCATGGTGTGGGCATGTATGGCTGCCAATAGAACTGGTTCCCTTGTATATATTGATGATGTGACTGCTGACAAAAGCAGCAGAATGAATTCTGAAGTGTTTCGGGCAATATTAAATGCTCATATTCAGTCAAATGCTTCAGAACTCATTGGACGGCGCTTCACAGTGCAGATGGACAATGACCCGAAGTATACTGCAAAAGCAACCAAAGAGTTTTTTAAGGCTAAAAAGTGGAATGTTATGCAATGGCCAAGTCAATCCCCTGACCTGAATCCGATTGAGCATGCATTTCACTTGATGAAGACAAAACTGAAGGGAAAATTCCCCAAGAACAAGCAGGAACTGAAGACATTTGCAGTAGAGGCCTGGCAGAGCATCACCAGGGATTAAACCCAGCGCCTGGTGATGTCTATGCGTTCCAGACTTCAGGCTATAATTGCCTGCGAAGGATTTGCAACAAAGTATTAAAAAGTGAAAGTTAGATTTAGGATTGTTTAGTTTGTCCCATTACTTTTGGCCCCTTAAAAAGTGGGAGGCACATATAGAAACCGTTGTAATTCCTACACCGTTCACCTGATTTGGATGTAATTACCCTCAAATTAATTCTGAAAGTCTGCAGTTAAAGCACATCTTGTTTGTTTCATTTCAAAACCATTGTGGTGGTGAATAGAGGCCAAAATATAAAAATTCTGTCAATGTCCCAATATTTTGGCACCTGACTGTACATATATATACTGTATGTATGTGTGTATATATATATATATATATATATATATATATATAAATACATACACACACACAAACCCATTTACACAAAACAAAATAAGGGAAATCCTACTAACAGCATAAATGTTACCAGGAAATTACTTGCAGGGAAAATACCTGCATCAGGTGTCAGATGAAGTTGCACTAGTATGACAGTGCACTCTAATTGTAGGTGTGTAAACAGTAGGGGCTAGTAAACGGCCTATAAAGTTTAAACCAAATGTATGGTAGTTTTTCTATTTACAGTTAAATAATAACGTTTGTATTTTGGAGTCAGACTAATCAGTACAAAGTCTCTGACTGTAATCCTTCTCATACTGTAGGTGAGGGATAGATCACTCATGTGGCTGGTGATACATGTACAGTAGTAGTGGCAGTAACGCCCCAGCATGTATATACTATATAATATGAACCCCCTAAAAATCCTGTGTTTGCCGCTGCTGTACATCAATTATTTGCTGTAGACATGCCAGACTGTGCCCTTATGACCATATACAGCCATTGGCTCCCACAGAATGCACACTTATCAGGGCCAGCTCTAGGGGTGTTCAACAGTACCGTCCCGCTGCACCACCCGTGGGCCGAAGTGGCCGGCGGGTGGTCAAATTGGGAGGTTGGGGACCTGGCGTCTGAATGGATGCTGCGCGGCATCCATTCAGTGACGGGAGAGGGGCTGGGGGAAGCCCAGCTAGTGAGGCTCCCCCAGCCTGATGTTATTTGGAGGCGTGCTATGCGGGCATGCCTCCAAATAATGTCATGTAGGGGTGTGGCCTATGGTAAATAGGCCACACCCCATTTTCGGTCATGCTCGGTGCACGATGTAAGGGCGCCCTGTTAAGAGCCAGCACAGGGTGCTCAGACCCCTGGTGCCGGCCCTGACACTTATACATTGGACCCCACCACCATTACCTTTCTGACAGAATAAATCATATAGTATTTTGTAACGCTGTGCTATTGAGTGGCATAACTAGGTTTGATGGCACCCAGAACAAATTAAAAGAAATTGCGACACTTGAAAATTGTTTATTTTAAATGAAGTTGAATTCTTATACTGAGCCACAAAATGAACACACTCTGGACACACAAATTAGGAAAATATGACAGCAAGGCAAAAGAGTAATGCAACTGCAAAAGGGCACTACATAAGGGGCACTACTGCAGGGGCATTGCATAATGGGCACTACTAGTGGTGGCACCGCATAAGGGGCACTACTACTGGGGGCACTGCATAAGGGGTACTACTACAATGGACATTGTATAAGGGGCACTATTGTGTGTCATAACGTGAATAAGGGACACTACTATGTGGTGTAATGTGAATAAGATGGTACTACTGTGTGGCGTAATTTGAATTGGGGATACTATGTGTGATTTCAGCAGGACAGAAGATATAACTGTCTGGTAGGAAGGAAATCAGGTAATGTAAGGGAGCAAATAACAATAGAAATTTGCTCCCAAACACTGGAAAACGGACCAGATTTTTCTTCCCACCAGACAGATTGGACAGATCTATCTATACTATAGGTGTGTACACATACAGAACGCTTTTAAAAGGTGTCAAATGTTGTATATTTTTATTTGAATATAAGTTTTTAGTAAATGTATTTGTCCTACATTAGCGCTCTCTCCTTTTCTTCATTAGATGTGATAGCGGACTTCAAGCTAGCTTGCATAAAGTTCCCCACGCTTACAAAAATATAAAATGATGTAATATACATCTTTAACAATTTTCCAAGTTGGGCTTTCAGGGAAAACAGAGAGTGATAGGTAATGGAAGACCAATGCTTACTTCAACAGGGCGGAAGAAAATGACATTACATTACATTACAAGTGAAGTGGTACCAACGAAAAGACTGGCTGTGTGGCTGTGCTACGAGGAATCGCCTTTACTGCTTTACCTGCATTCTGTTCACCACTGTCGACAATGCTTGGACTAGCACAGGATCTTGTGACTTGAAATATCTACCAAGCCATACTTGCTTACCCCCCCCCCCGATTCGGCCAAGAGGTGGTGATGCGATTCAGTGTAGAGGGTGCAAAATGACTTAATCGTGTGGCTCCGCCCCTGCCCCGCCCCTGCCCCACCCCCCAAAAATAACAAGGAGCTGCCGGCCCTGCCCCCCTGCCATGCTGATCTGGCTGCTCCCTCCCGGAAGGGGCAGCCGAAATATCGGCAACCATGTACCAAGCAGCCTCAGCAAACATGAAAAATCAACAATTCATATCCAAAGATAAAACGCGTTTCACCATATTCAGCAGCTTCTTCAGAAAGAAAAAGCTGCTGAATGTGGTGAAATGCATTAAGGGCTTACAGATACATGGTTCACCACTTTGTTACACTGTTACACGGCTGATATATCCATTGGATTGACCCCAGTACCACAGATTTCCTTGCTCCATCTTCGGCAAGTATCTGCACCAGGTCTGCAATCCATTTTACGTCACCCTCCAGCTGCGACTCAGCTCTGGATGCTCAGGTTGATGCCGCATCACTTACCTGGAGAGGTAAATATTGTTGCCGGGAGGCAGACAACCACAGCGGGCAGCCAGCGAGCAGGAGCTGAGACCCCGCCACGCTGCCGGCACAGACCAGCTGACATTTTCATATCATAGATACAGTTGGTGATATACTTTCTAAACATTGCACCATTTGCCCTATATTGGAGCCTCTACCCATGAGTTTCCTCACCGCCATGTACATACCAATGGTTGCCATGTAACAGTGACTCGTGATTTGACGTTATATTTTGGACATCACTCATCATCATATTTCCTGGAGTGAGACATTTTCTCATTTGAGCAGAAATTGCTACTTCTCTATCATCTCTCTCCATCTGTACCATACGTGGATGTGTAACATATAATACCCACACTATAGATTACAGCTTTCATAGAGTGTTCATTATTTGTATCCATTTTATATCATTGCACTTTTGCTTTTATACTGCTTTATTTTTACATACATTTTTAATAAATGTTTAAAACTTTATGCATTATCTTATGGTGAATATGTGTCTATAGCGCCGTTCCACCTATATACATTTTTATTGTGTTGTCAACGGCACTCTTTGTGCCATTTGGGAGTGGTGGCAATACTCCCAGGTGGCAGGTAGCTGTCCACATATTTGATTATACATATATTGTATCGAGGTATACTCCTTCTTGGCGCTTGGTGCTTTTTTCCATTTGAAATACATTTTAGATGCTTTTTTTAACACTGCTGTCATCAGCCGAGACTACAATGTTAGATCACATAAAAATTTAAAAAAAATTCTATATCACCATCAGGGTTATTTTTCTGCCGTGCCTCTGAGTTTTTTTATGGGGTCCCCACAAACTAGTCTATGTCACTTGGATGCCCAATGTTTTTTTGCAACCCCTATGTATTGCCTTCGCTTGATTCTTTCCTTACCTATATGCTGGTTTCTCTGAAGAAATTGAGCCTCCTTAGGCAGAGAGTGAGTGGCTGTCTGTCTGTGGGACTTCTGTGCAGGGACTTGGTGGAGGTGGAACTACAGTCAGGTGCATAAATATTGGGACATTGACATAATTTTCATATTTTGGCCTCTATTCACCACCACAATGGCTTTGAAATGAAACAAACAAGATGTGCTTTAACTGCAGACTTTCAGATATAATTTGAGGGTAATTACATCCAAATCAGGTGAATGGTGTAGGAATTACAACGGTTTCTATATGTGCCTCCCACTTTTTAAGGGGCCAAAAGTAATGGGACTATCAACTCAAAAGCTATTTCATGGACAGGTGTGGGCTATTCCCTCGTTATTTCATTATCAATTAAGCAGGTAAAAGGTGTGGAGTTGATTCTAGGTGTGACATTTGCATTTGGAATCAGTTGCTGTCGACTCTCAATATGAGATCCAAAGAGCTGTCACTATCAGTGAAGCAAGCGATCATAAGGCTGAAAAATCAAAACAAACCCATCAGAGAGATAGCAAAAACATTAGGTGTGGCCAAATCAACTATTTGGAACATTCTTAAAAAGAAAGAACGCACCGGAGAGCTCAGCAACACCAAAAGACCTGGAAGACCACAGAAAACAACTGTGGTGGATGACAGAAGAATTATTTCCCTGGTGAAGAAAAACCCCTTCACAACAGTTGGCCAAATCAAGAACACTCTCCAGGAGGTAGGTGTATGTGTGTCAAAGTCAACAATCAAGAGAAGACTTCACAAGAGTGAATATAGAGGGTTCACCACAAGATGTAAACCATTGGTGAGCCACAAAAACAGGAAGACCAGATTAGAGTTTGCCAAACAACATCTAAAAAAGCCATTACAGTTCTGGAACAACATCCTATGGACAGATGAGATAAATATCAACTTGTACCAGAGTGATGGGAAGAGAAGAGTATGGAGAAGGAAAGGAACTGCTCATGATCCAAAACATACCACCTCATCAGTGAAGCATGTTGGTGGTAGTGTCATGGTGTGGGCATGTATGGCTGCCAATAGAACTGGTTCCCTTGTATATATTGATGATGTGACTGCTGACAAAAGCAGCAGAATGAATTCTGAAGTGTTTCGGGCAATATTAAATGCTCATATTCAGTCAAATGCTTCAGAACTCATTGGACGGCGCTTCACAGTGCAGATGGACAATGACCCGAAGTATACTGCAAAAGCAACCAAAGAGTTTTTTAAGGCTAAAAAGTGGAATGTTATGCAATGGCCAAGTCAATCCCCTGACCTGAATCCGATTGAGCATGCATTTCACTTGATGAAGACAAAACTGAAGGGAAAATTCCCCAAGAACAAGCAGGAACTGAAGACATTTGCAGTAGAGGCCTGGCAGAGCATCACCAGGGATTAAACCCAGCGCCTGGTGATGTCTATGCGTTCCAGACTTCAGGCTATAATTGCCTGCGTAGGATTTGCAACAAAGTATTAAAAAGTGAAAGTTAGATTTAGGATTGTTTAGTTTGTCCCATTACTTTTGGCCCCTTAAAAAGTGGGAGGCACATATAGAAACCGTTGTAATTCCTACACCGTTCACCTGATTTGGATGTAATTACCCTCAAATTAATTCTGAAAGTCTGCAGTTAAAGCACATCTTGTTTGTTTCATTTCAAAACCATTGTGGTGGTGAATAGAGGCCAAAATATAAAAATTCTGTCAATGTCCCAATATTTTGGCACCTGACTGTACATATATATACTGTATGTATGTGTGTATATATATATATATATATATATATAAATACATACACACACACAAACCCATTTACACAAAACAAAATAAGGGAAATCCTACTAACAGCATAAATGTTACCAGGAAATTACTTGCAGGGAAAATACCTGCATCAGGTGTCAGATGAAGTTGCACTAGTATGACAGTGCACTCTAATTGTAGGTGTGTAAACAGTAGGGGCTAGTAAACGGCCTATAAAGTTTAAACCAAATGTATGGTCGTTTTTCTATTTACAGTTAAATAATAACGTTTGTATTTTGGAATCAGACTAATCAGTACAAAGTCTCTGACAGTAATCCTTCTCATACTGTAGGTGAGGGATAGATCACTCATGTGGCTGGTGATACATGTACAGTAGTAGTGGCAGTAACGCCCCAGCATGTATATACTATATAATATGAACCCCCTAAAAATCCTGTGTTTGCCGCTGCTGTACATCAATTTTTTGCTGTAGACATGCCAGACTGTGCCCTTATGACCATATACAGCCATTGGCTCCCACAGAATGCACACTTATCAGGGCCAGCTCTAGGGGTGTTCAACAGTACCGTCCCGCTGCACCACCCGTGGGCCGAAGTGGCCGGCGGGTGGTCAAATTGGGAGGTTGGGGACCTGGCGTCTGAATGGATGCTGCGCGGCATCCATTCAGTGACGGGAGAGGGGCTGGGGGAAGCCCAGCTAGTGAGGCTCCCCCAGCCTGATGTTATTTGGAGGCGTGCTATGCGGGCATGCCTCCAAATAATGTCATGTAGGGGCGTGGCCTATGGTAAATAGGCCACACCCCATTTTCGGTCACGCTCGGTGCACGATGTAAGGGCGCCCTGTTAAGAGCCAGCACAGGGTGCTCAGACCCCTGGTGCCGGCCCTGACACTTATACATTGGACCCCACCACCATTACCTTTGTGACAGAATAAATCATATAGTATTTTGTAACGCTGTGCTATTGAGTGGCATAACTAGGTTTGATGGCACCCAGAACAAATTAAAAGAAATTGCGACACTTGAAAATTGTTTTTTTTAAATGAAGTTGAATTCTTATACTGAGCCACAAAATGAACACACTCTGGACACACAAATTAGGAAAATATGACAGCAAGGCAAAAGAGTAATGCAACTGCAAAAGGGCACTACATAAGGGGCACTACTGCAGGGGCATTGCATAATGGGCACTACTAGTGGTGGCACCGCATAAGGGGCACTACTACTGGGGGCACTGCATAAGGGGTACTACTACAATGGACATTGTATAAGGGGCACTATTGTGTGTCATAACGTGAATAAGGGACACTACTATGTGGTGTAATGTGAATAAGATGGTACTACTGTGTGGCGTAATTTGAATTGGGGATACTATGTGTGATTTCAGCAGGACAGAAGATATAACTGTCTGGTAGGAAGGAAATCAAATAATGTAAGGGAGCAAATAACAATAGAAATTTGCTCCCAAACACTGGAAAACGGACCAGATTTTTCTTCCCACCAGACAGATTGGACAGATCTATCTATACTATAGGTGTGTACACATACAGAACGCTTTTAAAAGGTGTCAAATGTTGTATATTTTTATTTGAATATAAGTTTTTAGTAAATGTATTTGTCCTACATTAGCGCTCTCTCCTTTTCTTCATTAGATGTGATAGCGGACTTCAAGCTAGCTTGCATAAAGTTCCCCACGCTTACAAAAATATAAAATGATGTAATATACATCTTTAACAATTTTCCAAGTTGGGCTTTCAGGGAAAACAGAGAGTGATAGGTAATGGAAGACCAATGCTTACTTCAACAGGGCGGAAGAAAATGACATTACATTACATTACAAGTGAAGTGGTACCAACGAAAAGACTGGCTGTGTGGCTGTGCAACGAGGAATCACCTTTACTGCTTTACCTGCATTCTGTTCACCACTGTCGACAATGCTTGGACTAGCACAGGATCTTGTGACTTGAAATATCTACCAAGCCATACTTGCTTACCCCCCCCGATTCGGCCAAGAGGTGGTGATGCGATTCAGTGTAGAGGGTGCAAAATGACTTAATCGTGTGGCTCCACCCCTGCCCCGCCCCTGCCCCGCCCCTGCCCCGCCCCCCAAAAATAACAAGGAGCTGCCGGCCCTGCCCCCCTGCCATGCTGATCTGGCTGCTCCCTCCCGCAAGGGGCAGCCGAAATATCGGCAACCATGTACCAAGCAGCCTCAGCAAACATGAAAAATCAACAATTCATATCCAAAGATAAAACGCGTTTCACCATATTCAGCAGCTTCTTCAGAAAGAAAAAGCTGCTGAATGTGGTGAAATGCATTAAGGGCTTACAGATACATGGTTCACCACTTTGTTACACTGTTACACGGCTGATATATCCATTGGATTGACCCCAGTACCACAGATTTCCTTGCTCCATCTTCGGCAAGTATCTGCACCAGGTCTGCAATCCATTTTACGTCACCCTCCAGCTGCGACTCAGCTTGGATGCTCAGGTTGATGCCGCATCACCTACCTGGAGAGGTAAATATTGTTGCCGAGAGGCAGACAACCACAGCGGGCAGCCAGCGAGCAGGAGCTGAGACCCCGCCACGCTGCCGGCACAGACCAGCTGACATTTTCATATCATAGATACAGTTGGTGATATACTTTCTAAACATTGCACCATTTGCCCTATATTGGAGCCTCTACCCATGAGTTTCCTCACCGCCATGTACATACCAATGGTTGCCATGTAACAGTGACTCGTGATTTGACGTTATATTTTGGACATCACTCATCATCATATTTCCTGGAGTGAGACATTTTCTAATTTGAGCAGAAATTGCTACTTCTCTATCATCTCTCTCCATCTGTACCATACGTGGATGTGTAACATATAATACCCACACTATAGATTACAGCTTTCATAGAGTGTTCATTATTTGTATCCATTTTATATCATTGCACTTTTGCTTTTATACTGCTTTATTTTTACATACATTTTTAATAAATGTTTAAAACTTTATGCATTATCTTATGGTGAATATGTGTGTATAGCGCCGTTCCACCTATATACATTTTTATTGTGTTGTCACCGGCACTCTTTGTGCCATTTGGGAGTGGTGGCAATACTCCCAGGTGGCAGGTAGCTGTCCACATATTTGATTATACATATATTGTATCGAGGTATACTCCTTCTTGGCGCTTGGTGCTTTTTTCCATTTGAAATACATTTTAGATGCTTTTTTTAACACTGCTGTCATCAGCCGAGACTACAATGTTAGATCACATAAAAATTTTAAAAAAATTCTATATCACCATCAGGGTTATTTTTCTGCCGTGCCTCTGAGTTTTTTTATGGGGTCCCCACAAACTAGTCTATGTCACTTGGATGCCCAATGTTTTTTTGCAACCCCTATGTATTGCCTTCGCTTGATTCTTTCCTTACCTATATGCTGGTTTCTCTGAAGAAATTGAGCCTCCTTAGGCAGAGACTGAGTGGCTGTCTGTCTGTGGGACTTCTGTGCAGGGACTTGGTGGAGGTGGAACTACAGTCAGGTGCATAAATATTGGGACATTGACATAATTTTCATATTTTGTCCTCTATTCACCACCAAAATGGCTTTGAAATGAAACAAACAAGATGTGCTTTAACTGCAGACTTTCAGATATAATTTGAGGGTAATTACATCCAAATCAGGTGAATGGTGTAGGAATTACAACGGTTTCTATATGTGCCTCCCACTTTTTAAGGGGCCAAAAGTAATGGGACTATCAACTCAAAAGCTATTTCATGGACAGGTGTGGGCTATTCCCTCGTTATTTCATTATCAATTAAGCAGGTAAAAGGTGTGGAGTTGATTCTAGGTGTGACATTTGCATTTGGAATCAGTTGCTGTCGACTCTCAATATGAGATCCAAAGAGCTGTCACTATCAGTGAAGCAAGCCATCATTAGGCTGAAAAATCAAAACAAACCCATCAGAGAGATAGCAAAAACATTAGGTGTGGCCAAATCAACTATTTGGAACATTCTTAAAAAGAAAGAACGCACCGGAGAGCTCAGCAACACCAAAAGACCTGGAAGACCACAGAAAACAACTGTGGTGGATGACAGAAGAATTATTTCCCTGGTGAAGAAAAACCCCTTCACAACAGTTGGCCAAATCAAGAACACTCTCCAGGAGGTAGGTGTATATGTGTCAAAGTCAACAATCAAGAGAAGACTTCACAAGAGTGAATATAGAGGGTTCACCACAAGATGTAAACCATTGGTGAGCCACAAAAACAGGAAGACCAGATTAGAGTTTGCCAAACAACATCTAAAAAAGCCATTACAGTTCTAGAACAACATCCTATGGACAGATGAGATAAATATCAACTTGTACCAGAGTGATGGGAAGAGAAGAGTATGGAGAAGGAAAGGAACTGCTTATGATCCAAAACATACCACCTCATCAGTGAAGCATGGTGGTGGTAGTGTCATGGTGTGGGCATGTATGGCTGCCAATGGAACTGGTTCCCTTGTATATATTGATGATGTGACTGCTGACAAAAGCAGCAGAATGAATTCTGAAGTGTTTCGGGCAATATTAAATGCTCATATTCAGTCAAATGCTTCAGAACTCATTGGACGGCGCTTCACAGTGCAGATGGACAATGACCCGAAGCATACTGCAAAAGCAATCAAAGAGTTTTTTAAGGCTAAAAAGTGGAATGTTATGCAATGGCCAAGTCAATCCCCTGACCTGAATCCGATTGAGCATGCATTTCACTTGATGAAGACAAAACTGAAGGGAAAATTCCCCAAGAACAAGCAGGAACTGAAGACATTTGCAGTAGAGGCCTGGCAGAGCATCACCAGGGATTAAACCCAGCGTCTGGTGATGTCTATGGGTTCCAGACTTCAGGCTATAATTGCCTGCGTAGGATTTGCAACAAAGTATTAAAAAGTGAAAGTTAGATTTAGGATTGTTTTTAGTTTGTCCCATTACTTTTGGCCCCTTTAAAAGTGGGAGGCACATATAGAAATCGTTGTAATTCCTACACTGTTCACCTGAGTTGGATGTAATTACCCTCAAATTAATTCTGAAAGTCAGCAGTTAAAGCACAACTTGTTTGTTTCATTTCAAAACCATTGTGGTGGTGAATAGAGGCCAAAATATAAAAATTCTGTCAATGTCCCAATATTTTTGCACCTGACTGTACATATATATACTGTATGTATGTGTATGTATATATATATATATATATATATATATATATATATATATATATACATACACACACACAATCAAACCCATTGCTTTACACAAAACAAAATAAGGGAAATCCTACTAACAGCATAAATGTTACCAGGAAATTACTTGCAGGGAAAATACCTGTATCAGGTGTCAGATGAAGTTGCACTAGCATGACAATGCACTCTAATTGTAGGTGTGTAAACAGTAGGGGCTAGTAAACGGCCTATAAAGTTTAAACCAAATGTGTGGTAGATTTTCTATTTACAGTTAAATAATAACTTTTGTATTTTGGAATCAGACTAATCAGTACAAAGTGATACATGTACAGTAGTAGTGGCAGTAACGCCCCAGCATGTATATACTATATAATATGAACCCCCTAAAAATCCTGTGTTTGCCGCTGCTGTACATCAATTTTTTGCTGTAGACATGCCAGACTGTGCCCTTATGACCATATACAGCCATTGGCTCCCACAGAATGCACACTTATCAGGGCCAGCTCTAGGGGTGTTCAACAGTACCGTCCCGCTGCACCACCCGTGGGCCGAAGTGGCCGGCGGGTGGTCAAATTGGGAGGTTGGGGACCTGGCGTCTGAATGGATGCTGCGCGGCATCCTTTCAGTGACGGGAGAGGGGCTGGGGGAAGCCCAGCTAGTGAGGCTCCCCCAGCCTGACATTATTTGGAGGCGTGCTATGCGGGCATTCCTCCAAATAATGTCATGTAGGGGCGTGGCCTATGGTAAATAGGCCACGCTCAATTTTCGGTCACGCTCGGTGCACGATGTAAGGGCGCCCTGTTAAGAGCCAGCACAGGGTGCTCAGACCCCTGGAGCCGGCCCTGACACTTATACATTGGACCCCACCACCATTACCTTTGTGACAGAATAATTCATATAGTATTTTGTAACGCTGTGCTATTGAGTGGCATAACTAGGTTTGATGGCACCCAGAACAAATTAAAAGAAATTGCGACACTTGAAAATTGTTTTTTTTAAATGAAGTTGAATTCTTATACTGAGCCACAAAATGAACACACTCTGGACACACAAATTAGGAAAATATGACAGCAAGGCAAAAGAGTAATGCAACTGCAAAAGGGCACTACATAAGGGGCACTACTGCAGGGGCATTGCATAATGGGCACTACTAGTGGTGGCACCGCATAAGGGGCACTACTACTGGGGGCACTGCATAAGGTGTACTACTACAATGGACATTGTATAAGGGGCACTATTGTCTGTCATAACGTGAATAAGAGACACTACTATGTGGTGTAATGTGAATTAGATGGTACTACTGTGTGGCATAATTTGAATTGGGGATACTATGTGTGATTTCGGCAGGACAGAAGATATAACTGTCTGGTAGGAAGGAAATCAGGTAATGTATGGGAGCAAATAACAATAGAAATTTGCTCCCAAACACTGGAAAACGGACCAGATTTTTCTTCCCACCAGACAGATTGGACAGATCTATCTATACTATAGGTGTGTACACATACAGAACGCTTTTAAAAGGTGTCTAATGTTGTATATTTTTATTTGAATGTAAGTTTTTAGTAAATGTATTTGTCCTACATTAGCGCTCTCTCCTTTTCTTCATTAGATGTGATAGCGGACTTCAAGCTAGCTTGCATAAAGTTCCCCACGCTTACAAAAATGGTAAACGATGTAATATACATCTTTAACAATTTTCCAAGTTGGGCTTTCAGGGAAAACAGAGAGTGATAGGTAATGGAAGACCAACGCTTACTTCAAACAACAGGGCGGAAGAAAATGACATTACATTACATTACAAGTGAAGTGGTACCAACGAAAAGACTGGCTGTGTGGCTGTGCTACGAGGAATCGCCTTTACTGCTTTACCTGCATTCTGTTCACCACTGTCGACAATACTTGGACTAGCACAGGATCTTGTGACTTGAAATATTTATCAAGCCATACTTGCTTACCCCCCCCCCCCGATTCGGCCGAGAGGTGGTGATGCGATTCACGCTGAATCGCGTCAATTTTACCCTTGCCCCCTGCTTCACAATGCCTGTAGTGTAGAGGGTGCAAAATGACTTGATCGTGTGGCTGCGCCCCTGCCCCGCCCCCTAAAAATAACAAGGAGATGCCGGCTCTGCCCCCCTGCCATGCTGATCTGGCTGCTCCCTCCCAGAAGGGGCAGCCAGAATATCAACAACCATGTACCAAGCAGCCTCAGCAAACATGAAAAATCAACAATTCATATCCAAAGATAAAACGCGTTTCACCATATTCAGCAGCTTCTTCAGAAAGAAAAAGCTGCTGAATGTGGTGAAACGCATTAAGGGCTTACAGATACATGGTTCACCACTTTGTTACACTGTTACACGGCTGATATATCCATTGGATTCACCCCAGTACCACAGATTTCCTTGCTCCATCTTCGGCAAGTATCTGCACCAGGTCTGCAATCCATTTTACGTCACCCTCCAGCTGCGACTCAGCTCTGGATGCTCAGGTTGATGCCGCATCACTTACCTGGAGAGGTAAATATTGTTGCCGGGAGGCAGACAACCACAGCGGGCAGCCAGCTAGAAGGAGCTGAGACCCCGCCACGCTGCCGGCACAGACCAGCTGACATTTTCATTTTCATATGATAGATACAGTTGGTGATATACTTTCTAAACATTGCACCATTTGCCCTATATTGGAGCCTCTACCCACGAGTTTCCTCACCGCCATGTACATACCAGTGGTTGCCATGTAACAGTGACTCGTGATTTGAAGTTATATTTTGGACATCACTCATCATCATATTTCCTGGAGTGAGACATTTTCTCATTTGAGCAGAAATTGCTACTTCTCTATCATCTCTCTCCATCTGTACCATACGTGGATGTGTAACATATAATACCCAGACTATAGATTACAGCTATCATAGAGTGTTCATTATTTGTATCCATTTTATATCATTGCACTTTAGCTCTTTTACTGCTTTATTTTTACATACATTTTTAATAAATGTTTACAACTTTATGCATTATCTTATGGTGAATATGTGTGTATAGCGCCGTTCCACCTATATACATTTTTTTTGTGGTCACCGGCACTCTTTGTGCCATTTGGGAGTGGTGGCAATACTCCCAGGTGGCAGGTAGCTGTCCACATATTTGATTATACATATATTGTATCGAGGTATACTCCTTCTTGGCGCTTGGTGCTTTTTTCCATTTGAAATACATATCTGTCATCAGCCGAGACTACAATGTTAGATCACATAAAAATTTAAAAAAAATTCTATATCACCATCAGGGTTATTTTTCTGCCGTGCCTCTGAGTTTTTTTATGGGGTCCCCACAAACTAGTCTATGTCACTTGGATGCCCAATGTTTTTTTGCAACCCCTATGTATTGCCTTCGCTTGATTCTTTCCTTACCTATATGCTGGTTTCTCTGAAGAAATTGAGCCTCCTTAGGCAGAGAGTGAGTGGCTGTCTGTCTGTGGGACTTCTGTGCAGGGACTTGGTGGAGGTGGAACTACAGTCAGGTGCATAAATATTGGGACATTGACATAATTTTCATATTTTGGCCTCTATTCACCACCACAATGGCTTTGAAATGAAACAAACAAGATGTGCTTTAACTGCAGACTTTCAGATATAATTTGAGGGTAATTACATCCAAATCAGGTGAATGGTGTAGGAATTACAACGGTTTCTATATGTGCCTCCCACTTTTTAAGGGGCCAAAAGTAATGGGACTATCAACTCAAAAGCTATTTCATGGACAGGTGTGGGCTATTCCCTCGTTATTTCATTATCAATTAAGCAGGTAAAAGGTGTGGAGTTGATTCTAGGTGTGACATTTGCATTTGGAATCAGTTGCTGTCGACTCTCAATATGAGATCCAAAGAGCTGTCACTATCAGTGAAGCAAGCCATCATTAGGCTGTAAAATCAAAACAAACCCATCAGAGAGATAGCAAAAACATTAGGTGTGGCCAAATCAACTGTTTGGAACATTCTTTAAAAGAAAGAATGCACCGGAGAGCTCAGCAACACCAAAAGACCCGGAAGACAACGGCAAACTACTGTGGTGGATGACAGAAGAGTTATTTCCCTGGTGAAGAAAAACCCCTTCACAACAGTTGGCCAAATCAAGAACACTCTCCAGGAGGTAGGTGTATATGTGTCAAAGTCAGCAATCAAGAGAAGACTTCACAAAAGTGAATATAGAGGGTTCACCACAAGATGTAAACCATTGGTGAGCCATGTATGGCTGCCAATGGAACTGGTTCCCTTGTATTTATTGATGATGTGACTGCTGACAAAAGCAGCAGAATGAATTCTGAAGTGTTTCGGGCAATATTATATGCTCATATTCAGTCAAATGCTTCAGAACTCATTGGACGGCACTTCACAGTGCAGATGGACAATGACCCGAAGCATACTGCAAAAGCAACCAAAGAGTTTTTTAAGGCTAAAAAGTGGAATGTTATGCAATGGCCAAGTCAATCCCATGACCTGAATCTGATTGAGCATGCATTTTCCTTGATGAAGACAAAACTGAAGGGAAAATGCCCAAGAACAAGCAGGAACTGAAGACATTTGCAGTAGAGACCTGGTAGAGCATCACCAGGGATGAAACCCAGCATCTGGTGATGTCTATGCGTTCCAGACTTCAGGCTGTAATTGCCTGCAAAGGATTTTCAACAAAGTATTAAAAAGTGAAAGTTAGATTTAGGATTGTTTAGTTTGTCCCATTACTTTTGGCCCCTTAAAAAGTGGGAGGTACATATAGAAACCGTTGTAATTCCTACACCGTTCATCTGATTTGGATGTAATTACTCTCAAATTAAATCTGAAAGTCTGCAGTTAAAGCACATCTTGTTTGTTTCCTTTCAAAGCCATTGTGGTGGTGAATAGAGGCCAAAATATGAGAATTCTGTCAATGTCCCAATATTTATGCACCTGACTGTAGTTCCACCTACCATTAGAGGCGACGGAACTCAGTTCCACCCCGTTCCTGTCCACTTTAACCCCTGCCCAGAATAAACCTTGTGCATACAGGTCCCAAGGTGACAAAAGTTACTCCAGCGGGTGCTCACTATACCAGCAACAACATCATCCATTGAAAGGTCATTCTCCGCTTTGAAATGACTCAAAACATACACCAGCAATAATAGTGAGCGGGGACGACTTTCATCCTGGCAGTCATCTCTATTGAGACGGAGAGACTTTTAAAACTAAAAGAAAATAGAGAGGACTTCTACAACAGTCACTGATAGCTTTCTCCAGAAGGATGGGCGAATAGACTTCATTTACATGTAAAGGTCAGACCATACAATATATATTTTCATTGGAATGAGTATGAATAGTGGAACTGCATTCATAAAGCTGTATGCTCATTTAAATATGTTTTGGTGTTATGTCTTAACTGGAATAAATGAGATTCTTTACATGAGTATAACCACCTATTGCAAAAATCAATAATCCTGAGTTGTTCAGATACAGGTGAATGTAGTTCTAGTTATTGTGCTGTTGGCTTTGAGTATTCCTGTGCTGTAAATTCTGTTGAGATACAGGGGAATGTATGTTATTATGCACCTGTCAATTGAATGGTGGATTTAAGGTATCTCTATCGGGCCCATATATTATATGTGTGTGTAAACCTGGCTCTGATACTAGCCAGTGCCTTACCAGCCACTGATACCACCGCACGCCACTGCGGGGCAACAATCTACCTTAGTGGTGTGGCGTCTATAAGCTGTAGTGAACATTTGATGTGCCGGTTGTCAAATTGCTTTAAGTTGGTATCTGTCTATATGCTAAATATCCATAACCATCTGGTGTGAGTAATTGCTTTGCCCGAATCTATCTGCATTGTAGCCGCTTTCACCTGCCAACACGTATGCTTTTAAAACCGCATTTTAATAGTCTATGATACAATTACTACGCTATGGAGGTGGCTATTTCTCTTCCCTGAGGTTCTTTTGAAGATTAAAAAAAGAAGAAAGAGAAGAGAAAAAAAAATTCTCCAATCAATCGGGACAACAGATCTTCAAATGAGGGCAGGTCCATCCATATTATTTCATAGCTTTACATTTACCACCTTCTGGTGAGTGTATTTCCTCTGGGGGTTTATCTCGGTGAAAGGAATATATAAGAATATACGTTTAACAAGGACCCATTCTTGCTTGTTTTTATGTTATTGTTACATTTTGATTGATTTAAGTGGCCTATTCATCATACGATAAATGGCCCAGTAACCATGCGGAAATGCTAGTTTCTGCATATTTAAGTTATCGGGCCATTCATCATTAGGGTTTCGATAGGGGCCCCCTGGAATTTAGCAAACTAGGAAAACTCCGAAATCTTCAGATGGCGCTTCTCGGATTCCCGCTCCTTCCTATGGGGAGGAGTTCTGGGGATTCGTAGAGGGATCTGAATGGATCCCTCCTCCTCACTACCCGAGGTCACGCATGCGTATCCGGGACAACGGGGAGCAGCTCAGTGGCAAACGCAGGATTTCTAGAGGGGGGTTTCCAAATGCTTGATTTTAGAGGGAGTGTGTATCAATAATTAATCCTACCCAACTCTATAGATGGTCTATAGCAGTGCAATCTTAAGGCTGCGTACACACCTACAGATATATCTGTCCAATCTGTAAATCTGGTAATGTATGGGAGCAAATAACAATAGAAATGGACCAGATTTTTCTACCCACCTGACAGATTGGACAGATATATCTGTAGATGTGTATGCAGCTTAACAGTGCATGTTTTCCAGATTTCCTAGTCGGTGCACAGGTGTATCCATTACTGGCTGACATGTATTAAAGGAACCACAGGTGTGCTAATTATTTCATTTGTGATACTAAGGTTAACCTTCATTGGATTATATACTATTTACAATGTGGTCACGGTGTGGGCTGGGGAAGGGGGTTTCAAGGCAACAGGAAACCCCCCCTGCATTTGCCTTTGCAGCTACTTCTGTAGATGCGATTACTAAGCACGGGGACAACTGCTTTTCGGAGCAGCTGTCCCCTCACTGGAGCAATGATGAATTGCTCCAGTGTCACGTTTCCCCAGCTGTGGATACTTGAATACTTAAGTATCTCATGCAGCGAGTTCAATACTTCATCATCGGAGGCCATACTCTGATGGTGAATAGGCCCCTGAATTTCATATCTTTATGGAAGGCTGCTTGCCTTTAGGAGTGCTACAACACTATCTCTAATACTGAACATTACATAACTTGATATTACTAATTTCCTCCAACCTGTCCCTTCCAGACAAACTTTCACAAGGTAATATTGCTCTCTATACAGCACATTATTACCTGACTCTTGTGTATAACTTCCACATACCTACATTCGAGGGAGGTGCAATAAGTAAGGTAACAAAACCTCTCACTTCTGTAAAGTTCTCTATTTCATTCTAATTTCCCAACAGGCCAAGCAGGTGAGCAGATAGACCGCTGCTTCCCCTCACGGTCATTAGACTGCGCCTCATATCAGTCATACTGTCCCAAAATCAGCTGTAAGATGGCAGGCCTGGCGGAAACATGGTGACACACTGAGGTGCGTAGTGTGATCAGATCTCTGTATCTAAAGGGCACATCAGCAGCTGAAATTCATCGCCAACTTGTGGAGGTGTATGGTGATCACTTATAATGTCATGTCACGAAAATAGGTTTCGGTTTGGTACACTGCCTTAGATAATGGCAGGACAGATGTTCAGGATGAGCAACAATACTGCCGGCCAAGCATGTCCACCACATATGAAAATTTCTGCCGCAATGAAGGTCTGATTCAGGAGGACAGACACATTCGTATTAGGGCTATTGCTGATGAACTGAACATCTCAGTGGGTACTGTGCACAACATCATTCATGAACAACTGGTGCACAGGAAAAAGTGGTCACGCTGGGTACTGAAGCATCTCACAGAAGTTCCCAATACCAATAGGATGGGATTGTCTCATGCACTTGACGTGGTGCCATGAGGAGGGAGTGCAGTTCCTGCAGCATATTGTTACAGGCAATGAAACGTTGGTACAAAGGTCCCCTTTTTCCCTTGACGCGTTTCTCCGCTATTGGATAGTAGCTGTTTCTTCAGAAGGAAGCGGAGAAACGCGTCAAGGGAAAAAGGGGACCTGACCGTCCACACATGCATACATCCTAACTGCTAAGCAGACTACACTGATGACCTACCTTTCTGTTACCGGCAATCGGCGCCCACCTCCCCCGCTGCAAAGGTGCATACTCCTGGACCTTATGAGGTGCCCATCTATCCTATGGAGCAGTAAGAACTTGGGACGCTTAGTTCACCCACTTAACTGAGCAATACTCCGCTTGCTTAAGAGGGCTTCCAGTAATCACAGAAGTAGTTCAAAAGAACGGGGAGGTGGTAGTGCTCGTGAATGTTTCTGCTTCTTGAATATATCTAACAGGTTTTGCAAATAATTCCCTCTGGAGGGATAAATAAAGGCTGGACTGAGCATAATATACAATCTGGATGAAAAGATCTCCCCAAAGTTTACTATATTAAAGGAGCTATCACATCAAGTATATTCTTTCGCAAGAATTATATCAATCTATTTGCAGGATTTACAAAATAACTACTCTTGATTGCATAACTAGCAGGATAGAAGATACTTTGATGCCAACTACATGTGATTATATTTTGTATGTCTTTTTTTATTATGTAGCTAATGTTTTTATGATATTGAACGCTTTAATTGAATTTAGTAAATTTCTAAAGATTATTGCGCTCCTTGTTATGTGTATTATTTATGCAAATCTATCTGTATGTTTTGAGACTGATACAGATTCACTCAGTAGGAGCAGCAAATGACATTTGATACTACATATAGGTGAAAACTGGTTTTTAGATAGATCTAATTTTATTTATTTTAAGCGCCTGAAAATTATTGTGGTTTTGTTGCTATTTTTTAAACTCGGAGCGAGTTTAAAACATAATTAGCACTAGTGATAATATGTCATGATGAATAGGCCCCCAAGGGAGATTCTGTAAATGCTGTCCGCTATTGTGAAACATTGAGGCGGTTGCAGAGGGCAATTTGTCAAAATCGACCTGGGGTGCTGTGAACATAGTATTGCTGCACGATAACGCTAGGCATGCTAGACAATGCTCAGCCAACCACCCACGTGCATTGTTATGGTGCTACCATTGGGAGGCACTGGATCATCCTCTCTACAGCCCTGACCTGGCACTGAGTGATTTCCATCTCTTTGGACCATTGAAGAAGCACCTGGGTGGAAGGTGATTTGCAACGGTAAAGGTCAGCAAGCCGTCATGTCCTGGCTTCAGGCGCTTGACATTGACTTCTTCTATGTCAGGTTAGACGCCTTGGTGTACCGTTGGAACAAATGCTTAGACAAGTATGGGGACTATGTGAAAAAATAATCTGTACCAGGGCCATACTATTGATTATATGAGGTTCTGTTACCTTATTTATTGAACCACTCTCATATAATGTGAAGTCATAAAGGAGAAAGTGAATATTTGCATTTTTTAATTGTCAAAATGATGCCCTTAAGATTGGCAAACAGAGCACGTGTCCAATTTTCCCCACCCTAGTTATGACACTGGTACTATTACAGTCTCACATCTAGTTCTGTTAGACAGCCCAGCTCAGTCATATAAAAATGATGGTTTCTGTGTACAAGTTTGACCATTACAGAATGCTGCATTACTGTCAGGGATCAACCTAAATGTTTTTCGGCTTATATTCTGGAGATCGTGTCACATCAATCCCCCGCTTCTACTATGACTGAAGAATCATCCTGGACATAGGGCACAATGCATAAGGAGGCATATGATCCAACCAAAGACAAAGCTGAAGATATTAACACCCTGGGCAAATGTAGTGCCCTAGAGGTTGATATATGTGTATGGATCCCTTTAAAAGATCAGGCAAGTTCAAGAAGCACTTAACACAAGAGTTTTCCTGCCCCTGCTGCTCACTGGTTCATGTAGCTGTCAGTCAAGGAGGGATAGGCTGAGAGTAGGGATGGCCATCGACCATCGATGAATCATAATCATTGATGGTTTATGGCCGATGTTGAATGTTTTCCCATCGATGGGGAAGAAAAAGATGGTCTCCCGCCATTGATGGAAGAACATAACTGAATAGTTTTTTTTCCCCAAGGTCCCGAGCCACGAACCATAGCTCCTCCCATTTTGATTGGCCCATGGGCCAGTCAGTCATGGAACAGGGATTACCATTGGTTGGTGAAGCCATCGATGGTCATTCATTGCATAGCTGATTACCATCGATGGCCAATATATATTTTGACATTGATGTTAACCATACCGATGGCCATCCCTAGCTGAGAGGGACTTGTCAGCTGAAATCTCGCGAGATCTGTAGAGAACTCCCTGAGAGGAGCACGTGCAGAGATGAGAGAGAAATTTTGTGTTGGAGACAGGAGCTGTAACTGAGGAACAGACAAGCAGGAGGCTAGTTGGGAATTCCAGAGCAGTGTGCTGAAAAGTTTCCCTTGGGAATAAGGCAGAAACTAAGTTGGTAACTGCACAGTGGCACCTGTGGTGAGTCTAATGGCCCGTACACAGGGGACGATCAGACAATGATCAGATATAGTTGTCTGATCGCCCTGCATGTGCTGGATGTTTGATATCGAACATCCAGCAACATGTACCAACCCCAAAACGACGTAACAACCCGTGATCACTAACCTGGTTGATATCGACCAGGTTGGCCTGCATGCACGGACGATGGTCGATAGTGATACAGAATCATCCGTGCCCGCACATCAACCATCGTTTGGTCATTGGAAGGGTTAAAAAAAGGATCAAATGATAAATTATATTGTTTATATTGTCCTTTTTATCTGACCATGTGTATGCACCATAACTACTATATCATAGAAGTTGTCTGAGCTCTGGCAGCAGTGTGGCACTACAAGCCCCAGCCAGCATCAGTACATAAAAGCAAAGCGTGATTGAAGTCTGTAGCACCAATATGAAGATATATTTGTTCCACAACTGTAATTAAGACTGCACCAGTGAATAAGGCAGTGTTGTTGTTAACCCCAGCCATTTGGAGACAGTGAAGGCAAGATCAAGGATCAGCCATTTTGTTTGATGCAGATACTATGGGGCATATTCAATTAGCCGCGGGGTTTACCCTACGGCTAATTGCAGCACCGGACCTATTTAATTAGTGGGGATACCCCGCATGCGAATCCCCGAAGTCGGACTTTACCTCGCAGCTCATGGAGGTAGTGACCACAATTTATAATATGCCACACAGCAGTCCCTCATATTCATAATATCCCAACTAATATGCCAAATAGCAGAGCCCCAAAATCACACTGTGCCTTATAACACCGCCCCCAATTGATAATACCACCAGTGTTGCTGACTCTACCACACTAACTAGTGAGAATGCAGTGCTGGGGGTGGCGGGAGTTACTGTGTCAGCCTTGGTCAACAATAGTTACGACCGGGACTAAAAGAGACATCCTTCTTTTTTTTTGTGAACTCTGTAGCGCCCTCCAGTGGCTGGCACGCCTAGGATGCCGTCTAAAGCTGCCTAATGGTAGCACCGGTCCTACCCATACCGTCCGGAATGTCATTTGTCTTAACACCAAAGTATTAAACCACAACATTATTCACATAGAGTGTTAGTCAGTGCAACTATTGTGCCGATATAGGAACATCATTTTTAGGAGCAATAAGGTTTCTGCGGGATCTGCTTTATATCACCTGTTCATTTATGGAACTATTGTCTGTCATACCTTAACCTCCAGTGAGAGACTGAGATATTGTGTGGGACTTTATTTCTACTATGGGAAAGGATACACCACAGTGACTTCATCTTCTTAGAGTGTGCCGCGAGCGGTTCCTATTTGTGCCGTGAGAGAAGCGTCGCCAGGAGATGCCCCCTGCAGCTTAAATTTAATTTTGTGGCCGGGCAGCGTGGGCACTTCTGGGTGGCTCAGCGCTGCCCGGGCCGTACCAATGGACATGCAGCGGCGTGACATTATAGGTCACGGACGCCGCATCGTTGTCCCACCCACACAGTACTGCTCACTGCTAATGAGCAGTGAATGTGACAGACTGCTACACGCCTGCACCAACTGCGGCTGAGGGACTGAAGATGTCAGGATCTGCCCAGTAAAAGGGCATCTAGACGCTACTGAGGGACAGGGAGCTCCAGGTAGGGGGTCAATATGTATTATTTTGCTGTCTGTGGGGGCCAGTGTAATTGTGTTTTTTTATGTGGGGGCAATGTACTGTATATTATTTTGCTGTCTGTGGGGGCCAGTGTAATTTTGTTTTTTATGTGTGGCCAATGTATATTATTTTGCTTTCTTAGGGGGATAGTGCAGTGGCGGAACTCCCGGAGACAATGGAGTCATTTGCCTGAGCTCCGGCTTCCGGGCCCCGCAATGCACTATGGGAGTGATGTCATGACATCACTCCCATAGTTCAGAGAAGCGGGTAAGTATTTTTTTTTTTGTGTGTGTGTGCACGTGCGCGGGGGGTGCTCACTACTGGGGGCCTACAGGGGGCATTACGGTTGTCACTACAGGGGGCTTACTACAGGGGACATTACTGGAGTCACTACAGGGGGCTTACTACAAGGGGCATTACTGGGGTCACTGCAGGGGGCTTACTACTGGGGGCCTACAGGGGCATTGCTGGGGTCACTACAGGGGGCATTACTGGGGTCACTACAGGGGGCTTACTACTGTGGGCATTATGGGGGTTACTACTGGGGGCATTACAGGGGGGTTACTACTGGGGCACTACAGGGGGCTTACTACTGGGGCATTACAGGGGGCTTACTACTGGGGGCATTACAGGGGGCTTACTACTGGGGGCACACTACTGGGGTCACAACAGAGGCTTACTACTGGGGGCACTTCAAGGGGCATTACTACTGGGGGAATTACTGGGGGCACTGTAGGGGCCTTACTACTGGGGACACTATTGGGAGCACTACAACTGGGGGCACTACAGGGGCCCTTACTACTGGGGGAACTTCAAGGGGCATTACTACTGGGGCACTGCAGGGAGCATTACTACTGGGGGCACTACAAGGGCATTAAAACTGGGGGCACTACAGGGGCCCTTACTACCGGGGGCACTGCATAGGGGGACGACTACTGGAGGTACTGCATAGGGGACCATTACTGGGGGGCACTACATAGGCGGGCACTGCATAGGGGGACCTCTACAGAGGGCACTGCACAGGGGGGACCACTACCGGGGGAACTGCACAGGGGGGCGGCGGCAGCTGGGGCTGGCATAGGTGTTGGGGGGTGGTTAATTTTAATTTGGGGGGGGCACCAACATTTATCTTGCCTCTGGGCACCTGGGATGAAGTTACGCCACTGGGATAGTGTGATTTTTTCATTTGTGGGCCAGTGTGTTTTATTTCACTTTCTGAGGGGACCAGTGTAATTATGTTTTTATGTGGGGACCATGTGCATTATTTTGACTTCTGTGGGGGCCCGTGTGATTGTATTTTTTAAATGTGGGCCAATGTGTTTTATTTTTGTTTTATGTGGAGGCCAATTTGCTTTAATTTGTTTTCTGTGGAGGCCAATGTATGTGGTTTTTTTTTCCCCTGTGGGGACCAATGTGCGTGTGTTTCTCCATGGGGACAGATGGTGTTGCCTTGGCAATTTTAAACTCTTGTTCGGGGTGCCATGAGTTCAAAAAGGTTGAAAATCACTGTCCTAGAGGGTATTGTACCTCTGCGATACAAGACTATTTGTGCACCAGGATATACTTTTACCACATTGCTATTGTGCTTGGGGTTTAACTAAGCCATGTCTGTGCTAGAAAGTAGCTTTGGAACCTGATTGAGACACCATTGTGAGTTATCTGAAGGAAATTTGCCTCTATCTAATTTATTGAAGTGTCTAGGTACTTGTATGTTGAATTGTATATTTCTTTGTCCATTGAAGTGTCTATTTTTTTGCCAACAAACAAGTTATTGAATTATCCAAGGAAATTTCGTTGTCCATAAATGTGTTATTGAACCTGTTATTTTCAGGTTGTCTTTAACCATCTTGACCTCTTTTGATCCAGAAAATAAAGGGTTAAAGGATCCCGATGTCGGTTATTGAGTTAGGAGTAAGTAAGCTTTGCCAGTACCACTTCCTCTCTGTCACTCATATTCATTCTCATATCAGCTGAATCTACATTGCGAGGAAGGAGGGAGAACCGTGTTGAAGAACGGAAGCAAGTCTTGGCATTGCAGTCACTCCCTTCCTCCAGAGTGTTACACAAGAGAGGGCGTTGGCACTCTCCACGCATCCCTATATCCTGGCCTAGACTAAAGGTGTAGTCATGATGTCTCATTCCCCTGTACCTCTCGTGAATTATCTATCGCAGTGGATGTCCAGCACTTCATTGCGGCTCTGTCTGTGCCAAGATGTCCATGAAAGATGACTTTTTGCCTCTTTCTGAGATCCACACTTGCTGGGAATATCCGAGACAGAAAACCAAACCGCTAATCTCTTCCACTAAGGAGCAGTCACAGATGCCAAAGATACAGCATAGACAGAAAAGGGTCATTTAATTTACCCAATACATACTATACCCAAAGCACAGGAGCAAAGGGCAATCTGTATTTTTACACTATTAGAAAAGCTGCTAAATATGCATTAGACATGAGAGTAGGATACAAATTACAAAGTAACTGAAAATGTGAAGCATTATTATTCTACGTTAACTAGCAAGAGAGAGTTATACACAGATTTTTAGTTATTCATGGTGACTGGAAGACTTGAGGTTAAACCCATTACTAATCTACAATAGCTTTCTGCTTTCCTGTGCCCAAATAAACACAATATACAGTACATCCCCAGTAATTCACTGATCCACACAGAGATAAGTCATTATTATCACTGGGACAAACATACATGTGCTATCTTTAGATCAGCATGTCCTTCATCCTTATGTTGTAAACCCGGCAGTGCTGTGCAAAGCATCAGTCCGAGAAGACTGTTATGTAATTGTTACAGCACTGGGTGACTGACAATGGCAGGCAAGAATAAATATTCATGGGGGGAGGATGATACATTTAGTAGGAGAAAAGTGATTCTAAATCTCAGCAGGTAGCTGGCATGGTGCCTGGTCCCAGCCCTCGCTACATAGGTCACAGATTTAGCACAGATCAATAGCTTCAGCAACCAATCTCCTGCAGTGAGCTCACTTAAGCCTCAAATGTATGACTGCTATATGCTTTCACCTTTCACTCCTTCATCTACTGATGCACCATATACAGCAAAGTCTCGATCTATTATGACTTGTTATTATTTTATCAGAATAGAACCGAAGCGATGAACTAAGGTAGACAAGACCAGAACTACCTTGTAACTCATTTTTATTTGTTAAAAGGAGCAGGTTTTATTCTACCAAATGTACCTGTCTGTGCCCATTATTAGTGTAAGTTTTGTAGGCTGTGTGTGAGGTTCTGGTTTTGTTGTGGGCCCAGGGTGGTAAAAGGAGCAGACACTGAAGCAGGTTTAAGAATAAACGTGGAGTTTTTAATGAGTGGCTTAACAGACATGAATGTGGAAAAACAAAAAGTCTGGGTATAGCACTAAAGTGCACTTGGGAAACTGTAGTGAAGCAATGGGAAAAAGTCCAGGTAGTGATAACAGAAGGTAGTTCAGTATTCCAGGGTTTGTGAGGCTGAAGTGAGTTGCAGGCTGAAGTGAGTTGCAGGCTGAAGTGAATGGCAGGCTGAAATGAATTGCAGGATGAGAAATAATGTCCAGGGAAACTGCAAGTGGAGGCAAGGTGCAGGGTACCTGCTGACACAGGTACTCAGGCAAGGGAGAGGCAAAGGAGGAGGCAGGAGCCAGCGGGGCTGGAACAGGCAGGGAGAAGCAGGGTAGGTAATGATCCCAACAGACAGGTGAATGAGCACAGGAACTCTCTATCAGCTCTCGCTGAGAAACACGTTGCACTGCAATGAGAAGGAGCTCTCCACTACCTTAAATATCCAGTGCTGCACTGTGACAGGCCAGAGAGAGCATGTGACACACCAGGATAGTTCGACTAGGTCACATGGCCGGATGCAAGATGGCGGCATCCATGCCAGAGCGGAACGGAAGCACCACCAGGCCTAACCAGACCAGAGTGACAGTATGGCCGCACAGGACTACGCGCAGCCAATGTACCCCGCCAGATACCAGTGCCACCGCCAGACGCCCCTCGCCATAGCGTCCTCACAGGTAATACCTGCCAGCCGGCATGCCGAGAAACCCTGGTTATGACACTGTGCAGATTAAGATTCATAAAATGTACCATAAATGATTTTTAGATTGTAAGCTCTTGCAGGCAAAATCTATTCTATTATAGGCATTGGTCTGTAGACAGAAAGTGATGGTTATTTACTTACAAAGTGTAAAGTTGCAAATATGTATGTAACCCATTAGCTTTAATCAATAAAAGCTAATGTAAGCCATTAGCTTTAATCAATAAACATATCTCCTAACTGTCCCTGATTTAGGTAGGACAGTCTCGTTTTGAAAGCTCAGCCCGTCAGTTGGGTGAAAGGTTGGGAAGTATGTTCCCCTGTCCACTATCCTTTCCTCTACATGCTGTCTTCTCACCAGCTTTTTGCCGACATGTTCCCCTTTCCACCAGCTTTCTGTAACATATTCCCTGCCCACCAGCTTTTCCCCTACTGACCATACATGCTCCCTGCCAACCAGCTGTTCCCTCACATTTCCCTTGATCCAAAAGCTATTGCTCACATGCCATCCCCACCAGATTATTTCTCAGATGCCCCTCTCTCAGTTTTTTTCCTCACTGTGCAAAGCATCAGTCCATGGAGCCTGTTATAATTATTCAAGCTTCAGATGTCTTGCAATAGCAGGCAATAAAAAATATTCATGTAGGGATAATAAATGTCCCTGCACACCATTCCTTATGTACTCTCCTGTTTACAGAGGCGTCACCGGGTGTGGTGACACTCGGTGTGGTACTCACTGAACCCTCGAGCGTGTCAGTGTGTGTGCCATTTTGGGGGCATGACCATGTCACACCTCTATCCTTGTCACTCTGGGGGTTTGCCCAGCACTCCAAGAGCTCTTGGGAAGCCCCTAGCCTCCCTCAGCACATTGCGCACGTCATCCATCACCCCACTGCAGCGCTGTTCGGTGACACCATGTGAGGGGGTGAGACCACAATAGCAGAGCAGCTCTGCTATTTTTGTGTCACCCCATTGGATGGTGTCATGTGCTGCAGCACGCATCCCCCTAGTGATGCCATTGCCTACTGTCCAGCTCTTCCCTATCATGAACCCACAGCCAGCAGCTTTTCTATCACAAGCTCCATGCTCACCAGCTTTTCCTTCACATGTCTCCTGGCTACCAACTTTCCTCCCACTTTCCCCCTTCCAAACTAGTTTTTCCTTTGCATGCCCATAGCCACCAGTCTTTCCCTAACATACCATTCTGGCCACCAACTTTTACCCTTAAATGCCTTCTGTCTGCTAGTTATGCCCTTACATGCCTCCCACCCATCAGCTTTTCCCACATACTGTGTGCCCTTCAACCCACCAGAATTTCCCGCACATGCCCACTGGTACCTTTTCTTACCCAATTTTCCCACATTGGTTTTAGCTACACAGATGGTTCATCATAGGAGCATGTGGTCAGCTCCTTCAATCAGAGTTCAGCACACTTCCGCTAACCCTTGGTTCACAGCCAAGATAATGGCATATGTAATAAAGATTGCCTTGTTGTTTCTTCATCCATTATTATTTAAGATATGGCTACATCAAGCAAAATGTATGAGAAAAATGAAAATATTTTAATAATTATGGATGTGGTGCTAAAGTAGAAGAATAGGCTCTGGATGGACAATTTCAACCTCTCAATTGTGCACTATTGCAGCGTTTTCAAATGTGGAAAAGATGGCTCAAAGCTGTTTTTCATTAACAGTTCCAAACACTGGAATGAGAATATGCAAATTTTAATACATGAAATGCATTTGTGTGAAAAGAAACTGCATGTATTTTGGTTTGAAAATAAACTTTAGTATGTGGCTTTAGCGCTTTACATTCTAATGTGTTTGCAGAAACTGCTATCAAATATATGTTTTACCAGACCTGCACCAACAGACTTTACACCTCCAACACCCAGTGCTGGATTTCCTGCTGGGCATGTGAGGCACGTGCCTAGGGGTGCCATTAGCTGGGGGTGACACAGTAGTCCACCTGCATCAGAGCTTTTCAGTGCCCCAATTCAGCTGCTGCTATTTGGACACAGAACAAAGACTACATCCCCCATGCTGCATCAGAGGGAGTCTCAGGAATGGGCACATGTGCAATTCAGGATCCTAGAATATTAGGCTCATATCTAGGAGAGTCTGAGAATATTTGCACATGGAAGAAAAGGTTCTTAACCCGGAAAAAGCAAAAAAAAAAAAAAAAAAAGGTAGCTGGAGGGGGTGGAGTCTCTTCAGAATCTTGGGAGGGCGGGGGGGGGTGATTGCACCCAATAATATTGACCCCTAAATCTGCCCCTACCTCTATCAGACTCATATCTGCTCCATCAGATTCACACCTGCACCAACAGACTCATACTGGGACCATCATACTCACCCTTGTACCATTAGACTCACATCTGCACCAACAAACTGACACCTACACCATTAGACTCATATCTGCACCATCAGATTCACACCTGCACCATCAGACTTATACCTGTCGCACCATCAGACTCATAACCAGACCATCAGATTCCCACATGTACCATCAGACTCATATCTACACCACCAGACTCAACCCTGCACTATCAGACTTAAACCTACACCACCAGACTCAACTCTGCACTGCCAGACTTATACCTACACCACCAGACTCAACCCTGCGCTATCAGACTTATACCTACACCACCAGACTCAACCCTGCGCTATCAGACTAAGGGGTCTATTTACTAAGCAGTGTTAGGAGGAGACAGAGTGAAATGAGATAAGGTGCCAGCCAATCAGCTCCTAACTGCCGTCTCACAGGCTGTGTTTGAAAACTGACAGTTGGGAGCTGCTTGGCTGGCACCTTATCACTTTTCACTTTGTCTCCTAACATTGCTTAGTAAATAGACCTCTAATACCTACACCAACAGACTCAAATCTGCACCATTGGACTCAAAGCTGCAACAGAAACCTCAGAATCCAGCATGTGCATAGCACCACATGATATGATAACAACATGTTCTATTTTTCAGTTGGAATTGATTTTTGTAAATGCATCTTTAGTAGTAGATTGATGGATGGATAAAATCTGGTGCACACCTGTAAGAAACAAGTTCCAGGTGGCGAGCAGAACCGCGGAGAGGGAACAGAATGTCATCTTTCAGTAAAAGTTACAAGCTGCTGGTTCTCCCTCCCCCACATTTTCTGAGACATGTTTAAGCTTGAAAACATTTCTCTGTGAGGATTTTCATGATCATTCGGCTTCACTTATTAACAGCTGTGACAATCTTCCCTAAAGTCAGAATAATGGAGTTCTTCATTCCTCGGAACACAGCTATATAAAAGTCCGATCAGCATGGATGAATAGGTGGAGACACACAGACACACACAAACAAACACACAAACACACAGACACACACAGACACACTTCAGTCAGCCTTCTTCTGACAGATATAAAGCCACCAATATGAAGGGACCTACATTATTCCCGAGCTTGGCCCTGATAGCTAAAGTCATCTGAAGATTATAGCCTATAGATTATAGCAGGATCCCCGCCAGCACTCACCACTCGCTCAGCAGAACGCACATGTGCAGTAGCGCGGCTGCCCCCGGAAAATGACAGTGAAGTGATGGCTAATACGACTTTACACATCGCAGGGAAAGGCTCCTATCAGAGCACCTGTCCCTGAATGTGATCAATGATACATCCGGGCAGTACTTATTATCTTATTGCCGCGAAGAGTGATAATGAGAAATTAGTGTATAAATACTGGGTCAAAAAATATTGATATTTCATAAATGGACACCGATAGCTGGAATCTCCAAATGAGTTATATAGGTCTATATAGCAATTTATTTCATAGAAACAATGTGCATGATTTTGTTTTGTTATAGTCCTTGTTAACTTTCCTTGTTACATAGTAATGTGTGAAAAGTCTGGTCACAGGCTAAAGCTCTGCATTGGCACCATAGCAACAGATTCTGCTATTAGGATGGAGACATCATAACGTGCAACTTTCACCATCTGCAGAGGTTCCCAAACGCAGTCCTCAAAGCTCCCCAACAGTTCAGGTTTTAGAGATATCCATGGTTGAGCAAAGGTGTTAAATCAAATTGACTGAGGTACTAATTAAGTCCCCTGTGCTCAGCCATGGCTATATCTAAAACCTGAACTGTTGGGGAGCCTTGGGGACTGCGTTTGGGAACCTTTGTCCTACAGAATGGGGGCAGGCACTTTACTTCCTTTGCTCAGTCAATATTCGTGAAGACATAGACAATATATTTATTATGAAGCAGTGACATAGAAGCACTTAGGGGCCTATTCATCATCACTTAATTTTCACAAAAGCAGGTGAAAAATAAATGCACATTTTCACCTGCAATTGTAAAAATTAAGTTATTGGACCATTCATCAAGAGGGTAAAGCAGGAGATATCACAGATATTGTCTACTTACCTTCCTCTGGTGGAATGGCCCCCTGTCCTCATACACTAGTATCACAGCTATCTCCTGCTTACCTTCCTCTGGTGGAATGGCCCACTGTCCCCATACACTAGTATCACAGATATCTCCAGCTTACCTTCCTCTGGCGGAATGGCCCGCTGTCCCCATACACTAGTATCACAGATATCTCCTGCTTACCTTCCTCTGGCGGAATGGCCCGCTGTCCCCATACACTAGAATCACAGATATCTCCTGCTTACCTTCCTCTGGCAGAATGGCCTGCTGTCCCCATACACTAGTATCACAGATATCTCCTACTTGCCTTCCTCTGGCGGAATGGCCCGCTGTCCCCATACACTTGTATCAAAGATATCTCCTACTTACCTTCTTCTGGCGGAATGGCCCGCTGTCCCCATACACTAGTATCACAGATATCTCCTGCTTACCTTCCTCTCCAGGAATCGCCCGCTGTCCCCATACACTAGTATGGGGACAGAATTTATCAAGCGTCGAAAATACAATATTTTGGAGCTTGACTGCGGTAGCATTCGCCATCTTCAGATCCCGAGTTGCGAAGAGGGATCCTTTTCAATGCCTCCGCCCCTGTCCGGCTCCTTCCAACGGACGTCAGGGCATTTGTGACCTGTAGGTCACGCATGTGCATTAGTTTCACTACTCAGAAAGGAGCAGTGAAAAGACTCGGGGACACAGATGATTTTCGGATCTCTGAGTCAGACCAAAGATTAATTGCTCCAGCGCTCGCTTCTAGTAGGAATGTTAATTATCGGGGTCCAATAATTAACATAATGAAAAGAGCCCATAGAGAGTATAAGAGGTAAAGTAACACTTCTGCTGTTTGCTGTCCTTGTTACTATAACCAGCATATAACATTTGAAGGCAGAAGTAAAGGGCAAATAAACATTTCTCCAAAGACATACTATTTACATTGTCCGTTATAAGAGGAGGGATTACACTCCTTTATACCCTAAAAGAAAGAAATCAAAAACACCATTATGATTTAATACTTTTTTATGTAGAATATATATCGCCATGGTTTTTAGAGGTACAATAATAACAGTTTTGTTTTAAATATACACAAATACAAATATAAAGAGCATCTATGCAATTTGAGTAATTTCTTTTTAAATTACCTCAGGGGTCTGTCCTTGAGTTATTATTGCATTTGTATTTTGTCTACATCTATCCCCGACTGAAAATGATTTTTCTTCATCAAATTTTACAAGTAGAATGTTCACACTCTAAAAATTGAAAGTATGAAAAGATGAGAAATCTCTTAATATGCAGAGAGAATATGTGTCTAGGTTTAAAAATTTCTAAGGTCTAATCATAGGAAACATGGTAATCAAGGGCATAACTAACATAAAATGTAATTTATCTATCATCTATCTATCCATCCATCCATCATCTATCTATCATCTATCATCTATCTATCCATCCATCCATCTATCTATCAACTTTTTATTTATCTATCATCTATCCATCCATCTATCTATCATCTATCCATTCATCATCTATTATCTATCTATCTAGCTATCATCTATCTATCTATCTATCTATCTATCTATCTATCTATCTATCTATCTATCTATCCATCTATCCAGGGCCACTGCAAGGTTTCTGGACGCCCTAGGCAACATTTCACCCACCGTCCCTGCTCCTTCAATTC
The DNA here is from genome assembly GCA_031769625.1 of Taudactylus pleione. NCBI lineage: Eukaryota > Metazoa > Chordata > Amphibia > Anura > Myobatrachidae > Taudactylus > Taudactylus pleione. The sequence goes on from JAUIMM010000299.1 coordinate 2,498,839, forward strand.
ATAATATACTACACATTAGTGACCACAATTTATAATATGCCACACAGCAGTGTCCTAAATTCCTAATATACTATATAGAAATATCCCAACTAATATGCCAAATAGCAGAGCCCCAAAATCATACTGTGCCTTATAACACCGCCCCCACTTGATAATACCACCAGTGTTGCTGACTCTACCACACTAACAAGTGAGAATGCAGTGCTGAGGGTTGGGGGAGTTACTGTGTCAGCCTTCGTCAACAATAGTTATGGCCGGGACTAAAAGAGACATCCTTCTTTTTTTTGTGAACTCAGCAGCACCCTCCAGTGGCTGGCACCCCTAGGCAGCCGCTTAAAGCTGCCTAATGGTAGCACCGGCCCTGCATCTATCTATCTATAGAAGGTCACGCAGTTTCTAAACATTTTATCACGAAACACAACTCCAATCCTGAGGATCAATGCAATTGAACATGTGACTTTGAGTGAAAGAAGAGGTGATTTAGGAAATCTTCTGTCCAGACGTGAAAAGTACTGTATTTTTTAACTCAACACTATGGCTCCTAAAGGCTTCAACAGAAGCTATGAGATAGCAACATTTCTGTGAAGGATTAGCAGAAGACTGATAGAATGGGTCTAATCACTACTACATACCAACATTAGAATGCCCAATCTAGCTTGATTTTGGTGGCTAATCATGTTTTGGGCTTGGCAAGTATCTGGGAGGGAGACCCCCAGAGAATACCAAGTGTAATAGATTGACCACGACCATTCTATAAGATGCTACCATCCTAGCCCAATTATCTTGATATGAAATTGGGGAATTAAGTGGCGATGAGGATGATAACATGTGGGGACTCAAAAGTATCTACGTTCATACCAGTGTGCGTGTGCCCAATCTCGTCTTATCTTGGAAGCTATACATGACTGGACCTGGTCAGTACTGGGATGTGAGACCTCCTGGGAATACCTGGTGCTGTAGATACCATTGAGTCCAAAGGGTGACCCCATTGCTACAGAACCTCATCACCTGAAGAATCTACTGAATATCTCCCAGAAGAAGTTGCTTTGAAATTCTCTGGATTATCTTTATCTCCTTTTTTTATGCGAGTATCATTACCTACCTCAGTTAACGTATGGCCATGGAGGCGTTATTACCAATGATTCACTTTCTAATAGGACCGGACAATGGACAGTAGTGTCATCGAATATTTCCAACTTGGGAATATTTAATTTACTACCTTATAAGAAATATTACCGTTTTTTTATTAAAAAAAAGACACGTTCCTCTTTTTTTTTTGATCACTTATGGCTTTACACAGTATTATCTTCATTACTGGCCTAAAACTCTCAATATACTTTGCCATTTTTTATTATTTATTATTTCTTAAAACAACTAGCACAAAATTGACAAATATGATATATCAATGATCAACTCCGTTTTATTAGAATTTTATCTCATATATTCATGAATCATGATTCATTCTGCTTAATTGCAGGGACCTATATTATCTACATAGAGGACGCCCTAACATATGGGAAGGTAAAATCAGGCATAGATCACCAGCCGAGCACTAAGAGCGGAAGTCCGCGTCATACAGAGCACTGAAGGCGGAAGTCACCAGAGCACACATCCAGACATCAAGCCAGGGCGGAAGATGCCGACAGCACAGTATCCAGGGCAGAGCATGTCGACAGAAGCGACGTATTGACCCGGACCTTGGGCGGAAGCATGTACACAGTATTCAGGGCTGAACACGAAGACGGAAGTGACATATTGCCCCAGAACTTTGGGCGGAAGTACTCACACTCGAAGGAGGAAGTAGCCTGTTCAATATTGGTTTATGAACTCTTTTAATATATAAATTATTGGCCCACTGTTTATTTTTGTTACACTATTTATTATTATAGTATTTTCGGAGCAGAATGATCTTTGTATTATGTGTTTACTTTGCGCATAGCTCAATGATGACCAGGAAATGATTAATACCTAATGAAATCTGAAGGGGTATATAGAGGTGGATATTACACCCTAAACCTCATCCCCATGAAGAAGTCAGTAGACGAAACACGTTGGCACTCTTACCTCTTGTCCTTGGAAATGCATATTCCTTTATTCCTTGGCTCAGATAAGCTACTATTTTATCCTATTGTTTATAAATTGTTTATGTCATGTTTTAATGAAGGAACTCTCTAAAACATAGGGGTTCCATGAACTGTTTTTTTCTTATATTGTTTTGATCCTTGAAATAAATTGTACACTTTTTTTTATGTATTCTATTTTTATTAGTATTTAACAAAGATAAAGAAATACAAACATTTCTCTTCACATCAAACAAAATATAAATGCATAACTAAAACTACAGTGAGATAGGGGAAGAGAAATAAAAAAGAAAGAAAGAAAGAAAGAAAGAAAGAAAGAAAGAAAGAAAGAAAGAAAGAAAGAAAAAAAGAAAGAAAGAAAGAAAGAAAGAAAGAAAGAAAGAAAGAAAGAAAGAAACGGGATCCTTTCAAAAATGAAAGGGATAGTAAACCATAGTTGAAAGTTATAAAATAGGTATTTTGTTATGGAAGTGTCATATAGGTCTTATAATCAATGGAAGACTTATATTCTAACCAGGGTTGCCAAGTATTATTAAAGTCTGAAAGTTTATCTGACATGGGGCCTGATTCAGACCCACTCGCGAGCGGCTGTCCGCTCGCAAGTGGGTCGATGTTATGGACTGAGCATGCGCACGACGGAGGGAGCTCCGTCGTGCGCATGCGCCAGACGCGACGAGCGAAGGAAAGTCCTTCGCTCGTTGTGTCCGATCAAAGGGGGCGTGCTGTCAATGTTGATTGACAGCACGCCCCCTTTGGTGGGCGTGCCGGGGGCGTGCCTCCCTGACGGGGGCGTTCCCACGGGAACGCCTCCCGTCAGAAGCCGGCCCACTGACATCACTAGTGATGTCAGTGGGAGTGATTTTGGCTCTGATAGAGCCAAAATCACTCCGGAGCTTGCGGTTGAAAACCTCAACCGCAGGCTCCGGCTCGCAAATTCGATGGTCGCGATGGTCTCGACCATCGCGACCATCACAATGCACGCTTGTATAGCCTGTGGGTGGTGACCCACAGCTATACGAGCGTCCAGGAGGACGCTCCATGAAAATGGAGCCCGGCCCTCATTCAGAGCGTGCGCTCTGCTCAGAGCGTACGGCTCTGAATGAGGGCCATGGAGCTTATAATATCCTCCATAGACATAAAATAATCTATCCTATGGAACCAATCCTTACGAGAAGGGGATTTATCAGAATTCCACCTAATAGGAATGACAGAACGCGCTGCATTGCTTAAGTGTCTAAGTAGGGATATTTGGAAATCAGAAACCGAAATGGGAGAGTGGTTTAATAGCCAAAAAGCAGGGTCTGAAGGCACAGGGTGACCTATGATGCTTTGGGAGATAGTGACCACTTCAGACCAGAAAGTCGTTACTCGAGGACAGTCCCACCAGATATGTTTCAAAGAACCAGGAGCTGAGGAGCATCTCCAGCAGGAGTTAGGAAGGGATGGGAACATAGCATGCAGAAGAGAGGGGTGTCTATACCATCTCATAAGAATCTTATACTGTGTTTCTCGTATGGTCATACAGATAGAGCTAGAATGTGTTTTAATGAAGATATTATGCCAATCTTGATCAGAGAAGGTAAGGCCTAAATCCTTTTCCCATATTTTAGTCCAGGGAGGAAGGGAAGGTGCTTGTTCTGACATTAATAATCGATAAAGGACAGAAATCATATGAGAGAGGTGGAGAGGGGAGACGCATAGTTTCTCAAACGGTGTGAGTTCCCTTTTTGCTAGAACTATGTTATTGTTAGAATTTAAGAAATGGCGAACCTGGAGGAACTTCCAAAAATCCAATTGAGGAATTTCCCAATTTTCATGAATCTCCGAGAATTGTTTAATACCTGAAACAGATACCAGCTGGCCCACTCTAAAGAGGCCTGTAGAGGTCCAAGCAGAAAAATGTGAGGGATTAAGGCCTGGTGGGAATTTGGGGTTGGCTAGGAATGAGGTGAGAGGACCAAAGTCAGAGGAAATGGAAGGAAGTTTTCTCATAGACTTCCAAATAGCAAGCATTGGGGAAAATGTTGGGTGAGGAGGAGAAAATTTGGGAAGGGAAGGTAACCATGGCACAATTTCAGAGTGTTGTTCCATAAAGCAGCCTTCTAGAGCAACCCATTGCTTAATGTCTCTGTTCTTAGTCCACTGAAGTACTCTGTTCAGGTGGATGGCATGATAATAAGACTTAATGTTGAAGGCCACCTGATTGTTTTGACCGCGATAATAAGTCTCGTCTAATTCTGGGGTGTTTTCCAGACCAAATAAACTGACGAATTAGAGAATTGATAGAACAGAACCAAGACTCCGGTACTATTATCGGAATAGTCTGGAGAACATAAAGCAATTTGGGGACTGTGTTCATCTTGACTACATTAATCCTCCCCAACCAAGAAAGCTGCTTTAGATGCCAGTGGTTATAATCTAAATGGATTGACTATGAGAGGGAAGAAGTTGGCACGGAATAGTTGTGACATATCTTTAGTGAGTTTAATCCCTAGGTAAGTGATATGGGTGGGGTGCCATGAGAACGGGAAGGCAGATTTTAGGCCAGCCACTATTGAGGAGGGGGAGGAGATATTAAGGGCTCTTTGGTGAAATTAATTTTAAAATTAGATAAATCTCCAAATTTAGCGAATTCATCCATTAGATGGGGTAATGATATAGTTGGATGAGATATGGTAGCTAGCAGGTCATCTGCAAATAAAGCAAGTTTATGTTCCGTCCCACCTGCAGATATACCTGAAATGTTAGAATTGGCCCGTATGGATTGTGCTAAGGCTTCCATACATAGTATAAAAATTAACGGAGATAACGGGCAACCCTGTCTAGTGCCATTCATAATGGGAAAGACCTCTGACAAGGTGCCGTTAACTCTGACTCGTGCATAAGGAGTCTTGTATAGGGCTAAAATCCTATGTAAAGCAAGAGGACCCAGTCCCACGTGGCCAAGCACAGACCTCATAAACGTCCAACTGATCCTGTCGAACGTTTTTTCAGCGTCAGTTGACAGGAGAATTACAGGAGTATTCTGCTGGGATGCTAGATGCATAAGATTGAGTACTTTTGTGGTATTATCACGTGCTTCCTGGCCTCTAACGAAACCAACCTGATCACTATGGACCAATTGAGGGAGGAGGGGATGAATCCTGTTAGCTATGAGTTTGGCGTATAGTTTCATGTCAACATTAAGGAGTGAGATGGGTCTGTAACTTGGGCACAGGGAGGGGTCCTTGCCTGGTTTAGGAATAACTGAAATGTGAGCTTCTAGGGATTGATTAGAAAACTGGGATTCTGCAGAGATCGAATTAAAAGCACAAAGTAACATAGGAGCCAATGTTTCTTTAAATGTTTTGTAATAAGCTATGGTCAACCCATCGGGACCAGGACTTTTGCCCGAGGGGTAGGAAGAGATAGCCAATTCAACCTCCTTTAACGTAAAGGGGAGTTCCAGGGAGTCTCTATCAGATGGAGAGAGGGAGGGAAAAGACACAGAAAAAAGATATTCTAAGGCCGTTTTAGAAGAGGGAAGGGATGATGATCCTGTAGAGGGGTCTGACAAATTGTAAAGAGAAGAATAGTATTGTTGAAAGCAAGAAGCTATTTTAGATGTCAGTGAATGAGATGAGCCAGAGCTATCTTTGATAGTATGTATAAACCCAGCTGCTCGCTGAGTCCTCAAGGCCCATGCCAGGAGCTTCCCTGGTTTGTTCCCCCACTGGTAGAACCTACTTTTGCATTTCCGTAATGATGATATGATGTTGTCAGAGAGTAATTTATTAAGAGCCGCACGGGCTGTAGACAACTCAAAGTAGGTGTCCCCAGATAGGGAGGACTTGTGTAAGGTCTCAAGTTGGCTGATATGCTGGAGCAGGGTCGAGATCTGCGCAGATTTCTGCTTTTTAATGTGGGAACCCAATTGAATGAATTTGCCTCTAAGTACACATTTATGTGCCTCCCAGAGAGTAATCTGGGAGACTTCCGAAGTATCGTTATGAACAAGATAGTCAGCTAGGGTCGCAGCAATCTCAGCCCTGCAGTGTGCATCTTGTAATATAGACTCATTGATCCAGAACGGATTTGAGGAAAGTATGTTGGGCTTGATTGGGAGCGTATATGTTAATGAACGAGAAGGTTTGATTAAAAAGTTGACAATTTATCAAGAGGACTCTACCTGGGATTAGTCTATGCACAGTTATATCGGTAATGGGAAGCCTCTGAGAAAAAAGGATGGCAAATCCCTTTGACTTTCCCTCAGGGTTATTGTTAAAAAAGGAGGTAGGGAAATGGCGATCACGCAGGGAGGGAATTTTGGTGGCTGATCTAAAGTGGGTTTCCTGGATCATTGCTACGTCTACTCTATTGGTCCATAAAGAACGTAGAAGCTTAGACCTTTTTTCCGGGATGTTTAGGCCCCGGGCATTGATAGAGGAGATATGTAGTTCAGTGTCTGTATACATTAGGAGAACCTAGATATAAAGAGCAATAAGGATCCCAATGAGAAAGAGAAAATAAAAAAAAAATTAGAGGGGTAAAAAGAAAAAAAAAAAAGAACACACAAAAATAGTAAACAATACAATACTATCAGTAACAGTGAGAATCCCGCGATTGAGATCATGGAATAAACCACCTTATCCAAGATCTCAGTAGGTGAAAACATGGAGTGCGGGGTAGGGGGGCACATGGGGGTCTATGCCCAAACATGGCCCTATTAACTATATTAACAATAATAAGAAAACATTGACATCACATCTATATAAGAGAAGAAGTAGGATACTGGGATCGTAATTGGAACAAATGTAGAGATCCCAACATAAGCTAATAATGAATATAATAGCATAAACCGTATGAAGACATATAGAAACATCATTATTAAATTGTAATCCCTAATAGAAACAAAGGGCCTGATTCAGAGCCGGTCGCTATTTGCGGTCGATTGTTCAAAAAAAGGGGTGGCTATTAAAATGAACCGTTCGCTCTTTGCGGTCTGTTCACGCCTCTAGGTCTGAACGAGCGAACAAAACTTGCGGTCGTTTTTTTGGAAACTACGCCCCCTGGCCGCTCGCATCCTACGTCATGTCCGCTATTTATTAGATTAATCGAGTACATCGACCAGGGTATGAGCTGCTCGCTATTCTTGTGGTTGGTTTTTGCTACCACAATTTTGTGAGCAGTTCGGGCTATAAAATAACCCAGTGACGTGGTCAATGACGCTGCTGTTTTAATTATGCACACCCATCAAACGCCCGTTTTGACCTTTAAGCACGCCTGCATTCTTAATTCCACTCCCTGTTTTCAAGCACCTTCCCCTGTTACCACCCACATACGCCTCATCCTGTCACTCAAAGTAGCAGGCATTCGCTATATAGCAAACAAACGATTTTCGGCCGCACTGACTGGTTCGCGCATGCGTATTATAAACCGTACGCATGCGCAGAAGTGCGAACATCACTCGGAACGAGCGTACTGCCGCTTACGAGCGGCTCTGAATCAGGCCCAAAGTTTCTCAGGTAATGAAGGATTGAAATCCTATCAAGTTGAACGTTCACTTCACTCAGTCCGAGCGAAGACCTAGAGTAAAGAGAAGCAAACTGGAACAATAAGACCAGGCGGATATCCAGTTTTCAAGTGCCTTCCACTTCATGATGAATAGAGGTGGTCTTCGGTCTGTGTCATGAATGTTGAACTGTCTGCCACGAAGTGTGTTTTTCTGGATGAGGTGGCAGGTCTAAATGGATCAAAGGGTCTTTCCACTCAGGTGTCTCGATTGTAGGGAGGCCCAGGGTAGCACAGAATGAGGGGAGTTCAGACGGGGTATGAAGGGATAAAATTCTGCTGGAGAACGTCACCTGAAGGTGAAATGGGAAACCCCTGCGGTATTTGAGCTGGCGTTGGCGGAGTTCTTCTGTCAAAGGTCGTAGCGCTCTCCGTAATTGTAGGGTGTGCCAAGATAAGTCTTGGAAGATGTGTATAGTGTCACCGTTAAAGTTCACTCCATCTAATTGTCTGACTTTGCGCATGATATCTTCCTTTTGGGTAAAATAGTGAAGTCGGCAGATGACATCTCTTGGTCTATCTGAGGAAGAACCTCGAGGGCGTAAAGCTCGATGGGCCCTGTCAAAAACTATTTTATCGTTCGCGTCTTTGCCGAGGATTTCGTTAAAGATCTTCGTCAAGGCATCTATCAGGTTGGAGGGTTGGACATCTTCCGATAAGCCCCTAATACGGATGTTATTCCGTCTACCCCTGTTGTCCAGATTGTCTATTCTAGACTTTAAAGCTTGGAGTTCAGTTGAGTGGGAAGATATAACATCCTTAAATTTGGAGAGTGTAGTATCTGTCAATTCTTGACTCTCTTCCAAGGATGTAAAACGGTCTGAAAGTAGAGATAAATTGTGTTTGACCGATGCCATTTCTTGCCTTATGGTAATTTGGAGGTCTTGTTTAGTTGGTAAGGTTTTAATGTAAGACAGTATTTCTTTGATCTCATTGCCGACTTTAGATGAGGATAGAAGAGAAGGGTCTTCAATTGAGGAGGGACTTGAAGGGTTAGACTGGGCCGAAGAAGATTCTAAATTATCTTGAGTGGAGCTGGACTTGGAAGGTGTTGGCAGGAGGAAAGGTCGCAGGTCTGACTGAGGTGTTTCGTTTCTAGGACGAGATTCTTCTCTTTTGTTTGTAGTTTTCTTGTCTTTGTCCATTTTGAGAGAATGTGAGATATATGACGGTAATAAATGAGTTGGGCAAAGAGAGCAAATTAGCGTAGGTGTGTCACGTAAATGAGCCACATGTGAGCACAGACCCCCAGAAGCCTATAGTTAGGCAGCCATCAAAAAAAGAACCGTCCCATCTAAAGGGTGTCAGTCATCCCGCGGCTTTTAAGTAAACACAGTGGTGATATGAATTAAAGTGAAAAACACTATGTATATATCAAAATGAATTCCAGTAATGAATGGTAATTACATGCTCTGGTCACCAGGTGGAGAATTCTTGCCAGTAATAGGGAGATATATGATTCATGCACTTAGAGATGAATATGGTGTTTATTAACTTCAAATATTAGCTTCAAGAGGAACTCAATAGGTTGGACCTCTTAGTATGTAAAAGGGAGAGCAGGCTAGTAGGTTCACTACCCCCTGGGGCTTCAGAGCTGGAGTTTATGCTGTAACACAGCGTCTGTGAGGCCCAAGATGGAGGCAAGAGGAAGGAGCTGGGTATGTGCCAGGTAATTGCCTTTGCGTATATTGGGGTGGCAGGTCAGGCAAGCGGGGATCTCAGCCCACCTATATTAAGAAGCAGAGAGGGAAGGTGGGCTGCGGGAGACCATGTGCACCGCATCCACAGTCGCATACGGAGCACCTCTCCCACTGTCAGGCCGGATCCGGAGGACGGCCACGTCGCGCAGCCAAGTCGCGGCAGCGACAGGACTTACCGGCAGGAGAGGGGCGAGGTGAGTGGAGTCCAGCAGCGGGCGGGAACAGGCACCGCAAGGAGGGCTCCCAATGTCAAGCCGGGCCGGCAGGAGAGAGCCCGTCACGTGTTTCCTCTCTGGGTCGCGGAAGTACTGGAGACCAGGGATCCTAGGAGGCGAGCAGGCCGCAATCCGCAAAGACAGAGGGGCTGTCTCCCGATTCCGCGGTAGTGTCCCCCGCTAGCAGCTGACAAGGGGCGGGCAGTGAGCGGCCACTTATAGGGTCCAGACGGGTCCGGATCTCTCCACAATGGGACGTCTGCCAGGAGAAAAGACACATGTCCGCTCTCGATGGCTGCCAGGCCACGCCCCGTCAATTGTACACTTTTTAACATTATTTATTGGTATTAGAACTGTTTTTGCACTGATTTTTCTCTGATAACTTATTTATAATAGAGCTTCCACTGGATTATTTTCTGTATAGAATGCACTTTACCAAACTAAAATCTTGCGTAGGGCACTAATTTGGCTAGGGCCGGCTCTGTACATCCCACCCTATTGTATTAAAAATATTCTTTTGATCATGTATAGAAATCTCTGTGAAATCAGATGTTGATATCACAATGATTTCCTATTTCATAAACAAAATGCATACATTCTTCCTAACCTTATTAATCTGCACAGTAACCTTATTACTCTGCACAGTATCCTTATGCATACCTTCCAACCGCTTTTCGAGCACTATCCTATCTGTGTACCAGTGTTCTTCGGGCAGGGGGGAGGTTGGGGTGGGGGGCACTCTGTCACCACTGCTCTGCATGAGAAAGCATTGGTGAATGGACGACGGGCGCATGCACGTGTCATCCACACTATGATGGGAGAGGCTGCCCAGCAGCTCCAGGAGAGCTGGGCAAGACCCCAGCATGATGAGACACGGGAGGCATGACACACAGCCATGCCCCCAAAGTGTCATAAATCAGGGGAGTGGCCTTGCATGCATGGGACCACACCCCCTTTTGCACAAGCAAACTGTCCCGGTACAGTATTTTAAAATGTTGGGATGTATGCTTATGTCATGGGGAAACTATGACACCTGTTTGAAAATGAAGAGCTGATATTCGTTTGCCACTTTATTATTGTTATCCTTTATTTATATGGCATCACAAGGGATCCACAGCACCTTACAAAGTATATAGGCAGAAACAAGCAGGAAAAGTATGAACAAAACAAGAACAAAGTGACTTACAGTACAGAACACTGCAGGACATGGTTTATAAACATTGCTGCAGCAGCTGTCATAATACCTAAGGGATAGGTGCCATTGTAGGCAGTGGGGAGTAGATAATGGTAGAAGTGAGGGAAGGAAAAGCACATAAGGGAAAAGGGGCCCTGCTTGTGAGAGCTTACAGTCTAAAGGGAAGAGGCAGACAGACACGGGTGACACAGAGGGGAGAGTGATCAAGGAGCATGGGGCAATGGGTTAGGATGAGACCTGGGAGGCTTTGATAAAAAAGTGGGTCTTCACAGCCCGTTTTTAAGTTTTGTAGAGAGGTGGAGAGTCTGATAGGGTAGAGTTCCAGAAGAAAGGAACGCCTTGGAGGCGAGAGTGGGAGGAAGTAATCAGTTGGGTGGAGAGGCTGCATTCATTTGTTGAGCGAAGTGGGTGGGCAGGAGTGTGAAGAGAGATAAGGTCAGAGATGTAAATACTCTAGGAGAGGATTGGATGAGGGCTTTGTAAGTGAGTGTGAGGAGCTTGAATTGAGTCCTGAAGGGGAAGGGGAGCCAATGTAGTGCTTGTAGGAGAGGAGAGGCAGATCTAGAACGTTTAGAGAGGAAAATGAGCTTGGCAGCAGCACTGAGGACAGATTGGAGTGGACAGAGGTGGAAAACAAAGAGGCCAGATAAGAGGTAGTTACAGTAGTCCAGTCGGGAGATGACTAGTGAGTGGATGTGGGTCTTAGTTACCACCAGGATGAGTAAGGATCTAAACCTGGAGATATTTCTGAGATGGAAACGGCAGGAATGTGAAAGGTACTAAATGTGTGGTTTGAAGTAGTGGGAGGAGTATAATTCCAAGTCAGTGCACTTGCTGGCTAGAGGAGATGGTAGTACAATCATTAGATAGTAAAAGTGTGGGAGATGATTTGGGGTTGGAAGATTATCAGGATAGGGGTGAAGGTCAGGGGAGGAGAAGTAGATCTGAGTGTTTTCAGCATAGAGATGTTACTGGAGGCCAAAAGAACTTATGAACTCACCTAAAAATGTATAAAGGGATAATAGGAGAGGTCCAAGAACAGAACCTTGGGGGGACATCTACTGGTAGATGAAGTGGGGGAGAAGTGGAGTCATGAGAGGAGACAGAGAAAGAATGGTCAGAGAGGGAGGAGGACAGCCAGGAGAGAGCAGTATCAGGAGAGGGTGATCCACAGTGTCAAAAGCAGTAGAGAAGTAAAGGAGAATGAGCATAGAGTAGTGGCCCTTGAAAAATAAAAGAAAGGTGGTAAGGCGGTTGGAGACAATCGGCTCAAGGAGCTTGGAGGCAAAGGAGGGGCAAGAGAAGTGCTGGTAATCAGAACATCAGGGTGGGGTTTTCAAGAATGGAGGAGACAAGGGCATGTGTGAATATAGAGGGGGCAGTTCCTGATGAAAAGGAGAAGATTGAAGAGATGGATAAGATGGGAACAGGCAACAGGAGAAAGGGAGCGGAGGAGGCAGGAAGGGATAGGGTTAAGGTTGGAGATTTAGAGGGAAGGGACCGAATTAGAGACATGACTTCATCTCTAGATACTGGGACGATTGAAGTCAGAGTTGGCAAAATGGATTAAATTAAACTAGGCATTTAATTTTAGATGTGACATGGGTGGCAAAGTCAAGAACAAAAAGTGAGCAGGGGATGCGAGTAGTGGGGAGGGGGAGAGAGTTGAAAATGGCAAAGAGATGATGGGGCTGGAGGACTGGGAGGAGCCAAGGGTCTTGAAATAAGACTCTTTAGAGAGGAAAAGGGCAGAATTGTAGGTCGACAGCATTATATTGAAATGGAGGAAAGGAAGTCTGCATTGGAGCACAATTTCCTCCACTGGTGCTTGGTGGTACGTGAGCACTTTTGTTCTTTAGTTGTCACCTTTTTCCTCAAATTCCAATTTTCAATTTATTTTCAATAAATGTTGACATCTCATTTTCTAGTCTAAGGGGTAAATTTACTAAGATTCGAGTTTGGTCGAATTAGCATTCTCTGGAGAGTTTGGGCATTTTTTTCCACTCGCAAATTCGGGAGACAAATCTCCTTTGCTACAGGAAAATTCTGGAGAATTAACAAACTCTCTTTACTTCACCATCGGCCAAACTCAAGTAACTTTTCACTAGTGAAGATAGGATTCAGGAATTTTCCAAGATGAGAGTTTCTAAACTCTCATGAGAATGGACAAAACTGATGTCCAAATTCGTGAAATCAATTCACCTGCCTGTGAGCTGCGAGTACAGCAGAAACATACACAGATCAGTGTGATCCATGTATGTTTCTGCCTGTAAATAGTAAATGAAGGGTCCTCTCCTCCCCAAAAGCATAACCAGCCAGTCCTGGTTCCTAAAAATATGGGGGAAAAAAAAATGAATAATGTCCCTCCGTATCTTAGAAACCAGCACCTGGCTGCAGGGCCAGTCCTGGTTTTAAATATAGAGGGGAAAAAATGCGTATGGGTCCCCCTATATTTAAAACCAGCACGGGACCCAAACTGACCGAGATGTAATGCCACAGCCAGGAGACCCTGTCACCGAGTCTACCCGGCCAATGCATTCTCACTCCAAGCCAGTCAGCCCAACCCTGGGATCTCAGGGGAGGTGGCCCCCCCTCTCCCAAAACCCCAGGTTTAGGCTGAAGCCCAGGGCTTTTGCTCGCACCCCTGGGCTGTGGGTATGGGGGTTATAATAAGGGAAATAGTTTTAAACTATTGTATTTTACACTGGAATTATAGGTGCCAGCATGCCAGCCCTTTGGCACCTGTGGAACTACAAGTGCCAGCAAGCGGCTGGCACCCGTACCCACACTGTAAAAAAATAGTTAAATAGCCACAACACTCACACAATATGTATAGTACAACTTTATTACATACCTACCTACGTCACTCACACATACTTACCTGCTGCCAGCTGGTTTGTCCCCTTGTCCCGTAGAATCCACTAGGAGTACATGAAAAAAAAAAACAATACTCGCCTCCTTCCTGGTGCTGGTCTCCGTAGCATCCCCGGGTCTTGGCAAAAAAACAAACCGCAACCCGGACCAGACACTTACATTAGCGGTGTATGTGTGTGACCACATACACCGCTAACCGGCTCCTGACTGCTCAGTGTGAACTGTCAGGAGCTAGCCCGCTGATTGGCTCTGGCTCCTGACTGACTGAAAAGCCCACTTGGGAACTTTATTATTTTTATTGCTTAATTATTTAAGGTTATGATGCTATCCTAAGGGAAAATCCTCATCTGATATCTGGCTTAATCGACAAAAATACCATTTTCCTACAGCTACAGTACAGCAAATGTTTGTGGCACCTTTTTTCATAGGCATCATAAGCAACCCTGAACCAATTGGCTGTCATTTCTATCAATCTGACCTCTGAGGCAACTCATTTTTTGGGTAATTTGGCAGTGTTTTCAGCAGAAAACTGCCACTTCATAAATCTGGTGGGTTTTATGTTTTACATTAATTTAATCATATCGGTGGTGCAGAGTGGGGTCTTCTAAACTGGTGATTTTTGCCAGTTTGGATCTTGGAGAAGGATCTCTGCTTAGTAAATTTACCCGAAAATGTATTTTGCTTTTACTGAGCTACAAATTGCTTTACTTTAGCTACTCAAATAAAATAAAAAATAAAAATAATCATTGTTGCCTATAAAGATGGATAGACTTAGAGACAGTATAATTTTTCTCATGCATATGGCTTTTATAATGAATCAACGTGCAAAACACAAAACTGGGGAAATAATTTTGACACGTGATAAAGACAAAAATACCACAGATATTATTATTTATTTAATGTTAGACCAGATTTTACCTGTAGTGAAGTATAACACCAATATAACAAATATATCCAAGCCAAATTCATATAATTCTTTGTGCACAGAGAACACAAGATCACAGTAAAGCTTATTCATAACAATTATGTCAATGACAAGGAAAATGTTAATATATGGAAATTGTAACCTTCACAAACAAAATGGGAATATCGGAAAAAAAATTACAATATTTAGAGAAGCTTTCTGCTTGCATTATTCTAATATATAATCCCTCATGTACCCTAACATGTACACCCCCATCTGACCAGGGTTTACATACTTCCATACTACATCTGCTAGGCTTTAAAGCGGACCTCTCACATAGAGGCATATTTACTAATTATCGTGTTTTAGACCCGGCCATGTTCAGACGGAGATTCTGCACCTGGATAGGGCTGGGGCAATCTCTGATGGTGCGACCAGTGGTGTGTCCTAATACACAGTGGCGGAATAGAGCTACAACTGGTGGATGTCTCAGTATGAAAACCATTGGCTGCGACATTAGCATAAAGATAAAGTCACGCTGCGTCAAAAGTCTGTACGCTATGGCCTGATTCAGAGCTGTACGCTATGGCCTCAGATGGTGTGTGCATTGATGCTAATGGCTAGGAGGCATCTGAAGGAAAAATATGCCTCCAGCCAGCATCTCAGATCCTATGCCTGCGCCCGATGGGGCAGGATCGGATCACCATCGCGACCATCAGTTTTTTTGGTCAAGGTGTACCCCCGGATGGGTCCATAACAACCTTAATACAGTATTTGGTATGTTAGGGACCCATCTGATGGGGTTCACCTAGAAGTGGTAGATGAACACCCATTTTTGGCCAAACATGCTAAGAACCTCATTTATACAAAGTTAATTTTAGAGTTTATCATAATTGTTTTGACTATTAATATTCTTAGTGCTTGAAGTGTGCATCTGTATTATCTTTTTCCTGAATGGCAGTATGAGAATTATAATGGACCTTAATTTTATACAATTGCCTTCCGAATAGGTGACTGTATGTTGCATATTGCATAATAATGAGTTCAGTATTGTAAATTAGCCACTCAAATTGGCTTCTATTAAATGTACTAACCACAGAATTTACATCTAAGGGCTGTATTCAATTACACGCGAAAAGCCGAGATCCGCAAAAAAGTATCGCCGACTGTGTCTTTTCACCTGTCAGAAACTTATCTCCGTATTCAATTCCACCCGCTTTTCGCATATCCGGAAAGTCAATGCAATGTAATAGGCGAAAAAGATTCACCTCTGAATAGCAGGAGAAAAGAAGTGCAAAATTTTATTTTGGAGTGCAAAGGTGGGGAAACCACTCAGAACCCTTAGGACAGCCCCCCAAAGGACAACTGCGTAAAAAAATTCCAGGAAAAAAAATAAGAACAACCCAAAAAAGTACTTTCATTTTGGGGCGAAAAAGCACAAAGTGGGGGGACAAATTCAAAAACTAGTGAAATAAGGTTCTGGGGGTGCTCTAAGAATGGGCTAAGTGTTTTTGGGGTTGCAGGTGCTTTTATGATGGAGGAATTTCACTTTTATTAAAACTTCACTTTACAGACATTAAAAGATGCTTGAACCCATTTTCAGGTACCCCAAATTTGCCAGGACTACTTATTTTCTCCAAAAAATACTGCTTTATGCCACTTGTGCAAAGATGCTAATTAGAGGCAATTGTACCAACTTAAGTACCCCAAACAGTTTTATTAGGACTAATCGGGCACTACTACATTGTTCCCTAATGTTTCTGCATATTTTTGGGATGATTTCCCCGATTCTGACAGCACTTTCTGCCTGTTCTGACTTCGCGTGTTGCCGTTTTCGCGTCTTTTGGAATTGAATACGACGAATAGCGGGGACACGCACGATAAGTTTCCGTGGCCAAAAGACGTGATTTATTCGAAAAGTCCCATAAGTGGAACTTTACCGTGGGTGCGAAACTAATTGAATACCGACAAACAAAAATCTGGCGTTGCACCTTCTAGATGAATTGAATGACTATATTCTTATTTTGTAAAATATATATATATATATATGATATGAAATGGTATAAATGGCGCACAAAGCTCATAAACAATACATGTGATATAGTCAAAAGAAATAGTGAAAAATAAACCACATAAAATATCTCAAACACACTCCCTATTTAAGGTGGCGGCCACACTTTCCAATGTGTGATCTATTCAAAAAAAATCACCTATATAATGTAAACAAAAAAGGGTGAAGGAGCGGGGCCTTCAGTGTAACAACTTTTATAACAGGGATATTAGGACCAAGTCCATGAGGTCCAAACACACAGTCTATCCTTGTGGTGTCTTCGTGTGAATCCCACGATGTAAATCTCAAAGAAAATAGAAAAATAAAACAAACATAGTGTAGTCTGAAGTGATATAAATATATATATATACGTTCAAAAAGTGCTGTCGTGCAAAAGTGGTGACATATAAACAATAGCTGTGTGTTAGAAACACTCCACTCGTGTGTATACAACAAAGCTCCAGCACCCCGAGTATATATAAGAAATAGCCTTGTACCAGCTGTTTACTTGTCTTATGTCAACGTAACAGGTATCTTTCTTTTGGTCCTTTTCTAGGTCCAGGAACTTACAGGTGTCGCACGCAAGCGCTCAATGGGATGCTTAGAGGGAAGGATCATCAACACCCTTTCAGCCTGGGCAAATCTACCAAACAGTGCACATAGCTCTGCCAAGCCTGCAATTCCAGCAACACGCCCTTTGTGAGCCTAGCCACGTGAGAGCACCCTGTTACAGTGATACTCGGGTGAGGACAATTTCAGGTTGCGAAGAATGGTAAATGGGCATTCTATAAATCCTGTGAAAAAGGGGTCATCTCCCTTAGATAAACAAGGGCTTCGTCCAGTATCCTGCGCCTGTCTGCCTGTTTAGGATTAGCCTGTGGAATATACCCTGCTGCTGCCTCTGGACTTTCATTCCAGAGTCCAGCCTAGCCGTGTCAGTCTGCTTCCAGCCTGTGTTCCTGTCGTGCCAGAGTTCATCTGTCTGCCATATTGCTCCAGACACACTTCAGCCTGCATCTCATCTCGGCTCTCAAGCTGCGTCTCGGCTGTCATAGCCACACCATGTAGCATTCATCTAGAAGCCCCCATGCTACCAACACTCATCATACGGCTTACTAGCCACTCCAGCACCGCAACATCGGCAGAAGTATCGCACCATCGCCACAACATCGGCACAGTTGCCGCACCATTGGCTCTCAAAGCCATTTCCAACCCCTAGACTGTTTATCTACGACTATTGCAGCAACATCGGCACCATCGCCACAACATCGGCACTATAACCGCACCACGGCCCGCAAGGCTGCACCTTCAACTTGTTGCTTCAGCCACTGGCCTTGCCACTTCTTTGTTCATTGTCTGTCTAGTCTTAGCTTGTGTTTTGTCTGTCTAGTTCTTGTATGTATCTTGTCTGTCCAGTCCTTGTTTTGTTTTTCTGTCACTCTTGTCGTAGTTCATTCTTGTCTAGTCTTGTCTTGATATCCTGCAGTATCGAGTCCTGGTCATTCCTGCTGTGCTGCCTGCTTAGGTTGTCCTCTTGCTTCTTGCCTGACTACCCAGCTGCACCATTGTCCCTAGACATTCCTGAGACCTATCATCTGCTGCTGCTAGAGTATCCTGTCACTCACGTCAGTCCCTGTACTCATCATTTGCAGCCTCAATCCAGCTAGTACCAGTACAGGAAGCACTGCCACTCCTCAGCAGTCCTGTAGTCTTTCATTGGTTGTGTAAGCCTCTACTGCTGGAGGCGTAAATCCAGGCGGCCACCTAAGTACCGGTGTGTAAATAAAGCACTAAGGGAACAGCGGGTGGCTGTTATTGGTAGAAGATCCTCCTCCCTGGCTCTAGAGGTCTTAGACAACCAGGCGAGTATCGTAACATGTATCCACTTGATGGTGACAGTTATAATTTTGTATCCAGAAAAGAGAAGATTTTACTGCGCTTAAAAGTTGCCCAATTTAAATGATAATAATCTAAACATTAAAAGTGAATGCCATAAATAAATAATATAATGGAAAAAATAGAATAAAAAACAAAATCTTTTAATAATAATAGATGATATGAATCATATTTGTTGCATATAAGAATGTAACACAGTAACACATTTACCGTCAATATATTTTCTCAAACAAAGCACATGTAAGCTCATGAAAAATATAAAAACAAGACATTGATTTAATATAATACAGCCGCGTCCAGCTGATTTAAAAAAACACAATAAAACACAGGATTTGTGAAAAAAATGTTGTATTCATTTTCCCTCAACAAATCTTCATTGCTATAGCAACTAAAAAATGGTGAATCCAACTATTAAGAGTAATATTGTATTGGTTTGTATCCATTATCTGCTGAGGAAGCCGCTGAAAGTCTTGGAGGCGGAGAAACGCGTAGAGTCCTCATTTTCTACATTCTCTCTTACCTGAAAAGTGCTGACTGGTCAACACCATGAATACCACACAGGGCTGCACTCAATCGGTGCCACAGATTGAAATACGGCGGCGGCAGAAGACGGCTGTCTAACCCCACTTCGAATGAGTCACAGACTCCGCAAGGAGAAACAACGGCGGTGAGACAATTACATGTTATAAATAATATCCTTAATTGCCTACAAGTACCCTGCAGCTATCTAATATACATACCACCAAGGACAAATTTTGGCAGGATTAACCAATTCATTCTCATATCATCTGTGAGCCCAGCATGTGATTTAAAACTGTGGGATCAATAGAACTTGTATACTAATTGGCAGACTGAAGATAAGCTTTGGGCGATATCCGGCCCTACTAGCCTTGCAGTGAGCTCGATATATATTGGAAAAACATTATCCACGATTTCCCACATATGTGTGTTACCCTATCTTAAGAGACAAATAAGAACTGACTAAAACAAGTACAGATACTTTTATTTGGAGATTTTTTGTGCTTTTTCAGCTGGACAGACACGTTCTTATATAGGGAAGAAAGCGGTGGAAATTATCTGTGCACATAAATGGATACAAAATTATAACTTTGTCACCATCAAGTGGATACATAAGTATCACTGTGTTATTACTACCAAGACAAAAACTTCTGATTTAACAGAATACCCACTGGCTCCCTGTCACCTTTTTTTATTCCTGTTTTTTGCATTGGATATCAAATATGACTGACAGTTTGGTATAATTGATATGTTATTATTATTTTGATATGCAAATTATAATTATATTTAGTTTGATACATTTTACTGTGTAATATTTATACAAATTTCTTGTTATATTAAACTAATAGATATCGGACAGCGCCTATGTACTAGCTTCTCTTTCTAATTGAATACTGCCTTAAGTTATACAAGTGCCACTGTGATGTAGTCTGCTTTCTACACTCTCCACCAGAACATTATCTTGTTGTAAATTGGTCACTAGAACAGATGAGGGCTGAATCCCTGGGGCCCCCAAGTTTGACTCAGTAGGAGATCACTGACAGCCCACAAAATGGCTGCCTCCGTGAAGTGTTGAAGTAATGTCACTATTGAATACATATCTTCAACCTGATTGGTTCCTGAGGAAATACGATTTTGTAGTGAATTTGGTCGACTACTTGTAGATTCTGGCATCAGATGATGAAGACTTGCAGTTTACTAGCTGCCCAGTAATCAGCCTACCTCTCATAGGAAAGTATTGCTTAAACCACATTCTAAGTCAGACATTGCATTTTAATATATAAAGCATTTATTTTACATGAATACCGTAGCTTCTGTGTTCTTATGTTTTCATGCATCAAGGGACCTCTGTTCCATTTGTCCCTGCAGTAGGACAGCCGGTTTACACAGCTACAGCAACAACTTTCATACCTTATCCTGCACAAAGTGGAATCTATTTATTCTACAATAGCTCCAAATGGCACTGATTTGTGTGACACATTTGTGGATACAGAGAGTGAGGAATTGGTTCTATGATTATCTGGGTTTGGATAGGAAAGATCAGTGACATGTTTTAATTTTCCCAAGCAGGAATGTTTTCCGCTATGTGGTTATAGCAGTCTCCAATGTGTATAGGCTTCAGGGACACCTTAACGATAACTGTGGCGAAACATTTACTAGAGGTGGAGCATTATGCCTAACCTGGTCATTGCTTCCATGCTTTATGAATGGAGTGCAGCCTAACCCTAACCCTCCCTCCCCGCGGCCTAACCCTCCCTCCCCGCAGCGCAAGACAATACAGCACAAGACAATGCGTGACGAGTCCATGGTTAATAAATATTGCTGCATCAGTGGTCGTAACACACTCAAATAAGCAGCAGAGTGACAGAAGCCAAGGGTTTGGTGCCATTGTAGGGAGTATGGAGTAGATTATAGTATAAGTAATGAAAGCAAAATACTTGAGGTGAGAAGACCATGCTCATGAGAGTTTACATATACATTTTATAGGGGAGGGACAGACAGGCACGGGTGACACAGAGATGGGTCTATATGCTACATATCGCGAAAAGCAACGGGAGAGGGATCTGTAGGACCCCTCCCCAGCACTCGCTACTCACGCATATGCGGTCAGCAAACCACTCATGCGGTGGCTGTCAGGAAGTAAAAGTAAAGTGATCACTAATGCAATCACTTTACCTTTACACATCACAGGAACAGAGCCCCTCTACCTGCATGTGTACAATAGTACATCCCAGCGGTACTTCATTTAATATTGCCGCGAATAGCTTGATAATTAGTAAATATGACCCTTTGGCTTCTTTCCTTTCTCCATTTCAGTCTGCACATATTGTGACGCTGCTCCAGTCATACGCAGCCCTGTCCACACTTACATAATCACAAGAGGACAGGTCACTGCCTTCCATAGGTCAGCCCACTCTCCACCTACCGCTATGAATATTCTGATGATCTGACTGGCTAATAAATATGGTACACGTGGATTATCAAGAGATGAAGATTATATATATTAAGATGATTAGACCCTAGACAAACACAAAAAATAAAAAAAATGCATTTTTTGTTTTTCGAAAAGATAGCATTACTCAAAAATGGGGTTGCCTAATAGAGATCACAATGCTGAGTATTACAATTTACTGGAATCCTTTTTTTCAGTGGCATCTATGCCTGAAATCAGCTTTTGAAAACTCAAAAAGTTTCAGGTTGATTTACTTATTCTTCTAAAACAGACAAATGGTGGTGCCAATCAGATTCTGGCTACCATTTTCTAGAATGCAGTAGAGAAATGTTAGCTAGAATCTGATTGGTTGATATGGGCAACACCACCACTTGTCTGTTTTAGAAGCTTCAGTAAATCTACCCAAGATGTTACTGCCAAATATAACACACATTTTGTGAATAACTGACTTTCTTTGGCAACTGTAAGCTGTAACCATGGAAACAAAAATGTTGAGTGCACGGATTGTTTAAAGATGTTGCTACAGGAGATCCACTATTCACAACCTATCTGTCAAATGGCGGCAGCAGTATGTGTTTGAGTTTAGAAAAGTCTGATTTATTTAATGCAATAGGAGTTTTCCAATATGTTGTAATACCATGTACAATTATTTCAATTAGGTAACATGATTTTTGTTTTTTGGGGGGAAATTACATAAATAGCAACTAACATTACCATGCTTTGCTAGTTAGTCTGACTTTCCAAAATCAATTCAGCTTTCCCTCGTTTCCATAAATGAACTAAGATTTTAAATGAATAAAATAGCTGACCATTAGGTCAATTAAAAAATAATGTATCCATAACATTGATATTATTCAGTATGACATATGTAAGGCACCCTGCTCGGATTTTCTTCTCCTCTCTGCTGGGCTGTGTTTATTGGCCCAGGCTCCCTGTGTCTGGCCACAGCACAGCAGACTTTTGGGGAAAAAAAAAAAAAACTTTGACATTTCCTGTATTTAAGAAGAACCTCATGTGAGGAATTCTACAGAAGAGACAAAGAAAATGCAGAACAGGAGAGAGCCTGTCAGCTGAACATCAGAATCCACTTTCTGGACTCACAAGCTTCTGAATCTGTTTACACGAGAGGATTTATCACCATTTACCTCCTAAAAGATGTTCTGGGGAAGCATTTTGCTAATCCTATTGTGTTTGAGCCAATTCTCTAATGGCCAGGCTGGGGAAGAGGAAAGTACAGAGAGACTGCTTGATGATGACAAATCGGAGATGGAGAACCGTCTAGTTTCAGCTGAGGAACAATATACTGACCTAAAAAAGGTGAGATTATAATCTGACAGTGGTACGCTAGGGCCTGAACAATAACGTAAGACCTAGGGGGTATATTTACTAAAGTGCCGGTTTATAGAAGTGGAGATGTTGCCCATAGCAACCAATTCAATTATACTTATCATTTATCTAGCACCTTCTAGAAGATCATATCTGATTGGTTGCTATTGGCAACAACGCCACTAAAAACCTGTACTTTAGTAAATATACCCCTTAGAATAAGCCATACTTTGTTTAGCTGGCCCTTAATCTTTTTGCGATGAAAACTGACCCTTCTTGTTTCATTTCCTGGGACATTTGATAACACTATTCCCATGATGCATGTTTGTGTCATACAGTTATCATCATATTACCCTCACACTTAAGGGAGTGGAGAATGTTGGGAGGAAAGATATTGTATAAAAAGTTATGATTCAATAAAGGTAAACAAAATGCATCGGGCAATGATAGGAGTTTAGTTATGCTGGCCATACACGCTACAATTATCGGGCCGATCCGCCCGATATCGTCGGATCGCCGCGATAATTGTAGCGTGTGGGGGGGCGACTGAGGGTTAAATATTGCTCGGTCGGGAATGCTGGATTGTCCAGCATGCCCGTCCGATGCGATATTTAGCGGGTAAACTGTCGGCCACATCGGGCAGTGTATGCCCAGCGCAGCCGACAGACAGACATTTCTTGTGTTCCTTCCTGCGGAAGGAACAGGGAAATGTCTCCGCCCCCGGGGGCGGAGCGCGGATGTCGGGCTATACACTGTCACTCTCACAGTGTATGCCGGCGACTTCTGCGGCTGGCAGGCTGCCAGATAAAATGTCTGTCGGTCTGACATTTTATCTGGTAGTGTATGCCCAGCATAAGTAAGATAAGCTATTGTATAAAAGGTCATTGGCCAATAAAGAAAGCCAAAAAGTATGGTAAGGTCACATGAGTATAGTATTATGTATATAAAACAACATACTCAAGTAAATAAAGTAGGTAATATAGGCCCTAATGTAGAGATGTACACAATGCCGATATTTACTCAGATGAGTGATTATCAGTAACATGCTCGTGTATCTAAGTCGCTATGCGCATGCATCAATTATCATTACCGTAGTCGCAATGACAATTTTCAGTCAGGGAGCATTTGGGGGAGGTGGCGGATTAGAACTCAGGAGTGTATCGTGACCATTTTGGGGGGAGGTGTCACATCATGCAACTGCGATCCCGTACATAGGAAATATGGCTTAGATGTCTCAGTTCCCACGGCCATTCAGCGTGACCATAGACTCACTCACATTAGAGATAATGTAATGATCTGCGGCCGGTGCTTTGTCTTTGTACGCAGGTGCTATGACATTTTGCACATATGCTTTGGATTTACAAATCCGCAGCTGGGCGTCTCAGTACAACACCCGGCGAGCTGCGACATTTGCATATTTTCGCATAGTAGCTGCATACACAGACGTGGCCGTTCAACTCTGAATCAGGCCCACAGATAGCAGACTAGATATACCAGCGTCTAATAGCCTGCAAGATGTAGTAATGGGCGTGATGCTGCCGACTTAGCCCGTAAATGGCAAACATTTACAGGACAAAACCAACTTGCTGATATCGCGCCCATGCCTTCATCTTAAGGCTATTACATAATGCCCTGTATTTCTAAGTCTCATGTTGGACGTGCAGACTCCCTAGGTCCAGTGATGGCACTTGATCCTGAGGAATAGCGAATAGTCTGTTCCTCATGGTAACAGGTTCAGCTGAAATAATGCGTCCGCTCTGTGGAGGTGACAGGGGGACTTTGTCATTTTCAGGTTCAATTTTGTGGCAGAGAACTTGTCACTAAGAAGCTCTGACCCTGCGTTTGTCACTATTTTGTAAGTCAGACTACTTAGTGCTCGTTCTCCTGTATGTAATGAGCATGGATTTCAATAGAAACATTGTCTACCCAGAAATGGGTGTGGCAATGTAAAAATGGGAGTGAACCAATTGTGATGTTGACTGGGGTGTAGTTTGGGTGGATGGAGGGCGAATCCTTATTCTCCATGAATGTTGGCATGAATAGATTCACCTATCTGACACATGTCCCTAGTCATTGCATACAAATATTAGCTGCTATGGTTTCTGCACCTCAGTATGTAACTCATAAGATTCACTTTGTCTTTTGTCCTAAGATTCTCTTAGGTCATTTAGAGGTCACTGTTCCACCAGAAGAACATCCCCTGCGCCCTCCTAAAACAGGCGCGAGGTCATCCTTCAACATCACATTAAAATCAGTTTCTCAAAACGAGAACAAAAAAGTGGTAGATCTGCAAAAGGAGGAGGAAGGAGTGGTAGAGGAGAACGATGAAGCTGTCTCTAAGAAGAATACAACACTAGGAACCCCAACAACAACACCACCAGCTACTACCCCACCGGCAGATGACAATTTGTCCTACATCAGTGAGTAGTTTCTGCATACAGTAGCTGTCAGATGCATCTAACACATGTAGTGTGATACTGAGGTGCATGCAGACGTGGCGCGCTTCGCCTTACGCTTCAGCCGTATCTGCGTCTTTATTATAATACCTTGACCGATGATTTTCCTACTGAAACACTGGCAGCGGCACTAATCCATCTTGCTGCGCCTTTAGATGCACTATCAGTGCACAATCAGTTGCAACACCTAAACGTGCACCAGCCCTATGGCAGGGTCAATTATTCCATCTGAACATGGCGTCCTGTGTCAACGGTTACTGCGTCTGTAGATCCAGCCGCTATCAGCGACACGCCTGCGTCTAGCTAAACACCCCGTTACCTCCCAAAAACATCCACTGAAATTCACTCTCCCTGCGTCCAAATTGGTTCTGCGTCTCCAAGCGCTGACCATACGGTCGCATGCAGAGTGCGACTCTGACGCACGCGCAGGCATAAAACATCGGCCGCTTGGGTGTGATATCGCCACTGCGTGCACTTCTGAATCAGGCCCATAACATGGCGGCATTACCCTCTCCTTGTTGATAAGGGCTACAATGGAATGCGGCAGAATGTAGAATACTTTAAATATTGAAAACTGTTCACTTTGAGCATTTTATTTTTAAAATATATTTTTTTTGTTGTCCGGACGAATTTCAAAGTATATATTATTTACTGTTACACTCTGTAAAATGTGGGTTGTGGGGGGCCAGGAATGCTTCAGTTTGTTTCAAGAATCGTCAGATTCTAGGCCCATATGTAATATGTTGCATTTGTTGGTCCCGGCTTATTAGTCACTTAAGTTTTAAAGCGGCAATTAGTTTTTAAAGCAAAACCAGGTTGTTTTCGCCTTAAATATAATTGCTGCTTTAAGTCTAGTGGCAGTGGCGTATCTATAATGGGTGCAGGGTGTGCGGTCCACGCGGGCCATTGGGTCCAGCATCGGCAGTTGCAGCGCTATACAAATCACTGGTAAAATGGTTCGGCAGCCATTTTTCCAGCATTTTGCGCATGCGCAGTAGGAAAGTCGCTGGGAAAATGGCTGCCGCACCATTTTGCCGGTGCCTTGCACATTCACAGTGGACTCTGGCACAGCGCTAGAGTTTACTAAAACTGAACCAGTTTCCTTAAACACCCTGAAATTGGCTGTTACAGCCTCCTTGAGGTCAACTAAGTCGTATAGGAAATGCCCTAACAGCATTTCCACAAGACTGGGAACATTCAGTAACTCAGTACTCACCTTAATTATAAAACCAGCTCATCCTGACGTCATGGACATACCACAGACCACAAAAGTAACAGTGACTTACATACCTCTCGGCTACAAAACGGGATAACAACAGTTATCAAATTTATTGTCTCCTTTCCAACATTTCATGTTATTAAACCTAAACTGGTGAAATGCAGCGTTTTGGTATTTCAGCATTTTCCGTGGAACTCAGTATTTTTTCTTAGAAGCTCTACATGATCTGCCTGCTGTGACTACAAATAAGCTGCAGAGAGAACAGATTATACGGCTCCTGAGAGATGTCCATGCATGTCAGGCGCTCACCACGGGTCTACGTTTGGAATTCAGGGCACTGAAACCGAACCACAGACTCAGAAGAGAAAAATGAGCAACGGCCTGGCTATGTGTTATAAGTTGCTTATGGGGAAGGAGCACAGACCTATTAACGTGAATTCAATTAAAAAAATGTGGTTTGTAATGGAAACAGATTTTATTAAACCTGTGCATTTTAATGTTGGATACACACTATGTGATCCATTGAATGATCTATCGTTCCGACGCGGATCGGAACAATAGATCGTGCGGATCACATAGTGTGTACGGACTATCTGCGCGCTCCCTCGGTCGCAAGCAACATCATCCGTACTGCACGGCCAACCGGATGATATCGCATGCGGCGCCGTTGCAGGTAATGGAGGATGGAACGAGGGATTGTTCTGTTGTTCATTACATTGCTTAATGTGTACCTGCGGTACTATATGTCAGCCCATGAGGTCGACATATCGCCTGCGTACACATCGGCAAGTGTGTACCCAGCTTTAGCAGAGATGTGCGGTTCGGTTCTCCGAAAATCCGAATCCACATGAATTTCGTGAATATGGACAGATTAGAGTCGTGGTCCTGGTCTCCTGGGGAGATCCAGACACATACGAGTCGCGGTTCTGATATTCCCATGGTTCAGAATTTAGATTTTAAATCTGAATTTTGGGTTTTGGATTGCAAAAATTTCATGATTTTAGCTGTTTTCAAAAACTTTTTTAGCAATTTAAAAAGAAAAACAACACAAAAAAACCCACAGATCCAAAACCAAAACACGAAGTTGAATCCAGATACGAGGGTCAACACGCATCTCTAATTTTAAGTGACAAGTTGCCGGGGTGCAGCCACTGAAGAAAGCCAAATAGGTACCTAATATTTGGCTATGCCACCCCTGATTCTTAGATGAATTCTCAATAAAGATGCAACCCTCATTAGCATAACCACACCCACTATTTAGCTAGTTTGTACTACTTTATTGCAATGTGAATTGCGCTAATCAGTACACTCACCATTATAAAATATTTTTTTTTAGGCGATAGTAAATTTAGGGTAATGTTCCATTGCAGGACATGTCTGGCACTCCAGCTGCTGTGGAACTACACATCCCAGCATTTCCTGACAAATTATTAGCATCAAAACTGTAGCAGGGCCTCTTCCAGAATGTCCGGAAGATTTCTGAACTTAGGGGACTTCTTTCCGGCTGCCCCCCCTCATCCCCCGTCACTGCCTACTTCCCTAGTAAGGGTGCAGTGAGAGCAGGGCCACGAAAGGGTCACAACCCCTAAACTTACCACTTGGACCTGCCATCTGGGATCTCCTGGCGTGGAGGTCCCGTACGTGGGCAAGTACATCACTACTGAGAATGCATTCCCTGCCATCAGAAATTGTAGGCCCAATACAAGTAAAATAGACAAGTGCCCCTCTCTCCTGCTCCATGGCCTACTTCCCTCAGCAGCCTGGTGGATACAGAGGTCTAGCTGGGAGCCCTGATTGAAAGTGCGCGATATGTTGAATCCTCAGATGCCTGCAAGTTCCATTCTGTGGCATTAACCACTGCTTACCTTGTCCAGGCCACCGGCAATGTCTCTGCCTATCACATCCAGGATTGGAGAATGGAAATGCGTCAAGAGGGGAGAAGTGAAAGACGAGGGGGAAGGGGGTGAAAGAATAAAATGAATTTTAGGAGCAGATATAAGGCATATGTAAGCTCTTACAGGCAGGGCCCTCCTCCCTCTTGTTCTTCCCTAGAACACTCCATGTCACCAGTGCTCCGCTCCCATGTCTCCTTCTTTCCTTCAGTTTCTGACCCTGCTTGCTCATCCATACGTTGGCTAGAGGACCACTGGTATTCTGTTGTGCACAGCACTTATGCTCTGATGCCCTGTCACTGTGATTTTATTTTTCAGATTTACCATATACAGCACTGTGTACATCTTGTGGTGCCTTATAGGCAAAACATAATGATATTAATCAACAGTAAGGATGTGGGGACAGCTGGGATAAGGGGACAAATGGAGACATACAGGCAAAAGGGAAGAAAGAAAGCAACAGACACAAAAAGGAGGCAGAGATGCACTCACACAAGTGTGGGGTGGGGTGTCAGGCAGACATGGGGTTGGAGAAAGGAGCACTCACGGGAATAGGGACAGGGGAACACATAGGGTGATGTGGAGAAAGGCTAACATGATGAGGGGGTGCAGAGGCACACAGATGCGAAGCAGAGCTCCCTGCCACCCTGTGCCAGCCCTCCCACCAAACCCATGATGCCCAGAGCATCCTTTGGACCCTCCAGGCAGCACTAAAGCAGTGGTACTAGTCCAGGGGACCTTGGGCACTGCACACCTTGAACCAATGCTCCCAGCACTTAGCTTATAGGCTGCAGTTCCTGCAGCACTGTCAGCTCTTATGGAGACTTGCAGTCCTCTGCCAACCAACCAACCAACCAACCTACCAGGGCCTCACTAATTTGTCCGTACCCAATCACTGTACTAGTAAAGTGCCAGAATTTGTACATAGAACGTCACTAAAGTTCCACAAACCCATCTTAGAGCTTTATCACTTGGGGACGCTCTGGGAGCACTACATTCAGCCATAGGTCAACTCTGGGAAAAGTGTTTTGTCTTATTGTTACTCTACAGATAATGGATGTTGTATAAACTTCCTCATAGATGTGTAACCATAAATTATACCAAATGTTGATGTTAGTTTAACGCTTTCTCATTAGTGTCCCGGCTTAGCAGTATAGAATCTGCAATCCATCGTCTCAATGTCCAGTTCTACGGCCTGGATATAAAAATGACGCAGATGTCTCAGAGTCTCACCAAGATCCGGGATAAAGTCAGCGATGCAGAAGACACGATCAGTACAGTGTCTGAAATGAATCGAAGGAATCAAAGGCAGATTGGACAGATTGAAGGTAGGACTGCCAAGCAGGAACATGTGTCTGGCTGTTGTTTTTCAAGTTCATTTCTTGTTTTAATTACAATATTCTGTACTTTCCCAAGGGAACAGATATTTCTTGCAGTGAATAGGAATTAATTACACAATTGTCCAGAGTTGAAAGCCAAGAACCAGGAGGTGGTGCAGATACTGTGGGATGTTTTTCTTGTGGTATCTGAACATATTGACCTCATTTCTATAATTCGTTGACCTTATTTTAGTGTATGTACTAATATTCTACAGATTGGACTTAAACATTTCTCAAAGGAATAAATTATATATCTGACAATTAGGCCACCCCAACAACAAATTCTGGGACCCTACCTGGGACCACACCTACCCACAAATAGCGCACCTCTGGTTCAGGGAATGAAAATAAACAACAATTTCTAAGCATTGTGAAGCCTGTGTTTCCTCTTTGCAGGTCATTGTTATGCAGGATAATGCACCCACTACAGGGAGATATAAGGATATTCCACACTAACAACCATGGGAGGTTAGGGGGCCCCATGTGCAGAATAGTCCGTGAGGGCTCCCTCCTTTCTATGGTGCAGTAGGCTCTGGCATTATGCCAGTCTACTGCGCATGTGCAGGTCTCTGGAAACATAGCACCCGCGCCATGGTACCAGGGACACCTCTACTGCACATGTGCAAATCTCCAGGAAAATGGCCGGCGCAGTGCTGACGTGGGTTTCCGGAGAGGTAACATGGGTGCGGTTTGGGGCTCCCCGGACCTAGGGGCCTATGTAGGCGCGCCGACAGCCGGGCCCAGGTGAGGGGGCGTGACCTAATCATGGGAGGTGTGGCCACATTCCCTTAGGGGGAGAATATATATATTTGCAGTGCCGTGACGTGTCGCTGCGCGCTGGGGAGGGGACGCTGTGAGCCTGCTGCGGCTTAGCAGCCATGAGCAGTCTCCCAGTGCAGCCCAGCACCCATTATAGAAGCATATACATGGGGCATATGTAGTAAAATGTGTGGCCATATTAATACTCCTTATCACTGCATATCACGGCAATAAGGATTCTTTTTTCGTCAAAATGTACCAATTTAAATTTCCCGGGACACATGCTTCGATAAGAGCCCATCTCGGGCGAACAGGAAGA
This sequence comes from Taudactylus pleione, assembly GCA_031769625.1. Classification (NCBI taxonomy): domain Eukaryota; kingdom Metazoa; phylum Chordata; class Amphibia; order Anura; family Myobatrachidae; genus Taudactylus; species Taudactylus pleione. The sequence goes on from JAUIMM010000299.1 coordinate 2,529,625, forward strand.
AGGAAAGTGGATGCATATGTGATCACTTTATTTCCACTTATGGACCAGGGTTATCTACTCTCCCGATTTGTCCGGGAGCCTTCCAAAAATCGGGTGGTGCTCCCGGCCCCCCCGCAAGAGCAGGCAACTCTGCCGTGTTTGCTGCAACCACGTCGCACCTACTCATCGAGCGAAAGTGGGCGGTCCAGGGGGTTGTTGCAATTTGTGTCATCGTAGCCCCACCCCCTGATTTAGAATGCCAGTAATATGCGGGACCGCAACCGCACTGCCACGCCCCCCTGCACCGGCCACTTCCGCCCCCTGCTGCACCAAGCTGACTGCCTGCTCCCGGAGGGGGCAGCCAGAAAGTCGGTAAGTATGCTATTGTTATGGACCCATTGCGGCTGCTGCACATGCTCTGTGCGGCTTTCCAGCTCTGCATGCACAATGTGGAAAACTCTGCAAGGCGCATTGGGACCTACTGCAGCCACAGGAGAGAGGGATTGCAACATCTCTCTCCAGCAGGGCAGCACCATTGCAGTTAATGGGCTAACGCCAACTGAAGATGGCATTAACTCTCGCTTTGGTTTGCGGGTCTTGTTAAATACTGTCCTCATAGAAAACAATGGGGGTGGCTGCTGTGAGGGCTGATGGACAGAAAGCAGGCGATATCTGTGGTGATATCTGTGATATTTTCTGCTTTCCTTATTGGTACAGAGAAGAGAGCAGTCAAAAAGTTGTGTTCTCTCGATTTGTAATAAGGGTGGAACAATTAATCGCCATGTCCCATACCAAAATTTGGGTATGTTCCAGTAACGCTTCATGCCCCTCTCACTGTACTGTTTTGTGAATTCATGGGGTGAGCAGTATCGCCAGCCCCTTCCTTCACCCTCGGCCCCTTACGGCCACACATCGTCTACTTCTGTCACTGGAGTGACGCAGTGCTATGTGGGATATATGACCCTTGGCCAAGGAAGGTATTACGGTGTAATAGAAGAATAAAGACGCCATATTTGTTATAATTTAAATGCAGCACAACTTATTTACTAACATTTGCATTTACTGGCTTTCATTTCGCTTACTGTATGACGTGCACTAGACAGATGAAAGATCATTGCTGATTGGATAATGTAGGTCACTGCTAACTTTACAACTAAATACAATGTTAAATGAGTATGAACAAGTATGGAATATTTTTCTAGGTGTGTAATTCTCTGGTGTCCGATAAAATGGACACTGTAGTAGAAAAGTCTTACGTTTTACTTGTGACGTCATTGAGGGATTCTGCACTAAGGCTGTAGGCCAAGTGCTTCTATATAGGGGGCAGAAATGCATTATTCTTCCTAATATTCAGCTCCCTAATGAACAGATATGGTTTACAGGTTATTCATGTGTTCATGGATCGGAAGATTAAATAAAAAAATAAAATAAAAATGTATTCCCTCAAGTTCAAAGCTTAATATACACACTACTTACATTGATACAGAGAATGGGAAAATAACCCCCTTGTGCATCAGTGGCCAATTTAGCCTCATACGTGGGAGAAATCCTTCCTGACTCCAAAATTAGAAATGTATTAACTCCCTGAAACAATCCATTATTGTCCTCTATTAATTCTAGCTACAGATACCATTTATTGTAAGAAAGGCATTGAATCCATTTTTACATTTTGCCATCACCCCCTCATGAGATGTGGAAACATTTACTACCTTACAGTAAAGAATCCTTCCTGGCTTTCTACCATTCACAGTTGTTGATCCCTAATCCTGTGTTGGTCGGTGGTAATTTATTTATTTCTTTTACTAGCAGATCTGGTTAAGAAAAAAAAAAATGATAGAATCTTATTGGTTGTTTTGGGTACTACTTATACATTAGGTGCATAATTTGTTGGCACTATATAAATAAGCAATTCTTAAGTCCTCTTCGGGGTAAGTAAAACGGGATGGGAGGAGAGATGGGCTGAGTTGACCCACCATATTTCACTATATTTTGCAGTGTCCCTATGACCTGTGTGAGGAGAGTGGTTACACACAGTAGTATGACCTGTAGGAGGAGAGTGGTTACTCACAGTGGTGCAACCTGTGTGAGGAGAGTGGTTGCTCACAGTGGTATGACCTGTGTGAGGAGAGTGGTTACTCACAGTGGCATGCCCTGTGTGAGGAGAGTGGTTACTTACAGTGGCATGCCCTGTGTGAGGAGAGTAGTTACTCACAGTGGCATGCCCTGTGTGAGGAGAGTGGTTACTTACAGTGGCATGACGTGTGTGAGGACAGTGGTTACTCACAGTGGTGTGACCTGTGTGAGGAGAGTGGTTACTCACAGTAGTATGACCTGTGTGAGGAGAGTGGTTACTCACAGTAGTATGACCTGCGTGAGGAGAGTGGTTGCTCAAAGTAGTATGACCTGTGTGAGGAGAGTGGTTTCTCACAGTGGTATGACCAGTTTGAGGAGAGTGGTTACTCACAGTGGTATGACCTATGTGAGGAGAGTAGCTGCTCACAGTGGTATGACCTGTATGAGGAGAGTGGCTGCTCAAAGTAGTATGACCTGTGTGAGGAGAGTGGTTGCTCAAAGTAGTATGACCTGTGTGAGGAGAGTGGTTTCTCACAGTGGTATGACCAGTTTGAGAGTGGTTACTCACAGTGGTATGACCTATGTGAGGAGAGTGGCTGCTCACAGTGGTATGACCTGTATGAGGAGAGTGGCTGCTCAAAGTAGTATGACCTGTGTGAGGAGAGTGGCTGCTCAAAGTAGTATGACCTGTGTGAGGAGAGTTGTTGCTCACAGTGGTATGACCTGTGTGAGGAGAGTGGTTACTCACAGTGGTATGACGTGTGTGAGGAGAGTGGTTACTCACAGTGGTGTGACCTGTGTGAGGAGAGTGGTTACTCACAGTAGTATGACCTGTGTGAGGAGAGTGGTTACTCACAGTGATGTGACCTGTGTGAGGAGAGTGGTTACTCACAGTGGTGTGACCTGTGTGGGGAGAGTGGTTGCTCACAGTAGTATGACCACTTTGAGGAGAGTGGTTACTCACAGTGGTATGACCTATGTGAGGAGAGTGGCTGCTCACAGTGGTATGACCTGTATGAGGAGAGTGGCTGCTCACAGTGGTATGACCTGTGTGAATTGAGTGGTTACTCACAGTGGTATGACCTTTGTGAGGAGAGTGGTTACTCACAGTGGAAGGGGAGAGAGAAGATGTAGATTTATTTTTTCATGAAATTAATATATATCTTATCATTTATAGGTTGTTTGAAAGGTAAGCGGTACTTCAGAAAGTGCTTTCTCATTTTTCAGCACTTTGAAAGCTATGCTACAGCACAACAGCTCTGCCACAACAGAGGGGGAAATCTGGCAATGCCTATAGATCATCAGGAATTTGCCGCTCTATCACAGTATATTCATGATGCATTCTTTCCCTTCAACTGGCCCGTCTGGATCGGGATTAACGACCTACGCTCGGAAGGCCTTTACATGTTTCAGAACGGGCATCGGATTTCCTACTTCAACTGGTACAAAGATCACTTGGTGACACAGCCAAACGGCGGTGCCCTGGAGAACTGTGTGTCTATCTCATCGGATGATGGAAAGTGGTGGGATAATGACTGCACCAGGAGAATGTACTACGTCTGCGAGTACTGAGCGGAGAGTGAGGAGTAATGAGTACTGCTTTGTAGTATCTATGATATACTGTCAGATTTTGCAGAATTCATATCTCAGGTACCTGTATTAATTCTCCTAGTGTAAGATATCTTGTTCAACTGATGGCGCAATGAGTTAAAAGAACATTTGGGATGGTAATAGTACAATCAGTCTCTGTAGCATGCAAATTACTCCTCAAGATTATATCTGACAATTTAAATATTAATTGGGGATGAGTGGCTCCTATTCAGGAGATCAGACTTCTGGGATAAGCCATTTTCATGGCAACCCTTAGCCTCAGTGTTTCACCCAGTGGTTATTTAGAGTATGGCAAGGTAATGCTGAGATAGGCACACAAGGATATCTGTAGATGTGAACCTATCAGGAAGCTCATCACTGCAAGTACAGCTATCCTCAGAACAAGGGCACGAGTTATGGAGAGTTAGACTATACCCTGCATTCAATATGCAAATAAGCCTTTGCTATTTTGAATAGCAGACTTAAGGTAGGTACACACCTAGCAGATATATCTGTAGATGATGGTCGTTCATACACACTGAACGACCATCATCTTCCAGGCAGCCGAGGGTCCGTCCTCCTCATGTGTAAGGGCAGGCAGCTGATCGCCCGTACACACTTGCTGATGGGACAGATAAATCTGCAGACATATCTGTCCATCTGCTGTGCAGCACAACTGACACAGTATGTCTGTGAACTACGTCGTTCACAGACATATCGCTGGTACACACTTGCCGACGGGCACCAGATATATTGGCCAATCAATTGATCGGCCAATATATCTGTCAGTGTGTACCCAGCTTTACAGGAAATTACATATTGTATCACCCTGGCGGAACTTTTTTGTTTGAAGATAAATGTTGTAACAGTTGTCTTGACCTATAAATATGTATGTACCTTATCAATAGGATATTAAAATACACTTCCTATTGTGAGAAAACCGAGGTGCTGGGAGCCTAACGCTCTAACAAATGTTATAAAATGATTCCTTCTTTCTATTATCCATATGTAAAACCAAAATAAAATGTGTTAGCATGAATGGCCCTTTACTGGCGATCTCCTGACATGTATTGGAATTTAGGGACAACAGCAGCAGGGACTGTCCGGTGTGTATACAAAGGAAACAGCTGGAAAATCTAACATGCTTACAAGATGGAAGCAAAGAGCCTCTGTGTCAGGTAGAAATGGAGATGCCATGCACCAACGTTGGATCCAACCAAATACTGTAGGCAAGGCAGAAAGCATAGAATTAGCCCATCCGAATCCTGCCACTTAGGGTTACATTTACTAAAGTGAGAGTTTTTAGAAATGGAGATGTTGCCCATAGCAACCAATCAGAGGTTTTCAACTGTGCCGCAGACAGTTGTGAAGTGTGCCGCAGAGCCGCCAGTCACATTAAAGAATTGCGGACCGGGCAGCGTTGCTGCTGAGCTCCTCTGGGAGGCCCAGGCGCGCCCGGATCTTGGCCTGCCTAAATGTGGCGGCGTGACATCACAGGTCACGCACGCTGTGTTGCCTGGCCTGCCCACCCACCCCAACAGAGACTCAACCAGCCCTTGCCTCCCGCCGCGGCCCGCTAGTCACCCAGCCATCCCTTCTCTCCCACCAGCCGGGGGCCAGTCAATGCTTCCCTCCTGCTGGCAGCCAGTCACCCAGCCAGCGCTTCTTTTGCACCAGCCGGCTGCCAGCCAGTGCTTCCCTCCCGCTGGCAGCCAGTCACCCAGCCACCCCTTCCCTCCCGTCCGTGGCCAGTCACCAAGCCAGCCCACGGCCAGTCAGCCACTGTGGACAGCTCTGCACTGTGGGAACCCACAGCAGATGACTGACAGGTAGGCAGTATGATTTCATTTTTGGGGAAGCAATGTGGTTTATATTTTTTTCTGTATGTCCAGCAATGTGTTGTTGTTTTTTTTGTCTCTGTGGGGGCCAATGTTATTTTTTTTTCTATGGTGGCCAATGTTATTTTTTTCCGTGGGGGCCAATGTTATTTTTTTTCTGTGGGGGCCAATGTTATTTTTTTTCTGTGGAGGCCAATGTAGTGTGTTTTATTCCTGTGGAGGCCAATGAATGTGTTTTTTTTATGTAGGAGGCAATATGTATGTGTTTTCATAGGTCGCGCACGCTGCATCGCCGGATAGTGTGCTTTGGCAATTTAAAAATTTTACGTAGTGTGCCTCGAGTGGAAAAAAGTTGAAAGTCACTGTTCTAGAAGCTAATAGCTAGAATCTGATTGGTTGCTATGGGCAACATCTCCACTTCTATAAACTCTAATTTTAGTAAATTTACCCTAGTATTATTTTATCCAGTACTTGAAAGAGTTTTATGTGCATCTTTATTATAACACTGTATGTGCTGGTGGAGTGGTGGGCGACTGGGTGTACAGTATGTCATTAGCTTTCTCGTATCATCACTATGTTCAAGAACATTACATCACCAAAACCACTAATAAAACTTAAAAGGCAAATTTCCTGGAGCCCTGTCTTGGCATGTAGAAAATACTATAAATAGATTTTGTTGGATGTTACTATGGAAGGGTTAGACATATAGTAAAAATAACTTTATTACAACTACGTTACATTTGTGACACCTTCTATGCCTCAGATTCTTCATCAGTATATATTCCTACTGCTCTCAATTATGGGTAGAATAAAACTTTCTCTGAAAATGTGTGTTACTGTGGCGTTATTGGCAATGAGCAAGTGCTTTTATATATCAGCAGCCAGGTTTTGCTATTCCACATATATACTGTATACATAAAGTTGTAAACAGGAGAAAAGGATATATTTGTTGTAGCAAAGAATGAAATAAACAATAACAGGAACACGGGTATTGGATACATTCAGTGCATAGACAGCACAGTATGGTCTCTGTGGGACCACATCTGCAGGCTGTTGCAGCAGTGCACAGTATAGTCTTTATGGGATTATAGCTGTGGGCTGTTGCTGAGTGTACAGTATGGTCTCTATGGGATTATAGCCATGGGCAGTTGCTGTGTACAGTATGGTCTCTATGGGATTATAGCTGCGGGCTGTTGCAGCAGTGTAAAGTATGGTCTCTATGGGATTATAGCTGCGGGCTGTTGCAGCAGTGCACAGTAGTCTTTATGGGATTATAGCTGCCGGCTGTTGCTGAGCGTACAGTATGGTCTCTATGGGATTATAGCTGCAGGTTGTTGCAGCAGTGCACAGTATAGTCTATTGGATTATAGCCATGGGCAGTTGCTGAGTGTACAGTAAAGTCTCTATGGGATTATAGCTGCGGGCTGTTGCTGAGTGTACAGTATGGTCTCTATGGGATTATAGCTGTGGGCTGTTGCAGCAGTGTACAGTATGGTCTCTATGGTAGTATAGCTGCGGGCTGTTGCTGAGTGTACAGTAAAGTCTCTATGGGATTATAGTTGCGGGCTGTTGCTGAGTGTACAGTATGATCTCTATGGGATTATAGCTGCGGGCTGTTGCTAAGTGTACAGTATGATCTCTATGGGATTATAGCTGTGGCTGTTGCAGCAGTGTACAGTATAGTCTCTATGGGATTATAGCTGCGGGCTGTTGCTGAGTGTACAGTAAAGTCTCTATGGGATTATAGCTGCGGGCTGTTGCAGCAGTGTACAGTATGATCTCTATGGGATTATATCTGTGGGCAGGTGCAGGTGTGAACAGTATAGCCTCTATGGGATTATATCTAGGGCCGCCATCATGGGGGGGACTACCGTCTCTGGAGTCCTGGGCCCAGACACTCGGCAGCAAGGGTGGGCCCACTGGCTCCTGCCATCCACTCCTATTGCCTGTCGCACCACCCCCTTAATTGAAAGTGGGGCACTCTGCTACCGTCTGCCAGCCCGCACTACGCCCTTGAGTGAAAGGAGGAGGGCCCGTTCCAACGGGCATGCCGCATTGTCTACCTAAGCCTGAGTGAAAGGAGGAGGGACTGCTCCACCCACCCCCGTGTTCAATAACGTTTTCTTTTGAGTCTGCGTGTGTGATGTCATGACGTCACACTGCGCTGCTGGGAGTAGTCAGAGGAGCCATGATGTGTGAGGAGCAGCGCCAGCCAGCCAGACCTGAAGAAGAATCCAGAAGGAGCCTTCTTCAAGGAGATAAGGTAAGAGGGGGGCCCTGCCTATTTTGTCAGTCCTGGGCCCCACAATTTCTGATGGCAGCCCTGATTATAGCTGTGGGCAGGTGCTGAGTGTACAGTATTGTCTCTATGGGATTATAGCCGTGGGCAGTTGCAGTAGTGCACAGTATGGTCTCTGCGGGATTATACAGTAGCTACGGGCAGTTGCTGAGTGTACAGTATGTTCTCTGGGATTATAGCTGCAGGGAGTTGCTGAGTGCACAGTATAGTCTCTGCGGGATTATACAGTAGCTGTGGGCAGTGCTTAGTGTACAGTATGTTCTCTGCAAGATTATACAGTAGCTGCGGCTACTGCAGTGCTGAGTGTACAGTAACGTCTCTGCGGGATTATACAGTAGCTGTGGGCATTGCTGAGTGTACAGTATGTTCTCTGCAAGATTATACAGTAGCTGCGGCCACTGCAGTGCTGAGTGTACAGTGACGACTCTGCGGGATTATACAGTAGCTGCGGCCACTGCAGTGCTGAGTGTACAGTATCGTTCTCTGCAAGATTATACAGTAGCTGCGGGCAGTTGCAATTGTACAGTGCTGAATGTTTCTGTCAATGCAGTCATGCACTATTCGTAGGCATTTAATGCTCAGTCCAATACTCACACATTAATGGCAATGCTGAAACCGGACACATCCTGCATCCCAATTAATTTCATGTTATTTTCCGTGTATGTATCCTGGGTAGCATATTGTTACTGTATTGTCTAGCACTGTTGCCTCAGATAATGTTTTATCTTAAGCCGGGTACACACTAGACGATATATCGTCCGATCCAGCCGGATCAGACAACATATCGAGCTCATCGTTTTGTGTGTTCCCTCAATGTCACTGACGATGCACTCTCCCGCGCATCGTCAGTAACAGTCGAACCTGCATGCAGGTCTGATGGGTGACATCACTAGCGAGGGCCATGCTGCCGAATGCTGTCGCTATCGGCAAATGTGTTTGCACTTGCTGATGCCGGCTCCCCACCGGGTGCTGTCACTTACGAGGTCGGTCATACTCTTTTTAGCTTATGCTCCTTGACCTGTCTGACTGTCCACTATGGTGATGATGCATTTCTCAGCAAATCGCGTCAAAACGGCCTCAATTTACATATTACAGTGGGGGAGGGGCAAATTGTGCCATAATTACACCATTCGCCCCCCCCCCCCTCCCTGGTCACCTGTATCTTCCACCTGGGAACTGTCCCGGAATGTAGAGAAACGAGAGTATGAAATACAGTATTAGATAGAACAGTAGTAACAGAACAACGGGATGAAGAGAGAGAAACTTATCCAGATACCAAGGGTAAGATATAAGAGAGTTTATGCACTTAAGGTTTCTAGCTTTAGTATAGTATAAACCTCATTATGGCCTGTGACCTCAGTATGATGTCAGCACTACTTACTGGGTGTTATGCAGGTACTACTTATGCCACAGATATATTTATTTCCATAGCGGTGGAGACGTAAAAAGCCAACAAACCTGCAATAACGCTCAGCAGGGACACAGATTAAAACAGCATGTTTTTTATGCTTAAGACAAAATGTAGTTTAAACCCCCACTGTTCCAAAATTGAAGAAGCTTTGTTCAGGTACAAAGGAATATTAAACTACACGACAAGGACAAGCTTGAACAAAATTTTGTTACGCACTCGTTTGCCTGGTCCTCCGGCACAGCTAAGGTTCTCCTCTACTCAAAGCCGCTGGGCCTAAAAGCCTGTAATTGATTCAGCTGTACACAGTGAAAACACATTTTATTATTCTACTTTTACCAACAAGAACCACACGGAAAAACAGTTTTCGTAAAATAGATTTTTTTTTTTATTTGTGTATTTTCCAGTTTTCATTATATAAGGAGACAGTCTAAGGATGCATGCCCTGTGCTCGCTTAAAGTTTTTCTCACTTCTAAAGTAATGTGGAGTGACAGGTCAGCCATTTAAATCGAGACATCTATACGCTGCATGCAGGTTTTTGCAATGGACCGCATTTATCTGGAGCTCAGCATTATCTGATCAATCTATTTCCTCAGTTGGGTTTCTTTGTTTGGAATCGCTCTTACCCATTCCCCATACGTTTTATCTAATGGAGTCATGATGAAATAATAAAGACAGGCAGCTTTCTGTGGCTGCAACTTTTTGAAAACTTACTGGAAGCCAATAGGGATACGGTCTGTCTGCTAGTAACTCCCCTCCCATTTGCTCACCTGCCACTCACAATTTAGTGGCTGTAGCCCATGTTTTATTTATTTTCTTATAAGAGACTTTATAAAGGAAATTAAAAAACAAAGAACTGATCATTTTACCTGGCATTGGGTAAGATTATGCAGCATAGGCCTATTTTTTGGACCTACTGATGGGGGGACCAAAGGCCAAGTAAAGCGGGGCGTGTTGACACGAAGACCTTGTCCACATGGCTAGTAATCTGGGAAGGTTTGCTACTCAACTGAGAGTCCAGGAGAACACCCCTTCCCCAAAATTCAGGGGTCTCCTGGACATTCTGAGAGAGTAGCTTATTATGGGTAGGATCAAATAATAAATAAAAATGTACATCTTGAAACTCCTCTAATCTACCAATGGGACAATCTCCTGCTCAGGGTAGGGGCTTTATTTCAAACTCCTAGCAATGTTGTGCAGGGGACCTGTTGAAGTGGAAGGTCAGGGGAATATATTTTATTCTTTATCTTACTTAACTGCACCCAAAATAATGCTTAGTTGTGGTTGGAGTTACACTTTAAAGCACAGCGATTACTGACCCAACACAGGAAACGGCTCTGAAAAACAGGGGTGAGCACAGAGTGAGAGAAGCCAAAGTGTCACCAGCACCTTAGTGCATCCTTCAAACTGTGTTGGCCAGAGACAGAAATGACAGACAGGATATCCACTGAGTGTCTTAAAAAACCTAAAAGTTGTGTTTTTTGGATTTTATTTTTAACCCAAGTACTGATGGGCAAATTTTTGCAACTTGCCTGGAGCTCCCTTGTCAATTTGACGCTGACTGCACACCCCAGATATACCATAGTATGCGATCATACACTGGAATGAATAGCAATGCAGCCATTGTCTGGTTTTAAGTGGCTTACTGACAACCTTACCGATAACCATGGGCACAAACACCCACATTAATAGTTTATCTTCAACTCCACCTAAATTTCTCTAAGTATTTAACATTCCATCTAACATGCATAAAACAATAATTGGAACGGGAAGCAAGAGACTCTTTTTATTACCGTTTGTTCACATCTTTCTTTGGTTTATAAGTAATTGTTTATTTGACATGTTCATTAAACACTTTACAGCTTAAATGCGCACAACTGACATAAATAACTACATGTAAGGGGACTATAGCTTATTGACAGAGACCAGCTCTCAAGAATCTTAAAATAGTGGCAGCCATTTTGTTGTCTGAACCAGCATTAAAAAGAAAATGCCTAATCAACTCTCTAAGAACCAGTGACATCACTGGGACACAAGGCACTGCGTGTGGCCTCAGTGATGTCACCAGTAACTAGTGAATACACAGGTCACAGGACTACAAGATGGCTGCCTTCTTTATATGCAGGTGTCTGGTACTGTTTAATAGTGATATCACAAATTGCCATCAGTAAAGTTTGTTATGGAGAAGATTGAAAGGCAAAAGTTCAAGGGAATCACAAGATAATAATATAAAGATGTGGGTGGAGGGGGTAACAACACAAATCTATAGCCAAAACAATAAACTACTTTGCCTCTTTTGTAAATAAACTTTACATATAGTATTTTTATACATAATTTGAAAAAGTATCAACTATTTTCTAAAAGTTTACCTGCACCCTAACCAGGCTTGTACGATAATTTACTGAAATTGATTTTTGTTACCCTTTATCATCCATCTAATGCCTACGCTTCTCATCTTTCAATAAACCGGGTCCAGTGGTCTCTGACAATTGATACAAGAAAACACATTATATTAGTGGCTTGTGTCTCAAGTGTAATATTTTGCATTGGAATTAGAATGTATTAGTTGCAGTGATAGGGACTGATCATTAAGTTATAGTTAATCTTCTTTCTCTTTAATAGTCCATAGGCAAAACCCCTGTAGCCTCTTATTTTATATTCTTCATGACCCCCCCCCTACTGAATTAACAGTTCTCATAATTCAGTTACCAGATGGGAAACAAGTATTTTTTATATGGAATCAATGTCATTTATGCCAACAAAATATTAAAAAAACAAAGATTTTCTAAATTAATATTTCTCCATTAATCGCTTGTATTCTCCCTGGACTGGTAGCAAAAATGACAAATAAAACACTGGGACTCATTCAAAGAACCCGATGGTTTGAGTACACCTCCGATGGTGAGGCGCCTGCGCATGACCCGTTTTCCCCTGAACAGCAGCCTGCCCATTTGGGGGTGAGGCAGAGGTGGTGCCGGCCTCTGTGTTGCCACCGTTTTCTGGGACTGCCGAGGCCAGGCGATCTGTGTCTTCTGATGCAGACTTCCTGGTCCTTACTATGGATCTGCAATGGTGTCAGAAGGCGTCTTTTCTCCTCCGACACCTTCTGATGCATTAGCATATGTTAGCAGATTACCAAAGACCCAGTAGCGATGCTAACTGCTTCCATCTTTGAATCAGGCCCATCAACTATATCCCACTTAATATCACGAACGTGACTTTTTTTGTGTGATTTCTCGGTCTGTTCAAAAGGGAGTGTGCAACAAAAGTGTATATTTTTACTCAAGCCTTTGTTTCAAACTCTCCTAGATTGTCAGTTCTCCTAAAGAATCATTTTGTCTAAGTCTGGGCAAGTGGCATCTTAAGAATGACAGAGTAGCTGTTGAAAGTCATTCCCGGACGAGCCCCCACAGCGATAGGCTCTTTCGTGTTCTGTAACTCTGCGGAGGGAAAAATTATGCTACTCTTTAAAAGGGGGTTTAGTAAAATAAAACTCACAAACTGCTACAAAAGTAGGGTATCATACACAGATACTTACCTAAAAGTCTAAAGAAATATCTACAATTAAAAAAATACGAGTACATGAATGATTTTAAACAAATATAGTAAAATTATTTCAACTTAAATCACAGAAATTCAAGTGTTTTAGGATCTATTTTAAAATACCCATGAAGAACTCTTACCTCAGACTGAAAAACATTGTTTGAGAGATGTATTAATATTTTAAAATATTAAGTATTTTAAAATACTAAGTTTGTAGCAAAAAAAATAAAATACAAAAAAATTCAGAAATAAACATGGTAAAGCTGCTGCTGACCTAGTAACAATCCCTATAAATGGCGTTTATAAGTCAATAAGAACCAAAAATCAAATTATCGGTTTACATTAAGGACCTCATTCAGAGTTGGATGTAACCACAAGGTTCAGCTATTTTTTTTTGTGAGAAATTTGTGCTTTTTTTCAATCCGTTTTATTTCCAGGCAACTTGCCCTTGCGACTCTGGTGACAAAGCACAGTAAGGGTATGTGTTACACCTAAGATGGCTGGTGATAGTCACATAGTCACAAATGCGCCTGTTTTTAGGACAAGGTCACTCAAACCCTATTGCAAGTTGTAAACTGATGATGATGACGACAACTGCAGGCTGTATCAGGTTCATGTAAAGTGTCCAAAGGGTCCCATATATCTGCCAGCCATTTCCTCAATCGGACTGGAACCACCAATCAATGATCAACAATCCGTCTGCGAAATTCTTCATGTTCAAAATTCCCGATTTGCGGATCACGACCATATTTTGATCAGGATTGGTAAATCAGGGAATTCCAACATGTTGGCTTTCAACGGTGCCCCGACCCCCCCCCCCCCCCGTCTGGGGATCCATGAATTGCCCCAATCCATCGCAGATGTCTGGGGGCCTTTAGTCACATCCTTTCATGCAAATTAAGTTTAGATTGCTGTGACTGTGATTTAAAAGCAATATTACAGTGTAATGAACACTTGTTTTGCAAAAATATTTACAACTCTGTTTGGAAAGTAGAATTTTTTTTTTAATTATTAATTATAGGAGGATAAGCAAAGGGGGCTACACTCTTCGTTGTACAATAATTCACTATTCTCCTTTGGGTCTCTGCCTCATTATACACCACCGGAAAGGAATGGAACTTTGCTGTCCATTTGAGAAAAATTGGGGTTTGTCACAGAGCAGAAGAGGATCAATCGACTAGTACAGGGTTTCCCAAACTCGGTCTTTAAAGCACTCTAACAGTCCATGTTTTAAGGATATCCATGCTTGTGCACAGATGGTATAATCAAACTGACTGAGGTACTAACTAAGGGGGTCATTCAGACGCGTTCGCGAGCAAAGGACGCTCACAAACGGGTCAATGTTGCCCCACTGCACATACGCACGACGGAGGGAGCTCCGTCGTGCACATGCGCGAGACCCGGACTGCGATAGCCAAGCTGTCGCTCCGGGTCTCGCACCAAAGGGGGCGTGCTGTCGATGTTGATTGACAGCACGCCCCCTTTGGTGGGCGTGCCTGCCAGACAGAGGCGTTCCCATCGCGACCATCATCATGGACGCTCGCTATAGCTGTGGGTGGTAACCCACAGCTATGCGAGCGTCCATGAGGAAGCTCCAAAAAAAGGTAGGAGGGCCCTGATTCAGAGCGAGCGCTCTGGTCAGAGTGTTCAGCTCTGAATCAGGCCCTAAGTCACTTAAAACCTGGACAGTCAGGGTGCCTTGAGGACTGGGCTTGGGAACCAGTTTTAGTAGACCAACGGGGTTAAGCCTTGAACTGCCGTGGCTGGTTTTGCAAAGCTCAGTTCTAGGGTCCCACTCTTGACATATATTAATTTAGTTTCTTCAACAAGAACATAGCATGCATAACATAATCCTGCTAATATTCTGCAAACCAAAAGAATATGTTGTTATATAATTTATAATGTTTTGCTTGAATCTCTGTAATTGTGTTAAACTAACCAGAAAAGCTTTCAACTGCAATAAATGGGTCACTGGGAGCTACAATATGAGAACCATGAATACTGATTTAGCAGCATGAGTATGTAAAATATTTATTCCACGCACTTTAAACACTATCAACTCAATACAGATCAACCCGATAACAGTAGACAGCCAGGAACAATCATGTAGCTCGGGGTCATGAATGACTGAAGCAATTAAAAATCATATTCTACTTAAACTGCAACATCCTTATCTCCTCCATCCTGCTGCTATATATCTTCCAGATGCCCCGGTCTTGCGTGGTCCTGTAGACTACGTCACAAGTGCCCATGTGTAAATTGTCCGTTAAAATACAGATATTGCTTATATACAGTATATCAAATTGCTTGTATATGTAATATTTGGGTTTGGTATAATACGCAGACGTTGTCTATGTCGACATTCATCGTGTAGACTGTTATTAAATGTCAATATGTTAGAATGTCCTCATATTGTCCCTGGCGGCCCAGTGGTTATTTACCTGCCCCAAACGGCTGCGTCTTCCTGGTCCCACCGGTCATGTGACTCCTTGGTGAGTGGCAGTGGACTGAGCGCAGCGCCGCAGCAGTAGACTCTGGGCTCTACTCTGGGCCCAGAGTCTACTGCGCATGTGCAGGTCACCGAGAAAATGTCGCGGCGGCCATTTTCCCAGCAATTGCCCTACTGCGCATGCTCAGAACCCCGGGAAAATGGCAGCAACGGTTATTTTTCCAGGTGATTTTTACAGAGCGGATACCGCCGATGTGGGACTGCGGAGAGAGAAGTATTAAAAGTATGGGTGCAGGCTGTGCTGTGTGGGCCCCCCTTTGACCCAGGGGCCCGTGTGCCCCGCCCACCCTGCACCCATTATAGATACGCCCTTGGTTGACACGTTGGCTGTCGACATTTTAACAATATCGACATCATAATGGTCATTGACATACACACTGCATTCAGTGAATGGAGGGTGCAGGATTTGTGGCTTTGTATGAACGACAGCAAAAAGGCATTTAGTGACAACTGCAAAACAGACAGCTTAAAGGAGTTTGCATTTTGGTGTACAATGGGCTCAATTCAATTCAACGCAAATTGAATAGCGCCGGGAATGAGCTCCCGAAGCTATTCAATTCAGCGCGCTGCTAAGCCCGACTAAGGATTTCTTCTCGCATCCCTCCTGGGATTCACGCAGAAATCCGACAAAAGTACAGGCGCGATGTTGTTTTCTGCTCTTAGAGCGGCGGAAACAGCATTGCGCCAGGAAGTTTAGTCGGAGAATGCCCATTCTTGTGACTAAACACCGTTTAAGGCGCGAGGGTCGGGAGAAGGGGGCAAACCCTGACCTAATGACGCGCACAATTGAATAGTTCCGGGAGCTCATTCCCGGCGCTATTTAATTCTCGTTGAATTGAATCGAGCCCATTGACATTGATGTCACAGATGAACTCTACTAGAGTTAGTATCGAACAATATAAAAAAGCTTAGTTGGGGGAATAATAAGGGAACGTGACATTACGATCTCATTAAGATAAATGCAAGATGCCACGGGCAGTTAACCAATAACTCTCAGTCTGTGGTTACCCCTCCTCTATATATGACCCCTGTCTTCATTAACATAATCACACCAGCAGACAGGTCAGTGCGCTGTATCTCACACAAGGTCAGCAACCTAAACAGTTCAATGATCTCATTGGCTACATTGGCTTTCCCCAACCATGTCAAAATAGAGTTGAATAATGAATATATGGTAAGACTAGTCATAAGGGACTTAAAAAGAAAGAAGCAAATGATCATAGTTTCAGTTTCACAATCAGTATACCCAATGCATAGACCTGTGGACCGTAGTAGAATACTAATGGTGGCTACGTACAGGGCTTTTATGAGCCAAACATAATACCACCCTATAAATCTGGCTGTTATCCAGTCCTTGTGCTGCAAACAGAACAACTAACATTATTACCAACCATATATTGTCCTGTTCGGTTACAAAATATGGCTACCAATTACACAGATACAGGTTCACAGCTCTCAGTATGACATGTGATGTCAGAGAAGAGGATGATGGGGATGGATTAGTCCACATGGCAAACAAAGCTCAGAGGGCCCTTCTAAAGGCTCTCTGCTCTCTAACATTATGTGCCATGGGACTGTGGTTACCATGGTAGTGCAGAATTATAACGCTATTATAAAATTGGAGCCCAATTGAAATTATGTAATTGCGCACACCGAATCGCAGTGTGGCGCGTTTGAATGTCACGCAGAGTGCGGTGTGTGCATCCCAGTTCTGGCCGAACGCGCAGCAATGACAAGAAGAAGAGGACCACACCAGTAATAACAGTCTGAAGAAACAAACCAAGGAAAAATGGTAAGTACCAAGATTCTTTATACAGTTTGCCACAGCAATTTATCTTGAAAGGAAGTAAAAACCCAATTAAATTTCCATTTGATTGCTGCTTTCACCTAATGTTCAATTGGAAATACAAGTAATAACAAAGCAAATTGGTGTTGCCCGTTTTTCTTAGGTACATATGGGAAAACAAACTGATCAGACTATTGGACATACACTTCAATGGAGAGTTGCATGCAAGGCCGATTTATGGATGGGTCAGACTTGTTTTGGGACTACGTCTGCTTTGTATCAGAGAGCATGCTTCTATGGGTGATTCCATCACCACTTATGGCTTGAGGGGCGTAACGGGGGGGGGGGGGGGGAGGGGGGTAACTTGGTGTAGTTGCAGTGGTGGGCTATGTTTGGCTGTGTGTACATCAGATCTCCTGCACAAAGTATTGGGCTGGTGCAAGTAGTGTGCACTGATAATCATGACAGCTATGTAACCAAGCAGATGGACAGAGGGCGGTGCGGTCGCAGAGATGAGTACAACGGGCAAATAGCAGCATTTTGCTGTGTGTACGCAACGGTGTAATCACGGCCAGCTTGCATTCAACTCTGAACTGGCACCACAATGCTTAAAATCCCCATATAACAAGGACACGATGCATTACTGTGCCGCCTGTTATTTGGTTGTGGTTACAGTCAATGTGATAAAGAGCAGAAGTCACTGCCAGAGGCTGGTACAGTGTAACCAGATAGCTGAGCAGTGAGTCAGCGGTAGGGGAAAGATCTGTTCTTAGAATGCTATTCGTTCTGCAGGCTTTGCTTTAAAGCACTAATATGAAAACAAAAACTTCAGAGTCTATTAAAGAATACCTGCTGGGGAGTAACGCTAGAGGCAGATAACAAGCGGCATCTTGTTCCCAGCCAGCAATGCTATCACAGTACTTTATATGAAGTGCACATATTAAATCAATCACATCTGAGAGGAATGCTCATTTTGGGGACACTCACCACTACAGTACTGTATATGGACGTGGGCACAGTCTCACCCTGGTGATCAGGCATGCATAACATATATCAATTCTAGACAACCTTGCAGTGTGATTGCAGCCCGTTACCGCTGCCAGGAAGTACCCTCCTAACTCTATGCAGTGATGATAGGGATAGACCAATTCCTACCTGATACAATATGGGGTATATTTACTAAAGGTCGATTTTAATATAACAAGGACATCATGCATTACTGTGCCACCTGTTATTTGGTTGTGGTAGCTCCTGCTAGGCTGTCTTAGCGGGTCGCCGTGCCCTGTCTGATTTTAAAAGGGCAATGTGTCCTGCCCTTTTTAGCGCCGCCCTGCTAAAGCAGCTTGTCCTCAGCCTTCCTCACCCGTGGGCTGCAGTGTCCCGCAGGTGGTAAAAGTTGCTGTGAACGATCACCAACGGGTGAATAGATGCCGTGCGCATGCACACGGCATCTATTCACCATGAGGGAAGTGCCTTGCCCTGCCCGCAATCTAGAAGTAACAGTAGATTTGATTTTGATGGATGAAAGTCGATGTTGTGTTTCTGGGGCTAAATCACAAATTTACAAATACTTAAAAAAAAAAAAAAAAAAAGAAGGTCTTTGGGTAAATGTGTGATTTAGCCCTAGAAACACAACATCGATGTTGATCGATTTTGAATAATTTTAAATTGTTCAAAATAGATTAAAATCAACCATTAGTATATATACCCCTAAATATCCTTGGAATCACTGAAGGAAGGCAATTTACGGCTACTATTCATGCGGCACTGGTACCTAGTGGATGGATTTCCTACATTCTCATAAGTAAATGTATCACTCCAGTCTGTAGATGGAGGTCACATAAATAACGTAAATAAAACATAAGAGCTTGACCACCTTTGTACCTGGACACTGTATCTGTGCCAGACCTTGCATGAAGCACTGTTACTAGGCATTGTTGTACAGATGCTTCTCACTTAACGACCGAGTTTCGTTCCTATGACTAGGTCGCTAAACGAGGAGCTGCATATACTTAATACAGGTAATAGTTTTTATTTATTCTGAATAAAGCAAAGGTCTAAAGGAAACTCAAACTTCATGCTGTAACTGTGTTTTACTTTGCATAACTCTTACAGACTGTACAGTACAAATAACGTTATAAAAAAAGACATTCAGAGTAACATTTTTTAGACATTGTACTATGGGTTTCAGCTGGTCGGAGCGCTGGTCGTAAGTCCGAGCGGTTGTTAAAGTGATAGGTGGTTAAGGGAGGAGCATCTGTAGTCAGCAGAAAGAGGCCAATGAATGTCAGTGTAAAAATTTGTCACACACAAGCACATTAATATGCTAGCAGGAGAAAGTCTCATCTGTCCTGAAAAAAAAAAAAAAGACCGATCTAACAGTTGCTAGTATGGCGATACTGCTCGGGGGCCAATACACAAAATGTTGTCCAATCATGAAGTGGTTAAAATTATATTAATTTATGGGCTCTCCCAGTGCCCACGTGACATAATTCTCCTGTGAATATTAACATACATGCCCGGATCATCCTGCATTTGCCTGCAGAAATCATGTTTTCAGAGAACAAACCCATAAGTCAACTTCCCAACCTAACGGTCACATATCCCATTTCTAAGGCACAGGCCAATCTATGAAGCCCACCTAAACACCACCTCTGAGAACAAATAATGCAGTTTAAATGGCAACGGAACAAATTTTATGCAGTCAACATTTTTTTCCAATGCATGAAGGTAATCTAAGGCTTTGTCCTTCTATGCACTAAACGAGTCTCATATACGCCAACGGGGGACATTTACTGTAGATGTACTTATGAAAAATGAATCATAATGTCATATGTTGCTATCATTCTAAATAACATGCAAGGAAGCCAAAAGAACACTTTGGTCCTTTGCCACATATTACAGCTGTTTAGTTCTGTATAAATTATGGGTTTGGAATGACGCCTTATAGAAACACTACTATACTATACACAGACTTCCATTACAGTGTATCTCTAATGCAGTCCAGTAGTACCGCATTCTAAATATTACTCAGACCTGACCAACGGCTCACTTACATAAACAGTATATTTAGGAGCTATGTATCAAAGCTTGATGAGAGAGAAAATTGTGAGATATAAATCACCAATCAGCTTCTAACTTACATTTTATTGGCTGTGTTTGAAAAATGACAGTTAGGAGCTGATTGGTTAATACTTTTCTCTCATCAAGCTTTGATACATAGGCCCTTTAGTGAATGACTATAGTGCTGTGTGGGGAGGGTTTCTCAGTTTTGTAACTATTTAAACCCAAATCTGAGTAATTTTTCCAGAACTGTGCCCAATAACTCAGTGTTGCCTATGAAAAAAAATCGCTCTGTGGGGAAGATTTACTCGTATGGCTATTATATTCAAAAAAGTGTTTCAATCATGTAGAAAAACATTTGGTTTCTGCTTGCTAGAGGGGAATGTAACCACATCTCTCAGGATATTTACTAATTGTTGATTTTAATTGATTTAAAAATCAATGAAAGAACGATCAACGTCGATGTTGTGTTTCCGGGGCTAAATCACACATTTGCTAACACTTAAAGAACCAAATCAAAAATGGTCTGTTAGTAAATGTGTGATTTAGCCCCAGAAACACAACACCGCTGGTAATCGAAGTGGATTGATTTTCACAGATTTTAAAGCAATTAAAATCTACTTGGTATATGATTCTGAGCCAGTCAGTCGACAAGCAGCTGTTGTCAGAGGAAGGAGGGGTCTTAACTACGGCTCATGGGCCAAACGCAGCCCACCACCTGCTCCATTGCAGCCATATAACCGGACGGGAGTTTAGAGTCTTCGATTCAATACTACAACCCGGCACCTCCACCACAGGGAGTGAGGCTGCAACTGCTCTGTTCGGGAAACAGGCAGAGCTGTGGTAACACCCCCCCGAGTGAAAGCAGAAGCCTGCCCCGGTGTCCCGCCACTAGGTCGTTCTCTCAGGGTCAGTGTCTGAGGAGAATATAGACCAAGGATTCTCAAATGCAGTCAAAGTCAAAACGCTGCTGTTTACATTAATACACTTTGGACCTGATTCAGACCCGCTCGCTAAGGTGCGATCGCTCGCTCGGAGTGATTTTCTCCCATCTGCGCATGCGCAAGCCATCGTTGCGATCTGATGTTGATAGCTCGCAAGCCACTATCAGGTCGCTACTTGGAGTGACAAATAGTGCCGTTTGTGGGTGGTAACAGGGGAAGGTGCTTGTAAACGGGGGAGTGGATGTGCGAACGCAGGCGTGTCTGGCCACCAAAACGCCGTTTAAAGGGCGTGCATAATTAGCAAAGTAGCATCATTGTACATGTCACCTACATGTATTTCAGCCAGTGCTGATCGCTGTGCTTGCAGCAGGCTAAGGCAACCCCAAGGGCTGCGAGCAGCTCCGATGGCTCACGATGGTCACGATTAATCCTTCATTTCCCGGAGATGACGTTTGTTGCGAGAGGCAAGGGGGCGTCTAGACATTTGCGAGCGCACTTTGACGCAGCTCGCTAAAACATAGTGGGCGTCCTTAAGCAACGCAGTGCGAGCGTTTCAATTAAATATCCGGCCCCTTTTTGCCAACGAGCGATCGCATCTTGCGTGTGGGTCTGAATGAGCTCCTTTGTCATCACAGTGAGTAATACTGAAATCTAAAAATCATTCAAAATATGTTTCGATCAAGATGTTTATTAGTTTACATAATGTTTCTTAGAATAAGATTTACTCAGCAGAGAACCCTCACGTACTTGAGGATAACTGTAAAAGAAAAATGTGCTGCCCTCTGTTCAAAGTCATTTTCTTAATACGGCACCCCAAGAAAAAGGCTTCGGCACCAGTGTCTTAGATGGTCATTCTGAAAAATACTAACGGGCCTATTTATTAATATACAGCTAGAAGGCTGCATTTATGAATCAGATATTGCATGAGCTGTGATACTTTCCACTTCAGCCTCCAGGGATATAAAAATGCCTGCTCATGAATCTGCAGCGGAACTGAAAGCCCTGCCCACGCCTTTTAGTCCCACTGACAGAAAAACAACAACAACATGATAATTACAAATACCATAAGTCAAAATATTTAACAAAAACTTAGATTAACAATTGAAAAAAAGCTTTATTGAAATAATTTGTTCCTGTTAATTTGATATAGTGGTAGAAGAAGGATTGCTGGGGTGCATGTACCAGTCAGAATCTTGCTAAATAGCCTACACCAGATACTGTGGAACTACACATCCCAGCATTCCCTGCCAGTTCCGTTGTTAGGACATGCTAAAACTGTGGCAGGGCATGCTGGGATGAGTAGTTCCCCAGCAGCTGTAGTGCCACAGGTAGCCTACCCCCTTGGATACATCAGAAGTTCTCAACAGTGAGATTTTTTTTTTTCCCCAGTGGGGGTTACTCCAGGCGAGAGCACTGCACTGTGACCCTTTGATAGATAGGGAAGAATACTATCTTTTTTCAGTTTGATAACTAGGCCTGGAAGTCTGGCGATGTCATAGTGTGGTAATTGAACAGCATTATTGGGGAAAAGTCATTGTGTTCCCCAAATCTGTTAAATGTTAACACCTTGTTTGTGGCAAATTTGGGTTTGGAAAGTGGCAATTAATGTAAAGAGCATTCCACAGTGTTCAAAAAATAAATGCAGTTAAACACAACATATGCGCACTGGTATAAAGCACGTCCCCTTTCGTTCCTCAGACCTGCCACCTTATATATCATTTTACAGTGTGATCAACAATAATAACTTAGCATAGCACACAAGGGTACATTGCATTATTGATCATTTAAATTAGTAGCAGATAAATGAACAGGTCATTAGGGGTGCAGACATACATGTAGTGCAAAGTGCTGCGTGCTAAAAAGAAAACTTGCAAATATAGTGGGCATTCAAAGCGCTCCAAGTAATTTTTGTTTGCCATCCCAAGGAACTACAGCAGCGTTATAGCACATATAGCTTCACATGCCATGTAGCCAGGATTTCTCCATATTGTCTCCCATGCCAATATATAGTGACAGTGACTCACATAGTAGGGGGGAAATTAGGGCGGTTTTTGAGGATGTTGTCAATAAGGGTTTAGTGGTCTCCCAATGCAGTGTACCTGATGCGTTTCATGTGGAATAAACCACCACTTTATCAGATGAAATTAAGGGCTACTCCACAATGAAAGGCCTCAAAAACACTTCTTTGGGACAAACACTGGATCGACCTGCACAACTTCCTCAGCTTACTTACAGGCCACCTCATAACACTTGTGATCAGACGATAGGACTGGCCAGGCCAACTGGAGTTCTAGAAAGTAACGGCAGCTGTATGCGCTTTGTTAATGTGATCTTCAAAGTTGTTCAATAAGAGAGTTAGCTGAAAGCAAACAGTCTAATTCTATAGGACATTACATAGGTCAGCCCCCACCAGTTTTTGACTCTGGATCAAGTTCACATTCTGCACCAAAGAAAGCTGGATACAGGATACCATGCCTGGTATGCTCAGTAAGAGAGCGACGTGTAGCTTTATGACTTTCCATGCATGGCAAAAGCAAGCTATTTATGGTTTAAAACCACATGAATGTTAACGCTGTTTTCAAAGCATTAATGGACACAAGTGTTCATGCTTTTGCACTGATTGAGCACATTTCTACGTCCTGCCAATTCAGATTTTGATTTGACCAAATAACCTAAAGCGTAGCTGTATATGGTGCATTAGTCTGTCGATATAGCAGCCAATGACCAAGTGGCTGACCAAAACGGCATTGGTATGGAGGAGTATAATTTATGCTGTAGAACAATGTTTAAAGGTTGTTTACTTTCCTGTTTTTATTGCAGGCTACGTAGAACTGGACCTAAGCGAAAATGCACCTTTTTGGAGACGTATAGCTTGTACCGGGTATAGGGTAGGTCCAAGTGTGCATGGATTATGGTGACTTGTAGTAAACCAACCATACACATAGGAGGGCAGGCACACCAAACGATGTGTACAAATATATATATATATAACTACCCTGGACTCTGTAGTTCCCCAGGTAAGCAAGGGAGGTGTAAACACGCCCCCTTCGATGATGCGATCAGGGCACCCCACCAATGTAATGTATGTAACATGGGGGTGTAGCCATGCACCCTGCAACTAACCACGCCCCCAGCCCCCGAGCTTGCCCAAAGTCACAGCAGCCCTGCACACAGTGTGGGAACAACATATGCACACTGCAGCAGGCTGATATACTGTTATAAGTGAATGTAGCCATTCAACATGCTTTTGTCATGTGTGTTCAGTTTTACATTACTAACCTAGCAGTTCTGGGAATAAAATCACTGTGGCTAGAATTACAGACGCTATTATAATTTCACCGCTGAAAGTTATTGCAATTATGTTCCCATAGACATCCATTAAATGCTACTGGGGGATATCATTCCAGTGATTTTCCTGCAGCATTTACTGTGGACACGAATTTAGCCCAACAGATAGAAATACAATTCTGTTGAAACAATGGTAACTGACAATTACATGGTACATAAGAGTGTATTCACTGATGTTACCTGCAACCTCAAAATCCAAATGAAATAAAAAATCATATTTTCAGCAGTGATTTTCCACAGTAGAAAAGAACGCTCATAAATCACAAATGAACTTAAACCGCAACCCAAGTGCGCTTTGCGTTTACGAACGCATACCACCATGGAACCCTTGTCATGTGACACAAGTGGGCGAGGCCTCTGAGATCAGTACAAACCGGAAAAATGTCATTTAACAAAACAAACCTAAAACATTTAGGGCAAAAAGGGTAGAGGTAATATATGACATATTTTTTTAGAACTTAGTCAGTTACGTCAGTCCTGAGGTAAAAGCAGGAGCCTAGTAAGTTATAGAGAAAACCTACAGCTTTCTATACAGTAGTACAATATGTGCAATAAATACAAAGTCCTGGATCTCAATTCACTTGTATAAAAAAAAATATGCAATTTCACTAAGTAAATAAACTTAAAGATTGCCGTGGCGATGTCATCCTAATAATATAACTACAAGGTGCAGCCACAGTCTCCAAAGTAGAAGAAATAAAAGGGAAAAAAAAATATTTTATCATATTTTCAGTTTCATATAAAATCAGTCATCTGTGTTTGAAATGATGGAGAAGCTGGGGGTGGCTACAACAACATAAAACATAATCTGATCAATAAACTGATGGGTTGAATGTAATAGTAAAATTAATATGCAAATTAATAATAAAAGACGTACAATCACACAAATAATGTACGGGTGATGGGCATTGCGCACAAATCTGGCCCGTACATACAGTTATCTAACAGTGTGTTTTCCTGCCCACCCCTATGGGGCTGCAAGGTACAATGCACGATATAGGGGCGATATAGGGTATCCTTTCCAGCGTTCAAACGCCTTGACAATGGCACTTCAGCAGTATTGCCCATTACTTCAATCTAAATTAAATGTGCCTTTTGGATATTTATTTCATTCATATCTTGTTATTCGGGTTGCTTTGGAGAATACCCCCCTTGTGGTAAAAGGCTGTAAAGAGAGAGGATGGACGGTGAGAAAAATGGATGCAACAAGGGGATATTTCAGGTAGAAGGTAAAGGGACCTATGTATCACAGCTTGATGAGAGATAAAATTGTGAGAGAAAGTATTATGGTGGGTACACACTATACAGATATATCTGTAGGTAAGGGTTGTTCGTACACACTGAACAACCATCATCTGTGTCTGCCCGCAGGTCCCGGTGACCAGGGGGCATGTCCCGGCGGGCGGGGGGACATGTCCTGTACCCCTCCTCACGGCTGCCGCTGTGTGTGTACGGGCGGTCTACCAACCACCCGTACAAACCTGCCGATGGACAGATATGTCTACAGACATATCTGTCCATCGGCTGTGCAGCACATATCGCGGGTACACACTGCCCGACAGGCAGCAGATACATTGGCCGATCAATTGATCGGCCAATGTATCTGTCAGTGTGTACCTAGCTTTAACCAATCAGTCTATAAAACGCAAGTTAGAAGCTGATTGGTTGGTGATTTATATCTCACAATTTTATCTCTCATCAAGCTTTGCTACATAGGCCCCAAGTAACGCACCACTCCTATAAACAAAGGTAATCTACTCCATTGTGCTGCCACTGTGACTTAGATGGGGGAATACTTTGGAGCTTAAAATTGACATAAACCTATGAGATAATACCTGTTCTTAACGACTTGATATTGGGATAAATAAATATTTTTGGAAGATATATACCTTTGTTGGACCATTCACTCTCACTTTTACCCTTACTGGTCTACTGGTCCTAACAAAGAGAGAGAGATTTCAGGAACATTGGTGTTTAATATAGATTCATAGGGCCAAATGTAATGGGGTGAGAGTTTAGAAAAGTGAGAGTTTAGCAGTAACTCTCACATTGGTCCAGTTTGATCCTCGAAATGGGAAAGTAGTGATCGTTTTTTTGAGTCTAAAAACATGTGAGTTTCCATGTTCCCGTACTCTATTGCATTGGCCAAGTTTAAAAGTGTGAGAGGTTACTGCTAACTCTCACATATTCTAAGCTCTCACCCTATTACATTTGGCCCATAGTGTTCATTCTAGCACCCTGCACCTGTCACAATCTGTGCAGTTCCTCTTTCCTGTCTGGGGTGTTGCTCCCTTCTCTGGCGCTTCTAGCAAACGGAGCTGATGTGGCAAACTGCTGAGATACATACCAATGTGTGCTAGAAGCACCAGAGCAGGGAGCCACACCCCTGGCAGGAAAGAGGAACTGCACGGGTTGGGACAGTTGCAGGTACTAGAATGAACACTAGATTCAATTAGCCAACCTGCACCAAAGAGAGTTAATTCCATTCTTACAAGGGGATAATCCAGGCAGTTAACAGAGGGGATGGTCTTTGTAATGAGGGAATACAGGTATGGGATACTTTATAGGAAATTCCCTCCAGGTAATGGATTTTTAGCTAAATTACGTAAATATACAAAATTACTCAAATACCCCCATAACTTAGTACATTGTTTAGCACTGCTGCTCACAGTGAATATAAAAAGAGGCAGTCTATGATCATGGCTGTATAGCGTTATCTTCGAGTAGCCGTACTCCTTTACTTTATTCTTTTTGGAACCTTTCTGAGAACAGGTTGCCAGATAGAAGCTCCCATACCTGTATGTTTGGGTAAGCACTAATAAATGGACATAATTCTAGACTGGACCCCTACTTGTGTCAGAATGCAGTTGGGCTACACAGACACTGCTAGCACAAACACTTCCAGAACAGAAAACAAATAAATAGGGACTGTAAATACTGTCATTTAGGGAACACATATATATGTAAAATCCTAATACCTAAATAGATTCATCACAATTTCCAACAAAATGATAACCAGAGTAGACTCATTTCCACCATGTCGGTAAGAAAACGTAATACAAATTGCAGTAAAATTATATATTTTTTCTTCTTCATTTCATGCCGTGTCATGTACTGGTTATTTAGGCTACCGACACTGGTTTGGATAAAGGACAATTAGCTTGTCCTCTTCAAGGAAAGCAGTGGAAGCACTAGATCAGACCTGGAGGATATACGGTGGGCCACTTGCAAAGGGTGGCTAAGATGGAACTAGGAGAGGCACAAACGTGAAGGACCACCAGCACTAGTTCAAATAATTAACCTGTTTCCATTGAGAAAGACTAGCATATCTACATGCTCTGCAGTTAGAGCTGACCGCTTCCTGTAGATGGCCATGCCGGCGTCTGTAAACAACCAGCTTGTGGGTACAGAGGTGGCAGGGATGGCCAACAGTTTACGTGCTGCCCGAGCCAAAAGTGGGTACTGGGTATGGTGCATTTTCCACCACTGCAATGGGTCCTGGCATAAAGAAGAAGCCTCGCTTGTCTGGAAGCTGCTAATCTCTTGCTCTGCCTGTTGGTTAACTGTGCTGACTGATGAATTTCTCACATTACACAAGTCTCCCAAAAGGAACTCAATACCAGAGTCCTGCCTGGTTTTTTTTACCGGTGGCCTTAGATTTTGGGGTTCAGGTGTTACACAAATAGATTCGGTTGGCTGGTTCTTTGCCAGATTTGAAGCTTCCAGCTTCAGTAAATGGAGGGTCTCCACGCGGTCCGGTTGGCTGAGGAAGTCAAGGCCACGGAAACGGGGGTCCAAGGCACATGCCAAGTTGAGTACCTGATTGACATCACAGTCGGAATACTTAAAACTCAACTCTTCATGTATGGCCCTTTTAATGTTCTTGGAGAAGTCAGAGTCCCACTCATTGGGTGCCAAGTGTTTATACAACAGACTGGTTATCACAGGTTTCACCAGTGACAACCCAGCAAATTGATCTTTGGTAAATGTTGAGGTAGCAATAGCTAAAGGTTTAAGAATGTCGACGACGTCTTGGAGAATGGACCAGTCCTCTGGCTGCAGAACAATACCGTCTCCATGCAATGTATCAATGAGGCCTTTAAAAAACTTGGAATGGTCCACTATGCTCTGCAATAAAGTATAGATACTGTACCACTTTGTGCCATCCCGTAAGAACATTTTTAAATGAACCTTCAGCACAGGTCCATGTGTGGTTAACTCCTCATTTTGAGCAGCCGAGGAGAAAATAGTGGCGATCAGTCTTCGGAATCTATCGAGGGTGGCTTGTATAGTATTGTGCTGAAGTATAGCTTCAATGCAGCTTCTCAGCACCTGTCCGACACATGGCAGAGATTTCCAACCCACCTTTGAAGCGGCTATTTTTACAGACGGGCTATTGAGTCCCACTGCATAGAAGGTGTTTTCACGTATACCCCATTCATCTGCGACATTGAGAAGAACTAACTTCAGGCCTTCTTCAGAGAGATCTTCTGAAACAACCCTACTGGATAGCACCACATTCCTGGTTTCGAATGCTTCGTCTACGTAATGGATAGTGAGTGTGAGGTAGGATAAGGAGCCGCTGTGTTTCCATAGGTCAAGGCTAACAGAGCATTCTTGCAGATTTTTCACCAGCTCCACCACTCTTAACTTGGCCTGAATGTGCATATCCTGAAGGATTGTATGAGCCAAGAAAGAGGCTGCTGGTAATTTGTAGTTGGGGTCCAAAATAGACAGCATTTGGTTAAAGCCTTCTCCTTCAATTATTTCAACTGGCATCAGATCACGGACTATAAAATCCGCCACAGCCTTGGTTGTTCTACCCACTGTAGGAGCCACTACAGCCCTGGAAGCCAGTTCGCGAGGAGAGGCTGAGTCAATGCTTTTTTGTGGGTCCACTACTGCCCCCTGTGTTCCCACTAATTCATTGTACTCTCGTCTATGCTTATATATAAGATGCTGTCGCAAGTTAGTTGTGTTACCACTGTATGAAAGCCTAACACCACACAGTTTGCAAATAATCTTAGTTTTATCAATGATTCGTCCGTAGGCATCTCCTTGAAAACCAAAAAAAGTCCAATAACGGCTCTGGGCTCGACCGAGGCTCACTAAATTCTGGGTTCCCTCAAGAAGCTGGAAGCCAGATGAAGGGTGACCCATATTGTTCAAAGGGTAAGTTTGTTTGTGTGACTGTACTATAGGGGTGACCATATCATTGCAGAGGTACTGACTTCGAGTTGACATGTGGTTCGACATGGAATCGTGCGTCTTCAGGTGCAAGTCTTGGAACAGCTTCATTAGAAGTTCCTTCTCACCAAACTCATATTTAAAATGCTCACCTAAGAAACACAATAGCAGAAATAAATCAGTATAGCCTGAACATTACTACAATGGTTAGTTAGTAGCACATTACAAGTAACAAAAGCCAGATTGACAACCCTCTTTCGAGTGTTTTAAACAATGTTTCCGATGTCTAGAAAAAAGTACAGTTAGCTCAGAGGAGCACCAATCAATAGATTTACAATAAAAAGTCATCAGTGCCTAGGTAGACACCAACTGGCAGACAGGCAATAGGTCGACAGGTACAAAAGGTCAACATGGTCAAAAAGTCGACACACAATAAGTCAACATGGATTTAGAAATATTTTAACATTTTCATGTAAACTCCCTGCAATGTTTTACTTGGCAGCCGCCCGTGTCTTATTGCCAGCGAGGACTTCAGAAATATGGCGCCAGTGCCATAGTCTTTGTCACATGCTCCAAATGCGCCCTAACCTCTGTGCATGCACCCTATTTTCAATGGCGTGGGGGTTCAATCATGTGCACACGGTCCTCCTAATGTCTTCTAATGCCACTCAAAGGGAGCATAGACAGTAGTTTGCTTCACTAACTGCACAAATGCTACTACATTGTAACTTTTGTCACTATCAGTCCAGTAATATGATTGTGAACTTCAGCTTCAGGACTAATCTGTGGGGCCAGTAGCTGTTGTGCTTCAGTTTATCATCTCAGTCAGTAAGAAGCAGAATTAAATAAGTGCAGAGTAACCCTGCTATTGATTCTGGCCTATAAGTACATCAGCACAAGATCACAGTGATAGAGGAACTCATTTAGGTTACCTAATTTGAGACCTAGAGTCCTGGCGTATTCCTCCCCGATCCACACCAGCAGCTCTGTACCTGAGGGAATAGGCTGGCAGGCACGATAGTAGATCTTCCCCCGGTACTGAAAGACTGTGAGATTGTGTTCTTCGTCTGTTGATGCACAGGCCACGTACCTTGCGGAGGAAAGAATATCGGTGATCAGGCTGTAAATGGAAAATATATGAAGGCATGCAATAAAAGAACCCGAGTCAGAATGATTTTCAATGCCTGGAGAATTAGTACATATTCGAAGTGACCCTGTCACCCAAATGTCAACATGGGTAAAATGACGACACTGTGCATGTCGACACTCACAAAATATCGACATTGGAAATGTAGGAATGGACATTTCCAGGACACTTAGGGACAGAACAAGACCAAAAACAGCATGTCAGCATTCTAACACGGTCGACATTACATCAGTGCCAACATTAATATATGTCAACATGTTCAATGTTGACACGATTCTCGGACTTATATACCGCACCTGATTAGAGAACTGTCTCCTGAGTGGCTGCAAATGATCCTATGAAATAACCTTGATAACACTCCAACCTATATGTATAAAACCTGTACAATACAATTAGGCATTACTAAGGAAAAACCATTACCATTATTTTGGATTTGGGAAGCGCCACAATGCTCTGCAGTACAGAAAAGGGGAGAAAACAAGACATACAGCCATGGCCAAAAGTTTTGAGAATTACACAAGTATTGGTTATCACAAAGTTTGCTGCTTCAGTGTTTTTAGACCTTTTTGTCAGATGTTACTATGGTATACTGAAGTAAAATTACAAGCATTTCATAAGTGTCAAAGGATTTTATTGACAATTACATTAAGTTTATGCAAAGAGGCAATATTTGCAGTGTTGACCCTTCTTTTTCAAAACCTCTGCAATTCGCCCTGGCATGCTGTCAGTCATCTTCTGGGCCACATACTGACTGACGGCTGCCGATTCTTGCCTAATCAATGCTTGGAGTTTGTCAGAATTTGTGGGTTTTCGTTTGTCCACCCACCTCTTGAGGATTGACCACAAGTTCTCAATGGGATTAAGGTCTGGGGAGTTTCCTGGCCATGGACCCAAAATTTCGATGTTTTGTTGCCCGAGCCTTACGGCAAGGTGCTCCATCATCCTGGAAAAGGCATTGTTCATCACCAAACTGTTCTTGGATGGTTGGGAGAAGTTGCCCTTGGAGGATGCTTGGTACCATTCTTTATTCATGGCTGTATTCTTAGGCAAAATTGTGAGTGATCCCACTCCCTTGGCTGAGAAGCAACCCCACACATGAATGGTCAGGATGCTTTACTGTTGGCATGACACAGAATGAAGACTTTTGGAGGATGGCCTGGTGTCAAGAAGGGCAGCAAAGAAGCCACTTCTCTCCAGGAAAAACATTATGGACAGACTAATATTCTGCAAAAGGTACAGGGATTTGACTGCTGAGGACTGGGGTAAAGTTATTTTCTCTGATGAATCCCCTTTCAGATTTTTTGGGGCATCTGGAAAAATGCTTGTCCGGAGAATGAAAGGTGAGCGCTACCATCAGTCCTGTGTCATGTCAACAGTAAAGCATCCTGAGACCATTCAAGTGTGGGGTTGCTTCTCAGCCAAGGGAGTGGGATCACTCACAATTTTGCCTAAGAACACAGCCATGAATAAAGAATGGTACCAAAACATCCTCCAAGAGCAACTTCTCCCAACCATCCAAGAACAGTTTGGTGATGAACAATGCTTTTTCCAGCATGATGGAGCACCTTGCCATAAGGCAAAAGTGATAACGAAGTGGATTAGGCAACAAAACATCAAAATTTTGGGTCCATGGCCAGGAAACTCCCCAGACCTTAATCCCATTGAGAACTTGTGGTCAATCCTCAAGAGGCGGGTAGATATAAAAAACCACAAATTCTGACAAACTCCAAGCATTGATTAGGCAAGAATGGACGGCCATCAGTCAGTATGTGACCCAGAAGTTGATTGACAGCATGCCAGGGGGAATTGCAGAGGTCTTCAAAAAGAAGGGTCAACACTGCAAATATTGACCCTTTGCATAAACTTAATGTGATTGTCAATAAAAGCCTTTGACACTTATGAAATGCTTGTAATTTTACTTCAGCATACCATAGTAATATCTGACAAAAAGGTCTAAAAACACTGAAGCCGCAAACTTTGTGAAAACCAATACTTGTGTCATGCTCAAAACTTTTGGCCATGGCTATACATAAAACAGAGACAAAATAAATGCAGGGAGGGCAGCGCTCATAAAGGAGCTTACACTCTAACTGGAAGAGAGCAGAGCGGAGACAAGAAAAGCGAGTATGCCTCAGAGAGGAGTCTGGGACAGCTGTGAGGGTGCACTGGCATGGGTAATATAGATGGGAGCAGGGTAATCTCTAACAAAGAGATGGGTCTTCAGAGAGAGTTTGAAGGCTGAGGGAGAGTCTGATTGAGCGTGGCAGGAAATTTCATAAATGGATAACAGCACAGGAGAAGTCTTGTATAAGGGAGTGAGAGATGTTACCAGAGGAGGTGAATTGCAGCTCAGAGGTAGGTCTAAGAGGGAGAGGTGAGATTTGTGATGTATGAAGGGGTGGTGTTGTTGAGGTCTTTGCAGGCAATTATGGACTAGAATCTGGAGGACATGGGGAACCAGTGTGTAGGGAGCTGCAAAAGGGTGTGAAGATGTGGAGCAGTGAGAAAGATCTGCAGCATGTAAGGTGAACTGAAACAGGTATAGTTGGGTGAGGGGAATACCCAATAGAAGGAGGTTGCAATAGCCAAGGTGGAAGATGATGAGAGTGGATAATAGTTTTGGTAGCATCTCGAGTAAGAAAAGAGCGCATTTTGACAATATTTTTAACTGGACAGAGAGAGAGACAGGAATACAGAGGAATAAGGAATGAGGAATACAGTAGAGGGTGAGGTCAGGTACGAACCAAGGCAGCAGTTTTGGTAATTTACGTTGTTACTGATTTGAAGCTGATGGAAAGATGACGTGGAGGTAAGATGGTACCAAGTAACACCTGGTTTATACCTTCTAACACGTTTCCCTTATGGCCAAACTAATGAAGGCTTTAGCATTCCTGGAGCTAATGGCTACTCATTCCTCATCATCAATAGGGGCTTGTAGGTCACCCCTAGGAGACTTCATGAGGTTCTCTATCAGGAGGGGCCGGGGCCAAAATGGAGTGAATCAGTAAGAGATATTGCCTCTACGACCTATCGATTAGACGCAAAGGAGTACAGACGGGGAGAGAGGCCGAATATTACAAGGTGAAGATTGAAAAGTAACAAAACTAATAATCTGCAGGAATTGGTAGTGACATGAGAAAGGAAGGGAGCAATGAGGTTAAAAATTATATATGTTACATCACCCCTCTAACGTAAACGTTTCTCTTTATCTCCTATAATAATGCTTTATTTAGCCCCAATGTGGGAAGGAGGTTGTGGGAATCTTACTTAAAAGTTTCCTTATTAGTTGGTAGGAATCGTAATGGGCCTTTATAACAACATATGGCCCTGTCCCCTCCAGGCACAAGCAAATAGGTTAAGAAGCAAAGGATAGGTCAAGCTCCGATCTATAAAATGAGTCACTTCTGTGGACTGGAAATGGCTGTGTGCCCCTCTCTGTGTGCCCCTCTCTACAGCCAAAGATGCCTCTAAAAACAAGCACCCACTCGTTTAAATCGAAAGCTCTTTTCTGTACTGTCCCTCCCCCAAAAAGCTCTTGATATGAAAAAAATAAAAATAAAAAAGCACTGTTAAAGGGACACCCATACTACACAGTTGTCTAGTTGAACTAAAAAATGTCAATTAACTGTGTCACTTCCATCGTTAGCTGCATTTTTGCCATCACGATGTTTTGTGACAAAATGTCAAAATGATTATCTGCATATATCTTTACAGAAATGTAATTTGCATTCTACATCATGACACAATCACGTTACGTTAGTAAATACCAACTCAAGCCAAACTGAAATAGCTGTTTATATGAAGCAGAGTACAGGCTGAGGTGTTGGTCTGTTCCAAATTGGTGCAAAAACTACTGAACTGATTTTCATGAAAGCTGCATCATTTTGTAGTGGAGACTCCTAGAAATAACCTGCACTTTCACCTCGATCCGTCAAGTTAAAGCTGGGCAATAACAAAAAACAAGAGATATGCCGGCGCCCTGTGGACCCTAAGGAATTCGTAGAAACAGAGATAACAAAGGTAAGTTCTTACCATATCTCTTGTTTTCTACTCCAGGGTCCTTAGGGATCCACAGGGATACCTTGGGGATGTCCCAAAGCAGTATCCTTCAAGGGAGGGGACGCTCCTGTGCAGAAAGGAGAATCAGCCGCCTGAAAGAAGCATCCTGAGAAGCAAAGGTGTCAAAAGCGTAATGCCTGACAAAGGTATGGACAGAGGACCACGTGGCCGCCTTGCAAAGCTGAACAGCTGAGGCTCCACGGCGAGCTGCCCACGAAGGACCCACAGACCTCGTAGAATGAGCCTTTACAGAGGGTGGCACTGGAAGACACTCATGAGCGTAAGCCTCAGAGATCGCCATGCAAATCCACCTTGCCAAAGCCTGCTTAATGCATGCCAACCCCTCTTGTGACATCCATACAGGACAAACAAGGAGTCCGATTTTCAGAGAGAACTGGTACAGTCCACATAAATCTAGCGTTCCCGCTAGGCTGTTTTAACGGGGTGCGGCGCCCTGCCCTCCTTCTGGAGGGCAAAAAGCGCCATGCCCTCACAGCCTGCAGGTGCCGTCTTCACCCGCGGGACGCAGTGTCCCGCTGGTGGAGAAATGTGCGGTGACCCTGTGGTAAATTCTAACTGAAATAGGTTTCCGAGCTCGGAGCATGGTATTCACCACAGATCTGGAGAAACCCTTAGACTTTAAGAGGGAAGTCTCAAGAGCCACGTCGTCAAAGACAGACGACCCGGGTCCGGGTAAAGGCAAGGACCCTGAGACAACAGGTCCGGGCGTTGAGGCAACAGCAACGGAGTGTCGATTGAGAGACACTGAAGATCCGAGTACTAATGCCGTCTGGGCCATGCAGGAGCCACTACCAGGATCTTGTTGCCTTCTTGCTTGAACTTTAGAAGTACTCGAGTAAGAAAGGAGAACGGAGGAAACAGGTACGCAAACTGGAAGGTCCACCGTACCAACAGAGCATCTACCAGAAGAGCCTCTGCATCTCTTGTTCAGGATCCGTACACCCACAGCTTGCAGTTGTGTCTGGAGGCCATGAGATCTATGTCAGGACGGTTCCACTTGTCCACCAGGAGTTGAAATACCTCCTGGTGAAGAAACCAATCCCCCGGAAGTCTGCCTCCCAGTTGAGTACTCCCGGAATGAAGACCGCCGAGATGACTGGGAGATTGTTCTTCGCCCAAGTAAGAACGCGAGACACCTCTTTTAGGGCCGCCTGACTTCGAGTTCCACCTTAACGGTTAATGTAAGCCATTGTGGTGGCGTTGTCTGACTGAATTTGTACAGGTTTTCCATGCGGAATGAGTCTTGCATGTTGCAGCGCTCTGAACACTGCCCGAAGCTCCAATGTGTTGATCGGCAGGGCAGATTCTGCTGACGTCCACCGTCCCTGAAAGATGTGTGAACCAGTCACAGCGCCCCAGCCACAAAAACAGGCATCCGTCGTTAGCAGGACCCAGTCTGATGTCCAAAACGGACATCCCTTGTTAAGATGAGACTTCTGCAACCACCAAGTCAGAGACATGCGCACCTCCAGAGAGAGCACGATCATTTGTGTCTTTATCTGACGGAGTATCCCATCCCATCTGGAGAAGATTAACATCTGCAGAGGCCTGGAATGAAACTGGGCATACTCCATTATGTCGAACGTCGACACCATGGAACCCAGTAACTTCATTGCAGAGTGAAGAGACACTTGGCGACTCTGAAGGCAATTGCGTATCCTGGACTGCAACATGGAGATCTTTTCTTCCGTCAAGAAGATCCTCTGCTGCAGAGAGTCCACCAATGCTTCCAGATGGACCATCCTCTGAGAAGGATTTCTTCCAGTTCACCAGCCAACCGTGAGCCTGCAACATTGATATAATCAGTTGCAGATGGCTGTGAAGCACTTCTGGAGACCCTGCCAACAGCTGAACGTCGTCCAAGTAGGGTAACAGGCGTACCCCCTGTAGTCGCAGGTGGGCCGCCATGACCGCCATTACCTTTGTAAACACCCGAGGGGCTGTGGAGAGGCCAAACGGCAAAGTCTGAAACTGGTAATGGTGATCTAGTACCGCAAATCTGAGGTAACGCTGATGAGCCCTGGCAATGGAGACATGCAGGTAGGCATCCTGAATATCCAGAGACACCATAAAATCCCCAGGCTCCATACCTAAAATAATAGAATGCAGAGTCTCCATCCGGAACCAAAGGACCCTTAGAAACTTGTTCAGGGACTTGAGGTTGAGTATAGGTCTGTATGACCCGTTTGGCATTTGAACCAGAAAAAGGTTGGAGTAATAACCTGTCCCCCTTAGAGGTACCGGAACAGGCACTATGACTCCCGTATGGAGCATAGAATGCACCACCTCCTGGATCTCCAGAGCTGGATCTGACGGAAGGCCTGCTGGGAAGAACTGATGAGGAGACAGTCTGCAGAAGGAGAGAGCTTAGCCCTGAGATACCACTTCCCTTACCCAAGTGTCTGTGGTGGTGTGACACCAGCACTTGGCGAATTGCAGAAGTCGGCCTCCCACCTTGGGGTCCCCCAAGGGGAGGCCCAGCCTGTCAGGCTGAGGGTTTGTCGTCCTGCTTGGCGGCCAGACATCTGGTACTCCAAGCCTGTCTCTTGGGCTTGACAGCCTTTTTTGGTGCCTGAAGGTCTCGGAAAGGACTGCACCTTAGGCTTGCCCTGGTGTCGATAGGGTCGAAAGGACGGGGTCCTAGACCCAGATGTAGTCGGGGCTGAAGGTAGACATGCAGATTTGGCTGCCGCCATTGTGTCTACTATCTTATCCAAAACGGGCCCGAACAGGACCTGACCATTATAAGGTAAGCATTCCAAGCCCTTTTTGGATTCAGCATCCACCCAAGAGCGTAACCACAAGGAGCGGCGGGCAGACACTACCGCTGCGGAAATCCTAGAAGTAAGTAGGCTAAAATCCAAGGCCGCTTCATTAATGTAAGTAATGGAATCCCGGAGATTAGCCACTAACACAACCTGTTCACTGGTAGCCTCCACAGCAAAGATGCCCCCAATGCGTCCGCCCACCTTTCCATGGCCTGGGCCACCCAGCAGACTGCCATAGCTAGTCTGGCGGCCCCTCCAGCGAGGGAATAGATAGACTTAACGCACACTTCCACCTTACTGTAGTGTCAGTCAGAAAGGACATGGATGGCATAGGTAATGTCGCGCTCTTCACTAAGTGCGTTACATGAGAATCCACTTGAGAGGGAAACTCCCATTTAGTAAAATAATTTTCTGCAAAGGGGTATGCACTGGTCAGACGTTTCTGACGTTGAAACCTCTTCCCCGAAGACTTCCACGCCTTCTCCAAGTGATCCACTAGCTGACCAGATAGGGGAAAAACTGCTGCAGCACCCTTAACATCCTTAAAATAAGCATACGTAGGCGTTGCAGGGAGGTTGTCGTCAGTAACGGCCCGTATGAGACCTGGAATATATATCTGAGACCTGACCTCCGCCCTCGAGTGAGGGGTGTCAGTGTCAAACAAATCCAGAATCTCACCATCATAAGATGACATGTCATCCTCATCATACTGTGTAGACGGGAATATAAAGGTCTTTTAGCAGGTCCAGATGGATCCTGAGCCGTGGCAGACAGAGAGTTTGCCCAAACAGGTTCCGCTTGAGAAGGAACCTGCTGAGAGGGGCACTGTGCTACCACCATCTGTCCCGGTACCTCCAGTACGGGGGGACTACCGCCTGTTGTGGGAACCCCAAATGAGGGAACGCAGTGGGGGCAGATAACCTATCCACTAGACTAGGACATTCAAAGCTTGTGCAAAACAAGCCCAGGGAGGATCTTGTGAAATGCTTGTTACAGCAGAGGTACCCGGAATGGCTAAATATGTAGTACATAAACCATTCTCGAGTACTGCCCCCTCCCCCACACCTTTTTTACACCCGAAGAAGGAGAACAGGAGGGGTGCACCCAAGGACACAGAATCCTCACTCCTAGACATCTTAGTATGTGACCCACCTTGCAGTAATAAACTGTGAGGCCAAAACCCACCCCAACAGCACTGGCACTGCAAGGACAGAGAAAGTACAGGGATAGCAAATATGGCTGACAGAAGGAAAGCAAGCAGACAGCGCTAGCACCAAGTCACACATCAATGCAGAAAAAACACCTGCACAATCGAGCTAGCTTCTACTAACCAGACCTAAAGTCTGGTAGGAAACAGCGCCTGCATATCCCGACCTTTCTGGAGGAGAGGTATGCAAGGGGAATCGGTATGAAATACCGCCGGCCCCATGGCCGGCGGTTCGATTCCCGGCAGTGACAGCCCGACAACAGCAGAGTTCCCGGCAGCGGAAGCCCGACAGCGCTGGAAATCCCGATCGTGGAGAGGTAAGTATATACTAACCTAACCCCCTAACCCTCCTTAGGGGTGCCTAACTCTAACCTCCCCAAGTGCCTAACCCTAATCCCCCCCTTCCCCGCTGCCTGAACCTAAGTCCCCCGGGGGGGTGCCCAACCCTAAGCCCCCCCGGGGGTGCCTAACCCTAACTCTCCCTCCCCCTAGCCTAACCCTAACCCTCCCGGGGGGGTGCCTAACCCTAAGTCCCCCCCAGGGAGCCCTAAACCTAACCCCACCCCCACCCCACCCTGCGGCTGTCCGCTCACGGCGCCCGGCATCCCTTCGATCGGGATGCCGGGCGCCGGTCTCCTGGCGTCGGGGAAATGTCAGGCATCTACATCTAGGACGCCCGGCATTTCATCCCTCGCCGGGATATGACAGTCGGGAAGCCGGCTGCCGGTATTAAGGCAGCCGGCTTCCCGATTGTATTCCATGCACTCTGCTCCCAGCGATGTAGACAATAAAATGGCCGCCTAGAGAAGCAGAGGAGGCGGGCCTGGTGGGAGGACCGCTGTCTCAGCCCGCCAACCTCAGAAAAGAAGGCCCAAGCATCGGGGGAGAGGCCTCCTGCGCTCGACAGGGAAGGCTCCCTCCCTGCCAGGAGTTTAACCCCAGGGATTCTGGAGCGTGTCCAGAATGCTCCAGCCCCCTATCCCTGGTGGTCCAGTGGCAGCACAGGTTTTAGAGCCTGTGGGGGTGTCGGAGCGGTAGCACGGACTTCCGCTGGACTGTCCGTGCTACAGCTCTTGAAAATCTTCAGGGGCTGTGAAAAACACAGCCCCCCTGTGCGGTGACCCGACTCTGCATCCTGGGATGAAGAATTCAATTATGTGATGCCCATGGACAAAGCCCAACCTATACCCCAAGGTATCCCTGCGGATCCCTAAGGACCCTGGAGTAGAAACAACAATTATTGACATCATCAATGCAACAGATAGGTGAGCACGGAGCCAGTAAGGGGTGGGAGAGAGGTGTTTTGGGCCCGTGTTCACTTGTACAGGATAGGCTACACAGCAATCTGTGCACAGGGCACACAGGGACATTGGTGTGAGTAGTGGCTGAAGGCGCTGCTGACACCAGTCAATACATTTTTAAATGTAAAATTTTATAGTCTTTGAAATTGTTATTTATCTCCAACCTGAAACTTACTGTAAAGTAGAAACCATTGTCTTATGCAGGCCTTGTTCCCAAACCATTCCCAGCTCTGCTTCTGTAGCAGATTATATAATACTGTATAATAATAATAATAATAATGTTTATTTATATAGCGTTTCTTCTCCAAAACGGCTTCCGTATATTATAGACTTTATAGAATTATGGGGTTCATGCATCAAGCAGTGAAAAGAATGGAGAAGTGGACCAGTTGCCCTTAGCAACCAATCAGCTACCATTTTATAGAAGGTACTTGAATAATGGTACCTCGAAGATGATTGGTTGCTATGTGCAACTGCTCCACTAGCCCACTTCTCCACGGTTTTCACTGCAAGAACCTCCCTCTTAGGTGCATGTTAGTGATGGCACATACAGCTTACCTCATCCAACTGCTTTTGGAGTCATCACTGGCATCAATATAAAAATAGGATTTGTTGTCTCGGACCTGAATAAAGAAATAAAATACACAATAAAGAAATGTAATACATTTAGTATTAGATTTCACATCTCATGGTGTCACTTTTTATTTTTCTTTGCTAATAATACGCTGATATTGGACCTGATTCAGAGTGGGCGGCAAGTCCAAACTGTGCAGGCGCTGCAGAGAGCAATCGCAGATGTGCGCCTCTCCATACCTACGCACATGG
Organism: Taudactylus pleione; assembly: GCA_031769625.1. Taxonomy (NCBI): domain Eukaryota; kingdom Metazoa; phylum Chordata; class Amphibia; order Anura; family Myobatrachidae; genus Taudactylus; species Taudactylus pleione. The sequence continues at coordinate 2,570,521 of JAUIMM010000299.1, forward strand.
CAGGAGATTGAGATAGCGGATGGAATGATCCGCTCATTGATGGATTACACGTCATGGGCGTGTAGGCAGGGTTCCGAACTTGTTTGGGGCGTTCGGACGGAGAAGGGTCATCTCCACCCAGCATGGGTAAGTCCCATTACTAATAATGATGGCTGCAGACAGAAAAAGCGTGGTTTAGCCGGCCACCAGCATGAAGACGGGCGTTTATTCGGCAGAGACGGATGGATACTCTCACTAACATAAGGTAGCGAGCAGGCTGCTGTGGTCAGATGGAAAAGTGGCCACAGATGTGACTGAATCAGGCTCATTGTACATTATGTAGAAAACTAAAAACGTCACATACAGATGTGTCCTCATAAATCTAGCCTCAATAGCACGACTTGCCTGGGGTGAGTGAGCAGTCAGGTCCCGTGCTAGTCTGCTAGCGTTAGGCTTCTTTTCTGCCGAAAATACGTCTGAGTCACAATGCGATGTGACTAGAAGGCGCCAGCAGACTGTGCTGATTAATTTAATATGGGACACTTGTATATGAATATCTTATGACGTATACATGGGCATCAGTATAATATATATTCAATCTGTGTGGAGATTGTATATTCTCCCTGTGCTTGCGTGGGTTTCCCCTAGGTGCTTCGGTTTCCTCCCACACGCCAAATATATACTGGTAGGTTATTGGGCTCTCAGCAAAAATTAACTCTAGTGTGTGTGTGTGTATGCAGGCGTGTACATGTAGTAGGGAATATAGATTGTAAGCTCCATTGGGGCAGGGACTGATGTGAATGGCCAAATATTCTCTGTTAAGCGTTGCACAATATGTGTATGTTATATAAATACCTGGTAGTAATAATAATAATAATATATATTGCTAACATTGAACATTTATTTATATACTGTACACCACAGGTTCTCATACTCGGCCCTCAGGACGCCAAACAGTGCATGTTTTCCAGGTCTCTGCACAGAATCACAAGTGAAATAATTAGCTCCACCTGTGGATCTTTTAAAATGTGTCAGTGAGTAATGATTACACCTGTGCTCCTGCTGGGTAACCTGGAAAATGTGACCTGTCAGGGGTCCTGAGGACAGAGGGCTTGATTCAGAGCCGGACGCTATTTGCGCTCGCTCGTTCGGCTATTTAAATTGAGCGCTCGCTCTTTGCGGTCTGTTGACGCCTCTATGTCTGACTGAGCGAACGAAACATGCGCTCGCAATTTTGTAAAGACGCCCCCCTGGCCGCTCGCATCCTACGTCACCTCCGCTATTTATTTGATTAATCGAGTACATAGAAAGGCATCTGAACTGCTCGCAGTGCTTGTGGTAGGTTTATCCTACCGCAATCATGCGAACAGTTCAGGCTAAGAGACAACCAAGTGACGTGGTCGATGACGCTGCTTTGTTAATTATGCACACCCTTAAAACGCCCGTTTTGACCGTTTGGCACGCCTGCGTTCGGATCTCCACTCCCCCGTTTTCAAGCACCTTCCCCTGTTACCACCCACAAACGGTACATTCTGTCACTCAAATTAGCAGCCCCTCATTTTACGAGCGCACGATTTCCGACCGCAATGACTGGTTTGCATATGCGCATTGCGAACCATACGCATGCGCAGTTGTGCGAACATCCCTCAGAGCGAACGAGCGGCCGCTTACGAGCGGCTCTGAATCAGGCCCAGAGTTTGAGAACCACTGCTGTAGATCTATGACTGAAATTACTGGCTTATCAAATTTATATAAAGAACTGGTCAATCAGAGCAATAACCCAACTGACTAAAAAAAAAAAAAAATCCAACAATTTAAAATCCTGATGCTTTGCCTTCAGAAGAACCAGCAGATTTGTCCTATGGCAGAGGCACATTAGACATTAGCACACCTTCCATCAGGTACAACATGCTCTGCTCCTGTACTGTCGTCTTATTTATAATTGCACCTACCTGTGTGAAACACCTGTCTCATCAATTACCTAGTTCAACACAGGTGACTGCAATCATACATTAGGTGGGAAGTCCAGGAGCAGAGCATTTTGTACTTGATGGAAGGGGTCATGTTATGGGGTAGGCACTAGTGCTAGTGGGAAACCTTGCGCACATATAGCTTTTGAGTCACTATATCAGTGTTTCCCAACCTGGGTCCTCAAGGAACACTAACAGTCCAGGTTTTAGTTATATCCATGCTTGAGCACAGATGGTAAATCAAAATAACTGAGGTACTAATTAAGACACCTGTGCTCAATTATGGCTATCCTTAAAACCTGGACTGTTAGTGTGCATTGAGGACTGTGGTTGGGAAGCCCTACACTATATAAAAAGAGTACACGGGGCCTGATTCAGCACGGATCGCTATTGCGATCGCAACTGCGTAATCGCGTGCAGTGAAGCTGTGAAAATATGCTAATATCTGCAACCGCTCAGCCAGCATAGAGACGCCCACTGCTGCCTTCCCATATCCGTAATACCTCGCTGTGCTGCATAAACATCTGTACCATCGAAGCACATCGGCCCCTCACGCACAATTACAGCAGCTCCGACCTGTTTCCGAATTTGCAAGTCCCGTCGCACGCACTGCGTAGGCAATTGCAGTGGCTAATTGATGCACGCCCATGCAACGACCATTCCCCCGTCACCACCCCCAAACACTGAATACCTGTCACTCACTCTGCTATGGATTCCACAGTTGGTCTGTAATCGTAGTGCGATTGCCGCGCACGTGCAGTGCGGTGCCTACGCATGCAACAATCGTCCAATCTGTGCACGCAGTTGCAATTTGCTATCCATGCTGAATCAGGCCCATAGTACAGTCATTTCACTTATAAGAAAGTCTGCCGGGCTTAGAAGTGACAGGAATACAAGAGGAATCCATACCGCCCAGGAGTAAATGGTGCACTCGTTCCGCTCCACAAAGATATCCCCTTCGTATGGTCCAAATATGCAGCCCCGTGGAATGATCGGGATGGTACACCAAACACCGAACCCTCCCTGGGATCTTTCCTTGACCACCAGCCCTTCCGGCAGAGAAAGCAGAGCGCGAGAAGGGACGTTTTCTGGAACAGGAGTGTCCAGGATGAACGTTGGAGCTCCATGTTGTGGGCAGGAGTCTCTAAAGTACAAGCGGCAATCCTCACAGACTGCAACACAATGCAGAGGGAAAGAGGGGCATAAGAAATACACAAGGAATAGGTAGGCAATCTAGGAGATGTCATGCCAGCTATAGCCACTGTATGTTATTCCCGAATTATATATATATTATATCTCAAACACACAGAGAGACAGACTAAAGCTGGGTACACATTAAACGTTGTGTAGCCAGCGCGATATCGCTAGCGACAGGACCCGGGGGGGGTACCGGCATGCACACTTGTCAATGCCGGCAGCATCGGAACGACGGTGGGGCCATGCTGCATTTGGCAGCATGGCCCCCGCTAACGAAATGCATGCCGGTCTGAAGGACGATGTCACTGACGAAGCGCGGGAGCGCACATAGTCGGTGACATAGTGCATACACACTAACGATAGGAACGATTAGTTCTTCTGATGCGTCAGAATCGGGCAATCGTTCATAAAATCGTCTAGTGTGTACCCAGCATAAATATGGCTGGATTAGAGCTATAAGTTAATGGATGACTCTTCTGCAACAATAACATTTTACACCATTCTGACAGCAAACCAAATAAAAGGATACTGTTACCACCAATGTGACCATACTAATTGCTGGGTCTGTCTGAAATGAAAGCTGAGAGTTTGGAACCTCCTAATAATGGGAAGTGCTTGTAATGTCAGAGGTTCATGCCAACCAAGCCTTTCAGATGAGACCAGGGGGCCCTGGAGGTTACAGTGGCACTGTCAGGCTGATACCCAAATTTGGCTATGGGACGGATATTGGACTGTTCCACCCCTGAGCCCAGGGCTGCTGATAGTGGCCATATCCCACTGGGTTTTCTATGCAAAATCTATGCGTAGCTGCGCCATATTACAGGCGTGGTAACGGCTCTATGGCAAGCCCTTGCCCACAGTGTAAAGCCTATCCCCTGTGAACCAGCCTGAGCCTATAACACCACAAGTACCAGACATATCACTGAGATCCACAGGCCCCTAGTGAAGTGAAATTCTGTATTCTCAAGGATATATGCACAGATCATATAAACAGTTTGCAGGCGACAAGCAAATATTAATTCAACGGTCTTCACTGTGGCAATTTTATCTCTGCAGCAACTGTTGGGTGATCTGTACAGATTATCCTACTTCCTAATCTAATACTGTGGTGGTAGCACATAGCTAATTGTGTTTTACTCAGAACAATGCCTGTTATCTGGTTTTACATGTCCTCAGCTCACCCCTTCCAAAGCCACTGCTTGGTCCCTATCTATTACAGCAAACCACACTAGAAAATGATAAAAAAAAGATCAACTCACAGAGCAACTCATCTTCCAGCTGGGCGCAGGCCTCTTCTGCGGCCTGCATCGTCTGACTAATGTCCAGGCACCTGCGGAGGAAACGCAGCTCGTCTATAGTCTGCAAATCATTCATTGTGTGAAACAAAAGCTAATCAGAGCAAGGACATAATCACGAGCCGAGTAATTATACCCGAATTGTTCTCATTTCCAACAATACATGACAGCCACAATGCAATCTCTTTATTGTGCAGAAAATATACCATATTGTGCTAATGGTGCGATTAAGGACACGTGTACTGGCGGTCATATCTGCACGATTTATTAGATATCCATTGTGATAAAACGTTCACCATCAACGATGATCTTTTCAGAAAATGAGAGATAATTGCTCATGCCGTTATAATCAGTGGGAGGCAATGATCAAACCATGAGGGCAATCTAGTCTTACCAAAGACCCCCTATCGAAATCAGTGTCTGTGACGCACACCCAGTCTGTACAAACAAAGGGGCTATCAGTACCAGCCACTTACACGCTGCAGAGGTGGAATGTAGCTGATCAATTCACTAGGAACTAGTGACAGCATGGAGGTAGTCTGTGACCAGAGAGGCATGGGCAATATTCATGAGGCACTGGGTTTCTAGAGCCCAATCTAACATAGAATGGGCCTTTTTTTTGTGACCTATTAACCATTGGGCACATGCACAAGTCAGCAACTACAGGTCACTCCCCTTGCATGTACCAGGGTCAGATGCGCCAGAAATACGATGTGCTATAAAATCGCAGTATACTTGGAGCACCTGAAATGCTAATCGAATAAGTGCAAAATTTAATATTTACATTGTTTTGTAATGAGGGAGGAGCAGACAGGGGAAGCAGAGCCTCCCGTCTAAATGATTAAAATAATACAAAAAAGGTATGTATGACATATTCTGTATCAAAAGTATCTGCTTTATATTATTCTAATCATTTTACAGTGTAAAATGTGTTTAGGAGGTGCCGAGAACGGTGCCTCCCGCTGAGTATAGTAAAAGATAGGAAGTGGGGGGTTGGGCCAAGCTGCGCATTGAAGCTATTAGTCCACTGAATAATAGCACAGCTATATAGGTCTCCTGCTATTATAGCAGAAGATGCAGCACCTATAGAAATGCCTCAGTGATAGGGATGTGCTTTCAGCCCACATCAAAGCACGCCCAACTGAAGCAGATGTGATTGGGCACTGGGCAGCATCAGATACAGCACTGACAGTGACTGTGGGCCTGATTCAGACCCGCCCGCGAGCGCATTGCGCTCGCAAGTGGGTCGATGTTTGGCCCTGTACGCATGCGTGAGCCCCAGCGAGCAAAGGCAGCTCCGTTGCTCACTACAAGATGGGCGGCTGTCGATGCGGTTTGACAGCTCGCCCCGTTTTGTAGGCGGTGAAAGGGGGTGGCTGCACAAACGCAGGCGAACGCCTGCCGTTTGTGGACGGCCCTACTGACATCACTCGTGACGTCAGTAGTGGACTAGAGCAGGAAGTCCACTCGGGCTTGCGGGAACCGAGACCCTCCCGCAGGGTCTCGCACAGCTGTGTGAGTGGCCTGGAGGAAAAAAAAAAAAAAAAAAGGTACGGCCTGATTCAGAGCGAGTGCACGCAAACAGCGTGCACCTCTGAATCAGGCCCTGTATCCGGCTGTCACTGTCAGTGCTGTACTGATACTCTGTGGGAGTAGCAGCAACGGTAGCGGGCATTTTTGCGATGAGGGCGGCTGTAGCGGGCAATACCGATGCTGCCTGGCATCGGTATTGGGTAAAGTTGGGACAAGGGCGGCAGTAGCAGGGCATTGGCGGTGGCATTGTGGGCATCGGCGGCGGCGTTGCAGGTAATGGGGCATGAGTTCTCACCAGGACCAATATCACGTGTGCTCCACCTGGCACTATCCTGCTCCAGGGGGTATATTTACTAAAGAATGATTTTGGATTCTGTTCGATTTGCCATTCGTTTTTTTTTCCATTTTCCATTCGATTTTAATATTGGAGATTTCCTAAATCCAAAATCGAATGTCAAATCTAATAGAAAACGTAATTTCACTCAAAATCGAATAAAGGCAAAACATCAATGTTTTTTCATAGTCAAATATAGGATCCCTTAATTTACTAACATTCGATTCGCAAATCGAACTCAAAATCAAAATTTAAAATCCCCAAATGAATAGAAAAATGAGAGACAGTCAATTTGTGCTTCAGTAATGACGAAGTTGAGTCCGATTTTGCATTCTATTTTAATGGGGATTTGAGGTTCGATTTTGGTAGGGATTTCATAAACTGAATACAAAATCCCTTCTTAAAAACGTTCAAAATCGAATTCGATTTGAAAATCGAATGCAAAATCGAATATTAGTAAAAGAGGGATTTGTTGAGGGATTTTGCAGTTTGATTTAAATTTGATTTCAGTCAATTTTATCGAAATCGAACTTTAGTAAATTTACCCCCAGGTGTTTAACGGCTACAATCAGAGTCTCGCTGCGCTTTCGTTACTGTGACAGACAGAGTTCCCTCCCCCATCTCTAGGAGGCAGGGTGCGGGTTGGAAAGAGAGAACATTGGAGAGGGTAGACAAAGATTAAAGACACACACTCTTTCTCAGCGTGCATTGATGGACAGTATTTTATTTAGTTATTCCCATTTATTTATACAGTACATACATATTCTGCAGCATTTTACAGAGAGTATTAAAGCTGGGTACACACTAGACGAGATGTTGTCTGATATGGAGGATCGGGTCAAAATATCGGGCACATCGTATTGCGCGCTCCCGCAGTTCGTTGATCGCATCTACTAATCGGCCTCCAGTGCAGGCCGATCAGAAGATATCTTGAACGATACCTTGCTCCTGGATGTGACCACTGAAGGATATATTGTGCGGCCGCACAATACATCGTTTAGTGTGTATCGTTCCGTCGGCCACGATCCAGGATCGTATAGTGTGTGCCAAGCTTTAGTCATTCCCATCAGTCCCTGCCTCAGTGAAGCTTACAATCTATATTCCCTGCCATGTGTACACACATACACAATTGTTTTTTTGCCGTTAGCAAATTAACCAATCAGTATATTTTTGTATTGTGGGAAGAAACCGGAATGCCTTGAGAAAACCCACGCAAGCATGGGGAGAATATACAAACTCCACACAGTTAGGAACCCATGACCTCAATGCTGTGAGGCAATGATGCTAACCATTACACCATATCTGTGTCCAGCCAGCAAATGGATTATATCTGCAAGAGTCTTTACAAATGATATCTGTGTCCAGCCACATTACACTGCCCACACCCGGCTACTTCTTAATGCCACCCGGAAGGCAGAGTTTCCTGGGGAGAACATTGTATTGGTAAAGTATTTACACACTGCGGGACTGGTAAGCTTCACATCACATGCTCCCAGTCAGCAGCTTCTCGCCCGTTTCTGGGTGTGTAGCAAATCAGTGCATTGGTTCCTCAGACTGAGCAAACCTTTTGCTTGGAGTCCTAAAGGGGCCTACTACACGGTACGATTTGCAAACGATCCAATCTCATTTGCGATTTCCCTTGAATTCCTTTACACTCCCAAACAAACGATATTGTGCCTACACATGGAACGATTGTACAAACGATCAAACGATATAGATGGGTCGTTAACGACTGCAGATCGTTAACGATATATAATTTGCAGCAAACAACCTCACGATGCTGGAACAAAATAGTGGAGGGGAGTGGCCAGGAAAAGAGACAACATATCGTATCGCTCATCGTGCATATACACGTAACGATGTGTGACAAATCGTGTACGATAGGCCGATATTTTTTTGCAGGTTCAATTGATCAGTGACCACGATCAATGACAGTGTGCATCGGCATCGTTATCATGCCCAGACAGCACTTTTTAAACGATTTGTCGTTCCAAACGGTCGAAAACGGCCACATCGTTTTTAAAAAAATCGGACCGTGTGTGGAGGCCTTAATAGTTACTCATGTGCCGGCTATAAAAATGTTTTGTTGCAAGATTATGGGACGTGAAGTTCAATATCACCTTATTATATTGCAACTGTGTTTTTGTTTTTTTAAAAGATTTCTTAGTACTTAAATATGTTTTTTATGCCAACCCTACTATCACATATTTGCTTGCATCTGGTTATGGAGAAGCCACAGATGCATAAGTATAAAGAGATACAGAAAAGGTAACCATCTATTAGGACCATTAGCAGCTCTACAATATAGAGAACCCAATACAAACCCCTCACACTAACCTATAAAGCCCTCATCTATCATTTTTGCCTGTGTTCCCATTGTGCATGCTCCGCAAATGGGCGTAAGCCAAGTACGGGCAATGCAGTTCATACCCAATTTGATGGCATCTACACTTAAGGTGCATACACACTAGACGATATGCTCCCTGAGCGATATCGTCTAGTGTGTCCCCGGCAGGCTGTGCTCAATGTCGTTCATGACATTGAGCACAGCCGCTGAACGATATCATTAGCGATATCGTTCAGCGCCGGGCTCTCTCACCCATTCCCTGACATGCAGCAACCTGACGAGGTCGTCAGGTTGGCCTGCATGTCAGCCCGATGAACGAGGATGACGAACGACCCGCGGGAACGCGCGTCGTCGTCATCGTTCATCTTTTTTGTGTTAAACATGGACGATAAAGTGGACGACTGAACGATAACGATATCGTTATCGTTCAGTCGTCCACTTTAATCGCCCAGTGTGTACGCACCATTACAAATAAAGCGAGACGGCACATGGCTGTAATGTGTGTATTATCACATAGACAAAGTGCAGGGAGGCGGTGTACATACAAAGCAGCCTGTACGGACCTTTATGTGAGGGTATAGGCAGCTGTTTGGCGGCCTATCTTTGCACCAGGTACAGGGTAGGTCCAAGGCTGCACGGATAATGATGGCTAGTCACAAAGCAGGCCCATATGTACACACTGAGATGCACACAACCCTGCCTATGGAAGAATAGACACGTTTTCGCTATTCGCGCTTCTTTTACGCAATGTATGCCAAATTCACTTCTAGCTCAGCATCAAGCCCATTGTGTTTTCATTTTAATATGGAGAGTGCCATTGCTTCTACTTTTGTAATGCATTTCCCATCTGTAGGAATTCAATGAGCCCCCGATACCTTATCTTAGAAACCCTCCTGTAAGACAGAGTTGCATCATGGTTGCCCCTCACTCCACGATGGATTGCACAGCAGGGGAAGGGAAATGCAGACGTGTAAATCGTATTAATTAAACGTGAAAAGAATAATCTTTAGTACTCTGGCATGGATGAGGCACGCCCTAAATGGCCGCAATTGTGATAGAGATTATCTGTGTTTAGTGCCTTAAGTGAAAGAGATCAAAATACCATTCACAGCTGTGTGTAAGAGGATTCTCACCACTGGTGAGCTTCATGTGCAGCAGATCCACGGTCTATTCCACAAACGTAAACTGTCTACAACAGTCACGGATGCTGCAATGAAAGGGGGATTGTGCACAACACAACATGTGATGCTTTTATCCCGGAGCAATCTGTTTACAGAGACCTAATCCCTGTCGTAGCCAAACAACATATTAACTCGGATGTTTGAAGGTCAAAGTTTATCAAATAAATGGTTTCGCTCTAGGAAAAAAATAATTCCCTGTACTACTCCTATAACTGTGGTACGCAGGGCTCGCTGCCGAGTGGAGCATCATTCTGCATGTTCCGCTGGTGGAATCTGGCCTTTTCATATTCCCAGTCCTACCCCAACCAGACTAGAGAGCAATATAAATTAACCTTTCTTGTTGCAGCTTTCAATCCAAATCTACAATCGTAATGCCAAACAAATGCAGAACTCTGTGAAACAAATGCAAAGCTCTATGGGAATACAATCGCTGGTGATGTGCCACCGGCGTCACCTGGCTGTGCACGTATCAACCAGTTACGGAACCCCTGACAGTGCAAATTTTCCTGCCCACTTTTATGGGGTGCCAGGCAAGTCTAGAAATGTAGAGGGAAGATTTCCTGGCATTTCCGACTGCAACTGAAAGCTTGTAATCTGATTGGCGGTCGGTGTTTCCTCTTCAGCGAATCATCCTACGAACACCGTGGCTCCACTCCTATAGAATCCAGATGTGCTGCTCTGTTACCAGACATGGATCCCTGCTTACTGTTAGATCATCACCGCCAACCACCATCCAGGCACGGGGGGACAGGATTCCACTGCAGATGGCAGTAATAATGCAACACTAAAGCAGGGCATCCACTATACAATTATCTGTCAGATATCTGTCCAATCTGGCTGGTTGGAATGAAAACCTGGTAATGTATGGGAGCAAATGACAATCATCCATTTGCTCACAAACACTGGAAAATAGCAAAAAATGGTTGTTCAGACAAATTGGTTAAAACAGACAAATGTAACCAAGTTGAAAATTTTTTTTGTCCTTTCTTCAGTGTTTAAAACCATATGATCGACTGTCATTTGCTTCCATACATTACCAGGTTTTCATTCCAACCAGCCAGATTGGACAGATATCTGACAGATAATTGTATAGTGTATGCCCAGCGTAAGCGCATAAGCTGCTTTGCTTCTATAATGGGGTAGTGCGTGAAGCAGATCTAGGGGAGGTGGGATTGGAACTTTATTAAAGTGACTATAAAAGTGTAGGAAGTCTCCCCAGTGTGGTCCTGATCAGTAGTGCTCGCTGCCAATCACAAAGCTCATTAACACAAAGGTGCCCCACTCCATTATACAGGAGGTGGAGACCAGGGGGGCAGTATAATATAAAAGAAAATCAAAATACATACTGCCGAGAAGTGTGTCCCCCCTGGCACTCTCGCCTCTCTCCCCTGTCGCCCATGACCCTATCCCTAACTCCTTACACCCTCCACTGTCTCCCGGTTTAGAATAAATGCCAAAACAAAGTGATTCAGCATTATCTAAAAAATATCAACCTTTTTAGGCTAAATATTTATTAGTTAATGCTGATACACTATTTGGGCATGTACAAAAAAAACATAATAAACACTGAAATGGTCAAACAAACAATGAATAAAACACTGGGAATAGGAAATCCTAGTTATATTCATCTGTGCCAGCATTTCGTGCAAGTCTAATATTTGGCAGGACCATTTCGTTTTATTCAGATGCTTAAATTCAAAAATTCAGCAACACATACATGTTTATGGGTATTTATGAATGGCGTTCCACTGTACCGGTTTGAATTAATCAGACAACATTACCTTAGTTATCTGTACATGTATGTTTATTGCAGTAATTGGACAATAGGTCCAGAATCTGACATCCAGAATTAAAAGTCCCAGGATGAAGCCTAGTAGCCGCTGTATTAGATAGTCTGCAGCTTAGGTTGCATAGAACAGAGGGCTTGATTCAGAGTTGGGAATAGAGAGAGATAGCACTTAACTGTGAACCTGGACAAACCATATTGCAATGCAAGGGGTGTAAATACATACATTTTTTTTGCATGTAGGGTAAATACTGGCTGCTTTTACATGTAGCCCACAAATACTGCACAGCTTTATTATTACTCTACAATTTAGATGTCAGTTTGGACACCTCCCTCCCAAATCTAAATCTCTCTGCACATTTTAAATCTTCCCCACCTGCAGTGCAGCATGGTTTCACCAAGATGATCAGTTGAGAGAGATATCTCCCTCTATTCCCAACTCTGAATCAGGCCCTGTATCCACACTGGCAAATAGCTTTTGGCTTGACGAGTACGTCAGCTAATAAAGGCAAACTGTCAACACTGCAGACAAAGCAGTCTTTATACTCATGCTGATGACATCATAGTCACAATGGCAAACTTGTAAAACTTAAAATAAGTCTATAATTTCCCTTTACCATTCCAAATTTCTTCCCACCGAAAACCAATGACTACGTTCATTATGCTTATTGTCATAATTCCAGGTATAATATTAAAGGGAAAAGAAAACCTATATTTCAGAGTTTATTTTAATTTCACGGGTCTATGAATATTTAGAAAAAAAACATGCAAGCATCTGTCACCATTAACAGTTTCTCATTCATTTTCCAAAAAACAAAAATAACTATGTCAGGTTTTCTATACACCTCCGAATTGCATGTTTTCTTAATCATTTTCAAGCTGCCTCCTCCATCTCATTTGCGATTTCAGATTAATGCCAGTGGCTTCAGTATGCAGATGAGATACCATCACAACAGCGTGTTACACAAGAGAAACCGGCAAATTAAAATCATGCAGCACTAAGGGGTCTATTTACTAAGCCTTGGATGGAGATCAGGGGAATGAAGATACGGTACCAGCCAATCAGCTTCTAACTGCTATGTCACAGGCTGTGTTTAAAAAAATTACAGTTAGGAGCTGATTGGTTGGTATTTTATTTCTATTTACTTTATCTACATCCAAGGTTTAGAAGATAGTCCTCAAAAATCAAGGAGCAGGGAACATGCACATGAGTGGAATTAGGCAAGTGAAAATGAATGGGGTGCTTGGTGTGGGATACAGAAATTATTATGATGTGTCCCAATAGATGTTGTATAACACCCCACTTTAGTTCACTCGGAAATTCCCTAAATTAGTTTTAACTCCAGTGTTGGTAAAACCTATGAAGCTGGATGTCTTAATTCACTTGACCAATACAAACTTGTACTTTCTTTACCAAACACCATTTCTTTTTTTAAATGCCTCCAACTATGACATGGATGGAGAATGGAATCAAGCACTGGGGAGGACTAAAGATATTATACTCCCTAATCGATTTCAACAAATTAATTTCCATGTTCTGCATACAGAGGCTCACTCTCCTCCAATGGTTACCGAAGGCCACGCATACCCCTGCAGGATGCCCCAAGATATACGGACCCCCTAGGTCCTTTTCTATAAATGATCTAGGAATGTCCTCTAAGCCTCTGGACTTCCGTCTGGGATAGTATCTGTAAAACGGGAAAAGATACCCCATCATCTTAATAAATAATTGGTTGGTCTAGACATGAAGGAACAAATGGGGATCTAGAAAGTTTAAATTTGTATTTAACTTAACATTTTTGGGTAAAGTGATAATAGCTCAACACTGGACTGTGGATTGGCTTCCACGTGCAGTCACACACAGTATACACAGGTGGATAATCGCATTGGCAGAAATAGGTAGAGTGTTTGTTTTTCATAAATTGGTTTTATTAACTGTCATACACCTTGGAGACAGCAACATTTTAGGGGTACTCAGAAATGAATAATATGAGATATGGTAAGAACTTACCCTTGTTATCTCTATTTCTACGAAGTCCATAGGGTTCCACAGGATACCTTGGGGTATAGGTGATGACGTCAGTCTTCAGGCACCACAGAGTTAAAGTTTTCAGCCTCCCAGGATGCATCTGGGTCCCTCTCCTATACCCCGCCCCCGGGCCAAGGCATCTCAGTTACGTCACAAGCCATAGGCCGGAGGAGGAGAAGAAAGAGAGAGAAGAAAAAAATCTGGACACTCACAAGAATCACATTCTCACCATAGGGAGACGGAAAAAACGGTGACCAGAGTAAAGCCCATCTGCAGTACAGGTGCGACAGGGCGGGAGTCCTGTGGAACCCTATGGACTTCGTAGAAATAGAGATAACAAGGGTAAGTTCTTACCATATCTCATATTTTCTACTTCAGGGTCCATAGGGTATCCACAGGATACCTTGGGGATGTCCCAAAGCAGTATCCTTTAAGGGTGGGGACGCTCCTGTGCTGAGAGGAGAATCCGCCGCCCGAAGGAAGCATCCTGAGAGGCAAAGATGTCAAAAGCGTAATACCTCACAAAGGTATTGACAGAAGACTACGTAGCAGCCTTGCAGATCTGAACTGCAGAGGCACCACGTCTAGCTGCAAACGAAGGACCCACAGACCTAGTGGAATGAGCCCTCACCAAGGAGGGAACTGGAAGACCTTCATGAAGATAAGCTTCTGAAATTGCCATACGAATCCAGCCTGCCAAAGTCTACTTTGAAGCAGGCCAACCTTTTTTACGGAAGCCATAGAGGACAAACAAGGCGTCTGACTTCCTAAAAGAAGAAGTGCGGTCAACATAAATTCTCAATGCCCGCACAACACCCCAAGTGGCGTCACCCACTGAAAGTCCAGGTGAATTGAAAGCCGGCACAACAATTTCTTCATTGATGTGAAAACTGGATACCACTTCGGGAAGGAATCCCGGACGAGTGCGAAGCACCGCCCTATTCCTATGAAAATTCAGAAAAGGGGGTCTACAAGAGAGAACCCCTAAATCCGACATCCGTCTGGCCGAGGCAATGGCCAGAAGGAATATGGTTTCAGCTGTAAGCCATTTAAAGTCCACTGAGTCCAGTGGTTCAAACGGCGGTCCCTAGAGAACTCTCAGGACCACAGCCCAATTCCAAGGCGCCACCGGTGGAACAAAAGGTGGCTGAATGCGAAGAACACCTCGCATAAAGGTGTGCACATCAGAGAGCGCAGCAATCCTACGATGAAACCAGACTGACAGGGCAGACACCTGCACTTTCAGAGAAGCCAGGCGAAGCCCATGATCCAGTCCAGCCTGTAGGAAAGCCAACACCCTAGACAGGCGGAACTCCCTAAGGGAATAACCTCTAGGTCTACATCACCGGAAGAAAGTATGCCACACACGATGGTAGATTCTTGCCGAGGAAGGTTTACAAGCTTAGTATGGTTTGCACCACGGAGCTAGAAAAACCCTCTGGACCTTAGCATGACCATTTCAACAGCCACACCGAGTCAGGTCCGGGTGAAGACAAGGACCCTATGACAGCAGATTCGGTCGTAATGGTAACCTCAGAGGAACGTCTACTGACAGACTCTGGAGGTCGGAGAACCAGTGCCGTCTGGGCCACTCGGAAGCTATCAACAGTAGCGTACCTCCTTCTTGATTTGAATTTCCGTAATACCCGCGGAAGAAGGGAAAACGATGGGAAAAGGTAGGCAAACTGGAACATCTACTAGACGGACAGGGCATACACCAGAGACGCCTTTTCGTCTCATGTTCGAGACCCGTACACCGGCAACTTGTTGTTGTGCCGGGACGCCATGAGGTCTATCTCTGGAAGACCCCACTTGTCCACCAGACTCCGAAAGACGACCTGGTATAAAGACCACTCTCCCGGTTCCTCCTTGCTGGTTTAAATAGGCCACTGTGGTGGCGTTGTCCGACGGGACCTGCACAGGGTGACCCTGGAGAACCGGCTGTGCCCGCTGGAGAGCTCTTGACACCGCATGGAGCTCCAAAATGTTTATTGGAAGCTCCGCTACCGCCCGAGTCCACCTGCCCTGAAACAAGTGTGGACCCGTGACAGCTCCCCAGCACCGGAGACTGGCGTCCGTTGTTAACAGGACCCAGTTCGCCACCCAGAACGGGCGTCTGCAAACACCAGGTTAGAGACAGGCGAACATCCGGAGTGAGCCCCATCGTCTGGGACTTGAGACACTGAGGCAATCCATTCCATCTGGACCGGATCAATAGCAGCAGAGGTTTGGAGTGAAATTGGGCGTACTCCACCATGTCGAATACCGACACCATTGAGCCCAATAATCTCTTTGCCAAGTGTGTCGACACTCGACGACACTGCAGACAACTGCGCACCCTCAACTACAAAGCAAGGATCTTTTCCTCCGTCACAAAGATCCACTGCTGCCTGGAGTCCAATAAGGCCCCGAGGTGCAGGATCCTCTGAGACGGGGTGAGAGTGGACCTCTGCCAGTTTGTCAACCAGCCGTGACGTTGCAGTACCGCAATCGTCAGATCCAGATGGTGTAAAAGAAACTCTGGAGACCCCGCTATCAACAGGAGGTCGTCCAGATAAGGCAACAGTCGGACTCCCTGCGTCCGCAGGAGAGCCGCCATGACCGCCATGACCTTGGTGAATACCCGTGGAGCAGTCACCAGGCCAAAAGGCAGTGCCCGGAACTGGAAATGTTCGTTGCAGATTGCCAATCTGAGGAACTGCTGATGGCGCAAAAGAATAGGGACATGCAGGTAAGCGTCCTGGATGTCCAATGACACCATGTAGTCCCCAGAAAAATGGACCGCAGGGTCTCCATCCGAAACAGAGGCACCCTCAAGGACTTGCTGAGCGCCTTTAGGTTTAGTATTGAACGGTAAGACCCATTGGGTTTCTGCACCAAAAATAGAATGGAATAGAAACCCAGGCCCCTCTGGGAAATTGGAACATGCACTGCGACCAGCACCGGGCGAACTGAAGCAGGCGCCCCCCACTTTGGGGTCCCACAAAAGGAGGCCTGGACCGTCAGGCCGCAGGTTTGTTATCTGACCTAGGAGCCGGACATCTGGTACTCCAGACCTGATTCTTGGGCTTGGACAATTTCTTGGCCCCAGCCTGCCGTGGACAGGACTGTACTTTAGGCCTACCTTGGGCCCTGTGAGGCCAAAAGGACGACCCACCAGCACTAGAAAGAATCGTAGCAGACAGAAGACATGCAGATTTTGCTGCTGCCAACGTAACTACAATTTTGTCCAGATCTGGACCAAATAGTACCTGTCCAGACCTTCTAATCCCTTTTTGGAATCCGCGTCCGCTTTCCAAGAACGCAACCATAAGGTGCGACGAGCAGCCACGGCTGCAGAGGAGATCCTAGAGGTGAGCATACAAATATCTAAGGCCGCTTCATTAATGTAAGTGGCCGAGTCTCGGAGATTGCCCACCAACTCGGTCTGTTCAGCCGAACAATCAGAGTCCAAAGACGCCTCCAAATTATCCGCCCAGCGCTCCATAGCTCTGGCTACCCAACACACGGCCAGAGCCGGTCTGGATGCTTCCCTGCAAGGGAATAAACGGCTTTGAGGCAGATCTCCACCTTGCGGTCAGTGACATCCTTCAAGGATGACATCGAAGGCATAGGCAATGTGGCACTTTTGACTAGGCGTGTGACATGTGAATCCACTTGCGTAGGGGATTCCCGCTTAGAAAAATAATTGACCGCAAACGGATAAGCCACGGCTAAGCGTCTCTGGGGCTGAAACCGTTTACCTGGATTTTTCCACGCCTCCTCTAAATGATCCACTAATTGATCAGAAAGAGGGAACACCGTAGCCTCACCCTTAATATCCTTAAAAAGGCATATATGAATGTGGCCACCAAAGGATCAATATCCTTAATAACTAAAGCCGAGCGGACCGCTCGAATAAGACCAGGGATATACACCTTGGACTTAGCGTCCGGCTCTTTGGTACGGAGAGGTTCTTGGTCAGATAGATCCAGAATCTCCCCATGATCTGACGTCTCATCGTCATCCCCATAAGGAGCAGATAAAGACGCCACCGGCCGTTAAGAGGCCGCAACACAGACTCCCCCTGTAAAACATCGGACAAATGCTGAACCGATGTAGTTAAGAGTATTAACCCACGCAGGCTCCGGAGAAACCTGGGAAGGGACAGGGAGACTGTGGGGTACCATCAATTGTCTCGGGAACTCCCGCATGGGTGATGACACCACTGACTGCTGGGACAAACCCGTCTGGGTAAACGCAGGTGGCGGAGCTAGCTGGCCCACAAGGGTTGTAAGCGCCTTAGCGAAACAAGCCCAGGGAGGTTCCTGTACCGGGACCGTGACCATAATCGGCCGTGACAGTGCCAGGCACTGGGGGCATAACCCCTCCGCGTTACCCTACCCCTCCGCTATTGGTACCTTACATTTAGTACACATGAGCTGGAGAGGAAAATCAGTCTCAGACATGATGGTAAGTATGTGACACTCACACCTATACGTATTGGTATAGTGTGAATAACACCCTGCACACCGCAAGGGCTTTGAGCAGAGCAAGATCAGGGACAGTAATAAAGCTGACAGTAGAAAGTGAAAGTACAGACAGCAGGCTAGCAGTTCAGTCACATACAATGCAGAAGAAACAAATCCCTGCACTATTAGCGCTGATTCTCAACTACTCAGACCCTCAGGCTGGTAGGACTCAGCGCTGCATACACTGACCTGTGACAAACAGAGGAAAGGTATGCTGGGGGACCCAGACCGCAATGCCACCGCTCACAGGCTTCCAGCAGTGTTCACCATGCTTTAAAGATGGCCACCGAGCAGAAGATGAAGGAGGCCGGCCTGGGGAGGACAGCTGACACACTGTGGCCAATCAGGCAGAGCAGAGAGGCTGTGTGCAGCAGGGGAGGCGCCGGCTGTGAGACAGGGAAAGCGCGCTCCCCTGGCATGCATTTAACCCCTGGGACGCCGCAGCGCATGCCGCTCAGCAGCGGCCCGCTGTCCCAGGGGGTAGTGGAAGCGCAGGTTGGTCGCCTGGCTCCACGCTGCAGCCAGTCCCCAGGGAGCCCCCTGCCTGGGGACTCAGGACCATGTGACCAGCGGGGACCCACCGCGGGACCCCGCTGCTTACCTGCATCCCCTTGGATCCGGCCATGGTCCAAAACATCTTGGGACACCGCTAGCCGTGACCCCAGATGTCTACCAGCATCCCCGGATCAGTACCGGCGTTCTGGTACTGGCGGGGTGTAGGGGAGACGGCATGGACGTCAGTACTGACTGTCCATGCTGTACTCCCAGATGTGCAGCCAGCGCTGCCTTTAAAAGAAACTTCAGGGGCTCTTCATAGCCCCCCTCTGCACAGTGCCTCCGACTCTGGCCAGGCACCGACGAAACGGAGATGCCTTGGCCCGGGGGCGGGGTATAGGAGAGGGACCCAGATGCATCCTGGGAGGCTGAAAACTTTAACTCTGTGGTGCCTGAAGACTGACGTCATCACCTATACCCCAAGGTATCCTGTGGATACCCTATGGACCCTGAAGTAGAAATAAACATTTGTATTTGATTTTGCCTGGATCTCAGTAGTAGGCTGCAATGAGGTGTCCCTCCCATACTCTATCTGCTGAAAGCACCGCACTCTCTCAGGTCCCCTCGTCTCCCCTCTCCCCACATTCACTCCCTTGCCGCATCCACTTTTGTAAGATCTCTAGAATCAGTCGTTATCTCTCCTAGGATGCCACCAAAACTTTCAATCATGCGCTTGTTACAGACGTACCCTCATACATCAAGCTAGCGTTTCCAAAAGGCTGTTTTAGCGGGGTGCCCTGCCCGATTTTTAAAGGGCAGAATGCGCCCTGCCCCTCTTAGCGCCCCCTTTTAGCCCCTCTTGGGGGCGGGCCCGGCACTTACGGACATGCCGGGCTGCCCCCAAGCACTGCTGACTCAGTGAATGGACGCTGCTAAAACAGCCTGCCAAATGCCGTCCCCATATGCGGGTCACAGTGTCCAGTAGGTAGGGAAAATAGCGGTGCATCGGTCACCGCTGGTGAATGCATGCGCCCGGCATCCATTCACTGAGTCAGCAGCGCTTGGGGGCAGCTGTAAGTCCGTAAGTGCCAGGCACGCCCCCAAGAGGGCCGAAAAGGGGGCGCGTCTTAAAGACATGCCCCCTTTTCTTGTGGTCACAACACCTTCCCAGGCGCGCACAGGAGTGCCCCCTATCTAGGTCCGGCGCTGGACCTAGAATGAACACTATCAAGCCTCAATATGCCATGCAGCATGATATGCCTGGTGTGAGTGAGCAGTCAGGTTCCATGCAGCTCTACTAGTGCCGGGAGTCTTTTTTGCTGAAAATGCGTCCTAGTCGCAATGTGATGCGCATAGGAAGCACCAGGAGACTGTGCTGATTACTTTGTTATGTGACACTTGTGTATCTGTGCGCTACTGAGATAGTAAACGGAACTTGGCGTGGATAAAAGCTGCGGCCGCTGCATGGTAGCACTTGGCATGCTGATTGAGAGACTTAAGTCGCACACAGATATACAAGTGTCACGTATCATATTAATCAGCAGTGTCTCCTGAAGCGGTCTAGTAACATCGCATTGCAACTTAGACACATTTTCAGCAAAAAAATTAAAAAGCCCAGCGCTAGCAGAGTCTCACGGTACCAGGCGCACCAAGAGAGTTGTTTGACTCGACTGCAGCAAAGACAAGTGAGGACACATCTGTATTTTCCACCTAGACTACTGCAATCTCCTCTTCTCTGGCCTTCCTCTCTCCATCTCCTTACTGCAATCTATCCTTACTGTTGTCGCCAGTTTCATTTACCTCTCTGCAAACGGAAAACAGTCGGGAAGCCGACAGACGAAATCCCGACCGCCGGCTTCCCGACTGTCTAATCCCGGCAAGGTACTAATGACAGGCATCGAAATCCCGACGTCTGTCATTAGACCTACGCCGGGAGCCCGACACCCGGCTTACCGACCGAAGGTAAGCCGGGCGCGGACAGCCGAGGGGGGGGGGGGGGGTTAGGGGCTCCCGGGGGGGGGGGGGGGAACGACGACTTAGGGTTAGGCATCCCCCAGGGAGCTTAGGGTTAGGCTAGGGGAAGGGGGGTTATGGTTAGGCACCCCCCAGGAGACTTAGGGTTAGGCTGCGGGGAGGGGGGGGGGAGGTTAGGTTTAGGCACTTAGAGGGGGAGGTTAGGGTTAGACAGCCCGAAGGGAGGGTTAGGGATAGGGGGTAAAAACAAAGGTTAGCTATACTTACCTTTTGTAGCTTCAGGATTTTCACCCCTGTCGGGCTTCCGATATCGGGATGCGGCCGGCGGCAAATCATACCGAATCCCTGCAAACTGCTTCACTGACTCCCCATCCAACACAGAATACAATGTAAACACGTTTCTCTCACTTATAAAGCCCTCTCCCTTATACACTGAAGTGCCAAAAGTTATGGGATAGCAGAATGTAAAGGTAATGGCAGGTGGCGTCACCGTACTGTGACGTCATGGAAATGCCCGGACCTGCATCAGTTGTAATGTGACATCTCGTGAGTCAGTTTGAACACCAGCTAGGCTGCTCATGGCAAGGCAACGTGAATTATTGGAGTTCAAACGTGGCACGATAGTGGGTGCCCGACGGATGGGACATTCCATTTCTGAGAATGTGTATGGACCATTCAACATTCCTCGATCTACAAGGTCACGTGTGTACCGGGAATACCTCATGGAAGGCATTACCACCCACCCTGGACAGTGCAGTGGCCGACCACAAGTGTTTACTGATCGTGACCGAGTGTCTGGTCAGAAGTGTCCGTGGTAACAGACAAGCGACACTGTCACAAATCATGTCCACATTCAATGCATGAAGTACCGACGAATGGTGTGGTCACCATGTTAGCCCGACATGAACCCAATCACGCATTTATGGTGGAGGAGAGGTCCATTCGCACCCAAAATCCTGCACCTACAAGTATCAGGGAGCTGTGGGAAGCTATGCAGATGACGTGGGTCAACATCTCTCCAGAGGATTTTCATACACTTGTGGAATCGATTCCACGTTGAGTTGCTGCAGTTCGCAGGGCTAGACAGGGTCATACACGAGACTAGGCATCTATTGCATGACTTATGGTACTCCAGTGCATATCGCCATGCTCATTACTGTCCACCACCTCCCCTCAACTCTGACCGCATCCTCTTACTCCCGCTACCAATATTTCTTCTGTGCTGCATCTCTGCTTTGCAACTCACTCCCTCAGACACTCTGCCAGCATCCACATTTTCAAACGAACCCTGAACACTTGCTTCATACATACCCGTCTGTCCACTTAATGGGTACAGGCTCAGTGAATACCGTATGCTCCCTACTCCCCCTGGGTAGGGAGCCCTAGTGAGTCTCTCTGTCTTACCTTTCATTTCTCCTACCACCGGCTTTGGTTTGATCATTGTGTGATTCTCCCAAGTACAAATGTAATATTTATATCATTGTGTTCTTATCACTGTACGGTGCTGTAGACTATGTGTAGTGCACTATAAATAAAAGTTTATAATAGATATCTATATAAAAATCCGCTAAGGACGGGATAGACCTGGACAAAGAAAAATTCTGCGCCGGGAAGGGGTAAGTATGTACAGCGGGGACAGAGCCGGGGGAGGACCAGGCGGAGAATTTGGTGGATTGAGGTGATCCAGCATATGCCGGGAACCCTTTACTACTATATTATAATAATAATAATAATAATAATAATAATAATATCAATTCTGATATAAAATGAGTAACCTGTAAAACAAGTATTTACAAATATGTATATGTATTACTTTATTTAGTCAATAAACATGTACAATTATGTGTATGTAGTACAGGGTGGTAAACATTATTCAATACTAATAACACAAATGATAAAACAAACAAAAAAAATTGAAAAACTGAAAACAAAAGCAAATAGGATGGAAACATTGCTCCATCCATAGATATCTCATATTTATAAATAAAGGTTAATAAATAATAACAATTTCATAAAAATAAACATTACCATCATCATCATCATAGCGGGTAAGTTCAACAATAAATATACTTTTCTTTTCAACACTCATGTAGTTCCCATGTGGCATTAAAGATAATGCTTTGCACCCACCATTACATATCAATGACCCAAATTTTCTATGTATGTAAGCAAGTTGCTATATATGGGAAACAACTATCCAAGAATTATAAAAAGATATAAATATAAACCTTTGAAATTGTCGAAAATACATTATTCAAATTGAGGGACAACAATTCAAAGCCGTGAAAACAATCCTTCAATCTAAAACTCAATTTAAAAAACCCAACAGACTTCTATTTCGAATCACAATCTCCCCAACTCTCATCCAGTGGATAAAGTGCAACTGTCTATTGTTGGAAACTGTAGACCAGCAGCAGCTGAATTATTAGATTATTTAATATGTATTGCTATTAGATGGTTCTCATTGTCTCCCTTAATGAGCAATAAAAGTTCCTTAATTTGATCTTTTAAATGATGGGTAGTTTGTACCATATATTGATTCTTTTCATAATGACAAGACAAAATATCACATTGGTATACTTATAATTAAAGTAACCATTTAACAGAAATTTGTACTGCGACAAAACTTTCAAATCATTAGCGTAGTTCAGCATGGTGCAGTAAATACAATGTTTGACTACACATAGCCCATACTTGATTTTCTACACAAGCCACACAGTAGACACCAGCCATTAGTGGCATTGTGCAGCAGGGAGGGGGGGTTAGGCTACATGACACAATTTTTCGCAAATCGAGCACTTGAACCGTCCACTCCTGTGAGGAAATGGGCGAATTCGGGAGACTGGTCTACTTTCTTAGGAGTCATGGAGAGCTCCCCAAATTTGTGAGTCTCCCATAGGCAAGCATGGCATTACCTAAATAATTATTTCTCTGTACTTTATTAGAGTTTGTAAAAACAATATATTTTCAACAACAACTGAGGGGCAATACTTTTTTTATCAATAGCATGGGTTACTATGCCATAACATAGGCTTAGGTGTCACTACAGGTTAACTACACACCATGGATGGAACAATGTGACCCGGCTACACATCTAGCAATATGCCTATTTGGCTGAGGGTAGTGCACTCCTACACACTGCTTTTGTAATCTGTCTCATGAGAATTATGGAAAGGTATATTTCCTCTTCAGTTTCTGTACCTGGAAGTGACATGGAGTGAGGGTGGAAGTGCGGTTCTCTGCCCATACAGTCCACAAGATTATATTCCCCCTCTATGCCCACGTGGAAAGTAGGGAATGACGTTGGACAGTAGCTGATGACATCAGGCTACAAAAAACTGAAGGGGATCATCTTTACTACACTCTAATCTACTCCATCTCCCACCTAAATGCTGCATTTTGCACCCATGCAGTTGATGCCACCTTAAACCAGCCTCTTATGGCTTCTATATATTATGTAGACAGTGACCATGTCAACAGAAATGTTGACATATTTGTCATGTCGACAATCAGCTTGTTGACACTGATTAAATGTAGACAATCCATTTGTAAGGCAACCCTAATGTCAACAATTACACTACTACCGCTTTTATACCTAAATTCCGGGTCTGACCCGGAGGTTGGAACAGGGTTCCAAACAGGATCAGACCCGGAATTTAACCAGCACCGACCCAGGATATTCCTGAGTCGGTGCCGTTCACACCGGAGCCAGGTCTGCAGTGACCTGGCTCTTCCAGCGTGGAAGTGGACGCTTGGAGATGACGTAATCTCCAAGTGCCACTGAAGCTGGCTTGCGACACGCTCCAGGTCATCGTGACTCGGATCGCGCTGTTTACACTGCAGGGTTTCACAGGTCATTCCCGTGTTAAACCCTGCTAGTTACTTGAATCGGATTGCCGGGTCTCTCGACCCAGGATTTCCAACCCTGTCCCCTTTTACACCAAGGCGCTACCCGGGTTGACCCTGCAATAACCCAGGTTTTAGATCTGGTGTAAAAGGGGTATAAGTCAACATTTCATATATCGTCATTCTGTCCATGTTGACATTTTCTAGATTCGAAATGTTAGATGGCGATAATTTAACCATGTCGACATTATGAATGTAAACATAAGAGACTGTAAACTTCCTGACTGCGAACCATTCTTATCGAGCCAAGCGGGAACAATTACTACAAAATAGGCACACAATGGGGCATATTCAATTAGGCGCAGGGTTGGGGAATATTCAATTAGGCTCCGGGTTTACCGCGCATGGAATAGCTCCGGGTTTTACATCCGAAGCCATTTAATTATTCACACAACACAATTAAGAGGTGTGCACACAGTTTTACATCTTTGTAAATGGCCTTACTGACATCTAACATTATGTTAGCGCATGTAAAACAATCCTGCCATAACAGCGTGTACTTGTAGCAGGGAGACCCCAGCGAGTGTAATATAACTTAGCTATATAATACAGTCATATCATATAAGCTGCTGTTCCTAAAGCTACCGGGTTCATTCACAGAGACATTAACCCATTGCTCACCTCCATTTACATAAAAGGCAGAGATCATCAAAACATGATCTTATGGCCAAATCGCCTGCGAAAAATAAACGGAACGGAGCGGCAGCAAGTGAATTTAATTAGGGAGACTTGCTTTGTGTTTATTACTTCCAGGGCTTTGATCTGATGCTGCTAATGAGAACTGGGAGCGACCACAAATGTGATAGGAGGAAGGAGCTGTAATAGCGACCTTCTTCATAATACTCACCATCATTCCCTATAAATCTCATCGGCGGTGATGTGAGGTTTAAAACGTACCTCCTAGGTGCCTCTGTGATCAGGGACTGTCCTATTTAATGTAAATGGGGATAATTACATGATGTGATAAGCATCCTTTACATGGGATTGCATTACTGTAGCATTTGCAGTAATGCCCCCTCTTCTCTCAGCCTTTTCCCATGTACTGTATATGTGACCTTAAAGTGCGGCGGTTGAATTGTGTTACTGAGAAGCACTTAGGACAGTAATCACAGACATTATATAATCCTCCCCACTCCTGAGCTTCTCCTTCATAAGCAAATACAGGACCATTCCTCACTACTGAGAGGGAAATATTATTACATTTATTTATAGGAGGGAGAGACTGTTCCTGCTATCTCCTCCCATGTCATTCTGATAGGAGCCTGTACACATGCCGGGGAGGCTGCTGCTGATATATTATTATTACTGATATTTATATTGTGCACAGCACAGACACACAGTGCATGCACCATTATACCTATAGAGAGACATCTCAACATGTATGTATGTGTATATATATATATATATATATATATACATACATATACATACACACACACACACACACATGCATGCATGCACACGTACGTACATATACATGCATACATACATACATACACGGCTTCCCTGATACACATCAGTTGCGATATATCGATTAGTGGAGGCCTGATCACGACTCCCAGCCACCCGCCAGCTGATGGCAGACACTCCCGGGCCTTGCCGCGCCCGCCTCACCTGTAGTATCGGGATAATCGGCAATGCCCGTTCCGATTGTTCCCTCGATCCGAGGCGAGTGATGGTGTCCCCGGGGCGGGGATGGTCCGGTCAGCAGATTCCCCGCCCCTCCCCCTCTTCCGTTCTCTTTAGGTATCGGTATCGGATCGGGAGGTATCGGTAGGCGCCCCTCGGCTAGTTGCGATTATGTCGCCAGCCTGAGCGCGGCTCCGTCCGTATCGTCATCTATCGGCCATCCCGAGGTAAAATCATTCTTCTGATATTTCGATTTTCTTTGCCGAACAACGGAGAATCTAATACCGCGGGTCCAAGCTCCGCCCCCGCGGCCTGTACCGATTGGACATATCGATTGGTAATCACCCCATGACGGACAGTAGTGGCGGCCAATGGGGGCGCCGGTTTGGGCTCTGCCCTTTGACGGGCAGGAGTCTGGCCAACCATGGCAGAGTTCACCCGGTTGTTGTGCCCGCCCCTCTGCCGTTGTTAGTGATGGACAGCGCCGCTAGACAATGGTCGGCGAGGAAGGCAGAAGGAGACGTGGCTTCGGACACGGGCTAGCGGCAGCCAATCAGAGCATGCTGTAAGCCACTCCCCTTTTTGCTGTGGATTGATGTCCAAGGTGACCAATGACTGCTGGGGATATCTGTAACCAGATAGCAAGTCAGGTGTTCAGGGCAGCAGCTGGGCTCCCAGTCACATCACACACAGTGATAGATATGTAGATGGTGCTGGCTGAGTATGTGCAGTTCAGCAGACTCCCAGGCACAATGCTGACTCAGTCAGAGTGCAAGGCAGTCAGAGCCAGGCTAGCACTGAGGCAGGGTCTGCAGCAGGCTGTGGTAGAGCACACTGGAAGCCATCATATACCTTTAGGGAAAACTCACCTGTTTGTTGCACACATTTATAGGGATACCAGTAATTAAAATAAACAATAATATTTACAGAACTGCTTGTGCATTGCACAGTACTATCATTCTATTTTCTGTATGAGTGTTACTCCTGCAGTTGGTTTCCATTATATTGGCTGAAATGAATCGTATTCCACGCTCCTAGCAGAAGCCAGGTTCATTACAAGAATAAAGGAATTAGTAATGACTTCACACCAGTAGTGTTAAATGAGGAGTCTGGCGTGTCTGCCTATTGTACTTTTAGTGTAATGTGACTACACAGGGAGAATGTGGGTATTACAATGGCAAAGACAAAGTCGTTTTGGGACAAAAATGTTCAGCTTAACATATTTGTTCAGCGCACTAAGAGCAAATGAGAACCCCCCGCGCTGTCTTGTTTGCACAATACGTATGATTCATTTTTAAAAGCAAAAACAAAAGTTACCTCCTGCGGCTTATAGGTATTATAACTTTCCTTTGCTAACTTAGGATAAAATTGCATGCAGGTTTAATACAAAGCAGAGGCGCTAAATTGCATGTTTGGACAAAGCAAGAGTTATGAAATGAAAACTCTTTCTGACAGGGCCTCTGAGAGCCAGGACATACTTATTTTTCAATCCCACCAGCGAGTTGCAGGAATCTCTTCTTCTATTGTAATTGAGGAAATAGTTATTGCAGTAAAATGTTTGTTTTTTTTGTTTTGTTTTATCTGAGCTGAAAATCCCATACAGTTTATCCCTCACAATGGCTTAGTACATACAGTAGGGGGTGATTCAGCAAGGATCGCAATTGCAAAGCTGCACGCAGGCAGCTTTGCAATTCCGTCATTGCTATTATGCAAATGCAGCAGGAGGTATATGCGATCTCAGCACTGCGACTGATGTAGCAGGCTGGGATCACCATCGCGACCATCGATGGTCGACGGTGCCAGTAAGCTTACTAACCCTGGCCTTGCCACTCCCGGAAAATGGGGCAAACACGCCCCTGTTTCCGGGAAAGCTGGCCGCCCCCGCACCGCCCCTTAAATGCCTCTGCCTGTCAATCAGGGAGAGGCACAGAAGGGGCTGCGTTTGACTACACAGGACCCACTCTGTACACTCGCAGAATGGGTCCTGGGCATACGCAGGTTCCCAAGAATCGGGAATCTGTGATCAGCCTCATAGATCCCTATGTCTGGACCCCTCCCACTGATACTATATAAACCACTGGTGTGATTGCTATACTATATAAATTTACGGTTATCTATTCGCTCTACTTAATTGATATTTTATGTGCACGGCAGCCATTAAGAATACTGGTGGAGTCTCCCATATCCAAATATTCCAAAATACGGAATATTCCGAAATATGGATTTTTTTTTAGCGTGATTGAGATAGTGATAGCTTTGATTTCTGATGGTTCATTGTACACACACTTTGTTTACTGCACAAAATGATAAAAAATATTGTATAAAATTACCTTCGGGCTGGGCCTGATTCAGACCCAGACGCAAAGCTGCGATCACTCGCTATGGGCGATGGTCACCCATCTGCGCATGCATCGCAGTGCGTGTGCGCGAGTCAGTCGCTGCGATCAGGAATCGTGCGCTCGTAGCACAAAGACTGAGGACCTCATTCAGAGTCGGTCGTTGCGGCCGCACGGTTGTACGCCACCGATGTTCGCTAAACTGCGCATGTGTAAAATTCGCAGTGCGCAGACTAGCTATTACGATCAGAAATTGCTCTCTCCTTCAACTTGGCCAGGTCGTTAGTTTGAGTGACAGGATGAGGCGTTTATGGGTGGTAACAGGGGAAGGTGCTTGTGAACCGGGGAGTGGAGATCCGAACACAGGCGTGCCTGACTATGCAAACGGCGTTTTATGGGAGTGCATAATTAAGTAGTGTCATGGCACATGTGACATGGGAGGTTTTTACACTGATTTGATCGTAGAGCTTAAGAGAGGGTATGGTCAACCTTAAGGTCTACGACCAGCTCCGATGGTTCCTGATGGTCTCAATTAATCCTTATATGCCCGGAGTGTAATGGGAACGAGAAGGGGGTGTATTTTTAGTCTTACGGCCGCATCCTCCCCTCGCTCGTCCAGCTAACGATCCCATCTTAACGACGCAACTTGCGAGCGCTTCATTTGCATATCCGGCCCCTTTTACCTTACGACCGTGCGGCCGCAACGACCGACTCTGAATGAGGTCATGAGTGCTATCTTGAGTGACAGATAGTGCCATTTGTGGGTGGTAACGGGAAGGTGCTTGTGAGCAATTGCGATCCATGCTGAATCAGGCCCACTGTCCAGACACTAATCTATCTTCTGTATACCGTGTGGCACTTTTATTCAGGGCCATAACAGGGCACAAATGCGCCCTGTGCCAGCGCTGCTCCCTGAGCACGTAGCATCATGTCGCACGCATGACATCATGAAAAAGGGCTGGGTAAGTGCAGCGCTGACCGAGCATCCTGAGGACGCCTGATTGGCTGCACAGACTGCAGTGTGTCCGTCTAGTACGTCTACAGAACTCCCAGGATGGCACTGCACAAGTGATCCTGGCTACAGGGTGTTGTTGCAGACATCCTTCTATCCAGAAGCAAGGGCCGTGGGACAGCGACAATGCTGCCCACAGAGCCCTTGCACTCAGTGAGGCGGCACCGGTTGCACGCCCCTAGTTACGGCCCTGCTCTGTTATACACTATTACACATGCGTACAAATTGGGTAATGTGATGTTAGCATTCACTGCTAGTGCCACATCTCTACGCTCTTGTGTACTACGGCATCGTAGATATGATTTCCGGGAGAAGCCTGGACAGCCTGGACGCACCCCCAATAGTTACGCCACTGCCTCTCATACAAAATCATGTGCTCCCCATGGTCTTGCTTCTTATTTCCAATTCCAAAGACAAAATTGATAAGATGTGAAATATAATGGTATCCTCTTCCTCAGCCAGCAGCCTGCTCAGTTCCTTCCCTGCAAGCTCTGAGCCCTTCTCCTCACTGTGAGGCCCATATATTAATTATCGTTTTTCCAATGCTACCCGGGAGTGATATTAACGCCCATGATCGCATTGCAGGAAGCGATCATACCACCTGGATGTATGAAAGAGCACCCGCAGGGACAGTGACTAAATCCACATTCACAGATCCTGTACCCAACAAGTGGACATATACCCAGTATTAGAGATGCTGGTGGGGGGTGGGAGATGGAAACAGATATGCACTGGTGACAGGCATAGTACTAGGTGTAGAGGATAGGGAAATAGGGTTCTGCTGTACAGGCTTAGGCCCTGATTCAGACCCACTCGCAAGCGGCTGTCCGCTCGCAAGTGGGTCGATGGTCTGCACTGAGCATGCGCACGACGGAGGGAGCTCCGTCGTGCGCATGCGCCAGACGCGACGAGCGAAGGAAAGTCCTTCGCTCGTTGTGTCTGATCAAAGGGGGCGTGCTGTCGATGTTGATTGACAGCACGCCCCCTTTGGTGGGCGTGCCTCCCTGACGGGGGCGTTCCCAAGGGAACGCCTCCCGTCAGAAGCCGGCCCACTGACATCACTAGTGATGTCAGTGGGAGTGATTTTGGCTCTGATAGAGCCAAAATCACTCCGGGCCTTGCCGTTGAAAACCTCAACCGCAGGCTCCGGCTCGCAGTTTCGATGGTCGCGATGGTCACGACCATCGCGGCCATCAAACTGCACGCTCGTATAGGCTGTGGGTGGTGACCCACAGCTATACGAGCGTCCAGGAGGACGCTCCATTTTTATGGAGGGCGGCCCTCATTCAGAGCGTGCGCTCTGCTCAGAGCGTACGGCTCTGAATGAGGGCCTTAGAGTCTAAAGCAGTGATTCCCAACCTTGGTCCTCAAGGCACACTGATAGTCCTGGTATTAGTGATATTCATGCTTAAGCACAGATGGTTAAATAAAAATACCTAAGGTACTAATTAAGTCACCTGTGCCCAACTATGGCTACCCTTAAAACCTGGACTGTTAGTGTGCCTTGAGGACCGTGGTTGGGAACCCCTGGTCTAAAGGGAGGGGTGTCACCAGAAAAGTGAACTGGGAAAAGGAGCAGCTGGGGAGGTCAAAGGGGGTATAGTATAGCGTCATGAGGAGGGCTGATAGGCTTTTATGAAAAAGAGTCTTAAGGGCCCTTTTGAATGTGTGGTTACTGGAAGAGAGTCCGATAAGGAGACACCGTGAGTTCCAGGAGAGTGGTGCAGCACAGGAGAAACAGTAGATGTGAGAGGGAGAGAAGTGAGTTGAGGTGAGGTGTTGGCAGGAGCAATTTAACAGGGGAGGGGGTCAGCATGCAGTCTCTGTGCTCCCCCCCCCACCCCCCTTCCCCCAGTCTGTCACCAGCATATTCCCGAGCAGACTCTGGCACTGAGCAAAGATTGGTTGTGAGAATTGAAGTAGAGGGAGGAGTTGGGGATTATTCCCATGCAGCGGACTTGGGGAACAGAGGTGAGGATGAAGAGGGACGAGGAGGTGAGAGGGTCTTGGTTGAGGGGAATAAAATGAGTTTGGATGTTGAGTTTGAGAAAGCACTACGACATGCAGGAGATTATAGAAGGACAAAGTAACGAGAGAGGACGGAGGTAAATTTAGTTGTCATCAGCAAAGTAGTGGTGCTGGAGGGCTATGGAAACCACTGATGACATAGAGGCGGAGAAATGTGTAAAGTTGTCTATGATATTCCGTTACACTTGGCAGCCAGTGTTATTATATTCACTTATTATTCAAAGGGATCTTTTGGCACTCGCCCAGCCTATTCTCTGGCAGGATGGAATTAGAAAGGGCTAGGTAGGCATACCGGTACACACTGTCCCTCTCATCAGTTGCAAAATTGGAAGCCACCAGCAGCTGAGAGAATACTTGATTGCCTGAACTCTCTTGCCTACTTATTCTTAAAGGTGTGTACACACATAACGATTTTTTGAACGATTTAACTATAACAACGTCGTTATCGTTAAATCGTTTGTAAAATCGTTTATCTTTTTAAGCTGAACGATGAACGATAATCGTTCATGCACGTTCACGTTTGTAGTTTGTAGTTCATCGTCCATTCTGACTGTCCAACAAACGATTTTTGTTCAGAAAATCGTTCATGTTGTGCAGAATGAACAATAAACGATGAATGATTTCCATTCACTGTATGCATGATTAAAAAATCGTTCAGCGTTTTTGAAAATCGTTCATTATTTAAGTAATCAACAATTTTTAGTAAACGATTTACGGGAAAATCTGAACAAAAATTGCTCACTAAAATCATTGGTTACTAACATCGTTGTGTGTGTATGCAGCTTTAGTTGTTATATTTTCAAAATGCTGGAATTTATTAAAGCCAACATTTCTTGCTTTGCCATGCAAGTATCAAGCTTATATCATCTGGTGTGTTGCTAATTGCATGCTTCCAAAAGCTAAAAACAATATATCTGAAAAGCTTACTCAATGAACTGGATGCAATGCTCTCAAGCTCCTCATTTAATTGATGTATGCTGTGCTGGAGTGCATCAATACATTTAAATGGTCAATAGACTTTGGAATACATATATAAAGTGTCCCTTATCCTTTACCTAAGCAGATTTCACGTTATGAGAAGTGGATTTATGTACATATACGTGTGCATGTATGTATACAATTATTATAAGATTGGAGCCTAATAAAATAAATAGGTCATCACGCACGTTAGTTACTGCATGCGCCGTGCACATACTGTCGATGTGATGTGCGAGGACCGGGAAAATGAGGGGTTGGAGACAGGAGGAGACGGAAGGGGGAGGGGGTAGAGCGGATTATTTATTAACTAATAGATAGATAGATAGATAGATAGATAGATAGATAGATAGATAGTTATTCCATCCTTTTAGGAAACCACTTTTCTTTATTTTTTATATAATTTATATATTTGTAATTTAACTGTGTGTGTTTATTGATGTGTCTATTGTATTTTAATAAAATGTATATGCTCTAGTTGATTAACAGTGCTATTTATTGTGCTTTTTATTTTATGTGTTAATGGTTCCTGTAGCCCCTTATATAGGAGTTGCAGTTATTCACATTATTAAATTGCGATTTAGCTAGTGATTTGTTTATTACATTTTTTGTTTCCCTCCTTACTGGTCTTCCCCTACCTGGACTATCACATTTTCAATGTATTTTAAATGCAGCTAATAGACTGATGTTCTGCTAGAGCTACGCTCTGCCTTTCCTATTGGAGCCCCTGTCCCTAGATGTGTTTAATGGCTATACTTAATTTCCACAATGAGCAGCGAAAAAAAAAAAATGAAACTTATCGGGACCAATTCACAACAATTAATATATATGCCCCTAAGGTGACTGATCTAGTCCACAGTAAACAAATTTTGAATGCAACTAACAAGATGCCCACTAGATGGGGCCGTTGCAACAGCGAGTGTTTCAGTATCAGTGACCCAAGAATGACCCACAAAAATTAAATTACCCTTTCATATTTTACACATTATTTTTATGTCATCTGTCGTCTCATAATGACTATTGTTGTCGTGATTCTGTCTTTTTTTTCTGAGACTTTATTATCAAGAGTGCCTGTGAGCTTGTCAATTTACAGTAACTCTTTGTTTTCTCAGATAAACTTACAAGGGAGTGCCCCGGAGCCAGTGACAAGGTGAAAGCTGGCAGACAGCCATACAGTTACATTAAACTGAAACTCTGGGAAAGCAACACGACCCGAAATAAACAATGGGGAGGAGAAACCCCGATTAAGGAGCCTATTCACTCCCTGACGCTTCTTGGAAGAGCTGTATTATGAGGTTTGATGAATAGAGATCAGGTAAAGACAAACCTCCCACACTACAAATGAGATTACCTGTTGTGTTGTTGATAATACTTTGAGCTGAACCTGCCTCTTCCTGCAGTCACTGCTGTTACTGCCCCTCTGCCCCAGACAGTGATTTGAGGTCCTTCTGCATCTAATGACCCTGGCTGCCCCCTTATTGCCCTCTGACTGACCGGCGCACCTTGTACCCAGCAGAGGGCATGTGCTGCTGAATACCTGCCAGGATGTACCACACACCAACCTTGCCATTCACCATTCTCTCCAGCCTCACAGCTGAGTTGGGTAGCAGTGCCAGCGAGGCAGTACTAACAGGTGAGACCGATCAGATATTGATGTTTTATGTCATTTCCCCTCTAATCTGTACCCGGTGATCTGTTTTGTATCCATTGGTTGTTTGTGTTATTTTTGTTGCATAATAGTTTTTTTTATTATTATTTATTTATTTTTATTTGATGTAGTTTGTTGTATTAGT
This sequence comes from Taudactylus pleione, assembly GCA_031769625.1. Lineage (NCBI taxonomy): Eukaryota > Metazoa > Chordata > Amphibia > Anura > Myobatrachidae > Taudactylus > Taudactylus pleione. The sequence continues at coordinate 2,604,831 of JAUIMM010000299.1, forward strand.
GTTTCTGTTATAATTTTATCTTCAGTATTCTGAAAATATCCAACATACCTGAAAAGAGGGCTTTCTACCCATATTTTAAGAACCAAGGGGCAGATATGGGGTTATCTGTATCTGTGTAAATATCTCCAGCTGCACCTACCTGTAGCATTTAGTTTAATTTGGCCACCGACATGGGTTTGGCTATTTACTAAGTGGGGAAAAGAATTGCTTTTTTGTCGCTTGTTGAAAAAACATAATGACATCTGAGGTCCCACCGTGGGACGCCTTGTGTTAATGTACAGTAGCAGCATCATACGCTAACTCGTGCACAGTCCGAGAATAAAATATTGCAGCTGACGGTAAAGGTGCGTACACACTGTGCGATCAGGAAAGACAGTACGATTGCGACATTGTAATTGTACCGTCGTTCCTGATCCCCTGCAGTGCCTACACTGGACGATCAATCGTTCAGTGTAGGCCCCCTCCATCATTCCTGAACATGGCCAATATGTCGTTATCTGCAGATTGGCCTGCATGTTCAGGCGATGATAGAAGTCGGAAACAACCAGCGAGCGCGCGCATCGCTGGTCGTTTCCTACATTTTGGTGCACGATTTGTGCACGATTACGATGTCGTAATTGTGCAATCGCTCAGTAATATCACCCAGTGTGTACGCACCATTAGTGACTAACATGTAGAATTATGGAACACATCAGCGCTGATGTGATATTGGGGGGCAACAGATCAGAATGGAGGGGTAAGATTCTGTAACACCTCTCTGGCGTCAATTGTCTTGATGCCTTTCAGCATTAAGTGGTCTATGTACTAAGCTGTGGAGAGAGATAAAGTACCAACCAATCAGCTCCTACCTGTCACTTTACAGGCTGTGTTTGAAAAATGGGGTAGAGGGTGCGGAGGGTGCGCTCGCCCTATGGGTGTAATGCTGGAGTAATAGTGTGTCGTGGTCTTTTGTGTTCGATGTTGTGTGTGGAGTGATGGGGTGTAGGGAGGGAAGGGGGTCTAATGGACTGGAGGTGGTGGGTGAGGAAATGAAGACAGAGGCAGAAATGGGGGCCAAAGGGTTTATTGGAAAAAAACAGTACTAATCCTGTTCGGTCCCAGGCACCCAGGTGGGGTGAGCGATCCACTTGGGGGTGTGTGTGGGTGGAGACTGGGGAGGTGAGTGGACCCTTTTAGGGGGCTCCTTTCCGTGCAGTTCAATAGACCAGCACGTTACCCCTGCTGGACCTTTGGTCAACAGTCTTAGGATATCTCGGGGGGAGGGGAGTGGTGGGTTGGCAGCGGGTTTGGCGGTTGTGGATGTATACCCTGGCGGCGTCCCGCGCAGGGGTATAAGTCTCGGAGTCACTTACCTACCAGTAGGATTTGTTGGTGAAAAAGGCTTGGGCTGCTGGTAGCTGGTGTTAGAGTTTCCTTTTGCAGATACGGAGTTGGATGGCTGCTGCGGTGTCAGCGGTTGGAGGAAGCTCTGTGTGTGGTAGTAGCTTGCTGGTGCACTGTGGGGCTTGGTGCACCACGTTGCTGGCGTTCTGTTCCCGCTGCCTGGTGGGTCCCTCACCCACCACCTCCAGTCTATTAGACCCCCTTCCCTCCCTACACCCCATCACTCCATACACAACATCGAACACAAAAGACCACGACACACTATTACTCCAGCATTACAACCATAGGGCGAGCACACCCTCCGCACCCTCTACCCCATTCTATCGTTACGCAGGACCCGGTACTCCTGCTTTTAGGAAGGTGCAGCACCCCGACACAAACAATACATCTCACATCCCATCTGCCCATACAGCAGAGCGCAGTTCTAACCCATTATTTGTGTTTGAAAAATGACAGTGATTGGTTGGTACTTTATCCCCAGTCACTTTATCCCTTATCCCTTAGTACATAGACCCCTAAGCGGTGATGCAGGATGACTCTTAGCGCTAAGATAAAGGACATTTATATACATGTGCTCCCAAGTTTCAGTTATGAATTCAAAATGTATTTCACTGTAATTACTATATTTTTAGCATAACTGTTAGGTTTCTATAAGAAATTTATTTAAAAAACATTAATATTTTTATCATGTTATATCGAATCCATAGATTTGACGGCAACGGGTACTCTCTGATTGGCATTGGGGGACGATTTTGGGTTCAACTTCTGACCCACCATTCCTGACACAGCATTTAAAAGGGGATTAGGGGTCACTGAAACCATTCTGGTGCCTCAGATGAGGACAGAAATGTCCATACCTGGCAGAAAAGAGTCTACAGGTTCCTACATTTCCAACATTTATTGTGTTTGATTTTTTGAAAGCGGAGGGGGGGTGATGTGGAAGGGACGGATGTTTTTTTATTTTGGGTTTCCTAAAAAATTTTTATTTAAGCCTTAACAATAACAATGTTTATCCCATGCATCCTTGAGTTATTTTCACCATGGGTGTTCCCATCACAGGGCCCGATTCAGAGATGTCCGCTAATCCCTCTGGCTGCTCAGAAAGTACGACGGAACTACTGTAAGATGCCGGCACCAGTGAAGCGGTGTACAGATACTCAGTTGCTGTATCCGACACTCCTATAAATCGTGAGCGACACGCCCACGTTTTTCTAACCACCCCTCCTTTACCACCCACAAGTGGTCCACAACTGGCAATTACGCTGCGTCTAAATTCTCTCTGCGAGCGACACCGGGATGCATGTGCCATGCGACTTAGATGCTGTAAAAAATACTGTACATCTAGCCTCCTTGCGCACATCTAGTCGCGCCATGACATTGTGTGACTCTGTAGCCCTGAGCGTCTTTCTGTGCAACTTTATTGCCGCCAAATGCGTCTTATTAGTGCAACGATGCGAATAGATAGAACAAGCAGCTTCTGCTGAATAAAATGATATGCAGCATGCCTGTGTTCTGTGTGCGAATGTCTGTGCAAGCAGAACGCCACGTTATAGTGTTCCAGCGGCTGTCTACTGTGACGTAGCATTTCACATGCAGATACACCCACACACAGAATATAGACATGTCACATATAATTTTATTCAGCAGAAGCTGCTTGTGCTATCTAGTAACATCGTTGTGCGAATAAGATGCATTTGAAGGTAAAAAGACTCACAAAAAGATGCTTGGTGCTACCACGCATTATGTGTAACGCGACTTGTAGCGCACGGAGGATAGATGTATATGGACACATCTGTATCGGCACAGTGTACATCTCTGAATCAGGGCCACAGTTTCTTACATCAAATAAGCTATGTATGTGTTCTGCATGTTTACAATGTTCCCAACCTTTGTTCTGATTTGTTTGTTGTCTATAGAGTTTACCTCCTTCCAAAATTCCTGGGACCACTCAGAGTATAGTTATGGAGCCAATGACATAGATTTACCATTTTTGGCCTATCTCACCTCCCCTGATTACTCCTCGGGGGAATCGGACACTTGTAACGTGATTGACAGCACCAGCAACAGTGACACGCTCCCTCAGTTTACAGGTGAGTAGAAGAGTTTATTATGGAGAACATTAGTGACTGTAGATTTGTGCAGTACAATGTGTGTATTGTTTGTGTGATAACGGTGGTCTGTCGATACTCCTTTGAGTTTGGGAGAGGAGTTGTAGTAAGGAGAGAATAGTGGGGTGGCTTGAGAAGTGTGGAGAACAATATGGGGTGATCATAGTGTTACTACTTATTACCTTATAGAGCCTAGTATTGCTACGGAGTGGTAGGTACATATTTATGTAGGAAAGTAAAGAAAAAGAACTCCTTGTATGAGGCACTCCCTAGATAATGGAAGAAAAAATATCCAAAGAAATAGAGACGAAGATTGTGTATTAAAAATTAACCTTTAATCAATTTATATAAAATGAAACCTAACACAAATCAACAAGCAATAATTGATCCACCAAATGACAATATTGAGACAGTATTAAACCTGCAGATATATCCGCATGGTAAATCTTCAACTCGTACCATAACCAGCCCATGTCATTATATTCACTAAATCAGTATTATAGTTGCAATGGCTGGTAAATTAGGCATGAATTATTGACATGAACAAAATTTATTAATGACATTCAATATTCATAGAGGTAAACATCCTCTTATATTTGGGCGAAAATATAATAAAACAAATATAACAATACAGTGTAGACACAACACATATTTAAAAAAGCTGTACACCTTACCCAGATAGAGCCTAGTAATTCTTAGGTAAAAATAATATTGAGAGGCGTCCCTCTATAGAGTAGGTTTGGAGAACATATAATAGTATCAATATAGATATGAAAGGCAAAGTGTGTGTTCTTATGGGTCAGATTCTGCTGTTCCACGTCATATAAAATATAGAGGATGTGGAATGAGTTTCACTGGCACCTGACACACATGGAAACAGTGCAGCCCGCCTCTACTGTTAGTGTCAATATTACTGCAGGCTTGCCTACCCTCCCGATTTGGTCGGGAGCCTCCCGAATATCGGGTGCCGCTCCTGACCCCCCGGAAAGGCAGGCAAGCCTCCCGGCTGCCGCCTGCCCCCCGCACAAGTACTTGAAACACCCGCAGCGGGGATGCCCGATGACGCGATTCGCTCTGAATCGCGTCATCGTAGCTCCGCCCCCCACTTCACAATGCCTTTATTTTTGGCATTGTGAAGAGGGGGTGGGGCCACGATGACGCATTCGTGCGCTCACGCCCCTGGCCCCGCCCACAAAACGTCGTCATAGCCGGCCACGCCTCCCCCTCTATGCTGGCATTCAGCTCCCTCCCGGAAGGAGGGAGCTGAATATCGGCAAGTATGTATTACTGTGAAGAACCTGTTGCAAAAAGCAGCGCAGGGACTCACAGTGTAGACATCTAATGAGAGAGCAGGGAAACAGAAATAGAACAGTACCTGACAAGAATATTCTCCAAATGGGCCGTCTGTGTGCGTAATCACACTAGCATTCCATAATGAATCAGGTCCGGAGTGCAGGATAATGAAGTCGTACACAGGAGCACAGTAAACCTAAAGGGTTCAGTTCTCCAAGACCCTACTCCCACCTCACCACAAAGCTGCCTATAGTAAGGAGAAATCTAAACTCTCTCCTGTGCCTCTCCCACAGGACAGCCCTAACCTGGAAGAAATGTAACGTTTATGAACAATTTCAGAACATCAGTCTTCTAAATCTACCCTACTTACTGTAACACCTCTGCTGTCAGCACTGATAGATTCAGGGTCATTTAGATCTAGTAGCAGCCATTAATGCAGAAGCTGAACCAAGATTTGATTGAGAAACTCTGCTCCACCATAGTGATTCCCGATCCATCTGTCAAAATACAACATACAGCACTTGGAAAAAGGAATCACTATGATTTGGAGCGGAACCACTAATGTAAACTGTGTTCTGGCCTCAAAGACATACATTTACCTCTCTAATGAAAGGGTTAAAGCCCCCTGCTTGCTTCCACCAATCAGTTACTTAGATTATATGGGAGCATTAGAATAAATCCAGGCAGTAGAACATTATCATTTCCCAGTATCTCTCATATAGGACAAACATGTCAGGTATGGCTAACGGTTTGTTTGCCAATTGTTGTAAATTTAACAAGTTATTTACTTGAGGTGGCTCTCATACAGACTACAGGTGTGTCTTGTGTATGCTACCACAGTCATAAAACCTGGTGATGATGACAATAGGCGGCACTTCGGAGACTTCTAGCTTAGGTGAAAAAGCATCTTTTTATTCGATCAACGTTTCCGGGCACAGAGACCCCTTCTTGGTTTTCTATGGATTTAAAGTTGAATTTGTTCATGATAGAACAGCCACCTGTTGTTAGTATCATCTTAAAATTTGAAACACCCCTGACGAAGTCCTTCTAAGGACGAAACGTGTTGGGTTTTAATTGCTTATTTATGCGTCCATTTACGGGGTCCACTGTTGTGAATTTCATACAAAAAGGTGCGACAGTGGTGTTTATTATTATCCTGCTAATGGTCATAGAGTCATAATCTGTTCAGATTATTGGATGTAAACCATTTCAAGAACTGTTTGGTTTCTAATTGATTTTATATGTAATAAATATTTTATTGTACTAAGGGTGGCCTTTGTGCCTTTTTTGTGCGAGGGTCTATTCTAGAATAACCCCAAGGAAGAAATACATCCTCAAAGATTTCCAAATTCATATTTCCAACATTATATACTTGGATGGTGGTTACGAGACTGCTTCCAAAGACAGACGTATAAAAGATTATTTCGACACATTTTCTGATCCAAGACATTTTAATTCCTTTTAAGGACTCACACTATTGACTTTATATTGTCTCTAAACACATACAAAGATAATTCAATACTATTACAGTAAATGTGCAGCGCACTCTTTTTTTTGTTCTTGAAAAATTGTTTAGAGGCATTTCTAACAGGGAGCCTAAAAAGAGGTGCAGCTTGTTTTATGAAATTGTGTTATTGACCTTTACTATTAACCTTTACTAAGAGTTGTAGCGCAAGTTAAGGGCATTTGTGTGATGTGATATATATAATATATATATATATATATATATATGTATATATATATATATTAGGGTTGAGCGGGTTCGGATTTATGGAGTCTGAGCCCCCCCGATCCGAGTCAGGCTCGAGTTTTCCCGCCTGACTCGGATCTGAAATCGAGGCAAAACGCCATCATCCCGCTGTCGGATCTCGCGGGTTTTGGATTCAATAAAAGGTCCCCACGTCGGTGCCATTTCTCACTCTGGCTGTGGACAGTGAAGAGGGAAGGTGGGAGTTAGGGCTGGATGGGCTGTGTTGTGTTGTGCTGCTGTTGTCCATAGGGGCTGTGTCCACTCCAAAGTCCATAGCGGCTGGCTGGGCTATGTTGTGCTGCTGTTGTCCATAGGGGCTGGCTGGACTGTGTTGTGCAGTCAGTTGTCCATAGGGGCTGTGTCTACTCCAAAGTCTATAGGGGCTGGCTGGGCTGTGTTGTGCAGTGTCTCATAAAGGCTGCAGTCCTAAAGGGGTGCTGTAGTGTTGACCAGGGGCTGATCTGTCCATCAGGGGAGCTCCCCCCAAGTGCGAAAAAAAAACAATTATTTTTTCTGTGTTGTGAATTGTGTGCACTGTAGCCGCACTTGCTTCAACAAAGTAGCGCCAAGCGTGCTCCTGTGTCATAAATCAAGGGCCGGCTGGCTCGTCTGTTGAAGGGTGGTGTAACCCCCAAAGTGCTGGGAAAAAAAAAAAAAAAATCTTCTGTGTGCACGTGCGCCTTAGCCGCACGTGCATCAATATCACATAAATGGAGGACAAAAATTTGTCCGATAAAAATAAAATAGGGAAAGATCAAGAACCATTTCCTCCTAGTGCTGAAGCTGCTGCCACTAGTCATGACATAGACGATGAAATGCCATCAACGTTGTCTGCCAAGGCCGATGCCCAATGTCATAGTAGAGGGCATATAAAATCCCAAATGGCAAAGTTCAGGAAAATGACCTTAAAAAATAAATTTAAATCATCTGAGGAGAAACGTAAACTTGCCAATATGCCATTTATGACACGGAGTGGCAAGGATCGGCTAAGGTCCTCCCCTATGTTCATGACTAGTGGTTCAGCTTCACATGACGATGGAAGCCCTCCTCCCGCTACAAAAATCAAACGAGTTAAGCTGGCAAAAGCACAGCAAAGAACTGTGCTTTCTAATTCTAAGAAGATATCACAAATCCCCATGGAGAGTCCAAGTGTGGCGACGGTTGCGATGCCTGCCCTTCCCAACACTGGACGGGAAGAGGTGGCTTCTTCCACCATTTGCATGCCCTCTGCAAGTGCTGAAAGGAGCACCCACAGTCCAGTTGCTGATATTCAAATTGAAGATGTCACTGTTGAAGTACAACAGGATGAGGATATTGGTGTAACTGGCACTGAGGAGGAAGTTGATGACGAGGATTCTGATGGTGAGGTGGTTTGTTTAAATCAGGCACCGGGGGAGACAGTTGTTGTCCATGGGATGAAAAAGCCCATCACGGTCATGCCTGGGCAGAAGACCAAACATTCCACCTCTTTGGTCTGGCAATATTTCTATCCAGATCCGGACAACAACTGTCTTGCCATATGTACCATATGTAAAGGTGGAATAAGTAGGGGTAGGGACGTTAATCACATAGGAACATCCTCCCTTATACGTCACCTGCAGCGCGTTCATAAAAAGTTACTGTCAAGTTCAGAAACTGTGGCTAAGACCATAAGCAGTCCAGGGACACCTAAATCCCTTTGTCCTGTTGTATCCAAGCACCTGCAAACTACACCGTCAACTCCCTCCTCGTCAATTTCCTCCTCAGTCAGGATCGAAAGTAGTCCTGCAGGCCATGTCACTGGCATGACTGACTCCTCTCCTATCCGGGATTCCTCCGGAGGATCCTGCATTGCTACGCCTACTGCTGCTGTTGGGAGTCGTTCATCATCCCAGAGAGGAAGTAGGGACACCACTACTTCTTTTACTAAGCAAATGACCCTCCAACAGTCCTTAGCGAGGAGGATGAAGTACGACAGCAGTCATCCTGAAGCAAAATGGATAACTGAGACCTTGACTGCTATGTTGGTGTTAGACGTGCAACCGGTATCCGCCATTAGTGCAGTGGGATTTAGAAAATTGATGGAGGTAGTGTGTCCCCGGTACCAAATCCCGTCTAGATTACACTTCACTAGGCAGTCGATACCGAGAATGTACAGAGACGTCGGAAAAAGTGTCCTCAGTGTCCTAAAAAATGCGGTTGTACCCAATGTCCACTTAACCACGGACATGTGGACAAGTGGAACAGGGCAGACTAAGGACTATATGACTGTGACAGCCCACTGGGTAGATGTATCGCCTTATGCAAAAACAACAGCAGCGTCACCAGTAGCAGCATCTCAAAAACGCCAGTTCATTCCAAGGCAGGCTACGCAGTGTATCACCAGTTTCAGTAAGAGGCACACCGCCGACAACCTCTTAGAGAAACTGAGGGAAATCATCGCCCAATGGCTTACCCCACTTAGACTCTCCTGGCCATTTGTGATATCTGACAACGCCACCAATATTGAGCGGGCATTACATCTGGGCAAATTCCAGCACGTCCCATGTTTTGCTCACACCATACATTTGGTGGTGCAGAATTTTTTAAAAAATGACAGGAGCGTGCAGGAGATGGTTTGGGTGTCCCGAAAAATTTCTGGCCACTTTCGCCATTCAGCGACTGTGTGCCGAAGACTGGAGTGCCAGCAAACACTCTTGAACCTGCCCCGCCATCACCTGAAGCAAGAGGTTATGACGCGGTGGAACTCAACCCTCTATATGCTTCAGAGGATGGAGGAGCAGCAAAAGGCCATTCAAGCCTATACATCCCCCTATGACATAGGCATAGGAGGGGGTATGCACCTGACTCAAGCGCAGTGGAGAATGATTTCCATGTTGTGCAAGGTTCTCCAGCCCTTCGAACTTGCCACACGTGAAGTCAGTTCAGACACTGCCAGCTTGAGTCAGGTCATTCCCCTCATCAGGCTTTTGCAGAAGCAGCTGGAGAAAGTGAAGGAGGAGCTAAGACAGAGCGATTCCGCTCGGCATGTGAGACTTGTGGATGAAGCACTTCATTCACTTTGCCAGGATTCGAGGGTGGTCAATCTGTTGAAATCATACTACTACATTTTGACCACCATTCTCGATCCTAGATTTAAAGCCTACGTGGTGTCTCTCTTTCCGGCTGACACAAGCCTGTAGAGGTGCAAAGACCTGCTGGTGAAAACACTGTCAGCTGAAGTGGAACGTGACACGTCAACAGCTCCTTCTTCATTTTCTCCCGCAACTGGGGCTGCCAGGAAACAACTTAGGTATCCTAAGCAACCCACTGGCGGTGATGCAGGGCAGGCAGGACCAAGTTTGGACATCTGGTCCGGACTGAAGGACCTGGCAACAATTTCTGACATGTCTACTGTCACTGCATATGATACTGTCACCATTGACAGAATGGTGGAGGATTACATCGGTGACAGCATCCAAGTAGGCATGTTAGAAAGTCCGTACCTGTACTGGCAGGAAAAAGAGGCAATTTGGAGGCCCCTGTACAAACTGGCTCTATTTTACCTGAGTTGCCCCCCCTCCAGTGTTTACTCTGAAAGAGTGTTTAGTGCAGCTGGGAACATTGTCAGTGAAAGTTGCAGGAGGTTGCTTCCACAAAATGATGGAGAAGATGATGTTCATCAAAATGAATTATCAATTCTTCCAGGGAGACCAGCCTCGAGAAAGTACAGAGGGACCTGTGGTGGTGGATTCCCATGGGGACGAATTAATACTCTGTGAGGATGAGGATGTACACAACACTGAAGAGGGTGAGGAATCGGTGGATGAGGAAGATGAGGACAACATCTTGCCTCAGTAGAGCCAGTTTGTGCAGGGACAGATTAATTGCCAGCTTGTTTTGTGGGGGCCCAAAACGAACCAATCATTTCAGCAACAGTTGTGTGACAGACCCTGGCGCTGAAATGATTGGTTTGTTAAAGTGTGCATGTCCTGTTTATACAACATAAGGGTGGGTGGGAGGGCCCAAAGACAATTCCATCTTGCACCTCTTTTTTTTCTTTGCAGTATGTACTGTTTGGGGCCTAGTTTTTCAAACTGCCATCCTGTCTGCCACTGCAGTGTCACTCCTAGATGGGCCACGTGTTTGTGCCGCCCACTCGTGACGCTTAGCATAGTCATCGAGCTACCTTGGTGCAACCTTTTGGACTAAAAACAATATTGTGAGGTGTGAGGTGTTCAGAATAGACTGGAAATGAGTGTAAATTAAGGTTATTGAGGTTAATAATAGCATAGGAGCAGAAAAACCCACAAATTCTGTGATTTTAGCTGTTTGTATTCCTTTTTCCAAAAAATACAGATCCAAAACACAAAACCCAGAACCCAAAACACGGAAGGGAGGTTTTGGCAAAACCATTCCAGATCCAAAACACGAAGAAAGATCCAGATCCAAAACACGAAAAGTGGCCGGTGCACATCCCTAGGTGCACACCCCTACAATATATATATATATATATATATATATATATATATGGTCTAGGATGGGTATGCTGGTATTATGAAATATAACAAAAGGACCTATATAATCAAATAGAACCCCTACCAGCCCCATCGGAGTAGTATTCAAAGCAGAGACTATTCAAGTGACTTACAGTATATACAATACAGAGACATTTTAGTGACCAATATATAATTCAGAGAGCATTCTAGTGACCAGGGGGCCTGATTCAGATGTGAACTCTATTTCGATATTGAGCGATTATTGGTGGACTGCACATGTGTCTTAGCCACAAAGCGCACATGCGCCAATTGAATTGCGATCAAATGCAATTACGGTTGTAGTGAGGATTTATTCTCCAGTGATTGATGGACAGTTCACGTTTTGTGGAAGGCAACAGGGATTGGCAACAAAAATTTGGGTGTGTCGTGACCATTTTCTGGGCGTTTATCTACCTACATCTGCGATTCTGTACGCAGAAAATATGGTGCCACAGAGTATTCTAATTACCTCTAGACAATGCACAGAACATTCTAGCGATAGATATACAATACAGAGAACATTCTAGTGATTGATATTCAATACAGATAGCATTTTTATGTCCCATATATCTGCGTGTGCCTTTGAGATTGCCCGACATAATTTAAGACACAGGCTGTGATTTAAGCCCAGGTACAGTCCTTAAACTTAAGTGAAGTAAGTAAATTTGGTATTGAAGTAAGTAAACGTTAATAAACTACACACATACAGAATCACTTTAAGCATCAGATGTTACAAATGTGTAAATGTTACCAAAACGCATATCATCTAAATTTCCAATGGATCGATATAAAGAGGAAAATATCTGCTTAACCAGATTACTGCAATATGAATCCAATTTGTTTTTGTCTGATGATGAAAATATAAAGTTAACCAGCTATAACAGGGTTAAACCGATTCCCACGAAAATGAAAGAAATGAGAAGAGCCGTTGGCACATAACAATATACATAAACAATTCATGGCTCCATACCTCCCTGTTCACCATTAATGTTTCACGTCCTCACAGACCTGGTGGCCACAGTGACAACACACAGAAGGAATTTGGATCAACAGGTTTTACAGGAGAAGACAGAGTCTCAGACTCCAGTTTGTGGTGAGTAGAGAAACACATTACATTCAGGTTATGTTTGGAAATGAGATTACTGATCTATATTCACTTATGTGTAGCCTATTTATTCTTCTGTTTAACCATTGGTGGTCTGTGCATATGCATTACTGACATGGGGCCTGATTCAGTAAGGATCGCTATTGCGATCGCAGCTCCATAATCGCACACAGGTCTGCTGCGGAAATATGGCAATTAATCCAATCGCAACGCCGTAGCACAGCCAGCATAGAGACGCCCACTGCCGCCCACTAGCGCTATCTTGCATCCGTAATATCATGCAGTGCTGCGTATACATCGGTAACATCGCCCCCTTGCGCAGAATTACAGCAGCCCTGCCCTTACTTAGAAATTGCTAACCTCATCGCACGCAGTAAGTACTCAAACGCTCACTGCCTGTCAAACACTTTGCGGTGGCTCTTCGTGATCTGTGTGATCGCAGTGGTGCCTTCGCGCACTGCGATGTATGCGCAGTACGACACAATCAGCCAACTGCGTACGCTGTTGCAATAGCGATCCGTAATGAATCAGGCGCATGGTATTTTCTCAAAGCAATGAATGATGGGAAGTGACTATTTAACAAGTAGCCATTTTTCCACAACTAAACGGTCGCTCTTGTTTTTAACATATATTTGACTACGGTCACAATCATTGGAGACAACTTTTAAAACGAATTGGGGTTGCTCTTGTTACCTCCCCTTCCCCTCTCATCCCTCATATGATTGATAAATTACGTGCATACTAACAGCACAAATATTAAGCACCGACAGGCCACAGCATACTATTGTTGTTATTCTAGAGTCCCCAGCAAGTAGTATTTCAGGAGATGAGCTGAACTTGTGGTAAGCGGTGACATGTCCACTTGTGTGACTAAGTGCAGGGCAGGGCCACCGTGTGACAAGCTGCTGCTATTATTTATTTAAATCTATTTTACCAGGAAGAAATATATTGAGTCATCTCTCTTTGTTACATATGTCCTGGATGCATGAAATACAGTTATAGACAACACAGATACAGAAATGTCTAAGGAACTAAATGACAAAAGTTTTGGGAAACCTCAGGCAGATTTAGGTAACAGAGGTAGGATGTACCCAAATACAGGCAGTATAAACCAGAGTGTATGGATTTCGGAATTAATTTAGGGACCATTATTTAAGTATTAGCAGGTTTCTGCAGGTACATGTAGGTGATAAGGCACTTTAGCTGCAGGGATAAGGTGCAGTTAATAGGGAAACTTAGGATAAATGTTCTAAGCCTTGGAGAGAGATAAAGTGGATGGAGATAAAGTACCAACCAATCAGCTCCTAACTGTCATTTTTCAGCACAGCCTGTAAAGTGACAGTTAGGAGCTGATTGGTTGGTTCTTTATCTCTCTCCACTTTATCTCTTTTCAAGGCTTAGTACATCTCCCCCGTCCCACCCGTCCCCCCCTTGTCTATAAGATATTTCAAGGACACAGGGCCATAGGGCTCTATTTACTACAATCCGCATATTGAATGCGGATTGTAGTGTGATATTACCGAGTGAATTCGCATTGCGAATTCAGGCAATATCACAGGGATTTACTATAAATCCCTTGCAGGGACAGAGCTTGCGATAAAGCTCTGTCCCTGCGGATCCCATCCGCACTCTAGTCGCGGTATTTTCAGAAAAAATACTGCGACTAAGAGCCCGCGCATGCGCTGACCCACCGTCGCTGCTAATCCCCACCGACGCTAAGCCCCGCCCCCCGCGATCATGGACCCCCGCGACCCCCCCTCCCCACCCGTGACCCCCCCTCCCTTCATTACGCTTACCTGCATCCTCCTGGCCTCCGGTGATCTTCTCCGGGCTTCCCGATCAGGTGATCTCCCATACTGCACTGGGGCCCGATCACCTGATGACCGGGCAGCAGGGCACTATGGGAGACCAGCTGACCGGAGAGGAGCCATCACCGGACGCCCGATCACCGGTCCCTGGAGTCAGGTAAGTAAAAAAAAAATGTTTCAATTTTTTTTTCTTTTTTTTACAGCAATCAGCTTGCGGTCTGTTTAGACCACACAGCTGATTACTGGTACCGGCTCCCGCCTCTGCTCTCCCCGTTAGAGCAGAGTGGGAGCCCGGTAACCGGGGGAGACCCTGGATAACGCCACCTCCAGGTGGCGTTATTATCACAGGGCTTCCCCCGGTATTTTTTTACAATGTATTTTTAGTAACTATGGTCGGATCACATTTCCCATTACAATTATGGGAAATGCGATCTGCTTTACTAAAAATAAGTGATACTAGGGGTTGGAGTAGAATTTACTAATTTTACTCCAATTGCCCTATAGTAACTACAGGTGAAACTAAAATAATGTGAAAAGGGTGTGAAAACACCCTTTTTCACTTTATTTTAGTAAAAATAATGTTAATAAATAGAGCCCATAGTGAGCTGCTTATCTAGGCTGCAGGGAGAGCTATCTTACATCTTATATTATGTTATGTTATAATGGGATGTTTTGTAGTTACACAGCAAAATAGCAGATGAGTTATAAAGTGTACTAAGCTCGTTAAGGTGATTAAGGGGCTATCCCACAAACGGCACCCCCATACTGTGGTCTTGGCTCTAGCATCTGTGGCGCGATGTCCTTCCCGGATTTGTTTGTGTAGCGCAAGCCCAGTCTAGAATACACTTTGAACGTCAGGGTTTCTATATGCAAACCAAATTAAAGGTTAGTATCAAGCTACAAACACAAGTAGTTATATTTGGACACTGATATCAGATAAGTTTGCTGGACTTTGCTCTAATCAGTAGATTAGATTTAAAACACTTTGCAAGTTTCGTCTTTGTCCAAAATAACATGGATGTTTTATCATTGTTCGAAAACAGTTTGCTTTTAGTTATTCGTTGTTCCGTCTGAGAGAAACCAGGTTGAGTTACATTTCTGAGGTCAGGAAAGTTTAAGCTATGTGTATTCATGTTCACAGTATCATCTGCATACCTACAGACAGAAGCTGATTTTCTGGCTCCTTGTATTTCCTTTATGAGTAACCGTAGTACAACAGCATCAGAGTCATGAGGGGGAAAATTTACTAAAATTAGAGTTTTTAGAAGTGGAGATGTTGCCCATAGCAACCTATCAGATTCTACTTATCATTTAACTAGCACCTCCTGGAAGATATCTAAACTTTGATTGGTTGCTATGGCAGGGGCAGAACTATGGGAGACAATGGAGGCGCCTGCCGCCGGGCTCCAGCTCTGAAAGGGCACCTACTCCATTGTCCACAACATATTCACCCCACTTAGGGCTGTAACTATGTACCCGGAGTGTACCCAATACACGGCACTCCTTCCCGGCACCTGAGAAGCTACAATACACTAGTATCAGACCATCAGCTGCTGCCTTTGTCTATCTACAGTATAGCCTGTCAGCATGCAAATTGCTACATTACAGTGTCGGCGGATGTGATGGGGGGGGGGGCACCAAATTATAACTTACCTCCGGGCGTCTGGGATGAACTTACGCCACTGTGCTATGGGCAACATCTACACTTCTAAAAACTCTCACTTTAGTAAATATAGCCCTTAGAGGGACCGACAGGTAATATCTAGGAGGTTAGAGATTGATCCTGATATTCACACAAATTCCTAATAAATAGGAAATAAACCACTTTACTGCATGTATTGCAATACCTGAGCACCAGAGTTTTGTTAAGTGAGGACTTGGCATTCGATGTGGAATGGAGGTCAGATATTAAACTCAGGGCCATCTTAACGTATAGGCACACTGGACAGCCGCCCAGGGGCCCACAATTCTAGGGGCCTTTGACAGAGGCATCTCACTCCACAAATAGGGCAGCCAGTTTATGGACAGGCAGAGAAAGATGCTCCCTGACCGCTCTGATTGTAAAGTACACACAGTCAGAGTGGCCAGACAACATTCTTTACCTGCCTCCCAGTCTGCAACCACAGAGCCACATTTAGGGGTGGAGGCAAAGGTGGCACAATCCCCTGGGCCCCCCTCTCTTAGGAGGCCACCATACTTTAATCAGAGCTGCAGTGAAGAGCAGGAGCTGCACTGCAAGCTGGAAAAGCGAAGAGGGATGTGGAATCCGTAATCCTTGCTTTACATAATGTTTTTATGTATAAACGTTGATTTTTTTTTTTTAAAGTACCAATAAATCGAAAGGTTAATTTTATTGACCGTTTACTTTTGTATTCCCGTGCATGGGTGGGTAGGGGCCCCAGTGCATTGCTTTGCCCAGGGCCTACAATGCTGTTAAAACAGCCCTGATTAAACTACTATATATATATATAAAAGAAGAAGTTTGTTTGTTTTCGAATATCTTCCACAGCTCTCAAGGTAAAACTGGCAATTAATAGTTATTTAGTATAAATAAATAAAGTATAAGGTATTAGACCACATAGTGACAACGCGACAGAGCGACAAATCATATATATACATTTTTTTCGGTCTGTTTGTTTGTGTGTGTCTCTCCGGTTATGCATTGAGACACCCCTTCATCGATTGGGATGAAACCAATGCGAGGTGGTCCAATTGGATCCTGGCCAGGTTTTAGAGGGGTTAGGGTCCCAGTCGCACCTCCCATTGATGGGATCTGTATGAAATACCACCGGACGCATGTAAGATTATTTGTTTTTACTAACCCTCTTCCCCCCCTAACCCTAACCCTCACTCAGGGGTGCCTAACCCAACCTCCCCCCAAGTGCCTACCCCTAATCCCCCCTTCCCCGCAGCCTAAACCTAACACTCTTGGGGGGAGCCTAACCCTAACCCCCCTTCCCCCAGAATAACCCTAAGTCCTCACGGGAGCCCTAAAACCTAACCATCCCCCCCCTGTGGCTGTCCGCGCCCGGCTTATCTTCGTTCGGTATGCTGGGCGTCGGCTCCTGGCGTAGGAATAACGATAGGCGTCGGTATTTCGATGCCTGTCATTAGTCCCCTGTCGGGATTAGACGGTCGGGAAGCCGGCGGTCAGCATTTTGACCGTCGGCTTCCTGACTGCATCCCCGTTGATGTACGCTGGACAGAACTTTGACCCAGGAGCCTGTTCTGGGCCTTCTACTGGATGGATTTGGATCAAACTTCACAGAGGGGTGGCAATTGGTCTGGGATGCCTAATGGAGTGGTTGGGGTCCCGGTCGGACCTCCCGTTGGTACACTGGGCAGAACTTTGACCCAGGGAGCCTGTTCTGGGCCTTCCACTGGATGGATTTGGACAACATCACATAATAAAACGTAATAACTTGAAGATTTAAACCCAGGCAATGCCGGGTAGTTGAGCTAGTTTATTTATAAAGTATATTACCAGGAAGAAATACATTGAGCATACTTGCCATCTTTCTAGCTGCTCTCTCCAAGAAGGGGCAGCCAGGTTGGCTATCTAAAGGGGTGTGGTGTGGCGTAGAAAAGTGGGTGGTGCATGGAGGGCATGACAGTGATTGCATTATTGTAGCCACAATGCTGAAACTCCGTTAGTGGGCGAATGCGAGTGGCCCCATGGAAACCTGCACACTCTTCCGTGAGAGACATTTGAGATTCAGGAGCCTCCCAGACGTTTTGGGAGAGTACTTAAGTAAGACAATCATCCATCTCCCATTTTAATTATATCCTGATTAGATCATGTACATTTGTAAGAAGTCTAGTGGCCAATCACAGACTGGGGGTTAGATAGTGGGAAATGCAGCATCTCCAATAGCATGGAGTAGTGACTTTATACTCCTATCAATTTGCACTGTAAGATTATGGTGTCAAAAGTACCTTGGAAACAAAGTTCATGCATCTGACACGCTCTATGTGACTGGACATGGCTGTGTATTTTTACATGTTACAATTAATATATTAAGCAATGCACAGAATATAATATGTAAGTGGCTGTGTGGTTATTCACTGACTCTCCCTGGTCCATACCAGCAGCCACACAGTAACTTTCCTCGGGATAGTAAGCAGTCATAAACATCTTATTATTGGGTGCTCTAACTACATCCTCTCCCATAATCATGTTATAAACTACCTATCGGCAGATAATGTGTGCAACCATAAACATGTTATTACAACTTAACTAAAATAAAGAGACAGACAAAGTATATGCGATAAAAACAAATGGTCAGCTTTATTTATTTTACAACATAGTATGGTGGAATAAGAAAGAACGGCAAGTCATCTGACGCCCCACTTGACTTAAGCAAGGATGTAATGCACTCATTGAAAAGGGCCACTATCCCAATTCAAGTGTCAGAGTGATATATAACAACTTGCAAGGGCTGATATCCCTCTCTGGCAAGTGAGACGGTATCCAGCCCCCATCCCAATGCACTATTATTAGCCCACTCCGACGAGAGGTGCCGCTGACCCCAGTAGGGTAAAATCAGCCTAACCAGTGCATTGAAGGGGGGCGCACCGCCAATTACTGCAGCAAGGTGGACGCTTTATATAGACTGCCGTTCTTTCTCGCCATTGCAAATAAAGCCGACACAAGACACAAAAGGAAAATCGGGGAGGGAGGGCGGGAGATCAATTTCAAAAGAGGCAGATTAACTCTTCAGACCTACCCACACTCCTACTAACCACACCCCTTAAATCAGCACTCACCAATCCGAACACAGTGTCAACCTGTCAATCATAAAGCTAACCTTCCTACCTAATTTATTAACTCCACGTATCCCTGCCTAGGTGTTTATATGCCCTCAGATCTATCCGAACTTCGGTTATTTTTGTATACTTCCCAATAATCCAGATATACAGTCCTGATTTCAGCTCAATAAAATGGGCATATTCCTTTGGGACTAGAATATGGCCTACCAAAAAAATGTACGTGGCTTTGGTGGTTAAAGGGTGTGGTCTAATTTGTCCCTATTTTTAATTTCAAAATGTTAGAAGCTAGATTATTACTAGTGATATTGGCTTATGCTGTTGTACAAGTGCCCATTTACCTACCTTTTTCTTGGTCACAGTATTTATACCTTGTGCCAGGTCAGCACTGTCCAGCATTGCTTTCACGGGCACTTATGTGACATCCTTATAGTGATGGCTCCTTCATGCTATGCCAGGCATGGAAAAGTGTGGAGAATAACTTGCAAGGGCTGATATCCCTCTCTGGCAAGTTGGACGGTATCCAGCCCCCATCCCAATGCACTATTATTAGCCCACTCCGACGAGAGGTGCCGCTGACCCCAGTAGGGTAAAATCAGCCTAACCAGTGCATTGAAGGGGGGCGCACCGCCAATTACTGCAGCAAGGTGGACGCTTTATATAGACTGCCGTTCTTTCTCGCCACACATGTTCCCTAATGAAACATGTACGCTACCATACTACCTAACAAACTAAACCTCCTAACACTAAACCTATACCTTCAAGAAATAAAAATAGCCCCTCCTCCGTGAGGTGAACCCCATCCCTACGTAAAAGATGGGCATCTTGTACCCTAATTAGAGGGTGACGCACCACCAAACCTCCCATTTGCAAAACTCTCTCGGACACCCATCTATTCACTCTCTTTCTGGCCTTGTCCAGCCCCACCACACTATACCTGCACCTCCAGGAAAGCCTGGCAATAATGTCGGACCATACAATCACACAATCAGGCCACATACTGAGCAACACACCCAAATCTCGGATAATATTGTGCCGCAACTCGAGAGACGTCTGCTGGCACAAATCATTCCCGCCCAGGTGAATCACCAAGATTATAGGAGAACCGAAATTCTCAGCTGCCGTCTGGAGACAGGGCAATAACGATCCCCAACGCATACCTCTGTGGCCTAACCACCTCACTCTATCCCAACGAGGGAAAACAGAAGCATCTGTTGCAAAGCGGGACTGCCCCGCCCAAAACATATAAGAATGACCGACAAACCAAATGGGCTTACAATCCTGGATGCCACCTGCAATACACAGAAAAATACATGAGATACTGTGACTAAAATATTGCAGAGGGAGATGGTGGGTGGGGTGGGAAGAGGGGGAAGGAAGGCTTGACCCGAGGTAAAACCTACAAAAAACCTGCTGGATCTTTTATTTATTTATTTATTTTTATTTATTTATATATATTTTTTTTTTTTCGAGTATCATATTCAATAATTTTATAATGTAGATAACCAATCAGTGTCCAATGCAGGGCAAAAACAGGGCAAAATCCCCCGAGACCCCCACCTAAAAGGTGACGAGTTGGCCGAAGCACTCAAGCCTGAAACAAAGTACATCAAGACTCCACACGGACATATCTTCTGAATGCGTCGGACTTCCACCGCCCCAGGGCCTGGATCTCCTGTGGAGAGGAACCTGAAGAAGCTGCAAAAGTCGCTGCACCAATCCGAAAGGTATGAGTACCAAACTCCGATTTGGAAAGCCCGACGTGCCGTATGCAACGATAAAAAACCGACCGAAACTGAAATTTAGTTAGAGGGGAACCAACTAAATGCATGAGCCAAGCCCCTTCAAGTGCGGGGCGGTAACTGATATATTGGGACGCAAGGTGCACCGGACAAATTCCCTCCATCGGAGAGGATTGCAGGGACACCCAACGACCCCTACCCAGCTGATCAGTCTTAGATCGTTGAATACGGCAAAGCACGGAGCCACGAAGGACAATGTGAGATCGCAGCAGCGGGGGAGGGGCGGAACGAGACCGTGCAACCAACTCGCTGATGCGAAAAGCCCCATGGAAGGCCATCGCAAAAGCGAGCCGGAAAAGCAACGCTTCAAAAGGGGACGAACATATAACTGGCAAACACTCAATTAACCGTAATAATAGCTCCGGACCAATGGGGCGCCGACGATCAACCGGCGCCGGGCTTGCGCGCGACCAGCCTCTAAGAGCCTTTTGAATCAAAAAACCCTTAGTGACATCCCTACTTCCCGCCAGTTGCAAAAAGAAGGAAATGCCGGCCAGCCTCTGGGCTACATAAGCCCGCGACCTGCCTTCACCAAACAGACTCCACACAAATTCTATCATGAGTGCACGCTTGGAAGTACCTGCTGATTTCCGACTCTGTAAGAGCATTCCCATTGGTGCCACGAGGCCTGATACGCAGTCAAGGTCCGAGGGGCCACGGACCGAAGTGCGAGATCCTCCATGCCGGCTTGATAATCTGCCAACAATGATATGGACATGATTCACCTCTTAAAGCTGCTGAGGGAGCCAATGCCCTGAACCTCACCCAATCTTGCCTAGACAGCGCGTCAGCAATAGCATTGTCAACCCCAGGGACGTGCCTAGCGGTAAAGCTAATATTCATTTGCAATGCGCGCAGCACCAGGTAAGCCAGAAGTCGCAGCACCGGGAGGCACGAGGATCTTTGGTTGTTGATGGCCTGTACAACCCCTAAATTATCACACCAGAACACCATTGACTGGTCGCACAAGCGCCAACCCCAGAGTTCAAGTGATACACTGATGGGGAAGAGTTCAAGGAGAAGCAAGTTTGAGGTCAGCCCCAACCTTACCCACTCCTCTGGCCATGTGGCGAAGCACCAAGACCCATCCAAGAAGGCCCCAAAACCAGAGGAACCCACAGCGTCTGTGAAGAGCTGCAGGCCACGGTTTGTTTGCGGAACTGACGGCCAAATACGCACCCCATTGAAATCTGACAGAAAAACGTCCCAAACTGCGAGATCTAGTTTGTGCTCCGCGGACAAACGCAGGAAATGATGAGGTAAACGCAAAGTTCCTAAAGCACGCTGCAGCTTGCGACAGAAGACTCTCCCCATAGGGATAACCTTGCAAGCAAAGTTCAGCAAACCAAGCAAAGATTGACCCTGTCTGAGAGTGACCTTCCCTGATGCTAGCGCAAGAAGTATGGCGTCCTGCAAACGACAAATTTTGTCCTGAGGCAGGCGACAACACCCAGCAATAGTATCGATCTCAATACCTAAGAAGATTAAACAAGTGGAAGGACCTTCCGTCTTGTCATGCGCGATTGGGACTCCAAATTCCGTGAAGAGCGCTTGTAGCGAAAAAAGGAGGCGTTCGCAACGATCAGAATTGGAAGGACCCACACATAAAAAATCATCTAAGTAGTGAGCCAGACCCACCTCGCCGGATCCCGTGGTAACGCACCAATGGAGGAAGGAACTAAACCGCTCAAAGAAAGCACATGATGCTGAGCAACCCATCGGGAGACATTTATCCAAATAATACCCGTCTGCCAACCTGAAACCCATGTAACGGAAAGAATCCGGATGCAAGGGTAACAGCCTGAATGCGGATTCGATATCCACTTTGGCTAAAAGCGAGCCCGTGCCTGAAGCGCAAACCAGCCCGAGAGCCGCGTCAAACGATTGGTAATGCACGGAACTATCGACCTCGGCAATGGCATCGTTGACCGACGTTCCTGGGGGGTGGGACAGATGTTGTATAAGCCGGTAACTACCTGGGGCTTTCTTGGGAACCACTCCTACAGGAGAAAGAATCAGGCCCGTGACCGGAGATAAGTCAAAGGGCCCAATCATGCGGCCTAGACTGACCTCCTTCATCACCTTGGCCCTGACTATTTGTGGCAAATCGTGGGCAGAACGGAGATTCCTGGGACATCCTGAACTTACTGCTCCCGAAACTGGAAGGCGGAAACCCTCTGTAAACCCTGAACGTAAAAAATCTGCATCAACGCGTAATGGATACCAATTAAGCCACTTGGTCATGGCATCCAACCGAATCGGGGACATAGCTTTACTTAGAGGATCCAGAGGTAACCCGCTTAGGTGCGGGCCCAGAGCCAGCTGCTGGGGGACCCCCGCTGTTTCTGGGGCAATCTTTGCTGGGGTGGCCTGCATTGCAACGGATGCAGAGGTGTCGAAAACGACACCGACCCCCCATCGTGCAGTTGCCGTGGTTAAAGGCGAAACACTTTCCTTTCGCCTGATTATTACCAGTAGCCCTATCGGGCACCGTGTTTGCGGATTGCACTTGACGACCTTGGGACGGTTCAGGTGTACTCCCCGTAGACTGAGAAACCTCCATCCAGACTTCTACATCTTTACAACCCAGCTCAAGAGTAACTACCCTATCCTGTTTCCTGCGAAATTCCTCGTCATAGTGACGCCAGGCCGCACCCCGAGATGACCGGAACAGACCGTGAATCAAGTGAAGATATCGAATAACATTAAGGTATTCGGACGGTCTGGTTTTTAAATAGCAGGCAGAAAAGACACAAAAGCCCGACAAGCAGTTAGTATAGGACTTATAAGCCTCCACCCCTATGCCTCCTTTCTTTTTTGCTGCGGCGGACTCTTTTTTAGCTTTAGCCGTGAGGGTGAACATGTCTACGTAGCGTCCCAGGCGAATGCGCTTCCTAACACGCGTCCGTAAACCCCTTGTGACTTCTGTATTTGCGCAGTGTACTACGTCGGCTGGGCCGGCCCCACCCTCTACGCTAGTGCTACTACCTGATGATCTGTCACTGGAATGACGGCGTCTCCTAGAATGATGGCGTCGAGATCGCTTGGATCGCCTGCGCCTAGCCCTGTGGGAACTATCGTCTGAAGAAGACGTAGAACTGGAAGAGGAGATAATATCAGAAGAACTATCGCACTCACCAGCATGTACATCGACCACGTTCCGGGAACCAGGATCCGCGATGACGCCAACCCCGGGGGAACCCGAGGTAACTGGGTTGACTGTGATCACCGTAAGTGCAGCCAAGGGAGCGTCCGCCCCGCTGTCAGCTGTAACAGAAGATACAGACGCGGCATCATGTGAAACATTACCCGCATCGGCTGCTGGGGCAAAGGAAACCGCGGGAACAGGTGATGCCGCGAGGGGGAGGCCGCACAAATTACCTAACTGCTGTAGGATTGGACCTAGCTGCGCCCGCACATTGTCCGACGCAGCCCCTGAAGAGGCCGCAGGCGTCCCTGCAGCCCCATGCTGCTGAGACAGCAGGGGCGTGAGAGCGCCCACTACTGCCACTAGCAGCCCAGCAATGGCAGTGTTATCCATTGCTGCGCCTGCCTGACCAGCCTGGCTGGCTGGTCTTATGCCATCATTGACCAAAGGGGGTACAGGGGCTGCCATGGGGGATCCCATGGCAGCAAGCAGACCATGCTGCCACTGATTCACACCCCCGCTGCAAGATGGTTGCTGACCCTGAGAAGATGGCCGCTGGCTCCGCCCCCCCGCCGTTATGGAGTGAGCCGGAGCCCTGGCAGGCTCCTGACTCACTCCCTTATGTCTCCTTTTGGTCCCCCGGCTGGCCGGCGTCCCGGAGTGGGACGCAGCCAGGGTGACCATTACTTCAACAGCGCCGCGCGCGGGTCGCACGCGCCCCCGCGAGCGGCGCCCGCAAGGCCTGTCGTCCTCCGTCCCCCGGCTGATTAAATCCCCAGAGCGGGACTCAGCCGGGGTGGCCGGCGGCATCGTGGAGTGGACGCCGCGCGGCTCTGAGCGGCACCTCCAGATCTGTGGGAGGACCGGCGGGGGTAACTCGCGTTGGGGGCAGGCGAGGGGACCAACGGCATGAGCCCCAGCCCGGCAGCATCAGCCAGCCGGGCGGGGACAGATCGGGCACGCTGGGGCGAGACATAGTTAGCTTAGACAGTGAAAGAAAGAGAATAGAGGTAGATAGAAAGAAGAAGGAACCAGTTAAGATGTGGGAAAAAGAGGGAAAGAATTATAAGATTGTTAGAGAAAAAAGCTCTTCAAACACAGAAACCATACGACCTGCGACCGCACAGCACGCAGATCAATTTCAAAAGAGGCAGATTAACTCTTCAGACCTACTCACACTCCTACTAACCACACCCCTTAAATCAGCACTCACCAATCCGAACACAGTGTCAACCTGTCAATCATAAAGCTAACCTTCCTACCTAATTTATTAACTCCACGTATCCCTGCCTAGGTGTTTATATGCCCTCAGATCTATCCGAACTTCGGTTATTTTTGTATACTTCCCAATAATCCAGATATACAGTCCTGATTTCAGCTCAATAAAATGGGCATATTCCTTTGGGACTAGAATATGGCCTACCAAAAAAATGTACGTGGCTTTGGTGGTTAAAGGGTGTGGTCTAATTTGTCCCTATTTTTAATTTCAAAATGTTAGAAGCTAGATTATTACTAGTGATATTGGCTTATGCTGTTGTACAAGTGCCCATTTACCTACCTTTTTCTTGGTCACAGTATTTATACCTTGTGCCAGGTCAGCACTGTCCAGCATTGCTTTCACGGGCACTTATGTGACATCCTTATAGTGATGGCTCCTTCATGCTATGCCAGGCATGGAAAAGTGTGGAGAATAGTGCATGCAGTTTATGTTTAGTCTACTGCAGGTGAAAACGTTATAGCGTCCATGTACTTCCTGTACATCTTGGTTAACCTCCTTCCAAAGTAATATGGAATCTGAGCGTCAGTAATCTAGGCAAGTCTGGGAGTAGAAGAATATATACACTGAGTGGCCAAATTATTGGGACCACCAGGCGGTTTTATGCAAAGTAGCTATTGCACAGATGATGCTGACGTAGGATGTCTGATCCTGTACAAGAACGGAAAGGTAAAGATATGCAGAGATTAATGAATTGTATCACCCATAAAATAATAAGTAAATTATGTGATCTGACGGACTTTGAACATGGAATGATTGTTATAAAAACATCTACACTGGTGATTTGTTTGAAGTCGGCAGTTACTAAAACGTACACAAGGCCTATGGTCATAAACGGCTACTACACCACCAGGACTCCTGGGGACCTGTAGTAATCCAATCTGGACTCTTCTGTGAGAAATGGACACATGCAGCCTGTGTTACAGCAGTTTTTTTTTTCTATGGCTCAGGGGTAAAGGGAGGGAAATGCTATGTCAGTTTTATTTCACATAGAAGCTTCTTAACCATTTCCATTTTTACTTTTG
The DNA here is from genome assembly GCA_031769625.1 of Taudactylus pleione. Taxonomy (NCBI): domain Eukaryota; kingdom Metazoa; phylum Chordata; class Amphibia; order Anura; family Myobatrachidae; genus Taudactylus; species Taudactylus pleione. The sequence goes on from JAUIMM010000299.1 coordinate 2,630,792, forward strand.
TACAGAAAAAGAGACCATTATCTCAGACATAAAACCATCTCAAGTGCTTCGGAAAGGGAGAAACCGGAAAGGTCCCAAAGGAAACAGAGCGAGTGAGTGTCACCGGGAAGGGGATTCCCATCCGCTGTACATATGAGAATCCCACATACGTCAATATACTGTGTTGGTGAATAGAGTGTGAAGCTAGAACATTACATGGAGCCCAGGGACGGACTGGGGCTGTATATCAGCCCTGGCAGTCCGCCCTGCACTTCCGTGTAGAGGGGGGCGTGCCACGAGTCACGCCCCTGTCTTTTTTCGGCCTAGCACAGCCGCCGCCGCTGGCCCATACACGCCTCCACCCCTTCCGGCTCCGTGAAATCTTAATGATTTCGGAGCCGTTGGGTGGAGGGTGGGGGTCTTTTGCTTCACCCCCTCCTCGAGCCGGTCCTTGGGCCATTGGCCTTTCTGGCATATGCCAGAAGTGCCCAATGGCCAGTCCGGCCCTGATGGAGCCTGTTGGGTCACAGTGAGCTGACCTTCCACCAGCTAGATAAAGGAGTTGTTTGGGCTTTCTCACTTCAAATAATATGGTGAGAGGTGACCATAAGTAGGCAGCAGGTCAGGTTGCTTGTCCTGGAATTCCAAGTGTCTGGATCCTTGTCCAAATTGGGGATGATCAAACTGAATGGATCGAAAAGTGTGGAACTGGGATGTGGGTTAACCCTTTAAATTCACTCCCAAAAATATCAACTCTTGTCCCCTCACGCCTAAAACCAGAGGTTCCTAAACTCCGCCATTACAGTCCAGATCTTAATGATATCTGTGCTTGGGCACAGGTGACTTAATTAGTACCCGGTCAATTTGATTTAACCATCTGGACTCAACCATGGATATCCTTAAACCTGGACTGTAATGGAAGAGCTTGGGAAAGTCTGCCTTAACTTAACCCATATGGACACTGCACAAAACAAAGGCTGATTAAAATAATGAGTTACCCCAACACCCACTTTTCTGTCCTTTCTTCCTAAACCCCAAAATCCCCAACTGGTGATCCTTTAACTGAGTTACCGTTTCGCACACTGCATTGGCTTCATGATTACTCTACACAGGGAGAGACGTATTAAAACCTGTAAAAAGTAGACGTTGCCAGTATCAACCAATCAGCTTCTACCTATGATTTTATAGAATGTACTTGGTAAATAACAGCTATAAGCTGATTGGTTGCTATGGGCAACTTACCCACTCTTTGTAAGGGTTGATACATTACCCCATAGTACACCCACTGAGTAGAAGAGATCCTGTGAGGTCTCCGTCTGCGTAGGGATCACTGGCACCTGCAGGGGAGTTCGGGCTCAGATCTTCCCACCTCTCAGCATCTGTAGATACAGCGCAAGCTGCTGAGACTGATAACACTGTATAACAAATTAATATTTTTAATTTGTTTCCTTTCTAAAAATAATCATACATTACTAATTTGAGGTCAAGAAAAACTAAAATGATTTCAGAATGTTTTTATTATCTCTATTTTGTGAGCTACACTACTTGCACTATACTGTATGTACATTAGTAATATAGTCATAGTGAAAAGCTATTTTAAAATAATCTGATATTTTCTTGATAGAAAATAAATAACAGTTGTTTTAATTCGATCAATCACAAATAAGAACATAAAACGAAACAAACATACAGCATACGAAACAAACATACAGCATACGAAACAAACATACAGCATACGAAACAAACAGACAGCATACGAAACAAACATACAGCATATGATAGTACTATCTAATATAGTGGCCTATTCATGGGGGTACTTTCTCTTTGCTTGTCGCTTGTACTCTTCTTCTGGGGCATCGCTTGTCACTGTCCAACAGTAGTGATTCACCTACCCTGATATCTTTGTTATATTGCTGAAATGTCTTGGTGGAATCGCTCACTATGCTTGTCACTCAGTGCACCAGTTATCTTGTGTGGGTAATCCCGTGTATCACATATATTTGAATAGGGGAGGGGACAAAAAACTGATACATTTAATTGGGTCATTAGGCCCCGCCCCCTCTGCGCGGAACACAGATTGCTGGTAAGATTCTCTCCATTCTGCCCACTTCACTAGGAATACCCCTACATCGTCATAAATAGGCTATATCTCGGAACTCAGAGCTAACTGAGAGTTTTAAATGTCATATTCATTCTTTGCATGCTGAAATCAATTAGAAGTAACTATTTTCACATCAGAAACATTTTCATTGTTGTGCAGTGTAATGGTTCTATCAATCATGACATTAGGGGAGATCTGAGACATGCTTCCCGCTTACAAAAACAATTATTTTAAAATGCATGTTTTAAAGGAATAGAAAAGGATAAAATTATAATATTAATACATTAAAGAGTATTTTATTCTGTCACTATGCTATTAAAATAAAACCCTACTTGTCATGACAATAAACCCACTGTAACAATTATAATTGAGGTCAACAAAGTGGTTAGAAAATTATTCTTGGGTTCAAATGTGGTCTGAAACCGGTGGCATGAAATACCTCCACCAACGAAGGGGTTAATTGCTGGAGTCCAGATCAAATGGCCAAATAATTACAGTCCTGGAGACCAGATGAAAATAAGATTCCATGAGAAACCGCGGTGAATCCGGCTTAGAAATTGCAGTGTCCGCCCCCTTGTATAACACTGAACGTCAGTATTCTGGGCAACTGTAGTAGACAAGGCTTCTCTGCCTGGTGGGCATTGATCAGGTCTTTGAGAAGCTCATGAATTAAAACCCTAGATTTGCAAGGCTAGACATAGCCTGCATTCACAAGCTGGTGACCAGGGAGCTTGCTTTCCTATGATGGACACTATACATTGGCAGGATGTTGGGACGCCACTTTCACATCAGATAATCAGCCCTTATTACGCATGGAATAATAACATCCCTTATTACGTCTACCTTTTGGTACAATCCTTTCTTATACAGCACTGCCTTCCAATATGTATGCATCACCGTCTAAGTAAATACTGTATCACTCTCAAAAGGAATATGTTTTTAACAGTGATGGGATCATTTACATAGCATTTGATAACTCAGAGCTAGGAGATGGTCTAGCAGTAGCTAATACCAACATAAATGATGGATTATAGTGGTTGTGACGAGAACAGGCACCACCTCCTACATTAATATATATAAAAGTCAAGTTTTCCCTTTTTTTAATGGGTTTCCCGGACTATAGATAGACACCAGATGTTAGACAGTCAATAGCTAGACAGGGACAAAAGGTCAACAGGGACAAAAGTCAGACACACTAAAGTTCGACATCTAAGTAGGTCGACACGTACAAAATGTTGACGGGATCAAAAGTTCGACATGAAAATGGTCAACAGTTTTTTGGTTTTTGTAAGGGTTAGGTTTAGGGTTACCCCCCACGGTTAGGGTTAGGCACCAAGAGGAGGGTTAGGGTGCCTAACCCTTAAAAAAAAAAAATCAACCATTTTCATGTCAACCTTTTGTACCCGTCGATCTTCTTACATGTCGAACTTTAGTGTGTTTGACTTTTGTCCCTGTCTAACTATTGTAACATCTGGTGTCTATCTAGACATTGTCTATCTAATTACTGTCTCTTTTATACCACACCCAATTTAATGTCCCAAATTTTGACAATCCAGCTGTTATGCTAGTTATATTTTCAGTGGATTATTTGAGCCTGTCCCTATGCCAACACACAGTAAGAGTTTTGAACCTACTTCGGTCTTGTACCAATTTTGGCATCATACTGTGATCAGCAGGATGTAGGGTTCTGTGTGGTGCAGGGATTACAATTATGAAAAGAGCGCAGGCATAAAGATTTTTCTCTTTTGGTCAGATCACAGCGTGCACCTGTGGGAGTTTGTGCGCGACCTGCTGCTGAGTCCCCAAAAGAACCAAGAAGCCGTCCGCTGGGAGAACCGCAAAGAAGGGACGTTCCGCGTCGTTAGGTCTGACATGTTTGCACAGCTATGGGGAGAGCAGAAAAAGAATAAGTGTATGAACTACGAGAAGTTAAGTCGGGCACTGAGGTAAGAGAGTAAGGGGTCTAGAATGGACCAGAGGTTTATTGCTGACTAGGCCCCTGCAACTGGGTTCAGTATATTACGTTGAAGATGATTATGTCGACATTCCTAATGTCAACACGGTCATGATGTTGACAATGGTTTGTAAGGTATTCCAAAGCCTAATGCCAACGCTAATTTTCACTGTCAACATGTCATAAGTCAGCATTTTGTCCACGTTTGCTTGGCAGTTTCCAGGCATCGATATTTATGATGTCGACATTTTAACATTGTATCCCAGTCAACACTCTGGTGTCAACATTACAAATGTCTACATAGTGAACGTCATCTTGTGAACTGCGTACCCTATAACTATATATAAGTGCGATAATGTACCCCCCTATTGTAAAATATATGGTTACAATGCACTGAGACATCCTCTGCCCATACACAATCTCTAAGGGAACTTCTTATACACAGTTTTCAGACATGGGGGCAGATGTATGGAGCTCTGGGAAGTGATAAAGTGGAGAGTGATAACTGACCAACCAATCAGCTCCCAACTGCCATTTTTCAAATACAGCCTGTAACATGACAGTTAGGAGCTGATTGGTTGGTCATTTATCACTCGCCACTTTATCACTTTCCAAAGCTTCATACATCTGCCCCATTATGCCTTAGAACACCCCTGTTGCTTGCTTGAGGTAATCCTCATATTCATGCAGGTATTATACAGTATATTGTGTGTATATATATATATATATATATATATATATATATATTCAGAGTTCCGAGCAGTAATAATAGAGACAGTCACATTGCTTCATGTCGCTGAACAGTCACTATAGCGAAACATATTTTTCAGGGGTTTCAGAACCTGCCACAACAGGTCAGTCATCAGAAGCCGCAATTATAAAGAAATCCTCAGAATCAGAATGGATGACGTGTGCAATGAAAGTGCAATAATCCATCTTATTCTGACTTCTCTCTAGATATCCTTCAACAGTAGTATATTAGAATTACCTTTGTTTCCATTATTGATAGGTGAATGCAGGGGAGATAGTAGCACCCATTGGGCAGGATGTACTCTATTGAAAAAATGCAGTAAAACCCCCGCAAATGCAGTTATCGGGGGGTTTACCACATTTTCCATATGTACTAATGCAATGCATTCCGGTGCTTCGTCCTGGTGGGTAATGCCATCTCCTATGGGCTTCTTATCAGGACACCCTCCTGAGAGGGATCTGGTTGGATCCCTCCCATCTCCCCCCATGGCTCTGGTGTCCTTCTACACATGCGGTACATCCCACCTCCTATTTTGTGCATACCACGGTTGATTACCACAGTATGTACCTAGAAAAGAGAATACAATCACAAAGTACGACTCGCCTGATAAGAGCTGTCCTTTGCGATAAACCCGGAAGTACCTCTAACCAGGGGGGTAGGTGACACCCAGAAGTCCCTCTGGCATCCTGCACACGGGCAGAAGGACGCCAGCACTGCGTGGGGTGATGGGAGGGATCTCAGGGGGTATCCTGATAAGAAACCCATAGGCCACCTGAAGTGCTTAGTACATATGGAAAATGCGGTAAAGCCCTCGAAAACTGCATTTTCGGGGTTGTTACAGCATTTTTCACTTTAGTACATCCCACCCTGAGAGAGGGAGAGAGAAGCCAGCGCGGCACACATGGCCACATTTCTGCTATGGATGATGGAACAGAAAGAAGAGTAGAATATGGTAATTTCCCCCGTTCCTGCACCGCACTGGTGTCTCTCCATATATATGTATAATCTCTGTGAGGTTCTGGGCCTGATTCAGATGTGCAGGCGGAATATAGTCAGGAAGCAGACAGGCTAAATACCAACCGCCGGCTTCCCAACTGTCAAATCCCGTCAAGTTACTAATGACAGGCGTAGAAATCCTGACGCCTGGAATTAGACCTACGCCGGGAGACCGGCATACTGAACGAAGGTAAGCTGGGCGTGGACACCCGTGGGGGGGCAAGGTTTTAGGGCTCCCGGGGGGACTTAGGGCTAGGCACCCCCCCCGTCCCCGGGAGGGTTAGGTTTAGGCTAGGGCAGAGGCTCCCCAACAGTTCAGGTTTTAGAGATATCCATGGTTGGGCACAGGTGGTTAAATCAAATTGACTGAGGTACTAATTAAGTCACCAGTGCCCACCCATGGATATCTCTAAAACCTGAACTGTTTGGGAACCTCTGTTGTATATTATAATGTGCTATGATACCTTAGCTCAGAGGTTCTCAAACTCGGTCCTTAGAACCCCACACAGTTCACATTTTCCAGGTTACCTAGCAGGTGCACAGGTGTATTCATTGCTCACTGACACATTTTAAAGTTCCACAGGTGGAGTTAATTTTTTCACTTGTGATTCTGTAAGGAGACCTGGAAAACATGCACTGTTTGGGGTCCTGAGGACAGAGTTTGAGCACCTGTGCACTAGATGATATCTCTTCCAATCCGGCCAGATCAGACGAAATATCGGTCATATCATCTAGCGCACAGGTTCTCAAACTCGGTCCTCAGGACCCCAAACAGTGCATATTTTCCAGATCTCCTCACAGAATCACAAGTTAAATAATTAGCTCCAAATGTGGTTCTTATAAAATGTGTCAGTGAGCAATGACTACACCTGTGTACCTGCTGGGTGACCTGGAAAACATGACCTGTGTGGGGTCCCGAGGACAGAGTTTGAGAACCACTGGTCTAGCGTGTACCCTCAATGTCACCGACTATGCGCGGTTCCGCGCGTAATCAGCAACATCGCCAGTTGGACTTGCATGCAGGTCTGACGGGCGATACAGTCAGCAGGGGCCATGCTCCCGGATGCAGCATGGCTCCAACTTCATCTCTTCGAACATCGGCAAGTGTGTACGCACTTACTGATGCCGGCACCCTGCACACTAGACGCCGTCTAGTGCACAGGTTCTCAAACTCGGTCCTCAGGACCCCAAACAGTGCATGTTTTCCAGGTCTCCTCCCAAAATCAAGTGATATAATTAGCTCCACCTGTGGATCTTTTAAAATGTGTCACTGAGTAATGACTACACCTGTGCTCTTGCTGGGTGACCTGGCAAACATGAACTGTTTGGAGTTCTGAGGACTGAGTTTGAGAACCACTGGTCTAGTGTGTACCGGCCTTTAGAATAAATGAATTCTATCAGAGGCTGTATTAATCACAGTTTTTATCATGGACCATTAGAAGGACGGAGCGTTAATGTTGGCCACAGTTACAAGGTAAGTATATGGACTCTCTTCTAGTACAACAGGATTTCCCAACCACGATCATCAAGGCACACTAATGCTGGGGACACACGTAAAGATTTTCTGTCCAACCACCCAACTAGTTGATTGGTTGGAATGAAAATCTGATAACGTATGGGAGCAACTGATGATCAGCAATTTGCTCCCAAATGCCGGAAAATGGACAAAAACTGTTGTTTAAACAAATTGTTTAGATCAAACATTTAACAGACTTGTCTGACGGCCATTTTCATCTGTTTTCTGGCATTTAGAAGCAAATTGCTGATTATTATTTACTCCCATACGTTACCAGATTTTCATTCAAACCGATCAACTAGTGGGATGGTTGGACAGAAAATCTTTTCATGTGTACCCAGCTTAACAGTACAGGTTTTAAGGATAGCCATACTTGAGTACAGGTGTTTTAATTAGTACCTGTTATTTTAATTCAACCATCTGTGATCAAGCATGGATATTACTAAAACCTGGACCTTAGTGTGCCTTGAGGACCGAGGTTGGGAAACATTGTAATAATATGAGATATGGTAAGAACTTACCCTTGTTATCTCTATTTCTACGAAGTCCATAGGGTTCCACAGGATACCTTGGGGTATAGGTGTGACGTCAGTCGCAGGGCACCAAAGAGTTAAGCTTTCAGCCTCCCAGGATGCACTAGGTCCCCCTCCTATACCCCACCCCCGGGCCAAGGCACCTCAGTTAGTTACCAAGCCATAGGCCGGAGGAGGAGAAGGAAGAGAGAGAACAAAGATCTGGACACATACAAGAATCACATTCTCACCAGAGGGAGACGGAAAACCGGTGACCAGAGCAAAGCCCATCTGCAGCACAGGTGCGACAGGGCGGGAGTCCTGTGGAACCCTATGGACTTCGTAGAAATAGAGATAACAAGGGTAAGTTCTTACCATATCTCATATTTTCTACTTCAGGGTCCATAGGGTATCCACAGGATACCTTGGGGATGTCCCAAAGCAGTATCCTTTAAGGGTGGGGACGCTCCTGTGCAGAAAGGAGAATCCGCCGCCCGAAGGAAGCATCCTGAGAGGCGAAGGTGTCAAACCTGTAATACCTCACGAAGGTATGGACAGAACGTAGCAGCCGTAGCAGCCAGATCTGAACTGCCGAGGCACCACGTCGAGCTGCCCACGAAGGACCCACAGACCTAGTGGAATGAGCCTTCAGAGAAGGAGGGACCGGTAGGCCTTCATGAAGATAAGCTTCAGAAATAGCCATACGGATCCAGGCTGCCAAAGTTTGCTTTGAAGCAGGCCAACCCTTTTTACGGAAGCCAAAGAGGACAAACAAAGCGTCCGACTTCCTAAACGAAGAAGTGCGGTCAACATAAGTCCTTAAGGCCCGCACAACATCCAAAGAGGCCTCACCCACGGAAAGACCCGGTGAGTTAAAGGCCGGAACAACTATTTCCTCGTTAATATGAAACTGGGAAATAACTTTGGGAAGAAACTCGGGCCGAGTGCGGAGCACTGCCCTGTTCCCATAAAAAAACCAAGAAAGGGGGTCTACAAGAAAGAGCCCCTAACTCAGAAACACGTCTGGCCGAAGCAATGGCCAGAAGGAAAACAGTCTTAGCTGTTAGCCATTTAAGATCCACTGAGCCCAGTGGTTCAAACGGCGGTCCTTGGAGAGCCCTCAGGACCACAGCCAAATCCCAAGGCGCCACAGGTGGAACAAAGGGCGGCTGAATGCGGAGAACACCCTGCATAAAGGTGCGCACATCCGGGATTGTAGCAATCCTACGGTGAAACCAGACAGATAGGGCCGAAACCTGTACCTTCAAAGAAGCAAGGCGAAGCCCATGATCTAGTCCCGCTTGCAGGAAGGCGAGAATCCGAGACAGACGAAACTCCCGCGGTGCATAACCTCTCGGTCGACACCACTGGAAGAACGTATGCCACACGCGATGGTATATCCTCGCGGAAGACGGTTTCCGAGCTCGTAACATGGTACGCACCACAGAGCTGGAAAACCCCCGGGACCTCAGCATGGCCGTCTCAACAGCCACGCCGTCAAAGACAGCCGAGTCAGGTCCGGGTGAAGGCAAGGACCCTGAGACAGAAGGTCCGGTCGTAGCGGCAACCGCAGAGGAATGTCCACGGACAGACCCTGAAGGTCTGAGAACCAGTGCCGTCTGGGCCACGCGGGAGCTATCAACAGGAGCGTCCCTCCTTCCTGTTTGAATTTCCGGATTACCCGTGGAAGAAGGGAGACCGGAGGGAACAGGTATGCGAACCGGAACGTCCACCGGACGGACAGAGCATCCACCAGAGACGCCCCTTCGTCTCTTGTGCGAGACCCGTACACCGGCAACTTGTTGTTGTGCCGGGACGCCATGAGGTCGATTTCTGGAAGACCCCACCTGTCCACCAGTAGTTGAAAAACGTCCGGGTGCAGGGACCATTCCCCCGGATGAACGTCCTGGCGACTTAGAAAGTCCGCCTCCCAATTGAGCACTCCCGGGATGAAGACCGCTGATATGGCCGGAAGATTGCGCTCCGCCCAAACCAGGATCCGAGAGACCTCTACGAGAGCCGCCCGACTGCGAGTTCCTCCTTGCCTGTTTATGTAGGCCACGGTGGTAGCGTTGTCCGACTGGACCTGCACCGGGCGACCCTGGAGAAACCGCTGTGCCTGCTGGAGAGCATTGAAGACCGCACGGAGTTCCAAGATATTTATTGGAAGCTCCGCTTCTGTCGGCGTCCACCTGCCCTGGAACAAGTGTGGACCCGAAACTGCTCCCCAGCCCCGAAGACTGGCGTCCGTTGTCAACAGGACCCAATTTGGAACCCAGAACGGACGTCCCTTGTTGAGGTGGGTCGTCTGTAACCACCACGTAAGGGACAGGCGAACCTCCTGGGTGAGCACAATCGTCTGGGACTTCAGAGACTGAGTCAGCCCGTTCCACTTGGACAGGATCAGGTGCTGCAGAGGTCTAGAGTGAAACTGGGCGTATTCCACCATGTCGAACACCGACACCATGGAGCCCAGTAACCTCATCGCCGAGTGTAAGGACACCCGGCGGCTGTGCAGACAACTGCGCACCCTTGACTGTAAAGCAGAGATCTTGTCCTCCGTCACGAAGATCCTTTGCTGTCCCGAGTCCAATAAGGCTCCAAGATGCAGAATCCTCCGAGACGGGATTAGAGTGGACTTCTGCCAGTTGATTAGCCAGCCGTGCCGTTGCAGCAGTGCAATGGTCAGGTCCAAGTGGCGTAACAGGAGCTCTGGAGATCCTGCCACCAATAACAGGTCGTCCAAATACGGCAACATGCGGACTCCCTGCAGCCGCAGAGAAGCCGCCATGACCGCCATCACCTTGGTGAAAACACGTGGTGCTGTTGCCAGGCCAAAAGGTAACGCCCGAAACTGGAAGTGGTCGCTGCTGATTGCAAACCTGAGGAACTGTTGATGGCGCCAAAGAATAGGGACATGCAGGTAAGCGTCCTGTATGTCCAATGACACCAAGTAGTCCCCAGGTTCCAGCGCCAGAATGATGGACCGTAGGGTCTCCATCCGAAACTTCGGGACCCGCAAAGACTTGTTGAGTGCTTTGAGGTTGAGAATCGGACGATATGACCCATTGGGTTTCTGTACCAAAAATAGATTTGAATAGAAACCCTGGCCCCTCTGGGAGAATGGAACCGCCACTATAACTCCAGCCTGGAGCATAGTGTGCAATACCTTCCGCAGCTCCGTAGCCTTGTTCCGGTCTGATGGGAGACCCGTGGTGAAGAAGCGAGCCGGGGGTCTGTGCCGGAAGGAGAGGGCGTATCCGTGGGAAACCACCTCCAGAACCCAAGTGTCTGTCGTAGTGGTCGACCAACACTGGGCGAACTGTAGCAGGCGGCCTCCCACCCTGGGATCCCCCAAAGGGAGGCCCGGACCGTCAGGCCGCAGGCTTGCCATCTGGCTTGGGGGCCGGACGTCTGGTACTCCATGCCTGCTTCCGGGGCTTGACCGATTTCTTAGGGCCAGCCTGTCGAGGAAACGACTGTGGTTTGGGCCTGCCCTGGGCCCTAGATGACCGAAAGGACGATGGTCCCGAACCAGAAGGAGCAGCGGCCGACGGGAGACAGGCAGATTTGGCTGCCGCCAGCGTGGCCACAATCTTATCCAGATCCGGACCGAAGAGAACTTCTCCGGTAAACGGCAACGCTTCCAGACCTTTCTTGGAATCTGCGTCCGCCTTCCAGGATCGCAGCCACAAGGTGCGACGAGCAGCTACCGCTGCTGAAGAAATTCTAGACACCAGAGTACTAATGTCTAGAGCCGCCTCGTTGATGTAGGTGGCCGAATCACGGAGATTGCCAATCAACTCCGCCTGATCGGCCGGACAGTCGGATTCAAAAGAAGCCTCTAATGAATCCGCCCAGCGCTCCATCGCTCTGGCAACCCAGCAAATGGCCATAGCCGGCCGTGCTGCCCCCCCTGCAAGGGAATAAGCGGACTTCAGGCAGATTTCTACCTTGCGGTCCGTAGCATCCTTAAGGGAGGACATGGATGGCATCGGCAATGTGGCACTACGGACAAGACGGGTCACGTGAGAATCCACCTGTGGAGGGGATTCCCACTTCGCAAAATAATTATCCGCGAACGGATAAGCCACCGCCAGGCGTCTCTGCGGCTGGTATCTTTTGCCAGGTTGTTTCCACGCCTCCTCTAAATGGTCCACCAACTGACCCGAAAGAGGAAAGACTGTGGCATCGCCCTTCACATCTTTGAAAAAGGCATACTTAGATTTAGCCGCTGGGGGAACTTCGTCCTCAATCACCAAGGCTGTGCGGACCGCCCGAATAAGTCCAGGAATATATACTTTGGACTTAGCATCAGCGTCCTTAGTATGGAGAGGTTCCTGATCGTAAGGATCTAGAATCTCCCCATCATCAGACGTCCCTTCGTCATCCTCATAAGGAGCGGACAGAGACGCCACCGGCCTTTTATGAGACCGCATCACAGACTCCCCTTGCAACACATCCGACAAGTGCTGTACAGAACTCGTCAGGGAGTTAACCCACGCTGGCTCCTGAGAACCCGGGAGCGGGGAAATAGGGAGACTGTGGGGTACCACCAATTGTCGTGGGAACCCCTGCATGGGTGACGACACCACAGACTGCTGGGACAAACCCATCGGAGTAAACGCGGGCTGCGGAGCTAACTGGCCCACTAAAGCTGTTAACGCCTGAGCGAAACAAGCCCAGGGCGGCTCCTGTACCGGTGCTGTAACCGTAATAGGCCGCGCCATGGACAAACACTGCCGGCAAAGGCCCTCCGCGCTACCCTCCCCCTCCGCTAACGGTACTTTGCACGTGGTACACTGTAGCCGGAGGGGAAAATCACTTTCAGACATGATGGCACCACGTATGTGACCTCTCTCACCAATTAAGTATTAAATAGGCGAGAGACCACCCTGCAGCACCGCACCGCAAGGGCTTTAGCAGAAAGAACAGGGACAGTAATAAAGCTGACAGTTTAGAGAAGAAAAGATTACAGGCAGCAGCGCTAGCACAGTCACATACAATGCAGAGAAATAACAATTCCTGCACTAACAGCGCTGATCACTCAACTACACAGACACAGGGCCTGGTAGGACACAGCGCTGCATACACAGACCTGACCACAGCGGAGGAGAGGTATGCGGGGGGACCCAGACCACGATGCTTCCGTCCAGCGCTTCCAGCAGCGTTCACCATGCGTTCTGGAGAAGATGGCCGCCGAGGAGCAGAGAGGAGGCTGGCCTGGGGGAGGAGCGCTGCCACAGGACCAGTCGGCAGCATGCAGAGAGGGCTGTGTGCAGCGGGGGAGGCGCCGGCTGTGAGACAGGGAAGGCGCGCTCCCCTGGCATGCATTTAACCCCTGGGACGCCGCAGCGCTACCGCTCTGCTGCGGTCCGCTGTCCCAGGGGGTAGTGGAAGCGCAGGTTGGTCGCCTGGCTCCACGCTGCAGCCAGTCCCCAGGGAGCCCCCTGCCTGGGGACTTAGGACCATGTGATCAGCGGGGACCCACCGCGGGACCCCGCTGCTTACCTCTGTCCCCCTTGAATCCGGCCATGGTCCGGAGCATCTGGGGTCACCGCTAGCTGTGACCCCAGACGCCCACCAGCATCCCCGGATCAGTACCGGCGTTCTGGTACCGGCGGGGTGTAGGGAAGACAGCATGGACGTCAGGACTGACTGTCCATGCTGTTCCTCCAGATGTGCAGCCACAGCTGCATGAAGAATAAGCTTCAGGGGCTCTTCTAGCCCCCACTCCAACAGGTGCACCCGACTCCGGTCGGGCACCAAACTAAACTGAGGTGCCTTGGCCCGGGGGCGGGGTATAGGAGGGGGACCTAGTGCATCCTGGGAGGCTGAAAGCTTAACTCTTTGGTGCCCTGCGACTGACGTCACACCTATACCCCAAGGTATCCTGTGGATACCCTATGGACCCTGAAGTAGAAACAAGCTCTTCTAAAATGGGGACAGTATAAAGCAGTACTGGGGTGTCATCTGTATTAATTTTAAAAAAAGAAAAAAAAAATTAATAGAAAAACCCTGAGTTTGGTCGTTGTACTAACAGAGTCTCCATCTAAAAATGTTGGGTGTAACAGTAACACACATGGGTATTTATCAACGATATTCTAGTCTCTTGAAAATCTGCTTTACAGTTTGCTTGGTGTGGTGATAAATGCAAGCCCCAATTCTCGGTATAAAGCATTCACACCCGAATCCAGGTGTCACATAAACAGGCCTGTAGTGAACTCATTTACCAGGAGGTGTGGGTGTGTTTATGGTCATTCCAGTACACTGTAGTGTACTAAAACTGAAATCAAGTCTGTGTTAATGCATTAAACCGATAGCACACCATGTTTTCCCTGCAGGGTGGTCAGAGAGTGTTGTCACTCATAGTGTAAACATGTAATAAACTGTAACAGAGATACCTTCTAACTATAATAAATGTTTTTTCAACATAACAGGGGTAATAGCACAGAATTAAATATAATGAAACCCAGGACCCAAAGGGACTTCTCGTTCCACAGGAGCTACAGGAGTTGCCTATGTCTTCTAGGCTTTCATTAAAGCTAATATCAGATTGAATGTTACAGAACACTTGTCTTTATTTACAACTTAGGCCTTTGTTATTAAACACTAGAAGAATGATCAATTATGACACCTGTTTAGGAATCCCAATATTCATTCTGTTCCAGGCACTACTACAAGTCAGGCATTCTAGAGCGTGTGGACGGAAGGCTGACGTACAAATTCGGGAAGAAAGCACATGGCTGGAGAGAGGAGTCACCTATACAACTTCCTTAGTTACCGCAGGAGTAATGTGAAAGTGTGGCACATTGCCACGTGCAGCAAAATAAACTGGACATCCCGCTAAATGCCAGAGACACTGCAGATGAAGAGGTCCTCAGTATGCAGCTGCCCTGCATTGGAATATGACAGGAGCGTGGGACAGTCTACATGGACGAGTGCGCAGGACAATACGTACAAGGAATTCTCTGCGGCAGCATCAAATTTTTTTGTAAACATTGACTGTTTGGGGTAGATAAATCTTGGTGGTTTCTGTGTACAGGGCACACACCTGTGTAATTGCTGTAACGGGCCGGTAGGAGGCAGTAATACAGCCGCAGACCTGGTACAAAAAATTAGCTGAGTGCCAACTTCCCCCCTCCGCCCACACATGCACAAACTTCTCACGAGTTCCTTGGCGAGTCAGCCAAATGTTTTAAAGGTCCAATCATTTTGCCTTTTAAATGATTGGCCCTTTAAAACATCGGACAGACTCTCCGATGCATGCAAGTCGTAGGCTACATTTACCCCTCTGTCCCCATCCTTGGATATCACTAAAGCCTGGACTGTTAGGGGGCCATGGGGACAGAGTTTGGGAGCCTCTGGGTAAGGAGTTTGGGAAATACTACGGTCTGAGCAAGTATGAGACTGCCAGTCTGCCTAGGTGGTCAGCTGAGTGGGGCAGGGAGCTCCGCCAGTGACCTGTACACATGATTATTAAATATTATTTTGTGCCCTAATAGGCAGAAGCTGACACTTATGCACAATTGTGTATGATTATGCCTCAGTAATGAAGCTGGTTTTGGTAACAGAAGGCTGGTTTCCTATTCATATTGGAACACACTACAGAATGGCTCTCTCCTGTGTGCGCAAGAGAATTTGTTCTGTAATAGCTGTAGCCTTGTATGGCTTGCAGGGCACCATAGGATGAGTGTTATGGTGATGTGTGAGCTATTAAGGAGATCCTGTCTCTTGGTTCTTTTAAAAGGCTCTGGGAATTGCAAAATGCAGGATGGTAATGTAATGGTGACTGTTACTTCCGCTTCATATATCCACACAGTGGGCCTAATGCAGAGCAGTTATGCCAGTTTGCTTAGTGTATGCCTCAAAGCAGATGTGTGTATCTGGCTCCTCCTTACTATTGGAGAGTAAGGGTCCATTCAAAAAGGTAGTGGCTCATACCTCTAACACAGCTACACCTGTTAGGAAGCGAATCATTTGTACCTGCTCGGTGACAGAGGTAAATACAGTCTGACCGTAATAGCACATATGGTGCATCAGCGCGTGAGGATTGTGGATGCTGTCGGGATGCCGATGGTCTAAATGCCGCCATCGCGAATGTTTAATCCTGGCAAGTGTGTAATGACCGGCGTCGGAATCCCAACGCCGGTCATTAGACCTATGCCAGGAGCGCGGACAGCTGCAGGGGGACGACGACGACTTCAGGTTAAGCAACCCCCCAGTAAGTTAGGTTTAGGCGGCGGAGAAGGGGGAGGTTAGGGTTAGGCACCCCTAAGGGAGGGTTAGGGGGTAAAATTAGGTTAGCAAATACTTACCTTAGACGATTGGGATTTTCACCCCTACCGGGCTGACGCTGTCGGGATTTGAACCACGGGCCAGGCGGCTGGCTGTAAATCGTATGTAGTCCGAGGATTGTGGTATTATATGTGTATCTAGCAAGAAACATATTTGGAATACTTGTACATTAAGCAAATGATTTACCAGCAACACCTAAGTCAGGAGGTTAGAAAACACATCACCAGCATAAAGTGACCTCTCTCCTATTTAATCAGAGACAGAAACCCAGCGCCATCCACAAGGTGATCACAATATACAGTATAGGAATATGTTCAGCAGGCACAGACATACTGTATATAAGTGCTCACTGCCCAGACACTTGTGTACAGTATTAAAGCACATTTAGTTGACACTTGGTGACAAAACTGAAATCCGACCCAGCTCAGCATCTGGTTCTGGGTTTAGGTTTTAGACACATTTACATGATCAACGCTGCACAATTAAATTATTCTGAGTACACCGTCACTGTCTGGTCATAAACAGATTATACAGTATGTAACTGAACTAAATACCAGAGTCTCCAGGAAGCTCAGATCTGTTTAGCAGTAATGTGAAATATCGGTGCTTATGCTTTCTATAGGATGCCCTGGCACTCGGTGGACTACAAGTCTCAGGAATCCCTCCCAGCCACAGACTCTTTGTAAAGGAAGATGAACTCAGCTATCATACCTTTCATTGATGGTCAGCTCACTTGCTTGCTGCACCAATTCAATTTTCCCAAGTCACTGACCTGAAGAGTAGCTAAAGTGACTGCAGGACGTATTATCAGCTACAGCAGACGCTCTTTGTATCTTGTGTTCTCTTTTACCTGGAAGTTGCTTATAACACATTGCCTTATTTTAGTAAAAGCCTGACCCATATCCCAAATTAATGCATTAGATAAATTACATTGTTAGCAGCTAAAATATATATCAGAGGAATCAGTAATATTTTTGGCTCTTGTCCTGGACAAGAAGCAGGAGCTTAAATAACCAGTTAATTACCTAGCTGCTTGTTGCCATAGTATCAGGGGGAGATGTATCAAACCATCGAGAGAGAGAACGAAGAGAAGTTGCCCACAGCAACCAATCCACTCCATCATTTATCTAGCACAGTCTATAAAATGACAGAAGCTTGATGGGGTAAATACTGCTAACAAGACTGTCTGCATAATTTATTTGCAGTTATTACCATGCTGCACACATAGACAGAAATAAAATCTAATGTCACATAAGTAACCTCAGTGCAGACACCCTGGTCAGCAGCCATGTTCCTCCTTTTGAGCCCGGTTGCAGAGTTCAGACTTCCGCTGCCAGTATCAAGTCAGTCGTCAAGCAGTGGTCCCAGAGAAATAACAATTGGAGCTAAGGGGTATATTACAAAAGTGCAGGTTTTTAGAAGTGGAGATTTTGCCCATTTCAACCAGATTCTACTTAACATTTAACTACCACCTTCTAGAATAGCTAGAATCTGATTGGTTGCTATGGGCAACATTTCCACTTCTAAAAACCTGCACTTCAGTAAATAATATACCCCTAAGACACTGAATGCCTCAATCCTGTTATGGTGGGAGCATAATGAAGAATAGTGCGGGGATGGAAGGGGACCACAGAAGGGATATGTGCAGCTGAGGAGTCAGTTATTTTACAGATGCAGCATCCACTTTGTATACTGAATAGTGGTTTAGTCCACAATCTATCCTTTCTGTACAACCTGGTGACATTACTGAGGTATGAGTCACTTTATGTCACAGTTATATTATTATGATTTCCAAAAGAGTAATGGCTTATTACACAAAACTGCCAACAACAGGTGTAGATAAATTTATGGATCTATGTATGGTGCAAAAGAACACAAACACACACAAGGCTTTACCAGGCCTACAATATAATCATCACATATCACTCTGCTTAAAATGACCGTAATCACCATCGTAATAAATTAGGCTGAACTGTGGATAGTCCGGTACATCATCTTAAATTTCATCTTCGGACAAAAAAAAAAAAAAAAAGAAATTGCAAAAAAACCAAAATGATCTTGTTCCCAACCAGGGGAAAACTCAGTCCACACGTAGAAGTAACCAGTGTTGTACAGCCGTTTGTATCTTCCAGTGTTCCATTGGAGACTGTATCTGGGATGTTCGTCCAATCTGCCCCCCAAATCACCGTCCACCACCATTACCACCACCGCCTCCGTTTCCTCCTTGGTTGCCAGCATCTGATACTCCAGACATCATCAGAAACAGAACAACAGGTATTATGTACATCCACTGCGAAGAAGAAACAAGATGTTACCGACTCCAATAACGATATTACACAGAGAGAAAATATGTTGGTTTAAAAGGTTCTCTAAATATAAACCTAGAATATATGTCCTATCAAACTAGCTTAGCACATAGGGGTATATTTACTATTGGGGCGGCTTGTCAAAGCTGCCGATGATCAGCGGCTTTGACTGATGGATGTAAAGATGTAACAGAAAAGGAGAGTTATAGTAAAACTTACCCTTATCTCTCTTTCTTCTAAATCCATGGGGTCCACAGGGGAGATAATAGGGTGTAGGTGGGACCAGGAGGACCGGACACCAACAGCAAAGCTTTTCAATCCCAGAATGCTCCGGTCCTTCACCCTATACCCCGCCCACAGCCTGAGGGCAACTCAGTTTTGTCAACAAGGAAGGAGCAGGATAGGAGAGAAGGAAGACTCACACTCTCGCACAGAGAAGGAAACAGTGACCAAGAGAAGAAACCCATAGAAGCCAGGTG